>CM054177.1:117322662-119722662 GCA_028829895.1 Sinotaia quadrata | reverse complement strand
CACACCTATATTTCCTTTGACTAACTTTCTCCATCAATAAAATTACAGGCTACAACCAGAACTAATCTATCGCTAATTAATGTATGTATTTCTCATATCTTAACACACATTCTGTCAACGCATATGCCACTTATTAAAAGTGGGTTCAAGGTTACACAAGTAACGAACTTATCTTTAAATTTTACTTCAGATGGCTGCTCTCCCTCCGCCCTCTACAGCAACGGTTCGAACATGAAAACAATGCATGCAAGTCGTTACATCTTAACTCGCCACTCATCACACTGATCTCACGTTTCACTCACCCGCAATTAGGCAACTTACTTTTCTCCATCTCTCTATCCTTCAATTCACGAACTCTTTACAAACAAACATGTTATTATAACATTCTGAATTATTAAAATTGCAAGTAAGCATGCTATCATAACATTCTAAATTAAAATTGAAAATTTATTTTTAAAAATGTGGGGAAAATTCTCATCCATCAATATATAGTATTGGTACCCTTTTGAAAAGAATGTTATTGTTCTTTAATTAGTAATGTTATTGCCCTTTCTGAGCAGTATTAGTGCCCCTTCGTAAGGAATGTTATTGTTCTTTAATTAGCAGCATTATTGCCCTTACTGAGCAATGTTACTGCCCTTTCGAAAGGAATGTTATTGTTCTTTAGTTAGCAGTATTATTGCCCTTACTGATCAGTATTAGTGTCCAATAAACTGTTTTAGTGTCCTGGCTGATAAATATTTAATACGGACTGTTTCATTGTTTAATTATTCATTAGTGACTGATTAAATTCTTCTTTAGTTAAATGATACTATGTTAATACTTGATCATGGTTGGTTGACTAATTTTGCCTCATGAAGTGATTTGATCGTATTTGTTTAAATGATTTAATGCCTACTCGATTAAATATGACTGGATGTTTGGTGAATAAATACATTTAATATCAATAGGGCACTTTAGTTACCAGATTGATATTTTCAGGTGTAACAATTGAATGTGCATTACGGGAAGTCCTAAACGAAGATGTCCTCGGTCGCTTCATGATGGACAGACATTTTAACCGTCTTCGTGACCTACGTCATTTCATGCGGAGAGATTTCAACTACCAGGTAAACAGCAATAGAGGTTCTCGATTTGTCGTGTACATCCGCGCGCTTGCTAAGGGGAGAGGAATGGCTGTTTGGTTAGTCTTCGGATATTTGCCATCCGGGACCAAACATCCCTTACACTATCATAGATTGTGATGTCAGTGCTCTGTGCATCATTCTTCGCCTCCTGTCAACAAGACTAGAAGAAAGACATAGTTGTTACATTCAGTGTGTTGTTTGTGACGTCCTTCTGATATGTTTATATAAGGGATTGAAACTGGTAATACATGTTAGAGGTTCACTTATCAAACTCTCACAGAGGTTCTTAAGTTCACCAAGCAATAAGTAAAACTTGTTGCGGTCCTTCACTATCTATCTATCTATCTATCTATCTATCTATCTATCTATCTATCTATCTATCTATCTATCTATCTATCTATCTATCTATCTATCTGTCTGTCTGTCTGTCTGTCTGTCTGTCTGTCTGTCTGTCTGTCTGTCTGTCTGTCTGTCTGTCTGTCTGTCTGTCTGTCTGTCTGTCTGTCTGTCTGTCTGTCCGTCCGCCCGTCCGTCCGTCCATCCATCCATCCATCCATCCATCCATCCATCTATCTATCTATCTGTGTGTGTGTGTGTGTGTGTGTGTGTGTGTGTGTGTGTGTGTGTAAGTATTCATTAATTTCAAAGAGTGATTTTGCAAATTCAATAATGTTTTACTATAAATATCAAGCTAAACTGGCTATTAATCACTTAATTTTAAAAGCCTTATGTTAACATATCGGAATATGTCCTAACACAATTCATGAGTTATAATGGATCTCATTTCAAATCGCATTCTATATTTCTGTCAACATTTTATTGCAAATCTCTTTCCCAAAGGAAGTCCAAACCCCTTTTTAAATCGCATTATTACAATTACTTTTAAAATCCCATTCCCAACTTTATTACTCAGACACTGACTGAATCAAACTATTCGTCCATTTCAATATATGTAGCACACCACATCAATCAGACCAAGTGACGACACCAAAAACACCACATCAATCAGACCAAGTGACGACACCAAAAACACCACATCAATCAGACCAAGTGACGACACCAAAAATCCCACATCAATCAGACCAAGTGACAACACGAAAAATCCCACATCAGTCAGAGCAAGTGACGACACCAAAACACCAAATCAGTCAGACCAAGTGACGACACCAAAAACACCAAATCAGTCAGACCAAGTGACGACACCAAAAACACCACGTCAGTTAGACCAAGTGATGACACCAAACAATATGCCTGTTATTGATATATACTTTGTCATTCATGAGCCAAACTAATCCACGCCTGTCTTTGCCCTAAACGTTGTCACTTCGTGAGCCAAACTAATCCATGCCTGTCTTTGCCTTAAACGTTGTCACTTCGTGAGTCAAAATGTCCTTTTATTATCAATACATCAGAACACGCATGTCGATAATGCATTCTGAATTTGTTGATTGAATCTTCTTGCTTGAGAAAATAAACATTGAGTAATTAATTATACATTATTGAATTTGGCAGGACAAGAAAAAGAAAAAGATTTATGCCATGCCGGAATGGTTGGGACTGGGGGCAATTGTCCCGAACGCGTCGATGACGTCAGAATCTTTAGAGCAGCTCACCCAAGGATTGGGTGAAGACGACGTGGACATAGAGACCGATGTCCAAGCACTAGAAAACCAGCATAGACTGGACACAGATGACCACGTGGGAAAGACAGATATAATGGAAGAAGAGGTACCATTGTAATATCTTATTTTGCTTTAAAATATTATAAGCAATTTATCCCAGCGAATATCAGCAAGACTGTTTGCCAGTCATAAATTTAACAGGTACCAGAATCACTAAATCTAGAACAACAAAATAATATTCACACTACATCTAATTTTTCTAATCATCAAATTAAAGATAGTTTATATTTGTAATAATTTTGATTAATCGTAAAAGATACGATAAACTGAAAAATGACAGATAACGCCAAGGTGGATTGGAAATAAAAATGGGGTACAGGCAAGATAAACTAATTTAGAAAGGTAAGAAAGTGGCAAGATAAACTGATTTAAAATATAGGTAAAAGGCAAGGTAAATTGATTTTAAAAGATAGGTTACAGGCAAGGTAAACTGGTTTGCAAAGATAGGTAACAGACAGGGTAAATTAGAAAAATAAACGGTAAGCAAAGTAAATTAGACAAAAGAAATAAACAGTGAACAAGGTAAATTAGAAACAAAAGTAAACAGTGTACAAAGTACTCTGGAAATAAAAGGTAGGTATTTGGCAAGAAAAAAGAGAAAGTATTCTTTAAGGTACTTGAAATGTCAGAAAAATAAATGGATTTGTCTGAAGACGACATAATGGCATAATTTGTAATTCATCGACATCTAGCATGGAGACATGAAGCATAAAACTTGTTCTATTTAAGAACCACAACTCTTGTAATTCTAAAAGAGAAGAGTTAGCAACGCTTTATTTAAAAGAGATCTAGAAGTAAACTGGGTGAAGAGAACTCAATAAAGAAACAAAATTATTAATAGAATAGAAGTAATAGTAATAAAATTAATGTATATATATATATGCGAAAATATAATTAAAATCCCAAATATAAATTACTTTATTTATCAACACACTAAATATCATTTACTATAAACTTTAATACTTAGTCGGAAAATTGTGTTAAACACGATTACATTCTGTGACAGCAGAGTTGTCGCTACCTATTCTTTAATTAAATATTATGTTGCTTGTTTAATGTCAGCATGACATGACCTTTGGATACCGTGTGTTTTATAAGTACCAGAGATAAAATAACAACTCATGAAGAGAATATGCTAGAACTTGCTGATGTAATCTAAACTGGTCTTATGTGGATAAATAGTTACTTTTATGCAATGGTTAAGATTTACAAGGAATAAGATCAAAGTTTACCTGCTAAAATAACTATTCTCTAATCACTTTGAATTGGTGTGGATGAAGTGGTCATGAAAGGCGGCCATTTGCTGGTGAGTTAAGTGATTGATTGAAAGAGAATGGACTTAGAAATATCTCTTGCATTTTGCTATTGTTATATTATAATTATACTTGCGTTTTATGTAGAGATGTAATATGTAAGTAGGCTATAACTTCTACAATTGTGATTTATGATGCTTGTAGGTAATATGTTCAACACATGACATTGTTTCTAGTGAACACATTCCTAAATTATTCTGTTGTATTTATTATGCTGTACGCGTGTATTTGGCTAATAAATACTGTTACAGGAAACAGTAAGTTGAGACTTGAATGTAAGAACGAATGGAGTTAGAGATGATGAACTGGACAACTTATAATTTTCCCTTAATTACATTCTACTAGGAGGAAGCAGCCTTTCCAAAAAAATTCAGGATTTTCTTCTTGGTTTCCAGTTTATTGATTGATAAACCTTTATGACCGTAGTAGACTCAAGAAGTCTCTACCTGAGCATATAAGTGTAAGGATAAACTGCACTCTGTTCATGTTTGATGGCAAAGTCTGCTTAACTATAACTTGGAGAAAGAAGTTACTGGTAATTGCTACATTGTTGTTCTGCATGAAGGAACTAATATGGCAAAGGAACCCCAGATTAGTCTCAAGAGAAAAGTAGCTTGTGGAACATTCGACAGCATGCTATAGGGGCACGTGAAGAGTGGCAATTCTGTTGTGGACAATAAACTTGTGTCATTGTTATGAAAGCACATGAAAGACTGCTGCAGCTTACATCAGTCAATAGGTTATGTACAAACTATTATCGTTTATATATATAATCGTTTTCAGTGCATTTGTCTATTTGATTGTTGATTTTAATACATTTATTGACCGTCTTACACATATTGATAAACATAATTTGGAGAGATAATGAGTGGATGGGAGCTCGATAAATATAGATTAAAAGATGGATTTTATCTTCTCCCCTGGCAAGAAGTTTGCCACCTACGGAAATATTGTGTGAGTCAATGTTTGTCTTTAATGTTGTGGAAGAAAGAAAACGTTTACAGCGCTCGCATATCCGCCAAGTGAGAGAGACGAGTGGTGTCTTCTGGAGAATTATTAATAACATAAATTAAGATTCTCATCACTTGTCATTAGTTATAGATAATAATAATAATAATAATAATAATAATAATAACCACTAGTTACGGTTAATAATAATAAAAATAATCATAAGCATCAAGTATGATGGCGTTTGTATTATACATTCTGAAGATCCAAGTCTTTAGATTGATTTTAAGTTTGTCCTCAGGATAAATATATGTATTTAGATTTTAGTATTAAATATTCTCAAGGAATGATATCTTTAGAAATTTTTCTTGCACTTCACTTGGGAACTCAAATTTTTATATTTTCGGAGGGCTTAATACATAAACTCCTATCTT
Organism: Sinotaia quadrata; assembly: GCA_028829895.1. NCBI lineage: Eukaryota > Metazoa > Mollusca > Gastropoda > Architaenioglossa > Viviparidae > Sinotaia > Sinotaia quadrata. The sequence continues at coordinate 119,717,158 of CM054177.1, read as the reverse complement.
TAGCTTTAGATATGTTAGGTGTGAGGACCTAGATTTGCTTTAGGATATAACAAGGGTTACGACTTATTTGTTGAAATATTTAGTTGATTATAAAGTACAGACTGCAGGACGCTCAACTGATTATTAAACTTTCATTTTCAGAAAAAAAATTCTCTGAAGAGGCAAAGGGAACAAATTCTGTCAGTGGATATTTCTCACTTAGATTCACCCCAACAAGCGACTGAGGAAAACGAAAGCGACAAAAAATCTGGAAACTCCAAAGCTGGAGGGGGTCGTGGGAAAGGAGAACCAAGAGATCGTGAATTCAGAAAAGGTGGTACCGGAAGAGGGGGCAGTGAAGCAGGAGGCATGGCAAGGAGACGGGAGTCTGGTGGAACCCAAGACGAGAAAGAAAAAGCAGGGGAGGACCTCCAAGGATTTCAAATCCCAACAGCTCAGCTGAAGAAGATTAAGAGAAAGCTGAGGCGCAACATCATGTCTGATGATCGTATGTCTGAAGCCGACGAGAAGAAGGTCAGAGACATTGGTCCTAAATCAATAATTGTTCTGTTGGGTTGCATTGTACGATTTGTTTGCAATTTAATCATGCCATACTAAAGAGCCTAGTCAACTCGTCTTATCTGATTCCGATCTATGTATATGTAACAGATAGGAACCGACGATCAAGGATGTTGGTATTAGATCAAAAGTTGTTTAGTACGATTTAGTTTTAATTTAATCATGTATTGCTTAAATGCATTATTTTTGACCACCTGACCTGATTTCCATCTAAGTGATTGTAAGAGAAAACGTAAAAGGTCAAAGAAATTGGTCAAAGGTCAACATTGATTCTATCGGGTTGTAGTGTGTAATTTATTTTTAATTTAATTATATCATTCTAACGAGCCTCGTCTAAGTCTCTCCCTGACCTGATTTCGATTTGTAAGCGATAAGGAACTAAGGTCAGAGAAATCTCATTAAATATGAAAAATAACAATTTCGAAATTTGAATAGAGATTAAGAATTGATTACTCATATAAATTTTTAATTCTTATATTTTGTAGGAAGTCGATCATTTTTGTTGTTGTTGTTATTTTGTTGTAAAAGTAAATGTTGAATGAAGCTCGATTAAGAGAGATTTTAGAAAGATATTTTGTTATGCTTTGAGGAAAGTCAGCCTGGGTTTCAATGTCATTCACATACTTTTAATATCGTGTAGACAGTTTGTTCTTGATGTACTTCAATGTCATTCACACCCATTTAATATCGTGTAGACAATTTGTTCTTGATGTACTTCAACGGGAAAAAGAAATGAGATATTTTGTTGTCGGGATAAGCAGTGAACGAGCTTTAACTGAAGTATTTTCGTGTTATCAAAATACTTAAATCTGTGAACGAGCTTAAATTCGTGTTTTTTTCAAAATACTTAAAATTGTGAATGAGCTTAAATTCTTGTTACCCCTCAGAAAACCAGCCTAAATCTGTGAATGACCTTAAATTCGTATTAGCAAAAGAAAAATAAATCTGTGAATGACCTTAAATTCGTGTTTGCAAAATTCTTAAATCTATACCTAAATCTGTGAACGAACCTTAAATTGAGGTATGTTCGTATTTTGAAAATATTTAAAATCAGAGAAGGAGATTTAATCGAGATACTTTTGCATTTTCTAATTGCTTACAATCGGTGAAGAAGCTGTAATTTAAGTATTTGCTTATCTGTAAAATACTTCAGATGTATTAATTGACTTCAATTGAACTAATGACATTTTTTCACAATAAAATCTGCTATCAAGGTCGACAATTAGTGTATGAGTTTTGTGTTCGGTGTTTTTGTTAGGTAAGTAAAGATAGTAATCAATTCCCCACCCACTTCGGAAATTCTGTACAGATATCATCTTAAATGACAATTGAAGAATTAGAATACGACCGTCATGCTGTTAGTATAGACATTTGGCTTTTGCAATCCAGTCTATTTACATTTATCATTTATCATTCTTAAGTTTTGCGTATGAAATCGTCTGCAGTCTTTCATGACAATATGCTTACAGAGTCACGCTATAGAACTTTTGGTGGAAATCGTTTAGTGGCTTCATAGCGAGTCACGTGTCGAGTCAGTTTAACGGCATTCAAGTGTTAAAATGTTGTATATTCTCGAGTCAGTATATAGGCATTCAAGTGTTAAAGTGTTGTATATTCTCGAGTAAGTTTATAGGCAGTCAAGTGTTAAAGTGTTGTATATTTTCGAGTCAGGTTGTCGACATCTGCCAGCTGGACATACAGCAAAGATGGCGCCTCTATCGATGCTGGACTCACAGACTGCGCACTAGTCTGCAGGCAGAAATGCGTCAGAAGGAAGAACTCTACAGCAGGATGGCCAAAGAACAGGCAGAGACGTTGATGCAAGAGGACAAGCACGTTCTGAAGACCGCAACTGTCATTGCCATGACAACAACAGCTGCAGCCAGGTGAGACACAGGGCCCAGGTAAATAGGTTACAAGCATTTTTTTTTAAATCACCAAAAGTGGATGTTGGATATGAACTTATGGTCATAAATCAGCCAATCAGTCAATAAGTCAGCCAGTCAAGCAGTTAATCAAAACAAAACTGGATCAAATCTTAGTGTTTCTCAACAGATCTGGATCGTTTTCTTCTTCAAATAAAAGAATGGATGGAATAACTTGCTCTATCATTAATTTAACTTTATAATGGTAAATTATGAAAAGAGTGAAGTTCCATTTATTTTGTTTGGTTGAAAGATACCAGAGCATACTGCAAGAGGTCAAGCCCAAAATCATTATTGTAGAGGAGGCAGCAGAAGTATTGGAAGGTCACGTGATCACCACTTTGAACCAAGATTGTGAACACTTGATTCTAATTGGCGACCACAAGCAGCTGCGACCCAACCCTACAGTGTATGTACTGGCGCGCAAATATAATCTAGAGTTGTCTCTCTTCGAACGAATGATCAACAATGGAGTCAAGTAGGTATATTTGTGCAATGTATTTGTGTGTGTGTGTGTGTGTGTGTGTGTGTGTGTGTGTGTGTGTGTGTGTGTGTGTGTGTGTGTGTATGTGTGTGTGTGTGTGTGTGTGTGTGTGTGTTTATGTTGTATACAGTCATTAACGTGCATTTTAAGCAAAAAATACATTGAGTACAATTTATTGTCTTTTTGTATATGATGTTTTCTATTTATAGAGATGAGAGGCATTGTAGCATTCATTACGTCATATCAGCCTTTAATATTCTTTTCACAATGAACTGTTTGTAATTTGCGTTAAACTGGCTTTATAATCTTTTACTAACCTCACTAATATTTCCCAAGAATACAAATAACTAATTTACCAATATTCCCTATAACTACAAACATCTATGAATTTTACAATATTTTAAATAGTTAGTAACTTAAAGAATATTACCGACAACCTTGTGATTACTTACGTAAAGGCGTTCTACGTACTAACATAGAAAACCTATTTAAGATTATATTAAAATAAATTCCTTGCACCCAAATCTAGATTTCACTGGCTATTGTCACATGTGACATGCAAATTCGACGATTAAACTTTTAAACCATATCTCAAAATGTCTTACCTCTTTCCACGCGGACTAGTGGCTGAAAGATAAAGGCTGACAGGTCCCCATATTTCTTTCAGTCACGTGAAATTTACTCCAAACAAACATTTCGAAATTCTCAGATATTTATTAATTCAAACTTACTTGGAAATGATAGGCTGACTATATATACAGATCTAGATCCGCCATTACACTTTAAAAGAATATGGGAGGTAATCTGCATGACGAATAATAATTCAGAATAATTCAGCATGCGAGTGGGGAACTTTTGGCTTCATTGATTTTAATAAGAAGATATCATTTCGAGTTCATTATTTTTCTTGCGTCCACGCTACACTGCTAATATAGTTAGTTAATGGACAAGCATAAATAAAGATCAGTACAAGGGTGTAGATGATGTAGGCTTAGAGATACAGCTAGTGTAATAGTCACTGGTCGTTTGAGATGTGTGTCACTCAGTCTTAACTGGGTCATTTATATATATGGAGTGCAACGAAAATTTGATAGCGTCAAGTTGGCACAAAGTTAATAAAATGGAAATAATAAGTTAGAAAGAACTTTTCGTAAACTAATATTTTATTTTCAGATTATCTGCCATACGCTGTGTAGGTGATAGTAGTACTTTTAAGCAGAAATGACCAGGACTATCACTGTCCCTAAGAGCTCTCAATTCCTGCTGAGTGTCGCAGTGTTTCGAGTATGTCTTAAAGCCTGCTGACTGTAACAATATATTCCCAGTAACTTTAAGTCAACAGATTTTCTTAAAGCATCCTGACTTATCAGTAGGCCGAACTTTAAGTCAACAGACTTTCTTAAAGCATCCTGACTTATCAGTAGGCCGAACTTTAAGTCAACAGATTTTCTTAAAGCATCCTGACTGTTCAGTAGGCCGAACTTTAAGTCAACAGATTTTTTTAACAGGTGTGACACACTCTGGTGGCAGCACCGAATGCGACCCGAAATTGCAACACTTGTAAAACCTATCTACCCCAAACTGAACAACCACCCGTCTGTAGAGTCATATGACAGTGTGAAGGGCATCTCCAGCAATTTGTACTTCATCAACCACCCGTACCCGGAGACCTATGACGCAGAGAGTAAAAGTCGCTCTAACCAGTACGAGGCATGGTACATCGCCTGTCTGTGCGAGTACCTGTTGAAGCAGGACTATGACCCATCCAGGATCACCGTTCTGACCACGTACTCAGGTAATCAGGGGACACATTCTCTCGCTGATTTCAAGCATTATTACATCGGGCATATTAATGATAGACATAGCATAGAATTACCAGAGAAGAAATTACTTTATACTGCTCTATGCGAAGTAAAAATTGCTAATTTTTCTTAGATTGAGAAAGACAAGTTGTATTTATTATCACTAGAAAATTAATTATGATGCACTTCTGTACACGTGCATGCATTGTGTGGGTTGCGTACATATTTATATGCTTGCGTTTGTGTGTGTGAGAGTGCGCGCGCGTGTGTGTGTGTGTGTGTGTGTGTGTGCGTGCGTGCGTGCGTGCGAATGAGAACTTGTAGAAGGTTTGTGCTATATTGGGGGTAATGGAGAGAAACTAGTTGCCTTCTGCACAGATTATCTCAGTTCTTTTGTAGTGTGATCTTAAAATTTTGACCAACGATAAACCTCTGCTATTTATTTTGTCTTCTAGTTCTTAAGAGACGACTATCAAATACACGAGTTCCATTTGAGACATAATCGGGGTTATTTAAGTTCACATTTGACTCTCTCTAGAAAACCTTCTTATTTAAAAATGTTCACCACCTTAAAGATACAATGCTCTCTGACGTCATTCACTTGCGTGGGGAGCATATGTTCACTTAAAGTCTTAAAGCATTTACTAAAAAATTCAAATTCCATTGGAAATAATCTTTTCATTAGATAGAATATTAAAACTAAAATACTAAAACCTTGACAGTTTAATGGTGTATAATAACGACAAACATTAAAATAAGTAAGCTGTAGTTATCGTAAATGAATTCTCTTTTCATAACAATTGCTACATGCACATTGCATTTCGTGGCGACAGCGCCTTTAATAATCATATCATTAGCACACGTTCTGTGCTAATTCCAGCCGACTGTGTCTCTCACTACCAATCCACAAATTCAGTAAGTTTTCCATCCCAAACGTCTGTCCTCAGGTCAGCTGTTCCAGCTCAAGAAACTGATGCCTAAGAAGGTGTTCGATGGAGTGCGTCTGACTGTGGTGGACAACTTCCAAGGGGAGGAAAATGACATTATTCTTCTCTCCCTTGTTAGAAGCAATGATGACAACGACATCGGTTTTCTAAAGATTGAGAACAGGGTGTGCGTAGCGCTCTCAAGAGCAAAGGTACGAGATTTCAGCAATCATTATTAGAGATTTTAGCAATCAATATGAAATTTCAACAATTAGTACGAGATTTCAACAATTAGTGCGAGATTTCAACAATCAGTACGAGATTTTAACATTCAGTTTGAGATTTTAACAATCAGTAGGAGATTTCAACAATCAGTACGAGATTTTAATAATGAGTACGAGATTTCAACAATCAGTACGAGATTTCAACAACCAATAAAATATTTTAACAACCAGTGTGAGATTTTAACAAACAGCAAGCAATCAATGCGAGATTTTAACAATCATTTCGAAATTTTAACAATTACTGCGAGATTTTAGCAATTTAGTCCGAAATTTCATCAATTAGTATGAGATTTTAACAATCAGTGCTAGATTTCATTATTCAGCAATAAAAATACAATCCAAGTTTATTTTATAGTATAAAGTAATGTACTTCAGTATTACTGTATTAACAAGACAATCGGACTTTATAAAGGAAAGTAGATTCATCTATTACACAATAATATAACATTGCTAATGGATTGTTTTTACATGTTATATATAAATTTGTAATGCTGACTCGCTTTCCATTGTTTCTCAGAGGATAGGATCTGCTAAACGATTGGATGATTTATTTTTAATTTGATATAACAGCTTTTCAAGTGCGCTTTATTTGTTACAAGTTCAATGTACCGTAAGGAAAAAGAATGCAGATAGTGTTTCGAAACAATGATAATATATTGCACTAATCTAGTGATGTTAATAATTCTAACAATAAATAAAAGTGTTAGCTTTTTAATAATGAACTGTTAGTATTCTAGTAATGAAATAAAGATTTTTTAAATAATGAACTGTTAGTATTCTAGTAATGAAATAAAGAATTTTTTAATAATGAACTGTTAGTATTCTAGTAATGAAATAAATAATTTTAATAATGAACTGATAGCATTCTAGTAATGAAATAAAGATTTTTAATAATGAACTGTTAGTATTCTAGTAATGAAATAAAGATTTTTAATAATGAACTGATAGCATTCTAGTAATGAAATAAAGATTTCTAATAATGAACTGATAGCATTCTAGTAAAGAAATAAAGATTTTTAATAATGAACTGATAGCATTCTAGTAATGAAATAAAGATTTTTAATAATGAACTGATAGCATTCTAGTAATGAAATAAAGATTTTTAATAATGAACTGATAGCATTCTAGTAATGAAATAAAGATTTTTAATAATGAACTGTTAGTATTCTAGTAATGAAATAAAGATTTTTAATAATGAACTGATAGCATTCTAGTAATGAAATAAAGATTTCTAATAATGAACTGATAGCATTCTAGTAATGAAATAAAGATTTTTAATAATGAACTGTTAGTATTCTAGTAATGAAATAAAGATTTTTAATAATGAACTGATAGCATTCTAGTAATGAAATAAAGATTTCTAATAATGAACTGATAGCATTCTAGTAATGAAATAAAGATTTCTAATAATGAACTGTTAGCATTCTAGTAATGAAATAAAGATTTCTAATAATGAACTGTTAGCATTCTAGTAATGAAATAAAGATTTTTAATAATGAACTGATAGCATACTAGTAATGAAATAAAGATTTTTAATAATGAACTGTTAGCATTCTAGTAATGAAATAAAGATTTTTAAACAAAGAAGAGCAAGACAAGCGCAAGACTATTCCCCCCCACCCTCCACACAAAGTATATGCTAGAACAGCTAGAGTATAAATAATTTGTGTGACTTCTGCTCTTGTAAAGAAAGGTAAAATAGGCTATAAATAACTTGTATGAATTATGTTCTTGTTCAGAAACATAACCTAACTACAAATAAACTGTATAAATTCTGCCTTTGTAATGAACCATAAGAGTCTATAAATAATTCCGTTCTTCCACTGAAAGAAAAACTTGATTATAAATAACTTATCGGAATTCTGCTATTGTAATAGGGTTTATATGAATAATTCGAGATCATTGCTATTTAACACTTGAAGTCAAAAGTAATTTTTTTTCATTTATTTCTTGTCATAACTAGATTGGTCTTTACGTTATTGGCAACTTCGATCTACTCAGCGCGGAGAGCACTTTGTGGCAGACAATCACGGGAGACTTAAAGAAAGAAGGAAGACTGGGTGAAAACCTGCAGTTGTACTGCCAAAATCACCCGGATGACCACGGCCTGATCATCCGTGAGCCAAACGACTTTCAGCGCGCACCGGAAGGAGGATGTCTGAAACCATGCAACGCACGCTTAGAGTGTGGCCACGTCTGCATGTGGCATTGTCACCCGTATGACAAGGTGAACCGAGACCATTTCTATTTGTACCCAAACCAGCTCCAAGTAGATGAGTAGTTTTTCTGACTAATAGTCTTACACTTGTTTATAACAATTTTATCCAATGGGGATGGACAGGAAGTTTCTTTGTTGAAGAAGTACTCTATTCTAATCACTTTGAATTTGAGCATAACTCGAGTCCAGTCATAAAAGTAATCGTTAGCTTATGGTTAGCTTAACTGACTGATAAAGAAAGAATGGATTTGGAATATTTCGTACATGTTTACTATTGCTCTATGATTTGAATTGGAAAATGATTTATGTAATTGAATCATTATTTCTATGTTCATTAATTTGATTATGTTGTACATTATACTTGCGAATTTTGATTGATGCTATATTTCTTTTCTGTGTGCATACAGGATTTGTAAGTTGAGAATGTATGTAAGATAGAAAGGAGTTTAGAGACGAAATAAACCTGAAATTTGTGTTAATTTGACTTTTGTAGAGTAGACTTTTCTGCTGTACTTATTGGGTGGCGACTGTGCACTGCTGCATTACGTTGGTGCGTGAATTCAGCGTTGTGGTTGACTTAGCAGTAAAACGTGTTGCTGTAAGTTGATTCCTGTGAATTTTATTTGAGAGCCAATACAATAGAAATGGTGGCTTGAGTTTGATCTCAAGAATTCACAAAGATTATCTTGAATGTTCCTCGTGGTGTGTTGAGGTCATGATGTGCTTGATAGTGCATGTGAAATTCAGGAAAATTCTCTATGGCATGCTTGGAGAGCACTTTGAAGATTCTGTAATGTGCCTCTAGAAGAGACACCTGGGCCTCGCCTAAATATGAAAGGCAGTGACTTGTTGCAAACCACGTGATTATGAAACGTGCTGAAAAGGTTATGTGTATTGACTTTAATTTTTCTCTAAAACTCCGCTCTCACTTCCTTGATGATATCCATATATTTGATCATTGTTATGAAGTGATGCAAATGTTAACGCTCTTTTGATTTTTATTCATATGTTTTATATTTGATTGTTTATTTGTTTATATCTAATAACAAAGTAATGAGAATCTTAATTTATGTTATTAATAATTCTCCAGCAGTCACCACTCGTCTCTCTCACTTGGCGAATATGCGAGCGTTGTAAAACGTTTTCTCTCTTCCACAACATTAAAGACAAGCATTTACCGTCACACAATATTTCCGTAGGTGGAAAACGTCTTACTAAAGGAGAAGACAAATCCGTTTTTAATCTATATTTAGTGAGCCTCATCCACCCACTTTCGTCTCCAAAATAAAATTATCAATATGTGTAAGATGGTCAATATATTTATTAAATCAACAATCAAATATACATATGACAAATACAATGAAATAGATTATTTGATATGAATATTTCCACAAAACTACATTCAAATACTATTTTTTTTTATATCTACACAGTCTTATATTCGAAAATATAATTCAGCAGGATAGTTCTTATCAGAGAAAAGAAATGGAATTAAAAGAGATAAATTATAATACTTTCTATGTAACCTGGTTAAGCACTGTCTCAATAGTCTTTCATGCACTTTTGCAACAATGTCACAAAATACTGTCCACATCAATTCCATGCGTTTCTCTTCTCATGTTGAAAACACTGATTCGCTGCTAGCCTACCTTACCACCATACTTCAGTGAAGTATAGTGTATTCTTACACTTACACACTGCAGTAGAGGCTTCCCGTGTGTACCATGGTCGTAGCGACTTATAATCAGTAAACAGAGAGGTTCAAGTAAAAGAAGGAAAGATTGCTGTTTTCCTGTAAAAATATAATCATGGAACAAATGCTAAGTTTCCCGGTTATTCCTTTTTAACTCCATTCTTTCTTACACTCAAGTCAGCTTACAGTCTACTGCTTAATTATACACGTATATCACATAGTAATACATCATTATACACGTTATACACACAGTACTGCGTCATTATACAGGAGTATTTATTAGCCTGATACAGGCCTACAGCATAATAAATACAGCGTAATACTTTTTTGAGTGGGTTCACTAGAACAATATTAAGTGTTTAGCATACAACATAAAACATCATAGTTAACAATTTATAGAAATAATAGTCTACTTATAATATGCATCTCCTCGTAAAAAGCAAGTATAAAATACACGACGTATTTCGTCCATTCTCTCTCAAACAGTCAGTTAACTCACCAATAAGCTAACGGCCGCCTTTCATGACCAGACTTCTTGCCACAGCAGATTCAAGTGATTATACAATATAATTCTCTAAAGCATGTAAACTTTTTATCTCAGCACATTGGCTTGTCTCGTTCTCAGAAATCTTAACCATTGGATAATAAAAACTACTCATCCATTTGGAACTGGTTTGCATTTCATTAGGAATTTCTATTCTCAACTCGAGTTGTTTACTTCAGCTCTGACACTTACAAAAATATCATAAGGAGTGCCCAAGGTCGGGTCACTTCAACAATTTAACAATTTATATAACAATTAAGTTTAGAAATAGGGATAGGCAAATTTACTCCACTACAGATACAGAAGTTGATGGTATTTTAATGTTTCTGTCATTTGATACAGAAGTCGAAGTATTTTAATGTTTCTGTCATTGGATACAGAAGAAGTCGAGGAGTGCTGCTGTCTCATTGGACTGTCCGTTAACTACAATGGCCGGTCTTCGTGCAGTGTCTGATCTGCTACTAAAAGAGCAATTTTCTTTTGTCTTGTTCAGTGTTTGCTGCTGGCTTTGAACTCTGATTTACTGAAGTTTTGACGACGAAATTGTACTATATACTTCTCATACAGAATTTAGATTTTTGCTACATTATACATTCTGATGTGCATGCACTCTCTTCTATAACAGACAGTATCTGATATCTGGATAGAATACTCCATTATTTCAGCTGTTTTTGCAAAGCCACAATTTTGAATCCTTTGAGACATTTGTCTATAGTTTGAATTTAATTAATATGATGATGATATATTTTATGTTAAATTTCAGGAACATAAAACCTATCAGTGTGAAAAACCTTGTGAAAGGAAAATGGAATGTGAATTTAGCCATAACTGCAAGAAAAAATGTTATATGCCATGCGGATATTGTGAAGAAATCGTTCTGAGAACAATGCCTAAATGTAAACATGATCAGTACATGAAATGCAGTGAAACAGTGGACAATTTCATTTGTGAAGCTCCGTGCAATGCAAAGGTACCTGCCTGTGGGCACCTGTGTGGGAATCGGTAAGTCATGGTACTTAACCTATTATGGCCAAGTTTGTAGATTGGTGAGTCAGTATATCTACTGGTAATCTTGTGGAGATTGGTATATCTGACTACTTGCCTACGGGTGTATGTGGAGATTGGTTTATCTGAATACTTGCCTATGGGTATATGAGATTGGTATATCTGAATACTTGCCTATGGGTATTTGTGGAGATTGGAAAGTCAGAGTACTTCGGTGCAGGTACATAATGGAATTTGGTTTCGTTAGGGATAGACATATCCTAACATTCACCCCCCCACCCCCGCAGGCATTTGTGTCTGATGAAATTTGTTTGTAAACACAAGCAGGTCTCATTTTCTGAATATGGACATTAGCATGTACATAGGCAAGTCCAAATCTATTAATATGGACATTAGTGTGTATATAGACAAGTCAGATCTATAAATATGGGCATTAGTGTGTGTGTAGTGTGTGTGTATGTGTGTGTGTGTGTGTGTGTGTGTGTGTGTGTGTAATGTGTGTGTGTGTGTAATGTGTGTGTGTGTGTGTGTGTGTGTGTGTGTGTGTGTGTGTGTGTGTGTGTGTAGATGTCAGATCTGTGAATAAGTGCATTAGTTTGCGTATATAGGCATGCTAGAACTATGAATATGCCGAGGCTTATACACGGCACAACATGGCGGGCTATAAATTGCTCTGATCTCTGTACGCTTCACACTGGATCTTCAATGGCCACTTACAGAGAGTGGGAGGAATCTTTCAACTGAGAGGAAATAGAAGACATCCACACGTCACCATCGGGTCTTTATGCTCTCACTAGATAGTTAGAAACTTCGCCAGGACATGTGACTCGGAAACCAGGTTAGGTTTCCATCAAGCAGAAAGGAATGATTAAAATAACACTTTATTCTTTATCGTCTTTCCATCCTCCTGCAGTCACCTGTAAATACACCACAATGATAACAAATTGTACAACATAAACAAAAATATTGACAGTTTAGAGGAAGTAAAGGAGCTAGCTTTAATTCTTCTTTTCTTTTGTATTTGTTTTCATTAAACATCATTAACTGTCTTCTCTGCTATCTATTTCTTAATTTGTTGCTGTGAAGTCTTTCTCACATGCACGCACTTGCAGGTATACGTTATTTTATTAGATTCACTTTCACTTTCAAGAAAACTGTTTTCACAGTTGATTACACAATCACGTGTGGAATAATATACGCAATTTGCTTTTTGTGGTTTTTTTTTAAAGTCAGTCGTATTTGCTATGTGAAGAAAATAAGCATTACTCACTCAAATCTTGCTGCGAAAAGTTACTTAAAATATGCCAATAAATTAATATCTTTTACAGGACATAATTGTAATGCACACGCTGAGCAACAGTACTACATTATTAAATTATACGCAATAAATACACAGTGTTTCATTTTATACACGTTGTGCACACATTACTACATGATTATACACGTTGTGTACGCAGTACTACGTCATTATACATATTGTTCACACATTACTATGTCATTATACGCTTTGTGCACACATTACTATGTCATTATACACGTTGTGCACACAGTACTACTTATTGTACACGTTGTGCACACATTACGTCGTCATTATATAGGAGTACTACTTCATTATACACGTATATCACATAGTAATACATCATTATACACGTTATACACACAGTACTGCGTCATTATACAGGAGTACTACATCATTATACACGTTTTGCACACAGTACTGTGTCATTATACTTGTATTGCATACAGTAGTATGTCATTATACACATTATGCACACAGCACTACGTCATTATACACGTTATGCACACAGCACTCCGTCATTATACAAGTATTGCATTCAAGGACTACTTCATTACACACGTTGTGCGCACATTAGTACGTCATTATATATGATGAACAATAGTACTACGTTGTTATATTAGTCTCATGATTTTTTAAATCTATTTTGTATGTGTATTTTATTTTCAGATTTACATACACACATCCACACACACAAGCACACATACTGCTATAAAGAAGACAGTATTGATCCCTTTTCTTAAATCTTTTCCTGACAGTTGTGGTGATCCTCATCTGTGTTTCGAAAAAGTGGAGCACACGTGGCCTTGTGGCCACAGCGGATCAATACGGTGTTCATACAAGGACTCAGAAAAGTGTACGGCGAAATGTAACCAGCAGCTGAGCTGCGGACACAGGTAATTTACAAGGAAATGCATGGGATAGTGTTCTAGTGTCCGATTACAGAAAGAGGTGAACCACGCAATAAGCTTTTTGTATGTATCATGTCACGTGACTACTAATCACATGTAGCACACTATAAGCTCAATGTGGTTAAGTTACCACTGCGATCTCGATAGAATCGATGGGTCACGACGTGTCCCATGTCACGCAACTACTTGTATTTCAACTGATAAATATATCAAGACTAAATACTTGTGTTGGAAAAATCAAAGATGTTTCAGTGGAAAGAGGATATAAATACCTGGGGATACTACAACATCAATGAAATATGCAGAGTGAAGTAAAGTCCATGTTTAAGAGAGTATGCAAAACGGGTAAGACAAGTCCTCAGGTCCAAGCTAAATGGGGCTAACAAAATACAATGCGTACACAATACCTGTAGTCAGCTACACTGGAAGTATCATAGATTTTGGACAACAAATAAAATAAATCAAGGGACAGAAAAACAAGAAAACTACTCACAAGACAAAGCCTTACATCCGAAAACAGACGTAGATAGATCTGTGTAGATCTCAGAAAATGGGAGGCAGAGGTCTCAAGAAAATCAGAGGTGACAAACATATACTATCTGTATATCAGGTTCTGGCTGGAACATAATTCACCAAAAGACACCCCAATCACCACAACGAAGTGGGACTTCGAGATAAGATCAGATCGAGCACTTCCTGAAGAAGACCAGACATTGTAGTTCTCAATAAATCCAACAGAACAGCAACATTGACGTCGCTCTTCCAAGTGATAGAAAACTAAAAACAATTGAAAGAGAAAAAATAGAAACATCAAGCCCTCAGATTAGAAATCCAGAGACTCTGGAATGTTAAAGCGGAAGTGATACCTATAGTGATAGGAGCCTTGGGGAACATAACATCTGAGTTGGAAGTCTCTCTGAATAAACTCCCTGGAAACCACAGACTCGCCCCACTACTAAAAGCAGCGCTCCTCTGAAGTGTCCACATCCTCCATAAAATTTGAATCTCCCAGAATCTTGGTTCACAACCGACAGCCAACAGAAATCGTGGGAAAAGACTGAATAATAATAATCATGATGATATGATGATGATGATGTGCCATAACACTAATTCCGACCCGACGACGACGACGACGACGACGACGACGATGATGATGATGATGATGATGATGGAATTTTATCTGTGCTGATTTTGCTTTACTGTCCTATGTGCTTACAACCACGGTCGATAAGCTCACCTTTCATGTGCTGGTGGTGGTGGTGGGAGGGTGATGAGGATCGATTAAGTAAGAACCCACCACCCTCTCTGTACACCATCTTAGCGCCGTATTGCACAAGCAACCTCCACCCCAGCTGTTTAATATTTTGTTAATTTTCGAAAGTGTTTCTTTTTTGTTAGTCGTAAACAATTTAAGCGTCGTACACAGTATTTCTGTATGTTAAAATGACATCGGTGTCTTTGTCTCTCTTCTCAAAAGTAGCACATTCCAAATATTGCTGTTTTATTAAAATGACACCGGTCACTTTGTCTCTCATCTCAAAAGTAGCACATTCCAAATATTGCTGTTTTATTAAAAAGACATCGGTGTCTTTGTCTCTCATCTCAAAAGTAGCACATTCCAAATATTGCTGTTTTATTAAAATGACATCGGTGTCTTTGTCTCTCTTCTCTAAAGTAGCACATTCCAAATATTGCTGTTTTATTAAAATGACATCGGTGTCTTTGTCTCTCTTCTCTAAAGTAGCACATTCCAAATATTGCTGTTTTATTAAAATGACACCGGTCACTTTGTCTCTCATCTCAAAAGTAGCACATTCCAATATTGCTGTTTTATTAAAAAGACATCGGTGTCTTTGTCTCTCATCTCAAAAGTAGCACATTTCAAGTATTGCTGTTTTATTAAAATGACATCGGTGTCTTTGTCTCTCAGCTAAAATATAGCATATCTCAGGTAGATGGACTATCAAAAACAAATTAAAGTGTAGTTATCATAGTTCAGAGAAGAGTTACGTAGTTCAGAGAAGAGTTACGTAGTTCAGAGAAGAGTTACGTAGTGCAGAGGAGAGTTATGTAGTTCAGAGAGGAGTTACGATACTCCGTTTGAGAGAACATCAGTGAACACAAACGATTTTCTACCATCTCCAGTGAGAAAGTTTACGAGTAATGTTTGATTTTTGTCACCTATAGATATGCTGCTCTACAAATTTTGAAGAAATGTTGTTTTAGAGAGAGTGAACTGTCCAGCTGTCAAGATATATACACATATTTTTAAGTGACCGAGTGAATTTAATGGGAGTGTCACCAGTATTAATTGACTCTAACAGAGATATGTATTTACGAATCTCTTTTAGAGCAACAAGCATCACTTCAGTTTTATTATCATTGATTTATAAATTATTAATCATGACTTCTCTAGACGTTGGATGGTGAAGTTGTGCTCTGGGCTGCAAGCTAGCGACTCGTAACTCGAGATACGGGCTATGTATAGGAACAAAGGGACTGGTCCAAGAACAGAGCCTTGTGGGTAGTGCAACAAAGGGACTGGTCCAAGAACAGAGCCTTGTGGGTAGTGCAACAAAGGGACTGGTCCAAGAACAGAGCCTTGTGTGTAGTGCAACAAAGATTGTTTGATCCAATATTTTACCGTTTACCATTACAATTTGTTTTCATTGGAAGATGTGATCTGAACCAGCAACATAACACAGTACCATGCTAACTGAAAAGATGATTTTGGTAAAATGCTGACTGAGACAAAACAAGTTTTCTTCACATAAGTGATATTTTTGCGATGGTGGTAGTTATTCAAAACTAGGTCAAGACCTTTTATTTCAAAACGTTTCAATAACAGCTTCTTTAAAAGTGATGAGAAAATGCCACTAGAAAAAAACAAACTGTATATACCAGTCAGAGAAGGTAGTACAAAATATGAAAACTCCAACATCAGTGTTAAAAACTGGGTCAAATTTACCATGATTAAGGTGCACATTTATTCTTTATTGTTTGTAGAAAAAATCTACAGATGTTGTCTAAAATGTGAAAGATCATTGCTGCAGATATATGTGAAATGAGTCGCTGTCAGTTTAATTTCTGATAGTTTCTGCCTTGTCACAGAACAAGATTTGCCCTGTCTGCAGAGAAAGTGGTAAGAAGCAATGCATATTTATTATCTGTTTAGTAATTACTTGTCTTGTCATGCAAAACATGGTTTACGTGTTTTGGTCAGCGAATAGTTGTTTTGTTTTGTTGTTCGTGAAAGAAAACCATTTATATCATTCTTGTTGACTGCTTGATAAATTTGCTTATGGACGGTCAAACCTGAAGATATCCAGTGTCTTTTAGCCTGACGGTGCTCTCAAAGTCATTTATTTTGCTCCACAGACAGCACACCCTCACTGAAACTCGACTGACGGTCGTAGGAATTTTTGTTAGGCAAAGTCCGCAATGTATAGATGCCGTGCATATATGAAATTTAATTTAATTTCCAGTTGTTCAGGCACTGTATAGATGCCGTGCATAGGGCATAATAATCTATGATTTATGAAATTTAATTTAATTTCCAGTTGTTCAGGCACTTGTGACGAGTGCTCGACCGGACGTCTGCATGTTCCTTGTAGAGACAACTGCTCGAAGACGTTGATATGCGGTCATGCGTGTCGCGACAAGTGTTCCAAGTGTCCTCCATGCAGCCATGCGTGCGTATTTTAACACTGGATTTTTAAAAAATAATTCTCATAGTAACTTTCTTAAAGACCAAGTGAAATGGAATCTAGGTCAGCCACAGGTAAGAACAAATCTGTATAAAATGAGTAATTCTCATTCTTAGAATCGAGACTGCAAAATTTAAACTTTTAGAGATTTGTAGAGATTTGTATAAATGCTTTTATTTTGGTATTGAAAGTCAATAATTCTAAAAGAAATCAAAACTCTCGTTCATTTGCGAGACTGACTTCTCACCATAGCTATTCTAGTATTTACAGTATAGCAGTTGTTAAATCTATTACAATATCAGGCATTAAAACTATTCTAGTATTTACTGTATAGCAGTTGTCAAATCTATTACAATATCAGGCATTTAAACTATTCTAGTATTTACAGTATGGCAGTTGTTAAATCTATTATAATATCAGGCATTTAAACTAATCTAGTATTTACAGTATAGCAGTTGTTAAATCTATTACAATATCAGGCATTTAAACTAATCTAGTAATTACAGTATAGCAGTTGTTAAATCTATTACAATATCAGGCATTGAAACTATTCTAGTATTTACAGTATAGCAGTTGTTAAATCTATTACAATATCAGGCATTGAAACTATTCTAGTATTTACAGTATAGCTGTTGTTAAATCTATTACAATATAAGTCATTAAAACTATTCTAGTATTTACAGTATAGCTGTTGTTAAATCTATTACAATATAAGTCATTAAAACTATTCTAGTATTTACAGTATAGCTGTTGTTAAATCTATTACAATATAAGTCATTAAAACTATTCTAGTATTTACAGTATAGCAGTTGTTAAATCTATTACAATATAAGTCATTAAAACTATTCTAGTATTTACAGTATAGCTGTTGAGCAGTATGTGCAGTATAGCGCGTGATCAATTTAAAACTTTTGAGTAACATCGGCAGTATGACGTTTGACCAATTTTTTCAGTATAAAATTTGGAAACCTGTGTCACTGTTTAACATTTGACCAATATTTACTGTTATAACATTTGAAAACCTGTGTGACCGTTTAACATTTGACTAATATTTGCAGTGTAACCTTTGGATACCTGTGTGACCTTTTAACATTTGACCAATATTTGCAGCGTAATGATCGCCCAGTATGTTTGTATGTTTGTGAGTGCATAAATGAGTAGTGTAAACATGACTCTTTAGAATTAAACAATGTAATGCTGCCCAATAGTGTATGAAAGACTGTTGACTCTTAGACCAAATGTGCAATATAATGATGCCCAATAGGGTATGAAAGAATGTTTAGTCTTAGACCAAAATGTGCAATGTAATATTGTCCATTAGTGTATGTGTGGTTATTTAGCGTTTGATCAGTATTAACACTATTGAGAATACTTTTGTATAAGCCTGACCATTCTGCATGTGACGATGCAAAATAAAATCAGTGTTTAAAGCATAACGTTCTTATACTTTAAGAATACGTATTATTTGGATTATGTTTTTTTTCGATCTTTTTACTGAATCTGTTTTAAATTAGTTTAATGACATATATGTTTATTATTATTAATAGCCTTATGATAACTTCTCGACCAGTATTATCCTAATTTGTTTATTCACAAGTATTTATCCAAGTTTGATTCATTTCATCGAACTATTGGACAGGTGTGAAATTAAGTGCCGGCACAGGAAGTGTCAGAAGACCAAGTGCGGACAACCCTGTGACCCGTGCCTCGAACCGTGTAACTGGGCGTGTCCACACTACAGGTGACTAACATTCGTCTTTGGACTTCCTGGAAACTGTTATGGCTTTCGATTCTTATAAGAAACACAACTCCTTTCCGTTGTAGCATTCTCAAAACTCTTGGATACGTGGGGTAGAGAGGAAGAGGGGGCAGAGAAGACGAAATGCAACCATAATTCTCAATCTATATATAACGTGTGTTCTACATAAAATATTTAGTAATTCTTTGAAAATAGGTACCCTCACCACAATTCTCATACTATACATTACGTCTTATGTTATAACAAAATATTCAATAATTCTTTGGTAATAGCTAAACCATCACCATTATTCTCACATTATATATAACTTATTTCACCATATATGCATAATCAATAATTATAATTCTTTGGTAGCCTTGAAACAAGAGTTTTGAAAAGCTTGTTAGAAAAATAGGATAAAGCAATTTGACAAAAGTAAAAATTTCATTACCTGGAAATAATATTTTATAACATAATGCATTAAAAAACTTCAAGTTATTGAACTAATTTTATAAAATATGCTTGATTAATAATTTTGTACGTTCTCTATCTCTAAAGGAACTTGAAACAAAAATACCTGAGTGAACCGCCAATTAATAAATAATATTTACACCTATATGTGCTTATTGATGTATTTTACATTTTGTGGGGGGTTTTGTATAACTTTCTGGGGTAAAGGTCTTGTATGGTCTAGTATACATAGCAACAATGCTAATCATAATCTCTACGGCCAAGCAATACCAATGAACTTTGCAAAGCAGGTGGTTGTCACAGGTATGTATTGATTTCGACTTTATACATTTTTATAAAGAGTAGTTATAAGTACGTTAATGTTAATTATATTACATTGTATTATTCATTATTACATTTTTGCTCAAAGTGATTATGAGTACTGTTCATGTTTAGTTACATTATATTTATTAATGAGCATTACATTAATCACTATTACGATGAGAATGTGCAACTATCTTGATGCAATCACTGATGATAATGATACTTACGACGATCGTGACGATATCGGTGACGATGATGATAAGTGGGTCAGTCTTGATGGTATTATTAACCGTGATGATAAGTGGGGTCGTCTTGGTGGTATTATTAACCGTGATGATAATTGGGTAGTTGTGACGATATCAGTGACAATGGTGATAAGTGGGGCAGTCTTGATTGTATCATTAACGATGATGATAACTGGGACAGTCTTAACGATATCAGTGACAAATATCTTGCTGTCTGTGGTGAGGGTGATAAGTGGGACAGTCCTGATGCTACCTGTGACGTCATGATGAATGGGACAGAAGCCTAAAATAGACACAATCGTATTTTTCAGTTGCTCCAAGCTTTGTAGCGAACCTTGTGACAGGCCTGTGTGCAACGAACCGTGTCCTGAACTGTTACGCTGTAACCATCCTTGCATTGGATTGTGTGGAGAGAAGTGTCCGCCTTTGTGTCGCATATGTGACGAAGACGAACTAACCGCCATTTACTCTGGCACCAAAGACAATCCTGAAGCTAGGTTAGCTTACTATTCCTTACATTGTTTAATAGTCTCCAGTTCTTACACTACCCAAGTCACGTGGCCCATCCTTATATTAATAGTCTCCAGTTCTTACACTACCCAAGTCAAGTGGCCCATTATTATATTAATTACGTTCTTGTCTCCAGCTCTTGAACCATCCAGTGTTAAACAAGTTGTATGAGAATGCACAGCTTTAACCATCACATTGCTATTTCTTCCCTCACGCTATCCAGCAGTGTAGAGTAAAATCATATTTCTAATTATATCGTTATGGTTGTCTTAGGATCACGTCACTTGGCAGTATATTTATATTATTTTCTCATCCTTAATACTGGAAGCTTTGGTTAAGTCTATGGTCATATCAGCCTAAGTACATAACTTTCTCGACTTTAGTGCTGGACAGCTTTGTGTTTTCACATGGAATGTATTTGTTTTACTTTCTCTTCATCTATACTGCACAGTGTGGGTAAGACTACTTGCAATATATGTGTATTACTCTCTCTTCATCTATACTGCACAGTGTGGGTAAGACTACTTGCAATATATGTGTATTACTTTCTCTTCATCTATACTGCATGTGTAGGTAAAGCTACTTGCAATATATGTGTATTACTTTACTTCATCTTTGCTGCAGAGTGTGGGTCAGGCTACATGCATTTTCTAGTTCCCTATATTACACATTTCGTATTAAGTCACTGGCAAAATCTGTATATTATTTTTCTGGCCCTCTTCCATGCACAGCTTAGGTAAAGTCAATTGTAATATTCGTGCTTTTGCAACAGTGTCACAAGTTTATTGTCCACGTCAGCACCACATGCTTTTCTCCACACACATCAAAAACACTGGTGCACTGCTCTTCTCTTGAAACCAACCTAGGCGCTTTCTCCGCTGTAGCATCTCCCTCAAACAGAGTAATAATGATAGAAATTCTAGTACTTCCTTATACCAGGAATTGCTCATGTAGTCAGCATACTTTGCCAGGATACATCAAAGGAGTGTGGTGCATTCCTTCTTTATATCATTGTCAAGCATTTTTAGGTCACCTTTTTTATCACTCGTCTTGGTATCTTTGTCAAGCGTGTTTTTAAGTTATCGTTTTTATCACTCTTCTCTGTATCATTGTCAAGCATGTTTTTAAGTCATCGTTTTCATCACTCTTCTCTGTATCATTGTCAAGCATGTTTTTAAGTCATCGTTTTCATCACTCTTCTCTGTATCATTGTTTACTCAGACTGTGTTGGGACATGTATTTATTATACATAAATCACATTGAGTGTGATTTCAGTTTTTTTCGTTATCTTTAGTTTTCCTTAGTATTGAAGCAGTTTCTATTATTTGACTTCATGTATTTTCTGTCATTTCTAGTTTGTATATGACCTTATGTATTTTTCGTCATTATAGTTTTTCTGAAGACCATGTGTATATTTATCTGTAATTATTTTTAAGTGCTTAGAGATTATAATCATATTTTCAATTGTTTGTGGTACTTGGAAGATTGTAATTATTTCTTCACAAAGTTTGTAGTACTTGAAGATTGAAATTATTTCGTTACAATGTTTGTGGTACTTGAAGATTGTACCAAAAGTCTGTGGTACTTGAAGATTTAAATTATTTCTTTACAAAGTTCCTGGTGATTTTCCTACACGGTTGATGGTATTTTGAGACTCTGATTATGGTTTTTTTTTTACAAGGTTTGTGGTACTTTAATATTCTTTAAAAGGTATGTGGTACTTAAATACATGACCTTTGTCTTTCCTTACAAGGTTTGTGGTACTTTAATATTCTTTAAAAGGTATGTGGTACTTAAATACATGACCTTTGTCTTTCCTTACAAGGTTTGTGGTACTTGAAGACTGCGACCACGTGCTAGAGGTGATCGAACTTGATCGCTGGATGGAGTCAAAGACCAGCGAGCATGAAGACAGTGTACAATTTAAGACCTGTCCTAAATGTACGATGGCCATACGGAACTGCTCTCGCTACGGGGCCATCATCAAGCAGCAGATGCTCGATATTGAGGTCATTAAAGGGAGATTACAGGACGATGTAAATCAAAAGGAGGCTATTTCCCGCACTCTCTCACAAATGCTTAGAAAGAAATCTAGGAGTATGTATACAAATATTCGTTCCAAAGCACTTGACCCCAGATCGACCCTTCTGGAATTGAAATGCTTGGTAAATCAACTGAATATCCTGGAAGAGACAGAAAAGTTGAAAGAAATGCTCAGAACAAAAGTTTCTCCCGGGAACAAGTTTTTTGGCGCCTTCCAAGGCTTCCATGAGTGGATTATTAAGGTCCGAGACGTGTTTGGTGACCATGAAATGGCTGATGCAAACACGGAACTTTTGCGGCTAAAACACTGGGTGTTGATGTATTTTCTGTTCCAGCACTGCAACAACAACACAGAGATAGACAAGTTTCTTCTCAAGAATGTGAAGGACTTGACTGAGATTATCTTGCAGCTGTTCGAAGAAGGGCTGGTTTATACACCAAGCCGCCAGGAAACCACCAAAACACTATTGCGAACGTTTCATCAAACCATTCTAGAAGCGGATCTTGGCTCCGCCATTAGCAACGACCGGCGGCTTTTCCAGGACACCATGAATATGAGTCAAGGTCATTGGTTCAAATGCCCTGAAGGTAAGCGAATAGAAAGCTAATTTTTATTCATATATCGTTAAAACCATACAAATTTCATAGAAGGTACGTCAATATAAAGTTAATGTTTCATCATATATCGTTATAGCAAATGAACATTTTAATTTTTATAGAAGGTACGCCAATAGAAAATTAATGTTTAATCATATACATTACAGCAAATGCATGTCAGAATGTACGCCAACATAAAGTTAATGTTAATCATATATCGTATAGCAAAAAAACATTTCATAGAAGGTAAACCAATAGAAATGATTATTCATATATAGTTTATGCAAATACATTTTTTACAAATATGCATTCAGACACCAAATGCTAACTTTGAGATAAATGTTAACATTTTAATGAAAGTTACTGAGAGTGTAAAACAATTTGGCACAATAATAGGAAATCCTTATACAACATCCCAAATCGCTTCGAAGTGTTGAAAGTTAAGGAATATTTGAAACATTTTGTAAGCTATATATAGGGCTGTCGTCTGTAAGTTATAAAGGGCTATCGTCTGTAAGTTGCATAAGGCTGTCTTCTGTAAGTTATAAAGGGCTGTCGTCTGTAAGTTATAAAGGGCTATCGTCTGTAAGTTGCATAAGGCTGTCTTCTGTAAGTTATAAAGGGCTATCGTCTGTAAGTTGCATAAGGCTGTCTTCTGTAAGTTATAAAGGGCTATCGTCTGTAAGTTGCATAAGGCTGTCTTCTGTAAGTTATAAAGGGCTGTCGTCTGTAAGTTATAAAGGGTTGTCGTCTGTAAGTTACAAGAGGCTGTCGTCTGTAAGATATAAAGGGCTATCGTCTGTAAGTTGCATAAGGCTGTCGTCTGTAAGTTATAAAGGGCTGTCGTCTGTAAGTTGCATAAGGCTGTCGTCTGTAAATTATAAAGGGCTGTCGTCTGTAAGTTGCATAAGGCTGTCGTCTGTAAGTTATAAAGGGCTGTCGTCTGTAAGTTACAAGAGGCTGTCGTCTGTAAGTTGTATACGTCTTTAATCTCTGAGCTAATTAATCTATAGTCTGGTCTTTGGTCTGTAAGTTAGATCTGTTGTCAGTGAGTTATATAACAGTCTTTAATCTCTGACCTAATTAATCTATAGTCTGGTTTTTGGTCTGTAAGTTATATAGGGTTTCGTCTGTAAGTTATATAGGACTGTCGTCCGTAAGCTATATAACAGTCTTTAATATCTTATTTAATTAATCTATAGTCTGGTCTTTGGTCTGTAAACCTAAGTTTATAATCACTTAGTGCTTTTTCACTCAGTTTCTTGACCGTAGAAGTCGCCTATGCTCTCTAAAATAGGTATGACGTCACTGACCATTGTTTATGCATGACGTCACTATTCACTATCACTGTTTAGGCATGTTGTCATTTCGTTCGAGGACCCTCTACATTTGCAGTTTTAAATAAGTATACTTCATTATTTCATTTATTTAAGTGGAAAATACGTCAAACGTATCCCCAGACACAGGTACTTGCTGTGCATTACCGTCAAACGTATTCCCTGCCAAGTGTAATTGCTGTGCATTACCGTCAAACGTATTCCCTGCCAAGTGTAATTGCTGTGCATTACCGTCAAACGTATTCCCTGCCAAGTGTAATTGCTGTGCATTACCGTCAAACGTATTCCCTGCCAAGTGTAATTGCTGTGCATTACAGTCAAACGTATTCCCTGTCAAGTGTAATTGCTGTGCGTAATTGTCAAACAAGCAACAAACAAGTACAAGTGTAAATCTGAAAACGTTTTGTAGATATAGATGACAGTCATAGGTATTTTCCTTAAATACACAAACATGATTTCTAAAGATATATATGAATGAAATAAGCTCATTGTCTTGTGTGGATAAATGTATACATAGAAACTGTGGCGGAGTAAATTTTCCTCTCCCTATTTTAAAATGTAATTGTTATATAAATTGTTAAATTGTCAGAGTAACCCGACCTTGGGCACTCCTTATGACGTTATTTTTGAAATGTCAGAGTTTGAAGTAAACAACGAAGTTGAGAATATGCTAGAATTGCTGATTTGCTGATATAATGCAAACCACCCCCACAGGGTGAATAGTTTTTATTATCAAATAGTTATGATTTACAAGAACGAGACCAGCCAATGGACTGAGATCCTAAAATTTGCCTGATGTTGAGAAATCTATTGTCTGATCACTTGAATTTGAAGTAGCAACTTCCTGCTTTTACCATGGTCGGTCATAGCAGTTTACTCTATGAACCAGAAAATTCATATCACACACACACAGAAAGGCTGCTTGCCCTGAAAAATATAATCAAGGAACAAAACACTAAGTTTTCAGTTTATCACTTTATAACTCCATTTTTCTTTCATTTCAGTCTCAACTTACAATTTCTTGCAATGGTATTTATTAGCCCGACATACGCACACAGCATAATAAATACAGCATATCAAAAAGCAATGTCAAGTATCTACACTACATGTGAGCATATAGTTCAAACAATTGTAGAAATAATAGTCTACTCACACAATACATCTTATTAAAACTCAAGTATAACAACCACTTTTCTTTCCTAACTTGTTATATATATATATATACACACACACACCCTCGTGAGTTTATTGTATACGTCACATGTACTCCCTCGGTGATTGCACTGTATTATACAAGTTACATTACTCCCTCTGTGACTGCACTGTATTATACAAGTTACATTACTCCCTCTGTGACTGCACTGTATTATACAAGTTACATTACTCCGTCTGTGACTGCACTGTATTATACAAGTTACATTACTCCCTCTGTGACTGCACTGTATTATACAAGTTACATTACTCCGTCTGTGACTGCACTGTATTATACAAGTTACATTACTCCCTCTGTGACTGCACTGTATTATACAAGTTACATTACTCCGTCTGTGACTGCACTGTATTATACAAGTTACATTACTCCCTCTGTGACTGCATCTTATTTTACAGGTCACATATACTTCCTTGGTTACTGCACTGAGGTGAGAGACGGTTCCAGATGTCCCGAGTGCAGTTCTGAGAGTGACAGACTTGAAGCCCACCTGCTTGAAGACAGCAATCACGTGTCTGAAGATGATGGAAGCAGTTTAGAGTCAGAAGCTGAAGAGGAGGATTTTATTCCATTTGACTGGTTTGATATGCCAGGTGCAGAATTTAAAAAATAAATTGGTATTGACAGATTAGGTTCATATGCTTTTTATCAAATTTGACTTGTTTATTGTTAGATCCAGATTTCTAGAAACAATTTCACTGGTGTGACAGATCGTGTGAAGGCCTGGAAATCATTTGATTGGTTTGAGCTGCCAGGTCAATGTATGTAGAGTCCATTCGATTGGTTTGTCAGGTCATGGTATGTAGAGTCCATTCGACTGGTTTGTCAGGACAAGTCTAAAGTTTAGAATCTACATGCGTAGTTTGATATCTCAGGTTCCTTCTTCTTCTTTACGGTGACTTCTTTTCACCAAACTGCGTGAAAACTTATCTTGATGTTCTCGGTTTTTTGTAGAGTTGCTGTGGGGCCTTCCTCCTCTCTCTGGTATTCAAGGAGGGCACATTTAAGGAATCATTCTGGCACACAATGGCCAGATTCCATTATTCATTCGTTTGGTTTGACAGTTCACGTAAAAACAAATAAAATCCGTTTAACTGTAGTTTATCTACTTAGATGTACGTTTCAATTTTTCACCATTTTACTTGTTTGATATTTAAGTCCAAGTTTTTTTTTTTAGAAATAATTAAAATCATAATAGGACCAAATGTTTTTTAATATTCTTGGTTGGTTTGGCATGAGAGGGCCAATGTTTTAGAATCCATTTTGACTAGTATGACTTGAGAGAACCAATGTTTTAGAATCCATTTTGACTAGTATGACTTGAGAGGGCCAATGTTTTAGAATCCATTTTGACTAGTCTGACTTGAGAGGGTCAATGTTTTAGAATCCATTTTGATTAATATGACTTGAAAGAGCCAGTGTTTTAGAATCCATTTTGACTAGTATGACTTGAGAGGGCCAATGTTAAGGAATCCATTTTGACTAGTATGACTTGAGAGGGCCAATGTTAAGGAATCCATTTGACTAGTATGACTTGAGAGGGCCAATGTTTTAGAATCCATTATAACTGGAGTGACTAGAGAAGATCAATGTTTTCGATTTCATTTGGCTGTGTGACATGAGAGAGCCATTGTATTAGAATTCATTCGACTGACTGTCAGGTCAAAGTTCTTTGATATTTTAAGTAATTAATACATTATTTTATTTCTCACTTATGCATATTATTATATAATATTACTCATGCTTGTGGAACAGGACAATTAAAAATAATTTATTTTCGATGAAAACAAAAGACAGTATGTTTTGTTTTCTCAATTTTATATGTATGAAGCTGTTACCAGCCCGGGAAATCTATTTGTTATTCTACTTCTACTTCTGTCCTCCCTGGAACATTAATTTTTCTAATTACAGTTTATCTACACATTTTCTAATTACAGTTTATCTATACAACATTTTCTAATTACAGTTCATCCACACAACACTTTCTAATTACAGTTTATCTACACAACATTTTCTAATTACAGTTTATCTATACAACAATTTTTAATTACAGTTTACCTACACAGAATTTTCTGATCACATTTTATCTAAATAACAAATTTTCGAAATGTGAAAAGGAATTTACAGAAGTAAATACACTATCAGATTTATAGATTTAATAATTGAAAATTTGAAGTAAATATATTTTTTAAGGTTATTTCATTAATCTTTATATAGTTTTTGAATTTGTTCTCTTTTAAATTGAACTAAATTATAATATTATATATTGATTAAATGTAATTTATAAATAACAATATTTCGTAATGAATACTGTATGATAGTTATAGATTTATTTAATATATGAAAATTGACTATTTACTAACTATTACTGTATGATAACTTTAGTTTTATTTAATATGTAAAAGAATAGCTATTTATTAATTATTACTGTAAGATAATACATAGCTTTATTTAACACTTAAAAACTGAACTGTTTAGTAATTATACAGCTTTATTTAACACTTAAAGACTGAACTGTTTAGTAATTAATACTGAGTGTTATGCGTGAGTTAGAGCAAAGATTAATATAATCTATTATTAAGTTAACATAATTATATTCCACTCTCATTTCATTACAATTACAGATCCCTACTCTGTTCAGTTGTGTAATATTAAACTGCTTGTAACGGGACAGTTTCGCCACTTGGTCACTTTGTCATGTTAAAAATATCAAAGTCCATCACTATTATGTAAACCACTTCCAGGTAACAATAACAAAGTCAATATATCTAAACCACTTCCAGGTAACAATAACAAAGTCAATATATCTAAACCATTTCCAGGTAACAATAACAAAGTCAATATATCTAAACCACTTCCAGGTAACAATAACAAAGTCAATATATCTAAACCACTTCCAGGTAACAATAACAAAGTCAATATATCTAAACCACTTCCAGGTAACAATAACAAAGTCAATATATCTAAACCATTTCCAGGTAACAGTAACAAAGTCAATATATCTAAACCATTTCCAGGTAACAGTAACAAAGTCAATATATCTAAACCATTTCCAGGTAACAGTAACAAAGTCAATATATCTAAACCATTTCCAGGTAACAGTAACAAAGTCAATATATCTAAACCATTTCCAGGTAACAGTAACAAAGTCAATATATCTAAACCATTTCCAGGTAACAGTAACAAAGTCAATATATCTAAACCATTTCCAGGTAACAGTAACAAAGTCAATATATCTAAACCATTTCCAGGTAACAGTAACAAAGTCAATATATCTAAACCACTTCCAGGTAACAGTAACAAAGTCAATATATCTAAACCATTTCCAGGTAACAGTAACAAAGTCAATATATCTAAACCACTTCCAGGTAACAATAAGTCCATCACTTCTATCTAAATCACGTCCAGATAACATTTGAATATTTAGGATAATATTCAAACCTTTATACATCTGTTAATTATTTATTTCTAATAATATTTTACAAGCAAATTACTAGCTAGGTACACCAATATACCTACCTGATCGACTTACAATGCTATGAACTTTCATTCACATTCATCACTCGGACGACCTCAGATGATTTCTATTTACTGTCAAATTAATTATCATTTATGGTTGATACTGTTAGAAAATGAATTGGCACTGATGTAGATATATTAGAAAATGAATTGGCACTGATGTAGATATATTAGAAAACGAATTGGCACTGATGTAGATATATTAGAAAATGAATTGGCACTGATGTAGATATATTAGAAAATGAATTGGCACTGATGTAGATATATTAGAAAATGGCACTGATGTAGATATATTAGAAAATGAATTGGCACTGATGTAGATATATTAGAAAATGAATTGGCACTGATGTAGATATATTAGAAAATGAATTGGCACTCATGGTAAATACTTTTAGAAAATTAATTGGCAGTCATGGTGTTTACTCTTAGAAAAAATTACAAACACCACTCACTTTAATAATTAAAATTTAGTGAAATCAAGATGATTTATTGGAAGGCTATTTCATTAACAGATTTGGTTAAATGAAAACAGTTTGACGATAAGACTGTACACATTTAACAGTTTGACGATAAGACTGTACACATTTAACAGTTTGACGATAAGACTGTACACATTTAACAGTTTGACGATAAGATTGTACACATTTAACAGTTTGACGATAAGATTGTACACATTTAACAGTTTGACGATAAGACTGTACACATTTAACAGTTTGACGATAAGACTGTACACATTTAACAGTTTGACGATAAGACTGTACACATTTAACAGTTTGACGATAAGACTGTACACATTTAACAGTTTGACGATAAGACTGTACACATTTAACAGTTTGACGATAAGACTGTACACATTTAACAGTTTGACGATAAGATTGTACACATTTAACAGTTTGACGATAAGATTGTACACATTTAACAGTTTGACGATAAGACTGTACACATTTAACAGTTTGACGATAAGACTGTACACATTTAACAGTTTG
Source organism: Sinotaia quadrata (assembly GCA_028829895.1). NCBI lineage: Eukaryota > Metazoa > Mollusca > Gastropoda > Architaenioglossa > Viviparidae > Sinotaia > Sinotaia quadrata. Next base: position 119,686,845 of record CM054177.1, on the reverse strand, counting down.
ACGATAAGACTGTACACATTTAACAGTTTGACGATAAGACTGTACACATTTAACAGTTTGACGATAAGACTGTACACATTTAACAGTTTGACGATAAGACTGTACACATTTAACAGTTTGACGATAAGATTGTACACATTTAACAGTTTGACGATAAGACTGTACACATTTAACAGTTTGACGATAAGACTGTACACATTTAACAGTTTGACGATAAGACTGTACACATTTAACAGTTTGACGATAAGATTGTACACATTTAACAGTACAGAGGTGAGCAAATATAAACTGTTCGTGTTTGTTTAGTATTCTTTAAACTGCCAGTATATGACTAACATATGTCATGTCTTGAATTTATTCTTTAACTCCCTGTATATGATTGATATATGTCACGTCTGGAATTTATTCTTTAAACTACAGTATATGATGGACACACGTCACGTCTGGAATTTATTCTTTACTCCTTGTATATGATTGACACAAGTCACGATGGAATTTATTCTTTAGACTGTCAGTATATAAATGATATATATTATGTGTACAATTTATTCTTTATACTGTAATATATAGATGACGTGTGTTATGTGTGGAATTTATTCATTAAACTCTTAGTATATGACTGACCTGTTACGTGTGAAGTTTATTCTTTAAACTACCGAGGTATGTAAGGTGTAGAATTTATTCATGAAAACTCAGTAGATTCTGTGACTGAGTTATGTGTTGAATTTATTCTTTAAATTGTTAATAGATTAAAACAATTTCCCTTTGAATCTTTTCAAATACAGAACTCTTGTCATGAACTGATAATATACATTTTTGTTATTCTGTAATATATTGTGAGCTTTAGCAGTATAACGGTTAATATTTTATTATATTAAAAATTGGCTTGTTTTGGAGATCTTAAAAATGTAATGACATAATCATTTTATATATAGGATTAAAATAAATGCATATAACAAAAATATTACGTCTCTTCCTGTCAAAATATCAGAGCGTGTGAGTGTGTATGCTGTATTTAAGTGTCCTGAATATGCATGAGTGTGTGTATGCAACAATGGTGACTTGATGACTTTGTCGTGTATATGGTATGGGTCTTGTAGATTGTTATGTCGTGCATGCTTGTAAGTGTGTATGTGGTAGATGTGGATGGCTGTTTTATATATATATATGTGTGTGTGTGTGTGTGTGTGTGTGTGTGTGTGTGTGTGTGTGTGTGTGTGTGTGTGTGTGTGTGTGTGCGTTTGCTATATGAGTGGATGGCTGTGTCATGTCACATCAGGTAATTTGGAACCATAGTTGAACAGTTAAAGTCTGAACTATTCATTGCAAGCTCAACAATGCACCATATATTAAATTTCAAATAATTATAGATGAAAGTGTTCGTCACTCTAGATAAAGGATCGTCACTCTAGATGAAAGCTAATCACTCAAGATGAGAGTTTGTCACTTCTAATGAAAGTTCGTCACTCTAGGTGGTGAAATCTTGTCACTAGATAAAAGTTCCTCACTAGAGAAAAGTTCGTCGCTCCAGATGAAAGTTAGCAAACAAAGAGCTCACTTAAAGCTAACAAACCAAAGAGCCCACTAAAAGCTAACAAACCAAAGAGCCCACTAAAAGCTAACAAACCAAAGAGCTCACTGAAAGCTAACAAAACAAAGAGCTCACTTAAATCTAACAAAAGAAAGAGCTCACTAAAAGCTAACAAAAAACAAAAAGAGCTCACTAAAAGCTATCGAGAGAAAGAACTCACTCAAAGTTAATAAAACATAGAACTCACTAAAGCTACAAAACAAAGAGCTCACTAAGTCAATGCTAACACAGAACTCACTAAAAGCTAACAAAACAAAGAGCTCACTAAGTCAATGCTAACACAGAACTCACTAAAAGCTACAAAACAAAGAGCTCACTAAATGCTAACATAGAACTCACTAAAAGCTAACAAAACAAAGAGCTCACTAAATGCTAACATAGAACTCACTAAAAGCTACAAAACAAAGAGCTCACTAAATGCTAATATAGAACTCACTAAAAGCTACAAAACAAAGAGCTCACTAAGTCAATGCTAACACAGAACTCACTAAAAGCTACAAAAACAAAGAGCTCACTAAATGCTAACATAGAACTCACTAAAAGCTACAAAACAAAGAGCTCACTAAATGCTAACATAGAACTCACTAAAAGCTACAAAACAAAGAGCTCACTAAATGCTAACATAGAACTCACTAAAAGCTACAAAACAAAGAGCTCAATAAGTCAATGCTAATATAGAACTCACTAAAAGCTAACAAGACATAAAACTAACTTTATAACTAATAATAATAACGTGTGTGTGTGTGTGTGTGTGTGTGTGTGTGAGTGATGGGCTAGTGATAGAGTAATGATGGAAACAAAACAAGAGTAACTGGAAACTTGCCATAACATGCTACAGGAAACTAAATAAGCTCTTGACCCAAAGAGACAGATAATGTATTTGCTTTCCCGTGCCACTGATTCATTTCACTCTATTGTCAAACGTTGTTTAATCTGTGACAATTAAAAAAAAAAAAAGAAATGTGCTGTGGAACGATCGTTTAACCATGCACAATTTATAAGTTCATTCGCAATAAATAACCATGATATTTTGGGTAAAACTTTTACTGAAGAGTAAATAATCGTTAGCATGCACAATTTATAAGTCCATTCAATAAATAACCATGATATTTTGGATAAAACTTTTACTGAATAGTAAATAATCGTTAGCATGCCAAGTTAAACGGCAAACACGCAGAATTTGCGCAAACTGAAACGATACTTACTGTTGCTGACTTAATGTAATTATATGACACCCCCCCACCCCAACCCAAGAATTACGTCATCAACTTCTCATCACTCAGGCTACCACACTGTTAGCCCAACTACACCAAACGCGCACAACTAATGTCGCGTAAACTCGCGACACAGAGGTATAACATTAAAGCGCAGTGACCATTCTAATAAGAAACCTATTCAAGAATAGCATTCATTTTATATTACCATCTTTATGTCTAGAGCAGGGGTGGGCAACTTCTTCAGTCGGCGGGCCGGGTATGGGAAAATTAAGTCCTTGGCGGGCCGGATTACTAAATCAATACCTTAATCGCGTATTTATCCACCTATGCAAGGAATAAATCATATTTAATGTAAACTTTAAAATTGTAAACATTAAAGCATAGAGACCAAAATCAGTATTTAATGAATTTAACGTAATGTACTTCAATAGCTGCTGAAGTCAATGAGACATCTGTGGTCGATCAAAGTTTTCAACAAGTTGTTTGAACTCTGGCTGCATGTCGGACGTAGAAATTCTCAGTAAAGACTGCACGTGAACATCAGTTAGATTGGAACGCAACTTTGTCTTGTTAATGTTCAAGGTCGAAAATGTTTGTTCGCAAATGTATGTAGACCCGAACAGAACAAGTAGTTTCATGGCCATCTTTTCTCAGGTTGGCAAACTTGGACTCATTCAGTGACGCATAAAATTTGTCAATGCTTTCAGATTGGAATTTCTCTTTCAGGGTAGAGTCACACTGCAGATCAATCAGTTCCAGATGTAGAGCATCCGGCGCCTTTTCAAAGTCAGTTGTAAACGGTGATGACAAGATATCAAACTCAGCAGCAAGTTTCTGGAAGTCCGCAAAACGACGAGAAAAATTAATTGTCTAGTGCAGATATCATATTGGTGTACTTCTCAGTTGACATCATCTGGTGTGCCATAGTTTCGAGTGTTGGAAAGTGTGTTGTGATATTCTGACTGAGCTGGCGAGAAAACAGTTTTAGCTTCACCTTGAATGCCTTCACTGTTGAGTACATTTCGTGAGCAAAAGTGCCCTTCCCTTGAAGTCTGGTGTTCAATTCATTCATATGTTCAAAGAGATCAACTGCAAACGCTAGATCTGACAGCCATTCTGATTTTCTGAGTTGAGGATATTCTGTATCTTTCCCTTTCATCTCCAAAAACAGTAAGATTTCTGTTTTCAGGTCCCAGACACGTCTCAGAACTTTCCCGAAACTCAACCAGCGTACAGCGGTGTGATACAAAACATCACTGTGATCAGAACCGCAATCTTCCAGAAGTGTGATAAACTTTCTGTGATTTAGACCTCTCGCCCTGATGAAATTAACAATTTTCACAACTGGATCCACAACATGTTTCATGTCAAGCACACTTTTACACAGCACTTCCGGGTGTATTATGCAATAAATAGAATATTAAGAATTAAGAAATATCAATTCCCTGGTGCAATCGACCTCTGCAACACGGTCACGCAGTCTCTTCAGTAGAGCAACTTTCTTTCCTGTCAAAGATGGAGAACCATCCGTAGTGACCCTGACCATTTTCTGCCATGGTAATTGCATTGTGTGCAAGGCATTTTCCACACATTCGAAAATATCTTCCCCGGTAGTAGTGTCTTTCATTGATTCCATTGACAGCAATTCTTCTGTGATTTCAAAGTTTTCTGAAATGCCTCATACAAAGATGAGCAACTGTGCAGTGTCATCGATGTCAGTGCTTTCATCCAATGCCAGCTGAAATGAAGGTACACGCCCTTTCAGTTGTGATGTCAGGTCTTCACCAATTGCTTCAATGCTGCGAGCCACAGTTCTTCTCGACAAACTGACTTCTTCAAACTTCTTTCTGTGTTCTGGACAGACTTGATCAGCTACATCGAGCATGCACTTTTTGACAAATTCACCATCACAGAACGATTTACTGTGCTTAGCAATGTTGAAATGCGACCACAAAGCTGGCATGAGTAGCAGCTTTCTGGGCTACTTTGGCTTTTCCGAATACATTCTGCTGCTTGACAAGTTTTCTGTCCAGTTCTGTTGCTTTTGTTTGCCGTTCCACTGCTGATAAAGTACTGCCATAGCCTGCAGTTCCACTGCTGATAAAGTACTGCCATAACCTGCATGTTTCGTCGCATAATGGCTAATGTTGTACTCTTTCAACACGGCAATACTTTCACTGCACAGCAAACATACTGCTTTCTTGCCGACTTCTGTGAAAAAGTACTTAGGCATCCAATCTTTGTTAAATGGGTGTCGCTGTCAACTTTACGTTTCTTGGCAAAATCCATGATAAAATTGTTATTGTAAATTCTAAATCTAACCGAAAACAACCAAAGAATAACTAACAGTCACTATTACTGTGACACAGTAAGAAAGTAGTGGGAGATTGCAGCAGGATGTGGCAGAATGTGGATGGGGTCACATTACCATGGCGGCTAATGTTTTACTCTTTCAACATGGCAACACTTTCACTGCACAGCAAACATACAGCTTTCTTGCTAGTGAAAAAGTACTTAGGCATCCAATCTTTGTTAAATGGCTACACTTGCTGTCAACTTTATGTTTCTTGGCAAAATCCATGATAAAAATGTTATTGTAAATTCTAAATCTAACCGAAAACAATCAAAGAATAACTAACAGTCACTATTAACTGCGACGCAGTAAGAAAGTAGTGGGAGATTGCGGCGGGATGTGGACGCGGGCCACATTACCATGTACGGCCAGAAACAGTCAGCGGGCCGGTCAAAATCCCGTCGCGGGCCGGACCCGGCCCGCGGGCCGTATGTTGCCCGTCCCTGGTCTAGAGGAATACCTTGATGACAAGAATAATTTGATGGCAGACGACTAATTCGGTGATAGAGGAAATACTTGAACTTAGCATTTGGTTCCACTTCCAAATACTATTGCACAGTAGCCAGTTACTGTAAAGTAGTAGGGTCATCCTTCAACAACCAATGCATTGACAAGATTATCTGACATCAATATTTCTGCAAAACCACGTTCAAATAATTCCAATGCTTATACAGTCTTATATCTTAACACATAATTCAGCAATCAGATTAGTGTCAATATAAATCACAAAATCATGGAGTTATAGAGAGAGGAGCGATAAAATAATAGTTTGTACATAACCTTGTCAAGACAATGCCACAAAAGTCTTTCATGCACTGTCATAACTATGTCACAAGTTTATTGTTTACAATAGAATTGTCAATTCTTTATGTGTTCCTCTAGCACGCTGCAGAATGTTCCATGAGCCATTGTTCTCTCGAGACTAACCTGGACACTCCTTCACGGTATTAGATCCCTCAAGCACAACAACAATGTAGCAATTCCCAGTTACTTCATTATACAAGAAATTCCATGATGTGGTCAAGCATACCTTGCCATCATACAGAGTGAAGTGTATCCTTACACTTATGCGCTAGGGTAGGGACTTCTCAAAGCTACCATGGACATAATAGTTATAAATCAATAAACCAGGAACCAAGAAGAAATATCCTGACATTCCTGCAATCGCAGAAATCCTACAAAGGCAACGTCTTCCCAGTAAAATATAATGGGGAACAAATATTAAGTTTTCCATTTTATCATCTCTAACTACATTCTTTCTTACATTCAAGTCTCAAGTTACAGTTCCTGCAACAGTATTTATTAACCCGACACACATACACCATAATAAAGACAACATAATAATTTATGAACATGTTCACTAGAAACAATGTCATGTGTTTAACATATTACATACAAGTATCATAATTCACAATTGAAATAATAATCTACTCACATATAATATATCTCTACATAAAATATAAGTATAATGTATCAATAGCAAGAAACATTTCTAAGCCCATTCTCCTTCAATCAATCAGTTAACTCACCATTAAGCTATCGGCTGCCTTTCATGACTAGACTTCAGTCACACCAAATTCAAAGTGATTAGAGAATAGAATTATTTCAGCAGGTAAATTTTGATCTCAGCCCTTTGGCTGGTCTAGTTCTTTATAAATATTAATCATTAGATAATAAAAACTAATCATCTGCATAAGACTGGTTTAGATTACGTCAGCAAGTTCTGGTACATCCTCTTCATAAGTTGGTGTATTTTAACTTGACTTACAAAACATGAGTACCCGAAGATCATGTCACACTGACATTCAGGGACAGACAACTCTGCTCTCTCACAGGTCGATTAGACTGTTCGAAGTCTAACGCATTAGTTTGTGTGGATTGGACAATTCGAAGGCTAACACATTTATCTGGTTTGACTCGGTATGAAACCCATCATTAAAACTACATGAGGACTTTTTGACTCGGTATGAAACCCATAATTAAAACTACACGAGGACTTTTTGACTGGATAGATTGATTTAGTGATGTCAGTTATGTCAGTGATGTCATTACCCACGTTCTTATTTTTTTCTCATCGTCAATCACAGAGCTATAAGCAAATTTCTCACTTGCCAGTACACACACACACACACACCCTTCACCAGTTGAGTTACACAAAATAATCAAATTACTACAGAAAGAAAAATATCACCAGTGTAATATAATTATCTTCAGTATCGCTTAGGTCAATGTACTGAACAGGTGTACGGCCATTAGTCGGGGCCAATACCCATCACACTTTGGAAAATCTTTACTTTAGCGTACAAGAGGTGTTTATTTTAAAATCACTACGATCAGCTGGATTTAATGATTGTTTTCAAAGAATTAAATTGGGAAGCGTTGTGTCTGAAAAACTCTCCCACACCGGCTGTTTGTGCCCAGGCGTACAACGAAGCTATTAATAGCGCACCGAGACTATACCGAACTTAGACCAGCAGAGAGACAGCACACGCGCAAATCGTTCACTAAAATGGGTAAATAGTGTGTACTGACTGGCACATTGTCAGTCAATGACAGCTGTTAAATTCATCTAGTGGGTGGGACACTTTTCGGAACAGTTAACCGTTTTACCCCTCCCCAACGTTTGCCTTCACCAGTACAGTGACTGACACCGAGCTGTCTGGTTGTTTTCACGACACCGATTTGTCGAAATGCAGACGGATACCGGATGGGCTTGGGTCGTCCTGGTGGCTTCGATGGGCAGTAATTATCTGAGTGGCTTTCTCTTGTACTTTGTGGGGGTCATACACACGGGGCTGCTGACAAAGTTCGACCATTCCGTCACTGTCACCGCCTGGGTGGGTGCTCTCTACTCGTCACTCATGTGCCTGTCAGGTAAGAACAGAGTTATCTCACGTCTACTGACTTCCATTGGGGCGACAGTTCATTATCTCAGGCCAAAATCATTAACCTAGTAAAGCAAAATGCTCACTTTTGTAAAATTTTCTCATATCAGTTTATCTGTTCCGTTAACGAGCCGAAAAGTAGTCAATGAATGACATATCGTTATTTACATCTAACATTTCAGTTTTAAAGAGTAGTTTCCCTTGATCTTCGCTCGGGCACGATTAAAGGCCTATAGTATAACTTGGAGGTAGACACTACAAGAATTCCGCTTAAGGCGGACAGTTCCTTTTCTCCATTAATTTAAACCTCATCATAAAGTATTATCTTATTTAGTGGAACTTCATTAATTCTAACCCATAGGTTGGCATCGGTTGCAGAGGAGTTTATCTGTTTCATTACCCACATCTTTTGTAATAACAATGCAACTCGACATATATCATCTGTTGTAATAACAATACAACTCGACATATATCATCTGTAATAACAATACAACTCGACATATATCCCCTGAGTGTTTGTAACTGACAAGAATGTATGTGCCATTAACAGACTTTGACTGACCATCAAAAGAGAAAACAAAATGACACTAGTCAGGTTTTTATTAAGGGCCACTCGTAAGTTCCATAAAAGCAACTTACAGAAAACGTTTACAGCTCCCGCATATCTGCCAAGTGAGAGAGACGAGTTGTGTCTTCTAGATAATTATTAATTACATAAATTAAGATTCTCATCACTTGATATTAGTTATGGATAATTAATAATAATAATTTAATCATAACCAATAATTAGGGTGGCATTGTGCCACACTTTGTAAAAAAGAATCCCTTTTCCCTCTTAGTTCTTTATGAAGGTCAGAACATTTGCCTTGAACATTAACAAGGTCATTGAGATATTTATCCATCAAACATTAATGGAACTGTTATTATTACTTTGAGATTGATCAATCTGTATAAGCTAGTTGTCAGTCAGTCCGTCCTCCCATTTGTCTGTCCCTCATCTTATGTACATTGCCTGAATTAATTTTGTGTAAACAAGCACAAACACTCATCATAGTTTCACAGTTTTTGTTTTTAACACCACTCAACACGCCCTAATTTCTGTTTTTAAACACCACTCAATACGCCCTAATTTATGTTTTTAAACACCACTCAACACGCCCTAATTTCTGTTTTTAAACACCACTCAACACGCCCTAATTTCTTTTTAACACCACTCAACACGCCCTAATTTCTTTTTAACACCACTCAACATGCCCTAATTTCTTTTTAACACCACTCAACATGCCCTAATTTCTGTTTTTAACACCACTCAACACGCCCTAATTTCTGTTTTTAACACCACTCAACATGCCCTAATTTCTTTTTAACACCACTCAACACACCCTAATTTCTTTTTAACACCACTCAACATGCCTGATTTCTGTTGTTAACACCATTTAACACGCACTAATTTCTGTTCTTATCAATGAACACACTCTAATTTCTCTTTTTAGCACTACTTAACACACTCTATTTACAGTGTTTAGTTCCACTTAACACGCTCCACTGACTTTTTAGCACCACCAAATAACGCTTTATTTTATGTTTTTAGCACCACTTAACACGCTCTACTTTCTGTTTTTAGCAGTACTTATTGTTCTTAGTTCCACTTAACACTCTCTACTTTCTGTTTTTTAACACCACTTAACACGCCGTACTTTCTGTTTCACACCACTTAACACGCTGTACTTTCTGTTTCACCCCACTTAACACGCTGTACTTTCTGTTTGCACACCACTTACCACGCTATACTTTCTGCTTGCAGCGCCACTAGCCAGCTGGGTTATCACACGTTACGGCTGCAGAATGTGCTGTGTAGTGGGCGGCATTCTGTGCTTCTTTGGCTTTGTGACGTCATCGTTTGTTACCAGCGTCTCTCACCTTTTCATCACCTATGGTCTTATGGCTGGTAAAACAACTCACATTTTTACATCCTGCAGTCTTACAGTTGGTAAAACAAGTGTGTCTTTCAACCGTCAATTCTTACACAGATTTCTTTCGATGGTCTGATAGCTGGTATGAAAGTTGCTTTTACTGAACAATGAGTTGCTTTACTGCACTACTAATTTTTGTGTGTGCATTAATCGTTGCTGTTCTGACTCTGGGAGTTTGAATTTATCATGCTAGGCGTTTCCTCGTTTGCAGTTCGTTCTTTTTGTCCTTGTTGTTCTTGTTGTGCTTGTTATTCTTGTTGGTCTTGTTGTTTTTGTTGTTCTTGTTCTTGTTGTTTTGTTGTCATTATTGTTCTTGTTGCCCTAGTTATTCTTGTCCTTGTTGTTCTTGTTCTTATTGTCCTTGTTCATATTTTTCCCGTTCTTGTTCTTGCTTTTCCTGTTGTTCTTATTTGTCCTTGTTCTTGTTGTTCTTGCTGTTCCTGTTGTTCTTATTTGTCCTTGTCCTTGTTATTCTTATTGTCCTTGTTGTTGTCCGTGCAGGCACTGGTCTGGGTCTGGCATATTCACCTACCTGTGTGACCATCGGATTTTACTTCCACAAGTTCCGGAACCTGGCTTGCGGTGTTTCGGCTTCAGCAGCTGCAGTGGGCATTTTATCAGGATCCCTGATAGCTCAGCGCCTTCTTGACGATTACTCCGTCGCGGGAACATTTTTAATTATTGGCGCCATGTCGCTTCATTTTTGTTTCTTTGGATTGTTCTTTCGCCCTACGATGTTTGAATTGAGAGGGCGGTCGAGTATTAAAGTTCAAGGTTGTAGAGAGAAAGAAAAAACATTGTTGTTGACTCCGGCTGACAAAGGTGTGCTGCGCAATTCGCTCGACAACTTAGCGAGGTGTCCAAGTCTGGGCAGAAATTTGGAATCTGGCAGTCTACCTGGACGGGAAACGATTTCGTTTCTTGAAGCTACAATGGAACATAACAAACTTTCAGGAAATGTTAAGCATGACGTTACAGTCACGACACCGTACGTCACTCAGACAGAACCATTACTGAGAGAGGACAGCATGTGTCCAGCTCTGGAAACACGTCCGTTGATTATGGACAAGACAAGTAATGACAAACTATGCCACAGACTCGTCAGTGCTCCCAACCCGCCCAGTATTGTCGGGGAACCTGAATGCTGCATGCACTGCGAAGACTTAGAAATGGTTCCTTTGTCGCAGAGTAGGGATAATGAATGCATTCGCTGTAAGTGGCCCTTTAAAGCCACTCAACCAAATCAGACTGGAACAGGAAAGGTTGACGAGTATGTCCAAACGTCACAAGCTACAACATTGTTTGCTAGTCATAACAATGTTTGTATCGCTAATAACAAGGGGTGTGTTTCTCAGGACAGTGCCTGTATTGGGCTTGACGCTAAATGTATTGCTCAAAATGCAATGCACACATTTCATAACAACATGTCTTCTTGTTGTAATAATCCGTGTTCTTGTCACAACACAGTCGACTGCGTGACAAAAAACAATAGATTTTTTCCAGCAGATCAGATACAAACTGTTCCAATATTTCCCGCAAAGCAACATTCAAAGTCTTTGCTTGAGGTTTGCATTCACCTCGACACGGCATGTAAAGACAATTCTTTTACGTCACTGCAAGGCATCAAGCCTTCTGCAGACACAGCCGAACTTGGAATCGAGACTAGAGCCTTGCCGCCCATTTATTACGTCACACAGAGTGATGAGGAAAACCCACTCAACAGACACTCGTCGATGACTATTAAACAGCGAGATGTGAGTGACTGTATACGTGACTCTTGCAGCCATACCAAGGATGCTGCTTCGGGAGCATCAACGAGTACTAGTCGTGTCACGTCTTGTGTTCGTGACTCTTGCGGAGGCTTTAGAAGAAATCTGAAACACGTCTTGAATAAGGCGTTTTCGTTTCACTGTGCCAGTGTCTTCATGGCCAACATGGCGATGTCTGGCGTGTATCTCCATTTACCGGTATACACCCAAACGTACGGGACCACACCCAATCAGGCAGCGACTCTCTTCATTGCCGTTGGAGTACTCAGGTGAGTTTCTGTTGACCCAGTTTGATGTATAGACCGAGATATGTCAGGGGATCATATATAACCACGTGATGCAAGATGATCAATGAAACGACCCATACAGACACACAGGACGAACGACGAGGACGACAGACAAATCCCTCTCCCCCACTTCCCCTCCCCAAGCGCAAAAGCGGCGGAAGCCGGAAGCGCTCCCTACATTAACAACAACTGATCAATGAAACTAGTCGCTCAAACACTGTGTTCATACATTTTGTTTATTATTGTTTATTATTATTTTTGTTTATTATTACAATCATTGTTGTCATTGTATTTTTATTACATGATGATAACTAAGCATTAATTAAGAAACGAATCCAAACATCAACTTTCAAATGTTTTAAATACAAGAATAAAACACATCCAAATAATGACATTCCGTATAAATGGGCTAGACTTCATCACGACAATTATAAATACAAAAATGGACAAAACTTATACGAGATGATGATTTTACAAGAGTAATACGCCCCGAGATGACGTCATGATAAGATAAGAACAACGTATTTGGAAACGATGTAGTTACAAGTACTGTATATATGTGAAGACAACATATTGCTGAGAGAAACATGGCATATATGATGACGTGTGTTACGTACAAGAACAATTTGTTTGGAGCTTCGTGTTGTACAAAGACAGAGAGAATATTTGCTGACAGGACAGACAGTGAATACTGAGAGTAACATGAGACAGAAAATAGTGATGAATACTGAGATTAGCATGTCACAGAAAGGATGACGTATGTTGAAAGTAGCATATCACAAAGAATGACGTATTGAAAGTAGCATATCACACAAAGAATGACGTATGCTGAAAGTAGCATATCACACAAAGAATGACGTATGCTGAAAGTAGCATATCACACAAAGAAGTATGCTGAAAGTAGCATATCACACAAAGAATGACGTATGCTGAAAGTAGCATATCACACAAAGAATGGGGTATGTTGAAAGTAGCATGTCACAGAAAAGGATGTTGTGTATTAAGACGATGTTTTGCTGAAAGCACGATGTATTCCAAGATGACGTGGCGTTATAAACAAACAACAACAAAATCATACTGAAATGACGTAATGTTGCAGTCAAGGAAATATGCACTGTTGCATATTGAATAGATTATACCTGTTAAAGCACTGACTGGTCTTTAATGATGCAGTTTAATGTTACAGCAATGACTCTCTTTAATGATGTAGTGTAATGTTACAGCAATGACTCTCTTTAATGATGTAGTGTATTGTTACAGCAATGACAATGCAGTGTAATGTTACAACAATGACTGTCTTTAATGATGCAGTGTATTGTTACAGCAATGACAATGCAGTGTAATGTTACAGCAATGACTCTCTTTAATGATGTAGTGTAATGTTACAGCAATGACTCTCTTTAATGATGTAGTGTAATGTTACAGCAATGACTGTCTTTAATGATGCAGTGTATTGTTACAGCAATGATTGTCTTTAATGATGCAGTGTAATGTTACAGCAATGACTGTCTTTAATGATGCAGTGTAATGTTACAGCAATGACCGTCTTTAATGATGCAGTGTATTGTTACAGCAATGACAATGCAGTGTAATGTTACAACAATGACTCTCTTTAATGATGCAGTGTATGACTGTCTTTAATGATGCAGTGTAATGTTACAATAATGTTACAACTCTGTGTAGTGATGCAGTGTACTGTTTTTATAACAAGGACCATATTTAGTGATACAGTACAGTGTTACAACAAGGCTTGTGTCGAATGATACAGTATTAGTATTGCAGTAAAGTCTGTGTTTAGTGACAAGAGTGTAGTGACACAACAAGGATTGTGCTTAGTGATACAGTGTGGACGTAGAGATACAAGGACTATGAGTGATACAATGTAGTGTTACAACAAGGTATTTACTTAGTGATACAGTATACTGACTATAGTGTTACGAATATAGTCATAGGCAATGAATACAGAGATGATGTAATTTTACAAGTAATATCAAAAGATGACGCAAAGTATTATAAAATATTGAGATGACGTAATATGTCGAACAGTACATTGTACACCGAGAAGATGCACTATGTCAAAACATGACACTGTACATTGAAATGACAGTGTGTTAAAAATAACAAAATACAATAAGATGACACTTTTGCACAAAATCTTTAAACTATAATGATATAATGTGTTCGTAAATGAATAAAATGACTATGTACTCTGACAATAACAATGTGTTAAAACATAAAATTGCACATTATGATGACAATATTTCAAACAAGAACCTTACACTGAGATGACGCAATGTGTCAAGAAAATGACAGTGCGCACTGTGATGACGCTGAGTAAAAGCAAATTTGACAGACATTATACCTGAGAGTGCATAATATTTTTTGTTAATAGTAAATATATACCGATTGGCATATTATTAGTGTAAACTGACACGATTCTGTTAGAATAACAGAGTATATTGAAATATCACAATGTGTATAAAAATTAGTATACACTGAGATGATGTAAAATGACAGTTTACTGTCAGACGTATAAAGTGACTCTTGTGATGACGTAAGAAAAAAGATTGATTTTGACGTGTTCTCAGATGACGAAAGCTTTCGAAGCAAAGTATATTGAGATGATTACACGTAATGAAGATATGAAGTGTTTACAACTTCTGTATCATTCATTTGGTTCTTTTTTTTTCCATATAAACATTTTATTTTACAGTCACACTTTTTTCCACATAAACATTTTATTTTACAGTCACACACGTTTTCCCCCACATAAACATTTTATTTTACAGTCACACACTTTTTTCCAAATAAACATTTTATTTTACAGTCACACAAACTTTTTTCCACATAAACATTTTATTTTACAGTCACACGCGTTTTCCCCACATACACATTTTATTTTACAGTCACACACGTTTTCCCAACATAAACATTTTATTTTACAGTCACACACACTTTCACCTCTTATTTTCAATAGTAAATATCATCCTAGAGAGCCATAGTTGCAATGCTGAATTTTGGATTTGTTTTATTTCTTGTGCAGCTTGAAAGTGCTTTATATTTTATTGATATTCTCCTTGATCTGTTTCTTTTCTTAAATTTTAATTTTTAATGTTTGATTTGGCGATAAGTATAGAAATGAAATCTGATTAAAACAATGACGCCATTGTTGTTACGTACAGCTTGGTGTCCCGGCTAGCTTCAGGCTTTGCCACGTCAGAGCCCAGAATCGACCCTTTGACCTTCAACATGGGAATGACGGGACTCTGTGGTCTGGCTACAGGATTGTTTCCTTTGTATGCAGGTTAAGTATGGTAAATCTAAATTGCGCATGTTACTGATGTGAAGCAATTTTACTTATTTCTCGAGTCCTCTTTATTCTTCATAGCCATTAGAGTTCGTGTTTCTCTTTCTTTATTCCACTTTCTTTTCCTCTTCATTCTTTGCTTCCTTTTCTCCTACCTTCCTTCTTATATTGCCTTATTCATTCCTTTCTTCCTTCTTTCATTATTTCATTCATTCCTTTCTTTCTTTCTTCCTTCTTTCATTGTTTCATTCATTCCTTTCTTCCTTCCTTCTTTCATTGTCTCATTCATTCCTTTCTTCCTTCCTTCTTTCATTGCCTTATTCATTCCTTTCTTCCTTCCTTCTTTCATTGACTTATTCCTTCCTTCCTTCTTTCATTGTCTCATTCATTCCTTTCTTTCTTTCTTCCTTCTATCATTGTCTCATTCATTCCTTTCTTCCTTCCTTCTTTCATTGTCTCATTCATTCCTTTCCCCTCTCCCTCCTTTCTTTGCCCCATTCATTTCTTTCCTCCTTTTCTTTTCATTGCTTCATTCATTCCTTTTCTTCTTCCTTCTTTTCATTGCCCCATTCCATACTTATCCTATTTTACGATGACTAAAGGAAGAAAATATAAGAATCTTTAATGAACACAGAGGCAGCAGGAAATACACATACACTTTGACACGCAAGCACATACAAACACATGTATGCATTCATATTCTCTCTCTCCCCCATTCTATGTTTGGCCTCTCTCTCACGCTCGAACACACGCTAATGTGCACTTGTTATTATGGAATACTGGACAAGAGTACTTATTTGCTGTTTCAGACACATACGCCGGACAGATGACTTTCTCTGCACTCTTCGGCCTGTACACGGGTGGTCAGTGCGCCTTGATAACCGTTGTGACTGTCCATTTGGTGGGCATCAGGTATCTGGCCACTGCGCAGGCTGTACTCCTTGTGTGTACGGGCATTGGCTACATCGCGGGGCCACCACTCTCAGGTGAGGACTTTTGTCTGTTTGGGTTATCTTTTCCGATTAACATTGGTTATTCTTGTTATCCCTAAATTTCTAGGAATTTGTTGATCCTTTGAAAGATTGCAGATTGTTAGTGGACAAAGGAATCGGAAGTCTTGGATTCAAACATCATTCATGTATCAGTCATTGGGTCTTTTCAAATAGACGCTCATTCTCCTTTGCTCGAAATGTTATTTACCTTCCTGTAAGGAGCTTACATAAATTTAATAAGATTGAACTCTGATAAAAACCAACGCTTTGGGCGAATATTATGACTCACAATTCATGACTCAGTGCAAACTCTTTGACACATTCCGCAGATGTCTCGTCTTGAGTAAATATGACTTTGACACACTCCACAAATGTTTCGTCTTGACATCGATTATCACTAAAATTTATACTTAAGATATATGTTGTTGATAAGATATCCCTACGACTTATACTGGAGATGTTTATTCTTGCCTACATATCGCCATGACTTATAATGGAACTTTTTATTTTTGCCTACATATCGCCATGACTTATACTGGAGCTGTTTATTTTTGCCTACATATCGCCACGGATTATACTGGAGCTGTTTATTTTTACCTACATATCACCATGACTATATATACTATAGACTAGATATCATTACGGCTTATAATGGGAACTTTTATAATTTACAGTTTATAATAGGGATATCTTATACTATCTTATATTATTCTTAACCGTGGCTTATGACTAAATATAACTTGATTGAACAACAAACATGTGTTGTCTTGTTAAGTACCACATTACTGTATAATTGAAATGCTTCACTAGATAACCACTTTATAAAAGGAATTCTTACATTTCACTTGTGGCGTATAATGTCTCACTTGGCTATTGGTATGTAACTTAGATCAGAAGCTAATGAGGTAAGAATTGAGTTCTTCATTAGCTCTATCAGTAGAGTTATTTCCCCTATTGAAAAAAACTCGCATAAACTCCGATCAAATTTCAAAGATATCTAAGATCTCCATTAGATGACGTCAAAGCCTGCTTATACATAGGGAATTCTAATTTTAACTCAAGGAACACCAAGGATCAAATATAATAAAACAAAAATCGTAAACATTGAATAACAAAATAAATAATACAAATGAGAATGACAACACATGTTCCATTATAATCCAGTTCGGCATTGCAGTTTTGTTCTGCTAAATGAAAATTCAAATTTTCCCTTTTAATTTAATTTTTAGTAACCGTATGCAATCAGTTACTGTCCAATTATTATGATGTGTTACTCTCTTTTGATGATATATGGAATTGACAGTGTCATACTGACTGACACATTCCCATCTCAACCATCACTAACTGTGATGTGTGACATAAATAAGTACATGACACTAATATGTAAGTACATAAATAGGCCGTCAGTATATACATAAACAGGCCCTCTGCAACTACATAACATGCCCTCAGTAATCTCATGACAATAATCTGTATATGCATAAATAAGCCCTCAGTAATCTCATGACAATAATCTGTATATGCATAAATAAGCCCTCAGTAACTACATGAGACATTACGCTAATCTGTATATACATAAATAAGCCCTCAGTAACTACATGAGACATTACACTAATCTGTATATACATAAATAAGCCCTCAGTAACTACATGATACTAATCTGCATATATATAAACTGGCCTTCACTAACTACATGACACTAATCTGTATATACATAAATAGGCCCTCACCAACTACATGACACTAGTCTGTATATACATAAATAGACCCTTTGTACATACATAAATAAGCCCTCAGTAACTACATGATACTAATCTGCATATATATAAACTGGCCTTCACTAACTACATGGCACTAATCTGTATATACATAAATAGGCCCTCACCAACTACATGACACTAGTCTGTATATACATAAATAGGCCCTTTGTACATACATAAATAGGGCCTATGTACACACATAAATAGGCCCTTTGTATATACATAAAATGATAAATTGGCCCTTCGTAACTAAATGACACTGGTCTGTACATACATAAATAGGCCCTCAGCAACTAAATGCTTACATGATGCTGATCTTTATATAGATGGATTGCCAATCTAATGCTGTGCAGTGAACAGTGTACACAAGAAAATTTCTGAATTCTAAAGACTGCTTCCTTCAGTGACATTAATTGGCCAATCCCAGACTAAAATTACGTTTTCCTACCAATGTGAGATATTACATCATAATTGTTGAGGCAACGCCCTACTATCTATATGTTTTTGTCATTTATGGTTTTTGATCTATACTAGCAATCCCTCTGGTTTACAGTAAAACTAAAAATCGAATTAGAAATATTATATTTTCAGAATTCCAGATTAATTTATATTAGAATAAGACTTAATAATATTTAAACTGCGCCTTTAATCTGAGCCACAACCTAACCAATGAGCTGTAACAGAAAAATAAAGTTGCCAAAGAAAGCTGCAAATCAAAATTAAAAAGAGCTGTAAAAGATAGAGTAGCAAAAGAAAATTTAAATATAACTGTACAAGACAAATAAAGTTGCCGAAGAAAATTCGAGAAAATTTATCAGAAATGTACTAGTCAATTTTGTTAGGTAAATCTCACTTGGATTCTACTAGTTCAGGTTTACCAGGGAGGTAATCCAAATTATTTCATTTAAAAGTTATTTCGAGTCATCTACCTTCATCAGCAAGTTACTGTTGGTGAACACATTAGCAGTTTAGCTGAAGACTGTGAAAAAGAAAGCTAATAAGGATTAGAGATTCAACTACTAAGCATTAAAGAATTAACTACCATGGATTAAAGAATTAACTAATTAGGATTTTTCATATCTGTAGTGAACAGCGAAAATGGTTGTAAACAAACTTATTAGATCAATATATGTAAGACTTTTTTTTAAGGATTAATATTGTTTATCTTTTTGAGACAATGATTCACTGTTTTAATAAAATGAATCTTGACAGTGTCCTTAAATTTTTGCAGAAATTCTGTTTGTAAATTAATTTTCACCATCTCTTGACAACATCTCACCCCAATAAAGTCAGTGTTGCTTATAAACACTAAACTGATGCATAGCCACATCCAATGCATGATAAAATGATATTCACTTGATCTGGTAAAATTCATACATTAGTCAAATGAATAGCACTCGCAACTCAGTGAGATAATAATGCATACATTAGTCATACATTAGTAAAATGAATAACACTCGCAATTCAGTGAGATAATAATGCATACATTAGTCATATCTATCCATTGTAGGATGAAATGATATCTGTATGATACAAAACATCTTCACTTTATGAGGTAAAAATGTATTAAATGGTTTTATCCAGTAATTGGCGATACGATATTTTCTTGAGATAAAACACCTTCACTGTATAAGGTAATGATGCAATAACAAGTCATATCGGTGTATGACAAAATTATATGTACAAAAGATTAAACATATCCACTTTATTAAGTAATGATAGTTAAAACAGTCAAATCCATTGTGAGAAACTATTCATTCGATACAAAAGAAAAGGATATATTTTAAAAAATGAATAATAGTTCTTTTTAAAATACTGCAGACAAGATAGTCTGTGGCTCGATCTCCAGGTTTTCTTCGTTGCTGTCCTCTAGAGTCTTGTTCACAATATGGAAGTGATATTTAGTCATGACGATACATATAGATCTACAAAAATCTATAAAGTAAGAAATAGTCAGTTTCCTTCCAAGACTATTGTTGATACGCAGCATTGCGCGAAGATTATGGGACCTTAAGATCATTAGCTGTACTTTAACCAGACATTTAATGATTAGGAATGTGGGACCTTAAGATCATTAGTTGTGCTTTAACCAGATATCTAATGACAAAGATTGTGGGAAATATTTTTAAAATTCCTGATTTCCAAACGAGGTATAATACAGTGACCGCCCCAAATCAAACTATTGTATCATATTAGGTGAAAATTTGGGGACTTTTTAAAAACTCTATAAACTTTAATTCTGTCAATGTTATTTTTCATATTATTAATTGAATTTTCACAATTTTATTTTTCCTATTCTTGATTTAATCCAATCTGAATTAGATTTACAGTCCACTGTACATATATGTAAAATGTACTTAACGTTATTTTAGATGCATTGACTTACTTTAGTAATTTGAATGTCGTGTTGATTTCATACAGCATTGACTTACTTTAGTAATCTGAATGTCGTGTTGATTTCATACAGCATTGATTGTAGACAGAGGTGGAACATATGGACAAAGCTTTGTGTATTTAGGTATGTTGTTACTTTTATTTTAATTTCTTTCATTTGTAATTGATTGATAGACCTTATTCATATTATATGATACATTTCAACAAAATCAACAATAAAAAAACTTAAAGATTACTCAACTGATATATATTTTTCATAAGACGTTACTCTTTTTTGAAACTACTGAAAAAATTATATCCAATATAGAATTTGTTTTTAACTGTTTCTTTTTGTTACTTTTTCCCCTTCATTGAATATCTCTTGACTATAGTCAAGTTTCATTCCCCAGAAATATGTTCTTAATTTGTAATTTAGCTATGGAGGCCTGTAACTTGCATTTGTTGCTGTTCTATAAATAGTAATTTAGTTATGGATGCATGTACTTGCATTTGTTGTTGTTCTATAAATAGTAATTTAGTTATGTAGGTCTGTACTTGTTATTATTACTGTTCTATAAATAGTAATTTAGTTACCGGTATGTAGGTCTGTACTTGTTATTATTACTGTTCTATAAATAGTAATTTAGTTATGGAGGTCTGTACTTGTTATTATTACTGTTCATGGTGGTAGTGTTGCTAAGCACTGCTGTTTGTTTCAGTCAAGAAATTCTTGAAAAGCCAATCTCACCTGCTCACAAATCTGTTGTATAAAGTTGTGTTTATTATGTAAATGTATTGTGCAGAAGAAATTAAATTATAATTATAAATTGAATCTAATTTTTTAAAGAAATTAAAAAATTTTTTAAAGTAATATTTTCATGTCTCTTTTTTTCCTTCAAAAAGTGTTTTCTTAATTACATGAATTTTGAAGGAGAAAAATCTTCCGCTTTTTCGTTAAGCTACAAGCATACATATATAAGCACACATTGTACATATTATATAATATATGCATGGTGTATATAATGTATATGTTGTATATAATATATAATATATTCATGCTGTACATAATATATACTGTATACATGTACGTAATGTATTCATGGTGCACATAATGTATGGTCTACCTTTATCTCTCAAAGTGCACTCAACATTTAGTCAAATACAAACATGTTGGGGGTTTCCTTTATCTTTCAAGGTTCATTTAATAGTCGTATAACTTCAAAACATTTAGTGGTCGACCTTTATCTCTCAAGGCGTTTTAATCAACAGTCAGCTAACTACTAAGCATATAGGGTCTGCTTTTAATCAACAGTCAGCTAACTACAAAGCATATAGGGTCTGCTTTTAATCAACAGTCAGCTAACTACAAAGCATATAGGGTCTGCTTTTAATCAACAGTCAGCTAACTACTAAGCATATAGGGTCTGCTTTTAATCAACAGTCAGCTAACTACAAAGCATATAGGGTCTGCTTTTAATCAACAGTCAGCTAACTACAAAGCATATAGGGTCTGCTTTTAATCAACAGTCAGCTAACTACAAAGCATGTAGGGTCTGCTTTTAATCAACAGTTAACTAATTCAGTTTCGCCAAAATAATCACCTCCTTGTTTTCCTTTGTACAGTACAAACAGTATGACTGCCAAAGTGTTATGAAAAGAAACAAATGCTGCCCTGAACAGTTCAAAATGTATTACGTGTATATACATTTCAAAATGCATTACATATATGCACCCTGAACATTTCACAACGTTTTACGCTTTACGAAACAATTTAGAATGTTTTATATGTGTTTGAAAATATTTTAAGTTTATACAAAACATATCTTAACGTTTTCCATGATAGAAAACCGATACACTGGACAAGTATACGAACGTTTGCATGTATACAAAAGCAATGAAAGCTCTTTGCACGTGTACTAAACGAATCTATGAAAACCTTCTTTTTCTTAAAAAACGTCTTCAAAACGTTTTACATGTATACAAAAAACAACAACAAAAGATGACATTGATTCAGACGGAGCCGCTCTTTTGATTCAGCAAGAAGGAAGTACATGCCTCGAAAAATATCGTACCACAAGTCTGTGTGAAAAATAAATTCGCATTTAAAATACGAAGCCGTGATGCTATAAAATTACAATTATATTCGACATGACGCGAATTAGAGAATGTTTGAACTTTGATCTTAGATCACCATCCGATATATGCGTATATTGAGTAATCATGCGCTTTTGATTGACCTTGTCAGGAAGTCAAGCAAATCAGATTAACTAACCTTGACCCGAATTGCTGAAATTTAGTTATTCAGTCGCAATGGAAGACATCGTAAGAAATTTATTGCCGATTTTGCTTTATTTTTCGATATACCCTCATTGTCAGTAATCTGAAATTAATATTTAAGAAAATCCACCCACTCTTAATATAGAGATATTGTCAGTGGGAGTTTGTTTAGCAATTGACTTTGATTACTCAAATGGATGTGCTTAAATATAGTTGTCTATAAAGATGACTGACCTTCATGCAGAGTGGTCTATTTAATTCATGTCTCTAGCCCTCTTGTAAGTTGTTCTGATTGATTGCTGTGTCATTAGAGTTCACAGGTCCTTTGGCTACTGTCATCACATTTCACAGTCTGTTGACTATTGTGTAATTAGATTTCATACTGTTAACTGCTGTGTCATTACATTTCACACTGTGTCTCTGTTGAGTGATGTGTCATTACATTTCACACTGTTGACTTCCGTGACGCTATTTTTCACAGATTGTTCACTGCTTTCACTGTAGTTGACAAAGTGTTGATTGCTTTTGTTTCACAGAAAAGTACACACAGTAGATTGCTATGTTATTGCAAATTATACTGATTGATTAATTATTGTATCATTGAAATTCCCAAACGGTTAAGAGATGCATCATTGCATGGCACAGACAGTTGATTGTCATATCGCTGCTTTTTACAGACGCTTATCTGCTTTAAGTTGCATTTCGTAGACAACTGACTGTGTCTTTGTTGCAATTTACAGACGACTGACTGCGCCTTTGTTGCAATTTACAGACGACTGACTGTGCCTTTGTTGCAATTTACAGACGACTGACTGCACCTTTGTTGCAATTTACAGACGACCGACTGTGCCTTTGCTGCAATTTACAGACGACTGACTGCGCCTTTGTTGCAATTTACACACGACTGACTGCGCTTTTGTTGCAATTTGCAGACAACTGACTGCACCTTTGTTGCATTTTATAGGTTTTTGTTTAAAATGTACACACAGTTGTTTGTTCCTTTTTCATTTCAACTCTTTTAGGTTCAACAATGTTTCTCGGGTCTGTCCTTGACCTTTGCAGCAGTGCTTTCGTGAAGAGAGAAGGTACAGAGGACAAAGAGATGTCTGGCAAAATAATAAAAGACTTTTAATGACCTATATTCTTGAGACGTCATTTGCGAGAAATCAGCCTTTCTTTATTTCTTTTTGCAAGCCAGACCCCTATTTACAGGCG
This sequence comes from Sinotaia quadrata, assembly GCA_028829895.1. Lineage (NCBI taxonomy): Eukaryota > Metazoa > Mollusca > Gastropoda > Architaenioglossa > Viviparidae > Sinotaia > Sinotaia quadrata. The sequence goes on along the minus strand of CM054177.1, from coordinate 119,662,846 downwards.
TACGGATCAAAATCTTAGAAGAATTGTCTTACTGCAATACCCCTACAGGAAGATGTGTGTGTGTGTGTGTGTGTGTGTGTGTGTGTGTGTGTGTGTGTGTGTGTGTGTGTGTGTATCTTGAGACTAGCAGTGCAGCTAAGCCCAAACATGATGTCATATTGTATGATTATTGTTGTAACATGGTGATAACGACAGCGAATTGTGTGTGTACTGGTATGTATGCAAAACTGTGTGTGTATTATATTTATATAAACGTGTGTGTGTGCGTCTCTCTCTCTCTCTCTCTCTCTCTCTCTCTCTCTCTCTCTCTCTCTCTCTCTCTCTCTCTCTCTCTCTCTGTGTGTGTGTGTGTTTGGTGTGTGAATTTTCTTTCTTAGAAATGATTCAGTTACACTAACCAAGCCCATGACAACCTATGTCTCTTGTTACATTTCCAAAATTACAACCGCCATTAAACTAATTTTGCATGCAATGAAATAATTTAAAGAAATGTTTACAAAATAATAATGCGCCTTCAGAAAGTTTCTCAGCAGTCTTCAAACCACATTTTACAATAATATTTACGCACTTATAATAACTTGTGCATGGTGGGGCTTGAGTTCACTTCACACCGCTCGCGTTAATTGAAATGTCATAAACTCTTACCTCTCCTACCGTCATTTGGTGTGGTCAATCAAATTAATGTCATGAATTGTTTCTCTCCTACCGTCATTGGTGTGGTCAATCAAATTAATGTCATGAACTGTTTCTCTACTACCGTCATTAGTGTGGTCAAACAAATTAATGTCATGAACTGTTTCCTCTCCTAATGTCATTAGTATGGTCAAACAAATTAATGTCATGAACTGTTTCTCTCCTACTGTCATTAGTGTGGTCAAACAAATTAATGTCATGAACTGTTTCTCTCCTACTGTCATCAGTTTGGTCAGACAAATTAAAGTCATGAACTGTTTCTCTCATAAGGTCATCGATTTGGTCAGACAAGTTAACAGTTTTCTACAAATATTCTTTGTGTGTAAGATATCCCAGAAACCCGAAATAACCTAGTCATTGTTTCTTCTCTGAGCTGACTTTGATTTAAGAGATGTCTGTCCTTATCGAATTTATAAACAAACCGAATTCTTATCTTTTCACAAACAGGTCTTTTCTCGTCGTCTTTTTCATGTTTGTCGTCCGTAGAGCGTGTGACAGCATGCCGTTTTGATCTGACTACCGTGGACTGCAGATGAAACATATAGAGTTGTCTGTAACATACGTGACAGTTTGTCGCTGTGACGTTTTGGTGGTGTTAAATGTTGAGTATGAATAGTAGTCTGTGCAACGCTGAGCATTTTCACTCTTTAAGCAGTCACAAACATTTCGTGACTGTACGGTCTTCTAAATGCAGTATTGAAACGTTAAAGCAGTCACAGACATTTCGTGACTGTACGGTCTTCTAAATACAGTATTGAAAAGGCGAAGCAGTTACAGATTACTAACACTACTGAAAAGAAAAAGCAGTCACAAATTCATGACTATGCGATCTTATTCCTGCAGAATTTCTAAGACAAAGCAGCTCGTGGCAGTACTGTTTTACGACTCTAGTTACAAGACAGAGTAGTCACAGTACTGCAATGTCTTAATACAGTATTGGAAATAAGACAAAGCAATCACAAACAGTAGTCTTCTGACTACAGTATTTTAAAAGACAAAGCAATCACAAACAGTAGTCTTCTGACTACAGTACTTCAAAAGACAAAGCAATCACAAACAGTAGTCTTCTGACTACAGTATTTTAAAAGACAAAGCAATCACAAACAGTAGTCTTCTGACTACAGTATTTTAAAAGACAAAGCAATCACAAAACCTTTCCTGGATGTATGATCTTTTGACTATAGTATTTAAAAGGCACAAGAACTACGAACAGTTTGTGACTGTACTATCTTCTGACTGCAGTATTTAATTGTCAAACAATTCAAATAGCTCCAACTCCCATTCACGCAAAAGACAAAAACTAATATTTATTTACTAACACTTAGATGATAGTAAGGTAACTATGAGTAATGTGAACATACCAAGCGACAATTCAAATCACACATCCAAACACTGCGTGACTAAGTTGCCGACAGCATAGACAATTATCATCCTAAAGTCACGCATTTTTATAGTGATACTAGAGCCTATCAAACCTACATTCCAGATATTACAGCTTATCAAACCATCTATAGGACCTACATTCTTAGTGATATTACAGCTTATCAAACCATCTATAGGACCTACATTCTTAGTGATATTACAGCTTATCAAACCATCTATAGGACCTACATTCTTAGTGATATTACAGCTTATCAAACCATCTATAGGACCTACATTCTTAGTGATATTACAGCTTATCAAACCATCTATAGGACCTACATTCATAGTGATATTACAGCTTATCAAACCATCTATAGGACCTACATTCTTAGTGATATTACAGCTTATCAAACCATCTATAGGACCTACATTCATAGTGATATTACAGCTTATCAAACCATCTATAGGACCTACATTCATAGTGATATTACAGCTTATCAAACCATCTATAGGACCTACATTCTTAGTGATATTACAGCTTATCAAACCATCTATAGGACCTACATTCATAGTGATATTACAGCTTATCAAACCATCTATAGGACCTACATTCTTAGTGATATTACAGCTTATCAAACCATCTATAGGACCTACATTCTTAGTGATATTACAGCTTATCAAACCATCTATAGGACCTACTTAGTGATATTACAGCTTATCAAACCATCTATAGGACCTACATTCGTAGAGATGATTCTTGTTATAGGAGGTAGGTCTTCTCTCTGCCTTCCTATGCATTCTCGAAGCTTCCGGTTTTGTGGGTATCACAAGGGTGTCTTCCTTTCAGACGGTGGAAGCTTCCAGTTTTTGTGGGTGTCTTCCTTTCAGACGGTGGAAGCTTTCGGTTTTGTGGGTGTTACAAGGGTGTCTTCCTTTCAGACTTAAAGCTGTTAGTGGAGATGGTAAACAAAGGGCAGTGGAGTTTACCATTATGTGACAGTAAATATTTTTATCTTTAATGTTGTGGAAGAGAGAAAGCGATTACAGCGCCAGCATCCACCAACTGAGAGAGACGAGTGGAGTCTGCTGGAGGATCCTTAAATAAAATAAAATAATATTCTCATCACTTCTAATTAGTTTTGGATGATTAATTATAATAATAATAATCGTTAACTAAGTGGCGTTGGCATCACAGTTTCAAAATCGTGCTTGATGAGGCATTCATTAGTGCAACTGTTGTTAGGGCGTAATGCGATTGGGTGGAATTAAGTATTTAGCGAATGTCGAAATTGGGTGTATTGGCAATATATTGAAATAAGCTTATTTAAATATTTAGTGAATTTCGAAATTTATGCATATTGCTGATATGGTGAGCTGGGGCTTTGACCTTACTGTTCTTGTGGCAAATGTATGTTTTTGTGGTTAATGTGTGTTTTTGTGGCAAATGTATTCTTGTGGCAAATGTGGGCGTGTTGCTGATGTGGTGAGCTGGGGCGTTCTTTGAACTATATTTTACGTTGGCTGTGATTTTGCTTTGGAGCAGTCGGACTGGCAGTATGTTAAGCATAAGTTCGTTGCCATAACTACACTGACAGCTCTGGAACCCTAGCCAGCGACAAGGCGCTCATTATCATCAGTATTTTGACATTACATTATCATTAAAGTGCCTATTTAAATAAATTCTAAAGTTTATACATATCGCGACATACTGTTATTAAAGTGCTTATTTGAAATACATTCTAAAGTTTATAAATATTGCGACATACTGTATTAAAGTGCTTATTTGAAATACATTCTAATGTTTATAAATATCCCGACATTATACTGTCACTAAAGTGATTTTTTAAAAATATATCGTAAAATTCAGTCTCCCTTGTAATGCATGGGATTTTATTTATGCTGAATGTTCGCATTATACATGTCAATAAATTTTGTCTCAGTAATTATAATAAATAAGTGATTAGAGTTTTTCTAAATGTTTTGGCAAAACTTAAAAAGTCGCCAACTTTATTAAATTAAAATTAAAATAATATTATTGTGGTGTAAAAAGTCAAACGCAATCCGAACCTCCCGCGGTTGCCCGGGATTGACACGTCAGAAGCACGTGATGCAAGGGAGGATTACTCTCCCTGAATACTTACAATTGGTCAGTTATTTGAATAGACTCAGTTTGGTAGATGTTATAATGTCATTCCCATATATAGAACTTTGATTCCTCTCCCTGAATACTTACAATTGATCACTTGTGTTTTCATGGACACAATTTAGTGTATGTTATTATCATTCATACTTACAGTTATATCACTTGTGTTTTCATGGACACATTTTAGTGTGTTATTATCATTCATACTTCTGCTCAATATTCTTTAATTACTTTAACGTGCCATGATCTGCAGGATCTTTCTAGACTAATTTCGCACGATTATTATATAAGCATAAGGTGTCAATATTTATGAGAAATCGGAAGCAGCGCTTCCAGGAAGTTGGTAGCTTTGAAGAAAAGATTAAGTCGAAATCTAAAGTAGCGAGGCATGTCGTCGATAAAAGATTGTCAGGCTAAAATTTACTTGAACTCGAACCAAACACTGAGTAACGTCAACAGCAGAATGGCCGAGAGACGCGTCCAGAAACAGGTGTTAAGACTTACAGTCTGAAATAAGAAAGGTCAGGGAGGAATGTAAATAGGTGTTAAGACTTACAGCCTGAAGGTAAGAAAGGTCAGGGAGGAAGTTGTTAAGACTTGGAGGCTGAGGGTAAGAAAGATCAAAGAGGAATGTATACAGATGTTAAGACTTACACGCTGAAGGTAAGCAAGAAGACAGAGAAAAACAGAAATCCTAATTAGTACTAGTTAAGTACCGGAATGATGACGTAGAGTGGTCACATGACCCTAAATTAAGTAATGCATCCAGTGCGGTTCCAATACATTCTTACAACATGCCCTGTAGAGCTAAAATATTCATAAAACACGCCGGGTAGAGTTAAAATATTCATAAAACACGCCGGATAGAGCTACAATATTCATAAAACACGCCGGGTAGAGCTAAAATATTCATAAAACACGCCGGGTAGAGCTAAAATATTCATAAAATACCCAGGGTAGAGTCAAAGTATTCTTACAACATGCAGGATAGAACTAAAATATTCTTTCAACATGCCTAGTAAGGTCAAAGCATTCATACAACATTCGGAGCAGAGCCAAGGGATTCATAAAACATTACGGGTAGAGCCAAAGCATTCACACAATATTCCGGGTAGAGCCAAAGGATTCACACAACATTCCGGATAAAGCCAAAGGTTTTATACAACATTCAGGGTAAAGCCAAAGCATTCACACAACATTCCGGATAGAGCTCCTAATGAATAGATTTATTTATTCAATTACTTCCCCCTAGAACTGTCATGGACTTCTTTTAACGTCATGACCTATGAGTGAACTTCAGAAAAGAGCTATTCCATAGTGACTTGTCCTATGACATGTTGCTGACGTATTTAAGACACTCAGTAAAATGACGTTTTGCTTTGTAATTTGTCACACATTCAGAACACAAAGGTGACCAAGTGGCTGTCTTTAATGTCCTACTTCTTCCCCATGCACATTAATCAAACCAAAAACACTACTCACCGAAATACTTTTATTAAGTGTCTGTTAAGTCTTTGATTGTTAAAACTGATATGTTTAATATAACCATCAAATACTACTCGCCGAAATAATTTTATTTAAAAAAAAATACTTTGATTTGTTGAATCCGAAACTAAATACCATTAATTTAATACACTTCCTCAGGGCTAGATTTATTTAATCCAAAACTAAACCCCATGGATTTAATACACTCCCACAGGGCCAGATTCCCATACACTCCGTTATTAAATGCGGCCATTGACCTGTACGATACGAGTTACCCTTCTTTGTATCCGCCTTTTTGCGAACTTGTACTAAATGTCCGTGGATTGTTATCTCACACCTAGACCAGTTACACCTTTCTCCATCAAGGTCAATGACCGCATGCCGAGACTCGTGTGCAGACATACTTTCCCCGCGTAAAAAAAAAAAAAAAAAAAATACAGACATACAGTCACCTGTCTTCATGCAGCTCAGTGGTCTAAATTTGACGTCTGTCGGTTGTTTTTTCCCCGTATAAAAGTATACAGATGAAACCAATTTTTAAAATGTCTGGTATTTATTTTTATTTCAATTTTGTTTTGGGGGTGTTTGTGAGTTTGATTTTGACACATCTAACATCTCACAGACAGCTTTAGAGCTGGTTGTTTCCCGTTATAAGATTAGTAAGTGTACAATACTCTTCGCCAAATTTAACGATCACGACTAAAAAGAGTGCTTCCTCTTTGTAAACCGCTTGGTTTGATTGACAGTTACTAGCAAAGGCATTTAACAAACAAATCAGATCTATCCAGGTGCGCGTGGCGCGCTGCAGATTGTTACGAGGTGAAAGAGAAGGACACCACTCTATTTCTCAACAAATTTTTAACAGTGTTGCACAGATTGCAGTCATGCGACCTTGGGACCTTTTATCTAAAGCGAAGTTGTACGCGCTTATCGGACTATTGCTTACACGAGTACGCGTAACAAAGCAAATAACAACAAAATCGTACGAATACAGATACAGTCCACATTGCTCTATTTGCCATTGCCGATAACATGGATTGTTCTGATGAAGAACTGTTTTGCTTAAACGTCGAATGTTGTGATTGTTTTTGCATAGATCCATAAAGAGACAACACAATCACCTGGTCTGTCGGATGGATGTCTGGACTGGTCGATGTAAATTGTTCTTGGTCTTTTCACCAGAATGGCAGTGCTTGGAGAACACTAGAGCCGGTGTTGTTCTTTTGGGCTGTACATTTAATTCAGTTACAAGTCGGAATAAAACACGTTATTTGCACGAATGTCTTGTTTGAACGAAAATACAGTTAACAGAAATAAACGACGTGTACGCATCATAAATCACGATAACTTTTTACACTAAATATGGGAGTGGGTTTTACGCATCATTAATCACGATAACTTTTTACACTAAATATGGGAGTGTTTTACGCATCATTAATCACGATCACTTTTTACACTAAATATGGGAGTGTGTTTTACGCATCATTAATCACGATAACTTTTTACACTAAATATGGGACTGGCACATTTGGGTTTTAATTTATTAATCACGATAACTTTTTACACTAAATATGGGAGTGGGTTTTAGTTTATTAATCACGATAACTTTTTACACTAAATATGGGACTTTAGTTTATTAATCGTGCAGTTTGGTCTAGGCATATTTAGTTCACTTTTAGTTTAGTAGTCACGGATACTTTTGTAAGTTAGGTTGTGATTTTTAAGTTGTACTTGTGTACATGTCTCAGTTTGGTGTGATAGTTGGGTTGTATTTGAGTACATGTCTCAGTTTGTTGTGATAGTTGGGTTGTATTTGAGTACATGTCTCAGTTTGTTGTGATAGTTGGGTTGTATTTGAGTACATGTCTCAGTTTGTTGTGATAGTTGGGTTGTATTTGAGTACACGTCTCAGTTTGTTGTGATATTTGGGTTGTATTTGAGTACACGTCTCAGTTTGTTGTGATAGTTGAAATTGTACTTGTTTGATTGTAGTATTTGAGTTATTAATACACGACTGTTGGGGAATTATAGTATATTAATATGTGTGCATTTCCAAGATGGATTATATAATTGTTATGTATTAATACTGGCATTCCATGTGTACATTTCTAAGATGGATTATATAATTGTTATGTATTAATACTGGCATTCCATGTGTGCATTTCTAAGATGGATTATATAATTGTTATGTATTAATACTGGCATTTGCGATAAGAATAGATTGCACATGCAAAATCATGAAAATGTCAGTATATCAGTTTATTTCTTGAACTGCGTTCTGTAGACGTTGTTACGTGAGAATTAGGGCGAGGTTAATCAGATAAATTATCAGATTGATACACGTATAATAGAACTGTAATGAGATATCCTAGATACTCACTCACCCTACTATCTACCCACTTTTGTAATACTAACGTCCACAGCATTAAATTTCTCATTCGGTCAGTTTGGCTCATTCCCAGAGAATAATTTAATTTGTCTTGTTACTTGGTAAGAGGTAGCTGGAAGTAAATGTCATCCTGTAATATAATGTCATGTTGTAATATACTGTCATCCTGTAATATAACGTAATCCCGTAACATAATGTAATCTGTAATATGCTGTCATCTTTTAAAATACTGTTATCTTCCACCATAATGAAATCTTTTAATATAATGTCGTCTTGTAATATACTGTCATCTGTAATATTCTGTCATCCCGTATTATTTTGTCATACTGTAATATACTAAATTTCCAGTAACAAATCAGTATCTTCCTTTGTATTTAATGTATATTTTATATTCTTCATATATGTATTTATATCAGGCATGTTTATAAGAGGAGTGAGTATGTGTCGCGCTTTATAAGTGTATCTTCATATGTGTATTTATATCAGGCATGTTTATAAGTGTATCTTCATATGTGTATTTATATCAGGCATGTTTATAAGAGGGAGTGAGTATGTGTCGCGCTTTATAAGTGTATCTTCATATATGTATTTATATCAGGCATGTTTATAAGAGGAGTGAGTATGTGTCGCGCTTTATATCTTCATATGTGTATTTATATCAGAAGCACTAGACCAGGGGTCGGGAACCTATGGCTCTCGAGCCAGATGTGGCTCTATTGATGGCTGCATCTGGCTCGCAGACAAATGTTCGATAATAAAAAAAAAAAATTCTTTAGACTCCTTTGATCTACATATTAATTGCATATCAATATTTCATTCTACAAATGAGCAAAAGTCTACTAAAGTCTCAACGCCTGCATGAAGCTTAACCTCACCACGTATCAACCAGACTACAAAGCCATCAGCAAAGCCATGCAGCACCAGAAGTCGCATTAATGGTAAGAAATACTAATTATTGATTAGCAACAGCATAACAATGTTATTAAAAAGAATTCAGAGACATAATTATTGTACTTTTAGTGTTGAAATTACACAAAATTACACATTTACTTGAATTTTTAGTTTTAAACATAATGTATGGCTCTCACAGAATTACTTTTCAAAATATGTGGTGTCCATGGCTCTCTCATACAAAAAGGTTCCCGACCCCTGCACTAGACATATGATGATAAAGGGCTTACATTACAAGTTACAAAGCCCTTTATCATCACATGTCTAGTGCTTCTTGTATGTTACAGATTACAAGTTACAAAGCCCTTTATCATCATGTCTAGTGCTTGTTGTTTGTTACAGATTACAAGTTATGATGATAAAGGGCTTTGTAACTTGTAAGGTTCAACTCGTCTGATGGAAGGCCAGAACGTATGCACTTACATACATTAACAAAAAATCTGTGTATCTGAGATTTGAAGGCTGTCCGAGCGTAAGAACTTACAAGAGAAAGACATTTATTGCTGTTGTTGTTTAATGTTGTTTTTCATTGTTGTTGAATGTTGCTTATTGTTGTTCCTTATGGTTGTTGTATAATGTTGCTCTGTATTGTTGTTAATGTTGTTCTTTACTGTTGTTGTTGAATGCTGTTGTTTATTGTTGTTCTTTATGGTTTGTATAATGTTGCTCTCCACACACACCATGCACACCACGCACTCATCAATCACATACATAACCACATACACACAGACAGTCCATTAATAAACACTCATAACACATACATGTACACACATTCATGCTAGAATATTGACTGGCGATTTGATAGGTCTAAAAGGTCCGATAGGCAGACAATTTCACTTTAAATCTAGTTCACAGCATTAGATGAAATTCTAAAGGTATTCACACAGAGACGATTTCAGGTTAAACTTAGCTCAGGCCATTAAAAGAAACTGTAAAAGTATTCAATTGTATCTTTTGACATGTTGACTGTCATCATTATAAACAATTGTGAGGTCAGCACAAAAAAAGAAATGTACTTAGTGAGAAATAGAAATCCATTTTCTATGAGTTATACTTGTGAAACGGAAATATATTTTTAATTTTAGAAAGTAACAACTCATTGGGCTTGTAATTTATGTGTTTTAAATGTGAAATAAAAAAATTTATGTGATTTGCGATTCTGAAATTAAGCACATTGAAATAAACATACACTCTAAGGGGAAACATTAATCATGCTTCATGAGATTAGATGCTAAAAATACTTTTTTTAAAGCAATATTTCAATTGAGGTGTGCTTATCAAGTATTTTTTAAAAAATCAATAATAACAATCGGAAGACAGGTGTGTTGCACGTATAATTTATTCAAACGGTTAATATATATTCTTTTAAAATGTAATTGTTGAGTTTCGGTTTTCATGACGAATTTTGAAGTTTGGGTTTCGGGGTTTTGTTGGTCGTGCAAACGTAGATGAAGTAATCATATTGTGGTAGAAAAAGAAGAAAAGATCAACTTCATTCCGTTAACTTCTTTTCCCACAGGAATTGCGTGAAAACTTTTCATCTACTAGATGTTCAGTTTCTGTAGGGTTCCTGTGGGGCCTTCCTCCTTTCCCTGGTATTCAAGGAGGGTATTGCTGTTCTGTGTTGCTGCGTTTGGTTGTTGTTTTCTTTGTCTTCTCTGGCTTGCGACTGTTGTGGATCCTCTCTTTTTTCTTCTTCTTTTTTTGACAGTTGCAGAGATACAGTCGATTTCCCGATGAGTTTGAGACTGTCAGTACTTTCAACTGAGTTGTAACTGTCTTGTTTTATATTGGGGTGCATTCGTTGTTGTTAGAGTTTGAGTTCGCTTTTGCCTTTGGGGTCGGGTACATGTGGGCTGGGTGGGATGTTTTATGGTGGAAGTGTGGTGTAGCTGTGTTTGTGAATTTGGGTTTGGTAGTGACCATTGTGATGTGTGAATGTTTAAATAAATAAGAAAATGTGTGTGGAGAAGATGTGGGTTTTGTGGGAGTTTTTTTTGTTGTATAAATGTATTGAAAAAATAAAAAATGTGTGGGGAGGCTATTTTGTAACTTCCTTTCAGTGTGGTGTTTTTTCCCCCTTTTATTAGTTAGTGTGTATCTGAGTATGTGGTGTTTTTTTCCTTTTATTAGTTGGTGTGTAATTGAGTGTGTGGTTTTCCTTTTATTAGTTGGTGTGTAATTGAGTGTGTGGTGTTTTTTCTTTTTTTATATAACCAGATGTGGGTTTATAAATGTCTTGAAAAATAAAAAATAAAAGTGTGTGGGGAGGCTATTTTATAACTTCCTTTCAGTGTGTGTGGCTTTTCTTTTATTATTTAGTGTTTTATTGCGTATGTGTTGGTTTTTTTTATGAATATATATATATATTTATTTATTTATTTGATCTAGTTGGTCTAATGTGATGGTTGGTTTTATGTGGTAGTTGATCTAATGTGATGGCTGGTTTTATGTGATAGTTGGCCTGGTGAGGTGGTTGGTTTTATGTGATAGTTGGCCTTATGAAGTCGCTGATCTAATATGGTAGTTATTTCCTGGTTAATATAAATTAAGACAGTTGTTTAACGTGCCTCAGGGACCCTGTTGTGTTGTCTTTCAGTAAGATTCTGTGGCAGTTGTCCTATGAAGTTTCTCTTTCGTAACCACACTTCGAGAACTGTTCTTGGGTGTTTCAATGTTTTGATAGTGCATAGTTGATCATTTATTTACATGCCATTTTCATGCCAAACTGTAAAAGTTGAATGTTTGTTATCATGATATATAGTGTATTACACTATCTATCTGAATGTTTGTTATCATGCCATATGGTGTATTACAATATCTGAATGGAAGGGTTATTTCCTTGGTGTAATTTCCAATCAGGATGGTGTTATTTCCTAGGTTTAATTTCAATAGTCTTGCTGGGGTTATTTGCTTGATTTAATTTCAATATTCTTGCTGGGGTTATTTGCTTGGTTTAATTTCAATAGTCTTGCTGGGGTTATTTGCTTGGTTTAATTTCAATAGTCTTGCTGGGGTTATTTGCTTGGTTTAATTTCCATAGATAAATTGGGGTTATTTTATTGGTTTAATTTCAAAAGTCAGATAGCATCTGTTTCGAAAGGTTTATTTGTACTGTCATTACGTCTTTGATGTTACGTGCAGTCACTGTTTCAAGATGCCTATCTCAGATGTTCGCTTCAATAATAGCTCAATCTTCATCCCTGTTATCGCCCCTCTTGAAACTCAATGACACTCATCACTTCTCGCTGTCGCCATCCGAGCGGCCTGGATTAGCGCCCCTCGCGAGAACGTACAAGTAGATCTGAGTCTAGAGCGTAGCCAATTAATCTTTTCCTCTCGGTAACAGGCACACGTATCTTGTCACGTGGACAATGAGATAATAAATTTACTGATTAAAACTAGTCGACAGTCCTCTTCAGGGTCTAATCTGAAACCTTTCTGCAGATCAAAGTTCCTGGCTACATAGTCAGAAAATGGTTTAGAGATTGTCTTTTAAAATGTTTCAGTAGAGCAGGTTAAAGTCTTAAATTTGTGATAATACGATTGTCTGAAGAGTAGAGCAGGTTAATGTCTTAAATTTCTGATAATACGATTGTCTGAAGAGTAGAGCAGGTTAATGTCTTAAATTTGTGATAATACGATTGTCTGAAGAGTAGAAGAAAATTTACACACTTTATAGCATTGCGATACAAAAAGTTTTAGAAGTAGCCTACTAATTAAGTAGTAAAAGTACACATTAAGAGTTTAAAGTAGCACTAAATGTATACACATTCATACACATAAACTAATACGCTCAAATTACCGGTTGTAAAAGTACATACACTATATGCATACACATAAACAAACGCGCAAAAGAATAAAGAGAAATGCGACGTACGCTATGCAGTTAAGATTAGCGATGTCTTGTAAACAGTGATCAAAGTTACACATACATTTGCACATATGAACAAAATTCCATATAGCAGGAATAGATTACATTAGGGTGAATGAACAGTTCCCAGATAGCAGGGACAGATTACATTAGGGTGAAAGAACAAAAGCTAAATCTGTGAAACAGAGGCCCATAATGGAAATGAGTGTTTTGTTTGAATACCTGCAAATACACAGATTAAAAGTAATTCGAGCAGCATAAAAATAGTGTATGACGTGTGTTTGTGTGTGTTCTTTGTCTTACAAAAGCGATTACCTGTTGTTTGTTTACAGTGATTAACATTTTTAAAATATGTGTGCATGCGTGTGTCTGAAAGAAAGGGAAGTTACGAAACTGAAACAGTAAGGTCGGACAAAAACTGAACTTGTGACAATTTTCACCTTTTAAGCTGTGCTTCTGCAACATAAGGAAAGATAACTTTGAAGAACAAACCCGTGGTCTGTGTATTGCCAATTCTATTTAGAAAGTAACCATTTTGAACATTTAAAAGTTGAGGAAATTTGCAAATTTTCTAGTATTTGAAATATTTGTTTAAAGTTCCGTTACTACTAATTGAACATGTTTAACAGCAAATAAGTTTTCTTAAAATGATTACGCCCTGTCACTTTTTATTCACTCCTATCGGTCTTGGTGTCCAAAATTTTAAAGTTCATTGCCCTCTATGCACTGAGTTAAGTGATCCACATGAGTTTGGAACAACTTGCTCGACTGTGCATTAATTGTTACTCTGGTTGCATGATGTTTTACATTAGTACATATATTAATGACGCTGATGTTTATATATGCCGATTTATTGGATTGCCAGTCTAATGTGTGGACACATTTATTGACATTAGTACATATATTAATGACGCTGATGTTTATATATGCCGATTTATTGGATTGCCAGTCTAATGTGTGGACACATTTATTGACATTAGTACATATATTAATGACGCTGATGTTTATATATGCCGATTTATTGGATTGCCAGTCTAATGTGTGGACACACATTTATTGACATCTAATTAAAAGCTATTTTCTTCTGACACTCCAGATTGTAATTACACCATTCTGCTGATACACTAATTTTCTTATGACAACAAAGACAGTTTGGAGACTAAAAGCATTGTGACTGGATTTAAATATTATGTCATTAATGTATTTCGTGTTATTCGCTTACTTGCACATAACCATGCATGTCCCCACAACGTTTGCAGCTAATCTTGCAGCATGTCAGCATGTTACACACAATGTCCCCACAACGTTTGCAGCTAATCTTGCAGCATGTCAGCGTGTTACACACAATGTCCCCACAATGTCCATCTGACTTTGTTTGTCATTCTGCATCTAATTGTGTGGGGCTTTATTTTTGGTTCCTTCATCTCCATCTCCATCCCACACACAACTGAGTGTTAATAATTGTATTTGACATCTTGTCTGCCAGTTGGCGCCTTGTCGCACCTGTCATGTTGTGACCTTGACTCGCTGGTATCAAGAGAGGAGATTGTGTAACACATCATCAACTTCCTTGCATTCTCTGCACCAGTTCGCCACAAACACTTTCAAGTGAAAATATATTAAATGAAAAGTTACATCTTTTTCAGTTGGTTCAAACTCTTATGTCATTGTTGCCAAAGTTCTAAACCTGTGATACTCTTTGAGTTGTTTCTGTGCAGACCAATCAAAGAAAGCGACACAACATATGTGGTATGTCTTCCTAGTTCTGTCTTGGTGTTATTTCTGTGTACACCAATCAAAGACAGAGACACCAGGAGGAGGTGTGATCTGAGTCTAAACGTAGTGGACAGACTACTTGCATACACACACACACACACACACACACACACACACACACACACACACAATTGTTGTTGGGGTCAAATTTAAATGTGGTAGAGGTGTGTGCCGACAGAAAACTTTATTTATTTTGTCATATATTTATATACTTTTATGTTGTCTTTTAATGTGGAAAATAATGTGATCCAAAGATGACATGGTTAACCTTTTGAAAATGCATTGTCCAGACTCCAGATACACCTTCAATTATCCACAAGTATATGCAGTCATACAAGGTCGCACAAATGATGACAGTCATACAAGGTCACACAAATGATGACAGTTAATGACTTCGTGATGAAAATTACATTTGCTTTTCGTTTATGCAAAGGAATTTGTTTATTAATTATTTTTTTAATATTTTCTTTTCTTTTTCTTCTCCTCCTCCCTCTCTCCCTCCTCCTCCTTATTTAATGGATTAATTAAAGCCAATGCAAAATCTTTCACCTTGGTTATTTTGGTTTATAAGAACTTTTTATGGTGTATCTATAAAGAGTCTTCTGTATTTCTTGGAACTTACTATTCTAAGAAATTTTTGTTTGTAGATGTTCTTAACAAAGACTGCATTACTTAAAGTCTTAGAGGATTATATTCCACAAGCAGGATAGTCTCTGTCAACTGTTCTGAAGTGATAGATCAAATTAGAAGGATATTGCAGAGCACGAATAAAGGTAATTATTTGAGAGGACCGAACGATCTGATCTAAATCAAGAAGAAGTGGCTTGATTTTATTTTCACTGCTCATGTAATACTAACATATCAAACTGCCTTAAAATAATGAAATATACTGCCATTATTGGAAGTTGTAAAATATTTCTATTCTACCGCGCAAAAGAGTTACTGTGAAGTTAGTACACTCTTCGCTGTGCAACACTGTTGACAGTGATGTGGGGACTTCAGTCAGTAAACAGTGAATGCATTTATCTAGCTGCATGCTCAGGTAGTGCGTATGGAGAACCAGTCGGCAGAGAGAGTTCTCATCGCTGTTATTCACAAGTACAACGCTGACAATATTCTAACCCGGTCAAAGGCCACAGGACATTCTGTTTTTTTTTTATTTATTGCTTTTTTATACTGCTTACGAATTAAATTGTAACGGTTCTCGAAAAGTGCAGCGAGTGAAGATTGAAACCAGCCTGTCGGAACGTGCCCTTTGAGAAGAGCAATCGCTCTCTAAACATTTGTCACGAATTTTAAGAGAAAGATGGAAAGTGTAAAGGGTCGAATCTCTAACTTAATATAAGTACTTCATGTTTTTTTTTTAAAAAGTGTAGTATGAAAGAAGAGAGAGAGAGAGAGAGCAGTGGGTGGGTTAGTTGTTCGTGTCACTGTTAAGATTATCAATCATAATCTCTGATCTTGTTGTCTCACCGACTTAACTGCTAAGAGTGGATCACTAGGTCAGGGTCGCTACTCCCTAGATTTTGCACTTACTGATGCTAAAAATAGAAATATACAGACAAAATGTGTGGATGAATGAATGAATACTTGGATATAGAAATACACATAGACAGTCAGGTAAATAAATGGATGGATGGATAAACAGAGAGAAATAATGTGTAAGCTACTTGCTTACGTCAGACGCTCTATTTTTCTTTGTATCATGTGATTCATTTTATACAGTTAAAGAGGCGAGAGATGAACTGTGCTAACGAAAACTTGGAATAAAATTCTCGATTTCGTGACGAGCACAAAGGTAATGAAAATATATTTCAGGTTCTTGGATTGGAATTTGAAAAATGTCACTGCATGTTCAAATACAGAACCTTTGGACGGAAAGGCTGGAACATTCTTCACACCTAACCATGTCGCAGACATGCCTTAGGCTGAGCAGAATTTAATGCGTGCCTAGAAATGCGAACTATCAGTGACGCAGATAGGCCTCAGGCTGAGCAGAATTTAATGCGTGCCTAGAAATGCGAACTATCAGTGTCGCAGACAGGCAAGCATGATGAAATAATTGTAGGGAACTGTAAATTTGGAAAGAAAAGGCAAGGCTTCAAACCCCTCTGCCTAATTCCACCTAAATCTCAGGCCTGTTAAAATTTTAAATGCAAACTCATTTCTGCCCAGGTGAGCAAGCATTGATCGCGAAGGGAACGTTAAGCCAGAAATAGATCAGCCATTTTATCCGGCATTCATTTATTCATTCAGCACTTAGTAGATATTTATTATCCAACATTCGTTTATTTATTCAACATTCATTTATTAGCTACTTGGAAAAAGATCTTTATTAGCCAATTAATTGTCTAATGTAGATGCATCCAAATGACTAATAAAGATCTCATCCAAATGGCTAATAAAGATCAAATCCAAATGGCTAATAAAGATCTCATCCAAATGGCTAATAAAGATCTCATCCAAATGGCTAATAAAGATCTCATCCAAATGGCTAATAAGAGTTTCGTCTAATTGGCTCGTATAAAAGATAGATGCGTTAGGTTGGCTCCAGTTAATGTAGTCGTACGTTAGGTTGGCTCCAGTTAATGTAGTCGTACGTTAGGTTGGCTCCAGTTAATGTAGTCGTACGTTAGGTTGGCTCCAGTTAATGTAGTCGTACGTTGAGTATAGGAAAGCGTGCAGTGCCCAGATGGCCTATCGCCAAAGAATGCCGGAAAGGATGAAATATTTAGAAATTGTTAAAACTTTAAACTTTTGTTCTTTGTTACGTGTTGTATATTTTAGTGCATACGCACTTTTAGACACACGACTGGGTGTAATATGTGTAGTAAATAACTCACTGTAATTGTCCTCAGTTTAAATTATTTTTCGATAATCTATACGACGTACACTTTTAAGTATAGGCTCTAGCATTACTCTTCTGTGTGAGTGTGTGAAATATTATGTGCATTTCAGTGCGAATAGTTCTATGTGTGTGTGCTTAGTTGTGCGTGCGTTTGTGTCTGATGGAGAAAGAGAGAGAGAGAGAGAGAGAGAGACTGAATGGAAAGGTCAACGGACCAATCAGGGGCCAGACGGAGAAAGGGTTACAAGGATCATCACAAACAGGTATATGTGCGATCACGTGATTTATTTGTCTATCTATCACACTATGCACAGATAAGTACATATATGCGTGTGTTGTGTGTGCGTGTGTCTCTGTGTGTGTGTGTGTGTGTGTGTGTGTGTGTGTGTGTGTGTGTGTGTGTGTGTGAGTATAGCTACCTGTAAATCTACCTACATCAGTATGTTGGGTAGTCCTTACTACGAGTGTCTATTAGCTGTCAGATCGTCCTATCCTTCGCCTGTCCATCCACCTACCCATGCCAGTACCCGGGAGTGTGCGTCGGATGAGAGGCTACAGGAGCGCTAGAGGGAAGATACGAGCCGTGTGAACGGCTTAAAATCAAACTTCTTTTTTTTTTTTTTTTTTTTTTTTTTGTCACCAATTTTCATGACCTCTGCAGCTACTCGGGCCATGAGATAAAACACAGCACAACACAATGCACAGTTACTTAGTTCTTTCAGCACCCTTTCAAATCAGAAACACCCGTCACAAGCTGCTCGCCAATCGCCACAGCACCCTTTCAAATCAGAAACACCCGTCACAAGCTGCTCGCCAATCGCCACAGCACAGTCGCGGGGACTTGATGGAAAATGAGACCTTACTTTTATGTTGTGTTTCTCGTTTATGTACTCGTTCTAATTGTGACTTTGCCTAGCGGACTGTGTGACAGGAATAGGCTCGCCAGTAGTAGAGGCGTCACTAAAACTACATCTAAAAATGGAACTAAAAAAGAATTATATATGGCTGGAAAAAAGGCACCATTGAACCTACAAGCTGCTAAAACCAAAGTTACTTTCATAACCACTGACACTAAAAATGTGACTAAAAATAACACTAAAAATGTGACTAAAAAAGAAAATAATTCTGAGGGTAAGAGAACACCAATCCCCGTGCAAGATGTCAAAACTAAAGTTCCGCAGGTCACCACTTTCATTAAACACAGCAGTAAAAGCAAAGATAAAGTTATGCAGGTTCCTAGTGACTCACAATATACTACAAAAGGTGTCACGAAAAGTCCTACAAAAGGCGTCACGAAAAGTCCTACAAAAGGTGTCACGAAAAGTCCTACAAAAGGTGTCACGAAAAGTACTACAATAAGTGTCACGAAAAGTATTACAAAAAGTGTCACGAAAAGTACTGCAAAAGGTGTCACGAAAAGTACTACAAAAGGTGTCACGAAAAGTCACAAGGACAGCAAGAAAACAAGGAGCCGGACGACGACTGACGGCGAGGGTGAGTTCCAGACCATAGCGACTGACGTCACGGAAAAGGTCATAAATCTTGGCAGTTCGAAAGGTCACAGTAATAGTTCCTTGGCCGAGAATGCCACGGACAAAAATATCATCAAAATTACCGTCCAGTCGCCTGTCTCAAATCTTCCCTTACCGTTACCACCTGGTGTTATTGTCATGTTCATGGACAGTGAGGCAGTGGTCCTAGCAAACTTCACTCTCACGTGCTCATCCAAGCATGAACAATACGTTCTGAGAATGAGCATCAACCAGCTGATGCGCCATCTGGTGGCTCGAATAGTCGATCCTACGCCAGTAGTGATATCATGTGAACACATGGTCACTGAACTGAATCAAAGTTCTCAAGAGCTCGGTGTCCAGGGCGCTGTGACTGGCTCTTTCAACTTTACCGTCACATCTGGCCTTCTCGGCAGAGCAGTTCTGTTATTCTTTCTGTCACCTGTGTCTCAAGACGTGGGCCAGAAGAACTCGACACAGAACTTCAAGAATGCAGATGACCTTCAAGCAAATTCAGCACTAGTATCGATGACACCACAACCCTCAGAAGCAGAATTACCTTCAGTTCCCTCTCCTTCTGCGTCTCCTCCAGCGCCGAGCTATAAGGTGGTCCTGCTGGTGTTCCAAAAACCGAACATTATCTCAGAAATTTTTCGCTATGTTTTGTACTTAGGAGTTGTTCTGACGACCATCGGAATGGGGTGCAAGACGGACCTCCATGTAGTCAAAGAGGTTCTGAAGAAGCCAGCGGCTCCAGCAATCGGATTCTGCTGTCAGTATATAGGCATGCCTCTAGTAAGCCATTTCATTCTTGCACAGTATGAGTATGCCTCTATAAGCCATTTAAGTCTTGTACAGTGTGAAAACGCCTCTATAAGCCATTTAAGTCTTGTACAGTGTGAAAACGCCTCTATAAGCCATTTAAGTCTTGTACAGTGTGAAAACGCCTCTATAAGCCATTTAAGTCTTGTACAGTGTGAAAACGCATCTATAAGCCATTTAAGTCTTGTACAGTGTGAAAACGCATCTATAAGCCATTTAAGTCTTGTACAGTGTGAAAACGCCGCTAGTACGCCATTTAAGTCTAGTACAGTATGAGTATGCCCCTAGTAAGCTCTTTCAGTCTAGCACAGTATGAGTATGCCCCTAGTAAGCCATTTAAGTCTAGTACAGTGTGAAAACGCCGCTAGTAAGCCATTTAAGTCTAGTACAGTATGAGTATGCCCCTAGTAAGCTCTTTCAGTCTTGCACAGTATGAGTATGCCCCTAGTAAGCTCTTTCAGTCTAGCACAGTATGAGTATGCCCCTAGTAAGCCATTTAAGTCTAGTACAGTGTGAAAACGCCGCTAGTAAGCCATTTAAGTCTAGTACAGTATGAGTATGCCCCTAGTAAGCTCTTTCAGTCTTGCACAGTATGAGTATGCCCCTAGTAAGCTCTTTCAGTCTTGCACAGTATGAGTATGCCCCTAGTAAGCTCTTTCAGTCTTGCACAGTATGAGTATGCCCCTAGTAAGCTCTTTCAGTCTTGCACAGTATGAAAATGCATCTAATAAACCGTTTCAGTTTTCCACTCTAACATACCGAAAATAATCGTGTTTTCTTTTTATTTCAGCTTATTGCTGCTGACATTCAAACTGGGGTAGATTCTAATAAAATAACTTTACACATATGTAAAAAAAATTATATATATATATACTGTTGTAGGCCACAAAAGTAGTAAGTAATGAGTGCTTTTGTGCAAAATGTCTTAAATAAGTGTACAATCAAAATCAAAAGAGTTTCATATTACAAGTTTCTATAAAGTGCAAATGTAGCCATTAAACCCCATGTTTACAATAAATGTCTAATTAGTACAAACGTAATCAAGTTTACACTTTATACTCTCTCTCTCTCTCTCTCTCTCTCTCTCTCTCTCTCTCTCTCTCTCTCTCTCTCTCTCTCTCTCTCTCTCTGTGTAAATATATATAAAACAAACACACAAAGAATGATAGATAGATAGATAGATGGACAGACAGACAGACAGATAGATAGATAGATAGATAGATAGATAGATAGATAGATAGATAGATAGATAGATAGATAGATAGATAGATAGATAGACACGTTTGGAGATTATGTCAATATGCATGAAAGTAACCATGTACATCTAATACCTTTGTATATAAAAGAAGTCACCTTCATAATATAATTACGAGTACCACTAATACCCTTTTAATATAAATATCCTAGCATCTGAGAATGAATTAATATAAAGTTACCCATTATCGCTTTGAGAAAGTGTCTGTAAATGTAACTGATGGACACTTTTCGCACACTTTTTGTAGTATATTGTGAATCAATAGTGGGAACCTGCATAACTTTATCTTTTTGCTTTTAGTGCTATATTTAATAAAACTGGTGACATTTAACACGACTATACTAATAGTACACACTTAACACGTCTATATATATAAATAGTGTACATTTAACACGACTATACTAATAGTACACACTTAACACGTCTATACCAATAGTGTACATTTAACACGACTATACTAACAGTACGCATTTAACACGACTTTATTAATAGTGCACATTGAACAAGTCCAAACTTATCTTTACAATACAGGTATCTAGTTACAAATAAATGCATGTACATCAAGGTAAATAATTACCTAAATCTATACCTATCTTTACATTATAGTTAGATAGATTCAACAAATACACATATTAAAAAGTAATTATTAAGAAAGTTATTATTTTAAAAACTATTAATAAGTAATTATTAACTAGTAAAGAGCGAGCATGAATAAACAATATTTTTATTCTGCACCTAAAATGTTATCTCTTCAGGTCACCGCCTTCCTAATATCGCCAGTAGCAACTGACCTAGTTTTGTAGATCTACAAATGAGGTGCCAGTGTGACGATCGTCTAGCAATCAGTTATCGAGCTCATAGCCACATATATAAAAGAACATCTTCTTGCCCTTCCGCCAGCCCTCCCTCCCTCCACCTCGAGCTCAAGTGTGAGGTTGTGGGGTCCCCTAGGGCACTCCAGTTCAGATAAGGTCTGATGACGAAATGATCAACGCAAGCTCCAGTGGTGACGTTAAACTGCTATCGATCTCCCCCCCCCCCCCCATCGTCACGTGACCTTCCTGTCAGAGCTCTTGTGTCAGTTCTTTAATTCCTCCATTTTGTGTTTCCAGTAATTTTTACAAATCCGTCTTGCCAATCATCATTGATCCCATGCTATCATCCACTGTCGTAAATAATAAATACATGCATAGATAGATAGATAGATAGATAGATAGTACTTGGTTCTTTCTGCATGATAAAAATGAAACATGAATTTCAAAAGTGATAAAGAACTTCAATTAAAATGCAAACACAAGTGCATTCCAAAGTGAAAGCGGGGAATGAAAAGAAAATGATGGCACATTTATTGCTATTTCGGAATGGCGAACCAGGCAGTAAGCACAAGAATGCGGACATATCTTATAATTGGGACCTATATTTATTTTATTGTCCTAGACACTCTCCTGATTTGAACTTCTACTTTAAGAATAGTAAGCATAACTTAATGCCGTTCTATTTATATACAGAGTAAGCATAACTTATTGCCGTTCTATTTATATACAGAGTAAGCATAACTTAGTACCGTTCTATTTATATACATTGTATGCATAACTTAGTACCGTTCTATTTATATACATTGCATGCATAACTTAGTATCGTAATATTTATATACATTGCATGCATAACTTAGTATCGCAATATTTATATACATTGCAAGCATAACTTAGTACCGTTCTATTTATATACATTGCAAGCATAACTTAGTACTGTAATATGTATATGCATACTAAGCATATCTTAGTACCGTAATATTTATATACATAGTAAGCATAACTTAGTACTACGATGGATTGAAGTAGAAATTAACGTACGATTGCTAAATGCTTTATAAACTTTACGTACGTCACAAAAGACAAATTCAACACGTGTCTCCAGAAAAATATGTATATATGGTCAATTACAGATCTAAAGTGGAAACAACCATAAGCAAATAAGAAAAATGTCACACAATAGTCAAACTAAGGATAAAGAAGATAAGCATGGAGACCATATCAAAACCAAAAAGATTGATGTTCAGGTTGTTTGATAAGTGTGATCAACACAACTGTTTAATAAATAATATAATTAATTTGAACGAGCATATTAAGCGATAAGATTGAAAGGGTGACGTTTTGAAATTACTGGTCAGTTTACTTCACAATTACGTTCTACACAAGCATTTTTAAAAGTAAAATGGAAAGGGTGACTGATAAAAAGATATCTGGTATTGGGATAAACAGCTTGTTTACTAAAAAAGTAATTTTTTTTTTCTATAGTGATCAAAAGGTAAATTTGAAGTTGTGAAAAATACAATACTTCTTGATGTACATGCTAAAGTAGGCTACAATTGTTTTGTAAATAAATACATGCTAAAGGTATACTTGTTTTGTAAATAAATACGCTTTACACGGACGTTTTACAAGGCAGGATACAGGGGATGATAGTAATGACGTTTTATTTGGGAATTGTCAAAGGACGTTTTAAAAGGTGTATTATGATGGTATTTTAACAGGCGTATTTTGAGAGCTTTGCAACAAGCTTATTGCAAGGGTGCTTTTACATGCGTATTATGCGGGCGTTTTTATAGATGTAATATGTGGTCTTTTTAACAGGCGTATTATGATGACGTTTTAACAGGCGTATTACGAGGTGTTTTTACATATATATTATGCGGGCGTTTTAACAGGTGTATTGTGAGGGATTTTCATCAGGCGATTACGAGGGTGTTTTTACATGCGCATTATGCGGGCGTTTTAACAGGTTTTTTAGTTTCAACAAGCGTTTTATAAGGGTGTTTTTACATGCATATAATGAGGACGTTTTAACAGGCATATTATGCGGGCGTTTTAACAGGCGTATAATGAGGACGTTTTAACAGGCATATTATGCGGGCGTTTTAACAGGCGTATAATGAGGACGTTTTAACAGGCATATTATGCGGGCGTTTTAACAGGCGTATAATGAGGACGTTTTAACAGGCATATTATGCGGGCGTTTAAACAGGCTAATTATGAGTGTTTCAATAGGCTGTTTACGAAGATAAGTAAGCTTTTCTATTTCAAAAGTAATTAAGTCAGTTTCAAGAAAGTTAATATTGCTTTATTGGTGATATGTGTAATACAAGTTATTTCGGTGGTGATATGTGTAACACAAGTTGTTTTTGTGGTGATATTTTCATTTTATTTAATTGTACTTCACACTGTTCTTCCATTCCAGATTGCTTACGCCATCGCCAAAACTGTTCCACTTGACAGTCCGGCAGTTGCGCTGGGCATTTTTACTTGTGGCTTGTGTCCAGGTGGAGGTGTGTCTAATCTGTACACCTACCTCCTGAAAGGCGATATTTCATTGTCTGTTACCATGACAACAATCAGCACCATTGCTGCGTTTGGTATGTCTAAGGCTCGTATTAGATAGATTTTTATTCGTGTATATTATGCTGACAAGGCTAAGACCGCATGCCTGTTCATAGGCCTAAGACAGCATGCCTTTCTATATTGTTCATAGGCCTAAGACCGCATGCCTTTCTATATTGTTCATAGGCCTAAGATCGCTTGCATTTCTATATTGTTCATAGGCCTAAGACCGCATGCCTTTCTATATTGTTCATAGGCCTAAGATCGCTTGCCTTTCTATATTGTTCATAGGCCTAAGACCGCTTGCCTTTCTATATTGTTCATAGGCCTAAGATCGCTTTTTGTTGAAGGATTTATTCCGTGCCCCAAATGCTTTTGTGTCTATTGTCTTTCTTGAATTTTTTTTTTTCGTAAAAAGTAGTGAGAAGAAAATCTAGGTCATGCTAATCCAGAAGTGAACGCACACTAGAAGAAAACGTTACAAGGATATGAAACTACAGCAGGGTGGCCTTGTTTCCGGTTCTAGAATTTCCTGTTTTTAAATTTTACCATGGTACAATCCAATACAAACTAGAGATAAAATGTCAAATGTATTTTGGGAAATTTACTTTGTTAGATCATCGCTTCTTCAGTGACTGTTTACAGTTGCAAGCGCTTTGCATGTTTATCTATCATTGCTTCTAAAATGACCTTTACAGTTGCAAGCGCTTTGCATATATCATTAGAGAGGATTATTACTATTATCCAGTAGTAGGAGAGTAGTAATTGTAGTCGTAGTAGTAGTTGTAAAAACCATAGAAGTAGGAAATGTTGTAATTATAGTAATAGTAGTGCTTGTCGTCATAATAGTAAGTGTTATTGCTACTGTAGTTATAATAATAGTAGTTGTTATAGTTATGGCTGTAGTAACAGTTGCTCTTGTATTAATTATATTAGTAGTAGTTGTTATGGCTGTAGTAACAGTTGCTCTTGTAGTAATTATACTACTAGTAGTTGTTATAGTTATGGCTGTAGTAACAGTTGCTCTTGTAGTAATTATACTAGTAGTAGTTGTTATTATTGTTGTAGATATGGTAGCAAGCAGGAGAGCTGTTGTTGTGTTTATAGTAGTAATGTTGTCCTAATGTCGTTCACGTTGTTATTCTCATCATTAATAGAAACAGTAGTTGTTTTTTGATGTAATTTTATAATTATCGACTCTGTTAATCATCATTAATAGTAGCAGTAGTTGTTTTGATGTAGTTATGTAATTATCAACTATTTTAATCAACATTAGAAGTAGTAATAGTAGCAGTAGTAATATGCATTTATACAAATTTACCATACATTCGTTTCTCAGATACGTTAAACTGATATTAATCTAATTTCCCCTCCACCCTCCTGAATGCACATATCTCAAGACAACAGCAACTATAAATGCAACAGTTTAAAACCCTGTGCTGATAAGAGAGAGAGTAGAGAGAATACTTTTTAACTTGGTAACACAGGCATGCATTGATTGAAAGTCTTTCTGCGTAAACAGAAAAATGTACAGAGAATAATAATAACACTTTTTTCCGTACTTGTTTCAGGATATCCGTCACTTTCATTTTAGATATCGTCCCTCTTTCAAATATATCGATCGTATCTCGTATCAACACCATCAACTTTTAAAAACTGCAGCCCATCTACAATAACACCAACCTTTAAAAAAAATCCCAGCTCATGTACACAACAATTCAGCTTTGCATCATTAACACAATTTTTTAGAGTTCTTGATTACTATTAGTTGTACTCTTTTTAATGTCCAGTCTCTCATTCATAGTATTCTATCTATCTATCTATCTATCTATCTATCTATCTATCTATCTATCTATCTATCTATCTATCTATCTATCTATCTATCTAACAACCCATCCATCCACCCACCCATCCATCTATCGCAGCATTGCATTCAGTTACAGCATTCTATTAGAAACACCCTTTACAACGTCCATTTGGATTCCAATTTCTGTCAGCAACACTAGTTTTATTTCTAAATCCAACCTTCAATTGATAACAAAATATCTTTGCAAACCTTCTAACAGTAAAATGACATCTTTGCAATTTTCGTCTATCGATATAACACTTCTTAAAACCCAGCCTTGTATCGTAACATCACGCCTTGGGAATCCAGCGTTTTATCGCAATACCATGCCATAGGAATCCAGCCTTATATCGTAACACCACACCACGGGAATCCAGCCTTATATTTTAATACCACAACAAGATAATCCGGCCTTATACATTATGATTCCATAGGAATCCAACATTCTATAGTATTACCACACCATAGGAATCCAGCCTTACATCGTAACACCATACCATAGGAATCCAGCCTTATACCGTAATACTACACCATAGGAATCAAACCTTCTAAATTAACACATTGCCATAGGAATCCAGCTTTATATCATAATACCACAACATGGAAATCCAGCCTTATATCGTAACCAGGAGAATTCAGACATATATCGAATACAACACCATTGGAATCCAGTCTTACATCGTAACACCACACCATGGGAATCCAGCTTTATATCGTAACACCATGCCATATTGATCCAAACTTCTATAATAACACCATAGAAATCCAGTCTTATTCCAGCCTTATATCGTAACACCACACCATAACAATCAGGCTTTATATCGTAACTCTAACCATAGGAATCAAACCTTCTATATGATACTATGCCATAGGAATCCAGCCTTATATAGTAACACAACATCATGGGAATCCAGCCTTATATTGCAACAACTTATCTTTGGGATCCAGTCTTCTATTAATCACCCTAATCATTGGAATTCCATTCTTGTATTAATCACCTAATCCTTTGATTTCCAGTCATCGCTTAATCGCTCAAATCCTCTTAATTCTAATCTTCTATTAATCACTATAATCCTTTTAATTCTAGTCATCTATTAATCACATTGATTCCTTCAATTCCAGTCATTTAACAACCAGAAAAATCCTGTGAAATGTTGCCATATGTCGTCAACCTCACGCACTTTCTAATTCCATTCAACTTTGAACCTCACTTTTAATACTGATCCTTTGATTCTGATCATCTTCAACTGTCGATCTGTGTGGAGATTTATTGATTTAATATAGCTCTAAATGCATTAAATAAATATTTTTAAAATATAATTCTGTATATGATGGAAGGTCATAAATGTTAAAAATGTCATACATATAAAAGTTAGTCAACCACACACTTCAAAAATAAAAGACTCCGGCTGGATGTTTTTCTTTATAGTAAAGTGTAGGTATGGACGGAATTGTTTTAAACTTGATTGTCTGCACACGAGAATAATCTCCTGACCTCATATAGGTAGTAACACTTAGGAATTAACAGTAGAAATTTGGAAGCTGTAGAGTCGCTGGCAGTTAGAAGCAACACCATCTAAAAGATGGAGTAAGTCCAGCCCACGCAAAACTACCGTTTATGAAAGAAAGGTGAGAATCAAATAGCGCTGAGATATTTATCTAGCTATGACACACACTATAGACATTCATCTAGGTTTATTTATCTAAGTATGATACACACTATAAATATTTATCTAGGTATGACACACTATAGTTATTTATCTAGGTATGATATACACTATAAATATTTATCTAGGTATGACACACACTATAGTTATTTATCTAGGTATGATACACACTATAAATATTTATCTAGGTATGACACACACTATAGTTATTTATCTAGGTATGACACACACTATAGTTATTTATCTAGGTATGACGCACTATGGTTATTTATCTAGGTATGACGCACTATGGTTATTTATCTAGGTATGACGCACTATGGTTATTTATCTAGGTATGACACACACTATAGTTATTTATCTAGGTATGATACCACTATAGCTGCATAGGCCTCAACCGTCAAGCCTTCCGACAACCTGTATTTGTAATTCTTATGTTAATCTAGGTATGATACCATTTTGGCTGTTCACGCTTGGCCCCACCATTATAAACTGATGATAAAACTGTTTTGTGATTCCTATGTTTATCTAGGTATGATACCACTTTGGTTGTTCACACTTGGAAGCACCATTAAAAACGATGATGTAGACATCAACATCCCATACCTGAAAATCTTTGAATCTCTGCTCGTCGTGGTTCTGCCTCTTTTCGTCGGTTTTTTCCTCAAATACCGCTGTGAACGGGTCAACAAATTTTTTATTAAGGTAGCAAGTGACTCACTAACTATTTATAGTAATTTGCCGTCTTCAAGCCAACCAGTGTTAGTATAATTGAATAAATATTGTTGTCACTCGAACGGTTACCAGTATAATTGAATAAATATTGTTTAACTCGGGCGGTGACCAGTATTATTGAATAAAAATTAATGTAACTCAATGAGTGAGCAGTGTAACTGAATAAATATTCATGTAACTCAAGCGGTGACCAATATAACAGAATAAATATTGTTGTAACTCGAGCGGTGACCAGTGTAACTAACTAAATTTAAATGTAACTAGAGCAGTGACTAGTATAACTATATAACTATTAATGCAATTCCAAGGTGAACCAGTGAACAATATAACTGTATAACTACTATTTTAATTCAATATGAGTAAAAGTTTTCAAAGAGAGGCTGCCTAGTTTTTGTCACAGCCATTTCTTTATTTCTACAGAGTTTAAATCTTAATTTAAAAAATAAATAAATATATATTGGCAAATAAAAAGCAATAGCCCGTTGATGATATATATCATAGTCACTAACAGTGCTAGCGTTTGTCTTTTACGTCATAGTCATTCATGGCGCTAGCGTTTGTCTTTTACGTCATAGTCATTCATGGCGCTAGCGTTTGTCTTTACATCATAGTCATTCTTAGAGTGAGCGTTGTCTTTTACGTCATAGTCATTCTTAGAGTGAGCGTTGTCTTTTACATCATAGTCATTCTTAGAGTGAGCGTTGTCTTTTACGTCATAGTCATTCCTAGTGCAAGCATTTGTCACTTCCAAAACGGAACACAGTTGGCATCGTTATTGCGTTAGTGTTTCCTAACACAGACGATTTCATTGGAATTGTAAATATTAAAACCAATATCCAAGGCCACCATTTTAGTTTTTCTTTAAGCGAACGATTCATTGGAATTGTAAATATTAAAACCAATATCCAAGGCCACCATTTTAGTTTTTCTTTAAGCGAACGATTCATTGGAATTGTAAATATTAAAACCAATATCCAAGGCCACCATTTTAGTTTTTCTTTAAGCGAACGATTCATTGGAAATGTAAATATAGAAATCTGTCACCATGTTACGGTTCATTATATGAGCATTTCACTATCACCATGTTAATTGTTCATGATACAATTTTTGTCCCTTGCAGATTCTGAAGCCAATATCCATTATCACCGTGATAGTTTCTTTTAGTTTCGGGGCTTACGTCTTCCGCTACATCTTTCGTCTTTTGGACCCAATAACCCTTATGGCCGGCTGTCTTTTGCCTTATATTGGGTGAGTCTAGTCTTTACATTGTACAACGTTTTTCGTCTTTTGGACCCAATAACCCTTATGGCCGGCTGTCTTTTGCCTTACATTGGGTGAGTCTAGTCCTTACATTGTACAACGTTTTTTGTCTTTTGGACCCAATAACCCTTATGGCCGGCTGTCTTTTGCCTTACATTGGGTGAGTCTAGCTGTCCTTTGCCCTACATAGGGTGGGTTTAATCATTACATTGTTTAGTGATTTTTGCCTTACATTGGGTGAGTCTAGTCCTTACATTGTACAACGTTTTTTGTCTTTTGGACCCAATAACCCTTATGGCCGGCTGTCTTTTGCCTTACATTGGGTGAGTCTAGCTGTCCTTTGCCCTACATAGGGTGGGTTTAATCATTACATTGTTTAGTGATTTTTGCCTTACATTGGGTGGGTCTAGTCCTTACATTGTACAACGTTTTTCGTCTTTTGCTTTCTATTGGGTAAGCCTTGTTCTTAAGTTGCGCAGCGAGTTATGTTTGTGTATTTATACCCTAATCTCAGTCAGTGTGTATTTATACCCTAATCTCAGTCAATGTGTATTTATACCCTAATCTCAGTCAGTTTGTATTTATACCCTTATCTCAGTCAATGTGTATTTATACCCTAATCTCAATGTGTATTTATACTCTAATCTCAGTCAACGTTTATTTATACCCATATCTCAGTTTGTATTTATACTCTAATCTCAGTCAATGTGTGTATTCATCCTAATCTCAGTCAATGTATATATATACTCTAATCTCAGTCAACGTTTATTTATACCCTTATCTCAGTCAGTGTGTATTTATACCCTAATCTCAGTCAATGTGTATTTATACTCTAATCTCAGTCAACGTTTATTTATACCCTTATCTCAGTCAATGTGTATTTATACTCTAATCTCAGTCAATGTGTATATATACTCTAATCTCAGTCAATGTGTATTTATACTCTAATCTCAGTCAACGTTTATTTATACCCTAATCTCAGTCGGTGTGTATTTATACCCTAATCTCAGTAAATTTAATTTATACCCGAAACTCAGTCAATGTGTATTCATACCCCAATCTCATCAATATGTATTCATACCCCAGTCTCAGTTAATGTGTATTTATACCCTAATCTCAGTCAATATGTATAGTTGTGGCTGATCTCAATCAATGTGTATTGTCCTCGATAATCTCTGTCAGTGTGTATATTTCTCGCTAATCTCCTTCAATGTGCATAGTTCTCGCTAATTACATTCAATGTGTAGAGTTCTCGATAATTTCAGTCAAGTGTACAGTTCTCGCTAATCTCAGTCAATGTATAGAGTTCTCGCTAATTACATTCAATGTATAGAGTTCTCGATAATTTCAGTCAAGTGTACAGTTCTCGCTAATCTCAGTCAAGTGTACAGTTCTCGCTAATCTCAGTCAAGTGTACAGTTCTCGATAATTTCAGTCAAGTGTACAGTTCTCGCTAATCTCAGTCAAGTGTACAGTTCTCGCTAATCTGAGTCAATGTGTAGAGTTCTCATTATTTTAGTCAAGTGTACAGTTCTCGCTAATCTCAGTCAGTTTGTATTGTTCTCGCTAATCTCAGTCAATGTGTATAGTTCTCGTTCTATGCACACATTAAAATACTATTTTTATTACAGTAAAATATAAATATAAAATGTGTCAACCAGGTATATAAAATTCACAATGTTTTGTTAGTGCAAAATGCCATTTCGATTTTCTTTCTTTCTTATCGCACTCTTGCAATAGATTATT
The DNA here is from genome assembly GCA_028829895.1 of Sinotaia quadrata. Lineage (NCBI taxonomy): Eukaryota > Metazoa > Mollusca > Gastropoda > Architaenioglossa > Viviparidae > Sinotaia > Sinotaia quadrata. The sequence goes on along the minus strand of CM054177.1, from coordinate 119,631,109 downwards.
ACTCGTAACACCAAATGTCAAATGTCTTGCAATAGATTATTACTCGTAACACCAAATGTCAAATGTCTTGCAATAGATTATTACTCATAACACCAGATGTCAATTGCACTCTTGCAATAGATTATTACTCATAACACCAGATGTCAACCGTAGAAAGGCAATGTTGCTAATTGTATATTTAAAACACGTTTCCTAAGTTTGATTATTCTAAAAAGGTTTTTTCATTTTTTTTTTTTTAGTTAAAGAAAACTGACACTTTTGACAAAGTTGAAGATTATTTTCTCATTCCTCTGAGTTTAAACATTTACTATAATACAAGACGATGGACGTGTATTCTCATACAAAGTTTGTAACATTCGGCATTACTCTTTGATCTTTACAGTAACACAATTTTATAAGTCTAATATTCAATTCTACCCATCTTCTTAGAAAGAAGAAAGTTTGTTTACAGTAACCCACAAACTCAAGTGTTCGTGAACGTATTACAAACAAATAAATTGTAAAATTGAGCTTTATCAAATCATAGTGAGCACTGATTCACTGCACACAGAGCTTTGCACAGAGACAAAGTTAAGATAAATATTTGTGTGCACAGAGACAAAGTTAAGATAAATATATGTGTGCACAGAGACAAAGTTAAGATAAATATATGTGTGCACAGAGACAAAGTTAAGATAAATATATGTGTGCACAGAGACAAAGATAAATATATGTTTGCACAGAGACGAAGTTAAGATAAATATATGTTTGCACAGAGACAAAGTTAAGATGAATATATGTTTGCTTAGAGACCAAGAAAATATAAGATAAATGTCTATTTGCACAGAGATCATTTTAAGATATATCTTTTTGTACAATTATACGAAGACCAAGTTAAATATGTATGTTTACTTTCACTTTACTTCTGCTCTAAATTTGCAATTTTTATCACAGATACCTGTCTGGGGGTCTAACGGCATTTATTTGTCGACAACCGTGGGCACGGGTGAAAACCATCGCCATAGAAACCGGGATTCAGAATATGAACGTAGCGCTCTTGATGCTCGTGTTTTCATTACCTCCCCCTGACGGCGAGTTAGCTGCCGTGGGACCGGGGGCGTCAATACTAATGACTCCAATCCCTTTAATCATTGTGACCACTGCATACTTGACTTACAATAAGGTTAAAGGTCGAAAGCCTTCTCAAGAACAGCCAGAGGTTAAAGAGGCCATGTTAAAAAGTGGGACGAATGGAGATTTATGCAATGGAAAAACACAGAAAGATAAAAAGAAACAAAAAAATGGAGAAAATGTTGAAATGTTATCGGCAGTATAATTCATTACTGAATTCATAAGCAGTGGAATTCTCGTGTCTTGCTTTGCTTTTCTTGGATGGTGTCACCTTGTCAGATTTGTGCGAAGCACTCTATCTTGTCCTTATAATTCACTCAGAGTTGTTTCCCCGCCTTGGACGGAAAATGGGACATGCATGGACTAATTTTGTCCCACTTGGATGTCCTGAATCTTTTATTCATTAATTTGACCTAATTAGAGGGCTTGGTCGTGGCAGTTGGTATTACATCTGGAATTATTGCATTACACACTTTTAGATCTCTCTCTCTCTCACACACACACACACTCGCATGCACATAACACATAGCTATAAGCATATGCACATACATAAACAACAACACGTAAAATGTACATTCACATACACACATTCACGCACCATATATGCACATAATGCAAACTCCAGCAGAGTGAAATGTAATGCACGTACGACCTTGGGGTCAGAAAGGGAAGACAAATAGGACTTAAGCAGTGAAAGCTGGACAGAGTGCTCGACCATTATAGAAGAGTTCCTATTGCATGTCATGTCATGTATATTTTTGTGAGGCATGCTTTCTCTCTCTCTCTCTCTCTCCTTCTCTCTCTCTCTCTCTGTGTATGTGTGTACACATGCGTGCGTAAATGTATGTTTCTAATAGTCTTTATATATCATTACATTATGACAGATGTGCAAACACAGAGATGTATTTGCATTTATTATTTTGTGTATGTTACTGCACAGAAATACATATAGGCCTATATATGAAAAATGTATATATATATAATATAGAATTCTTTTAAATACTGCTTGCGAGATTTATTTTTTCATTCTATTTATGTTTAGAAGTAAATAATGTATTAAAATGTAATATTTATACTTAATCATGCACAAAATAAAATTAATTTTATTGTAATCTTAGTATGTAGAGAAAAAAAGAGTGACAGAGATGTGTCTTTTTGTGATGTGTGTGTGCGTGCGCATTATCCCAGAAAGCGCTAGCTCTAAACGCCCTCCCATGACAGAACTAAAAAACGAGAGTTGATCAGATAAAAAATCTAGTGACTTCGTGTAGGGCTCGTCTCAAAACATTCTGCCTACAAGGTAGCTTCTGTGACTCTCTCATATTATAGAGAGATTGTACCATAGAGACACGCACGCACGCACACACACACACACACACACACACACACACACACACACACACACGTACACAAATCCGTACAAGAAATAGGTATTTATCAAATATATATGTGTGTATAAGTGTGTGTGTGTGTGTGATTATATGATTATATTATTATTCTTTTAATTCCTAACCTTTATCTGATTAAATCATTAATAAATCTTCATTAGAATTGCATAAAATGAAAGCATTAAACCATAAAACATGGATAGTTATTATTATATTAAAGAAATGTGCTCATTAATATATACATTTTGCATTGAATTTATATTCTTAAAATAAAAACAACATTTTAAATATTCTTGTTTTAAACTGTGAAAAGAATTAAAATTAAATTGTCCTGAAAAGAAGTGATTATGACAAGTGTAATTTTAAATAATTGTAATGATATATATTTTAAATGCAGTCACATCATGCTGATGAAAAATGCTTACAAGTGCAATTTTAAACAGATGTAATAATGTATTTTAAATGCAAAGTCACTTCACCAACATTTTACTGCAACAGGCACTTGCAATTTCGACTTTTGTCTCTCTTCATCATTCCTTTTGTCTTGTATACAAGACTTCCTTCCTGAAATAAGTTATTACATTATTAAAAATTAAATAATCCATCCATGCATTATATCTGTCTAAGAAGATATGTGCTTAACATCTTTCTGATGGTGAAAAGAAAGAATTTTTGAAAATTTTTGAAACTACTCTAGTAATAATACAGAATTATTTCTGATTAACATCACAGCAAAACAAAAGACAATTAAAAGTGTGGAGATAAAGGGATACAAAATAAACAAAAGACAATTAAAGGTGTAGAGATAAAGGGATACAAAATAAACAAAAGACAAAGATGTGGAAATAATGGGATACAAAATAAACAAAAGACAAAGATGTGAAGATAATGGGATACAAAATAAACAAAAGACAATTAAAGATGTGGAGATAAAGGGATAAAAATTAAATTTGAGTGTTTTATAAGTGGAAAAAATATTTGAACATTTAATTATAGTGGAAATTTAAAAGCAATCGGAATGTTGTTAAAAACATGAATATATAATAATAGGAGGAATTTAAAAGAAAAGCACCTTCATATTAACACTGTAAAATATTGATGAATATTTGAACATGTAATAAAGGTGGAAATTTTGAACAAAATTACTTTGTTCATATTAACAATATGAATGGGAATGTTACTGAATAGTTGAATATGTAATAAAGGTGGAAATTTAAAAGCAACAACACTCTCAAATCAATAATATGGAATGTTGTTAAGATATACTGGAACAGTAAATTCTTTCTTTTTTCTTTTTATTATTACATTAAAACTGGCATGAGTTTGATAAGCTGCTAATTTAGTGTGAACTATTTGCAAAATGTTTACTGTTTGTGTAAACACTGTCCAAAAATAGAACTCCCATTGTCCTGATGCATAATTCCTGTATATATTTATAATATATAATTTTCTTCAAAATGAAATCCAAATAATGAAATTTCAGATGGCAGTGCATTTTTAAAAACATATTATATGTTTAAATGTATTGCACTGTCTCAGAACTGCATGCATATTAACTGTATTGAATACTTTGTTCTCATCACTAAAAACAGCTCCGTACTCATTTGTACAACAAGCTATACTCACGAATGTTTGGATTTCTTTCACTAGAAGACAGAAAGCTTCTTCAATCCCTTCACCTGTTTTGGCAGATGTTGCTAAGAAGGGAATTTGATACATTTCAGCCAATATCTCCCATTGACGCTGCTCAACATTATGAACTGCTAAATCGACCTTGTTGGCCAACACTGTAACAGTGCATGAATAAATAAACAAATAGTAAAGAATTAAAACTACAGAAGGAAGTTGCTTATTTATTATTTATTTAATATTACATTAATACTAAACAGTCATCAAAATTCAAATAAAACTTATATCAGGGTTTCAACAAAAAAAAAAAGAAAAAGTTATGCATGCGAATGTGGAATGTCAATTTCAAACGAAAATAAAAATGAATGACTTTAGATTTTATTACTTTCTTTTTAAAATATGACATTCACAATACCATACATATTGGAAAAACTAAAATGTTGAATACAAGAATTCAATAATGTGAATCCTTGTGCCGTGAAAATCTATGAACTTCTCTTTCAATTATCGTGTTCTCCTTTCTGTCAACAAGATATTTCTTGACCTTCAATGCTTTCATTCAATGCTTTAACTTTGCTGGGGGTTTTTTTTCCCACTTAACATCACCAGCAAAGAAGGGATAGCACTGTCCATCTTGGCAACCTTAAAAGTGCCTTCAGACAATGTTACACCTCCTGAATAGTGTTGAAGCACTGTTTTCTGCAAGATCCATAGCTATACCCACCTCTAGTGCCGTGGCAAATGATAGCTCCTTCTCAGATAGCTGTCGTCTGAATACAGTCTTTGTTAATTCCACACACTAATCTATCATGGAGCATCATATCAAGTGATGCATCAAAATTACAGTCAAGAGACAAATGACACAAATGAGATATGTATGAAGACAAAATTTGTTTTCATGATGAATATGAGTGTGAAACTTAAAACACTGCACAATTTGTGATGGTTTGGGGCTAAGATGATTATCAAATGAATTTGAAAATATTGCTTACAGACAATTGGAAACTCCTGCACATTTTTCACTTTCATAATCTGAAAAGGAAGATAATCCTGACTTAAAACATTACAAACAATTCATCTAACTTTTAAAAGCAATTTTCTGATTCATAAATCAAATACTAACATTTTTTAATGTCAATAAATAAAATGTGCTTGAACTGAATTGAATAAAGTAGATAATTCCCAGTTGAAACATTAGTAGCAATTTATCTCAATACTAAAGACAATCATTATTTCACAAATCATAATCTAAAATTTTTAATGTCAATAAATAAAATGTGCTTGAACTGAATTGAATAAAGTAGATAATCCCCAGCTGAAACATTACAGCAATTTATCTCATTATTAAAATCATGTATTTCACAAATCAAACATAATTAAAGAAAATAGTAACAAGCAGAGAGTCCTGACTTGAAACATTAAAAGCAATTCACCAAACTCTTAAAGCAATCACCTAATTCATAAATCATATGTTAACATTTTCTTAATGTCCAAAACTCTGAGTAGTACAAAGTATATAATCCTGATTTGGAATATTAAAAAAATAATTCATCTAGGTGTTAAAAGCAACCATCATCACAAATCATACACTAACATTTTTAATGTCAATAAATAAATATGCTATAAACTGAGTAACAAAAGGTAGATAATCCTGACTATAATTATTAAAAGCAATTCATCTAACCACTTAATTTTAAGCAATTGTATAAGTGGTGAACAGTTGGCACAAAGAACCCCTTCTTAAGCTACTTAAACTCATAAGATAAAACAATATTTACTATTAATTTTTAAAATGTATATTTTCACATTAGTTTTAGATATCTAGTCAACTGTTGTTCCTATCTGAAATAATAAAATTTGAATCCAGCTGAAGTCAGACTTTTGAAAATGGTATTGTAAAATATTATGCTGCACATTTATATTGCATATTATACATTGCCTACCATATCAACCTTATACCAGTCTACACACCTGAGTTATGTAAGTGTCCATTAGTTCATATGACTGATGACTGTCAATTGCAAAAACACAAAGAAATCCATCTCCATATTTTATGTACTGGTCAATCATGGCACTGAAAAACAATCAACCACAATTGCCAGTCACTGAATATTAACAATCCGACCAGAGCACCCTTGATGTATCAGCTACTGAATATTAACAAACTAATCAAACAACCATGCCAAATACTGCATACCATTATAAACCAATACAGCCAACCAAAACAGAATGACAAATGAAAATCAACAACCTTAATTTCGAGATATAATGAATACTATTACAGTAGATTAGATAAAAGTTCTGCCAATTAGTGAAATCTGCATTTGATGAAAGACCACTAGTTTAAGCATATATAAGAGTATATTATAAAAACAAATGCATTTACACAACAGTGCAAATAGGCAAAGAGATAAAGAAATGTGAAAGAAAACAAGCTTAAAAAGCATAATGATACACACATGCTGAATTGCTTATGTAAGCACAGTAACCAATAATTTTTAAAAATCAATTTGCTGCTGATCATATAGCATAACAATAATAACCAATAATTAGGGTGGTGTTTGTGTCGCAATAAGCAATGCTGCAATTTACAGATATGTGAGCATTACATAAACATTTCAGTGGATGACTTATTTCTGCAGATTGTGCAGACAGGCTTGACCTACTTTTGCAAATTTTCATGCCCAGATGTATCCAAGATGTCTAGGGTATAGATATCTCCATCCAATTTTACCTGCCTGCAATAGGAATCCTCTGGGGGAAAAAAATAGTTTTTGCAAATGTTAATCTGCTGATAAGAAAATACTGGTGTCTCAAACAATGTATACATTGATAATTGATTTGACATCTACAAAATTCAGCTGTCTCAAACACATGCAGAATATGTGATGTGACATTTACAAAATACAGGATGTTTCAAATACACATACACACTGTCTGAAGCTTGACTTGACACTTACACGTGTATTTTTTAAAATGTGCTTTTATTTCAGTTTCACACAAGGTAACAACATACTGTATATTTGCACTAATTTAACAATGGTATTACAATAACAAAATAGGAAAATCTGCACTTTGAGGCCTGATGTACAACAGATTAATTTACACTTACTCACCATAGACTCTATGATGACAGACAGTTTTAAAATTTACTTCCCTTTGTGCTGTAATATATTAACATCAAAATTTCCAATTTCAATTTGTAAAAATAGTGGTTAATGAAATGTGTACAATACTATGATTTTTTCAGCCATCATGGACAATTTACATGCTCAGAGTCATTTTGAAGACATTGAAACTCTTAGTGCTGTTTTTGTGGACATTGATAATGACACTCCTAGTGCTGTTGTTGAGGACATTTACATGCTAAGTGCCATGTTGATGAATGGTCAATACATTTCTTTATTAGACAGAAAGTAGTCTCATCTACAGAGTATTTGTAAACAAGTTTAATATACACATTACATTAATTTTAATCTTGGTGTTTGTTGTGTAATTGCTGGGAGTTGTGGTAGGATAAATGTGTATCACTGTTATTATTGATTTTATTTATTTTTTCTTTTATGAAACTTAACTGATAGTTTTTCATTTAGCAAATAGTATACATGTACAATTCCAATAAAGGTATTTTATCATCAGAATATCAATACAAGAGGTGAAAAAAATCATACAGCTTGTTTGAAAATGGCACTGAGAGTGTAAATCTTTTCTTTTCCATGATTTTAAACATAATTAAATTACTTTCTGAGATAAATGCAGCATTCATCAAAGAATTAAATTAGTGCACATCAAAACTAAAAACAATACTGCAGTATGGCAAAGCTATGTAACAAACTACAAGAGAAATTAACACTGCAATACTGTAACACATCAAAGGTGATCTATAAAAGCATAATATTAATTACCCTCTGCTACCAGTGATGATAAAAATACAAATTCATGATCATGACATAATAATAATTGTTAGTTTAGATAAATTAATAAAATTTTTAAAACAATGTTTTATGCAGGGGTAGACAAAATCCTAGTACTGTCAGAAGTCAGCCCCTTGTTTTCAGGAACCGTGAATTTTTTTTTCAAGAAAAAAGAAAAGAAGATAACTCAGGCCAAATGAAAATGGCAATTTGAATTTGTCTGCCCCTCCTATCTATGAATGTATTTATTCAGTGAGTGTGATGTAAAGCTATAATGACAAATATATATATATATATTAGCAATCATAAATAATATTACTGCCAATAAAAACATGGACTTAGTCAACACACATCAACATATAACACCACACCACCACCACAAGAACACCAACAAAAACAACATTAAGCAATCCTATTCCAACAGATATATATATAGCATTTGCAGAAACAAAATCTGATCTTTACTCAGTACTCACCTATTGTTGGCTCATATTCTTCAACAAAGCTGCAGGAGAGAAAAAAGACTAAAAGGAAAATGCCAAACTTTCTGAATATTTTAACAATTTCATAGTTTAAAACTTTAACAAAATATGTGTACTTCTAAATACTTTATTCTTTTGTAAAGCAAGGAGAAAAAAATATGTGCCCATCCATTAAGAAATATTAATTTGTTTGTTTACCCAGTTTTCCTAACATGTTAAGTTATATAGTCTACCTATATTTGTATATATGCTTACAATTTAAACCAAATAATTTGTACTTAGCAAGCATAATTATAGCAAAGTATCAATTCTCAGACATGGATTTTAATTTGAACATACATTGTATATCCATGAAATGACTATTCAAGACTATACACATTATAGATTTACTGGACTGGACATGACTCAGATAATTTATTCATGAGCACAATGTGTTCAACTAACAAGAACTGAAAAAACTGGAAGTTTATTTATGAGTACACAGCATTTGACTTATAAGAAAGAAAGAAACACAAGTAATTCATGAGTACACAGCATTTGACTTAGTAGAATGGAAGAAACACAAGTAATTCATGAGTACACAGTATCTGACTTAGTAGAAAATGGAAGAAATATAGCTACTTTATTCAGGAACACAAATAGTTTTTACTTACTGGTGTTGAACAAAGTGTATCATTATGGCACTCTTGCCAACATTGGTGCCTGCAATAGACAACAAAATTCATCCTATCAAAGCACTTCAAGTGTACAATTCCAAAGCATTAAAACTTGAAAATACATGTAATTATTTCCACCTTTTAATTATTCTGTAAGTAATTATCACCACCTTAAATATAGTATACATTTGTATTTATCTCCTCTTATAATTATCTCCTCCTTAAATATTTCAAACAACACACATTGAACTGATATATTATTATTGATATTCAAATATTACATTAGTAGAGTTTTAGTCTGATGAATTTATGCACTTGTTTAATTTAACAGCTGCTCATTAACAGGATTGGATACAGATGCACAATTTAAAAAAAAATAATGAAACAAAATTAAAATTTCTTTTGGAAAGTTATTACAGATATCATCTAATTAATACACCACAATACATTAATAATGTTCACACTTTCTGAAATTATAATTAACAGTAACAATAACATCCTTTTTTATATTTGTTCTATCTAACAAAGTGCTAATCAATTCCAACCTCTATGTTGCCAGGTTATCCATGAAAGACACCATCAAAACTTTAGCTCAAGATACCCAAAAAAGGAAAAATAAATCACCTGACCTTTAACTCTAAATGTGTCACTGTCTTCACTAACTACCCATCACTCGATGCACCTTTAACTCTAAATGTGTCACTGTCTTCACTAACTACCCATCACTCGATGCACCTTTAACTCTAAATGTGTCACTGTCTTCACTAACTACCCATCACTCGATGCACCTTTAACTCTAAATGTGTCACTATTTTCACTAATTGACCATCACTCAATGACCTTTAACTCTGTGTCAATATCTTCACTAACTGCCCATCACTCAATGCACCTTTAACTCTAAATGTGTCACTGTCTTCACTAACTACCCATCACTCGATGCACCTTTAACTCTAAATGTGTCACTATTTTCACTAATTGACCATCACTCAATGACCTTTAACTCTGTGTCAATATCTTCACTAATTGCCCATCACTCAATGCACCTTTAACTCTAAATGTGTCACTATTTTCACTAATTGACCATCACTCAATGCACATTTAACTCTGTGTCAATATCTTCACTAACTACCCATCACTCGATGCACCTTTAACTCTAATGTGTAACTATTTTCACTAACTGCCCATCACTCAATGCAGCTTTAACTCTAAATGTGTCACTATTTTCACTAACTGCCCTTTACTCAATGCAGCTTTAACTCTAAATGTGTCACTGTCTTCATTAATTTCCATCACTCAATGCACCTTTAACTCTAAACATATCACTATTTGCCCATCACTCAATGCACCTATAACTGTGTCAATACCTTCACTAATTGCCCATCACTCAATGCAATTATAACTCTACATGTGCCACTTTCTTCATAAATTGCCCATCATTCAATGCACCTTTAACTCTAAATGTGTCACTTTCTCACTAACTGCCCATCACTCGATGCATCTTAAACGTCTTTCCCCCCAAACAAAATATATAATTACTGATCTAGAGCAGACGGGCTACATTGACTTCCACCGTCTAATGAACACCATGTCGACTGTTTATCAATTGACCGTCGTCAGCAGCAACCTTTTCACATGTTTAGACAGTTATTTCTCATGCCACCCAAAATGCTTTCAATCTCATGGATGATTATTTAATTATACCATAGGGTTTGTTTGTAAGCAAACAAGCTCAAAATTTTCGGCTTTAATGAATGGTAATATCGATGAACGTTAAGGGTTGTCCATTAATATAATCATAATATCTGAGAACAGCAACTATGCGTAGTAGAAACATCCAAACGTGTATTTTTAAAAAATGGCTACCTCCAAGGAGTACCAATCTATAGTTGCATTTTCCACCTTTTTTGGGTCGACTCGACATCGTGCTTGTGATTCTACGATGAAAACATCAGTTTGCAGGCAAAAACAAAAACAACCCTCCAGAAGTCTCGGAAATCAAATGTTACAAAATTGAACTTTACATACGTCATCTACCGACGAGAGTACTCTGTAGAGTGGTTGATCGCTTTGTTGAGAGGGGTAAAGGAGTTAGCATTGCGGTAGGGAGTCTCATTTGTTTTTGATATTATGTTTAATAATTTTCTTTGTGTGCCCTACAAATATTGTTTTATTGTTTATTTTTAAAAGTACACGGTAATTAATACAAGCCGTTTCTTAAATCATCTAATAACTAATATTTAATTTGTGTGTCCAGTAACTGATAGAAATAAATTTCCTGTTAATCTTGAAGTGATCTGTTGGAATAGTTTTCATGATTTCCAGCAGTCTTGGAACAATTTAAATAATTTCTAGTAGTGCGTTCGTACACTTGAGCAGATTTTTTTTTTAAATAATACTTTTACATATAGTATTCTGCTAAATCAGATTTTGACATTTAGCATAACATTCCTCTAAAACGGTTTTTAAAATTTGTTTGTAATGTTTGAACTAAACTGTTATTATAACTTGTTTGTAATGTTTGAACTGAACTGTTATTAAAACTTGTTTGTAATGTTTGAACTGAACTGTTATTAAAACTTGTTGCAGCAAACTGTTCCCAGTATAGACTATAACGTTCCTATACACCAGTTTTCAAGATTTACAACAGCTCACCTTTATAACAGTTTTCAAGATTTACCACAGCTCACCTTTACAACAGTTTTCAAGATTTTCCTATAGATCTCCTTTAAAACAGTTTTCAAGATTTACACAGGCTCCTTTAAAAGTTTAAAAATGTTTTGTAGATTTGTGACGGAGTATGAGGTATAGACTACTAACATTTCATTCAGGGTTGCAAATACTTTTAGACTTAGATCTCGCGTTTCGCATCTAACCGTTAGCTCGTCTGTTGCAAGAAGGCCCTGACGTTTGCTGACGATATTATACAATCCTGGCGGACCTAGTGGATCAAATTGTAATAATTTGCCACATATTTAACCTGACTGACCAAGTGACCAGCCTGGTCTGTCTTTGTGCCTACCAAAATCCGACTCGAAGATCACAATCAATTCTGCCCTTGTCAAAGAAACATCGTTCAAAAACTCTCCAGTACCCCACTGGTTAAAAAGCTTTTGCTGAGAAAGGTCAATCGATAATAGTATCGAACTAAATGCATAGCTATGATTATATTGTTTGCATCATTTATGCATATATTTGTTAATTTAATTCGTTTTCCTATTTCTTCTTTCTATCGTCTGTCCCCTCCTATTTCTACCTATGGATAATGTGCCTCTGGCGCTACCAGGTATTATTTTAGTGACTGCTAAAAATTTAGGGAAAGAGTGTTCTTTGTTTTAGAATCAGCAATCTATTGGCACCGTGTAGGCCAAGTAGGACAACCTGCCGTTTCCTTGTGCTTGCTGGGTCACGAACAGGACAGGCCAGGTCCACCTGAATCCCTTTCAATGCAAGAATTTAAGATAAAGAACAGATAGAATTTGAAAACACCAATCGCACACCTCAACAAGGCGGCTTCGTACCTACCCCACCCCACCGACGGAGGGCGGTTGAGGGTGTGCGCCAAACTGGTGCAACCTTTTTCACCCCCTTCCGCAGCCCTCCTGCCTGCCACCTCAGACGCACCGCGAGGCTGTGGGGATCCCCCAGAAGCAGACCAAGACCGAAAACGTCGTAAAAATGAAAGGTCTATTGCGGCTTCTGGGGTGAGTATGAGCGAAACACACACACACACACACACACACACACACACACACACACACACACACACACCTTAAGGATAAAGAAAGCGAGATAGAATTTGAAAACAACAAATCGACGTCCTCGGAGGGCGGTTGAGGGTGAAAGGTCTATTGCGGCTTCTGGGGTGAGAGCGTAACACACGTCCTCTACATTGTCTACAAGAACAATATTAGTATCGGTGTCGCTTGTCGCCGGCATACCTGTGAAGATTACACTGCCACCAATCCAAGCTCGTTGGTTTCTGTTTAAAGTTCTGAAAAATAAAATGAAGCTAAAATGTACAGATGTTTTTATCCCAAACAATTTTTCACATACAACCAGAGCCCACTGCAATAACCAAGACGAGAGAATTGAACCAAGATTCATACTACAAGACGCACGCCAGGGCCTCTGAGTGTAACAGCTACAGTATCTAGTCAGCTGAAGATACTATCATGGAATGCAACTGGATTATTTGATAAACTATCACATGATTATAAGGTATGTTGCATTATTTGATATTTTCTATGACTTTGATACGTTCATTTTATGAAAGCAGGAAAAGAGTTATGGGGTTGTTCTGCTTTTTAACTGATATTTGTACGTAGTTGCGATTATGACAAAAATGTAACGTTAACACTTTATGTAACGTTAACACTTGGAACTGTTTGTAGTTTTTAAGATGTAACCCTAATTACAATGTGTGTGCCACAGCAAGGTTCTCCCTATTAGATAAACACACATTACAGCTCTGCCAGAATAGTTGGAAGATTGCTCTCCCTTACTCAATGAACTGTAGGACTGACTGCCCATCTGTTATTGTTCGTGAGCACCTCAGTGATCAATGACCTGAAGAAAATAAAGCTAGCAGAAATATTCACATGGTTAATGATATGTTCGATTTTGACGAGAATGTTTTTTGACGTCATTAGAAAATCAACAGATGAATATGTCATTAACTTTGGTAAAGAAGTGCCAAATACATATTATATTTTAGGACTGACGTTTGAAGGACATGTAATGGTGTCACACATGGCGAAGTCACGTGCATTACTCACGGTGGAATAGCGCAAACGAGTATGCTGACTTCTTGGGAATTCCCTCTAGCTATTTTTAACAAGTTTACTTTTTTCAATTTAATTTATTGGATTCAAGTGTTGAATCCTCAACACACGCTATTAGAGCTGTATCAAACACATTTCCTTCACTAGTAAAGCTGTATCAAACACATTTCCTTCACTAGTAGAGCTGTATCAAACACATTTCCTTCACTAGTAGAGCTGTATCAAACTCATTTCCTTCACTAGTAGAGCTGTATCAAACACATTTCCTTCACTAGTAGAGCTGTATCAAACACATTTCCTTCACTAGTAGAGCTGTATCAAACACATTTCCTTCACTAGTAGAGCTGTATCAAACACATTTCCTTCACTAGTAAATGTCACAAGGGCCAAAGGAAAGAAAGTGACACGAGTATAAAAATAAAACTTCCGGTGTCAACACCGGGTCAGCAGATTTCCTTGAAGAATTGGTGCTATGTGTGTGTGGGGGGGGGGGGGGGGGCGTAGGGTTGTTTAAAGTGCTATTAACACATAGATGTCTAACTAGTTGACAGAGTTATATGGGCATTCTCCTTTTGTACGACGTGTTCTTAGCACTTAGAAACCCAAAGTAGTAGCACAGAAGTAGGTGGGCATTTCCCTATTCCATAAAGTTTCATTTCTTTCATTAAAACAAAAGCACACATTTAATAAAGTTTTGCACAACGAGTATATATTATTTCCAATTGCAGCGTTGTATTTTACAGTTTTATTTTGTAAGTGCTTGTAACTTGTAACTGTTTGTATTATTTGTAAATGTTTGTAACGTAAATTATTAAAGTCGAAAAACTTAATGAAAGTCACGCCTATTCAGAGTCATGTCAAATGAAAACGTCTTTCATGGATACACCTCCACCCCCACACCGCCGGATGCCAAAGACAGAGCACGTGATCAAACCAAGCGATATTCACCACTTTCTCGCTTTCAGTCTTAACACAATCATATGAAGAGCACAGTGAAAAAATAAAAGGATTTAATAATCACTTTCACAGCACAACAGACGCTAAAGTCAGTTTCACTGACTGGATCACACCTTTCACAGAACACTGAGATTTTTTCCTTCCTCGGACTTCTTCCGCCATGTTTACAACCTCACTATCTCCCTTTAATCAGTTCTTGTTCCGAAATTTAAAAAAAATAAATAGTGTATGATATACGAATAATCTCGAGTACAAAACACACTTGCAGCCTAGCAATCAAGATCGCGAACGTTGAACGTCTTAGTATAACCAGTCGCCTCAGAAACATCGCCAGTACAAAAGACAGTCCTGGAATAAAATTTAAACAATATATTTTAAAACTTGAAAATGTTGAATTGTATGATAGATCTAATAGGTCAAAATTGAACTTCTAGACACACGAGTAGCTAGCCACTGAGGTGTTAAGCAAGTTTGTTTTGTATGATAGCTCTAATAGTTAAAAATTGAACTTATAGAAACATGAGTCAACAACTACTGTGGTGTCAGTTAAATTTGTTTTTCGGTACAGAGACAAAGGATCATTTTCAGAGATAAAGGATTACTGTCAGAGATAAAGGATCATTGTCACAGATAAAGGATTACTGTCAGAGATAAAGGATCATTATCAAAGATAAAGTAATCATTGTCAAAGATAAAGGATCACTGTCAAAGATAAAGGATCATGTCAAAGATACAGGATAATTGTCAAAGATAAAGGATCACTGTCAAAGATAAAGGATAACTGTCAAAGATAAAAGATCATGTCAAAGATAAAGGATTAATGTCAGAGATAAAGGATCATTGTCATACGAAATCCTGCCCATTACCTTCACTTCCATGTGATACGTACATAGGCAAAAATCCTGCCCATTACTTTCATTCCACGTGATACGTACATAAGCAAAAATCCTGGCCATTACTTTCACCAACACATGACAAACATACGAAATTCTGCCCATTACATTCACTCACACGTAGCATGTATTCGGAATACTGCCCAGTACCCATTATTTCCCCTTACACGATAATTGTCTCTTTGTTTTCACTAAAGCACTACACGAAAACTACGTCATATTGGTATCTTATTGCAATATTTGCAAATACGTTTAATCTGGCATACTGGTATTCTACTTTTTTGTCTACACACTACATTCAATCTCTCGTATTGGTACTTTATTGTTTTGTCTATACACTGCAAGCAATCTCTCGTGTTCGTACCTTATTGTTTTGTCTACACACTGCAAGCAATCTCTCGTGTTAGTACCTTATTGTTTTGTCTATACACTGCAAGCAATCTCTCGTGTTAGTACCTTATTGTTTTGTCTACACACTGCAAGCAATCTCTCGTGTTAGTACCTTATTGTTTTGTCTACACACTGCAAGCAATCTCTCGTGTTAGTACCTTATTGTTTTATCTACACACTGCATGCAATCTCTCGTATTGGTACCTTATTGCTTTGTCTATACAATGGTTGCAATCTATCGTATTTGTCTATACACTGCAAGCAATCTACTAAACTAGTTTCATTCTATGACAGTAATCGGACCACCGACTTTTTCCATTTGCACACTACTCGAAATCTGCCACACTGCTTTTGTTTAATCGCTACATGAAATCAAACATGTTCCTTTCATTTAACAGAAGTCACGAAATATTTCTCAATGCTATCACTTGTCAACAACATGCAATATTTCAAATTGCTACACGTCAACCGCCAATGAAATTCATCTCATTACTGCACGACATTTGTCACATCGCTTTCGCTTTCACACTACACCAGTGGTTTTCAACCTTTTACACCTGCGGACCTGTGAAAATAGGAGAAATATTTCGCGGGCCGCTAAGGCAGAAATGAAAACCATTATTCATATAGATTTTGTGTATTAGATTTTAAATCTGATATAAAATGAACATTCTATAGTTATTTAAAATAACCAGAAACCGAGCAGTAAACAAAAATACTAATAATAGAACGTCTTGAACTTTTGAGAAAGCAACATTTAATTCAAATAAAGTTAGTGCAAAATCTGCTGTTGCTTCTTTGCTAGAATATTTCATAACCGTGGCTGCAGCGTTGTTTCTGAGAGACGAAGCATTGCATTGACATCCATTTACAAGAACCGGCTCTAACGTTTAATAGTATACACATTTATACATAACAGGCACTAGCATTCACACACCAATGACTATTACACATGCATTATAGGTTCTTAACTTTCATACATGCTAATCACACATACATGTAGGCAAATAATGTTCACACAGTAAGGCATAGCATTCACACACGCATACACACACATGTACACAACACACACGCGCACACACACATGTACACAACACACGCACACACAAACATGTACACAACACACACGCACACACACATGTACACAACACACACGCACACACACATGTACACAACACACACGCGCACACACTTATAAAACAACTTTAAACACGAACGTTTCTCTGGTGGTTTTGTCCTCAACAATGATTTTGTGGATGGTGATGTGATCGCCTCTGCCTAGAGGTCGTCCGAAGAAGTCGTCTGTTTCCCGTTGGAACCTGACTTTGACGGCAGTGAGTGTCCCCACCGCCTGCTGCACAGCAATCATGTGCTTCTCCGTATCATTGGCTCGGTAATGGCGGAAATCCCTGCAACACACGCACGACAGTAGCAATTTGCATTGACGGAATTATCTTATAATCTTATTATCTAATATTAAAATATAGAAATCATAAATCATGGCGGCTGAGGCCTTGCAAGATAAAAATGAAAAACATGTCTATGACTGAAGTGTTTTATGTTGAGAAAAATGTGAAAAGTAGAAAAGTTTTAATAAAATCAGTAGCGAAAAGGTTAAATAGAAAAGAAACGCTGTTTGCAAAAGTAGCACGTTTAAATGGTTAAACAAGGAATGTATCTATATATCTATTTCGCTATAGTGCAGCAAACACACACACACACACACACACACACACACACACACACACACACACACACTCACCCTTGAATATTAGGTCTACTTTTAAAGTGACAGGAGTCAGAATGATGACTGGGCGATACGTCCCAGCATTTTCAGTTCAGTTAGGTTGAAAAAAAAAAATACAACACGTGTCTAAGTCCAAGAACACGTCACATGTCACAATTCTGAGGGGTTAATGACCTTACCTCTTCCATCTGTAGAGAGGGGTGAAGGACGTGATGTTTCTTGAAGCACTGACAACTGCATGTCTGACTCTTAACTTTTGAACACAAAGAAAACTTTTTTCTCAACACAAGGTATTGGATGAGAGTAGTGCTCTCTGACACGGATGATGTCATAGATTTCTCACCTTGAAAATTCAAGTTCAGGGGAATCATGATCTCCAATCAGCGTGATGTACAGACGTCCTTGAGAATCGATGGCCTCATCCGACAAGTCCATCTCAATAAAATAGTCACACCCTGAAAACCAATAATCCAGTGACGTCAACATATCGAGTGCTGATGGCATTATGTATTTACTTATTAGGGGAAAATCAGCAACCACCCCCCCCCCCCAATATTTTACACTTCTAACCATAATAAGCGTTCCTCTTATTCTTTCATACATTAAAAATAGTTCTAAAATATGAGCCGTCCCTTACTTTGCTATAAGAACTTATTCTAAAAAGAAATGTAAAAGTATCGTAATGTATCCTAATTTTGCTATAAAAATTGTTCTCAATTAAAACATACATTTCCTAACATTGCCTTAAGAACTTGTTTTCAGGTAAAACAATAAGTACTCCCCGACTGTAATGATACTCCTAGAACTCTGTCTATTTCTGACGCTCTGGGAATTTTAGAGGGCGTTTGAATCTCTAAGACTTGGAAACAGTTAGCTTAACGCATGGTACTGTCTCGCAGCCCGTTACATGTCCCTGGTCGGGCCTGTCGTTGCTTGCATGACACTTGCTGACAAGCAGAAAAAATAAAGATGGGTTCAAGGTTGTTAACCTTACAGCGCTCTGGCATGAGTCGAGAATTTTCTCCGCAATTACAAATGCTACACCCACGCTAATCAAACTAAGTCATATCAAATTACATTTCGCATAGCATCAAACACACGCGCACACTTTACACAACACTGACATACACTCTCACATTCACACACACTCTTATAACACAGGAACACTCTTACACACACTCACATACACACACGCACACTCTTACACACACTCACATACACACACGCACACTCTTATACACACATTCTCACAGGCACACTCTTACACTCTCTCTCTCTCTCTCACACACACACACACACACACACACATACACACTCATTTTGCTTCATTTGTGTAGTTAATGCATGAGTATGCCTGAAAGATGTTTACTTATCGCCTTAAAATCAGCCCTCGCATTTGTTACATGTGTTTATATTTTGTGTACTTAAACATACTTTGCACATAATTAAATTACATGACCTCATATGACCATCATCATATCATTCGCATAAATTGACCAATGTTAAATTTAACAATAACCATTCAGTTCACACTACTTGATCCATCTAGTACCTGACTTTCACATACACTGACGCTGCACCATTCAATGAGAGATTCACACACTGATTGTAGCAGACCCATGTGTTCACCATTCACAGACTAATTGTAGCAGACCCATGTGTTCACCATTCACAGACTAATTGTAGCAGACCCATGTGTTCACCATTCACAGACTAATTGTAGCAGACCCATATGTTCACCATTCACAGACTAATTGTAGCAGACCCATGTGTTCACCATTCACAGACTAATTGTAGCAGACCCATATGTTCACCATTCACAGACTAATTGTAGCAGACCCATATGTTCACCATTCACTAGTTATACTCCACATAGTTATAAATATATATATGCTTATGCAGTACTCAACATTCACCCACTGACCGATTTGTTGCTAATATTTGACGTCTAACCTGCGCAGTATGGCTGAGACTGGACAGTGGTCAGGAAAAATGCTCCTCTGGCGGAGGTCTGGTCCGCATCGTACCCCATGACTGGACACCCCCCATCCGGACAGGTATGGCATTGGTTCTCTTCATATAGAGTCCAGTTGCTGCACGGGTAGCCACGAAACTTACACCCGGAATTGATGGACTCGATGAAGTACGTATGAGCCCGGCTGTGGCTGCACACCACGCTGTTGTCGGGGTTGTCTAGAAGCAGGCAAACACATACACATACACAGAGATAAATGTCACCCATACACCTCAGTGTACCTTTTTCAGTTCCAGGCACCCTGACATTATTTCACACACACACACACACACACACACACACACACACACACACACGGTACCCCTAGTAGTAAAACTATAGTATAAAGAAATTCATATTTTTTTCAAGGTTATGAAAAATTACGATACACGCATACAAAATATAAATGTTGTGTGAATGACATTTAAGGAACGTATTTAATGCGAGACCTGTGATTGTTTGTGATTAGAAATTAAGTTTATGCGGGGTTCAATAATGGACAAGTATTTAATGCGAGACCTGTGATTGTTTTTGAGTAGAAATTACGTCACACATAGAACACTGATAGACATCCAGTAGTGGAAGCAAGCGTTGATATCACTGACGTCATACATAGAACACTGATAGACATCTGTTAGCTCACACGACTATGTGTGTGTGTGTGTGTGTGTGTGTGTGTGTGTTTATATTCGGCACAGTTTCGTCAAGGCAACCACCTGGGGAGGGATTTAACTTGTGAGTGGAGTATGAAGAGATTGATGGTTTGAGTTTAAATTACTCAAAGTTTTAAACGACTTTGTATGTTTATGTTTTGTCACTTAAACAATATTTCATTAAGTCGAACTGTGGCTATATGGTAAGTTTATGTTTCGTCACTTAGCCAATATTTCATTAAGTCGGACTGTGGCTATTTGGTATGTTTATGTTTTGCCACTTAAGTAATATTTCATTACGTCGGAATGTTACTACTTTATAAGCTTATTTTTCAATTATTATTTTCAAGAGGGTTTTCTGACTAATACGGAACTAGAGAAGGAACAGACTTGATCAGCTTGTTGTGAGGTTTGGTGTTATATTTACCATTCTCAAGTAAGAACATTAGCCCAAAGTTCTCATATCGAACAAGTTAAAGTAGTTAGAAGACCTAGTTTGACATTTACCATCCCCGAGCATGGCCAGTATTCCAGAGACATCATTGTCGGTACAGCCAGGCTGGTCGATACCGCCATTGGGATAAAAATCCAAATGTCCTACTGGATCCAGAAAGCCATATCCTGTTTTTGAAAGTAAAAACGTCAGCTATTAAAATACACACACATTTTTTTTAATTGTTTATTTTCAATAAAATCACTTTTTATCTCGTTGACTTTTCATCACAGCGACACCATTTCTACTGATTGTTCGATTGATTGATTGATTGATTTATAGCAGTGAGATTGTTATTATTATGTGACAACAATATTTTGCTTAAACTTTAAAATGCGCGTGATAAAACTATCTGAGTTTCGGTTACTACAAACTGGTGCCCAAAATACCATGGTAAGAACTCCTTTCTGATTACAGAAAAGTCACTCTTGCGTGTAAATTTTGTGTACACCATTTGCTCTTTTCTTCTCAGACCGCCAGCAAACATAGCCGTCCACTGAAATGCAAATATACAGGACGTGCTTGAAATAAAAGAGTAAAATTAAGAGAAATGATGAAAACAATTTAAAATTAGAAATATATCTCTCTGCTTTTTTGTTTTGTTTTTGACTTTTTATATAGAAAAATATCTTTGACAAATTTCCAAAAGCTGTTTAACAATTTGGTCTTATAAATCTTGCCATATCACGGATTTAAATACGCTTTTATAAAAATTAAAAAAAAAGAAATTTAAGAAACATTTTTTTTTTACCTTGGCGGAGATTGAATGGTTCTCCATCAGTGTGAATGCTGTCAACAAATATGGCGTCAGACGGGTCAAGGCGAAGGTCATCACCCAAAACGTCAAAATCAGGCTTGGCCGCATCCAGTGCTAATATATACCAATAAAAAATCACTTGAATGGCAGTATTTACATCCAGTGTTGATATACACCAATAACATATCACTTGAATGGCAGTATTTACATCCAGTGTTGATATACACCAATAACATATCACGTGAAAGGCAGCATTTACATCCAGTGCTGATATACACCAATAACATATCACGTGAAAGGCAGCATTTACATCCAGTGCTGATATACACCAATAACATATCACGTGAAAGGCAGCAGTATCTACAACGAATCCAGTACATGAGAGGTTAGACCATCAAGCTCAATCATTGGCCGACAAGCTACATTTACAGTATGTGAGAATTCTTTATATTCGCCTCTGTAAACATTGATATTCACTGCTTTGAACCTAACAGTCTCATCTAAAGTAACAATGGGAATGATAATTATTATTTTAATATTCAAGTAGATATAATTGTAAACTATCTTAAATATAACTTTTAATATTACTTTGGTTCTTTCAGTCAGTTAATCGAAATGCTGAGCAGATAGTAAATTTTAAAAAATCATGAGCAATTCTATTGGAGGGGTTGTTATCTATACTCTAAACTGAAGAGAATAATGTCTAACTTTATAAAATCCTATCAAAACACTCTCAATCATCTGCTACCAACAGATCACAAGCAAACACAAATCTTAATGATGACACACGACCACAACTACCAAATGACTGCAGGCAAACAAACACATGTCTAAATGCTGACACATGCCCACAACACAGCACACGTAATCACTTCTGCTGCCACACTGAACTCCAGGCTAAATCTTGACCTCAGAATCTTACTCATAATGCACCCCAAACAAAAAGCGGGTGTTTATAGTCACTTAGTTCATTAATTCCTAGATAGATACAGTATCTTCATCACCTCTACCCCAAACACACACACACACACACCACCACCACCACCACCACTACCACCGCTATCATTCGTCCTCTTCTTGTAACATCAGCGGTTAAATTAAAAATAAAGGCCTCTTTTTTTTTAAACGAAAAACAACAAAATATTCTTTCACTGGAGGATACAAACAGTCAATGGAACGGACGAGAGAAAACTACCGCCCGGACACAATAATCATCTCTTTCTTTATGTAGGGGGCGCCTTCGGCTTCCGCCGCTTTCGCGAATAATCATCTCCTTCTTTCGCCTGACTGAAATATCCCAAACCTTGTCGTTACAGAACTCCTAGTGTAGAGAGCATCCTCGGTGCTTTAGCCATTGCTTTCATTAGCAATGTACTTAAGAACTATGCCATAGATCGCTGTCATTCACTGGCAACAAGGAGTGCTGTTATTGTGCCCTCATTCAAAGTTATCATAGTTATCACCATCCATCCAGAGAGTGCTGTAATATATCATTCAGTACTTAACAGTCTCATCCAAAGAGGGCTGACGGTTAATCTCTCAGTGTCTATATTTATCACTAGTTCTGTCAAGGAGTTATGAATATTCATCTCTCAGTATTCTATATTTATCACTGGTTCTGTCACGGAGCGATGATTGTTGATCTCTCGATATTCTATATTTATCACTAGTTCTGTCAAGAAGTGATAACGGTTGATCCTGTTTTTCACTAGTTTTGTCAAGGAGTGCTGTACATTTGTCAGCATTCTAATTTAGATACACAGACAGACAGAAAGTTGGATGGGTAAATGGATGAGATATATCAAGGGGTGCGCGACTCTCGCTTGTTTCGTATTGATTCTCTTGCTAGGAGCACGAGGCTTGTTTGCTCGTTCATTTCCGGACGAATTTAGTATTAATTATTTTATGTAATTGAAGTTAATATAACTTATCATTTTTAAGGAGTCATCTTCACATTTAAAAGACCTATTACAACGTGATCTATTATTATTATTACAAATGGTGTGGTTAGTGTTGCAGGTGAAGTGCTGTGGTTGTTAGTGTTGCATGTTATTAAGTGCTGTAGTTAGTGTTGCAGGTTATTAAGTGCGGTGGTTAGTGTTATACATTATTAACTTCTGTGTTCAATGTTGTATAATTAAGTACTGTGCTCTCAGTGTTGACAGTAACGACTATGTTCAGTGTAATGTGTTATTAGGTGTTTAGTTCAGTGTTGTGGTATTGAGTGCTGTGTTTAGTGCCGTATTGAGTGTTGTGTTCAGTGCAGTGTGTTGTTAAGTGATTTGTTTTGCGTTGTGTGCTATTAGGTATCTCGTTCTTTGTGTTGTATTACTAACTGCCGTGTTGTTGAGTTTTGTGTTCAGTGCAGTGTGTTAAAAGTGCCGGGTTATTGAGTGTTACAATGCAGTGCGTATATTAAATGCTACATTTAGCGCTAAATGTTATTAGGCATTGTGTTCAGTGCTGTGTGTTATTTTGTGATAGTTTCAGTGTTGCATAATTAAATGCT
Source organism: Sinotaia quadrata (assembly GCA_028829895.1). Taxonomy (NCBI): domain Eukaryota; kingdom Metazoa; phylum Mollusca; class Gastropoda; order Architaenioglossa; family Viviparidae; genus Sinotaia; species Sinotaia quadrata. Next base: position 119,606,736 of record CM054177.1, on the reverse strand, counting down.
GTGTCCTGTGTTGTGTTATTAAGTATTGTTTTTGTGCTGAGTGTAGTGTGTAAAGTGCCGTGTTTAGTGTTGTATTATTAAATGCTATGTTTAGTGTTATGTTACTGTGTCCTGTGTTGTGTTATTAAGTATTGTATTTGTGCTCAGTGTAGTGTGTAAAGTGCCGTGTTTAGTGTTGTATTATTAAATGCTGTTTAGTGTTATGTTACTGAGTCCTGTGTTCAATGTAATGTGTTATTAAGTGTTGTTGTCAGTGATTTTGAGATTAAGTGGTGTGTTCAATGCTGTTTTAATAAGGGTTGCGTTATTTGAATGTTGTGTTCAATGTAATGTGTTATTAAGCAATTGTTCAGTACGCTGTTTCGATTTATTTAATCCTTTGCTGAATTGTAATTTGTATTTTCTAAGTTGTGTTGTTTGTAGTAGTTTGCACTGTCGATTTATTTATGACGTCATGTGTTGTGTGAACATAAAATTACGCCTTATTCATCATACATAAGATGAAAACCTAATTCCTACTTATTTATACACGAGTAGGGAAATTACGTCTAACTCTGTTAGATACAGATTGAAAATTACGTCCAACTCTGTTAGATACAGACAGGAGATTGAAAATTACGTCTAACTCTGTTAGGTACAGACTGGCGATTGAAAATTACGTCCAACTCAGATACAGACAGGCGATTGAAAATTACGTCCAACTCTGTTAGATACAGACAGGAGATTGAAAATTACGTTCAACTTTGTTAGATTCAGTCATTCGGATGAAAATTAAGTCTAACTCTGTTAGGCAGACACATGATAAGGCAAGTCCATCTCAGTTAGAAATAAATATTGGTGGAGAATTTAATCCGATTATATTACACATCACACAAAAAAGGGACTCTAATGACATGGAAATTGACTTTACATCTAATATGGTTGGATGCATTTCAAGTGGAAACATTATATCTCTTTCAAACACACACTGGAAGGGAATTCTAAATCACTGAATTAAACACACGTGGGGAGAAAAAAGCTTAAGTCCAACCCCATACATAGGGAAGGCATGCACTTCCACTTTCTACGAGTTCGGAGAATTTCTGAGTTCGGGGAATCTCTGCGAGTGCAATTGTAACATACGGGAAGAGAAATTCACTGACACATTCAGGCAGAGGTTTGAACTCTGTTTGACATGCAGCCCCCCCCCCCCACACACACACACTCAGGCACACTTGATGGAGCACACGAGGATCGGAACCTGTTTACTTGCGCGCAGAATATAGCATAGAGCCATAGAGAGACCGACTGCATAGATGTGCCCTACTCAGAATATAGCATAGAGCAATAGAGAGACAGACTGTATAGGCGTGCCCTACTCAGTATATAGCATAGAGCCATAGAGAGACAGACTGTATAGGCGTGCCCTACTCAGTTCGGCGCTCGGGGTCAGGGAACCTAAGCTTGTCAGACACAAATGGGGCTGAGTGACGGAATACACTTTTACTCGACGAGATACACTTGAGGAGGAAACAAGGATACAAGAAGGAAATTATTATAAACTGCAATCAGACGAAAGGGGGAGGAGCCTAAACCGCAAAGGGACGGCAACTAAGCCCTATTTTGTATTTGTACTTACCAGTTATGCGAGCTATTCCAGGAACCTTAGAACCGGCGTTTCCAGAGATCTGCGCGCCAAGACTAGAACCAATCAGATGTAGTCGACCCAAATCGAGGCCATTCTCATCCACCAGTAAACGGATGAAATTCGCTAGTTGCGCAGCAACAACCCTGGTAGTAGCAACGGCAAAATCATAGTCTATAGTGGTAGCGCCTTTTCCCCAGTCCGTTATAAAGATATTGAAGTCTCCCTGGAAATAATTACAACAGTTAAGGTCAGAAGTTGCCAGGGTTTGCTACTGAATCATTGTTTGAGAAATTGTCTTTAAAAAGGATTTTAAAGTTAAACTGAATTGCTGCTAACAGCTTTACAAGAAAACAAAATGTTTACTTATAACTGTAAAATAAAACGTTGAGCAAGGACTGTAAAAAGAAAATGCTTATTTATGGACTGTATTGTAAAAATAAATGTTTGGTAAAATAAAATGTTTATTTAGGGACTATAGAACAAAATGCTTCGTTAGGGACTGCAAAAATAAAGATTTATTGTATGACTGTAGAATTAAATGTTTATTTAGGGACTGTAAAATAAAATATTGATTTAGGAACTGTAAAATAGATAAAATATTTATTTAGGGACTGTAAAATAAAATGTTTATTTAGAAACTATAAAATGAAATGTTTATTTAGAAACTGTTAAATAAAGGGAATATAAAACGAAATGTTCAGTTAAGAACTGTAAAATAAAATGTATATTTAGTGAATGTAAACGAAATGTTCAGTTAAGAACTGTAAAATAAAATGTATATTTAGGGAATTAAAAAGAAAAGGTTTATTTAGGGGCTATAAAATAATTAGTTAGTTAATTAGGATGATGGCAGCCGGCCAAAGCCAATTTTGCTGCCTGGCCCGTATGCCGCTGTTGGAGAATTGTACATGATGATAGAGTGGAGGGTGGTTGACAGAAAAGTCGAAGAGTGGCGATGATAAATGGTGGCCAGTAGATTATAAAATAAAATGTTCATTTAGAGAATGTAAAATAAAATATTTATTTAGGAACTATAAAATAATTATTTTTAAACGTTTGTTTTATATAAAAGTAAGTTTGACATGTTCGTTTATATCTACAAAGACGAAAAGGTGGAGGTGGAAAGTCTTCTTCATTGTGGTAGTAGTAGTGATAATTTTTATACATCAGTTCGCATACTATGATTAATAATCGTAGTGCCGATTCTTGGCTCTGGAACTAACTGTCTTCTGACCTTTATCAGCAACTCGTCCTTCATCTCCAGTATCCAGTCTTCAGAAGAGTTGTCTTGGAAACCGTGAGTAATAAATTTCGTATCTTTCTGAGCACTGAAGCCAGAGTTTTGAAGGGCATCTTGCGCGTGAGAATTGTTGGCGAGTGCAGAAATGACGGCCACTGGTCCAGTGTGGTCACGAACATACAGCAAGAATGTTGTCTGCAGATCGTTGGGGTTCATGGGATGCTTGCCAGCGACGTCCTGAAAACAGCCAAGATCCCCAAAACACGTTTCTCGCTTCCATATCCCCGCGGCACAACCTCGCTCCCACGGGACGATGTACAGCAAGAAAACGCTTATTCCAAGACCGTACATTTTGATTCCGAGTTCGCGCAATGTCTCTTTTACTTCTGTGTCTGTACACTGCCACTAGGAACTGCTGCCTTGGCCGAAGTGCGTGCAAATGCCAGAATATCTGGTTCACCTTTCACCTCTGATTGTGTGGCAGCCACCCCCCCTCCTCCTGACCGAGATACAATTCTAGTATAGAAGATATCGCTGACTGACATTTTAAAAGTGGAACGAATTTGTACTTAAACATCCAAAGTGGTTTTCAAAATGGCGTACAAGAAATAAGAAATCAAATGTGGAGATACAATAACAAAATTCAAACATTATTTTATCTTCTAGTTTGTTTTGTCAGACAAATGTTGAGATACAATGACAAAATTCAAACAATATTTTATCTTCGAGTTTGTTTTTCTTCTGTCAGACAAGTGCACGGATTGAAAGATTACTGCAGTGGTCAATTAACGTCACTTCCGTCCGTCGTTGATAATTATTTTGACATTTTTTCAAAGAAACTATTGCTGACGTCAGGCGCCTAGTAACGTCGAGATGAAAGGAAAAGGAGAAAAACTAAACTGATGATTTCTTAATGTTGTTGTTTGTTTACTTTTCTTCCTCTTTTCATTCAATAAAATTGTTTGGGTATATTGTTTAAAGATGGCTTCAGTCTTCAGACTTCTGGCTTCGAATTTCAGACTGCTCAGATTTCAGACTTGACTTCAGATGTCAGACTTGGTTTTCAGATTTCAGATTTCGGATTTCAGACATGATTTCAGATATCAGATTCGGATTTCAGACTTCAGATTTCGGATTGGTCAGATTTCAGACTTGGATTTCAGATTCGGATTTCAGACTTCAGATTTTGGATTTCGGATTGGTCAGATTTCAGACATGACTTCGATTTCAGACTGGATTTCAGACTTCAGATTTCAGACTTCAGATTTCAGATTTCAGACTTCAGATTTCATACTTGGATTTTAGACTTCAGATTTCAGGCTTGGATTTCAGACTTCAGATTTCAGACTTGGATTTCAGACTTCAGATTTCAGATTTCAGACCAGATTTCATACTTGGATTTTAGACTTCAGATTTCAGGCTTGGATTTCAGACTTCAGATTTCAGGCTTGGATTTCAGACTTCAGATTTCAGACTTGGATTTCAGACTTCAGATTTCAGGCTTGGATTTCAGACTTCAGATTTCAGACTTGGATTTCAGACTTCAGATTTCAGGCTTGGATTTCAGACTTCAGATTTCAGGCTTGGATTTCCACGACACTGCACAATAACGAAGAAAGTGGAAGACGACTTGTAAATCAAATTAAAGTTTGCCTGAATTATTGCTTCAATAAATTTTTTTTAAAAATTATTATTATTCTAATTAATCTTACACTGGAGACCTCAGCATTTTTGCTAAAAGAAAAAAATAATCATAATTAAATAGTTCAAAGTAAATTATATATTATGGTCGATTTAAAAAACGACTGACTATATTTATGAGGTCAGTATTACACACAACAGGCCATTGTAACTTTATCTGGGATGAAATCATATTGAGTGTACGACCTAGATTTCACAGCAAATAGTTTATAATCTTGTCATTGTTTGTTTCAGTTATCGCGTATGAGTTGTTTTGCGCATTTATACGTGCACATGGGCGCGCGCGTGTATGTGTGTGCATGTGTGTATGTGTGAGTGCGTGTGTGTGTATGTGTGTGTTACATAAAACCAAAATGTACGTCAATCTACATTCGCTTGCACGCGAGTATGTGAGCGCGTGTTTGTCAGTTTTCCATTGTCTTAAATGTTTGGTAGATATAATGACCGTTTGGCTTTCACGTGTAGAACAGTAAGACTTAAAACTGTGGAACTGTTCAGTATACATTTGTCGAACAGAATGGCGTACAGTTGTGGAACATTTTGCCCAATTTTTTACAGTATCCTAATCTGAACTGACATAATATTATTGTGGTTAATTGTGTATATTAACCCTGACAGTGGTCGTTAATTGTGTATATTAACCTTGACTGTGGTCGTTAATTGTGTATATTAACCCAGACTGTTATCGTTAATTGTGTGTATTAACCCTAACTGTTATCATTAATTGTGTGTTTATTAACTCTGACTGTGGTTATTAATTCTGGTATATTAACCCTGATTTGTGCTCGGTAATTGTGATATATTAACCCTGATTTGTGCTCGGTAATTGTATTATGTTAACCCTGATTTGTGATCGGTAATTGTATTATGTTAACCCTGATTTGTGCTCTGTAATTATAGTATATTAACTCTGACTGCTGGAACACGGAGTTCCAGATGTTTATAAATCAAGGTGCCAGAAATTATCAGACAGGCGTAAGCCTTCGTGCAGACATGTAACTAATATGATGTGTCAGACATAGTTGCTTTTAAAAAAAAATAGCAGATTGGAAAATCAAGAAGACTGGGCATATGTTACTTTAAGTTCTCTTTTATCTTCAATTTGGACTGACTGAGATAAAGCCTTAAATCTTTGTTCAGATGAAACTGACAGATACGTACTGGTCATGAAATAGACATCAGTTCAAGAAAACGACACATGAATGGCGTCATGGTGGACATGAGTGAAAAAGAAAATGACAAATGAATGACGTCATGGTGGACATGAGTGAAAGAAAACTGCGTGGATGACGTCATGGTGGACATGAATGAAAGAAAACGACATATGAATGACGTCATGGTGGGCATGAGTGAAAGAAAACGACATATGAATGAAGTCATGGCGGACATGAAAGAAAACATGAATGACGTCATGATAGACATGAGTCAAAGAAAACGACACGAATGACGTCACGATAGGCATGAGTCAAAGAAAACGGCAAGATTGAAGTCACATAAACTCTGAACACGAGAAAATGGCACATTTAATTTTTTTTTTGGAAATAAAATACTGCTGATATTCAAAGCTACCTATTAATGATTTTTCAAGTAAAACTCGCAATAGTCTACATCAGTGGTAGTGTATTGCTAGTAAAAGAAAAACCAACAGAAATCTATTTATTAGATTTAATTTACCTCGAACTTCATTAGCTTCTGCTTCGATTTAACTCGTCTTTATGATTGCCCTGAGCCTACAGTATTATCCTTATCAAGCTAACTAGCCTTGGCAGGGTCCAGTATCAGACGACCAGTGACCCTTTATAATTTTCATGAAGATGCCCTTTATAAATTAACATGCAATATGTCTACAATGAGGTAATATATAAACGTACAGATTTTCACAGACAAGCAATCACATATAAACATAATAATTCAAAATAAAGAAGCGAACACACACACACACACACACACACACACACACACACACACACACACACACACACACACACACACACACACACACACACACACTTCACAGGTATTTCTGGCAGACAAGTAAGTATCCAATGCTGTTGACAAGATGACAGGTTTAGTACGTCATTATATATTAACCTTAACTTCTGCCAACAGACAAACTAAAAGAAAATGTATTGTTAATGTTTTGCTTTCAGGAAATTATTACAGAAACAAAATTTAAGTTTTTCATTTTATTGAAATCAAAATGGTTTTCGTTGATATCGTTGTCCTGGTTTTGTTATTAAATTAGGTCGACCGTTACTTAGCAACCGCTGTGGGAGCGAAATGTTAATGAGACGTCGTCGTTCAAATGCTGGTCCAAGGTGCAAAATATTGTCCTGTACAAAGAAACAAACTTTGTAATAATGTCCTTACAAACAAACTAAATGTTCAATATTGATATGTATAAACACAAATATTTAATATTGTCCTGTACAAACAACCAAAATGTTCAAAATTGTCCTGTACAAGAAATGTTCAATATTGTCCTATACAAACAAACAAAATGTACAATATTACTTGTACAAACAAATAAAATAATCACAATTATTCTGTACAAACAAAATATTCAGTAGTGGCCTGTACAAACAAAATATTAAATATTGTCCTGTACAAATGAACAAAATATTTTACTGCTCAATATTATACTGTACAAAGTTAAGTACTATATTTTCCTATACAATCTAATAAAATATTCAATATTGCCTTAATTATACAATCAAAATGCTCAGTTTTGTCCTGTACAAAAAATGTTCAATATTGTCCTGTACAAACAAAATATTCAATATTGTCTTATATGTACAAACAAAATATTCAATATTGTCTTATACAAACAAAAAAATATTCAGTATTGTTCTGTATAAACAAAGAAAAGATACAATATTGTTTTGTATAAACTAACAAAATGTTCATTACAACAAATCTCATGTTAAATAATGTCCTAATACCAAAAACAACTAATGGTTAAATATTGTCATGTATAAACAAACCTAATGTTAAATAGTGTATATACTAATAAAATGTTAAATGGTGTATGTACAAACAAAATTGCAAATATTGTACAAATAAACAAAATGTTAAATATTGTCCTCTATAAATAAAGGTAAAAGTTGGTTCTGTGCAGTTATGAAATGTAAAATAGTGTCCTACGCAAATAACAAACTATAAAATATTGCTCTATATAAACAAACAGAAGATAGAAGAATAGGCTGTAGAGCAACAATAAAACAAAATCTAAAACACTGTCGTGTCAACAGAATCAGTATTAACTCAAGTAACAGCAAAATGCAGAACATTTTCCAGCTAAAAGAGTCATTTGCAACATACATATCATATAAAAGCAAAGTGCCAAAACTGTCCAGCTAATATAGTCCATTTGCAACATACAAGTCATAAAAGCAAAGTGCCAAAAACTGTCCAGCGAAAAGAGATCAAATAATCAATGGCATCATTTCGAACTACTCATTATAATCATGTCCTGTTTTTAAAGGAAAAATAAGTATTTTTTGTCCTGTCATTTGAAAATGCAAAATATTTATCTTGTAAATTGAAGTGCACGTCATTGTCCTTTAAGATGAAAGAGAAAAAATAATTATACCAATATAAACTATTGCTGTACGTAAATTAAACGAAATCAAAATATAAAATCAAACAGCATGTGACTTTTTGCCATCCACCAATACCAGCATGGACGTGTAGTAACATAACAATCAAACTGAATGTAACCTACTGTTGTTAATACCAGCATGGACTTGTAGTGATAATCAAACTGACTGTAACTTATTGCCATTCACTAATATGGACTTGTAGTGATTATCAAACTGACTGTAGCTTATTGCCATTCACTAATATGGACTTGTAGTGATTATCAAACTGACTGTAGCTTATTGCCATTCACTAATATGGACTTGTAGTGATTATCAAACTGACTGTAACTTATTGCCATTCACTAATATGGACTTGTAGTGATTATCAAACTGACTGTAGCTTATTGCCATTCACTAATATGGACTTGTAGTGATTATCAAACTGAATGTAATGACAAAAATTGTACGATGCAAGAAATCAGAAAGTAGAGGTCAAAAAGAAATCGATTGTTTCTTTTTAAATTAAACAAATGAAGTCTGACCTTTGGCCGCTCATCGGTCCATCCACAATGATTCTGTGCACAGTGATGTAGTGGTTTGTAGCGAGCGACGCTAGACCGCTGGAGCGATGGAATCGAACCATTACTCCCTGAATGGTGCCGATGTGACTGTGAATGGCCAGCATATGCATCTCTCTATCATTGGAGTTGTATTCTCGTTCCTCCCTTTAACAATCAAGCAAACAGTTTCTTGTGTATGAGTATTTAATTTCAAATTGTTGAAATTTTATTTACAGTACAACTGGTTTAACACGCCAAAATGCACTTCTCAACATTCACACTTTTAACTTAAACACCACTGGTTTAACACTCCAAAATGTACTACTTAATATTCGCACTTTTAATTTAAACACCACTGGTTTAACAGTCCAAAATGCACTTCTCAATATTTACACATTAACTTAAACACCACTAAATTAACATTCCAAAGCACACTTATCAATATTTACACTTAAACACAAATGGGTTATAACACTATAAAATACACTTCCCAATATTCACTTTTAATTTAAACACAAATGGTTTAACATTCCAAAATACACTCCTCAATATTCGCACTTTTAACTTAAAGACCAAGTGAAATGGAATCTAGGTCAAACAGTTTGTGAACGAGATTTGCCCCGTTACTAAGACAAACAATCCCAAGCTCTCGGGGTAAAACAAACATAAGTGACGTCACGAATGGGTGTCAAATGGCCGCCAATGTAATTTTCTCTGGTACACCATAATGGCTAGAATTGTAGGGGGTGGGAAATCCCCGGTTTTTTGCCACCTTACTAGTGGTGGTATAATTAGTGCAACAAAATTTTATAACTTTGCTAATATGCAGTATTATAAAGCCATAAACTGTAAGGTAAAATATTTAATTATGATCAAGTTACTTCAACTTTTCATTTCTACACAAGTAGTTTGGGCAGTTGCATAATAATAATGATCAAATTCTAATGGATTTACCAACCAACTGTTAACTGTTCAGTAAACGGGAATGTTTTGTTCTGGTACTGGCTAGAGTAATAAAGTTATCTATTTAAGAAAATTTGTCATGCCACAGTATATAAAGTAAAATATTATGATGCAATTAACACACAAACAACTGCTGATGTAATAAAATGTATTCATACAAATTCAGATTAAAAGATGATAGGGGCTTGATGAATATATATTTAATATATGAAGCATCTTATTCAGTAGATTTGATTTTATTAAATCAGATATTGCAAAGTAATTAACAACAGTTGATTAATTGATAATTAATTAATCATACTAATAATCATTAAAACAACACATGTCAAGTTGAAACTGCAAGAAGTATCTATTTTAATAATTCATTACAAGTACAACTGATTTTAGGCACTTACCAACTAATATTCATTATTAATTTACCAAGAGTGTTTTTAATTATTGCATGAATACTGTTTTCTATCTTTATTTTATATGTGCAAATGTGGAGAGTGAATTTTAATTATTTTTTAAGGTGTACATAAATCAAAAATTAATTACATGCCTGCAAGTAAGAAAAAACATAACCCATCAGAAATCAAAGTAAAATTTTCAATAATATTTCTGTGATTATTTAACTTCCCAGTTACAAGAATATTCACTAAAGGAATGGATTTAAAACTTATTCAATTAACATCACACACTACATATTTATGACAGCTGTCACTGTATTGAACTGATTGTATGAAAATTTACAAATCAATGTCAATGATCAAACTATAACTGTGTAAGTGTAAGACTGATTTTAAATTGTTTAAATCTAACTTTTGGCACCTCAACGCCTGGCATTGCTAAACTGTCCCGAAAAGACTGTCTCCTTTGCATTTCACAGTGTTCTTCGAAGAAGTGCTCGCTACACACTACCGTCTTAGCTGTCCGATTAAAGTTTTCTCTTTTCAGTTTTGTAATCCACTTTTTCGTAATTTGTGGTCTTTGGAAAATGCACTCACAAAAAAATGAATATTTTTGGTTTGTCCTCTGTTGCAGCCATATGCACTGCAATATTTAACCATGTTTTAATTTTTCAAACCATGAGTTTAACGCAAGACAATATGTCGGACAGCGCATGCGGATTGTTGTTCCCACTCTTGACATCACGTTATGTTGCTATGGTGAGAAGTCAGTCTCGCAAATGAACGACAACTCTGATTTCTTTCAGAAATATTGCCTTTCAATACCAAAATAAATACATTTATACAAATCTCTGACAGTTTAAATTTTGCAGTAGTGATTCTAAGAATGGGAATTACTGATTTCAAATGGATTTATTCTTATCTGTGGCTGACCTAGATTCCATTTCACTTGGTCTTTCAACACCACTGCTATAATACTATAAAATACTCTTCTTAATATGCGCACTTTTAACTTAAACACCACTGGATTAACACTATAAAGTACACTTCCCAATATTCATACTTTTAACTTAAACACCACTGGATTAACACTATAAAGTACACTTCCCAATATTTATACTTTTAACTTAAACACAAATGGCTTAACACTTAAAAGTACACTTCTCAATATGCGCACGTTTAATTTAAACACAACCGATTTAACACTCCAAAATACACTTCCTAAAAATCAGTTGGATATACCCATTTAACACTCCAAAATACACTTCCTAAAAATCAGTTGGATGTACCCATTTAACACTCCAAAATACACTTCCTAAAAATCAGTTGGATGTACCCATTTAACACTCCAAAATACACTTCCTAAAAATCAGTTGGATATACCCATTTAACACTCCAAAATACACTTCCAAAAATCAGTTGGATGTACCCATTTAACACTCCAAAATACACTTCCTAAAAATCAGTTGGATGTACCCATTTAACACTCCAAAATACACTTCCTAAAAATCAGTTGGATATACCGATTTAACACTCCAAAATACACTTCCTAAAAATCAGTTGGATGTACCCATTTAACACTCCAAAATACACTTCCTAAAAATCAGTTGGATGTACCCATTTAACACTCCAAAATACACTTCCTAAAAATCAGTTGCATATACCCATTTATAAGATTTGGTTTGAAACTTCCAAATACGTAGAATGATAATTTTAATTTTCCATTAATGTTAGTTGACAAAACAATTAGCTTTGAAGTCTAAAACTAACTTCCCGATAGTCACGCTTACTTGGTGAATTCTGTTTCTGGACTGTTGCCACTGCTACCCAGGAAAGTCAGGAAGATTCGTCCATAGGCGTCGTTGTTCGCACTCAAGTCCATTTCCACAAAGTATTCTTCTCCTGAAGACATTTTAAAATACATTTAAATTTACATAATCAACCTCGAGAATGGTAATTAGAAATGAACGATAAGTGGTGATATATATTACATATATTATTTTTTTAATTAACTACTTATAAGCATGCCACGCCTAATTTGAAAAGTTAAACCATTAATATAACTTGTCTCTAGTGGCATTTTTCTTGTCTCGCAGGTACTTTACTCTTATTTGGAGGTGGCTTAGTTTATTTCGGATATGGCATGTCGGGCGTGGCTCAGTGTATCTCAGATGTAGCTTGGTGCATGTCGCATGTGGCTTATTGGGTCTCAGGTGTGGCTTATGGTGTCTCTGGTGTAGCTTATCGGGTTTCAGGTGTCGCTTATTAGGTCTCAGGTGTGGCTTATGGTGTCTGGTGTAGCTTATGGTGTCTCTGTTGTGGCTTATGGTATCTTTGGTGTGGCATATGGTCTCTCTGGTATTTGTTTCGCATGTCTTTTTGGGACTATTTGAGTTTGGCGTTATTATGTCTAATAAGTGGTCTCAGCCACTAAAGTGTTTATTATTATTATTATTATTATTATTATTATTTAGATATGGTTTATTTCGTGCATGTGTAACTTATTGTGTTTCGTGTGTGGCTTATTGTGTCTCGAGTTTTATTCGTATTTCGAAACGACTCACTGTACCTTGGTGTGGCTTATCGTGTCTCGTGTTTTATTCGTATTTCGATACGACTAAACGACTAACTGTACCTGGGTGTGGCTTATTGTGTTTTGAGTGGGACCTATTTTGTTTCGTGTGTGCTTTATTCTCTCAGTACCGCGATAAGTGAATCTTTGCTGTTATTTGTATATATTCCACTACTTCAGTAATGGGACCTCCTTACTGTTATTTGTATATATTCCAGTACCGCAATTATGAAATCTCTGTTGCTATTTGGGAATATTCAATTTCGGAATCATTTATATAATTTTGCATTTATATGGAACCTCTTTGCTGCAATTTTGATATATTTCAAACTGCAAAATTGAAATCTCTTTGCTATTATTTGGAGATATATCAGTTCCGTGTTAATGACAGTTGGGACTATTTCACTATCGCAGTAATGGGACCTTCTTGTTATTTTAGAATATTTCAGTACCGCAGTAATGGGACCTCTTTGCCGTTAATTTGGAATATTTCCGTATCTATGATAAAATACTGTAAATATTTGGAATATCTCCGGACCACAATAAGAGGACATCTAATTCTTATAAGGAGATATTTCAGCACACCAATTAGGGATCTCTTTGCTGTTATTTACAGATATTCCAGCACACCAATTAGTGATCTCTTTGCTGTTATTTACAGATATTCCAGCACACCAATTAGGGTCTCTTTGCTGTTGTTTACAGATATTTCAGCACACCAATTAGGGATCTCTCTGCTGTTATTTCGAGACACTTAAGTACCAAAGTAAGGGGGGAGCTTTTATTGTTGTTTAAAGACATTTTAGTACATCATTAAGAGAACCGCTCTCCTATTATTTGAGACATTTCAGCAATATAATGAGAGGAAGTCTTTGCTATTATTTGAGACATTTCAGCAATATAATGAGAGGAAGTCTTTGCTATTATTTGAGACATTTCAGCAATATAATGAGAGGAAGTCTTTGCTATTATTTGAGATATTTCAGCAATATAATGAGAGGAAGTTTTTGCTATTATTTGAAACATTTCAACAATATAATGAGAGGAAGTCTTTGCTATTATTTGAGACATTTCAGCAATTTAATGAGGAAGTCGTTGTTATTATTTGAGACATTTTAGCAATGTAATGAGAGGAAGTCTTTGCTATTATTTGAGACATTTCAGCAATATAATGAGGAAGTCTTTGTTATTATTTGAGACATCTCAGCAATATAATGAGGAAGTCTTTGTTATTATTTGAGACATTTCAGCAATATAATGAGAGGAAGTCTTTGCTATTATTTGAGACATTTCAGCAATATAATGAGAGGAAGTCTTTGCTATTATTTGAGACGTTTCAGCAATATAATGAGAGGAAGTCTTTGCTATTATTTGAGACATTTCAGCAATATAATGAGAGGAAGTCTTTGCTATTATTTAAGACATTTCAACAATATAATGAGAGGAAGTCTTTGCTATTATTTGAGACATTTCAACAATATAATGAGAGGAAGTCTTTGCTATTATTTGAGACATTTCAGCAATATAATGAGAGGAAGTCTTTGCTATTATTTGAGACATTTCAGCAATATAATGAGAGGAAGTCTTTGCTATTATTTGAGACATTTCAGCAATATAATGAGAGGAAGTCTTTGCTATTATTTGAGATATTTCAGCAATATAATGAGAGGAAGTTTTTGCTATTATTTGAAACATTTCAACAATATAATGAGAGGAAGTCTTTGCTATTATTTGAGACATTTCAGCAATTTAATGAGGAAGTCGTTGTTATTATTTGAGACATTTTAGCAATGTAATGAGAGGAAGTCTTTGCTATTATTTGAGACATTTCAGCAATATAATGAGAGGAAGTCTTTGCTATTATTTGAGACATTTCAACAATATAATGAGAGGAAGTCTTTGCTATTATTTGAGACATTTCAGCAATATAATGAGAGGAAGTCTTTGCTATTATTTGAGACATTTCAACAATGTAATGAGAGGAAGTCTTTGCTATTATTTGAGACATTTCAGCAATTTAATGAGGAAGTCGTTGTTATTATTTGAGACATTTTAGCAATGTAATGAGAGGAAGTCTTTGCTATTATTTGAGACATTTCAGCAATATAATGAGGAAGTCTTTGTTATTATTTGAGACATCTCAGCAATATAATGAGGAAGTCTTTGTTATTATTTGAGACATTTCAGCAATATAATGAGAGGAAGTCTTTGCTATTATTTGAGACATTTCAGCAATATAATGAGGAAGTTTTTGCTATTATTTGAGACATTTCAGCAATATAATGAGGAAGTTTTTGTTATTATTTGAGACATTTCAGCAATATAATGAGGAAGTCGTTGTTATTATTTGAGACATTTCAGCAATATAATGAGGAAGTCTTTGCTATTATTTGAGACGTTTCAGCAATATAATGAGGAAGTTTTTGTTATTATTTGAGACATTTCAGCAATATAATGAGGGAGAAGTCGTTGTTATTATTTGGATATATATGTCAGCGTCGTACCGCAATACGGAGAACTGTCTACTGTTGCGAGGTAAAAACTTCCCCTGGCAGTGCTTTCAACCGCTTTCAGACCCATTTCTGGACATCCTCCAGCAGGGCAGGTCCGACAGCTTCCTTGCTCATACGTGGCAAAGTTCGCGCACGGGTGGGCGTAAAAATGGCAGGCCGAGTTGACAGACTCGATAAAGTACTCGTGAGATCTGCTGTGGCTGCATTGGACGCTATTGTCATCGTTGCCTGGCAACACAAATCGGAATTTTAAAAAAATTTAAAAAAAAAGGAAATACAGAAATATAGAAATGATCTTGTTTTAAGTTTGCATAGCACACTGGCCATGTTAATAGCAGTAGCAGCTTTTGGCAATCATGATGTCGGCCACGGACAAAGGGAATTAACTCTCCAAAACTTTAGTTCGTAATACAGCCTCTGTACACCGAATCAAGACTTATTATCTATAAACAAGGCATTTTTTAAAAAGTACATGTAAAAGTAATTATTTCTAAAGCTGAATATTTGTATTTTCAAAGAAAAGAAACATTACTAAGAGAAAGATCACTCCAAAATATAAATTAATTAACCTCTTGAAATGAGTATTGTTGTTTCCCCTTCAAGGATTAGATTAGACGTCATCGGTTAAGTGTTGGCCTTCGAGATCTTGGCTCCCATAGCTAATTTTCTGGGAGCCGACAATACAGTGCGTGCGTCTCTACGTTGAATTGTAGACAGTCGAATTCCTACTTGTACAGTTATATGTGCGTGCGTGCTGTTATGACGTTACGTAGAATAATGCAAAGGACTATAATGAAATGGACAACAATGTAATAACAGCAGTATAACAATAATTATGTAACCGTCAAGCTAGATATTGAAAGCTGACCATGTCTGGAAAACATAACTGACTGTAACATCAATCCATTTCTATGATTCAAGTGTCTGTGACGTCACTAAATCAAAAATGTGGGAGCCTTTGTACGAGTGACTAGTATATTGGAATTTTTTTTTTTTAAATAAAACAAAAAACCAATCATTCTTACCCGTAACAGTTCCAACAACACCCACAGCAGTACTGTCTGTGCAGCCAGGCTGATCCACCCCTCCGTTAGGATAGAAGTCCATGTGGCCAATAGGCACACCCAGCCCATACCCTGTTATGGATACACAGTGTGTTTGGGGAAATAAAAACATTGTTACAGCCACGACATTAACGACACCTTTTTGATTCAGAGACAAATATTTACTTTACTACTTAAAAAAACAAGAAAGAAAGAAAGAAAGAAAGAAGGCAGGAAGGGTGGAAGGGTGGAAGAAAGTTTAGAAAGAAGATTGGAAGGAAGGAAGGAAGGAAGAAATGAAAGAAAGCAGGAAGGAAGGCAGGAAAGGAGGAAGGAAGACTAAACACCATACTATATAAAACATTTATTGAAATAAGATTACCTATCATGCTATATGAACAAGATTACACATCATGCTATTTATAAAATTCATTCAAAGCTACACACCATGCTATATATAGCATTCATTCAAACAAAACTACATACCATGCTATATATAGCATTCATTCAAAGAAGACTACACACCATGCTATATATAGCATTCATTCAAACAAAGCTACATACCTTGCAAAAGATTGAAATTGTCGCCATCAGTGTGAATGACATCAACCAAATGAGCGTCACTCTGGTCCAAACGCCGTGAATTGTCAAAATTATCAAACTCAGGTTTTGCTGGGTCCAAGCCTGCGGGCATACAAGATTTGTATAACCGGCAAATAATAATAACAATAATATATAGGCAAAGATGTGCACGTGTGTGAGTGCGTTGTGTTCCTATAATGTCAGTCAACAGGGCTAAAGTTTGTCAACTTTTGAAGGTAGAGGCTCTGTGGACTGTACGACAGCACTGATTTTGTTTGGTAGATCTTGTTAATATAATCGAAATATAAACTTAGTTGTAATATTTCTTGAAAAATCTTTTTAATTTTGTTGTTGTAATACATGTTTAGTCTAATGCTGTTAATTCACGTGAAAAACTCTTTTCTTCAAAGGAATTACAGAACAATCTTGAGAAAACTTGTGCAAGTCAAACACGTGGAACTGCAAAACAATTAGGAGATCAGTTACCGTGCGAGAAACTTCAAGTTAAAAAGACTAGCCGTATTTACAGAGCATTGATGTGCAGATAAACCACAGATTGCTATATACACCAGTATGTCTAAAGTTAAATCAGATGTTGGCAGTTATTTAGTCGCAAGAAGTGGAGAGCCAATCATAACTCCGTTAAATCACCCATCATAGTCAATATCGATACATGGTAACAGAATATAGTGCCGGGATAAACATTTCATGGTAAATATGCCCCCCCCCCGGCCAGCACCACCACTACTTTTAATTCATTTTACCTGACCAGTGGGATAAAGTCTTGCTCTGGAAAGTTAGTACATATGTATTACTTATTTACTTTGGTCAGCTGGTATTGTTACATAACAGACTAGAAGATGCTTGATTCTTCAGGAACTAATGCCAAGGGTTCCTATATAAAGACCTTGATTTATTAGATTAGTGGTGCAACCTGTTCTAAGACGATTATCACTTTAACAGTGAAATTATTATTAAGCGGATACCAAGTAGTTTTATGCTGGAACTCCTATATACACAGACATTCTGATTTCTGTTTGACCTAGTTATGGTTGAAGCCTTTAAACTACTAGTCCAGACCTGTGCTACTTTATTGGCTAGCATTCTACTTAACCTAGACCAAACGTCACCCACCAATCGTCAGTCAGCAACCATACATGTGAACACGACTTCTGTAAAACCACAGATACTGTAGAATAATTTTTCCCCACATGCGATGTAGCATATATTTTTAGTGTACAAACTTGACTAAGCTGCTTCCCGTCATCCTTAAATCCCCTTAGAGCATGAACTCTCAACTATAATGTCTGTTGTATTAAAAATCATTTATTGTCTAAATGACTGGATTATGTTTAAGCTTGCATGACGTCAGATAATGGGCTCTCTGTTGAGTGGGGAAGGAGCAATAAATAACAGCAAAAAGCAAGCTAATGTGGTTATTAAGAGAAAACAGATCATTTACTGGAAAAGCAGCAAATAATTTTGTAATTGTCTACTTGCATAAGAAAAGAACTAAAGAACACTAAAATAAACAGACCAGTGATTCTTCCAAGTCCAGGTACCCTGGCCCCAGCATTTCCAGAAATATGTGCACCCAGACTGTGGCCAATCAAATGCACTTTGCCCACATTGACACCTTCGTGGTCGCGCAGATAGGAGATAAACTTTGCTATTTCAGCTGCCACCACGAATGTGTTCGCGGCAGCCTGTCCATACAAGGCATGAGAGCCGTGTCCCCAGCCCACCACAAAGATATTGTAGTCTCCCTTTCAGGCAGACAAAACATACAGATCATTGGCAACCATTTTAATTTTTTTCTCTCTCTCTCTCTCTCTCTCTCTCTCTCTCTCTCTCTCTCTCTCTCACACACACACACACACACATTCTATCTATCTACACGTTTGGATGAGTACATTTACATAACTGTTTATGTAAAGAGACCATTTTTTGAACACGACCTAGCGCCGTTCTATTTAAATGCAAGATAAATGTACATTTCACTTATCAAAATTATTTAGGCTTGTAAATTTTATAAATAGCGTAAGGTTTCCTAACAATCGCCATTATTTACAGTTAGTAAAATTTTAAAACTGCAATTGTTCTGAACCTTTTTCGCACAGAATAATTGCTGACTTTGCTAGGTAATGCTCTGCAAGCAGTGAGTGATGACGTCACATCAAGACACGGTTACATGCCTTAGGCGCAGATGCTTATTGACAATGAAATGCGATTTTGCGCATGGAAAGTAGTGCTATAGATCCATGGTTACTCTTATAAATCTAGTGACGTCGTCTTGGGAAGACATTCTGTAGTCACTTATAGTGCGGGAATTAACTTACAACGAACCCAATGGACCAAACGATGCTTGTGATGTTAAAGTATTAGACCCATCCTGAAAGCAGTCTAAGAATGGAACCTTTGTACAAATTGCAATATTTGTATCGTTATCATTAAGCATTCAGTCATTGTGTGGCAGAGTAAATTTCCAATCCCTATTTTAAATTTAATTGTTATATAAGTTGCTAAGTTGTCAGGGTGACCCAACCTTGGGCACTCCTTATGATGGTATTTTTTAAAGTGTCTGGGTTAGAAGTAAATGCTCAAGGCATGAATATGCTAGATTATGTTAACGTAATGCAGACCAGTGAGTAGATTTTATTATCCAATGGTTATGATTTACGAGAATGAGACCAGCCAATAGGCTAAGATCAAGGATTTTACATGCTGTAGAAAATTCTATTCTCTGATCACTCGCGATTCACCTGCATCAGTCCGTGAAATCAGCGAATGCTGTGAGTGGACGTAGAGAAGAAAGAAAGAAATCCATCAGACACTGGAAATGAAGTCGGATGGCCTGAATGTAGTAGGAGACGGGGTGCGGGGTTTTCTGCATTGCTCCCGAACGCCTCAAACCCTGCTATTGCACGGAGCATTTCAGTGTTTCAATTGGTAGACAATAAGCAGCATTTGGATGCTTAAAGTGTGTAGACAATAAACAGCATTAAATGTTTAAAGTGTGTAGACAATAAGCAACATTTCAGAAATACCGGACATTTTCATGTCTCATTAAACCGTGGCGCTTAAATACTTCTAAAACAATCAGTTATTGTGCACGTAGACACTGACCCATTTATTTCAATCTCTCTCTCTCTCTCTCTCTCTCTCTCTCTCTCTCTCTCTCTCTCTCTCTCTCTCTCAAGCACAAACTACGAGCCAAGCCGTAAAACGTTCACCTAACAAAACGAAAGCGAACGCAGACAGAAGTCGTGTTCTGCTATTGGCATACATTTTCATTATTCACTATGTAGACATCTTGTTTATTTTATTCAAAAGTGACGTTCGTTTTACTCAGGGCATACATTTTCATTATTCACTATGCAGACATCTTGTTTATTTTATTAAACAGTGACATTTGAAAACAGGTAATACTTTATTACACCGAGCTATTATAAGATAAACCAATTATACATAAGATAACCCAAAACCCATTGTATACATACAATCATTATAAGTCATTATTTACATAGAAAAAGTCATTATATACAAAAATAGGCCGTTATATAATTATAAGATAAAATCTGTATACACATTTAATTAAATTATTAAAATACTGTCGTATTGTTAGAGTTAGCCTGCATATTAGAGTGAAATTTCATTGTACAAAAACATCCCGAGCGTATGAAAAGAAAAAGCCATTGCATTAAAATATTATTATATATTATAATAAACTGTGTATATGAATATAAAGTATGTTAGTAAAAGTATGATATCTCACTTAAACATGTGCCAGAAATCATTAGCTTTACAAGGTGACTGTTATTTTTGCATAATGACATTTTGGGACATATTTATTGACACCTGGGTACACCATATTTAAAAGTCATTAACAATAATAATCAGAACGGTCACTCTAAGCATGGACAGTATTGCATACCTGAATTAGGAATTCTTTTTCCAAAGCCAGAAGCCAGTCCGTGTCGCCATTGTCCATATAGCCATGAGTGATGAATTTGGTATCCGCGGTCCCTCGGAAGTGGGATCCCGCGAGAATGGAGTGCCATGTGTCTTGACTAGCCATCGCACTCAGTTCAACCGAGACGTCCCTGTTGCTCCGAGTGTACAGATTGAAAACAGTGGCGATGCTCTCTGGACTTCTGGGAAGATAGGAAAAGCCAGTGACAGTATTGAAACAGCCCAGATCCCCGTAACAGACGGATGCACGTTTACTGACGGAGGCTGACAGCGTTCCACAGCTGCAGAACATCAGAAGGGCGACTGACAAGGCCACCCGGCTATTGACGGGTGGAACCATGGTTGGACACAAGGATAGAGCTGGAGGATTGCAACTCTGTGATGTAACAGCTGGCCGTCAAATGGTCTGCTACCGTCAGTCTATTCAGTAAAACTAGCTCTGAGGTCACGTGGGGCCTCTGCAAGATACGAGCTGCAATATCGTGCTAAAGTGGGTGTGCGTTGAATGGCTTATCTGTCAAAGCATACGTCACAGGTAGTGCTCAGCAGAGCTGTGCTAAGTTTGGTAAAACATGTTTTCTGCAGGTCGAGGTCAATATGTAGTCAAATTCGCCATATGCACTAGCCTGCGAGTCAGAGTATCCAAACGAATGGGTCACTCATTTTTCCATAAAAAGTGACGTCATTTCAGTTCAAAGTGCATCGGATCCCACAGTCTGTACTAATCCGCAAGCCTTTGTAGAAGAAACTTGAAACTTCGGAAAACTTTTTTTTTTTTTAAATACATTCATTTTGAAAATTAATAAAACATCGCTCCAGTCGACCTCATTATTCTTTTAAAAAAAGACTGGACCACAGTTAAATAAACAAATGTGTTCATGACAGTTATGAACACCTGACATATTAAAAAATTATAAGTTATGAAAACGTGACACATTACAATAGCAAGTTAGAAAACGTGACTCATTAACAAAGACAAGTAATGAAAACGCGACACATTAACAATGACAAACTATGAAAGCGTGACACATTAACAATGACAAGTTACGAAAACGTGACACATTATGTTTTGACCAAATATTTTAATTACATTCTTCTGACGAAATAAACTGAGTTGTCGCATTGTAAAGACATTTAACGAAAAAAGATTCAGATGACTGTTTACTAACCTGTATCTAATTATTTCAAAAATAAATTATATTCTGCGGATTTCATTTGCTTGAGCATCCTGATTCACACTTGACAGTCATAGCTCTAGAAAGTCAAAAGTGCCCCATGTCTCATAATCTGTGACTGCATGCTGATGATTCTCGCGCGAAGTCAGCCATTCTTATTTTTCTTGGTCTTGAAAATGCCACGTGATCAGTTTCATTATTTTCCATTGTCTGTTTTTCTTGTACTTACGTAGTTGGTGTTAAACTATATCAAATACATAGGTCTGTTTTTCTTGTACTTTTGTAGTTGGTGTTAAACTATATCAAATACATAGGTCTTTTTTTCTTGTACATACATAGTTGGTGTTAAACTATGTCAAATATATAGGTCTGTTTTTCTTGTACTTACGTAGTTGGTGTTAAACTATATCAAATACATAGGTCTGTTTTTCTTGTACTTTTGTAGTTGGTGTTAAACTATATCAAATACATAGGTCTTTTTTTCTTGTACATACATAGTTGGTGTTAAACTATATAAAATACATAGGTCTTTTTTTCTTGTACATACATAGTTGGTGTTAAACTATATCAAATACATAGGTCTAAGGCTTCAGGTAGTAAAACAGTGCATCAAAAGTTTTCCCAGATTAGTTGGTGTGTAGATAAGTCTCTCTCTACAATATTGTTTAGAAAGTTTTTGTCAATCTTCATTGGCGCATGGATGGCTTTCTCATTTTACAGTAGTGGTTTTCTCATTTTACAATAGTATAGAGATGGCTTTCTCATTTTACATTAGTATAGAGGTAGTTTTCTCATTTTATAGAAGTATAGAGGTGGTTTTCTCATTTTACAGAAGTATAGAGGCTTTCTCATTTTATAATAGTAGAGAGGTGGCTTTTTCATTTTACAATAGTATACAGATGGCTTTCTCATTTTACATTAGTATATAGAGGTGGCTTTCTCATTTTACAATAGTATAGAGGTGGCTTTTTCATTTTACAATAGTATAGAGGTGGCTTTCTCATTTTACAATAGTATAGAGGTGGCTTTTTCATTTTACAATAGTATAGAGGTGGCTTTCTCATTTTACAATAGTATACAGATGGCTTTCTCATTTTACATTAGTATATAGAGGGTTTTGTCTGTCTGCAGTAGTGTATAAAGGCTTTCTGCCTACATTAGTTTACAGAGGGCTTTCTCATTTTACAGTAGTATAGAGCAGGTTTTCTCATAGTAAACAAGAAAATAGAGAGTTCTCTCGAGTGGGGTAGAATTGCATTGTTACATCCCATAAACAAATCCTTTACAGAGGTGTCGCATCTTATCAGGGTTTACATTTTGACGTCAACGCACAAAGCAAAACGCGTTTAATCAAAATTACGATGAATATGTACATGTAGTTGGCTTTCAGGACCACATTCTACCAAAATGTGTGAATCTTTAAGTACAGCAACTTAGAATTACACCCAAGATGCTGAGGCAATGTCAGGCGCGCAGGAACTAAAACCGACAGAAGGAACAGCACACAGGAACTAAGACCAACAGAAGGAACAGCACACAGGAACTAAGACCAACAGAAGGAACAGCACACAGGAACTATTACCAACAGAAGGAACAGCACACAGGAACTAAGACCAACAGAAGGAACAGCACACAGGAACTAAGACCGACGGACGGAACAGCACACAGGAACTAAGACCGACGGAAGGAACAGCGACTCTCATGTCTTTCATCTCTCCTGTGGTAGTGGTTGCGTTACATCATCCCAGACTTTGCATGGTGCCTTTCGTCTTTGGAGTTCTTGGCCCTGGATTGCTATAGAGGGAATTTACAGTCGGGGATTTCTTACATACAACTGCCCTCTGTTCACAAAAAGTTCTGCTTTCATTTTGGTGCTCGTGGCTGTTGTTGTTTCTTTCCGCCATTGGTTTCCGATCTGGCTTGCTGTTGACTGGGTTACCACTGAGTACTGATACTAAATGTTTTCTACCAGCTGCTTCTGTCACAATTGTTGTTTTTCACTGGTTTCCGGTCGAGCATGCTGTTGACCGGGTTTAAAATTATATCTTGTAGGCTTTGGTAATTCTGTTGATTGCTGTTGTAGCTTTGGTAATTCTGTTCATTGGTCCAATCTGGTGTTGTCTAGACATTGTTTGTGAGTAAAGTAAGTTCTTTTGTAGTAGTCATGTCTTTTATTCCACCTCTCGCTCGGACTCCCCATCCCCAACCCCAATGGAACACGTCAGATGTGAGTAAAATGTGATACCATTTAAATCTAAGATGGTGGCGGTTCCAATAACTTGGTTGCACCTCCAAGCTAAAATGTCGATGTTGTCAGTTATGTTACACTCTTCTCACTGTGGAGGCGTAGAGGGATATGGGGGTTGAAAGTTGAAAATACAGCCTTTACAAAGCACCTCTTTTTTCTCTTTAGTTTGTTGTTTGGCATTACTTTTTAAAAATTCTGTTTGGCATTTTTGCTTAGTATTTGGCATTTCTTTTTAAAAATCTGTTTTGCATTGTTACTTAGTATTTGGCATTTCTTTATTCATTCTGTTTTGCATTGTTGCTTAGTATTTGGCGATTCTTTTTTAATTCTGTTTTGCATTGTTGCTTAGTATTTGGCATTTCATTTTTTAAATTCTGTTTGAGATTGTTGCTTAGTTTGGCATTTCTTTTTATTAATTCTGTTTGGCATTGTAGCTTAGTATTTGGTATTTCTTTTTTATAATTCTGTTTGGCATTGTTGGTTAGTATTTGGCATTTCTTTCTTTTAAAGTCTCTTTGGCATTGTTGCTTAGTACCTTGCATTTCTTTTTTTAAAATTCTGTTTTGCATTGTTGTTTATTATTTCTTTTGATTGTGTTGGTGATTGATTACTGAATGTTGTTAGGCATATAATTTTTATTATTGGTTGTATAGTTCAAAGCGAGATAACCGTTTGTTTTTGCTTGCTCCTAGCAGTCCTCACTATGAAAACACGGAGAGATGACGTCAAATGCGCCAGTTCTCGTCATTACTCTAACGTCACGTTTCTTACCAATGACGAGTTAGAGTTCTGCACATATTGAGCAATAAATCCAGACATTTTCAACACAGACAGGGAACTGTAAGTTTATACGTTGAATTTTCAATTTTAAAAAAAAAACTAATCTGCAGACATTTGTGTATCCCCCCCCCCCCCACACCTGTTAACTTCATTCCCCACAGGAATTGTAGGAACCTTTCGACTTCAATTGCCGTTCTCGGTTGTGGTATATTCCTGTGGGGTCCTCCTTCGCTTCCGAGGAGAGTCCAGTGTGCAATATATTAATGTACTCGCACGCACACAAATAAAATATCAATTCATTTCATATACTATGTGTTCTGATTTGCCATTTGCCATCAGGCATTGTTGAGTTTATTTCATTCACTGATAAAAAAAAAATTTTTAAGTTAGGATGGAGGGGAAAAAAATACAGGTGGAAATCCGTCTATTATTGCCACAAAGCGAATAGTCACTGTTAAATACAAAGTTAAGGAGGAGAAAAGTACAGGGCATACATGTTAAATACAAAGTTAAGGAGGAGAAAAGTACAGGGCATACATGTTAAATACAAAGTTAAGGAGGAGAAAAGTACAGGGCATACATGTTAAATACAAAGTTAAGGAAGAGAAAAGTACAGGGCATACATGTTAAATACAAAGTTAAGGAGGAGAAAAGTACAGGGCATACATGTTAAATACAAAGGTGGAGAAAAATGTACAATGAGGGTGGGGAAATCTGTATAGTATTGACCTCACAACCAATCATCAAATGAAACCGATATTTTCATTGGCTTGAATGTAAGCGTTTTTCACTCCTTTATTATAGAACTAAAATGTTGATAAATTAGTTTGAAAAATATAAATATAGTGTGAAAAACATAAGTTGTCGTAGCTCTGTAATTGTCATTGTCAAATGGGGGGTCACTGTGCTGCTCAGGGCAGCTGCCTGCTTTTGCAATTTGTGAGTGCTGGCCAAGCTTCTTGCACCTGGATGCTTGCTGTGGTCTGAGCAGTTTCTTACTATTCTTCAGCCTCTAAGTGGATTGCTTCATCCTTATCATTCTGAAAGACTGATGAGAGGGACCTTCTTGCTCGTGCGAAATGAATTATCGCATAGGTTTGTGCAAACAATCACGCGGTGTCGGGTCACATTTGTTGCTGACATTCCTTTTGTTACAATGGAACCCGTGTTTATGACACACCTTACCTTTAACAAACATACATACAAAAATGATTTAATTAAATGCGAAGTTCTTTATTGGTTTATTTGTAAATTTCTTGGGCTCTTATGTAGATCCCATTTTGAAATACTCGACACAGAGTTAATAATATTTTTAATTTCATTCACACATCCCAGCTTTTTAGCTCTGTTATACAATCTCATACTAAATTGCATTTTATTTATATGTTTTGAATATCAATTTTTTTCCAGGTACCCTAGGACAATAAAAAGGAAATTAACAACCAAACATGTCACTGCTATAAACAGGAACCATAAAACAAAACTGACAAAAAGTACCAGGTGTTACTTCACTTACAGATCACCAGAAACAATTTTAAAAAACTGACAAAAAGTACCAGGTGTTACTTCACTTACAGATCACCAGAAACAATTTTTTTAAAAACTGACAAAAAGTACCAGGTGTTACTTCCATTACAGATCACCAGAAACAATAAATAACTGACAAAAAGTACCAGGTGTTACTTCCATTACAGATCACCAGAAACAATAAATAACTGACAAAAAGTACCAGGTGTTACTTCCATTACAGATCACCAGAAACAATAAATAACTGACAAAATGTACCAGGTGTTACTTCCATTACAGATCACCAGAAACAATAAATAACTGACAAAAAGTACCAGGTGTTACTTCCATTACAGATCACCAGAAACAATAAAAAAAAACTGACAAAAAGTACCAGGTGTTACTTCACTTACAAATCACCATGATTCTGTGCAACCACCAAAAGAGCCACTTTCATATCAATCAGTCTATTTAATTAACCACGACATCTTTTTGCCACAGAAGCAAAAACAAATAATTTTTATAGCACTTTACTGTCATTTTGCAGCACCACGGCAAGCGCTGTTTAGCACTACCGACATAACAGAAACAAACAGCTAACCAGGTTCTAGAAAAGTCAAAAAATCACAACGACAGTGACCAAAAACACCGCCAGGGGACCTATGCTTTAGATGATACGCCACAAGCACTGCCAAGGGACCTAGGCTATAGTTGACACAGGAATCACAAACACACCAAAGGACCCAGACTTTAGATGGCAGGTTACAAACACCATTAATGTCCAGGATATAAATGGAAGTAGTCAGAAGTACCAGCCAATTGACCCTATTTTTGTTGACATAAACATCTTCAAGGGAACCTGTTTTAACTGACAGTGGCAAAAAACATAGCCAAGGGATCCAGTTTAAATGACATGGCCACAAATACAGCCAAAGGACCCAATTTTTAATTGACCTGGTCACAGTCAAGGAACTAATTTTTTAACTGCCATTGACCACGAACGCTGGAACCCAGCTATTTGATAGTATTGATATCAGGCACCTACAGAATCGACAAAGCAGTCCAAGATTTAAATGACAGTGATGTTAGACAAATTTAAACACTATCAAGATGATCGAACTTTTGTTCACTTTGGTTCACATTCTTTGACAGTATAAAATATATTTATAATTTATTTTTTTGTGTGGGGAGGGGCCAAGATGAACATGATGTCTGTACAATATGCTGAATCACCAGTGTGCTGAAAGGCCAAACTTTATAAAATGAGAGAAAAGAAAACAATAGATGTGTCAAATGTTATGCCATTCTGTTCTTTCATTCCAAACAACTCCCAAGGTAATAATATCAACGTCTTTTAATCTTCTTCAGTAAGTTATCTTTTCCTGGGCTCTTCTGATCCTAGAGTTAAATGTTAATTACCTTTTCCTGGTATTTCTTATCTTAAAGTTAAGTTTTTCTTTGTCTTTTCCTGGTAAATCTTGTACAAAGGTTAGCCTTCAGTTATCTTTTTCTTAACTTCTTTTTTAAAGCTTATTCTCGATTTTTCTTTTTATCAGCCTATTCTAAAATTATGTTTGATGTCTTTTCCTCAAATTATTCTAAACTTAGGTTTGAGTTATCTTTTCCGCAACTTATTCCTAAGTTAGGTATAGTTTGGAAACAGGCTCTTCAGACCAAACTAAAACCTGGATTGAAGAAGTTTTCTAAAACTCCTGACAGGCCTGCCCAGTCGTCACCATTACTAATCCTTCGCCTCACTTGTTGCACACTGAGACTGCTTAAGAGTGACGGGTGCGTGCTTGACTGCTTTTAGAGTGATTACTAGCGCAAGATGCTGGATCCCTTCTGTAAGAAGAACGATGCCAAAGTTTAGGCAGACGTACAGGGACAAGACAGCCAGGCCTCAGAGTGGTTAGACATTGAAGATGCTTGGTTTCTTATTTAAGAAAAGCAGTGCCAAAGTTACAGGGACAAGTGATCCAAACCACAGAATCACTGGAGAAAACACTCTGACTTGTCATTAAGACCAAAGTGATTCTTGACGGGCATGGGATGTTCCAACTCGTTTAAGACATGCGCCAGTCCTGCTGTCTCTAGAATGAGCAAAGGTTTAGGACACGACAAGGCTCTAGAGCCGAGTCTGGAAGCCACAAATTCCACGACAGATCTAACTGCTGAGAAATGCACATGCGGTGGAATGGCATGTGTTCCTACAGCTCCACACCGGGCAAAAACAAACATTCTACCTAAAGAGAATGAAAACATTCTGACTATCGGAGACACTGGTGCTAAATTTCTTCTTGAGAGTAACAGAACACTGTCAATCTGTGCGGATGACAATTTAAATCTTACATTTCTGTCGAAGCTGTCGAATTGTGAGGAGAATTCGGCTAGATTTGGCGAAAATTATAAACAATGGCAATCTGATTTCTGCTCCAGAAGTACTAATGTGCTATCCCGATGTGCACCAACGTCCACTTTACAGTCACTGACTTGTACAGCAACGACAGCTTCTAAAACTGATACCCCAGAACCTACTGTTTCTACCCCTAAGCTTAGTTCTTCTAACTCCATTCTCAATCCCAAAACTACCACCCCCAGACCTATAACTTCCACCCCCAACCCTTCTACTTCTAACCCCACACCTTCCACTTCTAAACCTACAACTACCCCTCCTAGACTTACTTCCATCCCGAATCCTTCTACTTCTTCATTTCGAACAATGCATAATACACCACTAGTAAGGAATTCAAGCCACACACCCAAAGGGCTGTTCCCATCCTTTAGCAAAGTGGACAACCCACCTGAATCAAAGTTCGCCAGTATATCATCACGGGACAAAGAGAACAGGTTCATGAATACGTTTCTAAGAGATATTTATGAACAAAGAGAGAACCTTCAAACCGAGAGTCAAAGTAAGAAGCAAAGTGATAGCTGTATAAATTCTCAAGCTATTTCAAAAATTTCTCATGAAAGTGATGACATCAAACAAGCATTGTCATTCCCTAACAACTGTCCAGTAACAAGTACAGCAAATGAAACAGATCTTACTTCATCGAAAGAACTTTTACGATCTGCGTCGATGGTGCAATGTTCTCTTATTAACTCTTCAAGCAACCTAAGTTTGGACGAAAGAAAGACAGGAGAGGCTTCTAGTTCTAGAAAAGTGAAAGGTCGGGATATCTTTCTCCAAAACCGACGTCGGTCCCGAAGCAGGCAGTGTAAGCCACGACAGAAGGTGGAGGATTTCTGCATCCGGGCCACAGGTAATGCAGAAGGCTTGCCAATGACTGGTATGCACTTGGATCACTCAGACATTTCTTTCCACAGTCTCAGCTTGCAAAACTCATTTGTTAGCATAAGTGAGAGCGACTTGGAGCGTCAAGACTCCCCGATCTCGTCTTCAGAGGACGAGGATGCGGTCTTGTCCAGACGGCTTCTTATACACCATTTGACTCACTTTCGTGAAATGATTACCGATTCTGTTGGTGATGTCGCTTCATTTCAGATCAGTAATATAATACCCCACTTCGGGCCTGATGAGTTTGTCACGAATTTCCTAATATCGATAAGTCGTGGGACGTGGTTTGACCTTTTATAGAGATCGGGCCTTTTTTTTAGTAATTTATAATGGTTAGTTGAATTTCAGTAGCAATATTAATATAGGCACTTGGACATCTGGAACAATGATAATAGTACCGTTAGCTTTTAATATTTAATATGATAGTAAGAGCTAGCTGAACTTTTGTAGTGACATTGATATACTTTGTTGTGAGAACTGTCTATCACTTGACAATCAATAGTAAAAATGATAATTAATAGCGGTCTTACTGAGATCTGAAGTTTGTACATGTATTGGGAAATGAGAACTGAATTTTTTTAGACAGAAATGAGAACTATTTGCTTGTGTTGAGAGCTGAGGTGTGTAGAGAGAAATGAAAACTATTTGCTTATCTTGAGAGCTGAAGTATTTAGAGAGAAATGAGAACTATATGCTTGTATTGAGAGCTGAAGTTTGTAGAGAGAAATGAAAACTATTTGCTTATCTTGAGAGCTGAAGTATTTAGAGAGAAATGAGAACTATTTATTTGTGTTGATAACTTACCGCTGAAGTTTGTAGGGAGAAATGAGAACTATTTATTTGTGTTGATAATTACAGTTGAAGTTTGTAGGAAGAAATGAGTACTATTTATTTGTGTTGATAACTTACAGCTGAAGTTTGTAGGGAGAAATGAGAACTATTTATTTGTGTTGAGAACTGACAGCTGAAGTTTGTGAGAAAACTGACAGCTCAAGTTTGCAGTGAGACCTAGTAGTTAGCAACAGTTTGTAGAGAGAACTGGCAATTAATTTAATTGAATAGTATATAAACTGTGAATATAGATAGTCTATAATTCATGGATAAATTGTATTTACATTGTATTTTATAATGTGCCCTAAACTTGGCACAATTGAATTGTGTTTAATGCATATTAATAAGTGAATTGTGTGTTTACTGCACATTAATAAGTAAAGGGTGTGTTTACTGCACATTAATAAGTAAACTACATGATTACTGCACATTAATAAGCAAAGTGTAAGTATGTTGCACACTAAGTAAACTGATTTACTGCACATAATTAAGCAAACAGTGTATTTACTGCATATAAGCACTCTATAATTCATTCGTAACTGGACACACACTACATGTTCTGAAATAATGTATAATGTACATCTGACTTTGGCAAAAATGAACGAACTGTATGTATTAAGTAAATTGTGCACAAAGAGTTGGTAAATTTTATAACTTTGTATTTTAAAATATGCATTATTTATGTATGCAGTGAATAAAGATAATAAATTGTACAACCTATACATAATTTGTATACACTGAACAAAATTAGTACATGAAGTCTGATAAAAATTGTATGATATGCTTAATTTGTAACTAAACTGTTTAATGTGTTGTAAAGTATTGTTAGGCATATTCTGTTGACTTGACACATTGTTATTCAGACTGTACAAGTGTACTAGTGTCTTTAGTGTTGAAGTTACATGAAGATTGTTTGCTTCTCACTGTTAATGATTTTAATCTGATAGAATTTTGTATCACTGTTTAGTGTGGTGTACAACATTGTAGATATAGGTCTACTCTTGGTCTGTTCAGTAAAGTGTACAACATTGTAGATATAGTTCTACTCTTGGTCTTTTCAGTAAAGTGTACAGCATTGTAGATATAGGTCTACTCTTGGTCTTTTCAGTAAAGTGTACAACATTGTAGATATAGGTCTACTCTTGGTCTTTTCAGTAAAGTGTACAACATTGTAGATATAGGTCTACTCTTGGTCTTTTCAGTAAAGTGTACAACATTGTAGATATAGGTCTACTGTGTTAGTCTGTTTAGTGAAGTGTGCAACATTGTATAAATTGGCCTACTGGTTAGTCTGTTTAGTGAAGTGTGCAAAGTTGTATAAATTGGCCTACTGGTTAGTCTGTTTAGTGAAGTGTGCAACATTGTATAAATTGGCCTACTGGTGAGTCTGTTTAGTGAAGTGTACAACATTGTATAAATTGGCCTACTGGTTAGTCTGTTTGTGAAGTGTGCAACATTGTATAAATTGGTCTACTGTGTTAGTCTGTTTAGTGAAGTGTACAACATTGTAGATATAGTTCTACTCTTGGTCTTTTCAGT
The DNA here is from genome assembly GCA_028829895.1 of Sinotaia quadrata. Taxonomy (NCBI): domain Eukaryota; kingdom Metazoa; phylum Mollusca; class Gastropoda; order Architaenioglossa; family Viviparidae; genus Sinotaia; species Sinotaia quadrata. The sequence continues at coordinate 119,574,613 of CM054177.1, read as the reverse complement.
AAAGTGTACAGCATTGTAGATATAGGTCTACTCTTGGTCTTTTCAGTAAAGTGTACAACATTGTAGATATAGGTCTACTCTTGGTCTTTTCAGTAAAGTGTACAACATTGTAGATATAGGTCTACTCTTGGTCTTTTCAGTAAAGTGTACAACATTGTAGATATAGGTCTACTGTGTTAGTCTGTTTAGTGAAGTGTGCAACATTGTATAAATTGGCCTACTGGTTAGTCTGTTTAGTGAAGTGTGCAACGTTGTATAAATTGGCCTACTGGTTAGTCTGTTTAGTGAAGTGTGCAACATTGTATAAATTGGCCTACTGGTGAATCTGTTTAGTGAAGTGTACAACATTGTATAAATTGGCCTACTGGTTAGTCTGTTTGTGAAGTGTGCAACATTGTATAAATTGGTCTACTGTGTTAGTCTGTTTAGTGAAGTGTGCAACATTGTAGATATAGGCCTACTGTGTTGCTGTTTTGTGCAACATAAATAGAGTATTAATGCAATCTGCAGCTGCTGCATATAATTTGTGGGATTGTACACATAATTGTTGTGTATTTTTTGTAGATAAACAATGATATGGTTTGTGGATAGCTATTGTATTTTTTGTGGATAAACAATGATATGGTTTGTGGATAACTATTGTATTTGTTGTGGATAAACAATGATTTGTGGATGACTATTGTTTTTTGTGGATATTTGACATGTTGACATTTATTTTGTAAAGGAGTAATTAACAATGTTGACAGAATATTTATTTTGTACAGTTGTATCTCATGTTGACACAGAATATTTATTTTGTATGTGCATGCCTCTCAATACTGACAGAATATTTATTTTGTAAAGATGTACCTCACAGTGTTGACACAATATTTATTTTGTACAGGTGTACCTCACTATGCTTACAGAATATTTATTCTGACCAACTGTACCGCACCTTATTGACCCTACAGAATATTTATATTAAGGGTGTACTTTTCTATATTGACACATTTATTTTAATAAATATTTTCACAGCACAAAGAAAACAAACAGATGAAAATGGAAAATTACAAATATGGACAATCAAATCATTGCACACACAAAAAATAAATACAAACAATGATTTTTTTTCAAAGTAGAAACACACAAATACAAACAGAAATAAAGAGAAAGGAGGAATGAGGTTTTTTTTATATATAAAAAAAGATTATAAACATATAAAAACTAATTGCTGAGATAATGAAAAAATATTTATTTTAATAAGGCTGCATTGTCCTTACTCATATCACATTGTGTAAACAAAAAATGGTGGTGCAAATCATTTTAATTGCCCAAGTTAATTTGTGCTAACATCCAAACTTGATTTGTGACGACAATCATCCAAGCTACATTTTTGCGACTACAATATTAATCATCCGAGCTTCATTTTATTACAATCATCCAAACTTGTTTTGTGATTACAATCATTACCATTTATTATGTTGCATGCACAGCCGCAGAAAGCTCTCAAACAATTATGCAATTGCACTTTGAAAGAAAAAAATGATTGCCTCAATGCTCTATAGAGACCACTAATATTTCTTGAGACCAGAATGGATTGACCTGCTGGGCCAATTCAAGTATCTAAATCAAAACATGTACATGTTTACAGACAGGTATATAATGACATATCTTAACTTTGTTCACAACAGAAAGAAAAAATACTTTGCCATTGTGCAAAAAAAACAAAAAAACACTGGAAGTATTAAGACAATAAATGTTGCTGTTTGTAAAAATTAACAATAATCAAATTAACAACAAAATTAAAAAGCAAACAAAATCACTTTTATAATGAGAGTTGAAAACTTATGGATTTTTTTTTTTTTTAGTTTTGAAATTCCTGATAAAATGTGTATTATACTTTAAGAAAAAAATGTGTATTATACTTTAAGAAAAGAATATAGCAGTCAGGTCTAGAACTATAATGCTTAGGTAAGTAGTCCTATCCTTTTACACACATTATGGTCTAACTCTACACACCATTTTATACAATTACATGCATTTTCTAGAGTAACATACAGCCTTATATACACTAAATAAATAAAATATTTTTTCTTGCTATATGCTGTCACACACAAAAGCACTGGAAGAGAAAATTAAATGTAAAAGGTGCAGGTAAGTTTATTTAAACAGCATCAGTTGTATGAGTACAGCACTGTTACTAGAATGGAATACAGTACAACTGCCCACAAACCCATAAAGTACTAGTAATACATGACACTAAAACAAATGGTTATTGCAAGACAACACAAACAAGTGTTAGTCACATCTGACAAGTTAATCACTAGTACATTTCTATTTGCACACCACACTAACCAAAAGTGTGTTGCTATTTGATAATGACACATTAGCTAATATTGCAATGCTGGCCATACACAACATTTTAACCGTTACTGCACTGCTTGCCACAAAAGACATTAACTACCACTGCACTGCTAGTATACTTGACACATTAACCAATACTGCACAGCTAGACATGACAAACTTTCTGTTAAATAAGAAAATAAATACAACACATACTACATGACGAACTCTTGATTCACTCATCATAAATCCACACTTTCAAAATTAATACACAAGACAACACAAATGTAATGTGTTAATTATATTGATACTGAACAAAATGGCCTCAAAATTACTAGTCTCTCAATGCCACACTTGTGAAATACAAATCACACTGACAAAAAATTTACACAATAATTATAGTCACTCACTGGCACATAAACAAGTCATAAAGACATATTTCTGAAATAAAAGTCCCCAAGCTCTGAATTCACAGCCACATTATGCAAAAAATCCATTTCCTGTCTTACTAGATATAACAAACTGATTTGATTTATAAAGGAGCTCAGTTCCAAAAGGAAAATAAATATGGAAGTATAGAATGCGTTTTATTTTCATACTACATAAAACTAAAAGTTTATGTAGAACTACACTGCATTAAACAAACCATTTCTAATACACACACACATACACACAATCTCAAGAATTACACAAACAGCTACAAATGTATGTACAGTTTAATTGCACTAAAAACCCAATGCAGTATATCCATAATCTTACAAACCCCATAAACAGACTAATACAAAATTATGTCTTATCAGACTCAAGATACCAACAGTAACACAGTCTGAACTATAACATTACAGTTACTAGTGCACTTGTACAGAATGTGGCATGTTACATAAAGACTGCTTCCATACACCTTAATGCAGATATAACACTAACACAACCATTTTACATGCACAATGAAACAGGCATTTTACAGGAAGACAAATTTTAGAGAAACAAGCAGTTACAGGAATATATCAGTGACTGTTTTTACACTCAAAATTTCTACCCGTCACTAGTAAACTGTGACACAAACAGGCATTTTACAGGAAAACATCCATGACATGCTTACTTATATTTCTAAATTTACATTAGCACACTGTGACACACAGGCATTTTACAGGAAAACATCCATGACATGCTTACTTATATTTTTTAATTTACATTAGCACACTGTGACACACAGGCATTTTACAGGAAAATATCCATGACATGCTTACTTATATTTCTAAATTTACATTAGCACACTGTGACACAAACAGGCATTTTACAGGAAAACATCCATGACATGCTTATATTTCTAAATTTACATTAGCACACTGTGACACAAACAGACATTTTAAAGGAAAACATCCATGACATGCTTACTTATATTTCTAAATTTACATTAGCACACTGTGACACACAGGCATTTTACAGGAAAACATCCATGACATGCTTATATTTCTAAATTTACATTAGCACACTGTGACACAAACAGGCATTTTACACAAAAGGGCTGTCCATTACACACACAAAATACAATTGTTAAAAAATAAGCTAAATTCACCCCTCTCCTCTTGCTGTATGGTATTTGTTTTCCTACGCTAAGAATACAAGTCTTAATTCCCCATTTCATGTTTTTATATTTGCAATGCCTACGCTTAAACATGAAAAAATTATTTTGTAATTATAATATAAAACTCACATTTATTAGGGGGCATAACACTAGGAATATTTTGCAAACAGCATTAAAACAAAACTATTACAACCTTACAGATTATCCAGCTAATGATTTGAATCTATCCAGTTTCATCTTAGCCAGAACAGTGAAAATTTTCTAAATTATTAAATCATGAATGATAATTAAACATGAATTGAGAAATGTTAATGTCAGAAATGTAATAATAATTATAATTTTTCTATGCACTGAAGTGCATGCTTGCATGAGTATTCGATAGTACTTAGCTGCTCAACATAAATCAAGCGGTTATTGAACAACTGCATCTTATTACACCTGACTAGATTCTGGACTTGAGTTACACATTTTCATGAAAAAATAATGATAGAAAAAATACCATGCATGAGAGCAATGAGAAAGACCACCTCTCTCAAGTATTAATTAATACAAGCACTTGAGAATCTACATATTCAAATATTACATATGGTTTATTTATGTGCAAATATTCTCTCCCTCTCCCATTCCATTCAAAGATGTGCACAAACTTCAAGCACCCCCTCTCTCCTGCATAATAAATGGACAGTCTCTAAAACACCAAACACTAATGACATAGACAATTACCTTACTTTGAACACCTGTAAACTGATGCAAACAGTCGCATTTCAGTAAGACGCTACTAACACAGACAATTACCTTACTTTGAACACTGTACACTGAATTAGGGAAATAATTTAGCATCTATTAAGAACAAATTTATATTAGAACTATACTTTAAAAAAAAAAAACGAACTCTTAATAAGTCAGTGCAAAAAAAAATTAAAACAAACTACCTAAGTACCTACTAAAACAACTTTCCAGCAAAGTGCAAAGCATACTGATGTCATAACATTAGCAAAAAACATTCCAGTATAGTGCAACAGATGTCATAGACTGAAGTCCCTAACACTACAATATTGCATGACCAATACACTATCCCAATGAAATAAAAAAATCAATGAATACAACATACACAGTCCTTACTTTAACCTGTACTGCCAATACACATTCGACATGAAATAAAAATCAATGAACTAACAACACATCTACAATTCTTCACATAACAATGTCAAGTCACCATCCAAATTAAACACAATACAATCAAGCATATTAAACACAGAAGCACATCAATACAGTCTGCACAAACACAATTTATACACTCCAGTGCTCGAATGACAGGTTACTGATGCTTATTTCATTATGAAACAATTAATTAAAAATAGTACAAGGCTGGAATGTTCAAATTAAATATTTACCAGCTACAGAATAGAATCCAGATTTAGCAAGCAAGTATTTTACAGAACATTTGGCATCTCTGGAACTAACATGATATAAATCTATGATTTCACCTTGAAATAACGAGTAAAGAATGGAGTATGAATGAAATGATTTTAAGCAAATATTCTTTAGCATATTAGGGTCAGAGATCTTACCATATGGGATTGATATATCTTTAGAAAAGAAAAAAACTTTAAAAGCATTTCCACAGCATTTTCAAAAGGTTAAACATCTTACATTTTGTTTTAAATAATATCACAATATAATAGAAGATATAGTTTTAATATAAATATGCTAAATTCAGGAAATGTAAGCTAGTGATTCGTAAGCAGGTGAATATTATTAAATCAGCAATGAAACTATAATAGTTTGATTGATTGACTGATTTTTACTTAAAATCCACTTCCAATATTTGGTGATTTTGTGAGCAATTCTAAAAGTGTTGATGTAGTAAATGAATCAAAATGAAACTAGAATATAATTATTCAATGTAAGGTATCAAGGGAATATGAAAAAAATTACATTAAAAACTGTCAGGATATTATTTAAAAGAAAATACATCCAAGCATATGCTAATTTTAGATAATTATTTTCCACATATTCCTGCACCAAACTGAAATGTCATATCACTCAAATAACAATAAATGTGAATATTTTATTCTTGAATTAAAGTGAATCACCAACCCACTTCATTCTTTTCATATAAAAAATTAAGGAGGTATTCCTTTCCCAAATTAACCAAACTGATCACACACACAAACACTGAAGTAAATAACCCATGACCTAAATATAAAATAAAAAATTAAACAAGAAGCTTAACTATATTAATTACTGATCCTTTCAAAAAATATTCCCTGAGCTGTTCAATAAGCCAAACATACAAGCAAAATGATTTCTTTTTCAATCAACAATCTCCAAATGTAATCTACAAGTATGTAATTTATCTCACTTTGCACCCTGTTAATTATTAATTCTTAACAAAAGCAATAAAATCATTTCTGCATTCTTGAAACATAAATGAAGAAAATCTTCTCACATCATAGTCTGTTATACTTTAGGTGACAAAGTTTTTAAAATGTAAACAGTCTTTTTGCAATATGGTCTTATCAACATGACCATCTTGGTCAAACTTTCTTCAATTCGAAACAAATAATCTTTTCAAACCATAATTGTGTGCCAGTTAAGGTGATTACTTTTCAATCAACATTCTTTAAATGAATAAAGTCTTTCAAACTATAATCATAAACACTTCTCAGTCAATATACTTTAGTTCTAAACAAAGTCTTTTCAATAAAATCATAAAGGTAACCATCTGATCAATCAATATTTTTTTTTAATTGACTGGTGCTTAGTCTTTTTAGATCATGGCCCTATCAACATTAGTTGAGTCTTTTCAGACCATGTCTCTATCAACATTAATTGAGTGTCTTTTTAGACCATGGCCCTATCAGCATTAGTTGAGTGTCTTTTCAGACCATGTCTCTATCAACATTAATTGAGTGTCTTTTTAGACCATGGCCCTATCAACATTAGTTGAGTGTCTAGACTATGGCTCTAGCAACATTAAGGTGGGTGTCTAAACTATAGCTCTATCGATGTTAGTTAATTGTCTTCGTAGTCAAACCTTAAACTTAAAATATTAGATCAGGCCACATTGAGAAGGCACTTCACACCAGCCTTCATATACAAAGCTATTTAGCAACCATTTCTAATTTAAATTACTCTGAGTATTTTCTAATATTAAAAATTATTGAATCCATATCAAACTTTGTCATAATGAAATTTCAAGCAGTCACTGCGATGTTTATACGTTTTAGCTAATTCACAATTATTTGAAATATTTTACCTCAATTCACAATTATTTGAAATGTTTTAGCTAATTCACAATTATCTTAAATGTTTTAGCTAATTCACAATTATTTGAAATGTTTTACCTCAATTCACAATTATTTTAAATGTTTTAGCTAATTCACAATTATCTGAAATGTTTTAGCTAATTCACAATTATCTTAAATGTTTTAGCTAATTCACAATTATTTGAAATGTTTTAACTAATTCATAATTATCTGAAATGTTTTAGCTAATTCACAATTATTTGAAATGTTTTAACTAATTCATAATTATCTGAAATGTTTTAGCTAATTCACAATTATTTGAAATGTTTTAACTAATTCATAATTATCTTAAATGTTTTAGCTAATTCACAATTATCTTAAATGTTTTAGCTAATTCACAATTATCTGAAATGTTTCAACTAATTCACAATGATCATTATCTAACAAACAGGATGGTCTTCTCAATCAAACTTCTTAAAGTGAAGAGATACTTTATTTCAAATCTTTGTCTCTTTCAATGTTCCAAAATCAAATGATTTAGCTCCATTTGGAATAAAGTCATTATGCATTTTAGCTGCCAGGATTTGATGCCATTATTAGACACCCAAAAGTTGAATTGAAATCAGAGAGTCTCTACTTCATGTAAATATTTGAAATCAAGTTTCTGCAAGTCCTTTTTCATGCCATAATTTGACACACAAAAAAGGATGCTTCAGAAAAACGTTTCTATTCAAATTTTTCAAGACACAAATATGGAGCTCGTGCTTTCAGTCTGCTCTGAACAGCAACCATTTTATCCTTGAGTTCCTGAGGAATTGAATCACGGTGTGTTCTGTACCAAGCAAGCAATATGTCGAATGTTGCAATTGCCTTGAAGGGAGATAATGCCAGTAGTGCCTCAACACAACTGTAATCAACTTCAGGAGTATCTGAAACAAAAATCATATTTTTCTTCTTCATTAACTGTTCTGACTTCATCTTTTGCTATATGTTAATCTGGGTTAATAACACAAATTCTTTTCTTCTTCATTAAATGTCTGACTTCATCTTTTGCTATATTATATGTTAATCTGGGTTAATAACAAATTCTTTTCTTCTTCATTAAATGTTCTGACTTCATCTTTTGCTATATGTTAATCCGGGTTAATAACAAATTTTTTTTCTTCTTCATTAAATGTTGTAGGACAAAATGACTAAAGGCTGACACACAAATAATTCTTAATTCAACACCTGCAAATAAACAACTATTCAACATGTAAATAAACAATAAACAAAGATCAAAGACTATCAATTTAACAGAGGTAAGTAAATATATCCTATAAATTTAAAAGCTGAAAATAAAAACCACTCAATTCAACATATGTAAACAAACAACCACTCAATTTAAAACCTGTAAATATACAAACACTAGTTTCAAATCAAGTAAACAAAAAAACCCCACTCAGATGAACATTACTAAGTAAACAAACAATCAGCTCACAATATGTAATCAAATCAAATAACACTATGTAACAAATTTTCACTTTTGTTCTGTTCCTGGGTTGAAAGTGTGTTTTCCTAATCCGTTAGGTCTAGAACAGAAAGGAAATCGCTGTTATTCCAGAAAAACTTTGCTTCTGTGACCGGGACATGAAATTTGGAAAATCGCGTGTATTCGAGAAATTTCTCGATTTGCTTTCAATGCCGAGCTTCCTTCCTGAACTGCTAGAGTTGTCCACATGTTTCTACAATTCTCCTGAACACTCTAGAACGTTCAAGAAACTTCCAGAACTTTCGAGAAACCCTCAGAACTTTCTAGAACGTTCTTGAACGTTCCAAAAGTAGCTGTACAAGTATAAAAGCACAGGTGTCTCGAACCAAGATTCCAATTCGTGTTATTGCAGACTGAAAGGATAACGATTCGTAGTTGAAGAGAAGTTATTTATTTGATATGGCATCAAGAGATTGTTTGCATCCAGCTGATTCATTCTGCTACGTGTGCGGACAATTCATAAAGACAAGAGCGAAAAAGTATTCCATGGAAGCAAGTCGTATAATGTGCGAGGCCTACAAGGCATACTTCGGCGTGCCGGTCGGGGACCAAGACAAATCTTGGGCACCGCATTTCACATGCGAATATTGCAAGAAAACACTTGAAGGTAAACTGAACAGTTGCTTCTCGCTTAGATGTGTTTTAATTTATTTTCATAAAATTTCAATGCTTTAGATCGAGTTCATTTCAAAGAGTTGTAATTTACAAAGTTTTGTCATAAGTCGTGTACTGTAGGCAAATACGTTCCATCTTGAAATCGTTCCATATTTTGAAATTTCCTGCCCTCAAATTATTATAATTCTTATATATTATTATTATTCAGTTATTAGACAGTTCATCCCGGAGCCTCAAAACCGTGTTGCTTCACAATGGAAACAACTACCCGTCTCTCCCGATGGCCCACTCTGTGCATCTCAAAGAAGACTACACCAGTGTCAAAATGTTGCTGAGTGCATTAAAGTATGACGACTACGGATGGGAGGTCATCGGTGACTTCAAAATGGTATCATTCCTCATGGGTCTTCAAGGAGGTTTCATGAAATTTCCTTGTTTCCTCTGTCTCTGGGACAGCCGTGACACTAAGGCGCATTATCGCACAAAGGACTTGCCACAACGGAGCGAGTTTTCTGTTGGGAAGAGCAATGTGAAGGGGGCGCCGCTGATAGAACCTCATAAAGTGCTTATGCCACCGCTGCACATCAAGTTAGGCCTCATTAAGCAATTTGTCACTGCTCTTGACAAGGAGTCAGCAGCATTTCAATACCTCCAAGATCTTTTTCCAAAGCTGTCTGAGGCTAAGGTCAGGGCTGGTATATTCGTTGGACCACAGATCAAGAAGATCATAGAATGTGAGGATTTCGCAAAGCTGTTGAACAGGATGGAGAGAGCGGCTTGGAGCAGTTTCGTTGCAGTTGTTCAGGGCTTCCTAGGTAATCACACAGCTGAAAACTATGTGGAGTTGGTGCAGACTCTCATAAAGAATTACGCCACAATGGGATGCAGAATGTCTCCGAAAGTCCATATCCTTGATTCGCATCTCGACAAATTCAAGGGGAACATGGGCGCTTACTCGGAGGAGCAAGGCGAGCGCTTTCATCAAGATATATTGAACTTTGAACGTCGTTACCAAGGACAGTATAACGAAAACATGATGGGGGACTACATTTGGAGGCTACTTCGAGAGAGTGATTCACAGTACAATCGTAAATCTAGAAAATCTACACATTTCTGAACCTTGTTGAGTAGTTTCCGACTGTGTTTGTCTATTTCTTGTGCAATTTTTGTTTTTACCTGATCATAATGACGAAAATGAAAAAAAATCGTTCTATTTTCACAAAAAAACGAGTTTTCTTCGTGCTGTTGTCATGTAAGCAAAGTTTGTGCTTAATGAAGTCATTTTTTCACGTACTTTAGACATAAGCAATTGAAATATAACACTTAGAAGCCAGGAACAAAAATTGTGTTACATAGTGTAATCATTTCAAATCAATAACAATTATTTCAACAAAGGTCAATCACAATATGTAATCAAATCAGTAAGCAAACCATTAACAATAAAGACAGTCTAAGTCTACCATTAACAATAAACAAAGTTTAAATCTATCATTAACAATAAACAAAGACAGTAAACAGAGACAATCTAAGTTTATCATTAACAATCAACAAAGACTTTCTATTAACAATAAACAAAGACAGTAAACAAGGATAGTAAAAAGATGAGTCTAAGACTATCATTAACAATAAACAGATGGTCTATTAACAATAAACAAAGACTGTTTGAGACTATCACTAACAATAAACAGACAGTCTATTAACAATAAGCAGAGAGACCATTAACAATCAACAAAGACAGTCTAACATTTCAAAAAGTAATAAGAATGCTTTAACATTTACTACATTTGCTAAAAAAAATATATGGATTAACAAAAACTTATTATAGTTGAAAACTTATTCTTTCCAATACAGTGCACATATACAAAATGGCTATAGAGTTTGAAATAACAACTTAATGGGAAGAATACTTAGCTACTTAAAAGTAATTACAAAATGTTTGTGTTTAATGGAAAATACTCACTTAATTTTTTTTTAAAGTACATTTATACACTTACTGTGATTACTGGAAAGTAACTGCTGACAGTTATGGATGATTAAATTTTCAAGAGATGTCTTTTTCCCTTTCATTTCTGGTGTGCATACAGCCACTGTAGACATACATACAAAATAATATTATGAATTAACAGATAATAACAGCAATCATCTGAAATATCTTTGTTTGTTTTTTTTAAATTCCTAGGACTGTTTTTATTATTCAAATTTACTAACATTTAAAATTAAAATTCAAGGAATGTTTTTATTATTCAAATTTACTAACATTTAAAATTAAAATCCTAGGATTGTTTTTATTTTTCAAATCTACTAACATTTAAAATTATAGGAACATTTGGCAAATGATAAGAAATACTGACTGTGCAGAGATTTTGAAATTGGTAAAATATTATAATTAGAACTTTGAAAGCTCTGCTAAATTGCAACTATTACTCTCAGACTGCCATAATGTTGGTTTATCAATATCAGTGTAACTTCTAACAAACTATTTTATTGGTTACATTTTTACATTTTCAATCATGCAGTAAACTCTGAAGAATTTTAACATACCAAGCAAATGAAATAAAGTTGTCATGTACTGCGGAGACAAACCACTATTAGGCCCTTTGACACTCCATTTTGTCAACGCTGAGCGCATGGGGCGATCAATGAAATTTACAGATAGCCATTTTGCATCCTGAGTACAGCATAAGAGCTCCACACTACGACACAATTCAAAATGGCGTACTGAACTGAAAGGACCATTGTTTGGATTAAACTGCTTTTGCAGTTCAGACAAAAGTTTTGTCAGTATGTGCTGGGATTCTTGAACAGAGGATGTCCATCCACAGAGTCGATGGAAACAAACATCCAGCTGAAACACATCATGAAATGGTGAATGAATACTGGAAAGATAAGATTGTCCTGTCAGTATGAATACTATTAGATAAGTTAGTTCTGTCAATATGGGTACTTTATAAGATAGTCTTATTAGAAGGATACAAGTAAATAAGATAGTTCTATCAGTGTGCGTTCTTGAAGATAAGATAGTCCCATTAGTAGAGATACAAGTAGATAAGATAGTTCTATCAATATAAATACTTGTAGATAAGATAATTCAATCAGTGTGAATACTAGTTGTGGTGGAATAAGTTCGCCTATCCCTATTTCTAGACTTAAATGTTATATAAATTGTCATAGTGACCTGACCGTGGGCACTCATGATGGTATTTTGTAAGTGTCAGAGTTGGAGTAAACACTTGAGTTGAGAATATACTAGAAATTGCTGATGTAATGCAAACCAGTTCCAAATGGATGAGTAGTTTTTATTATCCAATGATTAAGATTTATGAGAACGAGACTAGCCAATGGGCTGAGATCAAAAGTTTACCTGCTGTAGAGAATTCTATTGCCTAATCACTTGAATTTGGTGTGGCAATAAGTCTGGTCATGAAAGGCAGTCATTAGCTTAATGCTGAGTTAAATGACTGATAGTTGTCAGTATGGGTACTAGTAGATAGGATAGTTCTGTCAGTATGGGTATTAGTAGATAAGATCGTTCTGTCAGTACTCATAGATAAGACAATATGAATACTTGTAGGCAAAATATTTCTTTATACTGCTAACTTGGGTAAACATTTTTTTATTACTATATTACCTACCCGGTCCCCAAAAGGAACGGATATCCTTTCATTCCCAGTATCCAATCAAACAAGATTATTTTATACAGAGATTCCATTATTTAGTGCTAGTTTAAAAGAAAACTGCTTCTGTACCAATGAAAAGAAATAGATTGTTATCACCATCACACAAATATATGAAATGTATTTTTCTTTTACTCCTTGAAGTATTTCTCAACATAGTATCATGTCTCATACTGATGTCTTCCACAATTTTGATTTACCGTTAGTGAATCTATCGCCCAAAGTGAATATTATTATGGATCTCTTTCATCAGAGTAAAATCTACCACCCAAATTGAATATTATTATGGATCTCTTTCATTAGAGTAAAATCTACCACCCAAAGTGAATATTATTATGGATCTCTTTCATTAGAGTAAAATCTACTACCCAAAGTGAATATTATTATAGCTTTCTTTCACAACAGTGAATCTATCACCCAAAAGTGCACCAGAGGTCAGGCAGCAGTATTGATTGATAATAGCTGAAAATTGGGGGAAGGATTTAGTCCTGGAATAATCTTAATAGAGTTATCAAAAGAACAAAGTGACTGTACTCTTCTTGTTTACTTTCAAATTCATGTTTACTAACAGACTTTATATTATTTACTGAATACATGTATAAAACTATACAATTATTAACAGAATATATTATTAAACCAATAAAATTATTAACAGAATATATTATTAAACCAATAAAATTATTAAATGAATACATATACAAACCTATAAAATTATCAACTGAGTACATGTATAAACCTATAAAATTATTAACTGAATACATGTATAAACCTATAAAATTATTAACTGAATACATGTATAAACCTATAAAATTATTAACCAAATACATGTACAAACCTATAAAATTATTAACTGAATACATGTAAAAAAAACTACAAAATTATTAACTGAATACATGTAAAAAAAACTACAAAATTATTAACTGAATACATGTAAAAAAACTACAAAATTATGTACTCTTCTATTAATATATGCTGCCTAAGTTGTCAAACAGGCAATAAAATATTGATAATAAGTCAAAATAGCATCTGTTTCTAATAAAAAATATTGACCTAGCTGTCTACCTTTGCAAATATATTCCAGAATGTCTCCTTTGGTTTGAAAACTAGTGATTTGGAATTCAAAATGTCAGTATGACAACCCTGTATGTCATGACATCATATTAAAGGAAAAAAATTACAATTAAAGACACATTATATTACAATATAAAAAGTTCACACTAAAGATACTTGGTATATCACAAGGAAAAGTTTGAAGTAAGGACTTGACATCTTATGTGGAAAGTTTGCCATTTACTGACCTTTCTGTGCACCTGACTAGCAGATACAGTAGACATGACAACAGACTCCAATACAGTAAGAAGACCAACATCACCTGAAATGCATACATGTTCTTCTTAAACCCAGATTACCAGTACACACAAGTCCAGAGAGTACTAGTGAACACACAAGACAAGAGAGTGCCAGTGAACATGCAATTTGAAAGAGTACCAGTAAACACACAAGTCCAGAGAGTACTAGTGAACACACAAGACAAGAGTACCAGTGAACACACAAGTTGAAAGAGTACCAGTAGACTCACAAGTCAAAAGAGAGTACTAGTGAACACACAAGCCAAGAGAGTACTAGGGAACACACAAGTTGAAAGAGTACCAACAAATGCACAAAAGTCAGGAGAGTACCATTGAACACACAAGTAAGAGTGTACATACAAGTCCAGAGAGTACCTGTAAACACACAAGTCAGGAGAGTACCAGTGTATACACAAGTCAAGAGAGTACCCAGTGAACACACAAGTCAAGAGTGTATCCAGTATACACACAAGTTGAAAGAGTACCAGTAAAACTATAAACATAAAACTTAAAACTAAAATCTAGAATCTTAATCAAGAATTAAACCTTAAATTAAAAATAAACTCTAAACTTAAATCTACATTTGAACAGTGAAGAGTATTTTAAGATTAGTTTGAAAATATTGATGTGACTGTTTGAAAGGACTTGCAAGTCGAATGACATTGTTTTTCTTTTGAACTATTGAATTTTGATATAGGGGCAGTGGCTCCAGAACTTTTAAATAATGACTTATTTTATGTTGAATAATGCTTAGCCTAATTTAGAAGTAATACTGCATGAAGAATCTTGAGTTTTTTATTTCTTTTATTTTATTTCATCATTCATCATTCTTTTCTTTCTTTTCTTTTCCCCTACCCCACGGGTGTGAGTTGTGGATGGCTGACTAACCAACTTGTGAGAGGAAACCCATAGATCAATAAATTTGAATTTATATTTTGATATATTGAGACTTTTCCTGTCTATGGTTTTGAAAGAGTGGCTGTGGTCATTGTTAAAAGTGTTGTGTCATCTGTGCTGTCTACACTTCACCCTTACCCATATGCAATCACACATGCAAACATGTCGGCAATACGTAACCTAAATGCAGAATAAAATTTGAGCCAAATAACCATCTTGGTATTCTGTGTGTGGATTTGTAATAACATCTATGCAAGTCCTAAGTGGCGTTGACTAGTCACCACCCCCTTTCTTCAGAGAGAAGGGTACAGGCAACAATTACATATATCAAGAGAGAGACTGTAAATAATAGTTATCCGAACGTGGGTTCATGGAATATTGATGTCAAAGTTAACTATTTCATTGTAATTGTCATAGGTAGTATATTTGATTTTTTCTTGTAATAAATTTATTGTTAAATTTATTGACTTTCTTATGCATACTGATATTGATAATCTTATGTTGGAAAAGAAAGTAGGTGGATGGGAGCTCGCTAAAAACAGATTAAAGACGGATTTGTCTTCTCCTTTAGTAAGAAGTTTTCCACTCATGGAAACTTTGTGTGACTATAAATGTTGGTTGATATTGTGGAATAAAGAAAATGCTTACAATGCCAAGTGAGAGATGAGGGTGTCTGTCGGAGGTTCATTAATAAAATAAAATTAATATTCTCATCACTTGAATGCACTGATCTAAACATTTAGTAAAGTACAACATAGGCTGAGCCAGTCATTTAGTAAAGTACAACATTTAGTAAAATACAAATGGACTGAGCCAGTCACTTAGTAAAGTACATGGATTGAGCCAGTCATTTACTAAAGTAGATCATGGACCGAGCCAGTCATTTAGTAAAGTACAACATGGACTGAGCCAGATATTTAGTAAAATACAGCATGCAATGAGCCAGTCATTAAGTACAGTACAGTGAGATTTAGCCAGTCATTTTTAGCACAATCCACTCATGACTTATATTTACATCCCAAAAATATTTTCTCTGATCTAAAAATAGATTTTTCTCATATCAAGCACACAGTTGTAAAAAACTTACCACAATTACTGTTCTTGATTAAGGCACTAGGACAAACACCTGCAATGGTTAAAATCAAGGATATATAACTCCGGTACCGACATCGCACTAGGTTGTAAACAAGGACCCGAACCTCTTCAACCTTGCCTTCAGTTCCGCACAATGCAGCATACATTCGGCTGAAATACAAATTTTATTTCATAAAGTGTATAAATTTAATTAATTTAAGTATACATTAAAATCCCTGATAATCATTGGAGATATGTTTGAGTAAACAGTATGAATATCTAAATAGTAAAATATTTTTTGTTATAATATATTGTACCATTTTCATGTTCTATTGCATTGTGTGGACTAAATATGTAGAATAAGTAGAATAAATTCAAAAATGTTAACACACAGAAGTCGGGGTGGGGGATGGTATTATGCATTATGCACTACAGGAGTCCATAACTAGCCAACTAGTTTTGTAGTATTGTGGCTATTATAGCTAGTCAAGTAAACTAGTTTTGTGGTAGTACTTATGTACAAGTTCTGAGTCGGGTGGGGTGGTGGGGGTAACACTGTCTATTGCAGGAATCCTAGTTGGTCAAGTAGTTTCATGGTAGTGTACAGGAAAACTTACAGGAAACTTTAATTAGCCAAGAGGCACACTGTTCACATAAGCAAAAGCTAATTATGTATAGTTCTTCTGTGAATGCCAAATGAACACATGCAAAATATGAAATTAACTACATTAATGTTAAGGTTTATTTGTCAAACATTTCTCATAAATATTTAGTAGTTTTACATATACAGTAAACAGTAAATTTTCATGATCTCTTTTAAATGCACAGTGAACAGTGAATGTTCTGGATTAGATTTACATGTACTATGAACAGTAAATTTGTAGCAGTAGGTTAACAAGTGAAATGAACAGTAAAAGTGTAGCAGAATGTTAACAAGTGAAATGAACAGTAAAAGTGTAGCAGTAGGTTTATATGTACAATGTATAGATCAATATATAAATCTTCTCACTACATCACTAATGCTTGTAACTGTCACATAATTAAAATCTTATATCATTACAAAGTGTTTTATACAGACCCAAGTGTCTTGCTACATAATCACATTGCAAAACTATACACATCTCTTCACGGTCTTGCTAAAAATCTTTAGTTTTCATTCTAATGAATATTCATATTGCTACACTAAAAAATGGGTCTTGAACATTATTAAAAAATTCGGCAGATATGAATAATTTACAATAAATAAGTTTTTAAAAACAAACACTATTTTATAAAAATACCTACCAGAGGGCACCTTGTCCAATAAGACAGGAGTACTGCCGTGAAAAAATAGCACTCCACAGACTGTGCATTAATTGCGATCTCTTGCAGTCCTGCAACAGAAGTAATGTACATTTGAGTTTAGACACAAAACTAACAAAAGTAACAAAATATGAAAAATAAAATAAAATAAAATAAAAACAGTATAATAAAACATAAAATAAAACATAAATGAATAAAATAAATAATGAACTCTTGCCAGAAAAGCCTTTTTGTCAAACAAATAGGGTATATACATCAGCTTCTATTTTAGTATTTATATATTTTTATTTTTCAATCTGGATCATTATAAACCTTAAGTTTGACTTTTTAAAAAGTTTAAATCAGGGGTATTTTAAAATATCCTTATAAAATCTTCTCATGTTTATTTTTCTTGCCTTGCTAATACAGTAAACCTCCACATGTGCAATAATTATGTACACTGTACACTTACACAATATAAACGTCCTTATAAAATTCTTCTCTTTGTATTTCTTACCGAGTTGGTACAGAAAACTCTCCATATATATATATATATATACAATGGTTATATAAATACAGTAAACTCTCCACAAATGCAATGGTTATATAAACAAATATAAACATCCTTAAAAATTCTTCTCTTTGTATTTCTTACCTAGTTGGTACAGAAAATTCTCCACATATGCACTGGTTACATAAACATCGTAAACTCTCCACAAATGCAACAGTTATATAAACAAATATAAACATCCTTAAAAATTCTTCTCTTTGTATTTCTTACCTAGTTGGTACAGAAAATTCTCCACATATGCAATGGTTACATAAACACAGTAAACTCTCCACAAATGCAACAGTTATATAAACAAATATAAACATCCTTATATGCTCCTCTCATACTTTTTTTCTTTGCCTAGTATGACAAAGGAGCTTTTAAGAGTTTCCTATTCTGACACGAACAGATAAAAATAAGTAGTGAGTGATCAGACTGACTCTAAACCTTCAAGTTATCAGCAACAGATATTTCTGATCTTATGACAACATAACTCTTCAACTTAAGGCTTCTGGGGCTGATTTCATGATAGCATAATACAATGATTCTCCAACACATAAACTAAGTGCCGACTAGCTTTAAGCTCTTTTTATTTAGTGTTTCACAAGCATTAATTTTGATGTGTTTATCTTCTAAATTAGGTCAGTACTACTGGAGCTATCCATTACCACCTTAGCTAATGCCAACTTAGCTAATGCCAACCTAATGTACAAGCAATATGGCTGCACCCATGCATCAATATTTTTTTGCAGTTGAAGGTTGAGATAAAATTCATTCTCTACTGAGATAGTATCAGTCCAATAGACTGTTAAGTAGTGTGAAAATATATCAGACTTTTGTGTTCAGTGTGCTTATAATTCAGCCTGTATTGCAAACAATAAGCATAACGAATGACAGCTCAACTACAGCCATAACATCACTATACAAGGTGGTATGGCGGTATCATTATGGCAAGCACACTATCAATCTGTTAGATTGTGCGTGATGATTTATTTTTAAAGTCATTATTAGGACTGCTTATATAAACAAACATGCTTCTGAATTTCTCAAATACACATAACACTTATATAAAAATATTACTAATAAGGCCGACCGTTCATAGTAAGACATGCAGAGACAGTATCACAATCACTGAACCTCACTTACATGTAGCCTACTAAAGTTTAGGCAGAGAAAACATTTGAAACAATAGCCAGGTGTTTAATATTAAAATCAAAGAGGCAAAGACATGTTTTTCAAGGTATTATTATTATGAATATTATTATAATTAGTATTATATTTTTAGTTTTAATTTAGTGTAATTTTAATTTTAAATATAAGAGATAAGCAAACAGCAAAAATTGCTCTCAAAGAAAGAAAACTTTATATGCTTATAAAACCCAAACGTGCATTCTTATATTATAATTCTTTAATATATTATATTTTGGGGGGTAGACTGTCTAAAAATCATAGTGACTTAGCTGACAAGATGAAAATGAAATGCAGGCTAAGAAATTAAACAAAACAAAAAATATATAAATAGAAACAAAAGGAAAACATAACACCCACACAGATTATCCTTCTTCACTTGAGTACATTAAAGCTGATAATGACAAACATTAAACAGAGATACTGAAGTGTGTGTGTATAAACAAAGAGTAAAACATGTTGCCTGATCTGTCACATTGTATAATATCCTTGTTAACTTGCACAGGCAATATCAGGCAAAGCTCTGAGACTCAATCCAGGGCCTTAATGAATATGAACTTGCTTTTTGAAAAAAAAGGAAAAATACCTATGTTACAGTGGCCTACTGAAAGCATTAAATTATTTCTGTACAATGTTGTGCAAAAAAAGAGTGTAAAAATTTTCAGTGCAACAAGTGGCAATCACATAACTCACCTGGCAGTGTTTATGCTCTAGACAACATGGAAATGGTTTTAAATACAAACAGAGTTCTCTACTTTTATAATTATTCAGTGTCATGGAAATGCTCAGAGCCCAAATTCAAGATATAAAGTGATACAGCAATAAAAACACTAGTTTGCTACTTCCAGTCTTCCACCAAGCCAAGCACTAGTAGTGTATTTGTTCCAAGTGGTTAAAGTGCTAATAGTGTTATAAATAAATAGGGAGAGAGTTGTCAATGTATTTCTCAACGGCGCTGTGGGTGTTTTGTTAGCAAGTTATAGAAGTGAATTTCGAATTTATGAACAAATCTCTGGAACCAGTTATGTTCAAAAGTAAGGCAAAAACATTAAAATAAGCACAGTTTTCAAAGTAATTATAATTCAGTCAATATACACAAGAAGCAAGCTTTTCAAACTTGAATTATTGCAACAAAATGAACTTACAGGATCGGTCTTCATCAAAGTGAGCAACATGTGCAGCAAACGAATTTCTACAGGAGCCATAAAAAACTGTTGACAAAGCTTTTTGGTATCAGCAGCACAAAACTTAACTCCTGAACAAGCCTTGATTATGGCCGGCTGAAGATCTTCTGGGTTTTTTTGCAACAACTGTTAATCAAGTAAAAATAAATTAATAATAAAAATACTTTCATGTATAAACAGTGATGTCTAAAGAATGTAATGGAATGCCATTTTACCATTTGAACTTAAAGAGTGGTGTCACAGAATATTAAGAACTGCTGTCTTCAGTAGAAACTAAAAGAATGATGTGAGAGAATGTTAAGAAATGATGTCTACACCTTGAGCTGAAAAAAGGACGTCAAAGAACTTTAAGAAATGATGTCTACACCTTGAACTGAAAAAAGGATGTCAAAGAACTTTAAGAAATGATGTCTACACCTTAAACTGAAAGAATAATGTCCATAGAATATTAAGAAATTATGTCTACACCCTGAACTGAAAGGTAGTCGCAGAATGTTAAGAAATGCTGTCTATACACTGAACTGAAAGGTAGTCGCAGAATGTTAAGAAATGCTGTCTATACACTGAACTGAAAGGTAGTCGCAGAATGTTAAGAAATGCCGTCTACACACTGAACTGAAAAAATGATGCCCATAGAAATTACAATGAAGAGAATGCCATCTTTACAACTTTAACTTAAAGAATCAGGTGGAAAGAAGTCTATAATTTGAACTTAAAGAATTATGTCCATAGAATGTTATCAGATGGAAAGAAGTCTATATAATTTGAACTTAAAGAATTGTGTCCATAGAATGTTAAGAAAAACTCTTTACAATTTAAACTTAAAGAATTGTCTATAGAATGTTAAGAAATGCAGTTTTTGCAACTTAAATACTGACAATATAACCTAAAAAAAAAATTATATCAATATAACTTACATGATGCAACTTAAAGGAATGCTGTCCAACAATTTTTAAAATGTCTTGTTGTCCGTATACTGTTAAGGATACTGTCCATACAACATAAAGAAATGTTGAACAAACAGTTTAAACAAATGTCATGTTGCCCACACAGTGTACAAGAAAGTAACAAATGTCATGGTGTCCACACAACATCAAGATATATAGCAAAATGCCAAGTTGTCCACACAACATCAAGATATATAGCAAAATGCCAAGTTGTCCACACACTATCAAGAAATGTAGCAAATGCCAAGTTGTCCACACACTATCAAGAAATGTAGCAAATACCATGTTGTCCACACATTGTGAAGGAATGTTAAGCTACATCTGAAAGGATACAACCTAAAAGAATATTGTCCATTACAATTTTTAAAAATTATGTCATGACTATAAAGGAATGTGAGACTGTACAGCTTAAAGTAATTTTATCCAGAAAATATGTATTAAGGTGACATGGAGTAAATAAAAACAAATTAAAAAATTGTACAAATTACCTTAATCATTATACCAATAATAGCCCAATTTACAATGTTAAGTTAATTACCTTAATCATTGTACCAATAATAACAGCCCAATTTTCTCCAGGTGATCCACATTGCTGAAGTCTCATCAAGACAGATTTCACTGACACAAATTTGTTCATATAGAATTCTTTTAGTATTTCTGTAGAAAAATAGAGCAACTTTATTGTAATGATTTACATACAAAAAGACAAAATAATTTTTTAAATCCTTATATGCAAAAGAGGAATAATGTAAGAATTACTAGCAAAAATTTTGAAGTGTAGTGTAAACTTACTGATTTCACTTTGGAAGTTGCCTTAGGAAGCACATTCAATACACATGTTGGAAGCTGTTGGAAGAACGATCGTAAATAGTTCACTTGCATTTGATTGGATCGCTTGTGTCCCACAAACATTAACCCAATACCTCAGTTGAAAGGGTATAGAAAAATCTTTCATTCAAGCCTAGTAATAGTGTACTTCTGACCATTTTTAATGATGAAAATTGCAGATTTCTTGCCAAATTTTCCTTTAAAATTCACTTTTAAAATGTTACAGAATAAACCAAGCCAAATTTCATAATAGAAGATGCAGCATTTCATTATCTTTATTTCAATTCCAAATATTATGTGTGTAGTGTGTGCACGGCACACAAGCCAAGGTAAGAATCAAGGTATATCAAAACAAAAATTTCTATTAAATCTTGTAAATCAGCTGGGCAAAACTCAACATGGACGAAAAATTAGTCAACTTTATTCAATCCGCATACTTTCCACATACAAGCAAGACATACAAATTTCCAATCATAAGAAACAGAAACATTAAGCTTGATTCGTAATGTTCATTTGAATTAAAAAATGCTTTGGTTGTTGAGAAATCAGTGAATAAAAAGTAATCAAAATGTGCACTCGTACACTGATTGCTGCTGGCATAATAATACTGTGCCGCTACCTAGAGATATGCTTTGTTTCTGTTTGCCGGCCGGTCTGTGAACGTATACAATACTGAGATATGCTTTGTTTTTGTTTCCCGGCCAGTCTGTGAACATATACAATACTGAGATATGCTTTGTTTTTGTTTCCCGGCCAGTCTGTGAACATATACAATACTGAGATATGCTTTGTTTCTGTTTGCCGGCCAGTCTGTGAACATATACAATACTGAGATATGCTTTGTTTCTGTTTGCCAAGCAGTCTGTGAACATATACAATACTGAGATATGCTTTGTTTCTGTTTGCCAAGCAGTCTGTAAACATATACAATACTGAGATATGCTTTGTTTCTGTTTCCCGGCCAGTCTGTGAACATATACAATACTGAGATATGCTTTGTTTCTGTTTGCCGGCCAGTCTGTGAACATATACAATACTGAGATATGCTTTATTTCTGTTTGCCAAGCAGTCTGTGAACATATACAATACTGAGATATGCTTTGTTTCTGTTTGCCGGCCAGTCTGTGAACATATACAATACTGAGATATGCTTTGTTTCTGTTTGCCAAGCAGTCTGTGAACATATACAATACTGAGATATGCTTTGTTTCTGTTTGCCGGCCAGTCTGTGTGGTTGCAACATTGAGATATATTTTATTTCTGTTTGCTGGGCAATCAGTGTCATTTGCAACACAAAAGCAGGGATATGGTTTGTTGAAAATTCATAATAAATTAAAAGGAATCCCAAATCGATGTCTGAATGAAATTTTATTGAAGGCTATGTGACTGAGATGAAAGTGGGGATATTTTTCTTACCACTACCAACACTACTTTTTTCTGAATGAATTCTCAATGTGTGTCATTAGTAAAAAAATGATTAAAGATAAGCTGAAAAAGAAGATATTATTAAGAAACTTTCATAAGGTGTAAACTTTACAATTTCTCACTTAAGCTGTTATAATTTAAGATATCTTAAGATATTTTTTCTTTTTACTAAGTGAGTTTCACTGTTCTGACTGTATGCTCTCTCTCTCTCTCTCTCTTTCTCCAAATTAGTGATGCAACAACATAAAATACAATTGACTGAATGGGCTATAACAAGGGTTTCCAAGGTAGATGCTAAAATACAAAGCAAACAGTATAATACCTAAGTTATAAAAATGAGCTATAAAACACATTAAGGACTTTACAGTGGATAGTTATAAATATAATTGTTAATAACGCATAATTAATAGTTACAACAACAGACTGGTTGTAAATGTAAGACACACAACACACTAAAGTGCTTCAAAATGTATTTATAGACAAAATAAACAGCACATTATTTAGGCTGTAACAAATCATGATATGCAGAGTCAACAGATCTATCAGTAAAGTGCTATTTTTAAGTTACATAGAAAATTCCCATAGTTAGAGCTGATGACCTTGAGACAATCGGTGTTATGAGAGTATGATGTAAGATGTTCCACAACTTTCTAAATAGTTATTATCATAAAATTAAGAAACGGCAGTCTGTGGATGATGGTTCTACATTTAATTTCAAATTAAAGTTAAGCAGTAAACATTTATCAGAATGAGTTTTGTATAGCATTTAAAAACAGAACAATTTCACAGTATATAATGAACTTTTTTCATAATACTAATGCTGCTATCAGAGTTTCTTTGGTGATGTCCTGTTTAAATTCAGGAATTAACAAACATAAACGGCTAATCTCATCTCTAATAACGACTGTCAGAATTCATACAATGACCTCAGCAAACATCAATAACACCTTAGTACCAAAGAAAATTACTCATTTCATACTTCACTTGATTCTGTTTACAATAATAGGTCATAGGTCAAACAGTGAACATTGGTGATTTACAATGGACAGTTTGGGACAAGTGAGACAGCATGGTATAACAATCTTTACACACACCTATTTCAGTAAACTGGAATTTCACAACAGCTTATCGCTAAGAGTTGCTAAAATAAAAGTACACCAAAAGTTTTTCTTGTTTTGATCTCAAATTCTAATAATTGGAGAGTTTGACATAAATAGATATGACACCTTTAAATCCCCAAACAACATTTTATATAAAGCGCAAGTACTTAATTTTTTTCAATATTACTAGGTAGTCCCAACACCATCACTTTACATGGGAAAAATGCGCAAATGCAAATTTGCAAAAATTTATCAATGAGCAGTTTTATTTCACATTGAACCTTAGCTAACCATTTTTATTTAATAATAGAGAATGAATGTTTCAGCTTTCAATCTGTATTGTTATTTTTTCTATTAATTTTAGTATAATATCCATAAACTCTGTTAAAAGTACCTTAGTGTTGCAGTGCAAATGAGTAAATTTTAGTGTCAAAGCCACAAAAGTAAAATTCACATTTTGGGGTACTGTTCTGAAACAATAAAGTTAAGCCTACATAGGTTTGTAACCTAAAATCTGATTGGTCCATTAAATAGAAGACAAATAATTCTTTACATAAATATTTTTTATATTATTGTGTGTTGCAAATTACCAAAAAATTTTTCAAAGTATAAAGTTTACGATACATTTTTCAGATAAAAATTTTATCACACAATTGTGGAAAATATATCATTTTCTGCAGAATTTCAGTATCTTACCAATGATATGTCACAGTCTGCAATTACTGACCAATGGAATACCAACTTTTTGAAAACCCTGTAGCACTTTTACTATCAATTATGACTTGTATTCAAGAAATATATAGTGATTCTACTCTAGATATTTCTATCAAGAACAAACAATTGAAACCTCTTATTCGTAAGAACTTTTCATAAGAATTTATTAATGATTAGTTTAACCTATGATCATTTTTCTGTAAGCATATCTCTATTATAGTATAATTTTTTAATTTTTTCTGATAATGCCATTTGTGTATTTAAAAATAGGTCAATCCTGTGGCATTCATTTACATCAGTTTGTTGCTATTTTCTTGCAGTACACATTTGTAAACTTGTGGAATATATTTTTACATATTAATAATAGCATATGTGTGAAGCATCTTTTTATGTCTATGACTTTGATTTTTTGATTGAGTGTAGGGGGCGCTTCCGGCTTCCGCCGCTTTCGCGCTAAAAGTCTATGACTTATGCCTATAGCATGCTTTTATACCAAGTAATTGAAGTACACATGTATACATTTTTAGAGATTTTTTATATATAACAGATAGTATTGTGAAAATACGTAAAAAATAAAAAGTTATACATGACTTATCTATTATTCAGATAAAATGGATAACATCTTGCCGATCATTTTAATGGGTGAACCATAATTGTATTAGGTCTAGTTTCCAAGTGTAACCATTTATCCGTTTCATTTTCTTTGTAAATAAAAAGTATACAATGCAAAATGTAAACTAATGTATGATTAAACACCAGTTATCTTTATATATTTAGATATAGTTTGCTGACCATTTTGATATGTGAACCAACTCAGTATGATGTATAGTTTCAGAGTTATGGCAATTTGCTCTTGTACGTTTTCTGTATTAAAATTGGGTAATGCTTTTTATTTTGGTTAAAATTTGCTGAAATAGTTATTTTCAGCTTCGAACAATTTCCACATTTTTCTTTGCAATGCCTTTGAAAAAAATAGGCATTAACTATATGGCAAATGATTTAATAATATGCATTCTGGTTGTGCTTTGTTTATCAATTGCATATGTTATGATGCCATGAATGTTCCAGTCTGTTGCATTTTGCAAGCAATTTATAAAATGAAAGCACGTTTTCTTTTGCAATTTGTAATAAACCGAAATGTCAATTTTGCATTATATCTGGTTGTTCTTCATGTCTGTGAATATGTTTATTAGAATTGCTGGACTGTTTCATTGTGATTTTTACTTTACTTGTAATGAAGTTGAAAAATCACATTCATTACATCTAAAAAAAAGTATCATCACAAACAACAACACTAAATTAATTATATCTCAAAAAGTATTATAACTACCATCATAATTTTTTGTACACAACCTTATTTTATCAGATCACACATTTTGATCAAAAAAGATTTATACAATATTAACTAGAAAAAAATGGGTGGGACTACCTAATATGACTTTGCAATAGCTACCTTCAGTCTGCTCTTCTACGCTGCTATCTTTATTCCTGATTTCAAAATATTCTCGTGGCTTTTTCAGCTGAGCTGGTAAAATTATCTGTTCCATGCATTTTCGTTTGCAGTGATTCTGTGACGTTTCTGATTCAGATGGCTGCTTTTTTTCTGATGAATGAGACCTACTGAAAAAGAATTCAAGGTTAGTCATTTTTGAGTGAAAACTGGTACTACAAATAGTTACATTTAATATACTGAAAGGTACAGCATCTGTTTATTTCTGGAGTCAAGAAATAATTACAAATATAATCTTAGAGACTAAGTCAGGTACAACAGAACCTGTATAACCGCTCAAAGAGATATTTTTTTTAAAGGGGAACTGTAACATTAATGATCTACGATATTAAAATACGCCCTAGAAATAATTACATGCACTGATCTTAGAGGTAAAGATGTACTAGAACAAGTAGAAGTATTTACTAATCTAAATTAGAATTAAATACACACTAGCTGAAGAAGAAGTTTAGACAATCAGTAAGTGTAACTATTATGCCAGAACCTTATCTTTTTTTTTATTTTATGAATGGTCAAATAGTTCATATTAACAAATATTAAAAAATTTAATAAAATAAAAACTAAAGAAGACATTCTAAATCTGGCTATGGTTATTACTTTCGTATACAAAGGGCAACTTATATTCCAAATGTGAAGGCTGTACGTTGATACTTCTTAGCACGTAGTAGTGTGGCCTTAATTTATGATTCTCTCCTCTAAATGCATTCTTTCGACACTGCACTTATATCAGTTCATGATTCTCTCCTCTATATGTTTTCTTTTAACATTGCACTCATATTAATGACGGCCTATTGTTTAAGATCTAATTTACTTACTTGTTCTATTACTTACTTATTAACAGCTCTTTGTCTAAGAGCTAACTGTTTCTTGGCCTGTTCCATTGGGGTCAAAGGTGAAGTACTCCATCCTGTTGTCTTGTTCTCCAGAACACCAACTACAGACTTTCTGCTCCTGATACCAATATTGGACAGTGATATTCCATCAATACTGTTTCTTCCATTCTTGGTGTTCACAAGTTCAGGAAAGTGGCTAGATTCTGAGATGTTCTTGCAATTAGTAGTTGAAGTTATGGAATCTAATGTTTTTGAAGTTGTGGCAACACTATCATTGTGATTCCTTGTTACAACAGTTCTTGAACTTTTGCTAGCAACAGCAGGAAAGCTGGAACCAGTAGACAACAGTTTTGGACTCGTTGCTCCTGCGTCCTCAGAAACCTCTAACTTTCTCTTTCGCTTCTTCTGCTTTCTTGTTTTTCTTTCAACTGGTACTTTCACATCCTTGTACTGGGTAAAAAGACTTCTAGGATCTGGAATTGCATCTGAATCATCACAGCCAGGAGACTGCATCTCACCTGAAGAACCAGTTACCTTTCTTAACAATGGCTGCTTTCTGACTCTGATTGTTTTCACTGGTGATGGTGATGGAGAAAGAGGTGATAATGGTTCTGGAAAATCTAAATACATATTGAGGATGTCTGTGACTTCACAATGTCCAGAGGGCGAGGAGTCCAGATTTTTACTGAAATATATATTTTTTAAAAATTCATTTATTCGTTCACTGATTTAATAACACTGTTACTTAACTGAGGTAAATGTCAGTGGTGCATGGCAAACAAACAGAAAAATAAGTATGTATGTATAAAATCTTTTGTAATTTAAAAAAAATGGTGAGCTTTCAACATATCTCATTAACCATCCTTGTACAAATGAAATAATGTTCTTTGAATCTGCATTTAATAACCTCAGTTATGTACACTCACCATTAGAGTTCTTGAATTCTACATTTAGAACTATGTACCATACCCCATTAGAGTTCTTGTCTCATCTAGAACTATGTACACACCTTTAGAATTCTTGAATTCTACATATAAATATGTAATGTATCAAAACTCAACTTAGCAATCCCATGCAATATATAATGTGTATTTCTGAGTCTTCTGAGCAAAAATAAATAAATAAAAACTACATAGCTGAAAGTGTTGCTCCTGATCTTTGTATTCATTGTTCATACTATTTTTGTAAAATCATTTTATTCTAAAATACAATGTTTTTTTCCTACACTTCAACCTTTTGCAGAGATAAGTAAATTTCTAATGGGAGTTAACTTTTTTATGCTACTTTCTAAAAATGCAACATACACTTTTGTAAGTGGTGATAACCTTTCATAATTTAGCCTCTTATACCCAAAATCTGCAGTGAGGTGAATTAGGTAAAGCAGATTACAAAACTTTCTTCTTCTACAGAACTTTAATATGCATAATCTTTATCAACTTTAATTTCAGTAAACAGTCTCCTCCATTGATTTTAAATATGAGTGAAACATACAATGTTAAAGCTAATTGACACAAAAAAAAAAACAACCAGGGAAAAATTAACAAAACAATTCTCTGAAATATTAGTCAATAAAGGAGAAATGGTATGTACCTTTCTTTACAGGCACCATTGGCCTTTCTCTCCAAAGTCAGCAGATTGCACTCGGGTTCTGAAGCTGATGGCAAAGCACCATTATGTACTGAAGACACATTACAATGAAGAGAAGCAGGTGACTGTGAATTTACTTTGAAAGGAGTGGTCTGAATATCATTTACTGGGAATGCAGCAGAGCCTAACCCAGAGTACTGTGATCCTGATTTCACAAGTGTCATTAAATCTGGGCTGTTATCACTCATAGCTATTTCGGGTGTGGATGCCAACTCACAAGTTGTCATGGATGCAAATCTATTATTAGGATGTAATGCATTTTCCAATGATAATTCTGCTTCTGAAACAGACTTTACCTGGTGACTTAGGAACAAAGCTGATGATGCAAAAGCAGAGACATGTTCGGGGTAACATGTAGACACTAAAAGTTTGTTCACATTTGCAATCTTAGATTCTCCAGGTTCTGAAAGAAATTCAGAACTTGAAACAGGCTTCTCTGATTTCTTGAAGTTACAGAATACATTTGATCCTATAGCAGGGTGATGACTGGTTTGTGCAATAGGTACCAGTGTGATTTCAGGTAATGCTAAAGAAATGGTATTATTTGCATCTAAAATTTGCTGCTGTTGAACTTGTAGGTTAACAGGGGAGTCTTCTAGAGGTACTGATGAAATAATCTTTACATTTGATGAAAATTCTGTTTCAGGTAGAGATAGAGACTTTTCACATGGCTCACCTGATGTATCCATAAAGGTTTGTTTTTTATTAGATTCATTTAATATAACCACAGAGGTATGTTTTTCGTTTTGTTCATCTGATGTAAGCATAGATACATATTGCTCATTTGATTCATCTGACATAACCACAGAAGTATGTCTTTCATTTGGTTTTGCTGGTAAAGAGGTTTGCTTCTCTGAAATGCAAGGCACTGAACCAGATCCAATGATCTTACCTCTCAGTGAAGAACTGTTAGTCACAGGCACAGAAGAAACACCTGGGAGTTTTAACAACAAATCCACTGCAAGATTGGAAAATGCAAATGATGGTGCCATTTTCATACTAACAGAGTCAACAGATTCTGTGCATGTTTTCTTAAGGTTTTCGGAGTCAACAGATTCTGTGCATGCTTTCTTTAGGCCTTCGGAGTCAACAGATTCTGTGCGTGCGTTCTTTAGGCCTTTGGAGTCAACAGATTCTGTGCATGCGTTCTTTAGGCCTTCAGAGTCAACAGATTCTGTGAGTGCCGTTTTTAGATCTTCGGAGTCAACAGTTTCTGTGAGTGTTTCCTTTAGGCCTTCGGAGTCAACAGATTCTGTGAGTGCCTTCTTTAGGTATTCGGAGTCAACAGATTCTGTGAACACCTTTATATCATCAGATTGTGTGAGTG
Source organism: Sinotaia quadrata (assembly GCA_028829895.1). Lineage (NCBI taxonomy): Eukaryota > Metazoa > Mollusca > Gastropoda > Architaenioglossa > Viviparidae > Sinotaia > Sinotaia quadrata. Next base: position 119,543,781 of record CM054177.1, on the reverse strand, counting down.
CCTTCTTTACATCTTTGGAGTCAACAAATTCAGAACTACATCTGACTAATTGCTGCCCACCTGGTATATATGATTTCTCTGCCAGAAGGGTCATACTTTGAGCAGAATCTGATACTTCTAATGAATGATTGTTTGTTTCTAATGTTTGTGGACAATTTAATTTTGAAGAAAAGTAAAACAAATCTGGTTTTCGTATATCTGGTATTAATTTGAACACATCTGCAACATGTCTAAGAACAGGTAAATCTGATGAATTTACTGCTGGCTCCAACTCAAGTGTGCTATGCTGTACATCAGTGAATGTTGGACTTATTGTTGATGTGAGTTCAACTGAGCTGATTTCTACTTTTTGATGTGAATTTGTTGCAGAATTGGACTCAATTGGACTCTGTAGTACTTCAGTGGGTGGTGATCTTATCATAGCCTCTGGCCTAAATGTGCAGTGCTGCACTGCAATGCATGATGGACTTATTTTAGACTTAGAACCAAGTGTGCTGTGTTTTACTTCGTTTGATGCCAGACTTAGTGGTGAAGACTTTGGGCTAATTGTATCATGCTGAGTTTCATTACATGATGAATATTTTGCAGAGTCTAGCCCAAGGGTGTTTTGCTGTATTTCAATGCATGATGAACTGTTTATAGATTTTGGCCCAAATGTCCTCTGATCTTCAGTGGGTGATGGACTTAATGCAGACTTGTACCTAAGTGTAGTGGGTTGTTCTTTAGTTTGACTTGTAGATTCTGGAACAAGTGTGCTGAATTGTTCTTCAGTCAGACTTGTAGACTCTGGCCCAACTGTGCTCTGTTGTACTTTAAAAGATGACAGACTTGCAGATTTGGGCCCAAGCACTTCGAGCTGAACTTCAAGTGGAGATGAGCTTACTGTAGATCCCCCACTAACATCATTATGTTGTGGCATCTCTGACTCCAACTGTGTTTGTTGTGGTGTATCTGACTTTGATTGTATTTGTTGTGGCAAATGTGACTCTAACTGTGTTTGATGTGGTGCAGCAGAGTCTGACTGTGTTTGTTCTGCAGCATGTGACTCTGAGTGTGTGGAATGTGGCGTACCTGACTCTGACTGTGTGTGATGAGGCATACCTGATTCTGACTGTATTTGTTGTGGCACATCTGATTCTGACTGTGACTGATGAAGTGAAACTGATAGTATTTGGGGCATATTTGACTCCAACTCAGTTTTGTAATATTTTACAGAAGCATCAGGTGCATGAAGATCAAGTGTCAAGATGTTTTTAGCAACAGGAATATCAGATGTATTACTTCTAGTTTGGTCAGAAGTGAAATTTGGAAGAACTGCTGGAAAAGAAGAATTATCTTTGCATGCTGGCTGATGGCCAACTACCATGGAATGTGTTAAAGACAAAGATGCTTTCACTGCACATTTTCTGCCAACAGGTAATATAGCTATTTCTGATTTGGCCATCTTGGATGAAAAGTTCCCTACAATCTGAGTTTGTGCTGCAGTACCTGGCGGTGAAGATAAAGAGTTTGGATGCAGAAATTGATCCAACATTTCTGGAGAATGAGTCCTTGTACAATCCTCTTCAATATCTTTTACAGAAAGTCCTGGGCAGGGTTGTGGCAAACTATCTAAAGTCACTACTCTCTGTACATCTGTTGATTCTCTCATCAAACTCTTATCTTTCCCATTTAACAATCTGATGTTTTGGGAATCATTCCCATTTAACAGTCTGGTGTTTGGGGAATTATTCCCATTTAACACCCTAGTGCTTTTGGAAATGTTTCCCTTTAACGGTTTGTTGCTTTTACTTTCTCTTTTTTGACTGAATCTGCCTTTGTGGTTTTGCTGACGAAAACCCACAGCAAGGAACTGGTTACTAGCATCAATGGCTGTTAATCCCTTGTCACAACCATTTTTACTGGGACTTGCCACAGGGCTTACTTTACTTTTAAAGCTTGTTTCTAGCTTGTTTAAATCATTCTGTGCCTCATGCTTTTGACTAAATCCCTGTTTTGAATCAAATGGTGTGCATTTATTGTCTGTAGTATTTCCTGAGGTTTCCTGCTTTTTTTGATTGAAGGCTTCACTTGATAAGACAGCTTGTGAATCAACAGAAGTGTTCACTTCTCTGTTCTTTTGAAAATCATTGTGAATTAGCATACTCTGTCCAATTGGTAATGTTTTCTCTGGATTTTCTTCCAGCGTTTTGCTGGAAATCAAAACCTTGTTTTGTTTATCGGAAATGTCACTATCAGAAAAACTAGAACTGAGAGACTGGTATTCAGATGTATGTCCATTATGTTTAGCAGTTTCAAATTCTGATGTCCAATCTACAAAATGTGAACCATTAACAGCACCATTCTCCATTTCTAACTCTTCATCAGTTTCCTCAATAAGAGGAGGTCTTCTCTTTCTACTGCTTCTAATAATCAGTTCATTAGGTGATTCTTTCCCATTCTGGGGTTTCTTAAATCGAGTTTTATGATGAGACGATTTCATCAAAGTTGGTTTGCTCTTTACAGTTTTCTTCTGAGCCATTAAAATTTTTCGTGACCTGTTTTTAGGCATACAAATTTTTTTCTTGGACACTGATGCTATAGGAGGTGAAATTGACATTTGAGACCTTGTTTGCATTGTTCTAGCAGGATTTTTTCCCCTGGGAATGTCTTCCACCAAAGACAGAGGAGAATCAGACAAAGAAGAAAGATCACTCTCAGACAAAGAAGATTCTGACAGAGCTGTTGGTTGAGTTTGTTTAAAAGCATGTGTTGGTGTGGATTGCTTGAGTAATACAGTGTTCACTTTGGTTTTGGACAAGTTTGATTTCACAATTGGTCTACTTAATGTGCTTACATTGACTGATTTCTCAAAATCCAGGTCTGGAGCACAGTCCAAAAAGGTTTTCACCTTGCCTGATGGAGACTGAATAGGTGTTTTGGTACTGTCAGGTAAAAAGACAGTTTTTGTATGACTTAAATGAATTTTTACTGGGGATATATCTAAGTAAACAGGCTCTTCGTTTTCTTTCTCGCTCGAGTACCTCTGGTTTCTAGCTGGCGATCCACATCCAGCTATCTTTGAATCACTTGTGAAATACAAAAAATCATCACACCCATTATCATTATCAACATGAGAAGTTTCTACATCAGTGTCATATTCTGTTTCAGATTCAGATGTATAAATCTTTTTGGGAGTACAGAGATTCTCAGTAGCATGTAAATTAGTCAAAGTTTTGCTAACTTCAACACAGGGTGCCTCTGATGCATCTGAAGAAATGTTTCCGAAGACACTGTCCTCTGAAAAATGCATTTTCTCTCCCATTATCCCCAACTGACTAACTGCACTGCTTTGATTACAATCAGAGATCACTTGGAATGATAAAGACTGGTTTACTTTATGTAACACCTCCCTTGATAAGGATTCTTTCCTACTCAATGGGTTTGTGGTATCTTGCACCAACTCTAAAACATTTCTTTTAACTGATTCACCCAATGCAATACTATCACACACCAAATCTGAAATGTCTTTATGTGGTAATTCACACGATACTATACTATCACACACCAAATCTGAAATGTCTTTATGTGGTAATTCACACAATACTATACTATCACATTCCAAATTTGAAATGTCATCTGTTATTAATTTACAAGATGCTACACTATCACAGATCAAATCTGAATTATTTTTCTTTGTTAGTACACAGGAATCTGTAGTATCACACACAAAATCTGAATTATCTTTCACTCCTAATTTACAGGAATGTATAGTATCATACGCAATATCTGATGCAATTTCTGGTTGTAATTCAATGGACGATACAACAGCACACTTTAAACCATCATCTCTAATATCTGTCAAGCTTTTAGCAACAATTTTTACAGTATTTAAGTTGGAAGAACTTTGATTTTTAGAAAATGCCTCTGGTTGATTTTCAGAAACAAAGGGGCACACTTCTACCTTGCTGATAGAGTCTAATGCAAGTGTGTCTAACTCTACTGATTCTATTGCCTTAGTGTCTTTCACTCCCTTAATGAGACTTTCGGAGGCAACTGCATCAGATTCTAGAGTCTGTGGGTTGCTGTCAGAAACAATATGGGATAAATATACTTTTCCGACATTTTCTTTCACTCTTTCAGTGAGTCTTTCTGAAGTTTCGAATGCCACAGATATCTGCTGAGTGAATTTTTGTGCTGACAGGACCACTGCTGTTGACAACTCATTCTGTTCTTGATTATTCACATCTGCTTCAACAGTCACTAGAGAGTTATTGCCCTTTGATACTCTGAGCCATTCTAAGTCAGAATATGAAACATCATTTTTTGATGATAATGCACAAGTTAACACTTCTCTTGCTTGGACTAGCAGCTGTTCACCAACATTTGCTTTTGCTTCAACAAACACCGTACATCCCATTTCTGCAGGGTTTCCACAAAGAGCATTTTCATAGGTTAATAGCTGTGGACGTATACATGAATCCTCTCTATCACAATTGCTCGTCTTTGCTGATGCAGAGTCATATTCTTTAACTAAAGCAATGTCACTGGTTTTGGGGAGCTCAGTACCTGCAGTAAGTGTTGGCAGTATATCTAGGTCACTTTCAACAGAAGAATCTGAATCCAACCTCTGTTCCAATGACCCAGAGTCACTTTCTTCATCGCTACAAAGTTGTCTCTGAAACAAGGAAATAGTACTGTGTTTAGTAAACATCAGGTGATACAATATATAACACATAACTGATCTGGAGAAATCCAGTCTCACTATTTTAGAGTTTGGGGGAAGTTGGTAGGGATTGGAACTCTACTGTATTTGAAGTTATTCCATTGTGTGCGAAAGTGATGTAAATAAAAATAATAACATTCAGTATCTACATGTAATAATTCTCCATAGAACTCCAAACATTTATGATCAAAACACAACATCTGAGCTTGGCAGCCTTTCTCAACCTCAGATCCTGGGAGAACCACTGAAATAATTTTCAGGTCTCGGGGAATCCCTATGTAAAAAGTATTATATCTATTATAATGGCTTTATAATTTAATAATCATTGATGTTCTTCTGAATAGAGAATAGTATTGTCTTTAGTTTGGTTACTCCTCTCCCACAAAGGAGATCAACTATGATGCAAGTCAATAGTGTTAGATAGAGGAAACTTCACTTTTTCCTTTTCTTAATTTTCAACTTGATTTTTTTTCCCTTACCAAGTAGACAAAAAGTCTTATAAATTTCTGCTCTACAAGATGCTAATGAGGTACAGTATGTGTATGTGGAATGTGTCTGGTATGTTTGTGGTACATTTTTGTGGTATGTGTACATGGTATGTGTGTATGGTATGTACAAGAGGTTGTTTAAAATTAAAATTACTTCTTAGCCAACCTTTCTTCTAAAAAAAATCAGATAATTATTTATTTTTGAAATTAATCTTTCTTTCCCATTCATAAATTTTAATAATTCATAAGATGAACAATTAAATAACTGGCTTTAAGCCACAATGGAATTTAATTTTTCTAAAGGTAGGTTTGGTAGAATTAATTTATATAATGGTTGTAAATTGATTTTAATTAATGTTATTTACAACATGAAAATTTATTGACAATGTTAAATAGTAAAGCCACTAAAAACCATAAGCCAAAACAATTTGAATAAAAACAGAGCTCAAGACACAATTTTATACAAGGCTGTGAAAAACATTTTCTTACCGAGTGACCTGTCCAGGCTCAATTATAAGCCTAGCAGTTATAAAATTATTATACACAGTAGTTTGGAAGGGAGAGGCCCACCACCACTATCTTATGTCAAAAAGTGACAATGAAATCAACATGGTCCTATTATGTAGGGCTGAAAGACCTCTATCTTATGTCAAAAAGTGACAATGAAATCAACATGGTCCTATTATGTAGGGCTGAAAGACCTCTATCTTATGTCAAAAAGTGACAATGAAATCAACATGGTCCTATTATGTAGGGCTGAAAGACCTCTATCTTATGTCAAAAAGTGACAACAAATGAACATGGTCCTATTATGTAGGGCTGAAAGACCTCTATCTTATGTCGAAAAGTGACAACAAAATCAACATGGTCCTATTATGTAGGGCTGAAAGACCTCTATCTTATGTCAAAAAGTGACAACGAAATGAACATGGTCCTATTATGTAGGGCTGAAAGACCTCTATCTTATGTCAAAAAGTGACAACGAAATGAACATGGTCCTATTATGTAGGGTGAAAGACCTCTATCTTATGTCGAAAAGTGACAACAAAATGAACATGGTCCTATTATGTAAGGTTGAAAGACCTCTTATGAGAATGCTAATGAGGCTGGTCAGTCACTGTTCAATACCGTAAATTTCAGTCACAATCTCTCAGGGAACCCCTTATCAACCTGTCAGTTCCGCAGAATCCCAATTGAGAAACCCTGGGCTAGGGCAGAGTGAGGATTGATCCAAAAAAATCTCAATAACCAAGACTAGGTTCAAAACCATGATCTTTGCATTTAGGATTAGAACCTTTACCTCACAACCACTCAAGATAATGCATTCAAATTTATTTAGTATCATTTCATTCCACTTACTTCCCCTTGTATCACGTATTGGTTTTGAGTAGATATTGTTGATATCTCACGTAGATTTGTCTAGAAAACACATTACAAACATTTTGAAAACTTGTCAATTTCAGCAAAATATGTTTTATAAATCCCAGATGCACATCTAACTAAACTCTTTCCAAAATTCTTTCAGAAAGAGTGACTAATTGACTCTGACACTGACAAAGTTGACTGTAATAAGCAATTTACAAGTACAATCCTTTGGATGATGAATTTATGTACCAGTGAAGAGAGTAATGTAAGTACATACTGATTCATACTGTCTGTATAAAATCAACAAAGCAAAACAAAGCAAAATAAAACAAAACAAAAGCAACAATGTCCAGTGTTTAGTGAGTGAGTACCATGGCAGCAATAATGATGATTATCTGCACAGCATCACAAAATTACTAAGGTATCAAAGAGGGGGAGAATTAACCAAATCTTCAAATAGTTTATCAGCTTGGGGATTTTTCAACTTTTTTTATCTTTTTATAATTTTTTTGAAGGGGCAACAAGAATGTAAGTATGTGTGTCCACCAATGCAAGTATAGTCACTGCTTGAATCTAAATCTGAGAACACTTATGCAGAGGATATAAACAATTTATCTCTGTTTATATGCTTACAAGATTTTACTTCAATAAAATGATATATAAAACTATTTGCTATGTAGTAAATCAATATTATCTTTTTTACATAAATTGTTCTTGATCACATGACTGTTTATTTCTCTAATCATTTGAGTGTATAAATTTTCCTACTACTGTTTATTTCTCTAATCATTTGTTTGTATAAATTTTCCTATTAATGTTTATTTCTCTAATCATTTGTTTGTATAAATTTTCCTTCTACTGTTTATTTCTCTAATCATTTGTTTGTTTAAATTTTCCTACTAATGTTTATTTCTCTAATCATTTGTTTGTATAAATTTTCCTACTAATGTTTATTTCTCTAATCATTTGCTTACATAAATTCTCCCATTTAAAAAAAAAAGTAGAATCTATAAATAACTTTCATATCAGATGATTTGAACCAATCTTTTATGTAAAAGTAAAATATTATTTTTAAATAAAGAGCTGTACAAATAATTATTTCCAAACTGCCTGAACATCAGAATTCAAGCCTCTTGTAAAGAAGCCCCCTTCTGGGAATAAAATTATTATGGTTCTGTAAAATATGTGCTCAAAATGGAATAAAATTATTGTGGTTCTGTAAAATATGTGCTCAAAATGGAATAAAATAATTGTGGTTCTGTAAAATATGTACTCAAAATGAAATAAAATTATTGTGGTTCTGTAAAATATGTGCTCAAAGAGGAAATTAAATTATTGTGATTGTCAAATATGTGCTCAAAATGGAATAAAATTTTTGTATTTCTGTAAAATATGTACTCAAAATGAAATAAAATTATTGTGGTTCTGTAAAATATGTGCTCAAAGAGGAAATTAAATTATTGTGATTGTCAAATATGTGCGAAGTTCTTGGTGCTCAAAGTGGGAATTCCCAAAACTCTAATTTGGGCACAATAACTGCACCAAGAAAGCTAAAGATTAAATTCACAGGTATATGATCTAACAATATTTTAAAAAACCATCCCAGCAGTAAAGAGTTTAATGTCATAATATGAACTAGTAATAAATATAATCATTTCAGCTATTAATCTAATCACATCAACTATAAATGACATATTATTTGAATAATAAAATGTTTGTACCACAAATGGTGAGGGAGGCAGAGGTGAGTGCATGGGTGGGATAGATGACAACATTTTCTCCATATCTTTCATCAGGCCTGATAGAGATGAATCTCCAGCCTTCCTTCCATGTTTAACCAGTGAACTTGGATTTCTAAATGAAGACTTGGACTGCTTTAAGACCTGACTAAATGAAGATTTTCTGGTTGCAATTTCTTCCAAATCTTCAGGGGTGTGAGCATCATTAGAAATACCATCATTTAATTCGCCTGGAGTAGGACAAAAATTATCAAAGAAAAAAGAAAAACAATGTACATGCATGCAAATTAAGTTGTGCTCCATGAACAAATTTTTATAATAAAAATAGTTTGGTTTCTGAAGAGTTTTAAATATATAAATCAATATGTTTATTCTTTTAAATCTCAAATTAACTCATCACATACACATACAAGTGATAAATCATGCAATAACTTTTCTCAAAAAAATAATTATAAACACATGAAAAGGTAAAGAAATCACAATTTATTACACTTAACAGTAGCTATATTTTTTTAAATCCAAACAAAGTCACTAAATGATTTAAATATATTTTATAAATGGAAATACTTATTAAATTTATTTAATAATTCCATAAAATTGATTCAATAAAATAAATTTAAAAAAAACATAAATACCAGAAATATGTCATGTGTAAGAATAAATTGCAACATACACAAGAGTTATTTTATTTTAGTATTGAGTAATAACTTGTAGTTAGCATTATAGTTTTATATTTGTTTCTGTCTTTTTCTATCTAGTTGTCACTGTGTAGTGACTAGACATGACTCCTGACTTGAAATACAGATCAATAAAGCTATGTACTTTTGACTGATACTGTACAAATGTAACATTTGTATGAAATACTCTGATAAGCAGCAGTGAGTCAAAAACAGTACTAAAAATTAAATATTCTTATTAATTGTACTGAAACATTCTCAACAGTACCTAGAGATTTGAAACAGAGAAACATTCTTATTAACATTATTAACAGTACTGAAACATTCTTATTAACATTATTAACAGTACTGAAACATTCTTATTAACATTATTAACAGTACTGAAACATTCTTATTAACAGTAGAGAAACATTCTTATTAACAGTACTGAAATATTTCATATGAACAGTATTATTCCAGAGACTGAAATATTCTGAACATAGTACTGAAGGGCAAAAACATTCTTACTTAGTAGTAAAAAGTACTGACAGGCAAAACATTCTTACTTAGTAGTAAAAAGTACTGACAGGCAAAAACATTCTTACTTAGTAGTAAAAAGTAGTGACAGGCAAAACATTCTTACTTAGTATTAAAAAGTAATGACAGGCAGAAACATTCTTACTTGTACCAAAGGGCAAAAACATTCTTATTAACTAATGATAGACAGAAACATTCTTACAAATAGCTAAAAACAATGCCCTTACACTAAAATATAAACCTTTATAACAAATACTTGCTGAGAACATCCACCATTAATACTAATGGAAGGCAACTGACCTTTGACTTTTTCACACTCAATTTCAGAATCCGATGAACAGTCTGAATATGAGCTTGATTCTGTATTTTTATCCAAGCACTTGACCCTGGCCAGAATTTTTTTCATATCTCTTGCTGTCATTAAATCTGCAATAATCAAACAAATGGCATTATACATGATCAAGCCAATCAAGAACTGGTTCTTTTATAACAGGAGATAGCATTATCTTTATAAATTTGCACCTGATGTTACATTTACAGCAAGAAACTGAAATGTGACAATATTTAATTCACTTTCCAAAAATAATTTTTCTTGACTAAAATATATTAAATAACAATAAAAAATAAAACTTAAATCATTAAAAATGCTTGCTACAAATAAAAGTAACTTTTTGCAAATGAAACTTCTGTGCAAACACTTCTATTGTAAGCTGTAAATACCTAGGCAAGCACTTGCTAAGTCAAGTCATACCTACCTACCACTTAGGGGGTGTTGCCTGTGAACAGGAAGTGGTTATTCAAACTGCTGACCTCTTCATGACAATGGCAACATCACAAAAACCAGTAGATCTTGAAGGAATAGTGAATAACTCAAAACAAATAATTGAGTTCTATAACTCTGTCCAGGTTCTGATATTCTAAACCCAATATGAATGCTTATTGGGACATTAGGTTAGATACCACTGAGACTATATAATTCCTAATTCAGTGAGGAGTCAAGGCTTTCTGGGTCTCTAATATTCAAAGATATTCAGTATATCATAATATCCTATGTTATTATCAATTTTGTTAAATGTTAAATAATTTTATTGTTGAAACTTTTACAAAGAATGGTTTAGACACAAGAGAATTAGGTGGATAAAAATTAGTGAAATGAATTGCCATTGCTATATCAGTAAAGTGCTACTTTATCCTTCTACTGTTCTAGTTACTTCTACATGGAAGTGTAGTTTATGGCACTTAATCAGTAAAGTGTCATTCCATCCTTCTAGTTACTGCTACAAGGAAGTGGAGTGTATGGCACTTAATCAGTAAAGTGGCATTCTATCCTTCTAGTTACTGCTACAAGGAAGTGGAGTGTATGGTACCTAAAAACCTGAATTATAGTCCTCCTACATTTTTCTGATTGCAATATCTTATGTTAATATTGATGGCCTTCAGTGCAGATAATTAGTACTTGACATTTAAATTAGTCAACAAGACATTACCATGATCATACAACAGAATTCTGATCCAATTCTAGAACCCATGTTGCACAGGTAACATTCTTGCATAATAATAATGGTGACATTTTAATAGTACTTAATTGTTAATAAAAGCATTTTACAATACTAAATTATGTAAGTAAACAAACAGTAACACAATATAAAATAACCTATATTACAGAGTAACAATAAAACATATAATAAAATTGTAGTAAAATATAATTAAAAACTAAACATAATATACAACTTATAATTACAGCTATAACAGAACATACACAGAAGCAGAAAAGAAATAAAGGAAATTGTGGTGGAGTAAATTTGCCTGTCCCTATTTCTAGTTTGTTATATAAATTGTTAAAATGTCAAAGTGACCTGACCTTGGGAACTCCTTATGATGATGTCAGAGTTGGAGTAAACAACTCAAGGATATGCTAGAAATAATTGCTGATGTAACTAAACCAGTTCCAACTAGATGAGTAGTGTTTATTATCCAATAGTTAAGATTTACAGGAACGAGATCAGCCAGTGGGCTGAGATCAAAAGTTTACATGCTGTACAGAATTCTATTGTCTAATCACTTGAACTTGGAGTGGCAAAAGTCCAGTCATGAAAGACGGCCATTAGCTTAATGGTGATTTAACTGACTGACTGAGAGAGAGAGAATGGACTTTGAAATATTTCATGCATTTTACTATTGATATGTTATATTGTGTTTTGTGTAGAAATGTATTATGTGTGTAGACTATTATTTCTACAAATGTTCGAACTAAGATGTTCATATATAGTTTGCTAATAACTTCACATTGTTTCTAGTGAATATGCTATAAAATTGATATGCTGTATTTATTATGCTGTGTGCATGTATCGGGCTAATAAATATTGTTGTTGGAAACTGTAAGTTGAGACCTGAATGTATGAAAGAATGGAGTTAAAGATTATTAAACTGGAACTTAGCATTTGTTCCCTGATTATATTTTACAGGGATTAAGCAGCCTTTCCTTGTTGTACCTGAATCTCCTGGTTTACTGATTATAAACCACTATGACCATGGTAGATGCGAGAAGTATCTACCACAGTGTGTAAGTGTAAGGAATACACTGTACTCCATTGATGTATGGTAGCAAAGTATGCTGACTACATTGAGCAATTTCTGATAAAAGGGAGTTAATGGAAATTGCTACAATTGTTGTTCTAATATGGTGAAGGAGCACCCAGGTTAGCAAGGGTATGCAGCTAGTCAGTGTTCTACAATGTGAGAAGGGAATCACAAGGAATTGACAGTAATAACGTAAATAATAAACTTGTGACTTTGTTACTAAAAGCATGCAGAAGACTATTGAGACAGTGCCTAAACCAGGTTATGTACAAACTATTATCACTTATCTCTAATAACTCCATTTCTCTTCTCTAATAAGAACTATCCTGTGATTTGTATTGACACTAATCTGTTGAAAATACAGTGTTTTAGGATACAGGACTGTAGAATATTAAAATTATTCGAATGTGGTTTTGTGGAAATATTGATGTCAAGTAATCTTTATTCATTTGTTATATGTATATTTGAATGTTGATTTAATAAAATTTACTGTTACATTTTCTGACCTTCTTACACATATTGATTATGTCGGAGAAGAAAGTGGGAAGATGGGGGTTCAATAAATATAGATTAAAAGACAGGTTTATCTTCTCCTTTAGTAAGTTTTCCACCTAAAGAAATATTGTATCAGTAAATGTTTGTGAAAGAGAAAATGTTTACAGCGCCCACATATCCACCTAGTGAGAGAGAGACAAGTGATGCCAGCAGGAGAATTATTAATAACATAAATTAAGATTCTCATCACTTGTAATTAGTTATGGATGATTAATGATTAATAATAATAATCATAACCATTAACTAGGTGGCATTGGCCTCATAGAAATAGAGAAGATCATGAATGTAAAAGTTTGTTCTGGATGAAAAAGATATGAAATAATGATCAACCGAAAAAGACAACCATAAAACACAAGAAGTCATAAAACAGGGAAATGATATACCCTCCAAATCCAACAGATATTCAAACTGCTTTTGCATTCCTTGTAACCATCCAAGCCAACAAACAGGAATGAAACATTGGGTCTATTAAAGTTTTCACACAATACTATAATTGAAAGTAAATAAAAATGTCAATGATAATTTAATATTAACTGCAAAGAAGTAAAAAGGACCATTAAAAGAAAAAAAATTGTATTATAAAATTTTTAAAACAAAATTTAGCTTAAATGTTAAGAGAACATCACAAATTAAATCAATCATAATGTTTACACTAGTATTAGTCTTGTAATAAAAGAAAGAGTTTTAAAAAGTAGACAAAAAAAACTCACTGTTGGACACTAATATCTGCAAATACTGTGCCAGCTTTGCCTGAAAAGAAAAAAATCAACATTTAGTTCGTCAAAATATTTTTTACATATCATTCTCAAATGTGTGTGTGTGTGTGTGTGTGTGTGCACATGCGCGCATGCATGCATGTGTGTAGCTGCAATTGTACTCTCATTACATTTATCATTATCAACTGACACATATAGCAGCCCCTGGAAGGCTGGTTTGGGTTTGTCTGCAAATGTAGAAACTTTTTAAATACTTGTCTACGTACCTCAGTATGCATTAACTGGCCATCCAGGCGCTGAACTCTGCGCTTACTTTTAGTTAGTTCTAGCTTTAGTTGTTGATTTTCCTCTGGTGAAATATAGAATTGCAAGATTACTGTAAGCCTCCAAGAAAATACAGAATTACAATTTACAGAATATTTCCTTCTCACATCAGAGATCTAAAATATTCAATGGTTCTCAAGCACTAAAAAAAAAAAAAAAAAATCAGAAATGTATTCTGTTTTCAACCACCTTTCATCTGTCAGCTGCCACCACCACCCCAAAACACACACACTCATGCACAAACACACAAACTTCTGCCAACAAATCTCAATTCAAATGAAAGGGAAAAAAGTCTCCCAGAGACAAAACAAAACACACTATAAAAGAGCAGTGATTGATTTTCCTTATTCATTTATAAATATTTTTCAAACTACTTTTATTCACTTGACAACAGAGGCAAAGAAAAACCTGTACCTCTCCATCTATCAAAATAAACTAAGATTTGAAAAAGCCACTTTCAAAAGCAACAAATCTATTGGAGCATTTATGCACTAGTGACTGATGTGAATATAAGTCATCAAATAAAATCTGTGTTACATAAATCCAGCAAGTTCTTAAAGAAAGCTTGAATGATAACAGGAATAATTTTCTACTTAAATCCAAAGATGGCAGTACATTGTAATATTACTAAATACCAGGAAAATTAAAAATTCCATTGTGGTATTAATAAATGATCTTTTGTGCAAGAAAGTTATTTATTTTATCAATATTTTAATTTTTTATGCTTATTTTTTCCACAGGATTACATATTTAGTTTGAACAGACTTTTCTATTAAATATAGAACCAACAAGATGCAGAAAATGTCGCAGTGAAGTAACAATGAATTAATTGTGGCATTTTTCAACTTAGAACTAGAATGATCTAATATATAGAACCAACAACACTTGTCACTGATTGCTTTTCCTCTTTGAACTAGAACGATCTAAATAAATATATAGAACCAACTGTATTTATCTCTGCTTTTTGTCTTAAAATTAAAATGATCCACATAAAGATATAGAACCAACACTTATCACTGACTACTTTTTGTCTTAGAACTAATGATCTAAATAAAGATGCAGAGCCAAGAACATTTATCAATGCGTTTTGTCTTAGTTCTTTGAATGATCTACAGTTCTTTATAAAGTTGGAGACCAACAACACTTATCAATCTGATTCTTTTCATCTTAAAAAGGACATAACTCTGATAAAGAATGCTACTATTATATAAAGTACTAGCAGACATAGCCAGTGCCTGAGTAAAACAAAAAAAATATAGGTGAACAATGTGTTAGGTAAATATTTTGTTTTTAGTCTGAAGCAAATATGACTGATGATAGTACTTTTAGTAGTATTATATGTTGCATAAATATATGTTGTACTAAAAATAAGTGGTTAGCATATTTTCACTTTATGTGAGTGTTTTCTGAAAGGCAGTTTTATTTGTTGATTTAAGAGCAGTAACATTAATGTGTCAGCACAGACCACCATTTGGGGATTTGCTTAATACGCACTCAATGAACAATAGGTCATTCACTCAATGAACAATAGGTCATTCGTGTAGTGCTTAAGGAAACTACTGGGTTGGGTCAGTGGGAAGAGAATGTAACAAATTCTGGTGTATACCTGCACTCCTCCTCACAAGACTAAACTATTAATCAGATATATTTTATAACCAACAACCTATATTTACAAATATTTATTTGACCCATTATATGTGCAATCAACCAGTCGGATTACTTTTATGGGAAAAACTGCTCATAGACCAAAATATCTGTATAGACTATATATTTAGTGAACAAATCAGCTACTAAATGTGCTAGCAAAAGTATGCCCTTTAAAAAATGAAATTGGCTCTAATTGTGAAATGTCCAGCAGGCACCACCACCCTCTATCACCTCTCCCATTCATCTCTAAAAACATGCTGTTCTGTGACCCAAGATCTTTTGTCAATGAACATTCACCCAGGCTGTCACATAATGCCTCATGCAGTTTGTTGACCAGGCCTGCTTTTATATAAATAAATTAAGAAAGAAACCACTTCATTTAAAGAAATCATTCTTCTTGAGTTGTCTTTCTTCAGTGAAAATTCATTATTTGGGGGGGTTGGGGGTTGGGAATCTAAAATCCAAGTTCAGGCTTCTCAACCATAAGTCTAAAAGCTTCCTGCAATCAAGACGAATCCACTGAATATGTTACTTTGAGCTTAAAGTGAGAATTCTCAGAGAGATGCTCAATTTTATATGTATAGATTAAGGCTACACTTGAATTTTAGAAAGATGCAAACAAGCAACAACAAAAATCAGACTGTATTATTTTTTTGTCACTTAAAAGAAATACTGTAGTTTATAACTATTAATAATACTGTAACAATGAAAATGTTACTAATCTTTCATAAGGTTAGTTTTCAAATTTTAAATTACTTTTTTTTCTTTTCAGTGTTTGAACAGGTACTATGGAATACACTGCATTTTTTAAGAGCACAGATAATTTCATAAACAGAGAAAATGACTGACTAAGCCAACTTAGCCAAGAGCACAATAGAAAGAGAAACACTGACTAAGAACAAAAACACCAACTTGAGAATTTTATGTAGAAAAACAAATGACTAAGCCAAGAGCAATATAAGCCAATGCTAATGTAAAGCAGCTAAAGCATTACACAGAAAAACAAATGACTGAACAAGATTACATCTATAGCATGAAATAGAAATAGACATCTGAGCCAAGAACAGTAACAGGAGCATTTCAATTTTTATTTTTTTAAAGCAAACTGAGGCCAGAACAATAACATATCTAGAGCATTATATAAAGAAACAAGGGACTGAAGCAAGAAAATTACATCTAGAGCTATACATAAAGAAACAATTACATCTAGAGCATTACATAAAGAAACAAAGGACTGAAGCAAGAAAATAACATCTAGAGCTATACATAAAGAAACAATTACATCTAGAGCTATGCATAAAGAAACAATTACATCTAGAGCTATACATAAAGAAACAATTACATCTAGAGCTATACATAAAGAAACAATTACATCTAGAGCTATGCATAATGAAACAATTACATCTAGAGCTATGCATAATGAAACAATTACATCTACTATCTAGAGCTATACATAATGAAACAATTACATCTAGAGCTATACATAAAGAAACAATTACATCTAGAGCTATGCATAAAGAAACAATTACATCTAGAGCTATGCATAATGAAACAATTACATCTAGAGCTATGCATAATGAAACAATTACATCTAGAGCTATACATAATGAAACAATTACATCTAGAGCAGTGCTGTCCAACCTTTTTCTGGCTGTGGGCCACTTAAAAAATTGTCATTGAGGCCAGGGGCTGCAATGTTGCCAGGTAGACAAATGAGGGTGCCAAAGGCACCAGGACAAGAAGCCCCTTACAACTAGGGGTCTGGACGGAGCCCTAGTCATCAACACTTTTGGGAGCATTTGGAATAAAATATAGTCTGTTTTTATCTCTGTTGGATACAGTTGCTAAATAAATTTTGATTTTCCCTCTCTTTTTTAGCCTTCTAAAAAACATTTCATAACATTGTAAATGTTGTAAAACTTAATATATGTACACTGTACAATATGTATGATATGTAGAGTACATTATTTTAAATGTTTTTATGTAATCCGATGTTTTTCAAATTCCAATAGTTTTTAGCTAATTGATATATCAAATATGAATTATCTGATGTTAATCTAAAGTTGTTTATTATCACTAACAGTATAATTTGTGTATATTTGGAAACCAGTATTCCAACTTATCAATTTATTTAGCCCCAAGTTACATCTTCAGTGCGAAATCTTACTCTGAATTAAATTAGCAATTTTTGTTATTTGTGGCTGGTACTGAGTTACAGCTGCCCTCATCAGGCTTTCTAAATTTTCGTCAGTCAAAGAATTTCACTTCTTTGATTTGATGTTGGTCATTACGTAAAATCCTGCTTCACAAATGTAAGTGCTTCTAAACATGGTCAAAAGTTTTTTGCAGCATTTAGATATGTGCGGAAACTCATCACAAGACACATATTTTATCCAAAACTCTGTTGGCGTCGTATCCTTGTTTGTCTTGAAGAGCCATGTTATGCTGCATTTCAATTATTTCGAGCTGCACTACACCTTAATCTCCTCCCAGTATCTGCATATTTGCAGCCATGATACTGATAGAGATGTCACTTGTAAAGGGATTGTCAACAAAAAGCACAAGTGGAGTCAAAGGACGAGTATCTTGAAAGCGAGCAGAGAAATCTGATTTCAATTTTTGTAATGATGCATCAAACCATTCACTTTTAATTATCAAGATTTTCTTGTGCAACTTTAGAAAGTGCTGGAAAGTATGTAAAATTAGATTTTTGTAACTGACTGATAAATTCCAACTTTGCTTCAAAGACATAATTTCCTTAATTAGTGTGGATATGATTTGGTGATGCACTTGTAACTTCAAGTTCAACATGCTGAGGTGTTGAGTAATGTCAGTCAAAAATGCAAGTCTACAGATAAAAACTGGATTAATGATGAATTAATAGCTCTTCCTTCCTTTTCTCCCCAAGGAAGAGTTTGACCTGTTGAATCAGATCCCAAAATCTTGCAAAAACCTTACCTCTGCTTAGCCAGTGAACATTGGTATGTAGAACGAGATCACCGTAATTAGTTTCGTACTCTTCAACAAGTGTCTTAAACTGCCGGTGGTTTAAAGATTTCACCCGAATGAAGTTCACAATTTTTACAACATCCATGACATTTTTTAGTTCGTCTTTCATTTTTGAGCAAAGTGCCTGCCAGTGAATTATGCATGGAAATCTGGGAAATTGTTATCTTCCTTTAACAAACCAATCAATCCAATCTTTTTCTTACCATTGCTGGGGCACCATCAGTGGTAATTGAAATTAGCTTCTTAATGTCAATGTCATTTTTTAACAAGCATTCTTTGAGTGCTCATTAAAGGTCTTCCCCTCGGGTTGTATCTTTGAGCAGGATCAGTGCCAACAGTTTTTACACAGCCAAGAGCAAAACAACTCTACATCACTAAGGAATAAGTTTACACAGCCAAGAGCAAAACAACTCTACATCACTAAGGAATAAGTTTACACAGCCAAGAGCAACTCTACATCACTAAGGAATAAGTTTACACAGCCAAGAGCAACTCTACATCACTAAGGAATAAGTTTACACAGCCAAGAGCAACTCTACATCACTAAGGAATAAGTTTACACAGCCAGGAGCAAAACAACTTTAAATCACAAAGGAAAAAGTTTACACAGCCAAGAGCAAAACAACTCTATGTCATTGAGGAACAAACTTACACAGCCAAGAGCAAAAAAACTCTATGTCACTGAGGAACAAATTTAAAGAGCCAAGAGCAAAACAACTTTAAATCACAAAGGAAAAAGTTTACACAGCCAAGAGCAAAACAACTCTATGTCACTGGGGAACAAATTTAAAGAGCCAAGAGCAAAACAACTCTATGTCACTGAAGAACAAATTTACACAGCCAAGAGCAAAGCAACTCTAAATTACTGAGGAACAAATTTACGAGTGCCACATCAAAGAGAGAAATGTTTACATAACCAAGAGCAATACAGAACTATATCACTGAGGAAAAGGTTTAAAAAGCCAATGGAAGCACTATGTCATAGAGGGGCAAGCTGACAAAGCCAACAGCAAAAACAGCAATATATAAGGAATAATTATGAAATCCTGTATATGTCTTGTATAATATCTAAGGACCAAAAATGTTTAAACTGTTGTGAATTAGTGTGAACATTAATTATTCGCAGTAGCCAAAATTATCAACCCCATAATTGCCAATCCTTACTGTCTAATCACTAAAGCAAGGAGAGAAATCTAACGTTTTTCGGAAGCAGTCCGGTCGTAACGGAAAGAGCGTTAACTTGATACGGCCTGATTCCATTCCACAGCAGTCAAGGTCAAGGACTGACCTGAATGCAGTAAACGTACTTAGGCAGCATACTTAATGCTACGACTGAGATTTTTTTTAAAATCTCTATTTTGTTCCCTCGGAATCATGTAAGTATAACATTTGCTTAATAAAATAACTTAAAATGTGTCTGTCTGTCTCCTGCTAAATCTCGGTCAACCCCACCCACCCCTTTATTTCGTACAGTTACTAGTTGATTGATTTTTCTTTTTATTGCGTATTGATTTTGTAGACGGCACTAATACTAGATTAATTTGTTTAATTAAATATATCACCCCTCACGCCAAAAAGTTTCTGCTGAGAAAATAACGCGATAATTGGGGTCCATAAAATCGGATCGCGTTAATGCGGGGTTTTTCAATATGTGCGAATGAATAAAAGAAATTTCGGGAGCCATACTACGACCGCATTATATCCGAATTCGCGTTATAGCGGGGTTCCACTAATGAAAACAAAAAAGAGACACTTTAACGACGCCTAACGAGACGAGGTGTCGTGTACTCGTGATTATGGTATTGAGTGGAGAACATAACTGCAATCCATCATTTAGGGATTTAAGTCGGCAGAAAGATAATTACTGTCTTTAGATCTAAGATGACAAAAATTCTGCTAGAAAAGTTTGTGCCCTTTGACCCCCAGAATTAAAAACACCGCTCTCTTACACTCGTCCAGATACAATACTCAGTCTTCCAGCATCCTAACCCTAACCATTATCTCCAGCTGTATGTAGTCCAATTTTAGAGACTTCTCATGTGATCCCTACATTTGGAGTTATATAATTATCTCTTTCTCTGAGGCTCTAGCAGGCGTGTACGTGTCATCTTTCTGCAGCTTACTAAGCATTCTTTCTGTCAATATAAAAACAAATCTCTAAATATTTAACTGTGATATCGTCTCTTTGTTGTCTGTCAATCTCTAAATATTTACAGTTTCATTCATTTAATCAAACATATCGCCACAAGTGTACACTAAGTTTCTTTCGACAAATTAAATATAACGAAGACAGAAGTTTTAAGGGTATCGATAGAGACGAGGTGCTGTGTACACGTTGAGTGATTCATTGCCTGTGGTACTGACTTGAATTTGGCGTCAAATTTCAATTCACTCAGTGGATAGAGAAACAAAATTTTAACACAAATGTGTCTGTCTGTTTGTTTACATTTGGGAGAAAATCTGAATCGATTCGGATTTAAAATATACTGTAAGGCACGAAGCCAGACCAATTTAATAAATGAAGTGTAAGACTCGAAGCTAGACCAATTTAATATTAATAAATGAACTGTAAGGCACGAAGCCAGACCAATTTAATAAATGAAGTGTAAGGCACGAAGCCAGACCAATTTAATACTAATAAATGAACTGTAAGGCGCGAAGCTAGACCAATTTAATACTAATAAATGAACTGTAAGGCACGAAGCCAGACCAATTTAATACTAATAAATGAACTGTAAGGCGCGAAGCTAGACCAATTTAATACTAATAAATGAACTGTAAGGCGCGAAGCTAGACCAATTTAATACTAATAAATGAACTGTAAGGCGCGAAGCTAGACCAATTTAATAAATGAAGTGTAAGACTCGAAGCTAGACCAATTTAATATTAATAAATGAAGTGTAAAACTTGAAGCTAAACCAATTTAATATTAATAAATAAGTGTAAGACTCGAATAAGTGTAAGAAATAAGTGTAAGACTCTAAACCAATAAATGAAGTGCAAGAACCGAAGCTAGACCAATTTAATATTAAAGTGTCGATATGTGTATGTACCCGCGCGTTATAGAAAGTGAGAGAGAGTATGTACTTGGATTTAATAAAACATTTCATTTCAACAGATTATATGATATTCGGGAATCATTATTGACAAAAAATGAAGTGACGAAAACTACATCTCTCTCTCTCTCTTACACAAATGAAGTGACGAAAACTACATCTCTCTCTCTCTCTCTCTCTCTCTCTCTCTCTCATACACAAATGAAGTGACGAAAACTAAATCTCTCTCCCTCTCTCTCTCTCTCTCTCATATACACAAATGAAGTGACGAAAACTACATCTCTCTCTCTCTCTCTCTCTCTCTCTCATACACAAATGAAGTGACGAAAACTACATCTCTCTCTCTCTCTCTCTCTCTCTCTCATACACAAATGAAGTGACGAAAACTACCTCTCTCTCTCTCTCTCTCTCTCTCTCTCTCTCTCTCTCTCTCTCTCTCTCTCTCTCTCTCTCTCATATACACAAATGAAGTGACGAAAACTACACATCTCTCACCTCTCTCTTTCACACACACAGGAAATGACGAAAACTACATATCCCTCTCCTCTCTCTCACACACACACACGCACATACACTAAGTGATGAAAACTATATTTCTCTCTCACACACAAAACTCTCTCTCTCTCTCTCTCTCACACACACACACACATACACAAGCACGCTTTAAAAAAAATTCTCCCCATTAAGTCTTTTTACGTACAGCATTTCTAGGAATGGACTTGTTGCCTGGTTGTTAGTTTGTGACTAACTGTGATCGCCTGAAATGTGATGTCACAGATAAATGGTGAAGATGGGGGAGTGGGAAAGTGGTTGTGTGTACATGTGCAGATGTGGGTAGTGGTGGAAGAGTGTGATTGTGTACACGTGCAGGTTAGGGGGGAAGATGGAATTGTGTAGTTGTGTACACGTGCAGGTTAGGGGGGAAGATGGAATTGTGTGATTGTGTACACGTGCAGGTTAGGGGGGAAGATGGAATTGTGTGATTGTGTACACGTGCAGGTTAGGGGGGAAGATGGAATTGTGTAGTTGTGTACACATGCAGGTTAGGGGGGAATATGGAATTGTGTGGTTGTGTACACATGCAGGTTAGGGGGGAAGATGGAATTGTGTGGTTGTGTACACATGAGCAGTGGTGGTGGGTGGGAGTAAAAGAGTGTGCTTGTGTACACATTTGCTTGATTTGGGTTTCACATCCACACTGATGACAGTGGCAATTGATAGATTTATTTTCGGACAGTGACAACTGATAGATTTATTTTCGGACAGGGAGAGATAAAACTGCCATAGAACAGATGAGATAAGAATGCCGTAGCTATGGAAGGTGAAAGTCTAAATGGGCGCTTGGTAGACTTTATAGATACAATTTTGCCCAGGCAACGGCCAACTTTTTCTTATTTCTAACAACCAAGAGAATATTATCACAATTTTGCCCAGGCAACGGCCAACTTTTTCTTATTTCTAACTGCCAAGAGAATATTATCACAAGAAAAACGATTTATTTTCCCATGTGACGGAATAGGCACTGAGCCCTCCATCTTGAACTAAGGAGAGGTTGAGGATACCCGTAATTATTTATCTTAAGCTAAGGTCAGGTTAAGGGTTACCAGTCATTATTTATCTTGAGCTAAGGTCAGGTTAAGGGTTACCAGTCATTATTCATCTTAAGCTAAGGTCAGGTTAAGGGTTACCAGTCATTATTTATCTTGAGCTAAGGTCAGGTTAAGGGTTACCAGTCATATTTTTATCCTGAGCTAAGGAGAAATCGAACAATCAGAACTTGCCCACGTCATTTTGATTTTATGACACCATTACTTTATTTCTGTGAAATGTTAATCTGTCCCTCCTGTGTTCTTTTAACTGTCTTCGTTTATTTATGTCAGGTTGGGACTGGGGTTTGTAGCCGTTTTGTAATAATAATAATAATAATCTTCATGATGTTTTAATTTTCGTGAACTTTGTAACGCCTGACGATACTGAAATGTGCGTGTGGTTGGCCACGATAGGATTTTAAATCAGTGTCGGGCAACCTTTCTCGGTCGCAGGCACCCTGACAATTCCCCCCACACACACACACACACACGGTACCCCTAGTAGTAAACTAGAGTATAGATTAAGAAATTCATATTTTTATCCAGGTTATTAGTAAAAGTACGTACACGTGTATATAAGTGACGTATACATGTTTATGCAAATTTAGTTCCTTGTGATTTTTAAGTTACTTTCATACGTACGTCAAGACGCGATTGGTTAACTTTACAATAAGGCAATCGGATGATCGGTTCCACTCGGATTTGGGGGGCGTTTTGAAGATGTTGAATTACTTTCGCTACTGAACAAGGATCAATATCTAATTTACGTTTGTGTTTTCTTACTGGAACAGCAACAAAAACGGACAACTGAAATTCCTTGTGCTAACAAACATAATATGTTGTATTAGGTTTTTAAAAGTAAAATGTAAAATATTTAAAATATAAAAATAAAATTAAAATATTTCTGACTACACGTAAACTGTAAAGAACAGGATTCGCGGTACTGGGAGCAAGCATTGATATCACTCACGTCACACAAAGAACACTGGTAGACATCTGTTAGTTCACACGACTGAGCGCAAAATTAAATGCAGATAAGTAGGGAATAATTTGTTGACTACCACTCACTAAGTAAGGAATAATTTGTTGACTACCACTCACTCTGGTAAGTAAGGAATAATTTGTTTGGCCACCACTCACTAAGTAAGGAATAATTTGTTGACTACCACTCACTAAGTAAGGAATAATTTGTTGACTACCACTCACTCTGGTAAGTAAGGAATAATTTGTTTGGCCACCACTCACTAAGTAAGGAATAATTTGTTTGGCCACCACTCACTAAGTAAGGAATAATTTGTTTGGCCACCACTCACTAAGTAAGGAATAATTTGTTGACTACCACTCACTAAGTAAGGAATAATTTGTTTGACTACCACTCACTCTGGTAAGTAAGGAATAATTTGTTGACTACCACTCACTCTGACGAGTTATCTATCCCATGTTTCATACATTTCGTACACATTTATCAGTTGCTCTTTTCAAAAAATTTTCGTGGCACCCTTGAAAATTCTAGCGGCACTCCAGGGTGCCCGAGACTGGTTTAAATGCTCATTCAGTCTTTTCTAACACATTTCTAAACAGCACCACACCATAGAACAGGGAGGGGCAACATACGGCCCGCGGGCCGGACCCGGCCCGCGACGGGATTTTGACCGGCCCGCTGACTGTTTCTGGCCATACATGGTAATGTGGCCCGCGTCCACATCCCGCCGCAATCTCCCACTACTTTCTTACTGCGTCGCAGTTAATAGTGACTGTTAGTTATTCTTTGATTGTTTTCGGTTAGATTTAGAATTTACAATAAAATTTTTATCATGGATTTTGCCAAGAAATGTAAAGTTGACAGGGAGTGTAGCCATTTAACAAAGATTGGATGCCTAAGTACTTTTTCATACAGAAGTCGGCAAGAAAGCAGTATGTTTGCTGTGCAGTGAAAGTGTTGCCATGTTGAAAGAGTACATTAGCGGCCATGGTAATGTGGCCCCATCCACATCCTGCTGCAATCTCCCACTACTTTCATACTGTGTAGCAGTAATAGTGACTGTTATTTATTCTTTGGCTGTTTTTGGTTAGATTTAGAATTTACAATAAAATTTTTATCATGGATTTTGCCAAGAAACGTAAAGTTGACAGCGAGTGTCACGCATTTAACAAAGATTGGATGCCTAAGTACTTTTTCACAGAAGTCGGCAAGAAAGCAATATGTTTGTTGTGCAGTGAAAGTGTTGCTGTGTTGAAAGAGTACAACATTAGCCGCCATTATGCGACGAAACATGCAGGATATGGCAGTACTTTATCAGCAGCGGAACGGCAAACAAAAGCAACAGAACTGGACAGAAAACTTGTAAAGCAGCAGAATGTATTCAGAAAAGCCAAAGTAGCCCAGAAAGCTGCTACTCATGCCAGCTTTGTGGTCGCATACAACATTGCTAAGCATAGTAAATCGTTCTGTGATGGTGAATTTGTCAAAAAGTGCATGCTCGATGTAGCTGATCAAGTCTGTCCAGAACACAGAAAGAAGTTTGAAGAAGTCAGTTTATCGAGAAGAACTGTGGCTCAACTCAGAAAATCAGAATGGCTGTCACATCTGGCGTTTGCAGTTGATCTCTTTGAACATATGAATGAATTGAACACCAGACTTCAAGGGAAGGGCACTTTTGCTCACGAAATGTACTCAACAGTGAAGGCATTCAAGGTGAAGCTAAAACTGTTTTCTCGCCAGCTCAGTCAGAATATCACAACACACTTTCCAACACTCGAAACTATGGCACCCCAGATGATGTCAACTGAGAAGTACACCAATATGATATCTGCACTAGACAATGAATTTTCTCGTCGTTTTGCGGACTTCCAGAAACTTGCTGCTGAGTTTGATATCCTGTCATCACCGTTTACAACTGACTTTGAAAAGGCGCCGGATGCTCTACAGCTGGAACTGATTGATCTGCAGTGTGACTCTACCCTGAAAGAGAAATTCCAATCTGAAAGCATTGACAAATTTTATGAGTCACTGAATGAGTCCAAGTTTGCCAACCTGAGAAAGATGGCCATGAAACTACTTGTTCTGTTCAGGTCTACATACATTTGCGAACAAACATTTTCGACCATGAACATTAACAAGACAAAGCTGCGTTCCAATCTAACTGATGTTCACGTGCAGTCTTTACTGAGAATTTCTACGTCCGACATGCAGCCAGAGTTCAAACAACTTGTTGAAAACTTTGATCGACCACAGATGTCTCATTGACTTCAGCAGCTATTGAAGTACATTACGTTAAATTTATTAAATACTGTTTTTGGTCTCTATGCTGTAATGTTTACAAGTTTAAAGTTTACACTAAATACGATTTATCCCTTGCATGGATAAATACGCGATTAAGGTATTGATTTAGTAATCCGGCCCGCCAAGGACTTCATTTTCTCATACCCGGCCCGCCGACTGAAGAAGTTGCCCACCCCTGCCATAGAAGCACGCGCCCATGCTGCTTGCCGTCTTGTTAATGACGCTTTTTCATGAGACAGATCAAAGGATGGGCTCACTTCTGACAAGACATTTATTTATTCGTTTGTGCTGTTAAGTTTAAAAGAAACATTAAGTTCTGACATGAATTAAGATCCTTCGGTGTGTTTTGTAATCAGCAACACAGCTCTTTGACATGAATTAAGCTCAGTGTTTTATAATCAGCAACATAGCTCTTTGGCCATGAATTTAGCTCAGTGCTTTATAACCAGCAACACAGCTCTTTGACATGAATTAAGATCCCTCAGTGTTTATTATAATCAGCAACACAGCTCTTCATTAAGTTTTGACATGAATTAAGATCCCTCATCCGAGCGTTTCATAAGAGGCACACCTCCTCATTTAGATGACATGAGTTAAAAATCTCTCAGCGTTTTATAATCAGAGGCAAGATGACAGAAATTAAGATATCTAAGTGTCATTTAATCAGAGGAAAAACTCTTCATTAAGTTGACAGGAATTAAGGTCTCTAGATGTATTATAATAATCAGAGACACAACATAAGAATCCCATGTCAGGCAGAGGGTGCACTGTTTGAAAAAAATCTAATGACGATGGCCAGTGGCATGCGTGCGTGCGTGTGTGTGTGTATTTGAGAAAGAAAGTAAACGGGAGGGTGGGGTTAAAGCCCGACATATCGCGTGAAAATCGGGCGCCAGCTCCCCAAGTATTTGTTACCGGTTATTCATTTCACGTGACCAGCTCCCCAAGTATTTGTTACCGGTTATTCATTTCACGTGACCAGCTCCCCAAGTATTTGTTACCGGTTATTCATTTCACGTGACCAGCTCCCCAAGTATTTGTTACCGGTTATTCATTTCACGCATAGGAATCTCACTCGATATTACACTACACTGCATGTTTCCACACGATATTAGTTATTACTGCATGTGGTGTGTGGCACAAGGGTCGCTTGTTTGTAACGTCAATAGAACTAACGGTGTAGTGAACGGACGTCATGTTTTCACACTATATTTGCTGCGTGTGATATGTGAAACAAGGGTAGTTTGTTTGTAATTTCTCTGGGACTAGCTGTATGCTGAATGGAGTATATGTCTGCAAAGCTCGTCGGCCAAAGGTCGTTTATGTATCAAGTAAAGTGACCCAATAGCTTACTACTTTTACATTACACCTGATAACGTATTCTTTATGGAGATCACCGCAATGTCGCCTGATGTTGAAAGCACACTGATACAGCTTTAAATCGGTCATGGTCAAAATATGGACTTGTTAACAAACTCCGTTCATCAAGTGAACAGTTCGATAAGACAACTAGGTTCGAACGAAGGCAGTGTCACAACTCTTTTCTTTTAATTTCTTTTCACGAAACCAGCAAAGATTATCTCAAAATAAAGGAGTGAATACCAATTATTTTTTTTAAAAATATCTATCGTTAAAGTAGACGGAAAACGAAAGGTCAATCTGCGGGACAAGTGAGACTGCGAAAAGTACAGCAGACGATAAAGCCGACGCCTCCCTCTGACGGTAAGTTAGTCTAGCCATAATTAGTGGGTCTCATACTCACTTCTTTGCAGTATTAAAATGTCATAATTTTATTTCAAACTGCCACTTATAAACGTCACTATTTCCAGTTTTTCGTAAGAGTTTCAATAATACAGCTTATGGGGAGACAGAGTTATTTAGAATTAGTACTATCACGCCATGACTATCATATACCACAATGGCTGTTATAAATTGTCCTATATTATGTGCGTGTGAAACACGCACACAAAAAACTCGCTCACTTATGAGTTAACCAGCGACTCTTGAATGGGGGCTGTTGTTACCTACACCTGGTAAATAAAACTCCCCTGTGCTCTGACTAGACTAGGGCACGGGATCACTGGGACCATTTCACTTCCATAAGCAAACGCACCTAAAACTGTCGTGTACCTTTCAATGGCCAGTAAGATTGTTGTGCTAGAGTGAACTCGTGTCATGCCAGGTCTCGTGGTGCCAACGGTATGCTGTATGTCTGGCCAGCAGAAGCACAGGTAAAAATCGCGGTTGTTTTATTTTTTTTTAACAGCCTTGCTAATCCATTACTACCCAATACGACAACATGCAGGCCCCTGTAAGCCCTCTCGTGTACAACATGCCATGAGTTAGAATACACACACACACACACACACACACACACACACACACACACACTGAGCTGTTTGCGGTAAACATTTCGGACCAGTTAAATCAACGTAACATGTCTTTCTCTAAACTGTTGGTGTTTATTTCTCTACAGTTCTGCTGTTTAATTTTTCTTCTTTTTTAAAACTATTTTTTAACCCTTTACTACACTTGTAACAATTAGGATGATACCAGTTCGCATGCCTAAAATGCTAAGAGTTAATATTGTGAGAAGTGCTCTTTTCTAGTATATGTTCGCTGAATCTAACATTGGACTGTTTCCTAAATCAACAAATCTAACAATGGATTTTCTCCTGAATCAAACATATCTAACTGTGGACTTTTCCTGAATCAAATATATATAACTTTGAACTTTTCCTGAATCAGACATTTTTCATGAATCAAACAAATCCAAGATTGGACATTCTCCTAAATCAAACAAAACTAATGGACTTTTTTTTTTTAAATCAAACAAATCTAACAATGAACTTTTTTTCTGAATCAAACATATCTAACAAAGGACTTTTTTTCTGAATCAAACATATCTAACACTAGACTTTTCCTCTTGTTTTTTCCTCTCCAGTTTCAATGCTTCAGTGTTGTCTACGGTCTATGTAAAGAGTTAGGGTCTCAAAAAATTAACCTCGTTTTTGAAGTGATAGGTTGCTAATATTACTTGTAGATAAAAAAAAAAAGTATGCACAACATATAGTCTATTTACGTTACAATTAAGAAAAGAATTATTGAGTGTAAAGATATATTTTTATTTTCTTTTTTTTTGTTTAAACAACAAATCACATTACAGAAAGCTTTGAAAGCTTGCCACTGTAGCAATTAGTGACACAATTATACTCATTTTGTAATCTACATAAACTAGTCTTTCCCTAGTCAACACAAACTCTAGTCTTTCCCTACCTATACTCTAGTCTTTTCCTAGCCTAAATAAACTAAGTCCTCCCCTAGTTCCTATAAGCCATTTAGAGGCATAAGACAAGTACTAGCTTTTATTCTATGTAAACAATTAAACGCATTAAGCAAGTGTTGTCTTTCTTAATACATTTATTCTTCGCCAAACCCGCGAGTGCACAAATCATTTAAAGGCGTGCGACTTAAGCCGCATCGGTAAAACTGGGTAAATAGGTGTATAAAAAATATTTTTAAAAACTGGGTTAGCTATAATGAGAATCTGCTATGAGTGTAGTTTGAAATCCCACTGCGCATGACTGATCTAGCGCCGCAAACAGCAGCTTAAGAGGGGCGAAGATACCTAAGAGACAAAGGAAAGTAAGTTACGTTTCGTAACAGGAGCACTCTTGAGCCACCCTGACACTGAAATAATATTTCTGTTATCTCCCCCGACCACGTGCTCTATCGCAACAGAATTGCCATACAGCATTCGGGATCTCGACAAGGTCAAAAAGAAGTAAATACGTGGGTTATTCTTTCAGTCACATGACCTTGTTCAACTAGCCAACGGATTGCGCAATTGATCGAGGTGGAAATCATGTTGCCATTAATTCCAGGCTAGGGCCTTAGGTCCGCTTTAGACTTTTGTAGACGTGCGCATGCGCCTTCATTTTAATATTTTAGATTTGAAAGGAGACCGACAAGAAAGGAAAAGAGGTGTTTGTGTGAGAGATCTGCATGTATATGGACTCTATGCGTGTGAATGAGAATGTGTATGTCTCTACGGAGTGCAAGTGTTATGAAGTATACAGAGAGAAAGACAACTTTGTACAAACTGTTTATACGGATGTGTCCAATCTCACTCACGTCATGAGCTACACAAACCTAACGGTATCCTTGACTAAAGGTAAATTTCGCACTACAAAAAATAAGGAGTTTACACGCAACGACATCCTACAGGACGGCAGCAGACAAATTGAAGAAGCGACGTTTGCCTACGTCAGTGTTGAAATGAAGCCTTATTGTAATTTTCTCGTTTGCTTGTTTTAAAATTAATAAACCCTGACTAAATTATTGTCGTGTATTTTACTAAATTCCTAAATATATTAATAAAGCAAAATACTAAGCGAAAACCGAGTGACATATGTGACTGAACAGTTTATGTAATACTGTTAAATATATATGGTATGCGCGGGGAGGGGGTGGAACTTAGAACGATCATATTCTATAGAATAATTTATATCTGTTAAAGATGAATATCATGAAGTAGTGGGAACTCAATCACTTATATTACTTCCATTAAGCTTGCCGTCTTTCAATGTTACTTAATTTTTCGTGGATTTTCTAATTTATCTCTACGTGAAATTGTTTTTGTCTGAATAATTATAAAAACGAATCTGTTCTTTCTTTCATTTCCATTTATTATTTGGTTGCCTTTCTTGCGAACCAGCTACAAATTAACTAGTTACACACACAGTAACATTTTGTGTCATTGGTGCCTATGAAATTGGAAAGAAAGAAAAAATAAGAATTTACTGATGCATAATACTTGTAATGAATAAAAACACTAATACGTCAACAAACTAAAGAGACTGTTACCTCATTTGGACCTTTTCCGTTTATTAAAGAAATTGGCTTTGTACCTCAATCTTTCTTGGCTTTGTACCTCAATCTTCAGACGCTCAGCAGGATTATTAGTACCTAAATATTTTAATGTATCAAATTAATGTTGCATGTGCATCACGATTTAGACTCAGAAGATTGCTTATATTCCAAGATCTCCAAAATGGCTTCTCATACGGATGCTAAATGAAATAAAGGCTTTTGTGAGATTCCTAATATTAGTGGTACTGATTATACTGAAGTGAGTGTATATCAGCAATATACCTGATAAAGACATTAAGTGTATTCCAGCAGGTTCATGGTATTCGAAAAGAAAGTACAACCCCTGGGAAATGTTTGTTTATTGCTAAATTATAAAAATTGTTGAGTATGTTAGCCACCCAAGCTGCGCACATAAAAATATTCAACGAATCATGTTATTCTATACATTCCTCAATGTTGTATCCCATACATTCCTCAACGTTGCATTAGATATTATTATTATGTGCATACATTATATATGGGTTGCGTTTCTTTTTGAATACACTATATATTAGCAGTATCCCTAGATGAAAGTATATCAACGCTATTCCTAGATGAAAGTGTATTAACACTAATCCTGTTTGAAAGTATATTACTGGTATCCATAGGTTAAAGTATGTAAACATGAACTCTGACTGACGATAATATCTGCGGTATCCAGAGTTTAAGGTACATTAACACTATCTCTAGAAGACATTAATATTAGCAATATTACTGTGTAAAGGTACATTAACACTACCTCTAGAAGACAGTAATATTAGCAATGGGGGACTCGGTTTCATGACTCATCATGTGCTACTCGCTTTGATGATACATCCTAAGTGGGACTAGCTATGATGACTCATTGTGGACTAGCTATGATGACTCATTGTGGACTAGCTATGATGACTCATTGTGGACTAGCTATGATGACTCATTGTGGACTAGCTATGATGACTCATTGTGGACTAGCTATGATGACTCATTGTGGACTAGACTGCTGATGCATGGGCATTAACTATGGAACGGATAAAAGATGTTTCTCTTGAGGCTCAAACCCCGTACCACTCTTATCTCAGCTATCGATGTAAAATCATTTATGCAAAATAAACTGCGTGAAAATAATCAAAAAAGACAAAAGCATTAGTGTCTTCTAGCCGTCTGTACGATATTTAAATCCGTTGCCGTCATCAGGCCTTACAAAACATGTGAAAATGTATCTTAAGGTAGCAATTTATTACCCGTGAGTGAATGTTTTCTTCGCAATTTATTACACTAATTCAGGTAGCAATTTACGACTCGCATAAGAGAGGTTGTTCAGGTAGTAATTTATGACCCGTAAGAAAAGCTGATCCTGTAGCAAATAAACCCAGTTAGGGTCTGCTCAGGTAGCAGTTCATAAACCAGTGAAGGGTTGCTAGGTAACAATTTATGATCCGTCAGGAAGATATTCAGGCATTTCATCATTCCTCCTATTGAAAAAACGTTTTCATTGAGTGAAACATACTCATATTTTCTTTTATGAAAAGTTTTCTTTACGTAAACATATTTCGTCATTTGTCATATTAAAATATTTTTTTTTACTAAAACATTTCGCCATTTCTCACACTGAAAACTTTATTTGCATTAAATATTTCGTCATTTCTCACACTGAAAACTTTACTTGCACTAAAATATTTCGTCACTTCTCACACTGAAAACTTTACTTACACTAAAATATTTCCTCATTTCTCACACTGAAAACTTTACTTGCACTAAAATATTTCTTCATTTCTCACACTGAAAACTTTACTTGCACTAAAATATTTCCTCATTTCTCACACTGAAAACTTTACTTGCACTAAAATATTTCGTCACTTCTCACACTGAAAACTTTACTTGCACTAAAATATTTCGTCACTTCTCACACTGAAAACTTTACTTGCACTAAAATATTTCGTCATTACTCACACTGAAAACGGAAAATACTTCTGCTTAATAAAATTATCAGTTTGATTTCTTTTTAAATTCAAACACAGTTGTGAAAATATACGTTCAGTCATCCGTGAAAACTTTAACCACGCACGGCTGAATGGGTTTTAATATAATGACACACACAATTATACACAAACTATGTGTATACAATATTTATTCTCGCCGTGTGTTAAGTGTAAACTGTAAATGACTCAAACCGGGGATGAACACTGTACAAATAAAGCAAAGTCTTAAGTCGACCTTGATGACCTAGCAAAAGTTAGTATGAGACAACTGCTAAAACAATATATAAATATATTTAGCGAATGAAATGAGTTGAGTTGAAGCGAATTTTCTCTTCAAAATGTGGGCAGTTTTTTCTTTTCTTTATAAAATACAGTGAAATACTGAAAACAACCAGGATTCGTGGGTCATCGGATACACAGACAGCAACATGTAATAACCGACAAGCCCGCATGTACTCTTGAAAACTTATGATTGACGGGCCCTAGTGTGGGGTGGAAACAATCACGTATGATTGACGGGCCCTAGTGTGGGGTGGAAACAATCACTTATGATTGACGGGCCCTAGTGTACGCTGGAAACAATCACGTAAGACTGACAGGCCCACAAGAATACTAAACAAACAATAATAAAGGTCCCTCACGAAATAATTTATGTATAACCAGGTGAAATCTTCACTCCGCACCAGTCAAACAATGTATCTGAGTGCTGTTTAGTTCTTGGCTATGTATAACCAGGTGTAACCTTCACCAGTCAAACAATGTATCTGAGTGCTGTTGAGTTCTTGGCTATGTATAACCAGGTGTAACCTTCACCAGTCAAACAATGTATCTGAGTGCTGTTTAGTTCTTGGCTATGTATAACCAGGTGTAACCTTCACCAGTCAAACAATGTATCTGAGTGCTGTTTAGTTCTTGGCTATGTATAACCAGGTGTAACCTTCACCAGTCAAACAATGTATCTGAGTGCTGTTGAGTTCTTGGCTATGTATAACCAGGTGTAACCTTCACCAGTCAAACAATGTATCTGAGTGCTGTTGAGTTCTTGGCTATGTACAACCAGGTGTAACCTTCACCAGTCAAACAATGTATCTGAGTGCTGTTTAGTTCTTGGCCAATCGTTTAGCCCGGTGAAGCCCGCGATCTAACCCAGTTCATCAGCTGCACAATGCGCCCGATTCCTGTTCAGATGTACTGTTGAGCCCAGGGGACTATATGCACCCCATCCCAAACAGCCCCACAATGCGTTCATACCAAACATCCATTGAAATACAAAGACATAACCCATCTATCTGTAAAAGGTTTAGAGCTATCAATTGCTACCCTCCAGCTCCACCACCCTTCAGTGCGTTCCCTGCTTGACTGAATTTTAGGGATGGTTTCATTTCCTATGCGTTTTGCTGATTACAACTTTAAAGTGACTAACCCGAGATGAACTCGCGTTCATATTCAGTATACATGGAACAACAACAACAACTGGATAAGCAGAGAAGTTTCTGGTAAACACACCACGAATTATTTAAGAATCGGGACTCTGCAACAAGCCATAGAAACTTTATTTTGTGTCTGGAAAAGTCAATGAAAAGAAGTACTATTATATAACAAGTTATGTCCTTCTCTCGATGGTTGTGTGCAGGTGTGTATTACAAAAAAAAAAAAAAAAAAAAACTTTCTAACTTACTTGAACTGTGCTTTTTATCACCAGTCCTACTCAATATAACTGAAAGTAACTTCAATTTACTGCTACGTTAAGTGTTGGTTATAATTTTATCACCAGTCCTACTCAAAGTAACTTCAGCTTACTGCTACGTTAAGTGTTGGTTATAATTTTATCACCAGTCCTACTCAAAGTAACTTCAGTTTACTGCTACGTTAAGTGTTGGTTATAATTTTATCACCAGTCCTACTCAAAGTAACTTCAGTTTACTGCTACGTTAAGTGTTGGTTATAATTTTATCACCAGTCCTACTGAAAGTAACTTCAGTTTACTGCTACGTTAAGTGTTGGTTATAATTTTATCACCAGTCCTACTCAATATAACTGAAAGTAACTTCAGTTTACTGCTACGTTAAGTGTTGGTTATAATTTCAAACCTCTGATGTAATCAATGTGATAAAAGTGTGCATGGTTATCTACTCAGCACCATCCGCCCCTACATTTTAACAATACTACTGTACTAGACTTCAACAGACCGTACTGGCTCGGGGTATGGGACCCTGAAATACCAAGTGACCACCATGTTACTTTCTTTTCCTGTCTGGCCATTCAGAACAAAACAATGGCTTGAACCGACAAGCTATATTATGCAGTAGTAAACACAACTTCAAACATGAGTTTATTCTACAAGCAGAAAATGACCACAAACACTAAATACATATTCCACAGTATACATTTGTCTTCATCATCTACTCCTTGCAAAAAACAAAAAAAAACCCACTGAAATTACGTCATTCAGCTATCCACCACTTTTCTCAAAATAAAGGTCAAGTAGCATGCGCTCTCATAATTGCTATAAAAATAGATTTTTGTGGTTATTCTGGTTTTCACTGCTCGCGCTATAATCTTTTGCTTACTGGTTGAGGAGAGAGAATGGCCTTAGAAATATTTCATGTATTTTCGTTATTGATATGTTATACATGTTTTAATAAGATGTATTATGTGAATAGATATTATTTCTACAAATGTTTGAACTAAGCTGCTCGTATATTGTGTACTAATCACTTGACATTGTAAATACCATTGCAGGAAACTTAGTTGAGACTGGAATGTAAGAAAGAATGGAGTTATAAAGTTTGATTTGAACCTCCTGGTTTACTGTGACCGACCATGGTAAAGGAGGGAAGTGGCATGTAAGAACACTCTACACAGCTGATGTGTGGTGGCAAGATATGTTATCTGAACAATTTCAAGTGTAGAGAGGTTGTTAGACATCACTACATTTATTGTTCTGTTTAAAGGAGTTGACTTGGTGAAAAGAAGTGCCCAGGTGAACTCTAAGTAGTGTTACAGTGTTTTTCAACGTGTGAATGAGGCACATGGGGCTGACGTAATAACTGCTGAAAATAACGTGTCTTTGAAGGACTATTGAGACAGCAGTTAAACAAGGCTATGTAAAATTATTATCGCTTATCTCTAATAACTCCATTTCTCTTCTCTGATAAGACTATCCTGTGATTTGTAATGACATACTGTTGAATTGAATTTTCTAGATAAGAACTGTGTAAACATAAAATTATCTGAAAGTGGGTTCATGGAAATATTGATGTCAAGTAATCCAGTTCACTGTATTTATCATATATATATATATATATATATTTGATTGTTGATTTAATACATGTATTGTTAAATTTATTGACCTTCTTATGCATATTGATAACTTTATGTTGGAGAAGCAAGTGGGTGGATGTGGGCTCTCTAAGACGGATTTGTCTTCTTTAGTAAGAAGTTTTCCACTCACGGAAACATTGTGACCATAAATGTTGTTGTGGAAGAGAGAAACATTGACGGCGCCCATATATCCACCAAGTGAGAGACGAGTGGTTCTGTTGGAGGATCATTAATAAAATAAATTATCATCACTTGTAATTAGTTATGGATAATTAATTAATTATAATCATATCCATTAACTAAGTGGCATTGGTGTCACATGTTTGCTATTCTGGCCCTAAGAAAATTATGTATGCAT
Source organism: Sinotaia quadrata (assembly GCA_028829895.1). NCBI lineage: Eukaryota > Metazoa > Mollusca > Gastropoda > Architaenioglossa > Viviparidae > Sinotaia > Sinotaia quadrata. The sequence goes on along the minus strand of CM054177.1, from coordinate 119,506,981 downwards.
CTCAACTCCAATCATTCAGGTATCTAATCATTGCAGAAGTATGGAAGAAATGCAGTAGGAAAATTAATTTGGAAATATTAAATTAAAGGGAAACAACTCTTTGGGAATGAGATAATTTCTGGAGTTTGAAAAACATGTTGTACATAAAACTGGAGGTACAATACTAGGTCATTCATCACATGTATGATTAAAATAATAAGTACGGTTTTGGTAAATCTGTGTACTGCTTTTATTATTAACTCTATTATTAACATTAATTATTAATGTACATTTCTATGTGTGCAGATGACTAAGCACTTCCAATGAAACATCCCTTAAAAACTCTTTGACGCAACCCAAAGAAGCTAACAATAAATAGCATCTTGATTTATTTTTTAAAAAAATGAATCCCACACAAAAGAAATGGTGCCAGTCCCTTGCCATCCTGCTTGTTGCCATAGCAACTATTCCAGCTCAAGGACAAGAGGAAGAAAGCAATCCTTTGACAGTGAAAGCCTACAGTAGTGTTGAAGAAGGCAATGCCATTAATATTGAGTGCACTAGCAGTAATGAGTCCTTAGAGATTCAATGGTATTTTAACGAAGCTGGAGGTGAAGGGCTAGTTTTCACAAACAACTCGACTCAACGAATTTATGTTGAAGATGGAACACTGATCATCAAGAATGCCATGCTGAATGATTCTGGAATTTATGTGTGTCACACAAGTAACTTAGAATACAATACCACTGCAGAGCTCAAAGTGTACATAATGCCATCTTACTTCGAAGAGGGGATGATTATTATGGGTATTAATGCTGGATTGGTGTTGATTTTCTTGATCTGTTTCCTGTATACATTTATTAGAGGCAAGCAGGAAAGAAAACAAATTAAAAAGTTACACAGATAAGAATGTGTGCCCTTGAGAAAGGGTTTTTGGGGGGAAAATATGATATGTTTTACATATATCTAAATTAACACTTACCTGTTAAGAGTTTCTAAGTGTACTATGCAAACCTTTCAACACTCATTTAATCTAACCCTGGAGAATGTTTCTGTTTTTGCACCAGTTATTTTCTGCTCAGAGCCTGCCTTGACGGCACAAATGAATCACATAAATATCTTATAAAAAGTTTCCAAGAGTGGACTCCATGATCACCTTTTAGAGTCAAAGTCATTATTTTTCATTAACGAACATAATTTGTTCATGGCCAAGTGTAAATAGTGTGTGTCAATTGTCAATCAATTTACAATCAATTTTTTAAAAATATATCATTTTATCATAAAATAAAAACTAAAAGCATTTTATACTTAAAAGATTGTAAAAGTGAGATAAATATTAAAAATAATATGACTGAATGTTATAAATCATGTAATTTATATATATAACGGGTTACTAAACAACAGTCATGCTTAAAACAAAACAGATTTTATCATGACTTTCATGGTGTGAATTATTCTCATCAAACTGACTTTGTTCATTTTGGTTTTTGACTGATTTACAAAAAGAAAATATCTGGATTTACCAAGTTATCCTGTATTTCACTTATCAAACAAATTTAACCTGATTAAGACATTGCTGACTCTTAAAATGACTCTCCGGGAAGCCCTAGTTGCTAAAATTCAGTGCATTAAGGAGCACCTCTGGATATCTGAAAATTAATTTACTGTGTGAATGAAATATTTAAAAACATCATAATCAGCTAATTTTCTACTAATTCTGTACTTTTTGGTAGGATTAATGATTGTAGCATTCTAATATTTTAATTGACTTTGCATTTGTCATATACTTTTATTATGTACTGCATTTAAGAAATCAATGGCCATCACAACTACAAATGCCTTACCACTAAAATTTTAAAGAAATTATTTTTTTTCAGAAGCATTTTAAGTTATATAATTATGAACAAAAGCTCAATGTATTATTGAGCCTCATTGAGAACTTTGATTGCTGGAGGCTTATCTGTCTTTTGTCTGCTAACGTTACTTATACTGCTGTAGGGCTTATCTATCCATTGTCAACATAACTTACAGAGCTACATGGCTTATCTATCCATTGTCTGCAAACATAATTACACAGCTGTAATATCCACATGGTCTACAACATTCAGCAGCAATCATCTGACACCATAGTGATCACTCACCAGATGAATCTGATTACAAAATGATTAAGTTCTCTGTAAACGGTTTTACATTTTTGCCTAAAAATTAACAAAGCCACTTTTATCACTTGAAATAGCTCTATAAGAGTTTTTTAAGCTACATATTGCAACATTTTTTAATTGATCTAATCATGATGATGTACTCTGTCAGTTAATAATAATAAATTTATTGCATTATTTTTCAGATTATTTATAAACACTTTGCAAGGGTGAACTATCCCAAATGTTGTATAACATAGCCACTATGCAGAATATAGCAAATGTGTGTCATTTCTGTGAAAGGAATTAAGAACTACTGTATTAATTTGTAAAATAATAAATCTAACAAACAAAAAGAGGGCATTTCATTAATAAATTTATTACAATATTAGTGTCTCATATTTTTTTTAAATCTCTAAGCCTGACATTTAAGTTGCAACCAGGGAGAGAATATGTGGGATGGAAAAAATATCCTATTATGACTATGTTCTAAATTGTTAAAATTGTGCACCTATCAGATTTTTTTTTACTTCCACTTCTAAACTTATTTAACTGTTATACTTGCAAACATTTTATCAGACATTCCTGTGCTTTTGATATTCTGTGAATTTTTCTCTTTACAATATACCAGTTGTTTCTGTCGCTTTTTTGCCACTTTTATATAATATTTATATAATAAGATTCAATTGTTATTGTGTAATGAATTTTGATAAATATGAATATGAGATTTAGATGGACATGATTTTATCTAGATTCAATATAAAGAAGTGTTGTAAATACCCACAGGTTTGATATTGACCTCCGATACCTGTGAATTTAATTTTTAAAGATTTTGATTCAGCATGTACTGAGTTAACTTTTTATATGGATTGTTAATTTACATTAATTAACTGTGATATTTTTTAAAAGATCATAAAGATAATATATTTAACCATTATTGATAAAAATAAATTTTATAGTTTAGGTTTCACTATTAAGCTATCCATGTTTAATATGTATCTCTATAACATTGCAGTGGCTTTTTTTACATTTAAAGTGGCTTTCAATCATAAAATCTAAGACCTGCTCTGGCATAATGAGTTTTGTTATATTTTGACATTGTAGGATATTATTGTCAATTATTTATCTTTAATTTGGTAAAAGAATCAGAGCTCAAACTAAAGAATTTACAAGCATCTAAAGTCAGCGAGCTTGAGTGAACATTATAAGAAATCTTGTTCAAAGATCCTTCACAAATTCTGACAACTTATTTATGTTTGACAGAAATTACCTGGACAGATCATGTTCAGTCATAAGCGTAGTACTTGAAATAAGTCATTGTAAGAGTTTTCTGTGATGTATAACATGATAGGGGTCATTATCATGTACTAAAAAAATATATATAAATTAGGTCATTTATCAAGTAAGTTTATAAAATGATCTTTCACTAATTTAACATAAAAAATTAGCAATAATAATCTAGCTGAGCAAAGATTAAAATTAAGTAATGCTCAAAGAAGTGATATCTGGTGAAAAGTCAAAATAACATCAACATTTATCTCACCATGTCCACAGTGAGTTAGTACTCACTTACCAGAGCATGTCTTTGTGCATAATACCACACACAAGCATAAATTATTTCTATTAATTTAAACTTAGTTTAAGAAAGGAGAAAAGCAGGTGTGCCGAAAATTAAAAATATTTCTACCAAATAATCAGTGCAATTGTTTTAGTTTTTAAAAATTTTTTTAGTAATGTATATTCTTCATCTGTGCCATATTTATTCAAACACTTAATTTATAAACTCTTCTCTTGAGTTTTTTAAAATTATTTATCAACTAGTATATTTATTTTCTGCATGTCTTTAACACATAAAGATACTTTGCATAGAAAATAAATGACAAAGATAATTCTTCATATGTGTCATCTAATGATCTATTTGCATATTACTAATAACCAAACACTTGTTATTGAAATACATTTATAAACTTTTCTGCTGGGTTTTTTAAACTTATTTATCAACTAATATATTTATTTTCTGCATATCTTTAGATACTCTGCACAGAAAATAAATAATGACATAGATAAATGTGACAGCTATGAGAAAAACAAGTAGATTTATACTGCCAGACAGGGGAAGAGCTAGACACAAACATATTCACAGGCAAATGTATTTAAATATATGTCACGTAAATAGAACTTTTTTTTCCTGTACTTAGATGGGTGATTCAACAATGTCACTTTGTTCAAGCAGGAAGCACACACACATGTGTTCTCAGAACAGAGTGACAGATTCAATTTGTCTTTGCAAAAATTATTCTTACTTACCACCTCCATTGCAATAACAGTACACTGTCTAATAAATAAGGATTCACTCTGCCCAGTCACCACGGAGAAAATTTTCAAGCTAGTAAAAGTTCAGCTAGCAGATAGTTTTTATCCCAAAACAAAAATATCAAAACTGTTTATTTTTACGATAACTCCACACAAGAATGTGGTCAGTGAAGTTAAATGGGACAGCATGTGAGTCTGTTTATTGCTGGTTTATGTTTTGCCATGAGTACATTTTTAGATCATGTGAAGATCAACTCCCTGTTCATTTTTAGAAAGATTCGTGTTCAATTCATTCATTTATGTTCAATACTCTCAGCAACAGTTAGCTTGTGGTAATGCTTGACATACAAAGCCATGGCCAGTGGCAATAGTGGCAAACAAAAGTAATTGCTATTAGCAATACCTAGCAAACAAAGTAACCACTAGAAGTAATACCTGGCAAACAAAGTAACCACTAGAAGTAATACCTGGCAAACAAAGTAACCACTAGAAGTAATAACTGGCAAAGTAACCACTAGAAGTAATATCTGGCAAACAAAGTAACCACTAGAAGTAATATCTGGCAAACAAAGTAACCACTAGAAGTAATATCTGGCAAACAAAATAACCACTAGAAGCAATACCTGGCAAACAAAGTAACCACTAGAAGTAATATCTGGCAAACAAAGTAACCACTAGAAGTAACATCTGGCAAACAAAATAACCACTAGAAGCAATACCTGGCAAACAAAGTAACCACTAGAAGTACATGTAATACCCAAGGTGCAAACTAAGCACTAGAAGTAATACCTGGCAAACAAAGTAACCACTAGAAGCAATACCTGGCAAACAAAATAACCACTAGAAGCCAGTGGCAATGCCTGACATGAGAAGACATCACCAGCCAAAAATAAACTTTCAAAGAAAGCAACAAAAGAGAACACAAACTTAATGAAATGGCATTAGTGGATTCTTTCTGTGATTAATGCCAGTTGAAAAGGAATATGTTTCATTCCAAAATGTTAAAAAAATAACAAGAGTGGGAAAGAAATGCTTGTCACTTAAAGAGAAAAGCAAAGAAACAAAAACACCTTAAAATTTAACCATCATAGAATGTGAAAGTTTAGCTTCCAAAAGCATACAAATTTTGTACACACTGATATAAACAGTGGAACTGCAATCCTAACAGTTGAGTCAGCATCAACAATCAAAAAAACCTGAAGGTGAAATCTTATGCCATGATCAATGAACAATTTTATTGAATGTATATATGATACTAGTTAAATTTCACATAGAAACAATGAAAATGAACATGGCCAACTTCTAATTTAGCATCAACATAATCTTATTTAACTTGCTCATGGAAAAAAAAACTAAAATGACATTCACTTCCAACTTCTAAACTATAAATATAGTTTGACAAATAACAAAGTTCATTTCAATATTTTCTTGAATAAGTGAATAATTCTTTTTAAAATTTTCATTCTAAAATATTTTATCAACGTTAGCAACTCATTCAAATTAAATGCATGTATATGTCTGTGTCACAAAATCTATTTTTGCACAAGAAATGTGTGATTTTGTTTTTTTAAATAATATAACACATTAATAAAATTAAATATTAATATTAGACATTACATTTTAAATACTTTGGCAATATTTTAAATAATAACATTCAATATATCATGCATATATATGTTATCAGTAATTGCAGTAATTTAAATTAGTACAGAATCACTTGCCTTAAAATTTAAATATGCTTTTTTTTGGTGCTAGACTTGCTGATGAAAACAAGGAATGAAATTTGATAGCAAAGACAGTAAATACAGCATTAATATAATAATAATAAATAGGAAAAACACTAAGTGACTGTATGAACTGCAATGTTCATATGCAATTTAATAAAGCAATTTCCATTTATTAAAAAGAAATTCAAACTGACTTATTTTTGCATAAACTGGACTGGCTGGGTGTAAAGTAAAAATACTTTTTTCCTCCTGAGAGAAATCAAGTCAGGACTGATTAATGAGTATGTTACACACCCACATTATCAAATGTGGTCAGTTGTTTTTTTTTTTAAATGAACAGAAAACTGGCAGTGATTGCTAAATACCTAAAGTTATGTGCCCACATTTCTTTTGCTGACCTTTATTTCTTTTTTTAACATTCATAAACCCATTGCCTTAAATAGATATTTCCTTTAAACTTAATGATATTGATAATCTTTCATTAAATGAATTTTATGATGTAAACCACTCAATAGCCCCAATGTCAATCCATTCATTAAAAGAAAATAAAAAATTAAAGCATAAATGTAATCATGACACATTTTCCTTTCAGCAAGATTAGCACCATCTTTTCTGTGAAATATTTCACTACATTTGTTCCTCTTTTATTGTTTATGTTTTGTTATTTTGCATAATGGTTCATTATTTTGCTTAGTTACATTATTTATAGTTGTTAATTTAAGTAGTCCGTATAATTATAAAGATTGTGTGTATTTATACATAACAATTGCAAATTAATTACAACTTTTAGTTGCATAAGATATGGTGCTTTATTAAATAATCTTTTATTAAATATTCATTATTAGAAAATTATTATATTTCTAATGAAGACAATTGCATAAATAGCAAACTATGTAAAAATATTCATGTTTGTCAGATTATAAACTAGCTTTTTTAAATGCAACCAAGTACACTCGAAATAATTAAGAACGATTTATACAAAGACAATGAATATTACTTCCACCATTACCTCCTCTATTGCTCTAATATTTTACAATAATTGATTTTCATTCCATAATGGATATTCATTCCACTGCAATTATGCTTAAATAAGAGCATTCTTGCTTTTGTTAACTTTTCACAGGTCACTAAGAGCTACTATCGTAATATATTTTTCTGTAATGAATTTAGCATTTAAATTGCAATCAATCAACAAAACGGGTATGCCTATGATCATATTAATTACTTATTAAGTAGATTCAGCACTGTTAGCAAACTCAGCTAATCAATCAATCAATCATTCAGTCTGTCAAAGAAATCAAATGGTGTGCCTATGCTCATAATAAGCATACCCATTAGCACAACTCTGTTTAAAACACTACCTAAGCCAACCAATCAAGCAATACAATTACTGCAACTTGAAGACACATGCTAATTAGTTGAAGACACATGCTAATTTCCTCACTTTTAGAACAAAGTGTTCTGATTACAAGAAATCAGATTGCTCATCTACGTTCTGAGAGATGTTCATATATATTTTGAGAACGAAAATGATGTTGTGATATTATTCTAAAGAAAATATCTGACCAAGCATGACACAAAGAGGAAACGTAACACTTTAGTACAGAGAACAATGCACTGAAATTCCTAAATAATAACTTATGCTGAATTGTAAATCATTAACCGACATGATTTTACATATTGTGAACTTCTAAATTTGGTAGCCATGTTTTCAAAGAACTGTGATCAAAGTTTATTCCTTTGAATTAAAAGATGTACAAATAAATGTTTCTCCTTCATTCTTTTAAGTTTATCAGATATGTTGAAAGAAAATATAAAAAATGTTGAAAATTATTAATTTTAAAACAAAGTATATGCATGTGTTGGTGTACATATATATATATTGATGCACGTTAGTATGTTTCTGCAAAACACTACTAATCTCCATTAAATAAAGACAAACTGCATTGGTACATACTCAAATAAAACACTTGCCCCAAAATCCAGATTCAACTGGAAGATTATTATTTTAACATAATTAATATTTAAATTCATAGATTATAATACAAATGATCTTGACCTGCAAATGAAATTGGTAATCAAGAATTATATCTCTTATATTTACTACAACATTTTTGTCTTCCAGTCTTACCTCAAAATTAAAATAGTCAGGGAGAGTTGTGTCTTATTTTTCCATTTCTTTGTTCTTGCAATGCAATGAATATGGTAAGCGAGAGTTATATCCCTTATTTATACTATTACTTATATTTATCATTGAATAGAAAGTATACGGCATGATTCCTAATAACAATTTTGGTCATAAGAAAAGTTTCTAACTATTGCCACATGCGGATTTAATTTAATCTAAAACATATCTTGCCAATATAAATGCTGTTTTACAAAGATTCCAAGATACAACAGAGGAAATAAATGTATCAAATGTTGCAAGTAGTTTAAAAATCAGCATAGATAAAAGAATAACCAATTTGACTTGGACTAAATAAAGAAGTATTTTATCATTGAATGATCAACAACATTAATGCAACAAGTACACATGAAATAACCATGATAATAACACCAAGAAACCTTGATTTCAGTCCATTTCATATATATTATTATTTATGTCTCAAGTATGTATGATAAAATAATGAAAACTAAGACACATTTTAAAGTCATCTCTCCTTTTACTTTTCCTCATTAACTGCAAATCTCCCAAATTCCTTACATATTTTAACATTTTCTTAACAGCAGATTTCACAAATGGTTGATTAAAATATTATAAACATTTATATAATAAGAGGCTACCAAAAGTCAAACAACAAATTTTTTAAATGGTTTAAATTTTGAATTCTTTATATGTTGAATAAAGCAGTATTCAACCCTAAAACTTGTGAAGACATCATTTATCTAAAATATATAAAGAGGCAAAAAAGAGTTTGTATGCAACAGGAACAAAAACATTTGTTCTTGTTATCTGTAGTTTGACATAAAGACTAATAAACATTCCTGTAGCATAACAAGGGTCAATAAAAAGCACATATATTTTTTCTATTTTACAAAAATGTCTTACCTTTAGATTTCTGGACCCTGTTTAACAGCCGCTTGTTGCTAAAAGAGAAAATAGAAACAAGTCAAAACAAGAGTTATTCCCTGCTGATTAATATTATGTAAAACATCTACTAATATAGGTCAAAATTTACACAGCAATGATCTCAAATAAAAGTGCATAAATATATTAATAAATATGAGGAAAGTAGAAAAGTGTAACAGTCCAGATTAATGACCATAAGAAAAAGTGTAAGAAACGAGATTAATAAGGACAAGAAAAAATGAAAATATTCACATGGCAAAGAGGAACAGAAGTGTAACAGTTCATTGGGTAGTGAGCACAAGGCAAAGTGTAACAGTACACAGAGTAATGAACACAAGGAATAGAGTAAGGAACATAAGAAAAGTATCACAATCCACAGAGTAATAATTATTATTTATAATTATAATGAGCGTGAGAAAATGTATACTAATCCACACAGTAATGAGCACAACAGAAAAGTCTAATCATTCAGAGAGTAATGAGTATAAGAAACAGTGGAAATATTCACAAAGTATTCAGCATAAAAAGTGTAACAATCCACAAAGTAATAAGCACAAGAAAAAGTAACAATCCACAAAATAATTAGCATGGCATTAAGGCCACACTACTACACGCCAAGAAGGAAAAAACTATTTTAACAATAATAGAATTTTAGAAGGTAATCAATTATACAATTATATGCATAAATTATATGCATAAAACATTAAAAAATAAGAATCGTATCCAATGACCTAGGATCATTTCTTTATCACCGATGACTTTGTTTTAAAACTCATTGCATGTGCTGTTGTAAAGAATAAAGTTTGTAATCTTACATATTATATTAGAATAATTACAACGGATTCCAGGAAAACAATTATTTGAACCTATTCAGTTTCAAACATACCGTAATTTAGAGAGGCCAATGTTTTTCCTAGCATTGCGATATAATTCGTCAAAGTAACTTGTTTCGAACCAATAATTTCGGAAGAACAACCTACAGCCTTCAAATCTAGAATATAAGTTGTCCTTTGCATAAGAAAGTAAAAACAGTTGCCAGATTTAGAATATCTTGTTTAGTTTTTATTTTATTAATTTTTTAATGTTTGAAAATATGTACTATTTCAGCATTCATAAAAAATTCATAAAATATTTCAAACATGAATTAAAATATATATATAGAGAGAGAGATATTTTTATTATCTACTGGACAAGCCCCAAAAAGTTATGCATGCATGTTAAAAAAATTTAAGAAAAAAAATAGTTACGATTTTTTTTAAATTGTACCCGTCAAAAATATTTTTTGGGGGTACATGTAGAATTTTACAAATTTATAAAAAAAAAACCAAGCATATAGGCTTTCATCCATGCATAACTTTTTAACTGTATGTATGAGGAACTAGTATACCAAATTTCAGGGACAGGGAATAATTGCAACCATTCAAAAGGGGCCTTGGCATGTTGTTCAACGGAGGAAAAAAGTTGTTTTGAGAAAAATGCATTTAAAGTAAACTAAAGACTACAGAACTTGAAAACTGTGTTCAAAGTTGTTTATTTTTTTAATACATATACCCTATCCATACCACACTGGACTGCTGTTAGTCATTTAGCTCTCTTAGCAACATAGAATTAAATATTCTGCTCTTTACATCCTCACTATGCCATCTTTTTTATTTTCTACACAACCAGAATACTGCAAGGAAAATTTTTTAAAAAATATATTTATCAATCTACATTAATAAAATTTGGAATATACGTTGTCTCTGTTATGAGATAGCAATATCAGTTGTTAGTTTTAGAATACATGTTATAGATTTTATTTTATAAATTATTTAAATATATAAAACCTATATTTTAGTCATGTCCATTAGACCAGAGAAAAAATAATGAGTCTTACTGTAAAATTTAAAACGTTATTAACAAGATATTATTCTTCAATAAGCATGCGTTGTTAATTAATAATTGGATACGATTCTTATTTTTTAATGTTTTATGCATTTCTTGGTCTTCATATAATTGTATAATTGATTACCTTCTAAAATTCTATTATACCATGTGAATACATTTTTTACAATTATAATGTGTGCACTGTGTAATAATAAAATAACAATTACTAATTTACAATACATATATATATATATATAAAATTGCCCCTCATATATTTCTAAAAATTTTTTTAAAATTAAAAATTGGAGTAAATGTTCACGATTCCGTAAATTAGAATCAGAACAAATTTGACTCAGGATCATTTCTTTAGCTGTTGTAAAGAATAAAGTTTGTAATCTTACATATTTATTATATTAGAATAATTACAACGGATTCCAGGAAAACAATTATTTGAACCTATTCAGTTTCAAACATACCATAATTTAGAGAGGCCAATGTTTTTCCTAGCATTGCGATATAATTCGTCAAAGTAGCTTGTTTCGGACCAATAATTTCGGAAGAATATTACTTATATGATCTTACATGTAAGATGGATATTATTTATTACAATAAATATTTTATAATTGTCAAAATGACATGGTGTAGTGAATGTACTATCACTACCTGGCCACCATTTTGAAAATGCGAACATCGTCTATCGGTCAAACGGGCAGTAGAAGTGTTATGCGCCAAATTTTGCTTATCCCATCAAGCTCTGACTTCTAAACATAAATAAATATTTAAAGATAATGTTTATTTCACAAGCGAAATTGTATTTTGTCAACTAAAAGTAATAACGGACAACGAATTAGATTCTGGAAGTGTTAAAAACAGACTAGTATATCGAAGAGCTTTTAACAGACAACAGTCTCGACCAATCAAATCAAGTCTTTTACATGGTTTGCATAAAATCCAACCAATCAGGCATTAGGTTATGTCGGAGTTTCACATGAAACTGGACTTTAAAACTGGTTAAAGGCAGTATTGTAATGATTATAATGTAAGGGAGATAATCCTTTGTTTCCGTGTGCCATGTTCCTTTCTACAGTACAAATAATGGCAGTAATCGGGAGTCAAAGTTTTGCGTTTTCTGTGATTTTCGGCTTAGGAAATAAATTTTTCAGCAGAGGTGTTCAAAAAACGTCTTTATTAACATAAAAAATGCATTTTGTACAGTAAGAAAATATAAAATCCTGAACGAGAAGTCATTTAACAATGCAAATATATAATAATCTCAAAAGTGAAAAAAAAAAAATAAGAAAAATTTTTTTTCTTCCACTGGCTCAGGCCATCTGTGGCCTTAAGTGTAACAAGCCACAAAGTAATGAGCATAATATAAAGTGTAACAAACAAAAGAGTAATGAGCACAAGAAAAAGTGTAATAATTCAATGAGTAATTAGCACGAGGAAAAGTCTAAAATCTATTGAAATATATGAGGGGCAATTTTATATATATATATGTATTGAGTAATGAAAACCTGTAAGGATCCAAAGAATAATGGGCATGATGTCAACACATTTAAAGCAAAATGAATAACTTTAACATAAAGACTTATATAAATAAGTAAATAAGGAACAGCACTAACTTTGAAAGTCAGATCAATAACTTTAGATAAATTTAAAAGTAATGATCTTATCATGCATAATTAAAAGACTGTACATGTATGATAATTTAAATAAAAGTTAATGTAGTTTCATAATACCTCACCTTTGCTCAAGGGAAGTAATTTTCTTCTTGGTATCAGAGGTGACATCTGAAATTTTTCTCTGAGACAACTCTAATGAAGTCAGACGTAGTGAATACTGATTATTTAGTGACTGGAACAAATGCCAAAACAAAAATAAGGAAGAACATCTTTTCTGTCAAGTGTTAAGAAAAATGTTTAGAAAAAGAATTTTTCAAGTCCTACCGAAAAGAATTATGCAATTCCTATAGAGCCCCTTCTTTGGGTATTTGCTCTCACTATCACACATCCTAAAAAATTTAATTTAAAATTAACTTCTATTTGTAAGTCAAAGTATTACATTAATATGGTGATTACAAAAACAGACTCTTTCTTTTTTACCCCGTCCAGCTTTATTTGTTGCTCAAGTAATGAAAATTACTGAGCTATCTAACATATAATATAGTTCATGCAACTTATACGAAGCCCAGATATATGCTTATGTGTCCCTTGGATAGGTAGGCAACCTACCTAACATATATATATCTCCAAGCTCAAACTATTAATAGACTTCTCCCATGTATAACATAACTCTGTCTCAGCATCTGCACTCTGCTTCTGACATTTACATCATTAATGTCCTTGTCATAAAGAAAAAAGTTCCTGTCTCTATGAAGAGGCTGTCACTGATATTGAAGTATTTCAACCGATGGGATTGCACTTCCACTTTTTCAAATCTTTAGTATATGATCCGAATTTAATTATGTTTTTCAAAAGATCAAATTTCTCAGACATCAATCCAAAGATGCATTTTTCAATTTTATTTTTAAAAAAATTAAAATTAAAATTTAAGCAATGAAGGGGAGAAAACTTCTGTCTTAAAAGTGCTGTGGCATGTACTTTTAATTTAAAGTAATTGCAGTAAATGAGATACAAAAGGATGCATTTTCAAAGAGTTTTAGTTTGGGAAATAAATTTCTTACACAAGATGGTTTTAAAATAATAACATTATTTCACACCAGGAAAAACATAATGAAATTTATTTTTGGTGTTGTTGCCAAAGAAAATTAAAAAATCTGAGCATAACTTCAAAAGTGGAATATATTTTTTAATGAATAAAGTCCTTAACATAAAATGGATATCAGAGAGAATCAAAATTGGAATTAATTGTTACTATACAATGAAAGCATACATCAGTTGCTAGAAATGGAGGAGGTAGTTAAAGAAGGTAGTTGAAGACCAAAATGTATTCTTCATATTCCTCATAAAACTCTGTTCTAAAGACCAAAATGTATTCCTTGTAAAACTCATTCTGAAGACCAATTGTATTCCTTGTAAACTCAAAAGACTAAAACAAATTCCTCATAAAATTCTGTTCTGAAGATGAAAACATATTTCTGATAAAACTCAGTTCTCAACACTAATACATATTCCTGGTAAAACTGTTCTCCACACCCATACATATCCCTGGTAAACTGATAGTCTTCCACATCCATACATATTCCTGGTAAAACTGTTCTCCACACCCATACATATTCCTGGTAAAACTCTGTTCTCCATACCTTACAATGATCAAATATACTCTAATATGTAAAAGATAATTTGAGTTTAATCATTTATTGATTTATACTTTTTATTTTATTCTAAATTTTTATTTATAATAAAAAAAATAAATATGGTTAAGTTGTGACACCTCTGAAACTTCAAAATCAGCCTCAATTTGATGTTATGTAAAAACATCTGCTTTTGTAAATAGGCGCGCTCTCGTGCGCTTATGTCTATACCAAAGTGGGGCAGAAAAACACATTTAAGTCTGTAAGAAAGGAAAGAAGAAAAACATGCTTACATCTATACCAGAGTGACACAGAAAAACATGCTTACATCAGGATACAATTTAATGTGAAACATATCAAACAAATTCACCAAAATCACAACACAGCCTTAGCTAAATGATGCATTTAGAATATTCTAAACCTTGCATTTATACATATATTTACACACTTTGAATTATAAAGCAAATAAAACAAAAATTTATAAATACAATGAAAATAACCAATGATGGAAGTGTGTATACTATATACTCACCTCAGCCGAATCAAGTCTTATCTGCAACTTTTCCAATTCTACTTCCTTCTGTCGTAAAATTTTCTCCAGCTCTGATTTGGCCTAAAAATGTCATCAATTTATTAACTTGTGTTTTTTTAGTATTAAAGTAAACATAATCAATTCTTATGAACTCTCTTAGGAAATGTCAACCAACCATGGAAAATACTTATTACTAATAAATTTCTCACCCTAAATCTCCTCTGAGGAAAACATATTATTATTATTATTATTATTATTTCTCTCACCCTATACATACATGTCACTCAAGAAAACTCTCTAACATACATTCCACAGAACAAAGACACTCTCCCATTTTCAAATTCTACAACTATATATATTGCTAGTTTATAGAGGTATGGCAGATCATTGAATAATTCAGTTGTGTATACAAGCTTAATTTTATTAACAATTGAAAAAGAAGATTTATTTTTTTAAAAATTAAGTAAAAATCAACTAAACTTGTGGCAAGTCCTACATGTGCAACGATGAATTATATGAGTGCTTACATAAAGGCATGGAGGTGGACAAGGTCTTCATTAAATAAAAACACAAAGCAAGGAATGTAATGGGAGATATATAAAAGCAAATAATGTTAAATAAAAACACAAAGCAAGGAATGTAATGAGAGATATAAAAGCAAATAATGTTAAATAAAAACACAAAGCAAGGAATGTAATGAGAGATATAAAAGCAAATAATGTTAAATAAAAACACAAAGCAAGGAATGTAATGAGAGATATAAAAGCAGATAATGTTAAATAAAAAAAGCAGATAAGGTTAAAAACAAAGCACAGAGATGAAATGGGAGATATGGAGGCAGACAAGGTCTTGGTTAAATGAACACACAAGATCATAGTTAAATAAAAACACAAGGCTTGGTGGACATGAAGACATGTGGTGGACAGACAAATATGAAGTTAAAAAAACAAAATACCACAAGAAACAGACATGAACTAAGAGAGATGATGACAGACAAAATCCTAGTTCAATCAAAAACAAAGATGCAAGCATGAACTGCATTCTAGCATCAACTGGTGCAAAACCAAATGAGTAAATTTATGTAATGTGAAATTAGACAGCAAGGAAGAGGACTTAAAAAAATATAGCAATGAAGCAAATTATAAGTCATACCTGCTTGAACGGCTCCATTTCCTTTAGAGTTGTCATCAACTGTTTCTCCATCATCATCAGCTCCCTAATTCAAAATACAAGTATGATAAATGACACTATTAAAGTATTAGCATCAATCACTAAGTACAAAAAATAGCAATTAAAACTGTCAATAATTTTGAAATAGTGATTACACAGTAAATTTTCAATGACCAACAAGTCTCAAAAGTAAGAAAAGAATGAAGAAATTGGAACATTCCTAATTCATTTTATCCAGGTCTTTAAAGTAACAGTTTTCCTTACAAATGTAGATGTTAAATAAATACTGGTGCACTCACAAGTACGAGCTCATATAATTCTTGATTATGTGCTCCACTATGAACTCCTATTAACTTATGTCGTATAAATTTCCCCATTAGGTTCCAACTCCTATTTAAAGTATTCTCATGATCAGAAATTTCCCACTTAAAGTGGATTCATTTTCCCAACCACATCACTATCGATTCATTTTCCCAACCACATTACTATCATTTTCCTCCTATCCCAATTAGCCAGGCTACATCATTCCCCCACCCCACCCCAATTAGTCACACTACAATCATTCTCCATTCCCATCACAATTAGCCACACTACTATCATTCCCTCCCCCCCTCCTAATTAATCTCTGACAATGGTGGTCCCTGCATTGTTTTTTAAGAACTGTGTATATGTAATTCACTAATTGTTGCTCATGTACTTTAGGTATTAATGCCTCACATTTATTGCAACAGATAAATATAGGGCATGATATAAAAAAACTAAAATATAAGAGGAAATAGATGTATGCATATTTTCAGAGGAAATAATTGTATGTTTTGAAAGAAAATAGATAATAAACGTATGAATGAGTTACATATAATTTACAAGTTTATGAGTTATTGCATACTTCAACAATGCAACCCCCAATGAAATTGATAGTCTGGTGTCATCAAATTTTTCTATTTTTAAAAAAAAATAATGTTTGAAATGAAAGGGTGGGATACCTGAAGTGAGTTTGGTGAGAAAGTGAATAACAAACATGCATAAATTTATAAAATAAACTCACCTTTGATTTTTTTCATGCTTCCTCACCCATTCTTCTATTTGTTTGGCTTGAACATCGCATTGTAAATCTGTTAAGGTATGCTTTTGTACATGGAACAACTTTAATGCTAAAATTAATGTAATTACAGGAAATACATGAGAAAATGTTAACTAGAACATATAAAAGTACCTGAACATATTCAGACTATGTTCGGGGAAAGGAGTTATTTTGACAATTATAATCTTTAACATATTTTTAAAAACGAAATATTTTGGTCCATTAGTGATTACTCTGAAGTGAAAATTACACAATCTTATGCATGTGGTTTTTAAAAATTATCAAGCTTATCTTTGTTCACATTATATATCCCAACCATCAGAACAAAGTTTTTAAAATAACTAATGAATTTTGCTTATAATTATTATGACATTTGTAGTTTTGTACCCCCTTCGTCAATGTTTAACTCTACCAGCCATCATTTCCATTGTTAGAATGTTTCACACTCATTACAGGTCCATGTTAAGAAGCAGTAACTAATGATGCAAAAAAATGTCAATTTTTAAAATGAAAGTTATCAATTCAAGTGTATCCTTAAGATGACCTAATTATCATAAACATATGTGTAATTATATATAAAGTAGACATATATTTAAAATTTAAAAAAAGCAAATTACAATGATACAAGTTTTACCACATTTATCATATTTGAAGTGAGTTTTAATAAATTATTATATAATAACTATATGCATATATTTTTTTAAGTCTGAAAATAATGAATGCATCAGTTAGATAGAGCAGAAATTCCTCTTTCTTTTAATATTTGAACCTTATCTAAAATGTATATGGTTCTAGAGATGAGATTTTACAATTTGCTTATTAACATTTTTGTCATCTTTTTTCTGAATGTTTTAAATTTGATTGTTTCGTGATGTTTGAGACCTCATATATTACTGGCCTTTAGATCAGTATTTGGGAAAATTTGGGTTAAAACTCCTTGGTACTTTATTGTTTTAAATAAAAATATATATTTTTTTTTTAAAACCAACTTTAATTAAGCCACTTATTTGAATATTATGAAGTCTTGAATATGCACTTTATAAATATATTACAAGTGTGTTTATAAACTTTATTTAATGAAGAGCTATGTTTGCACATAGTCTTTAAAATACAATACATTCTCTGAAAAGAAGTTCTTCATTTTCTATTAATTAGAATACATCCTTCTGTTATTATTTTAACTTATTTTTTTATTACTGATTTCTTTTTTTACTTAGAGTGTATAAAAATTGAGCATTTATTCACCTCATAAATTGATGATTACTAACTTGTATATTCAAATGATGATACTTCATCAACTGCTTGAGGTTTTCTTTTAGAATTTTGCAAGCAACCTTATATCATCTAATACTATTAGTATTATATAAACACATTTGTTTTACTTTGAATCAAATTTGAAAAATTGGTTGGGACTACCTAATTACAGCTTATAAGTTATAGATGTCCAAAATGGCTGTTGTTGAAAGTGATAAACAATTCAAGTTGGTATGTCAATTCATGTAGAGATAAAAAAACATTATAAAAGATATCAATTGTCTTGGCTTTGTACTGCCTCAGCAGTTGACTGCAAAACATAGAAAATACAATAATTAAACAAAGTAAAATAATTTAATATACAAAGTATAATGATTTAATCTATAAAGTATAACAATTTAACATACTAAACACAATTAACAAATAATACAAGAAAAATTCATTTCAACTTTAAAACTATCGTAAATTAAAATACATAAATACACTCAAATCACACTAAAGTGAAACTCCCAAAAACGAATGCATGAACATCACAAACTAATCACACTAACATATTCTCCGATTGTAAAAAGAGAAACAGCAGTACATATTTCCAAATTGAAAACACAGAAGGTTTAAGCACCAAAAAGCACTCAATGGAAGTAATCCATGTTTTGGGACAGTTAAATTTCTTGAAAATCTCCCCCAGTAAATGACAATGAATTGTCACTTGTTTTACATATTTCTTAATGAAGAATCATGAGAAAGTGTTGTTCTCAGGAACTGGCCATATATCTGAAGTAAATTTATATAGTATTTCTTTTTTAATATATTGTATGAAAATGTCAAAAATTTGATTGTAAAAGTCAGTTTGAGGTCTGTTGTTATTACTTCATACTTGTGATACTTATTTCTGTTTCTGCTTGGTTATTTAAGTCTAATATTTCACTTATCACACAGGTAAATGTGTTCATAGTGTCAAACTAACAAAGATATATATATTAAAATTTCATTTAATAGCACATTAGTTCTCAATGAAAAATTAATAATTTTAAAATAAAATATAATTTCAGAATATAATATTCAGAGACAAACTTTCAAGACTTTGTTAGTTGTTATATAAATGAAACCATCATGAGGAAAAAATATACAACTCCATCATATTCATAGTGATATATCTAAGCAAGCCAATTTTATGAGGGGAAAGGCAGAGTGGATTAAACATTCATAAAATATATAAATATTCATCCCCACCTTGTCAGCAATACTGAGAAACTTCAAAGTGTTGTTACTATGTTAGTTTTAGAAATAAGAATTATAATATATAATTATGTTTGTCACTTTCTCAGTAACTAGCAAGCACTATGTAATTGTGTGCCAACTGAAATAAACAAATTTTATTATAAGTTTGTTGTCACCTTCACAGTAAGCATTACACAATTGTGTGTCACCTTCTGAAATAAACATTATATAATTAATTGCCCATGTCATCCAGGTAAGCATTACATAATTGCTTGTCACCTGTAATAAACATTATATAATTACCTCTGCCATCCAAGTAAGCATTACACAATCATGCAAGTCAGCTTCTGAAATAAGCATTACATAATCATATATAAACACACACTGCATTCTGTACTTGACTTACTCTGTAGCAATGATCTTTTTCTTCAGTGTCTTAAAATTCTGATCACTATTTGTCAATTCTTTTTTCAACTTGTCAATTTCCTGCAACATACAAAAAATTATAATGCAAGGATGATTTACAATAGAATTAAAGTAAATATAATAATCTTGTAATAGTTTGCAGCTTGCATTTACCACAAATGCAAATTTTACAATAAACTTAAATAAAAGTCAAAGAAAAATTAATCAAAGTGTATTTCAATCATACAAGAAACACTTATTGGTGATGTGCCAGATGATTTAGGGGCAGCATTATTGTGTGTGTGTGTGTGTGTGTGTGTGTGTGTGTGTGTGTGTGTGTGTGTGTGTGTGTGTGTGTGTGTGTGTGTGTGTGTAATTGTTTGCAATGGTGTAATTGCAAAAATACATATCAAGTATCACTATCACTGTGATTACTTGTGTATATTTACATGAGTAATTACTAACTAGGTCAATTAGATGATAAATTCAACAGTAAAACAGACTCTGGCAATCAAAGTCTACTAATGCCACATACCTCCAGAGCTGTAAGTAGTAAAGTCAATAAGTAAATTACTAGATTACTAGATATAGCCATAACCTATCCCAATCAAATGAAAGATGGCAACAATAAAATAGGGAAATATAATGGGTGTTTAGGGTATATACTATAATAATCCTCCTAAATCCTATTCTAATTAAGACATATATTGATATTGCATAGTCCTATTTTTACTTCATCTGGCATTAATGATTAAATCTTCAATTTGTTTCTATTTTGATGTCATAAAGTGATCAATCAGACAGAAATTGAGAAAACAAAGAGCATAATAAATGTTGCCAATTTTTCTACATCAATAATGGAACATTTTGCTTCACATTTCCTTCTGACCCTTACAAGTTTAAAACAGTTTATATTCATTTTTTATTCTATAACACGACGCTTAATTCAAGTTAAAATGACATCTTCCACTAGTATCATTACTCAATTTAGTTATTTACTGAATTATTGAGTAAAGTTTGATGTCACCTTTCCTGGTGATGCTTACATTTTTTACAAACATACTTATATAATAGTTATAATTAAAATATATGTGTGATACCTGAAACTATTCATTTTTACCTATATACTAATGGCTCAAATAAGCATTCCTCATTAGCTCATCTGCAATTGCAAATAAATTCAAATATTAGGCTAACTAAATTCAAGTCACAAAGGCATATATACTCATAACTGAGAATAATACCTAACAAAAGTAACAAGTCATTTCACATACAATGTGTGCTTCTGGACTTTTGCTGATAAAGCTATTAAAAAGTATTATCTTTCTGAAATTCAACATATTTCTCATAGCCCTCACAAATTAAAAAATCTAGAAAATAATCAAATGGAGTAATCATAAACTGATAAAGTTCTTGTGCAAATTAAGCTATAGCAGCTTTGAATCTGTGTAAAAATGATGGAATTAGAAATAAATTTAAAAGATAATTTTAAAACAAAAGAGAAAGATAGGCTTATTTTAGTACTTATAGCCTACTAAATTAATATAAAAATGTAATTACATGTATTAACAAATTGATAAGTTGATAGTTTGATACAGTTTAATGAATCCAGAATATCAAATAAGTTTTTAAATTACATTGTATATACAAAAACCTGTTGTGAATGAACAAGGAAATTAAAAAGTTATTAGGATAATAGGAATAAAAACTGTGTGAAGTGTGAAGATTATGCTGAAACTAAAGTGAAATAGTGTATGCCTATAATATGTATACTTGTATAGGCCTACCCACTACATAAAGCAGAATTTCATAATGGATAAGAGTATATATATGATTATATATTTTTTAATTAACTTAAATTTGATCAAATGAACACAAAATAATATCTTGAGAAGTGAAAATTGAATACACGATGTGTATGTTCCTGGTTATATTAATAGTAAGGGAGGCAATCCATCAACAATCTTAAGTAGAGCATAGTAAATTCATTAAAGCATAAAACTTCACAAAAATATTCTGTGGAAATTTTTGTAACTATTCTGAGATTATTTAGGACTTTAGTTCAATGAAAAAGATACTGATTTGTTCTAAAAAGACTTTTAAGAAAATAAAATTTAATCCAATAACGAAAAACACCAGCAAAAAGAGTTCACGATAAAGCTAGTTCGCTATATTTCAAACACACATCGGTAATGTATATTACCGGCAGAAATAAAACCATGTGACAAAAATTGTGAATTCTATAAAGAACATTTAGGCAAAAAGCGAAAGTAGGAAACGAGTAATATCACATACATTTTAAATACACAAGTACACAATCCGTGATCTGTAAATGGACAGAAAAATGCTTGGACAAAACATTATTTACAAGCACCTGATACAAGGTCACACAGATAAAAGGTGAAACTGTAAAGCTTTAAGCAGTATATTTTTAAAATAACTCGAAAGATTAAACATAATGTAAAACGTGCAGCAAAGAAGACATTACAGAAGTTACAGCAGTCAAACAAACCTGAGTTTTAATGCTACAAGGATCGCAATATCCAAACTGAGAGAGGGGTCCTACTGCCAAATCGCTCATATCGAGCTGTGGCGGAATATCCATACTAATAACATCAATATCCTCCATGATCTCGGCATAGACACGTTCTGAAACGCAAATCTACCCCCACTAAGAACCGCTCTCTGACACTTTCTTCACGTGTGCATTTTTGTTCACCCTGTCGCTTAGGCCATCTTCCATTCAGCGTATAGACAACGTGTGGGAAGTGACGTCAGATGAACTCTTTCACCGGAAAAAAGCAAAAGCGCGCGAAGAAATTCGATAGAGCCAATATATTAGATAAGTTCTTAATATTAGTTTTTCTTTCATTCTCTTTAATAAAGTTTTGTGCATTTAGGAAGTTACTTAATTGCATGACAATTAAGTAAGGTTATGTAGATAGCTAATTCAACGATAGAGGTCAGGCTGTGAACTTAATTTTAACAACCAGCCAATTACTATACTACAACTGAGGGTATTCCAAGTAATCAACATTTGAAACAATAACAAACCGATTTTACAAAACGCTCTATTTATTAAAAGCTCTAAATATTTATTACATAAACAATAAAGATTTTTTAAATTAGTCCACGTGTAAATTAATAACATATGAGAAATAGCAACATGTACAAATAAAGAAATATACAAATGAATTCGCAAATGTACAACTACAACAAAATGGAACCAATTCTTGCTTGTGAAAAAGAAGTATCAGAGCCCGCTTTAAAATGACTGCGAGTTCTTTGAATCTCAATTTAAAAAGCAACAATTCCTGATAAGCAAAGGAGCTTGCAATATATTTTATGTTTGGAATGTTGAAAATACGCGTGTCTGATTATATTATGAGCGCAAACTTCTAGCAGGAATGTACGTGTACGAAATAGGCATACCGATGCCAGGAGCTGGAACCAACTTGAGGCGTGTCAAAAAGACTGTGCTGTTCTGTTTGTATTCTGCTGTGACCCTCAGTTCTTGAATCTCAGAATAATCCAGTATTTTTAATCTTTTGAAGATTTTTTTTTTTACAAGAACTCTGATAGATCATAGAGATCAAATATCAGAACACAATACGCATTTTCGGTTGTTTTTTTTTCCAAATCAAAGAGAAAAGTTGTTTAGCAAATGAAACAATAGAAAAGAAAAATAATTGCCATTTATTTTTAAATGTTGACATATACATTTGCAAAAAAGTATTTATATTATGCATGAAAGGGGACTAACAATTGTAAGATGAAAATATTTTCATTGAAGAGTTGCTTCTCTTTACAAGAAAATTATTTTGATATAAATGTTTACTTTTTTATTCGATTGTTTATTTCACTGCATATTTTGGCCAAAAATTTGCAAAATAATTTTCACATTTATTGACATGGAATTTTAATCACCTATCTGTAAGTTTTCAAAACCTCGCCTCTTACTATTTCCACTTATACAACAATAAATCATACCTTTGGCACTGATAATAATTGCGCTGTCCAATGATCTTAGTTCGATATCCTTCACAAAAGTATGTCTTTTACAACTTAGGCATTTATCTGGTAAACAAACTTATGATGTCTTGAATTAACTACACTGATGCCACTGTCACACTCCTGTTAAATGCTTCCACACTTATCCTTAATGTTGTCAAAATGAAGAGTGTGCAGGAAGTAAACAAATTTACTTCAACAACCGTGCAGCTGTTTCTTACACTCCAATGCTAAAAGTAAGCAGTTTGCTTGGTTCAGAATTCTAATAACTGTGTCACAGAACTAGATTCTCGGGTCATAGTTTGCATTTCCTTTGATAAACTTGATCAGTACGTGAAATTGTTGAAAAAACATCGATCCTCGCATGAGTCTTCCTTTGGTAAGTTCCTCCTGAGCCAAGAAAGCGAATGGTCATTCTCAGAATAGAATTTCTTTTCATAAGTAAATTATATAAATTTGTCACCACCCACACTATACTTAGACATTCATTGTCATTTGTCACCACCCACACTATGCATAGATATTCATTGTCATTTGTCACCAGCCCCACTATGATTAGACAATCCTTGTCATGTGTCATCACCCACAATATGCCAATATGCTTAGATGCACAATATGCCTAGATATTCACTATCATTTGCCACCACACACACTATGCATAGATATTCTTTGTCATTTGTCACAACCCAAACTATGCATATACAGTCCTTGTGATTTGTCATTACTATGCCTAGACATTCCTTGTGATTTGTCACTACTATGCCTAGACATTCCTTGTGATTTGTCACTACTACGCATAGACAGTCCTTGTCATTTGTCACCATCCACACCCTGCCTAGACATTCTCTATTATTTGTTACCACACACACTATGCCTAGACTTTCAATGTCAGTTGTCACCACTATGCCTATATATTCTTTGTCATTTGTCACTACCTACATTATGCGTAGACATTCCTTGTCATTTGTCACACTATGCCTTGACATTCATTGATATTTGTCACCACACACTGTTCATAGATATTTCTTGTCATTTGTCACCGCCCACACTATGCACAGACATTTCTTGCCATTTGTCACACCACACACACATACACACACACACACACACACATACACACTGTTCATAGACATTTCTTGCCATTTGTGGAGTAGTTTGGTACAGCTTAAGGCTTCTTTATGCAACTAGAAAGAGCGTACCACTGGTCTCCTGCAGCAGTACGGACCAAACCATTCCTGCCAGCATCTCTTGGCAGTACGGACCAAACCATTATTGCTTGCTTCTCTTGGCGGTACGGACCAAACCATTATTACCTGCATCTCTTGGCGGTACGGACCAAACCATTATTGCCTGCATCTCTTGGCGGTACGGACCAAACCATTATTGCCTGCATCTCTTGGCGGTACGAACCAAACCATTATTGCCTGCACCTCTTTGCAGTACAGGCCAAACTATTATTATCTCTTTGCAGAAAAAAAATGTTTTGCTTAAGTCTGGTCATTGGATCACAGCATCAGATGGATTACAATTTGAAAGGAATCTTGTTTGGACAGATGTCCATACACATTTATTCGACATATTCCTCTATGTCAACTCAGTCAAAGTTTCTGACTTTTGATCGGGTCACTTCGACAATTTAACAATTTATATAACAATTAAGTTTAAAAATAGGGATAGGCAAATTTACTCCGCCACACAACCATTTATTCTTTTGTGCAAGACGTTAAAACCTTTCTATGAATGCAGCCATGGTTTCTTACTGATTATCAAAATGTGCAATGCAAACTTGATCTACAGTGGTTACTGTTAAGATTTGTGGTTATTGTTAGGACTGAGATTATTGTTAACTTGAAGACTACCTTCAAGCCTTAACATTTCAGTTTCATGTCTCAAATTTACCCTATCTAAAGAAGTCTCCTCAGCTGCATTATTAGCTTCACCCTATCTAATCTTCACTTCATCTGCCCTATGCTTGATATTAACCTTCACCTCATCTGCCCTATGCATCATATTAACCTTCACCTCATCTGCCATATGCTTGATATTAACTTTCACCTCATCTGCTCTTTGCTTGATATTAACCTTCACCTCGTTTGCCTTATGTTTGATATTAACCTTCACCTCATCTGCCCTATGTTTGATATTAACTTTCACCTCATCTGCCCTATGCTTGACATTAACCTTTACCTTATCTGCACTATGCTTGACATTAGCTTTAGCTCCTCTGCCCTATGCTTGACACTAGTCTTTAGCTCATCTGCCCTATGGCTGATATTAGCATTTAGCTTATCTTCTTTTAAGAAGTAAGATTTAATCTCTCTCTGCTTACTGATTGTCTTGTCGATGTTTCATTGGCTTATTGTACATATTAGCCTTGGAGGATTTTTTACTGCTGGTTTGTTGGTACCTGTTGTGTTGTCTCCTCTCATTTCCTTTGCGGTAGTTGTATGAGTAACTGGGTGTCCCTGCTTATATCAGTGGCTCACCATTGCTGTTATTCCAGGTGTTTCTACAAGTGGTTTTGGTCTGTAATCCAAACAAGTTTGTTTGTTTTTCCTTTGCTCTGCGTGAAATAAAGTATACAAAGTAACAAGAGATACTAGGACAGAAGTGGTTTTGGTCTGTAATCCAAACAAGTTTGTTTGTTTTTCCTTTGCTCTGCGTGAAATAAAGTATACAAAGTAACAAGAGATACTAGGAAAGAAGTGGTTTTGGTTTACGTTTCACACCGACAATATGAAAAGTGGCCGTGTGGCCCCGTGTCATCATCAGGCCCGTTTGTGCTCAGTGGTAACGCTGTCAACTTTTCAGTCATGTACGCATTTGAAATTGTCTGTAAGATATCTGAGAGCATCTAACTGTTAATTTAGCTTTAATTGCATTGTTGACCTAGAATCCTAGATTATAGTTGATCATTAAAACAGAAAACTGAAACAGAAGACGTCTAGAATTTAAGCTTGTCAGTCACACCAGCAAAGAAAGATAACTTGTGTAAAACTATTATCAAGAAAGCAATATTTGTGCCCGAATTTCATAGATAACAACTGAACTAACGTTGATCAGAAAGGAATGACCATAACATCGCAAATGCTAGGGGGGGGGGGGGGTTCTTTGCGCATAAGTCTTAAATGTGTATTTATTTGAAGTATAAATGTAATTAGAGACTGAGAGACACTGATACTGATGTATTTGTTTACTAACTGGTTAACAATGACGAGAGATCTATTACCACTTGTGTTACAGTTTGAGTTATTTCCCTTATTAGATTACACAATATTTCTGTCATCTCTTGGTTTTTATGGTGTGAAAAGTCTGTTGAGATGAGTTTAAAAGTTGAAAATTAAACAACCAATCAATTAATTATTTTTTGAAAAATGATAATGATGAATTATGTGTTATTTATTAAAATATGATAAAGATGAATTATGTGTTATTTATTAAAATATGATAAAGATGAATTATGTTTTATTTATTAAAATAAAAATTCAACAAGTACACTACAAATATAGGTTCTTTCCCACGTTTATTTATTAATTGTCGAATAAGAAAAATTAAGTTAATTAAACAAATTACCAAAACACAAAATTAAATTACAAGTAAATAACGCAGCATTCCGCATGACTAAAAATAGCATGCAAACGTTAATTTCAATGTCGTTAAGAGTAGGTATTGCTGGCTGGCCTGTGTTCGGGTAAAGAGGGTGTGTGTATGTGGGGGGGGGGGATATAACCGGTTTTTCGCGCAGCAGTCTTGAATAAAATATTCACGTAAAACTGCGGGCGCCATCCACCTGCGCCACGACCCGTGCACGCAGCTGACAGGTAACAAGACAGGTCGGCTACAGCGACCGTGATATGGCTGTCGTGACCAGTATTTTCATTATGATACCTCTGTGGGGAGAAAATAGGAGAAACAACACTTTTTTTCTTTTTTTTTTTGGGGGGGGAGAACTTGTGAACAAGAAAGAAAAAAATCTCTTCGTCAAATAGAAAGAGCATTTTGAAAGTCACAATAGGACAAGCTAGTTGGTCACACGCTAGTGCACACACCTTGTCCTACCTAACCCCACCAAGCGTATATGTAAGCAAGGGGGTGGGTGTGTGCGTGCGTGCGTGCGTGTGTGTCGTAGGAAAAGAGAGAAAACTGTACGTGTGCGTGTGCGACTGAAGAGCAATGGGTAAAGGGTAAGGTTGTCGCAGACACAAGCCTGCCTTACGGTTGACAAACAGCGCGACACTCAACTGAGGCAAAACTTGTTCTCGGGATTGCTTGCTGGCTATTTGTTGTGAATGCAGTCGTGTAAGCCTACAGTGGGCTGTAGGGAAAAAGGAAACGCCCCGCTAGCTCAACGAACCGTCTATTTGTATCAGTGTGACTAAACCTACTGATCGAAAGCGACGTGAAAGGTAATATTGATTGAAATCTGTCACCTGCATTTCCAGCGAATTCTTACTGCATCTTGCCACTATCTAGGCGTGAGGCCTACATACCACACACCAGAAATGTCGGCCGAAGTAAACCTCATTGGACACCAAGCGAGGTCCAGAGAAGGTCGCGGCCTATCAGTCCGAGCAGGAGATAGTGATAAATGGATACAGATTCAGAAAAACACCTTCATGAACTGGGTGAACCTTCAGTTACAAGGTACTGGCCACACCGTAGAAGATTTCGAGATTGACTTTGACGATGGAGTTAAACTCTGTGCTCTGGTGGAAGCGTTGCAACACAAGAAAATTGGCAAGGTAAGAATTCAACCGACCAGCACAATGTAAGATCGCCTGCCAAAATTCAGTTAAAAGTAGAATGGGTAGAATAACAGGTGTGTCAGTCGGTTGTCGTTTGTTCTAAGCCGGCTAGTCAATCTCAGACCGGGTACTGCTTGTATTGATAAAGTGGATATCTCTTGTTACATCAATGCCGGTTCCATGATTTGTCGTGGTGCCAGTTGTACTAATTTTGCAGATCTTTTAATGATGATGATATTCTTATACTTCTCTCATCTGCGAGCTGCGCAAGCACACACACACACACACACACACACACACTAATATGCTCACAGGCACGCTGAGACGGTCGTACACTCATGACACACAACATGGCACATTCTAATTAGTAATTTCTTACACAGTGCGTAGACTGACAGTGAAAACCCACTCATGATGACAAGAGTCTTGACACATTAGAAGATGTTTATATCTACATACGGCAAGGAAAAAAGAAGTAATGTGATTGGTGGAAGTTAAAAAAAAATCTATGCAATGTAATTAAATGACCTAAGAATAAAGATTAGATCTAGGTACTGCTAAACACTATCACTACGTGACAAAAAATTAAAAGTTATTGCTAAAATAATGGCCTAAGAGAAAAAGTTAGATCTGTGTACCAATATCTGTGTATAGTAAAGCTTCACGCACATCGTGCACGCGGCAAATGGCCCCAAATCTATCAGTTATTATAACCTAACTGAAAGTGGACCCCATTTGTTTTATTCATTTAATTGTTCGCACGTGTTTTCTGTGTTTGTAGCCACTTCTATAAGGACCATAACGTGAGCAGAAGCGTATGTATATTCTTGATGTACGTGTATTCTGCGTTAGCAGTCCATTCTGCTGTTTACACTATAGTTTAAATCAAATATTTCCTTTGTCTTTACAGTGTAGTAACTATACTTGTGCAGAGACATTCATTAACTGTTTACACTCCATTCTGTTGTTTACATTTGTATGTCAATTTAATTACTATGCATAATTACTTTGTATTAGTAGGCCTACTCCATTTAACTTTGATGCAAATTAATTACTATCCTAGTTGCAGAAGCAAGCATTCATTATTATCATTAAAACTTGAAATAATTTAGATACTATACCTGCAGAGGAAAAAATCATTACTTGTCATTAAACCTTGATGTAAATTAATTACAATATCTCCAAAACATTTTTAAAAAAATCATTATTTGTCATTAAACCTTGGTGTAAATTAATTACTATACCTCTCTCCAAAACTTTTTTTTTTTTTAATCATTACATGTCATTAAACCTTGATGTAAATTAATTACTATACATCTTTGAAGGAATAAAAAAACCAGTCTATTACTTGTCATTAAACTTTGATGTAATTAATTAATTACTATACCTATGTGCAGGAGTGTGTGTATGGGGGACATTCATTAAACTGTCACTTACATTCAGATTATACTTGGATGTAAATTAATTACTATACCTATCTTCGGGGGATGGATGGTATTGATGGTGGAATATTCATTACTTGTCATTTATTCATATTCTACTTGGATGTAAATACTAAACTAAAAGTTTTGCCCTTTATTTACTCTGACTCTTAAGTTCATGTTTTGGTTGACAAGCGATGACCTGGGGTGGAATGTTATTGTTTACACCCACCTATCCAAACCCCACACGCTTTGGTTAAGGTAATCGGTTAAAGTTTAGTTTGAAAATAAACCAACTCTACTACTATCTAAAAGTTATCGATGCAATGTTCGTCTATACTTAATTTTCTTCTGTTCTTGTACACTGGCACAATGAATAAAACACAAATTAATAAAAATATTCAAAAATTAACGTAATAAATTATTATGAAATAAAAAGACATAATAAATGAAAAAAATCAATACAATGAATACTTAAAGGGAAAACTTCAGTCGTAACTACAAGCAATTTGGACATACTAATCCAGTAGCAAGGGGATTAATCAACCAACATCTGTAAATGTAAGAATCCTTCAACTTTATTTTATTTCTTAAAATTTTTCCCTTTTTATTTTCTTTACGTCCATCTATGCTTGAATTAAAACAGATAATCAGATCCAAATGAATCAATCTGTTGTTTACTGTACGTAAAGAAAACTAGAGTGTGTGTGTGTGTGTGTGTGTGTGTGTGTGTGTGTGTGTGTGTGTGTGTGTGTGTGTGTGTGTGTGTGTATGTTTACACTTTATTTGCACTTGTATTAAAATGCAAACATTTATTATGTGTGTTTATGCTCCAAGCTGTTTGTTCACACTTTATTGCATTCAAGAATGCAAATATTTTGTGTCATGTGTTTACACTCCAGTCTGTTTACACTTTATTGCGTTCAGAGATACATACATCTTTCCCCCCTCCCTCCATTTACACACCATCCTTCGTCCCACTCATTTTTAGTACATGTATTCATTTGACTCCACAATTTCGCACGCCAGTAATGTAACCGGAGAATTGTTAATTATTTATTTTGTCAGCTTAATTTAGCTTCTTAATGCCATCTGTATCAATCTATTCAGCCGCAACATAAAGTCTGTTTTCACTCCTACAGTCATCAATTAAAATCATTAATTGATTTGTAAAACTTGTTTATTCATAGCTAATCAACTATAGTTAAAGTGTACCCTAATTTTTAAAACTACTCTTTGTCAGAATGTAACATAAGTTACCGACAAATGCCATGTAATTCTGCAACCATTTAGACATATTTCTATCAATGCAAGCACATAGACATATTTCTATCAATGCAAGCACATTGACATATTTCTATCAATGCAAGCACATAGACATATTTCTATCAATGCAAGCACATAGACATCTTTCTATCAATGCAAGCACATAGACATATTTCTATCAATGCAAGCACATAGACATAATTATTTCTATCAATGCAAGCACATAGACATATTCCTATCAATGCAAGCACGTATCTGTTAATATATTCTGAATATTGACTTCTCATTGTGTGTAAGGTTTTAAACATATCAAGAAATTTGATGTAGCATTTTAATTTAAATCGTCACTCAATACGTCATTCATAATCGTGCATAGCAATTATACAGACAGTCAATGTATTTATATATAGTAACGTTTAAAGCACCGTGCGCTGTACACAACACGAAACCGCCTGGTAGATTATTGATCTCAGTCGCTCGACATTCCTACTATTTTGTTTAAAAACAACTCATCAGGACAAAGTAACAAATAAATAACCACGGCTAGAAGCAGCGAGTTCCCGATTTACATACAACTCGGAGCTGTCCCTAAAGTTTGTCACATTTTGGGGGAACACTTTTAATCCTCGTCATCTTGACACAACCTGTTACACTGACCTGTTCCCCCTTTGAAAAGTATGTCACATGCTTGCAAACCCTTCTTCTCGGATAAACAAAGACAATTGCGTGTATTTGTAATTACGTTGTGGTATATCGTTTTCTGTACTGAATAAAATTAGCATTTTGAAAGAAAATTATTTTATTTTCTTGTGGTGCAACTGAATATTGGTTTACAACAAATGATACAAGTATTATTTATAATTAAAAACAAAAAGAAACTGAATATTGGTTTACAACAAACGATACAAGTATTATTTATAATTAAAAACAAAAGAAACTAAATATCTTACACCGTCATTTTTTTAAAGCTGTCTTCAATGATCAAGCCATTCAGGTGTTGTTAGTATCAATGATCAAGCCATTCAGGTGTTGTTAGTATCAATGATCAAGCCATTCAGGTGTTGTTAGTATCAATGATCAAGCCATTCAGGTGTTGTTAGTATCGAACAATCCCAAAGTAATAATGTGTTAGTATCGAACAATCTCTTCATAATATCATAATAATAATGTGTTAGTATCAAACAATCTCTTCATAATACCATAGTAATAATGTGTTAGTATCAAACAATATCTTTATAATACCATAGTACTAATATGTTAGTATCAAATAATCTCTTCATAATACCATAGTAATAATGTGTTAGTATCAAACACTCTATTTATAATACCATAGTAATAATGTGTTAGTTCCAACAATCTCTTCATAATATCATAGTAATAATATGTTAGTATCCAACAATCTCTTCATAATACCATAGTAATAATGTGTTAGTATCCAACAATCTCTTCATAATACCATAGTAATAATGTGTTAGTATCCAACAATCTTTTTATAATACCATAGTAATAATATGCTAAATTATAGTTTTAAAAGTATTTTACCTATGGTATTATTTTTATTTTTTACTTTGCTGATTAGTTAGTTACAAAACAAAGCAATTCAGCAAAACAAATTATAAAAATAAATTAAATTAAACATATGATATCTGGACCCTGCCTCCATTTCTTTTGTTACATATACTTTCCCAGCTTTACGTAACCTAATTTGTGGACAATTCTTTACAGTGCTGTAATGATTACCAACTTCTCTTTTCATACCCACACCTATTATGCATTTAAATACTATTTCAAATATATATACGATTTTAATATTGATCTACATAAGCTTGATTTTCATAGCCTTACTGTTAAATGTTTGTAATGTTGTATTGGCCTACATATCTACATAAACTTGATTTTCATAGCCTTACTGTTAAATGCTTGTAATATCCAAATACATCTGGAATATTGCCATATGTAATCAGTGTTGTGATTTATACATATCTATATTTCACAAACATTCGAATTTCGTACCGTTCATGTGTATAGACGTTCCGTTAAGTGGTGAAAAGACAGTGGCCACAGATTGTCTAAAGCATGTTAGTTGAGTTGTGAAAACTATTAGCCAATAGTAACAACGCATTTGTCAGTATGTCTTTAAGTTAAATGGGCAAAAGTCATTGTCGACAATTACCACATATTGTCTACACTCTACAGTCTACATTCTTTGAGTTTAGAATAGTCTGTTATCAGAGTTGCCCCATACTGTCGTAGTCTTTACGACGAGTGGTGAAAATCATTGTCGACATAAGTATGTATTCGTATTGACTATTAAAATAAAATGGCCCAGACAAATGATATTCAGTTGAAGTTTTCAGAAATAGAACCAAAGACGAATTATTCCGTTTGTTGATTCCTGTATGTGCACTAACTCAGGTTTTGCATGAATAAAATTTAAAATTTATAATACAGACTACTGGGCCGTTTAGGCATGTAGCTATTTGTGTTTATTATTATTATTGTTTCCTCTATTTAACTGTTTAGTTAGGTAGTGCTCGCGCCATTTCACTACTTTGTTTGCTAAGGGAGCTAAGGGATTGGTCAAACAGAGAGAGTGCTCTCCCATACCTGAAATCACTAACTTGGGAAACGCGCGGACGCACGCACAATATATACAAATACACACGCAGTAGCAGCAAAACAAGTACTAACACACACACACACACACACACACACACATCGGGTTTGGGAGGCAGTGAGTTTGACCTGTCCAGGTAGCAATGGGTTGTTTGTTTGGTTGTTTTCTTGGGTTTTTTGTTGGGTTTTTTTGGGGGGTGGGGGTGGGGTGGAGTGGGGTAGTGGGGGTTTTTGTTGTTATTTTGGTTGTAAATTGATTTTCTGTCATTATCTCTGAGTTCCAAGATAAGTGAGAACCAGGTCATTGGTTGTCAGTGGCAGGCCAAGATGAGTGAAGGGTTACTCGGTTTTTTAGGTTGTCTTTAACAAAAATTAGAAAATAATAGACAATTTCCTTAGACTCCTTAATATCTTTTTTTTTTTTTTTTTTTATAAAAGCTGTAGCTAGTGTAAGCGTTTTATAATACCCAATAAAATACTGCAGCAATACATGATATAAGTTGAGCATACATTATAAAATGTACAGTGTACACAATAAAATCACTTAATGGTTGAATTGTCTTTGACAAAGATTGCTGACGGCTAACTTGCCTAGGATTAGCAAAGACTACGTTAGTTTTGGACTGGTTTTTGACACTTAAGGCTAGCTCAGTCACAGATGATCTCTGTTTTTCAGGAATTAGTTCACCTACTCGTGACTCATATAGGTCTATATTAAGTCACGGTTTTTCCTGTAGTTTAACTCTGCTTTAATTGAGCAGTTCTGGGTTTGATGTTAAAACATTTATGTTAAAATTATCACCAAAACCATTCCACACACAAAAACAAACACACATACACACTCCGCCTTAATGTTGAAATCGTGTTGTACACATTCTCTCACGCTTTTCAGATGATTTGTTTCGGTAGTTTTACATTTTTCTTTAAGTACACCAATGTAAGAGATGTTTCCGGATTATTCCTGTTAGAATACGCTATAACCCGGAATATTCAGATATTGAGTCAACTATACCCAGAGAGCTAGATTGCTAGCATAAATTATATTCATATTATTCAAACTAGAACAAGCTATACCCCGAGTATTCAGGTTAACTGCTAGAGTTTATTATTCCCCGAGTACTCAGTACTATATCCGGGGTGTTCAGGCTAGACTGCTAGACCAATGGCATAAAGCATCCAAAAAATTCAGAGCGACACAGTCTTAGTCAGATTCGTGAAGCAACCATCCCGTCGTTTTTTTTTTAAGTCTCCACCCAAGAATCCCATCCCTTGAGGAAGGAATGCTGTTCGCCACTTCTTTGCGCGTGTATCAGGGCGGTTTGTTGTTTTTTTTTCTCTTTGCTATCCAGCTGTTTAATTACAAACGTTTTGTTATAAGTTGTTTTTCTCTTCGCTATCCAGCTGTTTAATTACAAACGTTTTGTTATAAGTTTTTTTTCTCTTTGCTATCCAGTTGTTTAATTACAAACGTTTTGTTATAAGTTGTTTTCTCTCTCACTTTCTCTATGTTCTCAACACGCGTGCTTCTGTTTACACCGCCATAATAATGATTTTACACGTCTCTTTTTAAAAACGCTATAATATATATTCATCTCACATTTTAAAAAAAAAATGTTACACGCTACTGCCCTTGTACATTCAAAATCAGTGAATTGACAGCGCTGATTGGACTACTTAGGAGTAAGTCAACTAAAGCTACTCGCCCCATTACATTCAATTCACACACTATAATAAGTTATTTTCACACAGCACCATTTTACGCACGCACACACACACACACACACACACACACACACACACACACACACACACACACACATACACTCAAACGCTTTCCCTCTTTCTCAAGAAGTCTCTCGCTCTTTCGTTTTCTCTCCCAGCTATTCTCGGTCTATTAATAGAAAAATTAATGTACAGTGAAATATATAAATGTGTTGTTGTAATATTAAAATTTAGAATATGTCTTATAGCAACGATTTTCAACCTTTTGTACTTATGGCACACAGAAGTGCTACAATTGTCACGGCACTTACAGTTTTCTTAAAATAAAAAAATAGTATTAAGAATGTGTTTAAAAGTTGAATATGCTTTGCCATTTACAAAACAACAGTGGGTTAGAAAGGGTTAAATTCGACCTAACCCCAAAACTCACTTGCGGATCCATCGTGACACACCGGTAGAAAAACGCTTAGAGGTTTTCTGCGAATTCAGTGTGTCTCTAGATGTTGATAAAGAATTCAGTGTGTCTGTAAATGTTGATAAAGAATTCAGTGTGTCTGTAAATGTTGACAAGCAATTCAATCTGTCTGTAAATGTTGACAAACAATTCAATCTGTAAATGTTGACAAAAACAATTCAATCTGTCTGTAAATGTTGACAAACAATTCAGTGTGTCTGTAAATGTTGACAAAGCATTCAGTGTGTTTGTAAATGTCAACATAGAATTCAGTGTCTGTAAATGTCAACATAGAATTCAGTGTCTGTAAATGTCAACATAGAATTCAGTGTCTGTAAATGTCAACATAGAATTCAGTGTGTCTGTAAATGTTGACAAATACTTCAATCTGTCGGTAAATGTTGACAAAGAAATCAATCTGTCTGTAAATATTTGAAAAAACAAACTCAATATATCTGTAAATGATGACAAAACATGTTATGTCAATCACTGTATGTGTTGCTAAAAATTAATTGTAACACATTGTAAACGTTGATGTAACGCTGATTACAATTTAGGGATAAATGAGAATTCACCGGGTCAAAGGAAAATGCAGAAACCCATGCATCTGTAGATGTTGTCTTAACATTCAGTGCAACTGTCGATGCTGTTTTTAAAGTACAGCTATACATCACTGGGACTTAAATTTTAAAGTTACTTTAAATATGAACTTACATTTCAGTGCAACTGTACATGTGGATTTACGTTTAGATGTGACTGTAAATGTAGACTTAGAATTCCTCCTAACGGTAAATGTGGATTTACACAATTTAATTTATCTGTAAATGTGAACTTACGGTTCATTGCAACTGCAAATATAGATTTACAATTCAGTGCGTTTGTAAATTTCGACTTGAAATGCAAGTGAAAATGTTGATTTACAGTTCACAATTGTGGACTTTGAATGCAAGTGAACATGTTGATTTACACTTCACAATTGTGTACTTAGAATCAAAGTTAACTATGAATGTTGTGGTAAAATATAAAGCAGTTATTACAGTGGCAAACATTCCTACTCCAGCTACACAAAAGAAAGGAATGAGTGTGGTCGATAAAACTACTGATGTATTCACAGATTTTTAAAAAAAATAAAGACTAATTGCGATGTTTAAACATAAGGGGCATTCACACTGGCATCTTAACAAAGGGAGGCAATTGGGGTGCGTGAGATGTGAAGGAACTGCACACACAGGTAGAGTTCAAGTGGTATTCACATGCGTGATGTCATGTAGCTAGTGTTCATTATCGTTCTTTATCAGGAGTGTGTCAACGATTACACTGGCCTGCTCATGTGTAAAATAAATTAAGGTTGACAAGCTACATTTTAAAAAATGTTTTAAAGAAGCATAGCCTAACATGTTTGAGGTATGCGTTCGTGTGCTCTGCGTATATGTTATTTAGTCGCGAATTTATCCAGTATAAGAATAAACACAAAATGTGCTATATGATTTATGTTGAAATGAGTTGAATTAATTTCAATCGCTGGTAATAAACAAAAAATAGAGAGAAAGAGAAGTAAACCCTTCAAATAAAGGGTGTATTAGTGAAGTTACGTGGACTGACAGTGTGATTCGAATTCAAATACCCAGTGTTTTAATGATCGATCCGTGTGTCATTGACCTGCTTTATTGACCAATGTAACTTAAATACCCGAGCATTAAGGATCAATGTGCATAGATTTGTATGATTTAAAGACCCATACATATTTTATAGATCTGCATGATTTAAAGACAAACATATTTTATAGATCTGTGTCATTTAAAGACATGCATATTTTATAGATCTGTGTCATTTAAGAATCATGCATATTTTATAGATTTGTGTGATTTAAAGACCCGTGGAACTTAAAACCCAACTATTGCTTATAGGTCCGTGTGATTTACATACCCATGCACTGTTTTAGACCTTCGTGATTTAAATGTCACTGCATTGTTTATAGACCATTGTGATCCAGTTAAATATGAATGCAGGGTTTATCCGCGACTTTCCTTAAAATGAAGTCAAACAACTGTTATAAAAATATATTTTTGTGGTCAATTTCCAGCTTTCATTGCTCACGATATAAATTTACTCGCATTTAAAATTGTTTTCTTAAA
Source organism: Sinotaia quadrata (assembly GCA_028829895.1). NCBI lineage: Eukaryota > Metazoa > Mollusca > Gastropoda > Architaenioglossa > Viviparidae > Sinotaia > Sinotaia quadrata. The sequence goes on along the minus strand of CM054177.1, from coordinate 119,468,599 downwards.
CTATAAACCTTTAATAAAAACGCTGGTACGCACTGTGCAGTGCATTGATGTACATAAAGCTGGAGAAAATTAAACGAGGCATTAAATCAGTCTTGTTTTGAACATTTTCCAAATCATAATGGGACTGACGATGTGATGTACCCTTCACATTTCATCGAATGCCATCGAAGCCCGACCGTAAGAGACAGTGGTTGTCTGCGGCTGAAAAATTCCTCCACAGAGTGTTTATGTGTGTGATAAATAGCCTACCGTTGACAGCCCTATACCAGATTGTGTGATAAATAGCCTACTGTTAAAAACACTATATTAGAGTTCTATCTTGTTATAAAAGAAAGACAGTTAAAAAGCGTCGAGTTGCTGGTGAGGTGTGCAGCGACAATGTCGTCTGCTGCAAGTGTATATGCGAATATACGAGCCAAAGTTGGAAAATAAAAGTCAATTCTGCGACAATTCTAACCCATCTGATCGTCTCCCTAACTTAATTATCGCTTTAATGATGCCATCTTACTTTCAAATCAAACTGATTAAACTTTCTCAGTAACAGATTTGCAGAACCGGAAGTTGACCACAAAGACCTTGAGGATTTACAAATGTCACCGACCTTAACATATATATTTAAGTAAGATCGGGAAAGTTGCGGATAGGCCGGTTTTAGGTGGCTAAATAATCAACCATTATATATATATAGTAGCCCAGTTAAATATTCAGGCAGTGTTTATAGGCCGGTGTGAGGTGGCTAAATAGAGCCAACCATTATCGTGTGACCTAGCTACAGATACCTATATCCCTCTGTAAAAACCTTTGACCTCTTAGAACTGCCTGTCGACATTTCTGATAATAAATTTTAAATACCAGTTAATAAACTTGTCCGATTTGAGGATGATGATTAAGAAGACTTTGATGATAATGTTGTTTTAATAAAATTAATCTTTAATAGTTCTAAGCTCTTTATATTTTCTACACATAATGGCATACAAGCCAACACGTGTTTACAACCAGAAAACTAAAACTGGCTAAATAAGAATTTAAAACAAACAATATAGATGTGTTAAGAGATAAGCAAAAATTAAGAGGAAAAAAGCATAGGTTATTGTGATTTTTTTAAAATATGTTTACACAAATATATTTACAAGCAACCTAATTTTCCATAGAAAGTGACTGAACCAGTTTTGCAGTTGCAAACAATGTTTTGAGAACACTCTTAAAAGTAATAATTCTCACTTTGTGTCTCATTTGTGTCTGAGGTTGAATACAATATTCTCATTTTATGTCGAAATTTGACTAGCAGAATTCTCATTTTGTGTCTAAGCTTCAATAACAAATTCATTCCAGGTAGGTGGACTAACAATACTCATTTTCAGACTGGGTAGCAGTCCATTAAACTCTGGTCGTAAAATTGTTGGTAAGATTTGGCTCTGACCTAGTAGGAATGGTCACTGGTTGAATTAGTGTGTAATTTGCAAATACAGCATTTTCTAATATCTTTAAATTTGATTAATTAAAGGACTGTGTTTGGTTGTATATTAAGTAAGCAACTACTAATTAATGACTGTATTTTTTTTTACGTGCTTTAAAAGTATATTTAGCACATCACTAAGAGAATTATAATATTGTCGTTTATCTTCTCCACAGGTAATTAAAAAACCTATTAATCAGCATCAGTCCCTTGAGAATGTGACCTTGGCGCTGAAGGCCGTCGCTGATGACAATGTTCGCCTGGTCAACATTGGTAAGATTCTATGCCTTCATTGTAAAGAACAGTTTTTTTTTTTATTTGAAAGAAATAATGCTTGCCTTTTGATTGTAAAGAAAAATTCACACTCAATTCAAAATTCTTGAGTTCTCAACATTGATGTGAGCTTGCAGTAGCAAAGCATGACGTCAGCTCCTTCATTGACATTAGCTAACGGCATTATCTAACATAATGTCAGCCCTGCACGGACATTATCTAACATAATGTCAGCCCTGCACGGACATTATCTAACATAATGTCAGCCCTGCACGGACATTATCTAACATAACGTCAGCCCTGCAAGGACATTATCTAACATAATATCAGCCTTGCAAGGACATTATCTAACATAACGTCAGATGTGCAGGGTATTATCTTACATGACGTTAGCTTTTCAGTAGTATTATCTAACCTGACATTAGTGGCATTATCTGACAAAACGTCAACCATTGTCTAACGTGATGCCAGCCCTACAGTGAAATTATCTGACATGATGTCAGTCCTACAATGAAATTATCTGACATGACGTCAGCCTTTATCTATCACGACAGCCCTATAGTGGAATTATCTGACATGACGTCAGCCTTTATCTATCACGACAGCCCTACAGTGAAATTATCTGACATGACATCAGCCTTTATCTATCACGTCAGCCTTACAGTGGAATTATCTGACATGACACATAGAGTGACATTATGCAAAATGTCGTCAGACATGTGTGAGCCCGTCAGTTGTATTATCTAATAGTCTTACAGTAGCACTATCTACTATTGGCTTGCAGTCGGCATTATAACGTATTCCAGAAAGAGAAGAGTGAGGAATTCTTTAAGACTGTGAAGTGTATTAGACTCACTACTCACTTGATCTGTAAATCCCAGAGCAACAATACCATGAAGTGTATTAGACTCACTACTCACTTGATCTGTAAATCCCAGAGCAACAATACCATGAAGTGTATTAGACTCACTCCTCACTTGATCTGTAAATACCAGAGCAACAATACCATGAAGTGTATTAGACTCACTCCTCACTTGATCTGTAAATCCCAGAGCAACAATACCATGAAGTGTATTAGACTCACTCCTCACTTGATCTGTAAATCCCAAAGCAACAACACCATGATCATCACTAGAAACTGTACAGACTCTATTTCCGAGTTGTACATTCAAATACAACATTATCATAATCAATATATGAAATTCAGTTACATGTAATCTGTAAATTCAATACAGCGATATTGTGACCAACATTAGGAATTGTATAGGTTCAATTTACGTGTAATCGACAAATTCCAATACAACGGTATTATGGTTAACACTCGGAACTGTATAGACTCACATTCTGTATATTCCAGCGTGACATTGTCGTGAACTGTGGGTGGGCGTTGTGAATTCTTGGTAGGCATTGTGATTTGCAGGTAGACATTGTGAATTGCTGGTAGGCATTGTAAATTGCAGGTAAGCGTTGTGAATTGCTGGTAGGCATTGTAAACTGCGGGTAGACGTTGTGAACTGTGGATAGGCATTGTGAGTAGGTATTGTGATTTGCGGGTAGGTATTGTAAATTACGGATAGACGTTGTGAATTGTGAGTAGGCATTATGAATTTTGGGTAGGAATTGTGATTTGCGGGTAGGCATTGTGAATTGTGGCTAGGCACTGTGAATTGTTGGTAGACGTTATGAATAATTATTGGTAGATGTGAATTGAGGGTAGACGTTCTGAATTGTGAATTGTGGGTAGGCATTGTGAATTGTGGGTAGACATTGTGAATTGTGGTTAAGCATTGTGAATTGTGGGGAGGCCTGCATTATAAATGTAGTAGAAGGTCTCAGCCGTCACCCATCATAAAATATTTAGCGGTGGATCAAACTGCACTGTTATACTGGTACACGACCACGAAATCAATACATATTGGAAGCAAACATTAAGCGTGAATCAATCAACCGATCGATCGGTCTGTGTCGTAATTTCCCCACAGGTTTTGTTTTACTATTTGAGACTTTTAGCAAAGATTTTACATACATCGGCCTTGAAGTGCAAGTCTCTTGCCGACCTGTTTTTACTAGACCGTTATTTTCCCAATCTATGTTTTTGACATGTCAGTCAAGCGAGTTTACTGTCAGCTTGGTCAGGCGTGAAGCCATACCAATCTTAGGCTATCAATGGCTTTTGTTTGCTCAGTCGGAAACAAATTTTCAGATTAAAAAAAAAATTGCTTTAAAGTGATTTTACATTTGACATTGCATTGGCATAACTTTGTATTCTTATCACGATGCATTGTTGTGATTTTGCACTGCTATAATTTTGCATTGGTGCGACTTTGCGTTGGTGTGAGTCTATTTCTATGATCCTACGGTTGAAGGCTCAATTGAGCAGCTGAACAGTCTGGAGACGATTAGACTGCGTGGGTTTATGGGTGCGGGTGCGTGAGTGTGCGAGTGTGTTGAGGCATTAACAACCCGCAGACCCGAAAAGTATGTTGCAATGTATGGTCATTTAGGGAAACAGCAGACGCCCACAAGGGACCTGCACAGGATAGGAATTTGTTGTCTTCTAAAAATTAAGGTGCCAGACGTAACATACTTACAATCATTATTAACCTGTACAAATAGTCCTTGGACATCTAGGCTGAAACTACTACATGACTATTTGACGTCACAATATTGACTATAAATAAACAAGTCAGACTATTTAATGGTCATCGATTGCTTTTTATTTACGTAAGCAAATGATTAATCTCCGATAGCAAACACAAGATAGTGAACCTGCGAGTAAATCCGAACCTACCTAACAAATTACACTTTTCACATAAGGCGGAATATATTCTTTAGAAAAATGGCAAGCAGATCTGTCAAGTTTAGAGTCCGTCTGAATAGTCTAACCTCGCCAAAGTGCTCGTTGGTTAGATTTCAGCCCAATGATCCTGAACCCTGATCAAAGATGGCAAATTTCTAAGGTACTATATTTCATCATTTATTTGTCCTATGTCATCATACATCGTCACGTGTCAAAATACATCGTCTTTGTCCTATGTCATCATACATCGTCATTGTCACATTATTATCGTACACCGTCATTTTCCTGTCATCACATATCATAATTATCCTATGTCATCACACATAGCCACATATCATGCTAGATTCCTAAACGCATTCTACTTGCTTGCTTGTCCTGCTTAATTTACTTTATCACTACAAGACGCCAGATTCTTAAGTTCCTATACTTCATCAAAATACTTCGTCCCACTCGAAGGTAGATTTTCAAAGTACTCTACTCATCATTGTCCTAAGTCATCATACTTCGTCACCAAAAGACGCCAGGTTCCTACTTCATTATTTACTTGTTTTACTTAATAGTTCGTCACAGAAAGGGATAAATTTCTAAGTTTCTATGTTGCGTCACCATTCGATGATAGATTTCTAAAGTACTTCACTTTGTCGTTTTCTTTTCCTATTTCATTATACTTTGCCAACAACCAAGATATGTACTGGTCCCTCGTCGCCACAAGGTGTCACATTACAAGATATACATTGATCCCTCGTCATCTTACTTCATCTCTACGTTGCACCAAATTTCTATCCACTCTAATACTACAGTGTACTTGTACTTTGTACAGATCTACTATGTTACGTATTAAGGGGTTGAGGTACATTTGTGAGTGTGTGTGTGTGTGGGTGTGGGTGGGTGGGGGGGGTAATTGCCGGAAATGTCATACTGTGATAAACAGTAAAGACGTTTACAGCAGCAGACAACTTGTTATCAGTTTGGAACACCATATAAAGACAAGTGATTAAAATCTGAATTAGAGACTCCAATAGTTTATGTCAATGTGCATTCCTGAACTGCATTCGTTCACGTAACACGAAACGAGGTCACGGTGGAACATTTAGAACAATTATGACCTGATGGGATCAGAAAAGCACAGCCACCGGGTACTCCGACCATCTTAGTGAGAAATGATCCAATTGTAAAATCAGTGTCAAGGTCAGTGCAGGTCGGGCAAACTTTAAGCTCAATACGTCTTGACTAAGTATTGTCTACTCGCATTACGAACATAACTTACATAATCACAGAGACTTTTATAAATGCCTGGATCAGATTGCTGAAACTGTTGGTTTCAAGGATCAAATTGTTTCTTATGAATAAAATCATATTTGTGGCTTGTTGAGTTGACAGACGTACTACAGCGCTGTAGATAATTCATAGTCTGGTCTGCGAACAAAGTATTTATTTGGGTCTATTAATTTCTCATTGGCCTAATATTTGACTAACATATTACAGGGCTCTAGAAGGATATGCAGAAGAGATAACGTAGATATATATCTGTATCCTTGTTGGAATGACCTTTCGCTCATCACGGCAAATTATAAACAACCGCACTGTCAGGATTTAAAGTTAATTAAAACTTGCAAGTCTGTAATATTTTGTCGATTGATTTTCATTTTAATACTCCCTCCAATAGCGTAACTTCGATTGCTGCCCTCCCTGAAAAAATCTACAATCTACAATTTTACACACACACAACACACACACACACACACACACACACACACACACACACACACACACACACACACATACACACACACAGTCTCTGTTGTTGGAGGGCCCTCAAGCACTACGGGGACTGTAGAGGCAGTAGTTATGCCACTGACTCCCTCTAATATTGTTTCGTGCGCAGTCTTTGTTGGGGAACGAAAATAACAGATTGCACCGGAACCAGGGCCGTCCTAACAGCATTATTGGCCCACGGGCAAAGTAGTGCACTGGGGCCCCTACCTACACAACCTCTCACAGGAATAAAACATACATAGATTAGCATGGGTCACCTATGCTTGTGAAGTCCCCGGGCAATTGCCCAGCGTGCCCCTGCGTTAAGACGGTACTGATCGGAACGCACGTTTAAATACAATTTATTATCTAGAAAAAGAAAAGATGTTTACAGACCATTTTAGTGTCAAAAAAAAAATTGTTTCTGTTTTGTTTCTTACTTGCTTTCTCTATCTCAGGAATTCCTGAATCCCATGATACCTTCATTATAACTGAATACTCTCTCTCTCGCTCGCTCGCTCATTCTCTCGCTCACTCACTCACACACACACACACACACAAACACACGCACGCACGCACACACACACGCACGCACGCACACACGCACGCACACCAACATGTACTGTGGTCAAATGCAGCACAGTAATGGACAGAGCTATTGGAGATGAACTACGGAGATTGTACAGTGGAGAGAGAGCTATTGGAGATGAACTACGGAGATTGTACAGTGGAGACAGCTATTGGAGATGAACTACGGAGATTGTACAGTGGAGACAGAGCTATTGGAGATGAACTACGGAGATTGTACCTTAAAGAGCCCTATGCGGCTACTTTACATGCTCATACATTCTGGACCGAATAATTTATGCAGGACTCTACGTTATTTGTTACCTTACTTGTCACGTAAAACCCTCCTCACTCCTGTAACTTCTCGTCACACTCGTAGATGAAAGCTTCACTCACACTGGAAGACAAAGCTTCACTCACAAGACAATGCTTCACTTACAAGACAAAGCTTCACTCACAAGACAAAGCTTCACTCACAATGAAAAACAGCTTCACTTACAAGACAGTTTGACTCACACTGGAAAACAAAGCTTCACTCACACTGTTAGCTAAAGTTTCACTCACACGTTTAGCTAAAGCTTCGTTCACACTAAGTATATGCATTTTCACTCAAACTAGTAGATACAACTTCAGCATACTAGGAGATAAAGCTTCACTCATACTGATAGATAAAACTTCACTCACACTAGAATACCACACACATACACACAATTTCACTCACACTAGCAGACAAACGTTCACACACATTAGCAGATAAAGGTTCACTCACACAAGTAGATATACCTTAGCAGTGTTAGTAGCTTTGTGGTAAAACTTATAATTAAACACTGTGCGCCACTAACCTATAATTACTGTCCTTTGGCTGGGAGTGCCGCTGGTTCGAAAATTACTCGTGTTGTGCAAATAGTCCGCTATTAAGTATTTTATCTCTTTCTGGTGAGGAAAAAAAAATCGAAATCTTGCTATAACCTGTATTGACGTTTGTGTAAGAAAGCTATTTCTAACTTCAGTGATGTATTACAACTTAGGTTAATTTAATCGACATCTCCATATGTCAGTGAGTGTAAGTTCACAGAATTCCAGCACTGTAAAATAAAATCCGGAAAATTGTGACAGAGAATCCAAAGAATTCTACCGTTGCGATACAGTCCTAAAAATGCTAGCGTTCCGAAACAATCCTGAGAATTCTTTCATTGCGTAAAGTCCTGAAAATTCTAGCGTTGAGTTACAGTCCTAAAAATTCTAGCGTTGAGTTACAGTCCTAAAAATTCTAGCGTTGAGTTACAGTCCTAAAAATTCTAGCGTTGAGTTACAGTCCTAAAAATTCTAGCGTTGAGTTACAGTCCTAAAAATTCTAGCGTTGAGTTACAGTCCAGAGAATTCTAGCGTTGAGTTACAGTCCTAAAAATTCTAGCGTTGAGGAACAGTCCAGAGAATTATAGCATTGAGAAACATTCCAGAGAGTTACAGTGTTAGTGGGGAAACAGTCCAGTGAGTTACAGTGATAATGGAGAAACAGTCCAGTGAGTTAAGTGATAGTGGAGAAACAGTCCAGTGAGTTCTAGAGTTGAAAAATAATCCTGAGAATTGAGAAGTAGTCCTAAACTCTAGCACTGGCAAACAGTCCAAAGAATTCTAGAACTGAGAAACAGTCCTGAAAATTCTAGCATAGACAAACAGTCCAGAGAGTTATAGCACTGAGAAACAGTCCTGAAAATTCTAGCATAGACAAACAGTCCAGAAAATTATAGCATTGAGGAACAGCCCAATGAGTTATAGCGGTGGCAAACAGTCCAGTGAGTTCTGGTATTGGCAGACAGTCTTGTGAATTCTAGCATTGGCAAACAGTCCAGTGAGTTCTGGTGTTAGCAACATTCCAATGAGTTTTAGAGTTGGCAGACAGTCTTGTGAATTCTAGCATTGGCAAACAGTCCAATGAGTTCTGGTGTTGGTAGCTGTCCAGTGAGTTTTAGCGGTGGCAGACAGACTTGCGGTGTTTCCACTAGTGTATTATTACATCAGTGTGTAATATCTATTTAGTGACGTTTTACTCTCTCACACGCACACATACATACACAGAACAAGCGGGAGGGGGTGAGGGCGGAGGGTAGGAGGATACTTTATTAATAAAGCAAGCAGTGCATATTGGATACAATTCGTTAGAAGCGTTGGATTGCCCGCCATTTTGACAACACTAAAAATGGCATGTAAATGTACATGAATAGCGTTTTCCATTTTGATATGTGTTTGTCAGTTAGCCACCTCTTGTTTAATAAAGTTATGTGATACTTCAAAATAATTTCTCAGAATGATGTTTGTTGATGGATGATCTGGTTGCTGCTATGTTGTGGATGATTTCATGGATAATGGTTAGTGATGGATAGATAGATGCACGGATAATATGATTGCTGATGGATGCATGGGTAGTAGGGGTTGATGATGGATAGATGAAAGCATGTTTGATGGTTGATAATAATAGATTGGTAGTGGTGGTGGTGACTGATGACGAATCGATGGATGCATGGTTGACGATGTTTGGAGTCGAGTGATTTTTATTGGTAAGTATTAAAAATAGATATGTGGTGTTAAAATCAAACACAGAGTGAAAACACTTTACTGGATCACTAATTGTTATTAACGATAGACAAGCAAACTGAGAGATAGGCATACCGAGAGATATTCATACTGAGAGGTATGCATACAGAGAGACAGGCATGCTGACAGGTAGGCATACCAAGAGATAGGCATACTGAGAAAAGGCATATTGAGAGATAGGCATACTGAGAAAAGGCATATTGAGAGATAGGCATACTGAGAAAAGGCATATTGAGAGGTAGACATACCGAGAGATAGGCATACTGAGAAAAGGCATACCGAGAGAGGCATACTGAAAGGCATGCATGCTGAGAGGCAGGCGTTCTGAGTTTTTAGGAGCGGAGGCTTAGACATAGCGTTTGACAAATATAGGACTGGCTGTTGTTTGGATTTTTAAGAGCCATGTATCTCTATGGTGTGTGTTAGGTCAAAGTTCAACACGGCTGTGTGCTTGCACCCAGTATTTTCTGATTCATTCGCGCACGAGAGGATTGGGCACTGTTGTGTTTTTGTCCTCCTACAATTACTACACTTAAGTGTTAAATTCTTTTTTAAACTCACGCCACTGCTAATCGTAGTATTTTCTGATATACAGTAGAAAGCTCAAAACTGACCTACCCTCCACCCCACCATCACAAGTGCATAATTTTCCGCTGAACTGCAGCTTTTATCGTAAATTTTCAAACCAAACTTACTGTGAATAGTTATTGCTGACTGTTATTGTTATATCTAGTATACTGTCCTGTGATCTTTTACTATTAAGCAGTTAACGCATGGTGGTATTGTTAGTGAACTGGCAATATAAGTGCTCTTGTACTGTTAAAGACAGAACACTACAGGTATTATTAACGATGTTTTAGTGTTAAACACTACAGTACAGATATTATTAGCAATCTTTTAGTGTTATACACTACTGGTATTATTAGCAATCTTTAAATGTTAAACACTACTGGCATTATTAACAATCTTTTAGGGCCAAATAGTAAACGTGAACTGGTAGTTTTTAAGAAATGGTCTATTTCTGTTAAACAATTAACATTTAATATAGCTATACTACAGTAAAATGGTAAAAGTTCAGCTTCCGTTAAACTGCTAGCCCTGGATAAGTGCGGGGTATATTGTCCGCATAGACACGCACAACATGGGTATCATTTTTTTTCAACGTCTTCTAACATTTATTTCATTGACTTTGCAGCATGCCGATATAGTATGGTATGCCCGTGAGAGTGGGTATTAATTATAATACTGACAGACGTGTAGACCTGTACTATGTAATATATAATCTAATGTGACACCCATATCCGTTCGTGTATATCTGCGTAATATTGGTTGATGCTAACAGTAAACACGACTGTAATACTACTGAGAGTTGAAAATTTGAGAATTCTCTCTCACACACATTTCTTTTGCCCTATGTGTACCAATTTCCTTTTTCAATTTCCTGACCAATTTCCATGTCAATTTCCTGACCAATTTCCATGTCAATTTCCTGACCAGTTTCCATGTCATTTTTTTTTTTTTGCAGGAAGCGAAGACGTGGTTAATGGGAACTTGAAGCTAATTCTTGGACTGATATGGCATCTGATTTTGCGGTACCAAATTGGCAAGACCAAGTTCCCGCCCAAGAAACTCATGTTGGCATGGCTACAAGCCGTAATTCCAGAATGTCACATCACAAACTTTACTTCAGACTGGAACGACGGTGTAGCGCTTAGGTAGTTAAAACATGATTGTATATCCGTGCGTCCATGTATGTGTGCCTGTGTGTATGTCTGTATGTGTGTCTGTGTTCGTATGTTGTTTCTCTACTTAACCATTATGTTTTGTTTCGTAATTTTGTAACAATATCATTGATTACTTTCTTCTCGAAACGTAGTACATTGCTCTCTTTATCCGGGCTTTTCTCCGTCGTCACTAGGTCACAACCCACACAATGACACAGTAACCTACTTCACAAATTGAAGGGGACGTAGTATATTACTTCTATTGTTGTCTATGGGTCTTTCTGAAGTGTGCTAACATTATTTTATGTTTTTAATTGTGCCTGTGTTATAATATCTGTAATTGTTTCAAACTTTGTCTGTTATATAAATTTTGTCTACGTTTAGAACTACTTTGGTCTGTATTTATAATATTTCTTCGTGTTGATAACTTTTCACAGTGTTTAAAACGTTTATAATTGAAACGTTTGTCTATGGTGATAAAACTTTGTGTTTTATATTTTTTATTAGTGTTTATAATATCTGCAAGTGATTATAAATTTTGTCTGCCTTTATAACTTTGTTTATAATATCTATAAGTGATTATAAATTTTGTCTGCTTTTATAACTTTGTTCTGTCTAAAACTTTCGTCTGTGTTTATATCTTTTATCTGTGCTTAACACTTTTGTCTGTGTAACTATACTCTGTTTAAAACTTTTGTCTGTGTGTGTAACTACACTCTGTTTAAAACTTTTGTCTGCTTTTGTAACTATATTGCACCATCACCAACAAAAAAATTACAGGAAAAACGAGCCAACAGCCGTTACAGGCGAAGTGTCTTAGTGTTCGCCCTTTGTTAGATTTCTGACCACGTGATCAATCAGATTAATGCCCCTGTCTGACTTTGACGGACAGCTGGCTTAGTGCTGGACAATGTGCATGTATGCACCTGATTATGTAGCGCAAATTAAAGGTTATTATTCGATAGTCACGCTTCACTACTCTTTGACTGCCCAAAGATGCAACCGTTTAACCAAACTGACCGACACAATTCCACTCACGTTTAAACTTGCTCAGTCATTCTTACAAGTCTGATGCTGATCTTGTTAGCTCCCTTACATTTGACGTCATTCAACTCGGTGTGTACACTTCCGCACACGTGCCAAAACGTGAAAGACAGAATTCGAAATAAAGCCCAAAATTCTACATTAAAAAATCATACAAGTGACTCTTTGTGTGCGTATTGGTGTACGATGACTATTTGTATGACTGTATTTGTGTGTGTGTAGTATAACTGAATGTGGAATTCTGTCTGTATGTGTGCATGAAAGTATATGTGTGAGAATATGCGATTCTGTGTGTGTAGGCAGCATATATATTTTCCTCTGTTTAAAATCTGAAGTGTGGTTTATAATACCAACACACGATCCCAAGAGCTTTTCCAGCAACATAATTCTTTTATGCCGAAGTATTTCAGTCGCCCACATCGTAATGCTTATATCGTTTATGTATGGATCCATACTTTACAATATATTGCACATACACTTTCATTTAGTTTATGACACTTATGTATGGATCACACTTTACAAAATATTGCACATCGTCTTTCATGTTTATGACACTTATGTATGTGTCACACTTTACAAAATATTGCACATCCTCTTTCATGTTTATGACACTTATGTATGTGTCACACTTTACAAAATATTGCACATCCTCTTTCATGTTTATGACATTTATGTATGTGTCACACTTTACAAAATATTGCACGTCCACTTTCATAATATTTATAACACTTATGTAAGGATCACACTTTACAAAATAGTGTAGACCCATATTCATAATGTTTACGTATGGATTACGCATTAGAAAATATTAGACGCTCACATTCATGTATATTTATAACGTTTATTTAAGGATGGATCACACTTTAACAAAATATTTCTCTTGTATTCAAGTCATATTTGCAGCATAACAATACGACATCTGAAATTAAAGTTGATTTGTCCTTCTCGTAGAATTCAAGAAGGAAGAAGAAAAACTTGTTCTTGAAATATTAAGAACTGTTTCCGTTTTTGCTTGCAGCGCTTTGATTGATTACTGTCAGCCTGGACTCTTCCCTGAATGGAGACGACTCAGTCGCCATAATGGGTAAGATAACTCTTGTTTTTTGGACGATTTACAGTGTACGTGTATATCACAATCCGTCTTTATATAACAGTCCATTACACTTAACAGTTCGTCGTTGCATAACACAAAAATCGACATTGCATAATGCCCGCCATTATATAACTATCCAAAATTTACAGTTAACAGGCCTTGACTGTATAATGTAACAATTCGCCAATGTATAATACTAAAATATGTCATTGTGCAATGTAACAATTCGCCAGTGTATAATGTTAAAGTCTCCATTGTATAATGTAACAGTTCATCAATGTCTAATGTTAAAGTCTGTCATTGTATAACATAACAATTCATCACTGTATATTGTTAAAATCTGTCATTGTATAATGTAACAATTCGCCAATGTATAATGTTAAGGACTGTCATAATATAATGGAACAATTCGCCAATGTATAATGTTAAAGTCTTCATTGTGTAACGTAACAATTCACCAATGTATAATGTTAAGGTCTGTCATAATATAATGGAACAATTCGCCAATGTATAATAGCGGACATAGTGTAGGCAGTTAAAGTGCTACAGATAACCATGCTTTAGTGAACACTTATAGAGTATAGACAATTCAAGTGCAAGTAGACACACTAGATAGTACAATATTAATGAATACATGTACGCTATAGAGTATAGACAGTTCAAGAACCAGCGATCAGAATCTAGACATTTCAAGAGCAAGTAGACACACATACGTACAAGTACTAATGAATACATGTACGCTATAGACAGTTCAAGAGTCAATGACCAAACTGTAGACATTTCAAGTAATAACATAAAATATAGACAGTTCCAGTGTTATCGGGACTGACTTGAGACAAGTGTTACAGAACATAAAGTATCAGTAAGTATTTGCAGACTGAATGTCGACAAGTGCTATTGGACTTAGAGAATTATAAATAAGTAAGCACTTGCAGACTGAATGTCGACAAGTGCTATTGGACTTAGAGAAGTATAAATAAGTAAGCACTTGCAGACTGAATGTCGACAAGTACTTAATAGACACACAGTCCAAATAGTAGCACATCACCAAAGAGTAGTGTTTGCGTTCAGAAGTCTTGAAGAGTAGACAATCTTTATACTCGGCCATGTTTTGGTGTGCCTATAATCACTTACATATTTCGCTATTATCGATTAAGTGTCAGAGTTTATGTCGGAATCAATTACAACACACATAGCTTATGTCCATCAGCAGACCTATCTTGGACTGAGTATCTTAAACCTCTCAGTCAGAGACAAAATCATTTCAAACTTGGGAGAGCTCGTCCCGCTGACGGTTATACTCGCTGTGGGGGTATCACTGGTCAGTGTTAAGTATGGTTCATTTACATAAGTCAAGGCCATGTACTGAGTTAACTAACTAAATTTGAGTCAAGGCAAAGTTTTCCATTGACGCCCACTCAGTAGTCACAGGAATGTAGGCCTACAACTGTAACACCGACATTGATCGACGGCAATAGGATACGTTTGTTGTTCGAGTGTAGATAGGTGCAGTATATTACTGTTCATCTTGTGCACAGAGCGTTAAGTTGCAATTTTTAAACCACTGATTAGACCGGGTACTATGCCTAGTCCAGAAATAAAACATTTTTCTAAATGAACTTTAAATAAATAAAACAATTAAATTCAGAGAGTAAAAACAGCGAAAAACACAAAGTTAAGATGTGCTGTGTGTGTTTTGTGTCTAACAAAAGTTACATTAAACTGGCTTTTCATTACGTTATATGCAGACTAGTTTAGGTCACGCTAACCTCACTCACCCGTATACTACTTATGGTTCCTACTGTGACTCCAATAATTTGCTCTCGCGCAATCAACGCACACACACACACACACACACACACACACACACACACACACATACACACAGAGATAGATACAATGGCTGGCCTACAATGGCTGTTAACACACATGAAGGAGACCCTCAGTAGCGGAAATAAACGTTAGGACTGAGACGCGCGTGCGCATTCGTCACTATGTCAAGGTGCTCCTGCGCCGCTTTACAGAAATCTGTCGCCAAGCTTTCACCGTTTGTCTTGGTGGGCCTCGGCCTCACGCCTATTGTTAGCACATGCACTGGCCGCATTCATATGTTTACCGTTAAAGTGAGCTGGCAAGTTGGACGAATCACCTAAGGCAGGGGGCTCGTTCTGCTTTGGTGTGAATGACCCGCCGAGCTGCGGCGTCTGTCGATACCTGCATCAAAATCGCCATGGGTTACGTTTTCCTGAATTTTTAGCACAGCGAGTTATTCCGTCGAGCTGCAAGGGTTTGCTTATTCCGTGCTTCTGCATACAATCCGGGGGGGGGGGGGGGGGATCTGAGCCTTTCCGTTAATGCTGATGGTTAGGTGGATGAGCTGTTGTATTTGATGGGCAGAGAACTCATTGAAGAACTGAACGATTTTGAAGGACCTACACGTACAGGGACTTTTAAATGTTTACATAAAAAAGCTTTAATGCGCCGTCTACATAAGCTAGCGGTTTGTAGAACCCATAAGAATGTGTTCACGTTAAACTCCCTAGGCTGGTGTAGAGGTTATTTTTCTAAGACATCATTAAATTTTAGTTCAAAGGGAACCCTATTCCACATACTGTATTGTGTACTTGTGCACGAGACATAACCTCAAATAGTATGTCCGACCGTTTATTGCTTTTATAACTCTTTGTAGTTTGTCTGACCGATCCGTTCAGTAACATTGCAGCTCTCCTATAGTCTGACCAGTCCAATCTTGCCATTGTAGCTCAACTAGTCTGACCATTCCTCTCATATCATGGCGCAAATCTGATCTTTGTGACCAAACTATCCATTGTAGCTCATCCAGTCTGTGTGATCACACCCTCTATTGTAGCTCATCCAGTCTGTGTGATCACACCCTCTATTGTAGCTCTATTGTCACTTAATCAAGATTGAGCGTCTTTTCCTACTGCTCTTTCGTAAAGTACACTTAATTGTGATTATAACGTCATTGCCTACAGCTCACTGTGAGTGATTATGACACAGCATCTTTCCCTAACCTTTCTTTGTCAAATATTTTATTACGTAATTATGATACCAGTGAGTTTTTCTTTTTAACGCTTCAAGTTATTGCGATATCCACCATATATAAGTTTTCATTTTGTGTCTGTGCAATGGAAATTATTTGGAATGCCACCCTTGCCCACCCACCCCAACAAGACTAGTCACAACATTGTACATTATTTCCGGCTTGTGTCCACCAGGGGAGAGAAGCTAGAAAACGTGAATTTGTTTGCGTCTCAGCTAAGTATGAACAATTTTAAGCTGTGAGGAAATGTGTTAAATTCATCCAAATCGCAATTATAACAACCTTTATGTTCGTCTTGGGTATAGTGTTATGAAATTGTTGAAATTAACGTCTGTAGGCTTAATTTGTTTGAGGAGTGTTTTATTGGTTGATGGTTGCACGAACTTTTTTGTCTTATGTGTGTGCACGCGCGTCGTTTATCTTTTTTTTTTTAAAAAGTAGATCCCTCTCCTTTGTGTTTATGCAGTGACGTAGCGATGGGATGCCGCTGGTTGAAGGCGACAAGAGCTGACCCCAAATTGCGCTTGCTAAAGGGGGTGGGGTGGGGTAAATGGGTCTTTGTTGATAACATTGTCGTATTAAGGTACTACTAGATCCTGCATTGCCAACACACACAATAAAAACAACAAACAACCCCACATTTCGCCACCCCCTTGTCATTCTCAAGTCACTATGAGCTTCTTTTTAATGTTTGCCTACTAGTCTTTATTCCATTTAAATCTTGGTAACATAATACTTTACGTAGGCCCTTTATTAATCCTAGACCCTATGCTCGGTATCTACTTGCCTAATGGATAATCCTGTACTGGTCTGTACGAGTTCCATACATATCATATGTAACAGAATGGAGTGGGGGCGTTAAGTTGGCCATGGGCGGCATTTTTGCCTCGCTACGTCACTGTGTGTATGTAAGCATTTATGCAAGACAGATTTGTACACAGTAGTGAGACTAATCACGCAAGGTACTGTGCAAGGAGGGCGAAGGAGAGGATGACAGAAGATGAGATGATAACATTTCAGAGAGGACTGGACTGAAGTTGAGCGATACAGTAAGATCATACAGAGAACAGAGTGGAATGGAGGAAGCTGGTTGTCAGGTCATCAGTGGTGCCCCAACGGTCGGCAAGACTAAGGGGTAGAAAGATAGAACGAGATTTATACTCTTTCTCGTCTGCTCCCTTTTAACACCTGTACAACTTTACTGACAATTTTCCGAAAGAATTACAGCTTCCCACCATTTGTATAGTCCGTTCGGTAAAGTGCAAACACGACATAAAAAAATAAAGAAATCAGATTTGAGTTTAACGTTGAGTTCTGTGTAATGTTTAGGTTGTGTTGTATTAAAGGCCTCACTACCGCATAATTATATATAGGCCTATATGCATGCACCTAAAAATGAGAACGCTCATTTGTTCGTATTGGTACGTCCTGTTTTTTTGTTTTCTTGACAGTGACCTAGTTTTGTCTGCTTTAATGTTTACGTCCTACCGCCACTTTTCGATTTATTTGCTTATGGCCTGATGCTGTGTTCACTTGAGTGCGTTCTGACTGGTTTGTTGTCTGCAATGCATCTTCTCTTAGCACGTCACCCATACTAAACGTAAAGCAATAGTTACTCCTGAGCTGTACATTTGACCTTTGAACAGCAGGAAAAATAAATATATAAACAAAACTGTTACTTTTTACTTTTTGTCCGAAAAAGGAAACAGAATCTGCTGATTATGATCAATCTTTAAACTGAAATATTTAGAATGTATGTACACACTAGCATAGATGCACACTCATGAACAATCACGCACGTACAGACGTGCACACACATACGCACATATTATATCTGATCCACAAATTAAATATGTGTAAAAGTGATATTTAAAAAAGTAATAATCACGTAATCTGCATTTTGATGAAAGCTAATATAAATCTAAATTATAACTGAATTGAATGTAATACTGTATAGGCCTTTACCAGTTTAAGAAATTCAAAGCCGCTCAGTCCATCCAGTTATTCGTCCATACCTGGAACCTATCCAACTCTTCGTCTATACACGAATTCTACCCATCTGTCCGTCCATACATACATAAAATCCATTCATCTGTTTGTCCATACATATATGAAATCCAACCAACTCTTCGTCCATGCATACTCAAATCCATCTATATGTTCGTCCATACATAACATGCTTACAGCCAATCCATTTGTTCGTCCGTCCATCCACACATAAATCCTTCCATTTGTTTTTCCATCTATACATATATAATGACGTCATCTATACATACACAAATCACACACATCTATAACTATAATGACGTCATGTTAAAAAGAAAAGCGTCGACAAGAGAGTTCAAAGTTCATTTACAAAAAGGGTAGAATTTGGAACCAGAGTTAGCCCCGCTAGTCGAAACGGCAGCCATTAGGGTGTATAATTGATTTACCTGGACATGAGTAATCTAAATTATCTCTCTTACTTCCGAAATCTGATGGTCGCCCAGTTGTTGCCTGGGGGTTGTTTTCTTTTCTTTTGCAATTATCTTCCAGATTATTTGCTTTTCTGTCAAACATTTTGTTTAGTCATCACACGCAGGTACTAGAGTATCATGAAAACCAAATTACGCGCCGATCTATAAATACATTTCTTGAGATGATTATCAGTTTCACGCTTAGGCGATTTTTTTCTTCTCCTGTCAATGCGTTGGCATTAAATGATTAATAGAACATTACCAGGTAAAACTTACAAAAATCAACTAACAAATATTAACAGGTAAAAGTTTAAAAATAATATTTTTTTAAAAGAAAAGCTACTTTAATATCAAACGCTTATTAACGCCAAGCTTTAAAAAAAAAAAAATACACTCATTGTATTGGAAGTACTGGAAACACGCCGTGCGTGTCATTAAAATTGCATTTGTAGATAGGACTTCAGCTCAACCGGATCGAATGTCGATAAATTCTTAAATAACGCGTCTTTGCGTGCAAGGTCAAGCAGCATATATAGTTACCCTGTGGAATGCTGAGCATTCTTCATTCCAATAAGTTTTCGGTGCCGTCAGTCTTGTCAGCATTTTAGTATGCACTGATGGGCAGACAACTCCAACAGTATACATATGAAGAAAAAAATTGCGTGTCAGTTGAATCAAGGGTTTGTGCATTATCTTTGGTTTTAACTCACGCACTTTACATATATATTGTATGTAGACGTAAATTATTTAGACCATAACAAGTTGGCTGCCAAACTAATAGTTTGACTTATAGAAAAACATGAGAGGAACATTGTTCTTAATTAATAGGTTCAGATTTCTGAACATTTGAATGAAACATGGAGTATTTAAAGCAAATAGTTCACCAGTGAGATATTATCACCAATGACGTGCATGTTCAATGCAAACACTGTGTGTGTGTGCGCGCGAGTGTGTGTGTGTGTGCGCGCGAGTGTGTGTGTGTGTGTGTGTGTGTGTGTGTGTGTGTGTGTGTGTGTGTGTGTGTGTGTGTGTGTGTGTAAGAAAGAGTTATCTTCTTCTTCATCATAATATCTTTGTTAATATCATCTGTACTTTTATGTTTATGAAGATTTTTTCTTAGTATTAACTGATCATTTATAGAATATTTATGTACAGTGTTTTCTTAATATTATCTGATTGTGTTGCATCATAAACTGTATTTGTAGTTTTTGTAATCAGCTTGGAAACCTCATATTGTTGCTATGTTTTGTCATTTGTTCTCATCTCTTTGTATCTTTAAAGATTGGAAAACTGTCAGAATGCCATGACTGTTGCCAAAGACAAATTGAATATCCCCATGGTTGTGCACCCTGAAGATCTGGCATCACCTCACCTGGATGACTTGTCTGGCATGACATATCTATCCTACTACATGATGCCAGAATCACCAGGATTCTATGCTACTCGCCGTGAAGTCCGTGCCATCCTTCAGCAGGGCACATTTGATAATTTTACAGTAATATATATCACTTTCCTGTTAATTTCTATGCTGGCTGTATTTCCATTGCAGATGTACAGTTTCTAATTCAATCCAAAATATTTTATGATTGAAGTGAATATTGATTATATAATCATTATGCAATGATTTTAATGTAACTCATGTTATATGTACTATGGCATTTTGCAAATAACATAAAAATCAATTAGATACAGATATAGATATTATTTATAGATGTAGTTGGATACATTTTTAGACTTTAATTGTATAAGTATTTAATACAATATCTGCCATAAAAAAAAGTTAGATATAATATTAGACATTACTTATAAAGATAGTTCAACATTATATTAAATATTACTTATAAAGATAGTTCAACATTATATTAAATATTACTTTTAAAGATAGATACAATTTTAGATATGGTTACATTTTTAAATATTACTTTTAAAGATAGATACAATTTTAGATATGGTTACATTTTTAAATATTACTTGTAAAGATAGTTAGATCTAGTGTTATACATTACTTGAAAAATTATAATTAGATACTAAATTACAATATTAGAATTTCTAAATTATTAATACAGATCTTATAAAGCAAAGACAAATAAACTTGATTATTTTTTTCAAGAATGATAACAACTCACTGTGTTTTCATAGTCAATAGGATTCAGTAAGTGTATTTATAAGCAATGGGATTTCTCTGTTTATATTTAGGTTTCTTGGGCATTAGCATTTCACATAATGAATAGTCTTGGTTATTTAAATTTATTGTTGTTTTTTCATGGAATATAATATTTCACTTTCTTGTGAATTCTTTGATTATTGTTTACATATTCATGGACATTAACAGTTTACTGAAGTTTATTCATAAGAGTCAAATTAGACACATATCAACATTTGATTACTCATATAAACAATAGTATTTTACCATTTATGCATTTATTAATAGTGTGTGTGTGTGCATGTGTGTATGTTTTCATAGACATTTCACTGTCTTTGTATTTATGGATATTATGGTTAAAATTTTATGTACGTTCGTTTTTGTAGTTGTTAACCTTATATTGCATGCATATTCATAGACACTATGGTTATTGCTAATGTGCATTAATATTTAGGATTTATGTACATTTATAGTCATGTTAACTGTAATTTTGTAATTACACTAACTGTAATTTTGTTTCAGGGGTGACTGGAATGATGGAAAACCAATTGAATAACTGTAATTTTGTTTCCAGATTGACTGGAATGATGAAAAACCAGTTGACTAACTGTCATTTTGTTTCCAGATTGACTGGAATGATGGAAAACCAATTGACTAACTGTAATTTTATTTCCAGACTGACTGGAATGATGGAAAACTGCTGTGCACACTTGTCAAGTCAGTGGGTGGTGACATACCAGGGTGGCCAAACATCAGCAATAACAGTGTTGAAAATCTGAAAAAAGGTGAGTCAAGGGTTTAATCACAATTCAGTTTTAAAACAAACAAAATGGCAATATACATTTTATCAAGCAAATATATAAGATTGATGTTTAACTGTTAAGAATATACTTAATATACCAAACTTTTAAGATCCCCATTTTAACTACTAAAAGCATACTCGAGAATTTCTGTAAGATCCAAAGTAGCAATTAGGAACCTATTCGAGAATATACACATAATGTAAGATTCTATTTAACTGTTAAGAGCATACTCAAGAATATTTGTATGCTGTAAGATCCACAGTAAATGTAGCTTATTCATACACATATTGTGAGATCCATACTTAATTGAAATAAGCATACTCAAGAATTGTATGTATACTGTAAGATCCAAAAGAGTATACTCAAGAATACACACACACTGTGGGATCCATACTTAGCTAATAAGAATATGCATAAAATGAGGAATATTAAGGGCACATTAAGTAAAACATGTTTCATGCTTTTACTTTAAATAAAAAGAAAAATCATGAAATTTATATAAATGAAATAAACTTAATAAATGCTTACTTTGAAATTGTGAGTGTGACATCACATCTTCTACCTCCATGCTTTTTGTTTTATGTTTCTAACTGTTAAATTGACCTAAATAAAGAGATCTAATTTCCTTGAGAGGAGTTGTAGTGTAGGGTTTATTCATTGAAAAGTCTACCACTCTTTCAATAACTTTTAAAGACTATTCCAAGCACTTTCCATTTTGAATGTCCACAAACATTTATTTTAAATGATCATTTACATTTTTATTTTTAAATGATCACATACATGGCTTATTTTGAATGATCACAAATATTGTCTGTTTTTAAATTATCACATGCATTGACTCATTTCAAATGTCTCATTGTCTATTTTAAATGCTCACAAATGTTATTATAAATGACCACAAACATGTCTCACTTTGAATGTTCATAAACATTGCCTAGTTTGATGTTCACAGATTTGACTCATTTTGATTGTTGAAAACATTGCTCATTTAGTTTAATATTTTCAGGACTTGATGCAGCACAGCGCTTGGGAATTGAACCCATTTTCACTGCCCAAGAAATTGCAGATCCACAGGTGGAACACTTGGGTGTAATGGCATATGCAGCATACTTTACAAAAATGAAACCAGTCAAAATATCTAACCCCAGGGCAAGCTTCACAGGCAATTTTGACAGTGTTCATGTTAATAATGAGGTATGAATATTGACTGGACTCCTGGGTTAGATCCCACTTGTCATAGTATGATATCATGATTATCTTCAGTTATTTTATCTTGGCTATCTCTAGTTCTTATACGAGGTCTGTCTGTACTTATTTTGTCTTAACTATCTCCAGTACTAATGTGATCTGTCTGTACTTATTTTGTCTTGACTATCTCCAGTACTAATGTGATCTGTCTTTACTTATTTTGTCTTGACTATCTACAGTACTAATGTGATCTGTCCATACTTATTTTATAATATTTCTAATGTAATGTCTGTCTTACTTATTTTATAATGACTGTTTATGGCACTAATGTGATGTTTTTATAATGACTTCTGTTTAGTTATTATGTAGTTTATTATTACATTTTCACTGACTTGTATTTTTTAATTGGTTACACTATGCTTTATGTGTGGTCATATTTCTTTTGTAAAAAAGTTTTTTACATTTTCCTCTAAATTTACAATGTGACTTCTATCAATGACAATTCTTGCCTGTCTCTTACATTCTGCTTTCTAAGAGAGCAGATATTTCTGCAAGTTAATTCAAATCCTAATCGATAATCTAACCAAGACAATTATATGAAAGGTAATTAGATCATTAGTCAGAGGGGTGATCAAGATTCTAGTGTTTGGGGTAATCAATTTTCTTTTATTAACTGAGGTAATCAGGTAATTGGTAATTGGTCTAATCTAGATAATATGGTAGTTGTTCTGTGAGATAATCAAGATTCTAGTCTAGATAGTAAGGTAGTTCTGTGAGGTAATCAAGATGTTAGTCTTTGAGATTAGTTAAACATTAGTCTATGAGATAATCAAGATAATAATATAATTAAGACATTAGTTTTAGAGGTAATAAGACATTAAACTGAGAAGTAATCAAGATATTAATTAAGACTACTAGTATGTGGGAGTACTCAAAATACTAGTCAATGAGATCATTGTAACAATAATTAAGACATTAGTTTGTGAGGTAAACATAAATCAACATTAGTCTTTTAGATGATCAAGGCACTATTCTTCAAAGTAATAAAGATGATATAATCATTAGTCTTTGAGGTAATGAAGATAATTATCAACCTGCCAGAAAAGTCCCAGGTGAAGACAACTGTCTACCTGCCAGAAAAATTCTTGGTGATGAGAGTTATCTATCTGCCAGAAAAGTCTTATGTGATTATAATTGTCTGCCTGCCAGAAAATAGTCCTGAATAACGGTAATTGGCTCCTGAGAGAAAAATCATGGACCATTTATACTACTGAATATCAGGATACCCTTAATGATCCTTATCTGCTGATCACTGCTTTTTAGCACCTGACTTGTACTCTTGAGCTCATTTATAGATACTGGAAGTTAAACAACAGCAGCAGTAATAAATAAAAGCAGTGGTAAGGAATATGAGTAGCTATGTTGTTTCAAATATACGTTTTAAAAAAAATATGCATTACATTCTTTTTTATTAGTAATATTTATTCTGTTAAACATTTTTTTTTAATTTACATGGTACTGTTGTGTGTTCATTGTTTTTTTATTCCCCTCTTCCTTTGCATAGATATAAAGTTGTCACTAATTCTTTGTTATAGAATTTTCCATCATGTTTAAATCTGTTCTTTTTGTTAAATTGTAAATTCTATCTAGATGTCTTTCATCTCATGTATCCTGAGTAAATATATTTCAATCATTAGTCCTTGGCTAATCACAATCATGCATCAATGAAATGTTTGCAATGTTGAATTCATTTAAACATATATCCTCTCTCTTAAATTTGTGTATAATTGTGCAGTATAGACAACCATTTCTATATGTGTTATAATTGTGCAGTCTAAACAACTATCTCCAAATGAGTACAGTTATGCAGTTTAGATAATCATTTGTATATGTTATAACTGTGCAGTCTAATCAACTATTTCTAAATTTGTGTATAATCGTGCAGTTTAGACAACCATTTGTATATGTATTCAGTTCACACAGAACTATCATTACATTTGTTATAATTGTGCAGTTAAGACAACTATCTCCACATTTGTTATAATTGAGCAGTTAAGACAACTATCTTCACATTTGTTATAATTGTACAGTTAAGACAACTATCTCCACATTTGTTATAATTGTGCAGTTAAGACAACTATCTCCACATTTGTTATAATTGAGCAGTTAAGACAACTATCTCCACATTTGTTATAATTGAGCAGTTAAGACAACTATCTCCATATTTGTTATAATTGTGCAGTTAAGACAACTATCTCCACATTTGTTATAATTGTGCACTTAAGACAACTATCTCCACATTTGTTATAATTGAGCAGTTAAGACAACTATCTCCACATTTGTTATAATTGTGCAGTTAAGACAACTATCTTCACATTTGTTATAATTGTGCAGTTAAGACAACTATCTCCACATTTGTTATAATTGTGCAGTTAAGACAACTATCTCCACATTTGTTATAATTGAGCAGTTAAGACAACTATCTCCACATTTGTTATAATTGTGCACTTAAGACAACTATCTCCACATTTGTTATAATTGAGCAGTTAAGACAACTATCTCCACATTTGTTATAATTGAGCAGTTAAGACAACTATCTCCACATTTGTTATAATTGTGCAGTCTAGAAAACTATATATGTTCATAATTGTGCAATTCACACAGAACTATCACTGCATTTGTTCACTACATTAGTTTATAATTTTAATGGCTGAACAACAATGCTTAATTTGTTTAACTTTTATGCAATCTAGACAACTTTCACTAAATTGTTTATCTTTTGTGCAGTTGACAATTATCATTATACATCTTTTCATAGCAAGTATTGTATTTTTCATTATAAATCTTTTGTATAATCTTAATATATCAGTTGATGAAAAAAGAATATTTCCCATCTTTGACCTGTGACTTTTAGATACTCATATTGTTTTGATAAGTTGGTTTTTGCAAATGTCATTCTTGAAAACTATTTACAGTTTCAAATTTTATAACTTAATGTTTGAATTAATAGGAAGTAATGATTAATGCAAAATAATAATGTGAAGTAATAATGATTAATGAGAAGTAATGATTAATGAGAAGTAATGATTAATGTGAAGTAATAATAATTAATGTGAAGTAATAATGATTAATGTGAAGTAATAATGGAACAAATGCTAATGAAACTAACTCTATTTGTCTAAATTTAACAAAAGTGTTGTGTTTAATATTTTTCATATACAGTACATACATTCCAAATTTGATTGTGAAAAAAAATTATCATTAAAATATTATAAAATAAACTTATTGTTAAATATTTTTCATTACTAAAATATAATAACAGTACATCTTAGTACATGTTTTACTAAATAATTCTATTATTATTATTATTATTATTCAGCCTCTTTCCACGACTTCTGTTTGACTGTCGGTTGTGATCCAAGGTCTCGGAATCTTACCAAGATTCTGGGAGATCCAAGGTTTTACGGAGGATGTGGGCACTTCCGAGGAGCGCTGCTTTGAGTAGTGGAGCGATTCTGTGGTTTCCAGGGAGTTTATTCAGGTAGCCTTCCAATTCAGATGTTATGTTCCCCAAGGCTCCTATCACTATAGGTATCACTTCTGCTTTTACATTCCACAGTCTCTGGATTTCTAATCTGAGGTCTTGGTATTTTTCTATTTTTTCTCTTTCTTTTGTTTTTATGTTTCTATCACTTGGAACAGCGACATCAATGATTGATACTGTTCTGTTGGCCTTATTGAGAACTACAATGTCTGGTCTTCGTGCAGGAATCACCCGATCTGTTCTTATCTCGAAGTCCCACAGTATTTTGACTTCTTCTGTTTCGGTGACTGCTTCTGGTTGATGCATCCATGCTCTTTCTGGGGTTTGTATGCCATAGTTCTCACACAGATTTCTATGTATGTGTTTTGCCACTTCATTGTGTCGTTTGGTGTATTCCGTTCCAGCCAGAACTTGACATCCAGATAGTATGTGCTCTGTTGTCTCATCCATGGATTTGCAGAGTCGACATTTGGAATCATTTGAAATTTTCATGATTTTCGCTTTGTGTGCTTTGGTGTTGAGTGCTTGATCTTGTGCAGCTGTTATGAGTGCTTCTGTTTCTGCTTTCAATCCTGCCTCTTTCAACCATTTGTACGTTGATTGCTTTGTTGATATTTCGTCGGCTTGTCGTACATACTGGCCATGCAGAGGTTTCTGGCTCCATGTATGTGCTAGTTCTTGCTTCGTTGTTTTCTTCCATGTTTCTTTGTCTGTTTCTGGGGGTTGGAATAGTCCACTCATTTTTACTGCTTCTATCAGTGGATCATCTTTGTTGTTATACCAGATGTAGTCCACAAGGCCAATGACTTCTGCTTCAATGACATGTTTGATTTTCTTGAGACCTCGGCCTCCCATTTTTCGAGATACATAGAGCCTGTCTACGTCTGCTTTGGGGTGTAAGGCTTTATGTATTGTGAGTAGTTTTCTTGTTTTCCTGTCCAGTTCATTTATTTCATTTGCTGTCCAATCTATGATACCTCCAGTGTAGCTTACTACAGGTATTGCGTATGCATTAATGGCTTGTATTTTGTTCGCCCCATTTAGCTTGGACTTCAGGACTTGTCTAACACGTTTTTCATATTCTCTCTTAACTTTGGACTTCACTTCTCTCTGCATATTTTCTTGATTTTCTTCTTCTTCTTCTTATTATTATTATTATTATATCAAATAATTCTATCAATAAACATTGATATTATAACCATTTAAATTTATAATCATTGTCAAATCAATTTAAATCAAATCAAAGCTGTAATAACTATAGTTTAACATTAGTACATTCCTACAATTGCCAGATCATAATTTAAAAAAGAAAACAGCAAGGCCACAATAACCAACCAAACAGCATTGATGAACAAATATAACAAGGACTAAATTGCTAACTGAAATTTTCTTGTAAATAAGGCAACTTTATTGAAAATTACTATTATAAAATATATATTGTGGTCTTTGTATAGAAGTACAGGCATCACATTTCATGTGTTGGTTTCTTACAAATTTACTGTGGTTATTATATATTTATACATATATATTACATTTACCAAATTAAAAAAATATCACATTTTCTTTTTTTAAAATAGGGAAATATTATTTCAATTTTTTATAATTATGTATTTTAATTCTTTAAATACATTTTAGGATAAATTAGTGCATCAAGAATCAAAAACCTTAAAAATAAATATAAAAGTATGGTCTGAAAAATGAAATTATTTAATAGGTATGCTTAACACAATTTGTAATTGTTCAAAAATCTTCAAGAATTACTAATATTATAACAAATTTTGCTATTTTACTTTCACAATCCAGTAATATTGACTCACTTGCAGCATGCAACAGGAAAAGAAAGAAAAATTAAAAGTGCTTCCGAAGTTCACAAACCTGTTCACATTCATTCATCAGCACCAGTTAGAAAATCATCTTTGGTTGGAAACTTTGACCAATTATCTTTCAAGAAAGAGGTGGCAGAATTTTAGTTTTCACCTTTCACTTTTCACATTTGCTTATATACCAGCAGTGTTTTTCCATACAGGCTTGTAATTAATCTTGTAAACATGTGCTTTTTATTATTTCCCTTGCAAAAGCATACCTTTATCTATTTTGCTGATAATACCATACCTCAATCTATTGTGTTAATAACACAATTCCTTGAGTATTATGCTGATAATACCATACCATAAGTTATTGTGCTGATATTACTATACCTTGAGTTATTGTGCTGATAATACAATACCTATAGCTTTTATTACTGACAGTACCATTCCTTGAGCTACTGAGGTGACAATAACATATTAAAGTATGCTAGCAGTTGTATTTTCAAAGTATTATAATGTAAGAAACATTAAGAAAAATATTTTATATGGGCAGTTTTTTTTTTCAGTATTCAGTAGAGTACCAGTTATCCAGTCAACCCATATATCTGGATAACAAGGATTAACTGGATACTCAAATATCTGGATCATCTAATAAATTTATCTATGTGCAATTTTATATCAACAAAATACAAGGCATTAATTTAGCTCACATAGCACTAGGGTAGCACAGAGTGAAATGTAGGAACGAGTGTGAATTACATAAAAATAAAATGGAAACAGGTGGAATAGAATGGGGAATAGGAGTTACTGAAATTTAAATACATCCAGATATTTGGGACTTTGACAGTCAGTGCTCTGCTGAATTAATTCTGTTTACAAAGCAAATTGTAATCAAACATGTATTTCACTGCACCTGACAATTAATATCTTTCCCTGTTCTCTTCTTTCTCACCCACTCTTAATCCTCTTCCTGTTTCCCTGGTCTCTGACTCTAGTGTGTGAAAAAGAAGATTAAATTGGTATCATTTTTTCTTTTTTTTCTTCTACATTTTCTCCCTAGGAAAGACAAACATTCCTCAAAGCATTAATTCTTTATGATATTAATTTCTAAAATTTATTTTATAATGAAACAGTGTATCAAAACTTTTATGCACAAAGCCTCCTGAATAAAATATAAAAGTATGGTCTGAAAGGCAAAATTATAATTAGATATGTGTGGTTTCAAACAAAACTAAATCTATCATTCTTTAAAGCATCAAAGAGTTGATTATATTATAACAAATTTTGCTATTTAATTTTTACAAACTCAATATTGACTCTAAGCATGAAGTAAAAGATAAATGAGCTTCAGAAGTTCACAAAACTGTCTCATTCAGTTATCTGTACCTATTATAGATTTAAGATTCAGTACCTGTTATAGATTTAAGATGCTCATTTGCTTTCCAGTAATTTGAAAATTTTAAATTTAAAGACTGTTCTCCATTATTGCATTTAATCTGCCTGATAATTGTCTCCTCTTTGAAACATAATCCTCATCCCATTTTCGAGCAACCACTTTGATACAGTCCATCTCATTTGTGTAAACAGCTATTAACAAATAAGTATTGGTCACATTTATATTGGACATTTCACAGACAAAGTCAGTGGTTTAAACTTTTTATGTATAATATTTTCTAAACAATCAGAAAATTACCTTCCTTGGTATACGGAATACTACATGGCCATATCAATTTTCCATGTATCATTCAGCTTAGTACATGATCTTAATTGTTATAATTATACTGTTCTTGGTTGTCATAGCATTAAGCAAAGAGTAAATACTTTCAGAAATAGTGACTTGTTTACATCACACTGTTTCATCTGCCATATAAACATAAATAAACAATTCTACAATTTTTTAATAAAATAACTAATTCATAAAAATTGTAGACTTTTATTTGCACTTCATACAATGTAAGAGCTCTGAGTGTCATGTGACTGGGTTGAGTCTTTAAAGTGCGTGTGAACTCTTATATGAGAGTCCAGCAGCCTGACCTCTCTACTAATTGCTTCACAATACCTGAGCACACCACTTTCTCTTTGACAATGTTAATCCTACCTTTAATATTTAATGTTAACTCTCTGTCTTAAGGAATATTAACTCATACCAATGTTGTATTTTTTATATTATATTTTCATCTTGTAAATTTTTTGTTAAATGTTTACTAAAATGATGAAGTTGTAAACTAGTTTTATAAATACATGTGCATTTGCCTTCAAAAAATGTATTTATAATACCCTCATTTTACAAATAGAAACACACACACACACACACACACACACACACACACTCGCATGCACACACACAATAACACATGTATGCATGCACGTGCACACACACACACACACACACATTTCTTTCTTTTTTTGTATCAATGTACACATTATATGCTTTGCTAATTTTGTAATCCTATCAATGCATGCAGATATAAAAATTCTTACAGAATATTCCTTTCTGTAAGGACAACAACTACTTCAATCTGATACTGTCAGAACTTCAGTAGCTGTATAGTACACAATATTAATATGTGTATTTATTGACATGGACACACTTTGATGTGCATTCTTATCATTATTTTACTATATTTTAATTTTCATACATTTTTACCATCAGTATTTGTGTGGATCATATGGCTAAGATTTATTTATTTATTGTTGACTGACTTGTTTGCAGTAATCTTCAATCCATTTAATTGAATTAGACCTAAAGAGTACTTTTTAAAACTAATTACAGTTGTGTCCAGTTGTTTGTTTTATTTTCTTTCTGCAGGTAATTTTATGTTGGAACACTGCTGGAAAAATATTATAAATATTATTTCTTTGCTTCTTAAATTAGAAATGCATTTAATTTCTTTTTCATACCTTGTTAACAGGCCTGATTTTTTTAAAGTGTCTCTGTAGGAATATTTAGATCCTTATCATACACCATTTATGTGCTTGGTTCTTTTATATACCTGTAAATTGTAGATCATTCTTTTTTAATTTAATAGTAGTAACTACTAAAGGAAAATGATCTGCATTTTTGTTTGTTTATTTATTTATTTAAGAAATTATATGCACCTGTAGCAAAAGTAGATCTATGTCTTGTAAATTAATTAAAGGAAAAATTATTTTATTCTAGAATCTTTGATTTGAGAACAGTAAAAACTATTTTCAGCTTGATTATTGCTATGTGCAATACTTTTCAAATTGTAATTCTATTTAGACAGAAAATTTTTTTAATATAACCCAAAAATGTAATAGGTAAGGGAGAATTTAAAAAAAAAAATAATTATGTATTTTAATTCTTTAAATACATTTTAGGATAAAACTGAGCTTAGAAAACTTATTGCATTAAACTTTTAAAATAAAATATAAAAGTATGGTGTGATAAATAAAATCATATAGTAGATATGTACGATCTAAGACAAGAAATAAATTTATCACCAAGAGTTACTAACATTATAATAAGTTTTTGCTACTTAATTTTCACAATCCAGTAATATTGACTCACTTGCAGCATGCAGCAGAAAAAGAAATTAAAGTAAAACATACTTCAGAAGTTCAAAAATCTGCTCACATTCAGTCATCAGCACCTGTTAGCAAAGCAGCTTTGGTTGGAAACTTTGATCAATTGACTTTCAAGAAACAGGTGACATGGATAACCTGCAGTATTGACTGCATGCACATTTCAGTTTTTTCTTTTTATTTATCACCTTTGCTTTTTTCTATTAGATGTGTTTTCCCCTGCAGGCTTTTAATTATGCATTTAAAAAATAAATTTGCTTTTCTTATTATTTCCCTTGTACTACCAACACCTTGAGCTATTGAGCTGACAATAATATATCATATGTTATTTGTATACTTTACAGGGTGTAATCAGTCTTTTTCAATGTAGCAAGTGCACAGTTTTTCCAGTATTCAGTAGATTACCAAATATCTGGATAACAAGGATTTGCTGGATTCCAATATCTGGATCATCAAACAAATCTATAAGCTTGTACTTTTATGTCAACAAAACACAAGGCATTAATATATCTCATGAAGCTCTAGAGTAGTCTGGATTGAAATGGAGGAGTGAGTTACATAAAAGCAAAATGAAAATGGGTTGAATAGAATGAGGAATATCCATTGTGTGTTGTATTGAGACTGAAACAAAAAAAAACATGTTAAAAATTATTCATTTGCAACATGCTTTAGCAGAAGTGTTGCCTTTCCTTCAAAAGACTTCCTGCTAATACAGTCATTCAGTTGCTTTCAGCAATCTAGCCATCCTTTCATTCTTAGAATATCCATCTGATAAAAGTTCTACTTTTTTAATTTTTTGGATCTAAATTGAAATACATCCAGATATTTGGGGATTTGTAATAAGCACTACTAAATTAATGTACAAATTTTACTTCAAAATAAATTGTAACCAAACATATATTCCACTTCATTATTTTTTAGTACAAAATATGCAACCACTAAAAATATATTGTTATTTAAGCTAGATATGCAATGACTTGTAACCACTTTTACAACTAGTCATTATTAATGAATCACTTTTGCTCTTGGCAGTTTCTTCATTTATTTTCTGCTTTCACACCCTCTTCCACCCCATTCTCTGCTTCCCCACCCTGTTGTGTCTTAACATCATGAAATCTTGCAGGAACGTCTGTAAGTCTGACTTCTCAGCCATTAGCTCTTCAGTATCCTAAACTTGTCATTTTTTCTTTGACAGCAATAACTCATCCTTTAATAGCATTAACCCTTTATCTTTGTAGCATTAACACTGTGCCTTTAAGAATTTTAACGCCTTCCAATGGTTTATATTATAGATTTTTTAAATCTTCTTTGTAAAGTTATACATTAGCTGAAATAACACATGCACACATACACACACAAAATAACATTTTTATTTTAGTATCAAGTGTATAGAGGTCAAAATAAATTTTATAATCATTGCTAATTTTGTAAACCTTTCATCATCCTTTGAAAATGCCAGTTTATATATGTATAATAATTATTACTGAATTTTTTTTTCTCTAAGGGTGACCACCTTTCTGTATGTTGCTTGTATGATTCCAATAGTTGTACAATAAGCAGCATTAATGTGTGCTGTTATTAAAATTGACAGATTTGTGTGTGCATAATTGTTAGTTTATTATAATTATAATTATAATTTTCATGCATTTTACCATCAGCAGCTGTAGATTTTTATTTATATTTATGATTTTCATATTAGTAATTATTCACTATCAATCATTGTCTGCTGTCAGTTTCAGTTGCACATTTATCATGTGCACTGCAGCCTTGTAATTATATCAATCTAGAAGTTGGTTTCTTTGTTAGGCCTGCCTTTTAATAATAATAAGTTTGTAGAATTGCTACAGATGTTAGAAGTGTTATTTACCAAATGGAATACATGCTCTTCAGAGTAGATTTTTATAAACATTATATGGGGTCTCTTTTTGAACCCATAACTACCTATAAATTATAGGTAATTCTTTTAAAATCTAAAATTAATTCC
This sequence comes from Sinotaia quadrata, assembly GCA_028829895.1. NCBI lineage: Eukaryota > Metazoa > Mollusca > Gastropoda > Architaenioglossa > Viviparidae > Sinotaia > Sinotaia quadrata. The sequence goes on along the minus strand of CM054177.1, from coordinate 119,434,756 downwards.
AAAATAATTGTCTATATTTTTTAACTTTATTTGATTGTTTTAGGAATAGCTAATGCTTATACAAGATTTCCTAGTAGTAGTGGCAGTAGTAGTAGTATATTTGTAGCAGAAGCAGATTAATGTTCCTGTAATGTAATTCAAGTAGTTTTTCTTTCTAGAATATTTGATAGACATACAGTTAAAATTATGATGACATGCTTTTACTATGGATACCAACTTGTTTCTTGTTTTTTTTAATTTTGTAATTTATTTACTCTTTTACATAGAGTTGGGAGTGTGTGTGTGTGTGTGCACACATGTGCATGTGTAAGTGTGTGTGTGTGTATACGTTCGTGCATGCATGTATGTGTGTGTATATGTGCATGCATGTATGTATGTGTGTGTGTGTGTGTGTGTGTGTGTGTGTGTGTGTGTGTGTGTGTTATTTATAATTTTGTAAATATATTTTTACTTTTTATTTTGTCTAGTCAGTTTAAGTTTTGATTTTGGTTTGTTAGAACAAATAAAAAAATATAGTAATAAATATTAGCAGAAGCAGCCTGCAAGTGGTTTAGTTCTTAAGTTAAAAGTTACTAGAACTGTGGTTTCATAAAGATTTGTTTACTTAAAGAAAAATTGTAAACTGTTTTATTTGAGAGTTAATCAAATGCACCACTAAAGGCACCTTCAAAATGGGTAAATTTAATTTCTCTCCACAACAAGCAAGCTTTCAGGGGAGATAATTTGTATGATGATTTGGGGGGGGGGGGGCATGATCACAGATTGTGAAATTATGAGAAACAGCAGTGAGAATGAGACACTTGCACTAAATAAGAAAAGAATACAAAAATAATAAAATATTCAGACTCAGACATCTGCTAGGTAATTCCTTTATTCTGAGCATTGCTTATACACATATATTGATTCACTGAAAAGTGAATAAACTGTTAATTGATTTATAATTTTTCATGAAATTAAGTACCATTTAAGTACCAAAAAATATGTAATTAAGCATTGGATTTGAACAGTGTATGAAATGAGTGAAAATAATCATTGTCATGCTTGTTCTTGAATTTCTTAGTATGTAAAATATCCAGATCCCATAAAATAATATTAGACACTCACTCACAGTCACACACACACACATACACACACAATTAACGTGTAGAAATTGGCATACATTTCAATACATTTCTTTCAAATTGTCTTCTGAGTTTTAGAACTGTTGGAGATCATCATGATGTCAGTGTCCCACTTGCAACCACAAATATTACAAATACTTTGACTTTTAAGGAAATATTGAAAATGCTTGTTCATTATAAATATCTTCTTCAGAAAACATTTCAAATCAACTTGGAAGATGGATCTCCAGATGACATCCGTGCCACTCTAAACGGCCCAGACTCAAGTCCACCAGTGCGGTTAAACTGGATTGGAAAAGTAGCTCACTGCTCATTTGTGCCAGTTGAAACTGGACAACACAAGGTCAGATCATTCATTACATTATATATAGAATGTTATGAGGTTTTGATATTTTTTCTTAAGAAAAATTTGCCGAGTAACGTGGTTCAGAAATTTAATTTAATAATGAAAAATGAACTCAATAATGGATTGATATATAAACTTAATTAAATCAAATCACTACCTCTTCTCTTGCTTCTTGGTTAAATTATCCTACATTCATCCCTAACAAACTGCCATAAAATAGATTAGCTTACAAATTTTATCATTCAAGCAAAATCAAACTTTTCTCAGTAGCTTAAATAATTATTAAGGAACTGATAATACAGTTTCTAGATTATTAAAAAGTGAAATATATTATTAAAAGATCAATTTTATTATTTAAATCAAATTTATTATTTAAAAATCAAATTTGTTATTTTAAAAATTCAAATTAATTATTTAAAAATCAGATTTATTATTTAAAAATTCAAATTAATTATTTAAAAATCAAATTTATTATCTAAAATTCAAACTCATTTTCTTTTGGTTCCAGTTGGATATTCAGTGTAACAGCAAATCAATCTCTGGTTGTCCAGTGAATTTCCGTGTCACACCTGATCGATCACGGATCACATACCACCCTCCTGAACGTTGTCAAGTTGGTGTCAATACAGAATTTAAGGTACATTTCAGACACATAATCTTGGGTGCATCCATGCAATTGTAAATGGTGTCATGGTTACTCACACAATCATAATCACCTCTCACTAAATAGGTTCACAGTCAAGGACTATCACTCATTCATGATCACCTCTCACAATCATAGGTTCACAGTCATGGACTATCACTCAATCATGGGCACACTCATATGATCATAGACAGATATTGTAAACATGAACATGTCCAGTCATAGACAAGCTCATAAACAATAGATACATTGATGCAACTGTAGATAAAGGGGTCATTGTGGATATGGACAGGTTAAGTTATGGACATGTTTATAAAGATAGACACATCTATTCAATTATGGATATGCACAATTGTGGATGTATCCATGAAGTTACAGTTATTTTTGTGGAGAAACATGGACACGTTCACATAATCAAGAACAGTTTCACAATTGCGGATGTCTCCACATTATTGTGGATTAATTTACATTCATGGAGAGATTTACTAATATAAAATGTATCTACTCAATTACAGCAGGTGACATCTGTCTGATCATGGACGGTTTCACAATCATGGACTGGTTCACAATCATGGACTGGTTCACAATCATGGACAGTTTCACAATCATGGACTGGTTCACAATCATGGACTGGTTCACAATCATGAACAGTTTCACAATCATGGACAGTTTCACAATCATGGCCTGGTTCAGGGACAATGCACACAGGCTTAGAAATGTATCATTTCATAAATACATTAACATTGCAAATGGGCATAGACTTCCTCATATTGCAATAATAGATATTTATCACTGTGATTAAATACATGTATATGCATAGATTAATGAGACACAGATTCATGGAGTGGGCACACATGCATGCACACACATCACATCACAACAGTTCATTTGTGGATAAAGCATATTTTAAGGCATAAACACATCTAAATTAGTGACATGTACACAGCTATATACTGTATATCAATATATATCTGCAAATAGTTTTATGTATGGTTAAATGCATTCATGTACACTTATTTGGAGGCATACATAAACTTTATTTGAAACATAAATTTATCAAAGCAGTCTCAGTTATACAATACATACATATATATGTTCAGTCATGTATAAAATATTTTGTATTGAGTTTATAAATATTATTTTAGTTATTTTTATTCTTTATGGCAATATGTATATTTTAATAATGTATTAGTTGAGTGCATATTGGATTCCCCATGTTATAAATTTATTGCAGAATACATATTATATTAGTTAAATAGTTATTCTTATTGCAATATATACATTAGTAAACATAGGTGCTCTCTTTGCAAAATATGCACTCATTGCAATTTAAATATTGTGTTAGTTAAATAGGGTTTTTATTGCAATATAAACATTCATCAGAGAATAAATATTGCATTACTTCCCATAATTGTTCTTATTGCAATGTGTAACTAGCTAACAGAGATGTTCGTATTGCAATATATACAATTAGCTAACAGGGATGTTCTTATTGCAATATATACACTAGCTAACAATATATGCTAATTTTTTAAAAGATTGATGCAACTTCAGCTGGTCAGGGAAATATGCGTGTTGAGGCTCGCAGTCCAAGTGGCCGAGTGAATAATTTACCTGTCCTGTATCGCCAAGGCATCTACAATGTCAACTTCACACCAAGTGAAGTTGGTAAGTGGGTTTATGATCAAAGCCCTTGAATTGAAGAAACTTTAATAAACTGTTATATAATATGTGAAGAAATGATTATTAATTCAGTGCACTAACAGCATTACTGTTTGAAGTCACTTTAATGAAAGGTATAATTTTGTAAATGCTTAATTAAAAGTTTAATTTTGAGACATAATAACCATTATTATGCATCCATTAGTTAGCTGTTTTCTTCTGAAATAATTTTAAAGAATAATTTTTAATTCATAGAAATAATGCATTTATTTCATTCCACTTGTATTCCACACGTACAACTAAAACTAGACATGTTTCTATGGTCCAAATTTCTGTCAGTTATTAATTTGGCTTGATAATATTGACAAGAGGCAGCCATCGGTTTTATTATTAACAGTCTACATTATTGCAGAGAATTAAATTATAGCCATTGTATTGCTTGTTATTTCGATCCTTGTCACAGACTGCAGTTTCATTTGAAGATGTACGTTTTTTTTAGCCTGGGAGATGTTAGGTACATGGACTTTATTTACTAATTAGAACCATTTGCCATTTCTGTGTCTCCTGTAATTTATAAAATATATTTTCTTCATTATATCATTGACAACAGTAAACTCATGTTAAAACTACTTTTCATTTTCCAGGAATGCACGAGATTTCTGTTGTGTATGATGGAGAGCATATACATGGTAGCCCATTTCACCTACAGGTATTTGATCCTACACAGGTTCGTATTTATGGACTTGATGGTGGAGCTGTTGGCCGCACACTTGTCTTCAATGGTATGTTGTTGAAGTATTCTTAATGATTTTTCACTAACTGAATTGTACAGTTAGCTTCAGTGGTGCTTTATACCATATTTTGAGCATTAAATATTGATAATGAATACCATCTTTAGAACATTAAATATTGATGATGAATACCATCTTTGGAGCATTAAATATTGATGATGAATACCATCTTTAGAGCATTAAATATTGATAATGAATATCATCTTTAGAGCATTAAATATTGATAATGAATACCATTTTAGAGCTTTAAATATTGATAATGAATACCATCTTTAGAGCATTAAATATTGATAATGAATACCATCTTTAGAGCATTAAATATTGATAATGAATACCATTTTACTGCATTAAATATTGATAATGAATACCATTTTAGAGCATTAAATATTGATAATGAATACCATCTTTAGAACATTAAATATTGATAATGAATACCATCTTTTGAGCATTAAATATTAATAATGAATACCATCTTTAGAGCATTATTTAATGAAGTATTATACACCAATTTTTTAAAGAATTAAAGTAGTAATAATGTATCATTTTTAGAGCATTATTTACATAAATTAATCTTTCATTCTATTGTTTAGATATAATCTTCAGTTACATTATATTTAGAAGTATTATATTTATATTAATCCACAAATAAACTATCATTCAGGAGGAAGAGAGAAAGAGAGCTAGTGATGTGATATGTCTTTTATGCAGTTCATCATAGAGTTTGATGAAATAAGATTTCTTTTTGTGTTCCTACATTTGATTTAAAGATTTTAAATTAGATTTATTTTTTACTGTTCTGTACTGAGTGCTCACAATTGTGAGCTCCAATGATTCATTTATATTTTCAGCCGACGCCACAAGAGCAGGCCTGGGAGACATCCATGCAAAAGTTACCTATGGTGGGGAGGTCATTCCATGTCATGTGATCCCGGATGGTTCAGGACAATACAAAGTTGACTTCACCCCTGTAGGAGCTGGGCAGTACAAGGTCAATATCTTCATGAATGACATTGAAGTTAAAGGTATGTTACACAGTTTGTGATCACCTTCAAAGCTCTGTGACTGATGTCAGAAGTATATCTGGAATATATTTATTGACCATCTCTGTATAGGTTGTTATGTCATCTACATCATTACTTAAAAGGTTTTAGTGTTCAGGAATGATGCTAAGTCACAAGTATATTCCTTTCATAGTTATTGATCATCTCAGTCTGTTTACATATTTATGTCCTCTGTGTCATTGCCATTGCTTAAATAGATTTTGTTTCATATGAATAACACTGGACAGAAATCCCTTACAAGGATACTCATCTTCGCTGTGTTGATACTGTTATGTAATCTGTATTAATTACTTAATTGACACTAGCTGTTATGTAATCTGTATTATTACTTAATTGACACTAGCTATTATGTAATCTGTATTACTACTTAATTGACACTAGCTGTTATGTAATCTGTATTATAAATTGACACTAGCTGTTATGTAATCTGTATTATTATTTAATTGACACTAGCTAATATGTAATCTGTATTACTACTTAATTGACACTAGCTGTTTTGCAACCTGAAAGTTAGAAGTATATTCTCATAGAATAATTGTTATCTCTATGTATACTTAGTTATGTAATCTATATTATTACTTAATTGATACTAGCTGTTATGCAACCTGAAAGTCAGAAGTATATACTCACAGAGTAATTGTTATATATTTATAGACATAGTTATGTAATTATTTCATTACTTATATCATGATAGGTTCTAGCTGTTACAATACATGACTGGCAGTGAGGTTAAATATATATGTATTTTTCATATCTTTTGATCACCATTAGAGCTGTCTTCTGTGGCATTATGCCATCATGATTGGTCATTGTCAGATCATCGGGGCAATTGGGTCAGATTTGACAATATATTTTTAGATTTTTATATATTGCAAATAGAATACATTAATTTATTTATTTTTGCTTGTTTATTATATTTTGCTTGATTGTTTCTTCATTTGTTGATTTATTTAGCACAAATGTTATATGATGGGAGATTGTGTCCTTATTTCTTTAAATCTATTTAAATAAATTTACTGCACAGTTATATGTTGTTTAATGTAAATTTACCTACCTAAGAATCAGGGCAAAGGAAGGTCAGAGTTGAGAATTTATTTCATAGACTAATTCATCAGGGCTCCATGTAGACAACGAGGATAGACAGGTAAACGCTGTACTATGTGCAAGCTGAAATGACTGACAACAGATACAGAAAACACTAGGTTTTGTCATATTTTGTTGTACATTTCACATGAACATGATTCACTTTTACTCACCTGTGAGGATTCTGATGAGTAGGGGTGGTTCTGGCACTCCACGCAAGGCTATTGGGTAAATAAAATAGTGGTAAACAAAAACTCTTTCTGAATATCACTATACACACTCTGTTGTGATGTACACAGTACATGGACAACCTCTATGTTTATCCACCAGTATCTTTCCATGTTTGGTTGTCCAGCATAGTAAGGGAATCAAACGACAAGGGGTTCTGTCTCTCAGTAAGCTTATGTGTATTATTAAAGTGTAAGCAGGTGAAAGAAACTCTTCCTGATGAGTAGCTGCTCCTTGAAGTCTGTGATCATTCAGCAGGCCTCTATCCCTCTTGTCAATTTCCAATGAATTACCAAAGACATTGGGTTAAAGAAGAAAATGAAATACCAAATACATTGGGTTAAAGAAGAAAATGAAATATGAAATACCAAAGACATTGGCTTAAAGAATAAAATAAAATACCAAAGACATTGGGTTAAAGAATAAAATAAAATACCAAAGACATTGGGTTAAAGAAGAAAATAAAATACCAAAGACATTGAGTTAAAGAAGAAAATAAAATACCAAAGACATTGATTTAAAGAAGAAAATGAAATATGAAATTTGGGTTAAAGAAGAAAATGAAACACCAAAGACATTGGGTTAAAGAAGAGAATGAAATACCAAAGGCATTGGGTTAAAATAGAAAATGAAATATGAAATTTGGGTTAAAGAAGAAAATGAAACACCAAAGGCACTGGGTTAAAATAGAAAATGAAATACCAAAGGCATTGGGTTAAAGAAGGAAATGAAGGTATCAAAAAGCATCAATACCTTTGTCTACAGTACACCAATTAAGTTGGCACATTAGAGAACAAGGCTCCATAATTTAACATGAGTTTACTGAAATTTCTTAATACAAAATCAACAACTTACATCTAAATCAGGCTATCAGGCTCTCAGGCTTTCACACATTGCTCCACGCCACACACACATGGCTGTGTATTAAGAAGCTGATTCCTCATCCAAGAGTAGACAACCCTTAGTGGTCTGCATTCTTTCATTCTATTCCATGAGTCTAGTGGAGCCCTGTGGTATTTGTAAGCTTGTATGTGCCAGTTATGCAATCTTTTTTTCTAATATGGACATTTATTAAGTATTCGGGGGGAAAAACTTGCATTAGAATTATCACACAATTTCATAATTGTTATTTATTCAATTAATTAATTAACTGTATTTATAAATTTTTTCTTTATATAATTTCTTTTCTTTTGTCAAAGAATCGTGATGCAGGTTTGAATTATATAATGCAGATTTTTCAAAGATTCTTTATTAATGTTAAGTAATATAGTTGTACATTCGTCTCTGATTCTTTGCACATTGTTGAATATTATAGTTGATTGTTGAATCTCTAAACATATTGAATATTATAGTTGATCATGTATTACTGATTCTCTGTACATATTGAATATTATAGTTGTGTATTTATTACTGATTTTATATATGCATTGAACATTTTGGTGGCCATTTATCTTTTGAGCTGTGAGCATATTGAATAACGTAATACATACTGTGCTTTTCTCCAGGATCTCCTTATATCTTGGATGTTGTGGATTCAAGCTTGGTGACTTTGAGTGGTGATGGACTCAGCCTTGTTCCTGTTGACCGTCTTGCTACTTTTACTGTCCACACAAAAGGGGCTGGTAGTGGTAGCCTCAATGTAGATGTCACTGGTGAGTTGTTTCTACTGGATAACTGTATTGGTGAAAAATTTAATGCTCACATAAAGATTTCATTTCTGAAAACTTTTTTAACTACAAAGGTAAGATGACCTAAAACTTTGTCTTTAGTGGTTAGATTCGGTATGTCACATTAGAGAGGATGAGGTAAGATTCTTAAAAACTTTGTATTGAATACTTGTGTTTAGTTAAATGTTTGCTTAGAAAGATTGATAAGACTTTCATTTTATCCTCTTTCATTGTTGGTACTTTAGTAATATAATTTTGATAACTTGCATTCTGTTTATGGTTGTAAAATTTCTTTTTCACATTGTAAATAATTTTCTACAAGTACATTTCTAAATTAATTAATATTATCATTTCCCTGGTTTATATTTTAATATTGCATGTTTTATTAATAGCTTTTTTCACCATTTTGTTTGTATGTATGCATACTTTAATGCTTGCTTGACATATATCTACTAATGCTTACCATATAACTAATAAACTTTAGAAATATTAGGTAGCACTTTCAAGGATATTTGGTTAGTGTGTCTGTTCAAGAAGTTTTAGGAATGCCAGGAATTATAATTTGCATGAGGAATTCACAGAAATAGTTATCAGTAGTCCGTTTTCATGCAAAAGTGCATCAACCATCTTTCATACATTTCATCAATTATATTCATCTTTGTCCTGACACTTTAGTAACTTTTTAATGAAAATTTTTACAATATTTTTTCCTGTTTATCTTTTATTGTTAACTTTTACAGTTTAAGACTCAAATTTATTTAATTCCCTTTTGTAAACTAATTTATATTAAAGCTGTGGGGTATTCTACAGCATTTTATTTTGAAGGAACATTTTATTTTTATTTTAAATAAAATTTGCAGTTTGTAAAAAATAATGTATTAGTATAGCTCAGTACTAGACATTCAAATTCTCATCAGTTTGCATTTTTATCATATTATTTATCACTATTATTTTTTTAATTTTGTGTATTTTTATTTTTGTATTTTTAATTTCTTCAGCGTTTTATTTTTAATTTGAAAAAATATTTATTACTCTATACAATATTGAATTTGCTTGTGTTTTTTTTTGTTCTAAAATTGATCTCTTGTTTCAAGATGGTTGTTTTAAAATATTTTATTTCTTAGTTTTAGTGCTTAAAATTAGTGTTTTATTTTTAATTCATTAATTTTTAAAATTTCTCCTGAAAGTCAAATTCAGCAGCACTGCATATGTAGTGAATAGAGCTTGTATGCTAAGTAGATGCTGCTTTACTCGTTGGAACCCACACTTTGAAGAATTCTCAACAACACCACCAACACCAACACCACACCCACCCACACAAAAATAAGACTAGGGTATAAGTCTTAGGGTACATGTGTTGTCAAAGAAAATGAAGATTTAAGGTTTTTTTGGCAATACGTTTTTGTTTTAACTTGGGTGGGGTGGAATTAGAGATTAGCCATCCTCAATTGTCTTAGAATTTAAAAGTATGATCCTATTGATACATCTAGCGTTTTTATTTTTGTAAATTGTCAGTTTAAATGTTTTTGGTTTGCTGATTTTTAGTACCATACCATTTTACAAAGCAGCTTTCTTTTTAAACAGAATAATTAATCAATTATATAGTTAACATTCCTGGTTGAATTTTACATATATGTATATATTATTTTACTTTTGATGTCAGTGAAAGTAAAACAATATTTTATAGTTAGGTCTGTGACAGATAATTCTATTTGTAATTAGTATGGTATTAACAGTTATGTGTAAAGGTCACTACTATATATCTTGAAGTATTAATAAATAAGTTTGGATCACAAATATAATAAGCCTGAATGTTAACACTGAAGACGCTAGATTAAGGCAATTGGTTTCTATGGCTAACAGCTTTTTATTGCTTTCAGCTAGAGACAGACATGCTTACTCTCGTATAAATTATTGAATAATTATGCACTGGCCAGCATTGTAAGTAAATGTTGCCTGCAAGGACAAGCAATCATATAACTTTGGGCTTAGAAGTCACTAACATGCTGGATAAACAATCAACAGGTTGTAAGTAAAGGGCCACAGCACGTGTAAATGTTTATGGCAGATAAATAATATATAATCAAACATTTTTAAGAGACAGTAATATGCATGTAAAAAGACTTTGTTAATTAGGAAAATTTGATTATTCATTGCTTATGTAGAATAATTGTACAGTTAGTATTGGAAATGCAAAGTTTCCATTTGCAAACATATAACCTTGCATTATTGTAACTGTTTATTCTGTCTAATGTTGTAATTGTTTTTTCTGTTAGATGTTTTCATTACACCATCAGAAATGACTTGGCCACTTTATATTTGTTTTGTTTTTGTTTTTCACCAAGAGGAAGCAGAAGTAGAAATTCAGCTATATATGTGAACAGGGGAAGACTGTTGTTATTTTTGGCATACGCATGTAATTTTGCATTTTGTAATGTGTGCCCAGGGATTTGTTTCAGATTTTGGTTCTTATCTTACCAGTGCCACACTGTCTTTTACCTTGGCAGCTTACATCTTTCCACCCCGAGTGGCGCTGTATTCTAGTTTCTTTTTCACATCTAGTCACTCTTTCCCCCCGTTAGAATTTATTATTATTACTGAAGAATAAATAAATGTATATGGTAATAAACTTTGCATTGCACATTGCATAACTGATGTATATTGTTATACATTATTGTATATCCAATTTTTTAAAATTGTTTTTTGAAACGTTACATTTTCATTGATTCAGTTGTTTTCCTTAATTTGATTTCCATAAACTGAACTGATTATTTGTTTTACAAATTGTATGTAATGATTTTTCGAGCACTAAATAACAGTGCAAAACAATATTTAGATTTTATATGGTGCTTCATGAACAAAGTCTTTTTGTTCAACATGAGTTTTATAATTATTTTTTAATTGGAACTGATCAAATTTATCTTGAAGAAAAAATTAATGAAAATGTTACATGTAAAATATTCATTTTTAACAGTTACAATACTTGTTTGAATGGTTGTAAAGGTGTTGTAACATTTTTTTTTTAAATTAGAAAGTAATACTGTATTTATTTCATGCAACACTATTTTTATATTATAATGCCATAACTACTTTTTAATTCTAATTTCATTGTACAAAGTAATGAGGTATTTATTTCTTAAATGCTAATTAATATATGCACTTATGTTCAAGATGAATCTTGTTTTTATTTCTTTCATTATATTTTGGCTATACAAAAGATAGTTTTCATTCAAAACTTTAAAAAATATATATATTTTAAATAATATGCCATAATTTAATGACCAAGTTACTGTCATGCCTGCAGTATCATGTATTCTGTTACAGATGCATTTTTTAAAAATATTTTATTATCATGTTCAACATTCATGATTTAGTGTAAATGTAATACAGATCTGCATTTGATTTGTATAACTGAATGGTTATTGTTTTTGTCACATTCAGTGCTGTTTAATTTTATGCATTCAAAATACTGTTATTTGTTTTATAAATTCAGCAGCTATACTTCAGTCATTCAAATACCACCCCTTTTAAAAAGTTAATTTCTAAGTTTATTTCTTTCAGACTTTTAATTTTATGATACCCATTAATATTTTTCTTTTCTTCTTTAAATATATATTTTTGAAATGGTGAATGATGGTTTAAAATGTATTTGCCTTGTACGCATGAAATAGGACTTAGACTGCAAAGATGAATACAGGGTATATGTGAATGTTTCAGCATGGGTAGACTTTGTGTTTTTCTGGGGTAACTCTTCTGGTGTCACACTCTTGTTGCAGATTACCATTTTTCTTCATTTTATTTTTTTGTAATGAGAGGTTATGAAAAGTCTTAACTTTCTAGTGTTGCACTAACTACTACAGCAATGCTCAGGAATGGAATGATGCAGTTTGAGCATTGTCAAACATTTTAGCCTCTCCTTGCTTGAAGTTCTTCACTGATTGGTTGATTGATGTGGATGGCATGTGGATAAACTTTGACCTTCCCATTTCACTTGCATTTATACTCACCCTTTCACCATGATCTCTCAAGTATAAACAGTTCAAAGGTCAAAGGTAAGCGAAGAGGTTCTTATCAGAAATTTGTTTTAAATATTTGATTTAAGTAAATTATCTGAATTTTACATTCTTTTGAATGTGGGTAACTTTATTCTTATAATTACAAATATTTAATTTATGAAGAGGAATATGCAAAGTCAAACACAAAGCATGACATATTTTGATTGTTATTATGCATATTTCATAAAAGCTATATAGACTTGTTTATACAGTTAAATTTATGAAGTAACTGTTCTGATATTTTTTTTTAATTTTTGTGTGGTATTTCTTCATTTTGTTATAGCTAACTAATTACTTTTAAGTATATTGATACTTATACATTACCTCGCTTTGTGACCCAATTAATTCCTCAATTTGCTTTCAGAAGTATTGTGTTCTCTTAACTGGCATTTCATTATCTTTTAATTTGCTCAGCAGTATGCAATGCCTTATCCCATGTATGAATAAACAAACTATCATATGTGTATCACACTTATTATTGATATTTACTTTAATTCTTTTTAATTGTTTTAAGTTAATAAAGTACAATAGTCTATACTCAGCACTAAAAGTTATGATCAAAATGGTAGACTAATGTATGTTCAGCGTTAAAATAGACTTGTGTAAATTAATTTATATTTTTATCTTTCAAGTTGTTGCTATAAAAAGAATAGTTTGAAAGTTTATATTTAATGAATCATTAATAAATTGTGTCTTTTTGAAATTGTGAGGAAAACTGCTGTTCTGAAATTAGGGTGGGGATGAGGTTTTGTAGTTTTGTAATGATTTGAAAAACTTGTCATCTTGAAATAGTGGGAAAATTAGGTAATACTGAGATTACAGTAAATCCTATAGTGGTAAAAAAATGGGGGGGGGGGACAGGGAATGTTGTGCTGAAATATTATGAAAAAATCTGTTGTCTTGAAATTATGGTGAAAGCCTATTAGTTTGAAAGTATGGAGGAAAAAAAATTAGTTTTTGAAATTATCGGGAAAAAACTTAAAATCTTGTGAAAATGTTTTCATCTTGAAATCAAAAGAAAAATTTAGCATTGGTCTTTAAATTATGGTGAAAAGAGAAGAATACAAAGAGTATTTGCCAGCATTTATTACAAAAAGCAATCATGTTCAAGAGAATGTGTATAATTAAAGCAAAGGAAAACTAGACAGAAGTTAAAGCTGGAAATTTGTTAGAGTTAGTATTAGAGAACGTTTTTAATTAAAGCAATGGAAAACTAGACAGAAGTTAAAGCTGGAAATTTGTTAGAGTTAGTATTAGAGAATAAGCAATGAAAAACTGGAGAGAACAGTAAAAGCTGGATGTTTGTTAGAGTTAGTATTAGAGAATGTGTATAATAAAAGCTACATGAATATGCATAATAAAAGCAATGTGAAATAGACAGAGAATGTGTATAATTAAAGCATTGAGAAAGCAGACAGAGAATATATATAATAACAGCAATAAAAAAGTAGACAGTACAAAACTAGACATTTGTTATAGTCTATGATTATTAATTAGACTGCTTTCTACAATCACTATTAAATACTTCAGCTATGAAATGTGATAGTAGTTAGAACAGTAACATTTTAGAAACTGAATATAAATATGTTGTATGTACTCTTAATTATCTAATTAAGATTTTCATGTAAACGTGTACGTTATTCCAGTAAAGTTTTCAACAATGTATATTAATTTATTTTATTATTTAAATACATTTTAATATTTAGATAAATAACTTTAAAATATAAACCAATATCCTTTCTCATGAATTATCTAAGATTAATGTTGTAATTAATTCAAATAGTTTGTCTGGGGTTCTTTTTAAGATGCTCTTTATATTACATAAAGACAATGTTAGCTAAATTTAAAGATTATTTAAGCTACTTAGAAATTCTTTATATTGTATCAAGAAAATGCTAGTTAAATTTAAAGATATTTTAAGTTAGAATCAAGTTAAAGAAATTCTTTATATTACATCAGTATAGTGCTAGTTGACTTTCTAAGATAAAAAGTTAGCAATCACTTGTTAATGTGGTATCATTTGATATTATTTAAGACACTCTTGGTAAAATTTCTTATTAAAGTTAAAATTGATGTTTGTTACAAGTAATTAAATGTATTTTATTTACTTTTAGGGGAAATTTGTATTAAACATGTTCACAAGCAGTTTCTCTTCTATAGAGTTTTAATAAAAAGTGTAGAATATAGTGACAGTGTTTCAGTTCAAAACTTTTAAAAACTGTTTTAATAATAAATATCAAAATGAAGATAATAATAATAATAATAATGAAATAATAATAATAATAATAATAATAATGAAATAATAATAATAATAATAATAATAATAATAAGAGTCAAGTTGATAATAAATATCCCATATGGATTTAAATTATTGAATTATCAAATAGGAGTTAGTTTTTAAAAAAAATGAATTTCTACCTTTGCAGGGCCAGACAATACACATATGGAAATCAAAACTCGACAAGTGGATAAAGAAACGTTTGAAGTTCAATATACGCCACACAAGGCTGGTGAGATAAAACTACTATTTGAACATACTAATGAGAAATGGTTTATAATGTCTAAAAAATTCAAATTATTCTATTTAATTGCCTTGAAAAGTTCAGGGGTACATGGATATGTTGAACAATAATTAATATTAAATGTTAATAGCTATACTCTCTTATCTGTGGATAAATATCTGATTCAGAATCATTATATAAATAACTTACAAATAAAAATTTGTTAACAGGTATTTACTCTTCAATGACAAGCTGTGTTATTTGGCAGAATGTATAATATTGTTTCAACTGGAGATGATCTCATGGGTAGATTCTGCTTAGAACAGACATTGTGAAAGTTAGACCAATAGCCTTTTAGAAAGCCATTGTGAACATAAATACACTCTTTGAGTGTGTCAGCAGAACTTAAAATATCTATTATCACTTAATTAACAGAACAACACTACACAAAATTATGCACTGCAGTCAACATTATAAATTGATTTCTGAGTGGTTTTTGATTCTTCAATGAAACCGTTCATTATTAATATGACATTGACATATATGTCCATCAGCTGTGAATAAATACTTTAAAAACATAGACAGATATCTCACCAATAATCTATATGCTTTACACAAGAACAGACATTGTGAAAGAGCATAAGCCACACAAAGAGCCAGCATGAGTGTAAAGGCACTCTTTAAACAAAACGAGATAATCCTCAATATTTCCTTTGTCCCTAAATAAAACTAGTGCAAAACAAGCTGGCTGTTAATTTGATTTTCATGATGCCTATTCTTGACAGACTTCGGACAAAATTCTCTCTGACTGAAATGATGCTGTAAAGTCAGCCCTCCACCACTGTGTATACAATCTATAAGCAGACTTTTGTTTGTTAGTTTTTTTTTTATGATTATGTCCATGCTTATATATTTATCTACAATTTAGGATGCATTATGTTAATTTTAAAATGCCTTGCAGTCACTTGTGTATTTGAACAAAAGTCAGTGATAAAAACTGAAGGTTACTGAATTTTTTTGTCTTGTTTCTGTTTGTTTCTTTGTTCTAACATAGATTGTGCCTATAAATATTTTTGGGGGAAAGGTTTGTAACTCTAAATATTTAATGTGTAAAATAGTTGTTATATAACTTTAAATATTCAATGAGTAAAATACTTAGTAAGTAAATTATTTGATGATACAATACTTCTAATATCAAATTTTAATTTTTATAAACTTTGTTTTCTTGTCTTAAATTTCTTAAAGAGTTTTTGATGAAAAACTTAATTTTTATCAGGATATTTTTTGACATAATTGTTTTTAAAGACATTTACACTTTAATTGATTTGATAGGTGATTACGTAATCAATGTGGAATTTTATAATGAAAAAATCTTACTACTTAATAAAATATGGAGTTTTAGAATTTAGAATTTACTCTTTTCTGTCTGTTACAATTTCTTTATAATAATCATGCACATATTTTAAATTTAAATTTCATATATTTATTTACAATGAAATCTTATATTAATTTACTGGTGACTACTAACTATATCAATGAATTTATTTATAGGTGAATGCAAAAATCAATGTATTTATTTATGATGACTTCAGATCAATGTATTTCTTTATAGGTGACTACAAAATGAATATATTTATTTATAGATGACTACTGATGGATGTATTTATTTATAGATGACTACAAATCAATGTATTTATTTATAGATGACTACAAATCAATGTATTTATTTATATATGGCTATAAATCAATGTAGTTATTTATAGGTGACTACAAATCAATGTATTTATCTATTATATAACTACAAATCAATGTATTTATTTATAGATGACTACAAATCAATGTAGTTATTTATAGATGACTATAAAATCATAGGCAACAATAAAATCAATGTATAAAATCTACATATTTATTTTATTTATAGATGACTATAAAATCATAGGCAACTATAAAATCAATGTATAAAATCTACATATTTATTTTATTTATAGATGACTACAACATCAATATATGTTCTTATAGGTGACTACATAATCAGTGTGAAATTTAATAATGAAAAAATCAAGGGTTCTCCATTTGTCTGCAAAGCATTTGATACTGGAAATCTAATTGTCAGCAATATGCCAAATTTCAGTCTTCCTGGAAATCCTGTTACTTTCGATAGTAAGTAGAGTTTTAAACTTTCTTTATTGTTGTTGGCTTTTATGTTCTCTCATCTGTATAAATTATTGTTCTTTAAAATAAAGGTATTCACATTTAAATGTAAAAAATTATAATTTTTTGTCTATTATTGATTTGTTGTTCTGTAAAGTTGAAAGTGTGTTCGACAAATGTGTAGAGTTTGTTTCAGGAATGTTTCAGGGTAGTAGTGTCTTAGAGTATATGTGGTGAGATAGAAGTGTTGTGTCCTAGGCAATGCTACAAATGGTGCAACTTTACGCATGCCTTCATTTGTTCTAATATTGTGCATCCAGATACAAAATGTTGCTTAAACCATGTTACTCTGTGATTTATACCAATTAAAAACAAAGCATGATACCTCAGTGTTGTGACATTTTAATGTATGATCCCTGTACTTTATATAGTTATTATCAAATTAAACATCATGCTTCAGCTTTGTTCTTTGAGTGTACAAAAATTAGGGTTATATAGTTAATGTAAATAAGTTGTCTATCAATACAAGTACATTATAAGCTAGCATATAAAGACATTATATGTTTTATGATATAAGAAAATTGTGAAGATATTATAGGTAAATGTATGGTTAGTGTGAAGACAATAAAAGTTTATTATAAAGGAGAGTTGTAGAAAAAATGGGGATATTTCAATCTATAGTTAATGTGGGAAAATTTGAGATTTTTCTGTATAAGATATATGAAGGCAATAGGAGTTTCTTTATATGGGGAAAAGGAGGACAATAAAAGTTTATGAATAATGGAGGTGAGATCATTATAGATTTTGTGTGGATGAAAAAGTAATATTTCAGAATATATTTAATGTTGGAATATTTTTTAGATTTTTCTGTATAGGATATATGAAGACAGTAGAAGTTTCTGGAAAATGGGGAAAATGAGGACATTAATAACTTTTGCTTTTAAGAAATGTTACTGTTATAGTCAAACTAGGAAGCAAAAGTTAATTTTTACTTATAAAAATTAAAGAATGGAGAAAATGGGGAAAATGAGGACATTAATAACTTTTGCTTTTAAGAAATGTTACTGTTATAGTCAAACTAGGAAGCAAAAGTTAATTTTTACTTATAAAAATTAAAGAATGGAGAAAATGGGGAAAATGAGGACATTAATAACTTTTGCTTTTAAGAAATGTTACTGTTATAGTCAAACTAGGAAGCAAAAGTTAATTTTTACTTATAAAAATTAAAGACTTTTAAAGCTTTTGGAACAAATTTCTTCACTTCAAGCCTGACATTGTATTTAAAAACAAAATTTATATAAATTAAATGTTTAAATTTTGTTTTTGCAGTTGATGCATCAAAGGCAGGTTCTGGTAATATAGAAATCCGAGTGAATGGTGGACGAGTAGCTTGCAGTGTGGAAAATCGTGGCAATCATTGTTTCTTGGGCTCTTTTGTTCCTGAAAATAACCACACACATATAGTGGACATGAGTTTCAATGATAAAAAAGTGATTGGTGAGGGGTATTTTTATTTACACCTAAAGCTTTATAATTTTTCTCTGTAATGTTTCATGGATTTCAGTCAACAGAACTCTTCAGTAATAAAGTAGTAGATTACTGTGTATGTTTGATGACATGTATAATGACTTTAATTAAACATGTCAACATGTATAATGACTTTAATTAAATCAACTTATTTTAGTTATATAAGAGTAAACTGTACTGTGCATATATGTAGGATGACTTTAATTAAATCAGTTGGGTTCATTTATAAAATAGTAAACTGAACTGTGCATATATGTATGATGACTTTAATTAAATCAGTTGGGTTCAGTTATAAAATAGTAAACTGTACTGTGCATTTATGATGACTTAAGTGAGCTGGTGATCACATCTTTCTTTTATGACTTCTTTTCATGTCCTTTTCTCTTCTCATATAATAGCTTTCTCCTATAAATCTTTCTCATTTAATAGCCTTCTCATTTAAAGCTTTCTCACTTAATAACTTTCATTGTGTCATAGACTTCTCATTTAATAGCTTTCTCATTTAACAGCTTTCTCATTTAATAGCTTTCTCATTTAACATCTTTCTTATTTAACAGCTTTCTCATTTAATAGCTTTCATTGTTTCATAGACTTCTCATTTAACAGCTTTCTTATTTAAAAGTTTTCTCAAAGCTTTCTTATTTAAAAGCTATCATTTAATAGCTTTTAATATTTAATAGCCTGCCCATTTAATAGCTTTCTCATTTAATAGCTTTCTTATTTAACAACCTTCTCATTTAATATCCTTCTTATTTAATAGTTTTATCATTCAATAGTTGTTGTTTTTATTTAATAGTCATCTGATTTAATAGCTTTCTCATTTAATAGTTTTCTTATTTATAATCTTCTTATTTAATAGCCTTCTCATTCAATAGTCTTCTCATTAATAACCTCATTTAATAGCCACATTTAATGGCCTCATTTAATAACCTCATTTAATAGCCATTATGGAATTTTAAAAGTTATTGTTGTTTTTTGTCTTGCAGGAAGTCCTTGGAAAGTCCACATTGTAGATCCTCAAAAAATTAAAATATCTACATCAAAGAAAAATATTGTGCTTGTCAAACAGCCTACTTCTTTCCATATTATACATGGCAATGCTCCCACAGAATACATCAAAGTAGAAATTAAAGGTATTTCCCAAATTGTATTTGCATGTTTGACTTGCCAGAAGAAAGCTAATTTTTGTCCATATACCATTTTAGAATTTACCAGCCAGTCCTATTAAGTGCATGTATAGAATTTTATCAGCCATTCCTATTAAGAGCATGTGTAAAATTTTACTAGCCATTCATATTAAGAGCTTGTATGGAATTTCAGCATTAGAATTGTAAAGTTGTAGTATGACAATGCATGTAAAATGTAAACTAATACTTGGCCATAAGGCCAGTTAGTATTTTGAGAATCAGTAATGTTATCATATTATTACTGTTAAGTAATGAGCATACAAGAATTGTGTAAGAAAAACAAGAGTTAAAAACGTGCTTATTTTTCATATAAGAGATATCACTTACATACCTTTTTTTAACTTGTAGGGTTCAATTGTATTATTACAAATTTGCATTCTTCCAGCATTCTCATGCTATTTTGTCTTCTCTGCTCTTTTTGAGATTTGGCATGTGATGACTAGTTTTCCAAAACTGATCTTTAATGCCCATTTCATATACTTTTGTTCATAAAAGCTCAATGTTGCATGAATTCTAAGGTTAATTCCAAAGCTTATGATGGTAGATTATTCTGCTATACTGTGTAGTCCCAACCATCTTCAGTCTCATTCAAATCTGGTCTCAACCATCCCTAATCACATTCTAACCTGTAGTCTTAATGATCCCTAGTCACTTTCAAGCCTATAGTCTTAGATATTCCTAATCACATTCAAGCCAGTAGTCTCAACCATCCCTAGCCACATTCAAACTGGTAGTCTCAACCAGCCCTATTCACATTCAAACCAGTAGTCTCAACCATCCCTAGCCACATTCAAACTGGTAGTCTCAACCATCCCTAGCCACATTCAAACCAGTAGTCTCAACCATCCCTAGCCACATTCAAACCGGTAGTCTCAACCATCCCTAGCCACATTCAAACTGGTAGTCTCAACCATCCCTAGCCACATTCAAACCAGTAGTCTCAACCATCCCTAGTCACATTCGAACCTATAGTCTCAACAATTCTTAGTCACATTCAAACCTATAGTCTCAACCATCCCTATTCACATTCAAACCAGTAGTCTCAACCATCCCTAGTCACATTCAAACCTGTAGTCATAACCATCCCTAGTCACATTTAAATCTGTAGTCTTAACCATCCCTATTCACATTCAAACCTATAGCTTAACCATCCCTAGTCTCATTTAAACATGAGTCTTAACCATCTTGTAACAGTCTTAACCATCCCTAAATTGCTAATTGTCAGAGTAACATGACCTTGGGCAATCCTTATGGTGTTATTTTTGAAAGTGTCTGAGTTGAAGTAAACAGTTCGAGGCAAGAATTTTCTAGATTGCTGATGTAATGCAAGCTGAGTGAGTAGTTTTCTCTTATCCAATGATTATGATTTATGAGAACGAGACCAACCAGTGGGCTGAGATTAAGGTCACTTGCTGTAGAAAATTCTGTTCTGATCACTTTGAATTTGAGTGGCAAAGGAAAAGTCTTTGAAAGGCAGTCATTGGATTGACATCACATATTACTAGTCCTTATATCATATTACTAGTCCTTATATCACATATTACTAGTCCTTATATCACATATTACTAGTCCTTATATCACATAGGTGTCCTTGAAAGTATATTGACTACTTGTTGTCCTCATATAGTGTTTTAACTGACAAATATACTTGTTGTCCTCTTATAATGTTTTAACTGACAAATATAATTGTTGTCCTCTTATAATGTTATAACTGACAGATATATTTGTTGTCCTCATATAATGTTATAACTGACAAATATACTTGTCCTCATATAATGTTTTAACTGACAAATATAATTGTTGTCCTCTTATAATGTTATAACTGACAAATATACTTGTTGTCCTCATATAATGTTTTAACTGACAAATATACTTGTTTCACATACTGAAGACACTTCTTTGCAGTAAATAGATTTATTGTCAGTTGAAATATTGTATCCCAAAGTATATTTACTATTTGCAAGGTGTTCACATGTCTTGTAGTTTTTCAGTGTCTAAAGCATTTTGCATTTCTCTAAAGATGTTATAGTATTTCTGAAACTGGCGAGTGTTCCGGTATTTACATAGATACATTAAATTTATTTCTTTTTCACTAACTCTGTAAAAAATTAGAAATCCAGTTAAATTTAATTCCATTAAATATTCATGTCAGCATGAATATTTTTCATGTTTTATGAGAGTTTCTCAAGCAAGTTCAACTGTTCTTTATGTTTTTTTACATTCATAGTTTAAAAGAGATATTGCATATGTTTTTTATTTCAATATTTAATTAAATATGTTTTGTAAATTTTAGATGATGCATGCTAATCAGACCTATGTTTCATTTGCTTGACTTTGTTAAGTGTTCCATCAAACCATTGCATAATGGGTATTATGCATCAAGGGATGAAGCAAAATAAAATATTAGTTTCTCTAAACTGCAGGTATGACATAAATTTCATTAGAAACTGAAAGAAATGGACATAATGCTAATAGTGTGCATAAGAAATAAAGGTTAAAAACTGCAAACTCTGTAGTCTTCATACAGCTCAGTTTTTGTATAAAATATGTATAGAAATGATTAATTGTAGAATCTTATGTAGAAATGATGGATTGGAGAAACTGGTGGATTGAATAGACTGTTACTTGATGTTTATGAATAATGCATGTGGACTAGATAGCTGTTGTTAATGATATTTAATGTTTATGAATAATTCATATGGACTAGATAGTCGCTATTACTTGATGTTTATGAATATAATGCATGTGGACTAGATAGTTGCTGTTACTTGTTGTTGATGAATAATGCATGTGGACTAGATAGTTGCTGTTACTTGATGTTTATAAATAATGCATGTGGACTAGAAAGTCTCTGTTACTTGATATTTATAAAAGATGGTTGTAAAAATGGTGGACTGGATAGACTCTATTACTTGATATTTATAAATAATGCTTGTAAAAATGGTGGACTGGATAGACTCTATTATTTGATGTTTATAAATAATGCTTGTAAAAATGGTGGACTGGATAGACTCTGTACTCTGTGCTTATAAGTATTATCAGAAGCTAATAAGATATGAAGTGACTTCATTTGGTCCACAAATAACTACTTTAATTAGGTCTACAAGTCGCTTTCTAGAAACCATCAGAACAGTCCCGCTAGGATAAGTTTTTAAATACAACATCTGGATGGAGTCATATAGGTATTGCCAGATTCTGCTGACCCTAGGACATTCAAATAACGACAAGGTACCAGGTACCATAGGAAAAAATCAGAGCGATCATGCATGAATAACTAAATGGGTTGACAAAGAACACTTATGACCAAGCATCAAAAGGAGAACTGACATCATCTGATTTTTGAAAACTGTTTGTAGTCTAACATAATAAGCACCTACCAGAACAATAACTTAACAAAACAGTTGCCTATCAGAAGTAGGTACCAAAACAGTAGCCTACTTGAAGTAGCTACCAGAACAGTAACCTATCAGAAGTAGCTACCAGAACAGTGACTTATCTTACAGTAGTTTTAGCATGAAAACACTGTAAAATGACCATCAGAATACTTCAAGTAAATAAGTTTACAGGTGTAGGGCTGAAATATATTTCATCTTATAGTGAAATACTGCATGAGATATTACTAACAATTAAGGAAATTGCATGACAAGGACATTACTCCAGACTTAATTCCAAGGTATAATTCAGAATAACACATTTTGGGAGCATGAAAGATATTTTTCATTATGAAAACTGGTATAACTTATGGCCAAGGAGTATAAAGAGTATAAACTAAGACTTTTGTGTTGAGAGTGCTCTTTCTTGCCAAAGCTGCATCATAGCACAAGGAATGGTGAAAAGGATATGTAGAGACAGGTGACTTATCAACTCTTGCTAAGATAAAATAGTAAAAAATATCATTCGCATAAATAAAATTTTTACAGAGCTTATTATAACATCATCGCCCAATTAAGTATTAAAGATTAATTTTTCAAACTTTAATGTTGCTTCAGTTTTCCATTTGGATGAGGCAATTTTATTGCCCTGTTTTAAAAAAAATGAAACTTTTCCAGATTATTCTTGAAATCTTAAAACTAAAATCTCTGGTTTATATTTACACAGTTACCTTAGGGACACAACTCACTTGCATGTTTAATATCAGTCTGTCTGACTCCTCTGGATTGCTGACTTTGTATTATTTGGCTTCTGATAATACATGTATAAAGATAAACCTGTATAGTGTGCATGTTTTTGTATCATACATATATCAGGAGATACTATTGTTGAACACATGTATAATGATAAACTTTGGATAGTATGTCTTTTACTCTGTGTTGCAGTAATGTTTTTATTTTATTCCAATGTTAATTGTTGGTGTGTTTGATTTTTTAATATTTTATTTTATTTATTTATTGTTGTCTGTTAGGGCATTTAAATCTTGTAGTTTGTAAACAAAATTTTAATTGAAAATATAATGTTTTTAGTGTTTTTGATTTTACATGACTTTTGTTTTTGTATAATTTTCTGAAGAGTATTCTCTCTCTCTCTCACACACACGCACGCACGCACACACACACTATTTTAAACACCCACATATTGTTCATCTTCGATTGTGTTGCTTGTTTAAATCTTTTTTTGCATTTAGTTCTTTCAGGGAATGCTAGTTATACATTATTAATTTTGGAAATGTTAATGTGTTATTTATAGTAATAAATGTTTAGTTAAATATTAATTTTATTTTCATTTGCTGTAATTTTATCACATTATGCACATATTTTAGCAAATCACATTTTAATTGGAAAGAAAAATGTGTATTGTAATTGTATCTGTTTTTTCTCATTTCAGCACTGATAGTTTGATATCTACTACAAATAATTTTGTTTATAGATATTTTTTTAAAATTATAAATAAACATTTATTTGTATTTCACACTTTTGTGTATATTGTAGCCATATTTTAATTTTGATTTCATTGTTTGATTAAACATTGTTTTGTTCAAACATTTTGCTTTCTAGTAGTGAGCAATAGCATCCATTTTTCTTCACTAGAATGCTTTATAATTCCTTTAAAAAATATTACCTTTCAGTTAATTGTTTATGCTGATTTATTTTTTGACAGGTTATGTCTCCTTGCATATTTTTAAACACATTTTAAGCTTACCTGTTGTCTGCACCTAGCTATTTTGTTCAGCAAAAATACTTAATTGTTTACTTATTTTGAATATGTGGTTTTAGTGTGCACTGCAAGCTTTACAGTTTTGAAAATGTTTTATTTACTGCGATTCTCCTTAAAGCACACTTTCAATGTTTGTTGTTTTATGGCTAATATTTTGCTCTTTTACACATCAAATTGCTCAGTTGTTCAGAGAAATTAACTGTTTTCATTTGTTTTATTTCAAAGTTTGATATAACAATATGCAGATATTATTTATGTGTTCAGCCAATCTAGTATTGAGATTTATATTTACGTTTTACCCCTTTGATGTTGAGCTTTTATGATTATGTTAAATCATGTAGTGGTGAGGTTTTATGTTTAACTCAAGTGGTTTTGAAATTTTGTGATTATAATTTAATACATCTGGTATTCAGACCCCAAGAATCTTATTGTGCCACATCACATAAGCAAAGATAAGTCTGGAGACTTGCATGTTACCTTTACTCCAAAGGAAATAGGTGAGTATATATATTTAAGGTTTTGGTGTACATTAGCAAGTACCTTTCACATATTTAATATGTTTGTGTAAGTTTCTGTGTGTTTGAGTGTGTAGGTGTGTAATTAGTTTTATTTAAAAAATATAATGCCCTGTCCTGTAGGGCTGTCCCTTTTCTCCCTCCCTCTCTTCTTTTTCTAACAGATAAAGAGCAAAGTAAATAATTATAGTTAGCTGTCTGTGGTAAATTGTCAGATTGTGTATTTGTGCATGTATATTATTTGTCTACCTCTGATTATAAGAGCTTTGTAATCAACATAGGGCAGTTAATTGTAATATCTACTTTCAGTCTAAAAAATTACAAGATCTTTGTACATTGACATAGGCATTCTCAAGGTTACAGAGACTGTTTAGTAAATGAAACCTGCTTTCATGTTAAAGATTTACAGGATATTTGTTCATTGACATAGGCAGTCTAAAGGTTACAGAGACTGTTTAGTAAATGAAACCTGTTTTCATGTTAAAGATTTACAGGATATTTGTTCATTGACATAGTCAGTCTAAAGGTTACAGAGACTGCTTAGCAAATATACAACCTACTTCATTAACAGGATAATTGTACTGTGACAAGTCAGTCAAAAGTTTAAACAGATCACTTAGTAAATGTTAGCTACTTTCAGTCGAAGAATTTCAAGATCTGTAGCATCAGAAAGTTAGAAAGAGACTGTTCAGTAAATGTTACCTAATTTCATACCATAGGAAGAACATGATAGAATTACTTAAAATTATGCCTTCAAATTTAAAAATTGCTCTAATCTTGAAAAATAGCCATAGGTTGTGTTGGTTTTATTAGTTAGGCAGCTACAGTTATAAAATGAAAAGTTATATTAAGTATAAATAATGAGCTTTAGACTAAGCTTTTTTTAAAAATGCATTATGGGAAACCACAGATCTTGAGAACTGTGTGAGTCATGGATGTCTATGGTCAATTGTCATCTCTTTCAACAATCAATAGGTCAAATTCTGTTAAACAATATATGTAAATTAGTGTGCATAATTAGAAAACTTAGATAAATGGCATTAAGTATTAACAAAATCTAATGGCAGACTTCAAATTAATTTATCCACTGCTTTCTGTACTAAATACAGGATTAAAATTTCATTTCCAAAACTAGCAGTTGATTAAAAATATATCATCAAACCCATCAAAATTACTAAGTAGGTATTCGTGTGTTTTTTTTAAATTATGCAAATAATTTTAAAATGCACAAACAGCAAAATTAACTCTTTTTAGCCTCTGCATATCTATATGTGTGGGAATGGGTACTTAGAAAATAAGCATTGAAAGATGAGATTTTATCTTACTTTTATCCAGGTGATCATCTGATTCATGTGAAATTTGCTGGAGTCGATGTCAGTGGAAGTCCATTCATTACTAAAACTTACAACACTAAAGCCATTACAGTTACACCGCTAAAAGATGGCTATGTTGGGGAACATCTTTCCTTTCAAAGTCAGTTTTATTTTTTCAATAATGTTGTTATTTGATCAGTTGAGAATTGTTATTATTAGAAATACACCATGCTATGAAAAAAATTGTCTTTGAAAAAATATATTTTAGCTTTAAATCATATAATGGATATTTGTGTTAATTCTGATAAACTATTTTAATTTCAGTCAAAATATTTATCAGTTTATCTTGAATAACAAAGGTGAATATAATTTCTACTACACTTTAATAAGGCAAATTAGGTACTCACTGAGTTCTTCATTAGCTCCTTCAGAAGAGTACTCTACAGGAATTACAGAAAAGTCAAAGACTTGTACTGAATAGAAAGTTATATGGCCTTCAGGGAAATATGATGTAAGATGTTCCATTACCTTTAGATGAAACAGAAACTCACAAGATGTTTCATTACCTTTAGATGCAACAGAAACTCACAAGATGTTTCATTACCTTTAGATGCAACAGAAACTCTCAGGATGTTCCATTATGTTTGCATGTGACAGAAACTCTCAAGATGTTCTATTACCTTTGCATGAGACAGAAACTTCAGCAATTACTACATCCATTCAGACATTCAATTAGCATTATCGCATATGACCTAAACTTTAAAAATACAATGTGATAGGTTAAATCTATTTTAAATTTAATTAAAATTATAAACAGTATCATTTTCTCATGTATTTAGCATGCTTTAAAAATACATGCATTAATAAATGTCAATCTTGTCTTAATACCATTTCTTTAATTTCATTGGGTTTAATTATAATATTGTTTCTCTACTTTCACTGGGATAAGATTGGGTTATGCTAGGTTTGGAAATAAAGAATCCCAGAGATATATTTTACAAATCTTATCACTGGTTAGCAGTGGTCCAGGTTGACCCAATTAACTTAAAAGCCTGTTTCATGTCTGAGAAACAAATAGGAAATCACTCTCTTCCTACTTTATTAGTTTTTTGCTTATACTTATAACTTACTAAGAGAGTGTTGATATTTGTAGCTATATCCTAAATAAAAGATATATAACTATTTTAATGGTATCCCTTGCATGCATTTAATAAGCTTTTTACATTATTTTACATAAAATGTTTCTTTAATTACATGTTACTTTGTGTTAACTATAGCTAAGACTGAACCAAGATTACTGCTGATTTTTTATTCCAATTGAATCATTTATTTTGAACATTGTTTTTATAAACTCTTGTTTTCTTTGTTGATGTTATGTATATCTGATTGTTAGGACCATTTAATGTTCTCTTTATGAATAATTGATATTTTCTTGGTATTTGGTTCATGTTGACTGAACAGTTAATATTGTCTTTGTATACAGTTGAAGTTTTGTCATTAATTTTTTATAAACAGCCAATGTTTGCTTTGTGAACAGTTTATTTATTTGTTTGAACAGTTGATGTTCAGCATGCAGGGGAAGGGGAGTTGCAGATAATGGTAAACAATGGCAACCTCCCAAATGATGTTGACTTAATCAGCAAAGGTGTTTA
Source organism: Sinotaia quadrata (assembly GCA_028829895.1). Classification (NCBI taxonomy): domain Eukaryota; kingdom Metazoa; phylum Mollusca; class Gastropoda; order Architaenioglossa; family Viviparidae; genus Sinotaia; species Sinotaia quadrata. The sequence goes on along the minus strand of CM054177.1, from coordinate 119,406,102 downwards.
CGAAATCTCATTTGTTCCTGAGGTGCCTGGCCTACAGCAGGTTGATATTCTTTTCAATAATGAGCACCTGCCAAGTAAGTTCAAAATGCATATTTTTGTTTTATTGCACTTTTAGTTTTTAAGACTTCTGTGTATCATTGTTTGTCACCATGGTTACTGTATGAGAAAATTCAGAGGTGATCAAAAGGTTTTCAGTGTTTGAAAATAGTATATTCATTTGAGAAAGGAAAACTGTTCAGATCAATAAAAATTTATACCACAAAGACACAAATATTCTAAATAAATAATAATATATATTTTTATACTATTGTCTCAGTAAAAATTATGATTTCCCAGTGAAATGACCATAGTATATGATTTCATTAGAAAGCATTTGGAAGTATGTAAATAAGTCATTTGATTTCCATTCTCTAAGTGGTTTTGATGCTAGAAAAATATGGTCTTTCTCTTCCTCTGTATTATTTTTCTTTAGGAGAGCTATGATTTCCTTAAATAATACACCAGCCGTTTCTTATTTGGGGTACCCGTGGGAGCCTGAGGGAACTAGGTCTTTGGTCAAGGGCAGGGTTTGTAAAAGGAAATTAATTGACATGCTGGAACAGATATCTGAAGTACCCATCCATCTGATTTTATCACCTTCCATCATGTCACTTGATTCAATAAACAACCCCCCAAACACACTCCCATGTATTGGGTCTAATTGATCCCAATAGTCTGGAACATTGAAGATGACAGCGAAAGTTTATTTTATTGATAAAATGGTACAATGGTACTCTATCATTCATTGTAAATTCATTAGTGGATTTACTTTTCTATTTTAACTTCAGTAAACTTAATTCTTATACATTTCTACATTTCACCTATGAACCCACAAAAACAATAATCTGGTTTCTTTAAATGTTCATTTTCAAATAACTTCATAATTACAAGTAAACTAGTTTCTCAAAATTTACATTATTCTTTCATAAATGCCATTGCTTTTAACTCTATCTTAGTTCATCTTTATATATAGTCCATTTGTTTTAGTACTTTTTATTGTTTGTGCATTTTTGTATTATTCTGCTGAGTCTGAGAGTAATTTAAAAAATTGTCTTTAATTGTTATTATTTATAGTGTTAATAATTGTCTTTATATTAGTAGTCTGTTTAAAACTTTATAGATGGGAACAAAAGTATATTTTTTGGTTTGTTCTATTGTTGTACAGTGTTAGTGTTTTGTCTTTTGATTAGTCTGTTTGAAACTGTTGATAGAAACAAAAGATTTTTGTGTTTTTGTTCAATTGTTATAGTGTTTAATGTTAATATTTGTCTTTTGATTAGTCTGTTTAACACTATATTCATTAAGAGTGGGGTAATGTGGAGAGTAAAATTTTTGAGAATATTTAAATGTTTATCTGTATTTGTTTGCTAAAATTTTATTTGACAGTAATAAAATGACGAAAATTTTTAAAGTGTTGTAAATGTTTGTCCTCAGTTTCTCCACTGAAATGTCACTGTAAAGCATTGGAAGCATCGGTCATTGAACTCCCACATTTGATCCCTGTTCACAAAGAAACAGCTATTACAGTTCGCAGCCCAGCTGTTTCTCATGTAGTAGCAAGTGTCGTTGTTTTGTGTAAGTCAGTTTTTAGATCAGTATCATCAAAACGTAAGTAAGTCATTCAGGTAAATGATATGCATAAGCCAGCCATTCAGATATATGTTGTCATGTATAATATTTGAAATGTAGATATTATTTTTTAGGTATATATTTAATTTAATTTATTTTGATTTGTCTATTATTATTATGTTGGTTTTTTTCACCTTAGACTTGGTTCCAGATTTCTTTCTTTCTTTTTTGTTTATTTAATATTATGTTAAAATTATTATTTTTTGCTTATATTAACGATGTACTGATTTTTCCATGCACTTTTTGTGTAGGTTTCATTGAAATACACATGACAGCTTATACATTTGTCATTATAATATTATGTTCCATTTGTACTTTGAGCATGATCACAATTTTGATTAATCTAAGTTTTATTCGATAATTTATCTATAAGTTGCTTTTTTGCTTACAATGTTTATAAATTAAATTTCAAGAACTCATTTTGTTAATCTCTTAATTCATTTAAATTTAAATTGATAAAATAAATGCATATTTTTGTGACTTGTGTAAAGAAATAAAGTTGTTTCATTTAATTGTTGGATATGTATCATTGCAGAAATTGTTCTGAGTTTCATCGTTAAATACTTTGGAGCACTTATTGATATTCTTACATGTTATAGTTATATCATTAGCTATGGATAGGATGCTGGGACACAATATGGTTTACTCTCTAATTCCATGTACAGGAGGCTATGGGTTCAAGTCTTTTCTTCTCACTCACAATTTGTCAAAATTGCACCTGAATTGAGAAAATCCTAAAAGTTCGTATGAGGTTGAGAAAAAATATAAAGCACAGTAAAAATCATACTTTATTACTGAAATTACTAGACATCTTTATCCAAAACGTTTTTTTTTAACTAGGTTTTTTTATTTGTAAGTTTCAAGGAATTATTTATATTTAAGGGAAATAATTTTGTAGCTTGAATGTGCATCTATGTTCTAAAATATATAACATTGTTTGTTGTTGTTTTTTACAAACCTGTAACATGAAAATTCAATTTACATTTTTTAATATGTGGGTTTGTTTATTTTTTTTTTAATAATATGTATATATTCTTGTTTATGTGTAGTTATTTCTTTTATTGCAAATAATGAATTTTACTATTAGTTTTTTTTAAAATATTAAGACCCATCCATCCCAGCATTGCTAATAGTATAAAATTCTAATCTATTTGCTTTTACTGTAGATATTTCTCTCTTATTACTGGAATATTTTTTTTAATTGTCATTTGTCTATGGCATGTTAAACTGTTAAATTGCATTTAATTTTTAAAATAAATTTATCATAAATTGTGCAAATTGTTTGTCATAGGGTTCATAAATAACAATCAAAAGTAAATTGCATGTCATAAATTGTGCAAATTTCTTGCAATCATTATCTGTATCACTAAATATTGCATATTGTGACTTTAATTATTCTTATTGTATGTATATTTTGATTTTGTTGTGTACAATTCTGCCAATTTCACTTTTCAAGTCTGATGAATATATTGTGTAATGTTGTCATGGAAACTATTTACAAATATATGATGAGTGTTATGAATATTGGGTTGGCTTATTTTATTGAGTAAACATCCACAAATCAACATACTACTATTAACATTCATTGGTTGTTTGTTGATCTTTACTCAGCAAAATAATGACAGCATTTATAATTGCTATGCACAGCTGCATTGAAGAATTGTGAATATTCTTCAGCTGATGACCTGATACTTATTGATATACTGAGTACAAGTCTTACAACCTTTAAATGTGCATGAGTGTATACAGCATGCTGAAAACATTAGGAACATGTTTCCAGTATTTAAACTACTGACATTGCTTTTTCACATCCTATCATTTTAAAGACCAAGTGAACAAAAATCCACTTCAAATATAAATATTTATAAAAACCATGAGATTTCAGTAATGCCAGCATGTTTAAATGTCATGGCAAAGTTTAAGTAGCCAACATCTTTTATAAATGTTATTGTTTTAATCTTAAAAGTGGAATGAAAGCCATAGCTCTCATTCATGCATGTGATCACCATTTGATGACACAGCATGACTAAAATGCTCTGGGCTACAGTCCAGTTAAGGTTTGTTTTGTTGTTCCACATGCACTGATGCAGTTAAGGTCTGCAATAGCATGAGACATTTCAAATTGAGTTCAGTGTCTTTTTGTCAAGTGCCATACTTTCAGTATAAAAGAATGGTGTTTTAGTCTTCTGTGTCATCATTAAGATTGGTAAATTGGAAATCTTGCAGAAATATGGTGTTCTGATTGTGTATATTGCAATATCCATTGGGATTATGACTTTGAAATTTTCCAAACTTAATCAGAACACCTCAATCTATTGATTGAGCTGTATTGGCACAGTTGACCTAGATTCCTCTTCACTTGGTCTTCACTCCAGCACTTCAACACTCACACAACACTCCTATGCAAACTTCTTGCTTCCTTTATTTTAAATGTGTTACCTCCCTGCCAGTTAAACTTTCCATCTTTTCTTTTTGTTTTCTTTTTGTTATCATTTTCTGAAGATGTATTAGATTATGATTTTTGGTCATAATCATAAATCAGTTCTTTTTTTTTTGTGAAAAATTGTATTTTTATTATTTTTCTTTAAATTTCATTTAATTTTTAAAAACATGTATGTCAGAGTTCACATTTTAAAAAAGTTCTTTGTAGTTATTTATTGTAGCTTTATTATAGTAAATATGATACTCATCATACAAGAGGCAAAAAGAACAACAAACTTAGGTTTCTTTATACTAATTTTCCAAATACTAGAATTTCAGTTTAGTTGTGGGATCTGACCTACATATTGTGACTGTTCCTTGTGCTGTGACTCTTTTGCCTTTGGAAAGCAAATATAGGTTTGATTCAGTTTATTATGCATGCTGCATGATTAGTGTAGATGCCCATTATTTTATCATCAACTCTTGGAATGGGTGTGATAAAGCCCAGGGAGAGACTCACTTCCTGATTGGCTAAACTTGAAAAACTGCATGATATGTCTTGATTGGTGACAGCTACAAGGAGGGGCAGCGCATAAGGTCAGCTTTTCATATATAAATATTCATTTAAATGACTAATTTCTTTGCACCTTTATTTAATCTTTAATTTCCATCTATTTATAAAAACCATTTTTTTGATGTTGTTGAGTTTAAATTTAGTTTGCTTCTAGCATTATATCACGTTCTTCATTTATATCTCCTTTGTTCTCCTTTCATGCCTGCTGTAAAGATAGGATTGAACTATTACTTTCATTTATTTATATTTTAAAGGTAGAAAACAATAATTTGCAATTGATTTAACAGCATTTTGCTCTATTTTAGTAATTTAAGTAATAATAATAATTGCTCTAATTAATCATTCATTCATTACTTTTAAAATAAATTGTTGAGAATAGGTTGGTTATAAGAGTTCTTATAAAAAAAAAACTATAAATAAATATATCAAAGGTATATTGTGGGTTTTTTCAGCACCCAATGGTCAAATGCTTCCTGTTAAAGTCAGAGTTCAAGGGTCAGACAGTTTGGTTGTGGAATATACACCAAAGGAAATTGGTGAGTGCTGTTTTTCTTGTTTTAAATTAATTTGTATGCTTGCCTGCATCTGTATTGGCTTCTTGTGGTTTGGTTTTCTGGATTTAGAGAGAGATAGATGCAAAGAGAGAGAGAGACATAGAGGTACAAAAAGAGGGAAAGAGAGAAAAGCAGCTGCAGAATGGGAAAGAGGGAGCGAGAGAGAGGTCAAACAAATGAAAAAAACCTTTATTTTCCAAGGTGAAATTTAAGCTTCTGGCCTGTTCACAAATGCCATTGCTATCTACCAAAAGTTAACACTACCACCACTGCCAATAATGATAATGATGATGATGATGATAATAATAATTAATGATTAATAATTAATAATAATAATTGATTGATTGATGATGATGATGACAACAATGATAATGATTTTAAATATAATTTACCTGAAATTTAAATGAGAAGTTTAATCATATCATGAATATGGATTTGTCCAAAATAAATAGTAGGTAAAAATTTCATTATAATTATTTTAAATTTGCATATTCAAAGCTAATGATATATGAGTGAACAATTGATGCAGACCTTGATTCCACATAAATTCAAGAGTTGTCTATAAGATTACTGTGTAAACTTTGTTCAGAGCATTTTGTGATAAGATCTGTTTTAGGAATTTCTGTATTTTGAAATCAAAGCATAAAGCCAACTTCACTGAAATAAAATATGGCAGCATTAAATTAAGAAACTTTACTTTTGTAAATTCCATGTTGCAGCAAACTGGTGATGTGATGTGTCTACGCATTACCTTAAGATGTCAAGCCTCTTTGGTTTATCAATAAGTCATATTTTATGTATCGTGTCATTGGATCACACAGTTCTTTTATTCCAGTGTATATAAGATATTCCAAAATGGTCTCTTGAATTTAATAAATGGCAATCTCAGTCTGAAACTTTTTCATTGTTAAATGATTACTATGTATTCTTCGTGCCTGAAGGTCAATATTAAAATGCTAAAGTTTATTTGAGAATTCAATGACCCGATATCTTGTATTCAAAGGTAATGTTCAAAACATTGTACATGCATAAATATGTGGAATAATGTATTTCATGGTATAAGTAAAATAAATATCACTATTTGTTGTTTGCAATTTAACAAATAAATAAAACATTTGTATACTTGTGACTTAACATATGTGTCTTATAAGGTCTTGATAAGTGTGTCTTACAAATGCATTTCTCCTGAACTTCATACTTGTATTATGTATGTGGCTTCACTGATATCATTGAGTGTCTTGTCAGATAGGTCTTAGCATGTCTAAGGTGTCCTACACATAATCCTGCATGTGTCATTGTGTGTGTCTTACACCATTTGTCTTAAAGTGTGTATTGATATGTATCTTACCCTCAAGTCTCATACATATGTTTTAATATGCATATACATATTTAAATGTTCTTCAATTTTGATGAATTTCTTAAAGATGTAGGTTGAACAATGCTTCTTGAATTTATTTTATAGGTACCTATATTGTTAATGCCAGTCTGGCAGGTGTGCCCATAAAAGGAAGTCCTTTTAGAGTCAAGAGCTATGATCCTAGCAAAGTCAAAGTGTCCAAGATTTCTAAAGGCATTGTGGGAGTTCCCTGCAAATTCATCGGTGAGTTTATCAAGATATAAAAACATATTCAGTTATTTTATAATACATAAATATAAAATTAATTAACTTTTTGTTGTTGTAAATTTTTGCTGGATTTCATTTTTCATCAGTTGATGCATCTTCAGCTGGGGAGGGAACAATGGAAATTTCAATCAGCTCTAATGGACGCAACATTCCAAACCAAGCTCGAGAAGTTGGAGAAGGTTGTTATGAGGTGTCATTTGTGGGACGTCAACCTTTGCCACACACAACAGCAATCACCTACAATGGGCATCATGTACCAGGTTAGTACCAGTAGTCATCTCCTGTCAGTGTTGTAAAGCTTTCATCATCCTACATCATCAGTGTCATTAATAATGTGCGTCACTGGAGTAGACATTGAGAAAGTTGCCAGAGTTTGTCACCAGTGTGTAGTAAGTACACTGAGAAACTCACTAAAAACCCAGATCACTGTTGGCCATCTGCTTACGTTATACACCAACAAAGAGCAGCAAACAGTGATCTGGGTTTTTTGTGGTATGAATGGGTGCCACAGCTGAATTTCACTAAACATTTTCAGCACCATATGAAAACAGTATACGGAAGAGTGTCTGCAAATGGATTACAAGTTTATAAATGGTCACACAAGTGTAATATTAAAGATTAAAACACCCATTGATTTTCCTACTGCAGATGTCACAATTGCATAAGTCTGTTTTATGTCTCTGGTAAACAGATGTGGTTATTGATGAATCAAATTAATGTTGATTTTTGCCAATGTATTCAGCCTCAACAGACTTTACTTTCATAAAATCTATACAAGATGGATCTCAAACTTTAGGCTATTGACTTGTCATGGACCAAAAAGTGAAAGAAAACAGTGAATGTATGGTACATCTCTCATCACAAAGAATTTTTTTCAGACGGCATACAAAAACTCATGCAGTGCTGGTCAAAGTGCATTGAAAAGAAATGAAACCATTTTGAAAAATTATGTCCTTGTAAGATCTTGTTTTTGTAATAAATTTTATAAATACTTGTTAGTTAATTAATCACTCACTTTCATAGTTCTTTGTAAGGGTTATGGATGAAGTGTTTAAGCCACTTTAAACAAAATATATGACTTTTAAAGAACTATTTACTTCTTTATCTTAGGGAGTCCTTTCCAAATTGACTTTCTTGATGCAAGTCAGATGACTGCGACAGGAGATGGTCTTGGACTGGTACCATGTCACAAACAGTCAGACTTCCTGGTTCACACACCAGTTGCCAATTTGAAAGAATTAAATGTGGATATTACAGGTAACTCTTGCCTCTGTTGCCATTTAATTCATTAAGTCTGAATGCTTCATCAACAAATTCAAACTACATTATACATCATACAGCACACATAATGCATCATAGAGCATACTTCAGACATTATATAGCATACATTACATATCATAGAGCATACTTCAGACATTATATAGCATACATTACACATCATAGAGCATACTTCAGACATTATATAGCATACATTACACATCATAGAGCATACTTCAGACATTATATAGCATACATTACACATCATAGAGCATACTTCAGACATTATATAGCATACATTACACATCATAGAGCATAACTTAAGACATTTTATAGAAAACAGTATACATCATAAAACATTCTCTTCTGGAGAAATTTATTTTTCATTAAATCATTAGATTTGTTACTTTATTTTAATCTTTTCACATATTTTTTTTACACAAATCTTTCATTAATTAGATTATTGTTTAATCAAGAAATTATTATTTTTGTTGTTATTATTATTTTCAAAAATACATCTTTTTCTTGTCACATCCCAGCTGAAGAGATAGTTTACTTGCATTTACGGTCCAAGACCTTATAGAACTGACATGTTTTGAGCTTGTTAAATTTTATGGCAATAACATAATAAACAAATTCCTATCTAGTTTATCATTGCCTGTCTTGTCACCACCTGCCTCTCTGGTTGCCCACTGCTTGTCTCATAACCCTCCACCCTCTCACCACTCTGGTAGCTCACTGTCTTTCTGGTTGCCTGCTGTTTTGTCACCCACTACCTCTTTAGTTGCCCACTACCTGTCTGATTGGCTATTGTTTTGTCAACCACTGTCTATCTGATTGCCTGCTATTTTGTCATTGACTATCTGTCTGATTGCCTCTTGTTTTGTCATCCACTGTCTGTCTAGTTGTCTGTTGTTTTGTCATCCACTGTCTGTCTAGTAGCCTGTTGTTTTGTCAGCCACTGCCTGTCTACCATCACTGGTTGCCTGCTATTTTGTCACCCACTGTCTGTCTAGTTGCTTTTTGTTTTGTCACCCACTGTCTGTCTAGTTGCCTGTTATTTTATCACCCACTTCATCTCTGGTTGCCTGCTGTTTTGTCACCCACTGCCTGTCTGGTTCCTACTTCCTGGTCAGGCAATACACTGACACTGAAAAAGTTGTTGATCATCCATTATGTTGCAAACAGCCAGTACCAGATAGCAGTACCTGACTGGTTGCTTATTACTTTCATCATTATTTTTCCCAAGAGCCAGAATCATATAGTAATACCTATCTGATAATATTTTATATGAACACTAGAGTATTTGCCACCCATGATGATGGGAAGAAAATTAAAATGAATGCTTTGCTAGAAACATAAATGAATTTCTTTATTGCAAGACTTAAGTCAAATTGCAAGTGAAAATTCGAGCATCATTTAGCAAATGACCTTTACCATACCTTCCTTCTCTCGCCCTATCTTCCTTCCTTCCTTCCTTCCTTCCTTGGCCATGTAAAAATGTACTTATATTGTATAAGAAAAAGACATTTTCTAGCACTATTTACTAATTACTTATTTTCTTATTTCTCATTCCCATGAATGCTGTTTTCCATCACAACAGAAATTGTCAATTATACAATTTATAGAAAGTGTGAAAATCCAACATGCGATTATAGTAGAATAAATTGAAGCATTTAATCAAAGGAACACACTGTACAGATTCTGTATGTCTGAATATATTTCTCTGTGTGTGTGTGAGAGAGAGACCAAGCATATATAAAGCAGTATAAATTGAAGCATTTGATCAATTAAACACACTCTACTTTTAGAGTTTGAATGTCTGTGTATGTTACTTTGTGAGTGTGTATGTGTGTGAGAAAGAGAGAGAGAGCATATTACATTTATGTGTATGTTTCTAAACAGTAAAGCAAGAAGAATTTAAATATAACCTTATGAAGACAGTGATAAGATAGATAGGTAGATAGATAGGTGGAAAGATAGGTTGATAGGTAATTTCTAGTTAGTGTGACACAGCAAATCAGTGCAACATAAAACTGGCCATTTGAAAAAAATAAGTCACAACGCGAGTGAAAATTCGAGCAAATAAACTCCCATGTGCTTAAAGGTCAAGGACACTTTAGCATCACTCCCCCCAAATCCCATGTACTCAAGGGTAAAGCTGGCCATGTGAAAAAACTGCCATGTTCTCAAAGGAATATGTTATACATAAACAGAGCTGGGAAACTATATATATAGATTTAGTTTAAACTGTCAGAAACAAATAAATAGTTTCTGTTTAACCACTTCCTGTCTGGTCATCCATTAATGAACATTTTGTTATTCAATTATTATACATTTAGTGGGATGATATAATATTTCTCTGAGTTATATGTACTTATATTTGACCATAATAATTATTTCATTAATCAGTTCAACTTAAGAACAAAATATATCATTCTCAGATGCACATGACAAGAATGCTTACTGTGGTGGAAAGAAACATTTTGTCATATATATATATATTTGTTCCTACTCTCTTTTGCCTTTTGTTTTACTCTATGTTATTTTATCTTGACTTTCTAATCATTTTTATTATTAATAATAATTAATTAATTAAGTGGAATTAATTGCATTAAGTGGAATTGATAAAACTCTCACTTTTGTTCATTCATAGTAGAATGATACTCAAGAAGCCATTAGTTTAATTGGGTTCCCTCCCTTTGTCTAAAAATGATTTGTTATTATAGACTTGTGTGCAGTGAATTCTCAATTTAGCCTACTTAGATACTCATGCCTCTGTTCCTAGAGGGGTTAAGCACACCTAGTATAGTTACCAGAATATTGTTTTTAATTAGAAAGTCAGTTAACCATTGTCTTTCTCACCCTACTAATGTACATTTTGAGTAATGTATATTCATGTACCTGGCTTAAACTATCTGTAAACAAGAGGTTGTCTCATAATTTAGCTAAAACTAGTGTAGTGTTTTGGTTGTGATACTGTTTTTACATATTTATGCACATTTAAAAAATTGTTTAAAATTAGGCCCAGATGGCCGCAGTGTGCCTGCACGACTTCGTGATTTGGGTGATGGAACCTACAAAATAGAATGGACACCAGCTACAGTTGGTGAGATTAAATTTTATTGTTTGAAGCCTGTCGATAATCATTTAATGACTCATGTATAAGTTTTAACAGTTTAATTAATTAATTAATTACATCCTTAAGTGCATAAATTAAGAGAATCTTTTTTCAAAGTTCACGCATGTGTATATTAAAACAGTTCCAGGTCACTGTGTTTACTTTTGTTATCAGATGGAGCTGCACACTCTCGTCAAGGGTGCATTCAGTTTTGGCACCTAGGGTTTGCAGCATAAACCTGGTTTCATTTTCAAAATGCGAGTGTATTGTAGGGAAAGTAAAGCATAGTAAAGCATACAGTCTTTGTAATGATAGAATTCATTAATTTTAAGCTAAAATTATGTATTTATTGTAGTCCCTTGGAAACAGCCTCCTCAGATGTAATTATTATCATTCTTCAATATTTAACCCATTTACTATCAGACACTAAAATATATGACTTCTAGATACTATTTTTTCTCGAATATACACACTTAGAAATCCTTCATTTCAAGAAGCAATGAAAATAACTTCGCAAGGGGTTTTATCACAAGTTTCTCTTATATAAATATTTAAGAAGAGCAAATTAAAACAGCCATTTTAAAATGATTTTTTTCCACTATACGGGTGGGGATAAGTCTGGCATGACTATTATGAAAAATCATATCTTATATCTGTGTCATGTACTTGATTGTTTGCAGGTATGCATCGGGTACTGGTTGACTATGCTGGAGTACCCATTGGGGGCAGTCCTTACTCTGTTCAAGTCTTTGATGCCTCACTGGTGAAAGTGTCAAAAATTGGTCAGGGATTCTTGGGCAAGCCTGCCACATTTACCTGTAAGTTGGCTATTTTGTGTGTGTCTCCAGTTATTTCACTGGAGAAGTTGGGGTTTAAAGTTGCGAGAAAATTAAATTTAAACACTGCTATGTTTTTACTTTTCAATACCCCTTCAAATACTGGTTTGTTTTTTGTTTTATATCATTTGTTGCCCTCACGAATCTATTCACAAACTGCTATAGATATGCTGTTATCATAGCCTAGTCCTGCTAGATATAACATATCTTGGTTTACTAATGCAAAGTTACTTAAAAACCAACATTTTAAACAACAAAACACATTAAAAAAAATTGCTAGAACATTGTTAAAATTACTTTTTTATAATTATATATACTATTTTTTAAAGTGTTTATTATTTAAAAAGAGCTGTCAACCAGATTTCAATATTTCACATCCAGTGACCTCATCATCAGATAATTAAATTATCACTGTGTGATTGCTTTGTTCAATATTGTATCCTGCTGAGTAAGAACTAAGTCATTTTATAAGTGTATGAGTTAAGCTATTAATGTCTATCTGGAACATTTATTTTAAGTACCAAAGTTTTCTTTATGTCATCATAATTTTGTTGATGTCATTATAAATTTAATTACTTCATTGTAAGTTTATGTATGTCATCATTACTTTATCATTATAGTGGATGCAAACAATGCTGGAGATGGAAACCTGGAGATTCATGTCATGGCTGATGGAGAGAGTGTGCCAAACTTTGTACGACAGGAGAGGGATGCAAACTTCCGAGTCACTTTCACTCCCCAGAAACCAGTGAGACATAAGGTATGGTGCATTTCTCATAGGTTTGTGTTGGTGATAGAAATCTGAATCATTATAGTTTGTCTGGGGAGGAAGTCTCTACATTTCTTAATTTATTTGCTTAAGGTTCTATACATTTTTCATGACTCTTATTTTTGTTATATCTGGCAGTTTTGTAATTGAGTTTAGCATGCCTGGTTTGTTTGTTTTTTAAGTAATCTGTGGCATCCTACCATTTTAAAAGCATCCAATTTAGTGTACTATTAGTCCATTGGTAGAGTAAACTTTGTATTACCTATTACCATTTTATAAAGGTATTTTAATGATAATATATACAACAGAACAATACATGTTTTAATAATTGTTTTGTAAAATACTTCATATCATATATTCATTTTATTTTATTTCTCTGTACAGATAAACATCACATTTAATAATTGTATTGTAAAATACTTCATATCATATATTCATTTTATTTTATTTATCTGTACAGATAAACATCACATTTAATAATTGTATTGTAAAATACTTCATATCATACAGATAAACATCACATTTAATGGGGAACCAGTTCCTGGTAATCCATTCTGGTGTGACATTCTCAATACAGACAGTGTCATGGTAACAGGAGATGGGCTTCGGATGGCACCTGCCAACACCACAACATCATTCCGAGTAGACCCAAAGGGTGCTGGCGAATTTGATCTTCGTGCTTGGGTTGTTTGTAAGCACCGCTTTTCATGTTTTAATTAAACCTATTTATTACATTTATGTTGTTGAGTTGATGTATATTGATCAGTTATTGTGTGTTGATTAGTTAATGTATGTAAAGAAATTGTTGTATATTGTCTACTTGTTGTATCTTGCTGAGCTGATGTATACTGATAAGCTGATATATGTTGATGAATTGGTGTGTGTTGATGAGCTGATGTATGTATGCTAATGGGCTGATATGTGTTGATGAATTGATGTATGTTAATGAGCTGATGCATGTTTATGAGCTGACACATTTTGGTGGGTGATGTATGTCAGTGAGTTGATGCATGTTGATGAGTTGATGTTTGTTAAGTAACTATTTGGAAGAATATTGAATAGCCAATGTGTGTTCAGTAAGTGATGCATGTTGACCAGTTGAATAATTGATGCATGTTGACCAGTTAAATAATTGACCTATGTTAAGTAATATTGTTACATTGACCATTTAAGTATGTTGATTAGTTGAGGAATGTTAAATGACTGATATGTTAAATACCTGATATTTGTTAACTAGTTAAATATGTTGATCAGTTCATGTAGGGTTAAGTAATTGATGTATGTTATCACTTAGTATATGTTGATTAGCTGATGTATGTACTATTTGAATTATTGTGACCTCATCCTTGAAGTATTGAACCACTTGATGGACATTTATATACTTTTAATGCAGCCCCAAGTGGCCTTGATGTACCCGTCAGAATAACTGGTAGTCCCCATTCTGCTTTTCGGGTGGACTACACACCAGTTGATGTGGGTAAATAACAGTTTTCAATCTGTAAAATGTTATATTGTAAGGGTGGATTGCAGATTTAGTCTTTAAAGTATTAGATTGTATGGGTGGGTTGCAGATTTATTCTTTAAAATATTAGATTGTGTGGGTAGGTTGCAGCTTTAGTCTTTCAGGTATTAGATTGTGTGGGTGGTTTGCTGTTTTAGTCTTTCAAGTATTAGATTGTGTGGGTAGGTTAATTGAATCATTGACCAAGGTAGAATTCTGTCCGGAAAAAAATTCAGTTTAATTTGCATAATTATGCTGATGACATATATTTATGGATTTACTGGATATATGTAGGCATAGTTAAATATTTCTGGTTTAGAGAAGATAAAACATCTGGTTTATGCCAGTAAGAGCATAAAATACTTCTGCAGTATATACTTCAGGTTATATGATAGAAAATAGCATTTTCCTTTATTTATTTAATTCCAAAGTGTGTTGTGTGTTTCTGATTTAGGTACACACAAGGTGTTTGTTGAATATGGAGGACTGGAAGTCCGGGGAAGCCCATTTGATGTTGAAGTGTTTGACCCTGCATTAGTCCGAGTCAACAGTCCTGGCAGAGCTTACATCAGCAAACCGATATCTTTTTTCAGTAAGTCACATCTCCTTGTGTGATATAGATTGAAGTCAGTTTCTTTTTTTCACTCAAGCACTTCCCCTGTGTGATACAGCTCTGAGCCAATTTCTTTTTTCAGTAAGTCACATCTCTTTGGGTGATATAGATTTGAGCCAATTTCTTTTTTCAGTAAGTCACATCTCTTTGGGTGATATAGATTTGAGCCAATTTCTTTTTTCAGTAAGTCACAGTTACTTAGTGATATAGCTCTGAGCCAATTTCTTTTTCAATAAGTCCAGCCACTTGTGTTATATAGATCTGTGCCAGTTACATTAAGTTTCTTTATAATTGTAGAATGTAATTCTAATAAATATAATATTTGTTTTAGCTGCAGTTAAGAAGTCAAACTTACAATTTATTTTTTTTGTTTACTGAAAGTCATAGTTTGTTTCATGGATAAATAATAAAAAAATAATAGATTATACAAATTTAAAAATTGAAATGATATTTGGTGGAAAATAAATTGATTTAAAATAAGTTTTGGTTTTCCTTATTTGGAAATTAATTAATTAAGAAATTAATTTCTGCATATCAGAATTGAGTTACAAAGTTAATAAAGCTGAATTAAAGGATTTAAAACAGGTCATGAAAATTAGTTTAATGTGACTGCATTATTCAAAAGTCAGCATAAGCATTAATTTTCTTTTAGATTTATATTTTTCAGTAATGGTTGAAGCAGGCTCATGCTTTGAGTTAAAATTCACATTTATCTAAGACTTATAGTATTAAAATAGTATTAGATTATAATAATAATTCAGTGCACAGACTGTTCCAAGTGTGGTATTAATTGAATAGACTGTTCTCTGTGGTATTAATTAAACAGACAAACAGATTACTCACCGTGGTATTAATTCAATTTATGTACTGTTCACTGTGGTATTAATTCAGTTTATACTGTTCACTGTGGCATTAATTCAGTGTATATATACAAATTATTCTTTATGTTTAATTTAGTCTTTAGAAATATGATTTACTATTACATTAATTTGGTGTACAAATAATTCATAATGATGTTAATTCATGGTACAATCTTTCTTTTTTTTTTATGCAGTTGACTCATCACTGGCAGGACAAGGTATGATAGATGCAGAGGTCAAATGTCGTGGATCCATCATTCCCTGCCAGGTGCGAGACACAGGCAATGGTCGCTCTGAGATGATTTTCACCCCACGTGATGTGAATACTCACCTGGTCAACTTGAACTTTAATGGCTTACCTTTACCAGGTAGTTTTTATAAAAGATCTTATTTGTAACAAAATAACGTTTTATACAAAATTTACTTCCACTCATTCCTATACAAAATGTAATTGTAATTCTTAAACCTAAGAGAGAACGTAAACTTAAATTTTCTCAATAAAACAGAGCAGGTCACAAAGTTCCTTGCTATTGATGCTACAAATATTTTTGCATTTTCACTTGTACTCTCTCAACTTGTCCATTCACTGGTACTCTAATGACCTGTCTGTTCACTGGTACTCTCTTGACTTATGTATTCACTGGCACTCTCCTAACTTATGTGTTTACTGGTAATCTCTCATCTTGTATGTTCATTGGTACTCTCTTAACACTCTCACCTTGTGTTCACTGGTACTCTGGTTTGTATGTTTAATGGTACTCTCTTGATGTATGTGTTCACTGATACTATCTCATCTTGCTTGTTCACTGATACTCTCCTGTCTTGTATGGAGCTCTCTTAAATTGTGTGTTCATTGGTACTCTCTCATCTTGTGTGTTCTCTGGTACTATCTGAAATCATGTTTACTGGTACTCTATCGACTTATGTGTTCACTAGTATTCTCTCTTGGGTGTTCAATGGTACTTTCTTGAATTATGTGTTAATATTGGTACTGTCTTGACTCATGTGCTCTCTGGTACTCTCTCATCTTGTGTGTTGCTGGCACTCCCTCATTTTATATATCTCTCTCCTCTCTGGTCTGCCTTTGTACCTTGTGAAGAAACAGGTTCAAAACATGGCAGCTAGGATTATTTTTAGAGTACCCAGAACCATTCATGTCTCTCCATTTCTCAAGTCTTCATTGGTTGTTTTATCAGAGCAGAATCCAACACAAGCTGTCTCTTGTTTTCATTGTTATGCTTGACTGTTTTATGCAATCATATGGGATCTCACACTCTTGCTTGAAAAAAAAGTATAGGTCATATGGTCAACTTTTAATGTGCTTCTTGGACTCTGGGTCCATCTGCCTGAAACCGAAATGCACAGAGACCATGATCATTTTCAAGAATGCTCTTAAGATACATCTTTCTCATCAGCAAGAATAACACTCTGTCTTCCGGGTCATTGTTTATTCAAATAAATACCATACATTTGTAAATTCATTTTACTTATGTTTCTGTTTTGTAAATACAGTTATATATATATTGTCATTGTGCATGCATATTTATTTGGACATTTATATTTTATATACATTATCTTTAGTTTTCTTTTGTATTTAAGCAGTTTGTATATTTTGTATAATAATTGTAAAGAATTTATGGATTTTATAAGGTTCAGTGCTTCATTAAATCTTATTATTATTTATCATCATCATCTGACAAGTCATAAGACATGAATTACATATATTAAATAATATAACATGAATTCAAAATGTAAATTTAAAAGCATAAATTGAATAAATTATATTTTCTAATTGTTAATTCTTTAAATTAAAACTGAATGAGAGAGATTTTAGAAAGATTTGGTGTTGTTGTAGATCAGTAAATATTATGATGGGTTTGTGTAGATCAGTAAATATTGTGATGGGTTTGTGTAGAACAGTAAATATATGGTGTGTTTGTGTATATCAGTAAATATATGATGGGTTTGTGTAGAACAGTAAATATATGATGTGTTTGTGTATATCAGTAAATATATGATGGGTTTGTGTAGAACAATAAATATATGGTGTGTTTGTGTATATCAGTAAATATATGATGGGTTTGTGTAGAACAGTAAATATATGGTGTGTTTGTGTATATCAGTAAATATATGATGGGTTTACATAGATCAGTAAATATATGATTGGTTTGTGTAGATCAGTAAATTCATGTTGGGTTTTGTGTAAATCAATAAATATACGATGGGTTTGTTAGATCAGTAAATATGTGATCACTTTATGCAGAACTGTAAATTTTATATGATGGGTTTGTATAGATCAGTAATTATATGATCAGATTATGTAAATCAGTGATGTAAATTTTATATGATGGGTTTGTGTAGATCAGCAATTATATTATCAGATTATGTAAGTCAGTAAATATATAATGGGTTTGTGTATATCAGCAAATATATGATGGGTTTGTGTAGATCAGCAAATATATGATCAGATTATGTAAATCAGTAAATATATGATGAGTTTTTGTAGAGTGGCCTATGTATTTAAAAAACACATGCAGTATATTAATAGATAAAGTAGTTAATTAACACACACAGTATGGTAACAATTAATGAACATAGTATTTAATTAACCTACATTATGTTAATGGACAAAGTATTTAATTAACACTTCTTTTGTTTTCCTGTGAAAAGAATGTTGTACTTTATTTTTGCTAATTAAATACTATTAAAATAAGAATAGTCTTTGGTTGAATTAATTGTTGTGATTGTTTAATTTTAAAATCTACATTCAGTATTATGCAATTTGATGTTAAAGGCTCACCATTCCACTTGGACATAATTGACAGTAGTAATGTAAGTGTCAGTGGTGAGGGACTTACTTCAGCAAAAGTGTATCGCCAAACTTGGTTCAACCTTGACCTACGTGGTATGGATTCTTCTGACCTTGATGTCAGTGTGATAGGTAGGTAAATATTGCACATGAATAGATGCTGCTAATTTATCAATAATAAAATCTTTCGGCAAATTTATGTGCCTTAAACAAACTAGTAATTATGATTGGCAGTAATATTTGGACATTCTGTGAGTTGGTAGTTCTTCCCTGGCAATAATACAGCCTGGTAGTTTTCTTCGGGCAATAACATAAGTTCATAGTTCTCTTCTGGCAATGGTTCCCTTCTGGCAATAAGTTCATAGTTCTCTTCTGGCAATAATACAGATTAGTGGTTCCCTTCTGGCAATAACATAAACTCATAGTTCCCTTCTGGCAATAATTCAGATTAGTGGTTCTCTTCTGGCAATAACATAAAGCTCATAGTTCTCTTCTGACAAGAATACAGATTAATGGTTCCCTTCTGGCAATAACAAGCTCATAATTCTCTTCTGGCAATAATACAGATTAGTGGTTCCCAGACTGGCAATAACATAAGCTCGTAGTTCTCTTCTGGCATTAATACAGATTAATGGTTCCCTTCTGGTAATAGCACAGGCTGATAGTTCTCTTCTGGCAATAATACAGACTGTTAACTCCCTTCTACATTT
This sequence comes from Sinotaia quadrata, assembly GCA_028829895.1. Classification (NCBI taxonomy): domain Eukaryota; kingdom Metazoa; phylum Mollusca; class Gastropoda; order Architaenioglossa; family Viviparidae; genus Sinotaia; species Sinotaia quadrata. The sequence goes on along the minus strand of CM054177.1, from coordinate 119,386,785 downwards.
GTTGACTTGATTTTTATGCAAATTGTGGTTTAAAAAATACAAATTTAGCTGCATATGTTACAGAGAGGGAAAATGCACATTCAAAAAGATCAATTTAAGTATAAGCCAAGAAAATATACACATCTATTTACTGTGTGTGCAAAAATCCTTCAGTGCCATGATTGAGAAGAAAATTATCTGTGATTATATTTAAGGGATATAACTGGCAAATTTTGCTTATATCGTTGTGTTCAGTTATTTTTATACTTCCAACTTGATTTTGAGTAAATATTATATTAATTAACAAACAAAACCACACACACACACACACACACACACACACACACACACACACACACACACACACACACACACACATGCACACACACACACACACACACACACACACACACACACACACACACACACACACACACACACACACACAGGGGCATATGCATCAATGCACACACATATAAACCAAAGAATGAATTGATTTCTTTTCTGACATAAAAAAGTAACTGAAACTATTTTTCAAATTATATATTGAGTATCAAAAGGAAACTTGTAACTTTCGACACAGAGCATTCTAGAAGTTAATAAATATATCTATACATTTTATTGGAAATTTATTTTTTTTAATTTTTTTTGGGGGGGGATTCTGAAACACTATCATATCCTATATAGAAAATCTCATAAAAATTAGAAGCAGAAAGGATGCATATAGAGGTAATTTTTTTCATCTGTGTCCTTAACAAGCATATTCTATAAAACTTAACATTGTTTTTATTTTCATCAGCTCCATCTGGATCGCGTGTTCCCTGTGGACTTAGTCACAAAGGTCACATTTGTCGTGTAGAATTCACACCTATGGAAGCAGGACCTCACATGATTGATGTTGCATTTGCCGGGTCACACATTCAAGGTGGTCCATTCACCTGTGAAGCATATGACCCCAGCAGAGTACGCATCACAGATGTGGATCGAACTGGCCGCAAAGAGCGAGAAATTGGATTCACTAGTAAGATTTGCCTTGTTTTTTTGTGAAAGTAAACAGCTGGATTTTTGGTGTGCTATATTTTACCTTTTTTTATACTTACTGAATTTTCCAGCATCATGGCAAAAATAATTCTTTGCTTAAATTTAGAGTTAATATTTATTTTAAATGTGAAAGTTAAGAAATACCTAAATAAACATATCACATGTCAAAATATGAACTGCACATCTGAGAACAAGTGACAGAACAAATATTATGAATCCCAAGTTTTAGAGGGGTATGATCTCCATCTTGCCAAATTGACAAGCTTTCTGTTAAAACTCTTTACCCATCTCCTTGCCTTCTCTTTCAAGATAGAACCCTCATCAGTCTCTCTGCCTCATGGGGCTTGGTGTATGCATCACACTAGCATAGCCACATGGTAAACCAGCAGCCTACAGAACATATTTCAGACAGAGCAATGAGTAGAACATATTTTAGACACAGCAATGAGCATAAAACTTTTACACTGACCAATGAGCAGAACATATTTTAGACTCATAGCAATGAGCAGAACATATTTAGACTGACAGCTTTGAGCATAAAAGTTTCACACTGACCAATGAGTAGAACATATTTCAGACCTACAGCATTTAGCAGAACATATTTCAGACTGATGGCAATGAGTAGAACATATTTCAGACTGACTGGAGTGAGCATAAAAATTTCACATTGACCAATGAGTAGAACATATTTCACACTAACCAATGAGTAGAATGAATTTCAGACTAACAGCAATGAGCAGAACATATTTCAGACTGACAACAAATTTAAGCTACAGTTCAGCAAAGCCATTGTTAAACCATCCCCAAGACAGCTAATAATCCTTTCATTCTCACACTTTTTCTGCAATATTTGTAATTTTAGTACCCACCGAAATTTCTTACTGTGATGTTCTGATAAGTAATCCTGTCCATGAAATCATCAAATGCTATAAATAGCTATTAAACAGTACCGATCTACCAGGTTGCAAACTATAAAAATTATGTCTGGATTTTTTTCAGTGAACATTTTATTAATTCTCAGATTCCTTAATTAATGTTATTATTGCTGTATGCCTATGACAAAGTCATATACTTTAGAAAGAAAATATTTTCAACATATTCTACTTTAATTTTCCCATATTATGCAGTTATAGAAGTCTATATTTATAGTTTTTCATAGCTATTCCCCAAATTCCTCACACTTTCTTTGATATCTAGTTGACACTTCTGCTGCTGGAATGGGTGAACTTGAAGCAGTGGTGACTCATCATGGTCATGTAATCCGCACTCAGCGTGAATTGCTTGGTGAAGGACGTTTCCGTTATACTTTTTTGCCAGGCGATACTGGACACTTTGAAGTGAATGCCACTTTTAATGATGAAATAATACCAGGTGAAAAAGCATTTTTCTCTTGAAAAATTCAGAAAGAAAAGAAGATAAAATTTTGATATTTGAGAAAATAAAAAAACAAATCATTAAATGATAATAAAAATAGAAAATGCATTGGACTGAAAATAGTTGAGAATATTGATGGGCATCTAACAAAAATAAAGAAATGGTAAACCAAGAGTTAATGAAAAATTCAGTAAAATTGAAAAACCACTCTGTGTTATTTTAATAAGAACTGTTGCTGCTGCTGCTGTTCAGCTTGATTAATATGTCACCTAGCTTTGAAACTATCAGTTTTGTATATGCTTGTAAGTTTGTGCATATCATGATTTTACAACTGTCAGTTTTGTATCTTTGTAGGTTGTCCTCTCATCATCAATGTTGAAGAAGATGTGCCCACCTTTATAACTATAAGTTTCCGTGGTGCTGAGCCAATAAATGTCCGTGGTGACCGCAACAAACATTTCATGCTGCATATGGATGGGCGGAAAATCGATGCCAATCTCTTAAATGTCAACATAGAAGGTTGCCTTGGGATACTGCAAAAGCTGAAAATATATAATGCTCATATATAAGTAATGCATGGCTGGGCTAGGGTAGTCTCTGTTGAGAAACTTTGCTGCAAAATGTAACATTTAGTCCAAAATGGTGTTTCTGTGTGTTACATTATTTTGTTCAGGTGAAATGGTGTTTCTGAGTTGTATTATTTTGTTCATGTGAATTGCAGTTTCTGTGATGTATTATTTTGTTCAGGTGAAATGCTGTTTCTGTGTTGTATTATTTTGTTCACATGACAAGAATGTTTCTGCAGGTTATATTATTTTGTTCAGAAGATTATGGTTTATCTGAGGCATTGTATTAGTTTGTTCAAGTGAAAGCATTGTTTCTGTGTTTTGTCAAGATGAAAACAAAAAAATTCTGTTATATTCTGAGAATGAAGTGTCTATATGTTTCTCCTTTATGCATGTTTGCTCTGGCTTTGCAATCATTTTCACATGCTTCTAGTTAAAACTGCACTTTGGGGGTTAAAGGTAAGGCTATCTGACTTTAACCCAAACCCTTGTCATCCATTTTGAGAATATTTAAACTGGTAAATAAATTAGCAACAAACCATTTCCTTAAAAATGTTTATTCTTACATATTTGAAACACTTTGTCATGTTTTAAAACTTTCAAGATTTAGCATTTTATCAATATTTTTCTTTGAGATCAAGAGACTTTTCTGATGTGTTTATGATTTTAGGTAAAAGATGTTAGGATTTTTAATGTTCCCTTAATAATCATTTAACTATACTTTTTTAATCTAAGCAAAAAATATTGCAACATGAAACATATTTTTTCCTCTTCAAAATTATGAAGTTTAAATTTAGTTTATTTCATATGCATAATATTTTCCTTAGAATTTTTTTTAAAGATGTTGAAATATTACTTTTTTTGAAACTGAAGTATTTTACTACAAACACAAAAAAGTATGTTACTCATAAAACACCAAGAAAGATAGTTAAAGGAAATGGTTTTTAAACTTAAGTATTTTACTACAAGCAAAATAAGTATGTTACCATAAAACACCAAGAAAGAAAAGTAAAGGAAATGGTTTTTAAACTGAAGTATTTTACTACAGACAAAATAAGTAGGTTACCATAAAACACCAAAAAGGTAAAGGAAATGGAAAAGTATTGTGTATAGAATTACTATGACAATTCAGATAAACAAGATTTTACACTGAAACATAGCTTGGAAAAATGGGATACTCTTTTGATAATGCATTTTAAAGTTCACTTTAAATGTTTAAAGTTTTAGTGGCTAATTTTTGTACAGAGCATAATGGTGGTAAAACATACAAGTCTTTTGTCTACTTTTTTTAAGTCTGAGAGTGATATGTGAAGATATTAGATCATAACAAATTGCATACAAAGCATGTTAGCTATTAAATGTTGTGCTCATGAGTGTTTCAACAAGCTGAATGTTTTAAATTTCAATTGCTGATTGCTAAGCTGTTTAAATATGTCACTTATTAATAACTAATCTGAGTGTTTTAAGTTTTACTCATTGATGATGAGTGTTTAAATATTTCATTCATCTATGACTAAACTGAATATTTTAAATTTCTGTCACTGATTAGTAAGCTGAATGTATCAAAATTTCAGTCATTGATGGATAAACTGAGAATTTTAAATTTCACTGATGGCTAAGCTAAGTATTTCAACATTTGAGTCATTGATGAATAAACTGAGCATTTTAAATTTCATTCAATCATTGATGGCTTAAACTGAGTTTTTAAATTTCAGTCATTGTTGGCTAAGTTGAGTATTTCAATCATAGGTGAGTGAGCACTTTAAATATCAATCATTGTTGACTAAGTTGAGTATTTCAATCATAGGTGGTTGTGCTTTAAATATCAATCATTGTTGGCTAAGTTGAGTATTTCAATCATAGGTGTTTGTGCTTTAAATATCAATCATTGCTGGCTGAGTATTTCAATCATAGGTGTTTGTGCTTTAAATATCAATCATTGCTGGCTAAGTTATTTCAATCATAGGTGGTTGAGTGCTTTAAATATCAATCATTGATGGCTAGCTAAGTTGAGTGCTTTTAGTTTCAGTCATTGATGGCTAAGTTGAGTGTTTCAGTATTTCAATCATAGATGGCTAAGTTAAGTGCTTTAAATTTCATTCATTGGTGAACAAACTAAGTGGTCAAATTTAAGTCATTGATGGCTAGACTGCATGTTTTAAATTTAATTTATTGATGGATATGTTGAGTGTTTAAATGTTTCAATTATAGATGGCTAAGCTGAGAGCTGTAAATTTCAATCATTGATGGCTAAGCTGAGTGCTTTTAATTTTGGTTATTATGGCTAAGTTTCAATATTTCAATCATTGATGGTTAAGTTGAGTGTTACAATGTTTAGTCATTGATGGCAAAGTTGAGTGCTTTAAATGATTGTTAAAATGAGTTTCAGCATATTACTGCCTATAAAAACTGATGGTAGTAAGTAAAGACTTATATATATTTATACTGGCTTTTATGGTAAAATATTTGAGGGTTTACATTGAATGATTTTTATCTCATTCATTGTTACTGTGGTGAGTGCATGCGTGTGTACACAGTTTGAACATTTCATTCATTTATTACTGGGATTCAAGCTGATTGTTTGAACATTTTATTCATTACTTTTTGTGCATGTGTGATTAAATCTCACTCTTGGACAAAGATTTCAGTGCTGTGCAAATATTATATTGCCATTGTGAAATGCACTCTTTACTTGTGGTAAAAATGAAAGCTCAGATTATTATTAATTTTTTGTTAGCTGTCAGAATGTTTAAACATGGTCTCAAAGTTGTAATGTTGAACTTTTTATTCTTTGTTAATCTGAACATCCGTGCATTTCAGTCATCATACAAATCCACATGCCCCTTCATATCTCTGAAGTTTTGGTCAGTACAGTTCTGTTTTGCAATATAAATACTTTTTAAATGAATATACTTTATGCACTTATACATATATATGTTTGCCCATTAAATCAAAATAATTCAAATATTTTCTTTCTTTTCATGTAATTGCTTCATTTTCTTCGTTGCTTCATTCGCAAAAAGATCATATATACATAGCTATGACCATGAAGTTCTGGTCATAAAGTTATGACCATGAAGTTGTAACCATAAAGTTGTAATCATAATGTTGTAATCATAATGTTGTGTCTATAGATTTGTTGCCATAAAGTTGTCATCACCTTGTTGTGTCCTTAGATTAGTGGTCATAAAGTTGTGGCCACAAGGTTGTAGCCATGATGTTATGGCTGTAAAGTTTTGGTCATGATGTGACCATGAAGTTGTGGTCATAATATTATGGTCATGAAGTTAAAAAAAACATGATGTTATGGCTGTAAAGTTGTGGCCAATCTGAAGTTGAAGCCATGAAGTTGTGGTCATAATGTTGTGTCCACAGAGTTGTGTTCATGTTGTGGCCATATACTATGGCTGTAAAGTTGTGGACATGATGTAGTCATAAAGTTATGATCATGAAGTTTAGGCCCTAATATTGTGGGCATGAAGTTCTGACCATAAAGTTGTGGCTATGAAGTTGACTTTGACAAACAGAAACTGCCATGCTTGGTTGTGGTATTTTTAACTAAGTTTTAAAAAGCATATAATAAGTAAATGTAACTAATCTTATGTTGGAAGAAGGGTCAGGGTTGTAATTGCTTATGTGCATGGTGATATTATCTTTGCGTTATGAAATGATGCTGTTATTTACCTCCAAGCAACTTATTTGTGCAAATTTATCTATGCTTGAAAATTTCTGTTCTTTTTATGACTAAAATATGCTGCTTTGATTGTATGGATATAAAAAGTGTAATGTTTTTCCTGAAATCTTTTAGTTAATGTTTGTTTTTAACTTAAATTTAAAAAATAGTTTTGTGGATTTTGAATTATTATATATTTTCATGAGGAATAAGCTTATACAAAGAATAGTTTTTAAAATATTTTTTTCCTTATGGGAGTTTGTAAACTTTGTAATTGGGAAAAAATTTGAATTATTGTATATAACTTATTTATGACTTGTCATTTAAAAAATATTTTTAAAAATTAAATTGTAATTATTATAGAAATGATTGTGTTTTTTTTTTCTATTTTATAGAACAGTTTCTTAAGTATTCTTTTTCTGTTTTAAAATGTATTAGATAATATTTTGTAATTTCTGCACTTCAGTTGAAACAGTTGCAGTAGATTTTGGTAGACAAAAATAGATAAAAGTATTAAAAACAAATCTAAACAGCATGGTAATAAATTAATAATATAAAATCATACTCAAAGAAAAGTATAGACAATTTGTTGGAATTGTTTTTTTGTTTTTTTTAATGAAACAGAATAAAATCTATTTAAGGTGATGCCTATTCAGGTAAAAATATTGCTTCTGTGATTGTTTCGGTATGGATTATTTATAGCTGTACACTCTAATTATACATCTAGTAGGTTTTCAGTGATGTTATAATACTGAATTATTATCTCTTTTTCTTTTTCTTCATAATAATATACTTCTTGGATTAATTTTACTGTGAAGTGATTTATTCACATAACAGTTTATTTTGATGATGTGTCGAGTTGTAATAATGCACTACTGTCTTAATCATGTGCTTTGTGATGCATTTTAGTACTGAGTGTTGTTGCTAGGTGATCGCTCTCATTATAATGAGCTTTTAATGATGAATTTTTACTGAGATCTCTTAGGTTTTCTCTTGGTTATATGCTTTTGATAATGATTTAGTTTTTAGTTTGATATGCACGCTTAGGTAAGTATGGTTGATGATTTAGTTTTTAGTTTGATATGCATGCATAGAATAGTGTGGTATTTGCTGATATTGTTTTAAAAATTTATTATGGCTTACATTGTTATAGAAATCTCTGTATATCTTTTGTGGGGTTTTGTTATTGTTTAATTTGATAGATGACTGTGCACTTTACACATTGTACTTCCTAGTATTGTAATATTTGAAGCATTCATTTCATTATGCAAGATTATGTAAGAACAGTTTAACAAAGTCTTGAGGATTTTATATGTTATATAAAAACATATGTTATTTAATTTTGAAATATTTAACATTATCAAACAGTTAATATAATTGAAATGTGAATTTTCTCCACATCCAGTTGTCTGAGAGTTTCCCTAGCAGTATTTTAACTGTGAAAAAATTATTTTTCTTTTAGCATACCCATAACTATGATATTTGAACAGCTGTACCCACTATCATCTTTAATAATTGAAACTGTAACCTTTATAACAAACTAATCCTTCAAGCAGCTATAACCTTTGTCATCTTTAATAGCTCCCACTGGTGAACATCTGTACCCACTATCATCTTTAATAATTGAAACTGTAACCTTTATTATAACAAATTGTAATCCTTCAAGCAACTATAACCTTTGTCATCTTTAATAGCTCCCACTGGTGAGAAGATTCCGTCCCATCTTGTGCAACAGACAGATGGCGATTACCGTGTTGAATGGACGCCAAAAGAAACAGGTAACAATTCCATAGACTTGTAAAATTTACAAATGGATTATGTTGCAAACTGCTACATATTAATGTCACATGTTCAATCTGCCCCAACAGTTATATTAGCATTGATAATTTTCAGTTGTTCCAAGATAATTTTTTATTCCCATTCAGATAGGTGAAGTAAGAAAATCCATACTTATCATAAATGGCACAGCCACAAGAACTAGTTACAGAGTACACATGTAGAGTGGTAATTGTTAGTGTCATCCAACATTCTGTTTGTCCAGTGATATCCACATTTTGCAGTATAATGTCTTGTTTCTCATCTCAGTATACAATACATGAAGCAGACTGTTTTTGTTATTTGTCAGTTTAATCCCATTGCTTGAATACACTTGATCCACTGATGTGAAAATACAAAAGTATCTTGCATATAATTCTGTACAATGTACAGCCAAGGAAAGATTGCAGCTGTGGAAAGAACTTAGAAAGATTGCAGCTATCAAAATGCTATCCTCATCATTAATTATTTTATCCCCATGTTGTTTACTTTTTAAAAAAAATAATTTAATTCACAATTAAGTCTTATATTGATTTTACTGTTCACCAGGTCGACATTCTGTTGATGTGCAATTTGCTGGACAGCAAGTGAAAGGAAGCCCTTTCTACATAGAAGTATTTGATGTCACCAAGGTCCGAGTAGACAAATTTTACAATGGAAATGTGGGCGAGCCAGCTGGCTTCAGTGGTGAGTATTAGCAGTAGTGGCCAAAGCTGTCATGCTTTATCTTATTCTGTGTAATTGCTCTCAGATCAAGTGCCTTAGATTCCTATCTGTTTGGGCTCTCATAGTTTTTACTTTGGAGCTTTAAGTGCAGTTAGTTTAGAGAATTCTAAGAAGATTTATTTTTAATTGTGTTGCTTTTTTTGTGCAATTCAATATTTTCCAATCAAGCCTCAGAGTGAATATTGTTTATTTGGGATCTTATAATGTATTGTTTTTCTTTTGCATCCCAGATGACATTTTAATTTAATCATGTCCTCAAAGTGAGTTTAACAAATTGGATTTCTCATAATGTATTGTTTTGTTTGTTCTTGATTTTATCATAAGGACACTTAAAGTTGATATCTAGGATAATGGGGCTATTCAAAAATAATAACAAAATATATACACTAATGGAAGCATTAACATAATTAGACATAATTTTGTTGACAGTAGAGTTTTCATGGCATTTAGTCTTTCTGACTATTGTTTAATTTAATGGGGCTTTGCAGAGAAGATTTAATTGGATCTAAAAGCCTTTAGTTTTAACAACAGAATTTACAAATACTACCATCTGGAACAGAATAACTGTCAGACAAGAATAAAGCATGAGTAAAATATCCACTGGGACAGGTCAAGATACCTCCTAGCCAGAGGTGTACATTGTGATAGCATAATTTTGGTAACATTGTTGAGCAGACAGCAGTGTGGTGGCATACGAGTGTACTATAATGGCATATTACATGGTGAGAGCAGAGTTCACTGTAATGGCATATTACATGGTGAGAGCAGAGTTCACTGTAATGGCATATTACATGGTGAGAGCAAAGTTCACTGTAATGGCATATTACATCGTGAGAGCAGAGTTCACTGTAATGGCATATTACATGGTGAGAGCAAAGTTCACTGTAATGGCATATTACATCGTGAGAGCAGAGTTCACTGTAATGGCATATTACATGGTGAGAGCAGAGTTCACTGTAATGGCATATTACATGGTGAGAGCAAAGTTCACTGTAATGGCATATTACAGTGTGTGAGCAGAATGCACTGTGATGGTATCTATTTATCCACACAGAATGTAAGCCAAACCTATATTCTGTTATCCACATAACAGCTAAATAAAATCAATACTGTTATCCACACAGAACCTTAGTAAAACTCATACCCAATTATCCATACAAAAATTATATATCTCCTGAAACTGCAGCCTAAATAAAATCTATATTCAGTTATTTATGCACTAGAAGAGATAAAACCCTTTATCCAACTAAATGTATATATATATATATCAACACACAAACTTTAGAACTTTAGCTTAATAATAAATTATTTTCTTGCTATACACATACAAACTATAAAACCTTGACCTTAGGTCACTAGATATCTATGCTAATAAAACAAAGTTGTGTCCCTTAGCTGTGAATAGATATCCTACTAGAATATAGAGGAATGACGAAATAAAACTTATAAAATAAAGAGTCTGCCCATAGATACTTTAATGTCAGTTTAATTACATTTTAAACAACACATAACCTTTCTTTGTATGTTTTTATACACTGAATACAGACTACAGCTTTATATGTCTCTGGCTGTTGGGTAAGCTTGATGATCTTTTCGTCCTCTGTTATACGTAAATCTCTCCCTATAAGCCATCATACTCTTCTGAAATCAATAAACATGGGAAGTTAGGTTCAAGCAGAAATAATAAACAGAAGTAATTGTGAAATATTTATTTGTGATTAAAAGTTAGATTATATTTAAATTTACATGTGAAATATTTATTTGTGATTAAAAGTTAGATTATATTTAAATTTACATGTGAAATATTTATTTGTCATTAAAAGTTAAATTATATTTAAATTTACAGTTGACACCTCACGAGCTGGCAAGTGTGAGCAGACAGTTCGTGTGGTCAGTCCTTCTGGGCGCAATGTCCTGGTGGATGTAAATGAGTCATCTAGTACAATGTACAACGTCACTTATGTGCCAACTGAAAGTGGACAACATCGCATCTTTCTCTCATACAACAGCCTTGAAGTCCCAGGTCAGTTTTGTTTCCTTTTCCTTATGCTGAAAGAGACAATTTCACCCTTCTCTCATAAAACATCTTTTTGTCCAAGATGAGTCTCATTACATTTCATTAAGTACTCTGAAAGTTTACCTTTCTCTTATTCAGTAATTTTGAAGTCTCGGGTAAGCCTTGTTTTCTTTTCTTTAAGTACTTACTGAAAGCGGACAAAACTGCATTTTTCTCTCATACAAAATATTGATGTCCCTTTTCCTTATGTGCCTACCAAAAGTGGACAATCTGTCTTTCTCTTGCAAAACAGCCTTGAAGTTCTTAATTATTATCTTATGGAAATGTCTTAAATATGGCAATCAATCAGTAACTATCTGTCTTAAACTTTACATCATATTTTACTAATTTTATAAACTCTTGTCCAGTTTTTCTTTAGATTCCTTAAAACATTTTCATATTTATCTTCTCTTTCTATCTCCTAGATACCTTTTAAATACTTATCATTTCTTTACATCTCTTTAGGTATTTTTATATATTTACCATTTCTTTACATCTTTTAGAAATCTTTTAAATACTTACCCACATTTCTTTACATCTCTTTAGGTATTTTTATATATTTACCATTTCTTTACATCTTTTAGAAATCTTTTAAATACTTATCATTTCTTTACATCTCTTTAGGTATTTTTATATATTTTACCATTTCTTTACATCTTTTAGAAATCTTTTAAATACTTACCCACATTTCTTTACATCTCTTAGACATTTTTATAAAACTTACTGGTTCTTTATATTTCTTAGATATCTTTTATATATTTATCATCCCATTTTTTCGAGAAACATTTTTTTTGTATTATCATATCCTTCCATCAGCTATAAAACTTTATTATAATTACCATCCCTTTTTTTCAAGAAACATATTTTTTTTTGCATTTGTCATATTGTTCTAACTGCTGCAACTCTTTATTATATGTACCTAGAAACCATTTTAACTTTACCATATTGTCTCCTAAAAATATGTCTGAATGTGTAACCAAGCTTAATTATTAACAAATTAGTAAAAATGAAAATAAAGTAACTGATGTAACATAATTAAATTTTATTATGTAATATAGAATCAAATTAACTCCACAAATGATGTGGTATAATCCAGTAGAATCATTACAAAGTTAATTTACATGAACTCAGAAACTGATGTAATATAATCAAATGGAATTATTAAAGAATTAGTCAAATTAATTGTAAGAGATATAGTATAATCATGTGGAATTAGCTGAAGTGGAATGAGCTTAAGAAAATAATAAAAGGTTAATAATGTAGAACTAGTTCATTAGTAATTAGTGATGGAATACTAATTATTAAAATAACAATTTAGCTAACAAAATAGTATATTAATAAGTTCACAGAGTACTTCTGTCTGTCCTCATTCCTTTTATTAGAAGTCTACATCATCTTTTATCTTCTAGAAATAAAAATATATATGTATACCATTTCTCTTTGTCTTCAAGAAACTATCTTATCTATGTACCATTTTTTTCTTTCTTGTAGAAACATTTTTCCTATGCATTTACACCCATTTCCTTTTCCTGAAACAATCTCATCTATGTACTATTTCATTCCTTCTCAGATAAACCTTTATTTTTGCACATACACCATTAAGCTAACAACCGCCTTTCAAGTGATTAGACAATAGAATTATCTACAGCAGGTAAACTTTTGATTTCAACCCATTGGCTGGTCTTGTTTGTGTAAATCTTAACATTTGGATAATAAAACTACTCATCCAGTTGGAACTGGTCTGGATTGCATCAGCAATTTCTAGCATATTCTCAACTCAAGTTGTTTACTCCAACTCTGACACTTACAAAAATACCATCATAAGGAGTGCCTAATGTCAATCACTTCAACAATTTAACAGTTTATATAACAATTAAATCTAGAATTAGGGATAGGCAATTTCACTCTGCCACACTGTACACTTCTTTCTTTCTCCTAAAAGAAAACACCAGTGTGTGCATACTATCCATCACTTATATTGTTTTGTCTTATATACCTACATCTCTATATCCAATCTTCATTTTTTAGATACCACCAACTACTACTTCTCTCCTCCTCCTAGAAACCTGTCCATCCATCTCGCCTTTTCCTTTCTCCATACACTGCATTTCTTTCCATCAATCTCACTTTTCCTTTCTCCCTACACTGCATTTCTTTCCATCAATCTCACTTTTCCTTTCTCCCTACACTGCATTTCTTTCTCCAAGAAACTTATAGTAATACAACTCTTTTTAATTCTGGAAACTTTTGTATGTATTTATATACATCACTTTTTAATTCAAGAGTCTTTTACATGTATTTCTATACATCTATCTTTAATTCAAGAGTCTTTTACATGTATTTCTATACTTATCTTTTTAATTCAAGAGTCTTTTACATGTTTTCTATACATATCTTTTTAATTCAAGATACTTTTACATGTATTTCTATACATATATTTTTAATTCTAGAAACTTTTACATGTATTTCTATACATTTTTAAATTCTAGAAACTATCAAGAATCACTTTTTACCTAGAAATCTTTATCTCCATAATCCATTTTTTCTCCTAGAATCCTTTATTCTATTCCATACTTCTTCCTCCTTCCATTACTTCAGTATCACTTAGCTATTTCTATCTTATTGACATATATATTAGTAGGGGTTTTGTCGCCTAAAATCCTTTACCTTGATGTCACTATTTCATTCTCCCATAAATTCATGTTGTACTATTTCTTCTGAAACCTTCATCTCCGATCTATATCACCTGTTTCATTCTCCTTATAGTTATACATTCATTATACCATCTGTTTCGTTCTCCGTATATTCATTACTATACCACCTGTTTTGTTCTCTCCTTGTACATCATTTACTATACCACCCATTTCATTCTCCTTATACATCATTACTATACTACCCATTTCATTCTCCTTATACATTACTATACCATCCATTTCATTCTCCTTATACATTACTATACCACCCATTTCATTCTCCTTATACATCATTACCATACCACCTGTTTCATTCTCCCTATACATTCATTATTATATCACCTGTTTTGTTCTCATTATATACTTATGCCACCTATTTTGTTCTCATTATACATTATTATGCCTGTTTTGTTCTCTCCTTACTAACTCATTACTATACTACCCATTTCTTTCTCCTTAAACCTTCTTTTCTATACCATCTCATGGCTGAGTCAGTCTCTAGGCAGTTTGCAGTCTCACATTTAGAGGCAATGGTACTTGTTGACATTACAGGTGTCTGAAAAATTTGTCACCCCAGCAAATATCGCCTTTGCAGTAACCTTGTGTGTAGATCTGTCAGGGAGCTAGCAGGCCACTCCCAAAACAAATACACTCCTGCTGAAAGTTTTCTCTAAATACATCATCTGTCAAATTATTTCTGTTCTACAGCATTTTATTAAATTGTATTACATGGAGTGACTTACGAGTTTATCCATACTAGCCCTACAAATTTTTGTGTTCATTTCATCCATACCAGCCCTACAAATTTTTGTGTTCATTTCATCCATACCAGCCCTACAAATTCTTGTGTTCATTTCACCCATACCAGCCCTACAAATTTTTGTGTTCATTTCATCCATACCAGCCCTACAAATTTTTGTGTTCATTTCATCCATACCAGCCCTACACATTTTTGTGTTCATTTCATCCATACCAGCCCTACAAATTTTTGTGTTCATTTCATCCATACCAGCCCTACCAACATTTTTTGTGTTCACTTCATTCATACCAGCCCTACACACTTTTGTGTTCATTTCATCCATACCAGCCCTACCAACATTTATGTGTTCACTTTATTTGTAAATTTCACTTATTTTTTTTTTTTTTGTGTAACACTTTTTCGCTTCTGAACCTGCAGTTTTAAAAATACATTCATATCATTGGTAATATCGCAATTTAAAGAACAAATGCACATATTGAGTTCATTCATATGTGCATAATTTCTTTACCCAGCCTCCCAGTTATAAACATATAATATGGTGACGAGTCTCAAAAATAAAGTTTTTCATTATGTGCGTGGCTGCTGGAGCATTAAAAATCTAAATCTTCTTCCAGCCTAACTTCAGTACTTCAATATTATTTTGTTGTCTTTAAAAAATTCAAAGTCCTTCAATGTACATGTACTTTGTTGTTGTTGTCTTTAAAAATTCAAAGCTCTTTAATATCTGAATAGTGACTGCTCTTTTTTAAAAAAAAAATCTAAGGTAAAGATGGTATTTTCAGATGACTTATTTTACAAATTAATAATTATAATAATAACCATCAACTCTACCCCAAAAAATCATTTACATCTTTAATTTCTCTAACAAGACCCACTGAACTGAATTAATGAGTTATTGGAAAAGCCCAACTTCAGGGAATTACATGTACTCTACAAGAAAGTGATGCATTGGACAAGACTTCCAAATCTTATGGTTATGGTTCAGAAGATTGAGGGGATCACTATATAAGAAACTAATGATTTGGAAAAGATTTCTAAACCTTGTGATATTGGGTCAGAAGATTGAGGGGATCACTAATGTTTTGGAAAAGATTTCTAAATCTTCTGATAATGGTTCAGTAGATTAAGGGGATGATTGAACAAGAAAGTAATGCTTTGGGAAAAGACTTCTCAGTCCCATGATAATGGATTTAGAAGATAACTCTGATTATGGCTACGAGATGCCATCCCTCATGTACAATGAACCTCCAGACAACCTCGGCAGTTCAGTACTCAGAGATCAAATCACGTAAGAAAAATATCCCTTTTGCTTTTTGTGTACAAAAATGAAATATTCATTTTAACACTTGAGCTGGGGTTAGAAAGTATGTGCGTAGCCATCCTGGCAAGGGTAATAGGTCAGAGGTCATTACAGTTTCAGTGGGTTGTGTTTTTTTTTTGTTTCTATTTGGCGCTCTCACTTCGTGAGTGACCCTTCCAAACCCAGTCAGTGTATTCTGACTTTTAGAATTTGACATCATTCGAGTTCAAAATGTGTCCTATCCCGTTGATAGTACACGTAACTGAACACAAATAATCATCTCTGATCCATGAACAGTCATGTTTGATCCAACAGTCATCTCTGATCCAAAAGCATTTATGATCCACAAACTGTTAATTACGATTCATAAGTAGCCTTTAATGAACTACATATATCAGCCCAAGTACATGTAATTATGTATATTTCTGTAATCCACAGTTATATATCTGTTATACTAGTGTTAAACTGGAGTTAACGATGGCATTTTCTGTAGAAACAGTTTCCCTATATTAAGAGTGGTATTTATCATGAATTTATATTTTTAATAATCATGTTGGACATTCTCTGCCTTTAATGTGTTTAATCATCAGTGATAATCTTTGGTAATGGGTCAGTGTTGCCTATGTTGAATTTAAAATTAAAAAATTGGGGGGAGGGGAGTATTTGAAAAACTGTCATTTTCTCACTGTGAGAGAGAGGGAGAGAGAAGAACAAAGAATGAGAAGAGAGGGAGTGAGTGAGACGACTTGAAAGGGACAAGAGAGAAACACTGGAAAGAAGAAAGAAGAGGATTAAAAAGAATTAGAGAGATGGGGTTTATAAAAGATAGAGAGGGAGCAAGATAACATGTAAGAGACAAGAGAGAAACACTGGAAAAAGGAAAGAAGAGAGAAGAGGATTAAAAAGAATTAGAGAGATGAGGTTATAAAACAGAGAGAGGATAAACGGACTGAAAAGAGAGAAGGAGGGAAGGAGATCCAGACAAAATAAACCTGAAAATTTCATTGATAGGTAGTGAAAGAAATGGAACGTACACTGCACCTTGAGTAAGAAATGTGAAAAATGCAAGGACTTGCCAACAGCCTGAAATTTACACAACAAGGTTAACTGTGAAAGTTATTCAGTGAAAAATGTTGGTTAAGTCTCCTTAACTTGATGTGGACAGCAGATGTTTATATATACACACACACAATCACATACGCAAACACATTAAACACACACACACACACACACACACACACACACACACACACACACACGTGGGGCCTGCGTATGTAAGCATTTAGACTGAATTGAAACAAACCTTCATGTAGATATTTCACTTCTCTGCACTGATAGAATCATAGATACACACAATAGTGGTATATACATACACACGTAAAAGGCATAGATAGACACCACAGAAATATACATACACACGTAAAAGGCATAGATAGATACCACAGAAATACACATACACACGTGAAAGGCATAGATAGATACCACAGAAATACACATACACACGTAAAAGGCATAGATAGATACCATAGAAATACACATACACACGTAAAAGGCATAGATAGATACCACAGAAATACACATACACACGTAAAAGGCATAGATAGATACCACAGAAATACACACACACACGTAAAAGGCATAGATAGATACCATAGAAATACACATACACACGTAAAAGGCATAGATAGATACCACAGAAATACACATACACACGTAAAAGGCATAGATAGATACCACAGAAATACACACACGTAAAAGGCATAGATAGATACCACAGAAATACACATACACACGTAAAAGGCATAGATACATGCCACAGAAGTATACATAAACACCTGAAGACATAGATGCTCGCCACAATAATATATATAAACACGTAAAGGCATAGCTACACACCACATTGATATACATATATACATAAACACATAAAGGCATAGATATACATCCTAGTGACATACATAAATAAACACGTAAATGTATAGATACACACCCTAGTGACATATAAACATGTAAAGGCATAGATATACACAATGTTGACACCACACACACACACACACACACACACACACACACACACACACACATACTGTATATACACACATAAACGCGTAGAAGCAGGTATAAATTATAAAAGTGTACACAATTCACCATCGCCACCATTTTCTGCCTGTACCAAGATATCCTTAGTATCATGCATACGGTGAGTGTCGCTTTCAGCAAATGACGTAAAGAGGTAAATAGTGAAAAGACTTCCCTGTACAGTATTTGGCATAGTAGCGAATGACGCAAAGAGGTAAATACTGAAATGGCTTCCCCGCACTATATTTGTCGATAACAGCAAATGACGTACAGAGGTAAATATATCGAAAGACTTTCCTGTACAATATTTGGCATATCAGCAAATGACGTAAAGAGGTATATTTTAAAACAGCTTCCTTGTACAATATTTGGCATAACAGCAAATAACCTAAGGATGGCAAATACCGAATATAACAGCAAATGATGTAAAGAGGCAGATATCAAAATTGTTTCCTGTTTAATATTTGGCATAATAACAAATGATGTAGTGATGACATCTATCGAAAATGTTTCTTGTACAATATTGGACATAAAACAACTGACATACAGTATGCAGGAATACAGAAAATTGTACAATAATATTTCAATGCAGAACAGTAAATGATAAGAGTAACAGTAACTCTAGATTTTGAACGCTTTATTTCTATTTCTTAAAATATCTCTCCCAGCTTTAAAAAAAAATTGACAAGGGCATAGTAACATTTAGTCGTTGTGTTGAGACCTCAAACAACTATACAAAAGTCCACAGGGCTTTTATTTCTTGTAGAAGTTATACTTTAAATAAACACTCCAGAAGACTTTAAATGACGTCAATTTTGTTGTCAGTATAAAGGTTTCCATTTGTATTTTAATAATCATTGCATTAACATTCAGTTGCTGATTGAAAAAAATCAAAACACGAAGAACTACACACAAGTCCATCGAGATTTTATTTATTGTGGAAGTTAATGCCTGTAACACTTCGGGGACATCCAATGACGTCAGTCGCACCAAAAGGTCAAAAGGTCTCCATATTTGCCTTTTTTAAAAAAGGAATGTGTGGGTGGGATGTGTGGAAAACTCCGAATAAATATGTTAAAGCAAACCCTGACTGTCAGTGACCGACTCACTGGCCACTAATGCAAAACGAGCTACAGTTATTGCTAGGACACTCAAGACAAGTATTTTTTCGAGATTTCAGTCATTGGCTAGCCTGTAAATCTACCTCCCAAATAAACTCACATAATGATTGGCTAGCCTGTAAATCGATCTTCCAAGTAAACTTACATAATGATTGGCTAGCCTGTAAATCTACCTCCCAAATAAACTCACATAATGATTGGCTAGTCTGTAAATCGATCTTCCAAGTAAACTTACATAATGATTGGCTAGCCTGTAAATCTACCTCCCAAATAAACTTACATAATGATTGGCTAGCCTGTAAATCTATCTCCCAAATAAACTTACATAATGATTGGCTAGCCTGTAAATCTACCTCCCAAATAAACTTACATGATTGGCTAGCCTATAAATCGATCTTCCAAGTAAACTTACATAATGATTGGCTAGCCTGTAAATCTACCTCCCAAATAAACTCACATAATGATTGGCTAGCCTGTAAATCGATCTTCCAAGTAAACTTACATCATGACTTATTATGTATTCATTTTCTAGGTTTGTCTGTCAAAGTAATAGACACTTCTTTGACTTAAACCTACGCACGACTTGTCAAAATAAGAGATGCAAAACATACAGATGTGGTCCTACACAAGGGATGCACAAACTTTTAGGCCAGAGGGCCAAATTTCCAATTGATAGTGCATGGAGGGCCGCCACATTAATGGCTCAGTAGGAAAAACAACACAAATAATGAAATAATGTGCTTTACATTCGTAATAATGGTAACATCCAAAAGTCTTCCGGGGGGCCGCATAGATCCCTGTCCGCGGTTTGTGCACCCCTGTCCCACACTGTCTTGTAATAGACAATACATACAGATGTGGGCCTACATTGGCTTTTAATAGACACAATAATACAGATGTAGGCCTACAATGCCTTATAACAGACACAATGCATACAGATGTGGGCATATAACAGAGAGCATTTTACAGACTTTATCTACTTTGGCTTGTAAAATCATCAGACATGAACTGCACTTGTGCAAACACACATTAGCTTCAGTAGACAAGATGCGTTTCACTACCACACGCGTCATAACTAGAAGATAGACTTGTTGGATTTATTTACGTCATAGCTAGTAGATAGACTTGTTGGATTTATTTACGTCATAGCTAGAAGATAGGCTTGTTGGATTTATTTATGCCATAGCTAGTAGATAGACTTGTTGGATTTATTTACGTCATAGCTAGAAGATAGACTTGTTGGATTTATTTACGTCATAGCTAATAGATAGACTTGTTGGATTTATTTACGTCATAGCTAGTAGATAGACTTGTTGGATTTATTTATGCTATCTTATAATCATCACTAATTACATTGACTCCACTCAAATAAACAAATAACTAATAATTTTATTTATTACCTGGAATTTCTGACTTACAATTCTTTTTACTCGCAAGATGTCAGGACATGTTTGACCTGCAGAATCTATACCTGGAACGGTCATGGCTGTCCGGACTGTCTTCCGCTTCATGACAAAATCCAGCAAATATTTTTTGTGCCTGCTTATTTGTATTTAATGCAACTTTGGTATCCGAATCTACATTAATTGAAACTCAGAGTGATTCAATGTTATGGAGGGTCGTTTTAATTTATTTTAATGACCTCTGATTAGTTGATTTTATTAGACATATTTATTATATCACAAATTCAAATTTATTTTATCACTAGAGTATGGCGGACATATTATATGCCGTCATATGATGGATAGAAGATTAGAATGAATGCATTTCTAGGAATAGAAATTAATTTGTTTATTGGAGGCTTGATTATAAGTCACATTGCGAGTGAAAATTCGAGCATCATTTAGCAAATGGCCTTATTGTACTTAAGCTGCCTTTCAAGATGGGTGTCCATCTCACCACTCAGCATTACCTATTCCAGGCAGGTACACACACAAAAAAAGTGTGTCACCGGGCCATCAGTGGAATGAAATTAAACTCAGTGGCTGTACTGAGACCATCATAGTGTACTTGATCTTGTGGTGTGCAATGGGTTTACCGAAAATTTTCAGGAATTAAAATTGTTTCATTCTATCCATTATTCCCTTTCTGAATGCCCACTGACAGTCCCTTACCTGCTTGGTTATTATTTATAAATTATATGTCACATTGCAAGTGAAAATTCGAGCTTCATTTAGCAAATTACCTCGACCCTCAGTTTTTTTATGAGTACTTTGTGAATGTATCAATGTAACATAAAGCTGGCAATGTAAATAAACTCCCACGTGCTCAAAGGTCAAGGACGCTTTAATTTCGTGAACGCAACAATGCAACATAAGCTGGCCATGTGAAAAAACTCTCATGTGCTTGAAGGCCAAGGACGCTTTAACGCTGCTCCCAAAAGCTTCCACGTGTTCAAAGGAATGCATTTCACACAGATGGACAGAGCTGGAAAACTCTATGTATGAAAAATTCACAGATAAATATAGAACAGCCTGCCGTAGAAAAGAATTTGCCATATCATGAAATCAACCAATCAGAGGAACTTGAAACGGAGGAGCTTGGATATATTATGAGTCATAGAATTAGACACGCGAGTGTTAGGCAGTTAGGTGTGGCATGAAATCTGTGTTTGTCATTCAGTTTAATGTAATTTTTATATTCATGACATTTTTTATGGCAGAGTACTTATAAAATCATTACAATAAATACCAACATACTAACTGTAATGTGTATATACACACTATAGACTCATATAGAATACTGTTGTTTATAGTTGCACTGTATGCCCATATGCACTTAGTATCCAATCTGTAGGCCCATACACACTAGATTTGTATCCACACTGTAGGCCAACACAACACTAGGTTTGTATCCACATTGTAGGCCAGCATACACTAGGTTTGTATCCACACTGTAGGCCAACATACACTAGCTAGGTTTGTATCTACATTCTAGAGTCTAGACCCATATACAATAGGTTTGTATCCACACTGTAAGCCCATACACAACTGATAACTGTTGAGGTTTTCGCTGTTAATGTTGCTAATTGTGGGTGAAGTATGTGTACCTGTGTTTTTATTTAATTTATTCATGTTTCAATATAAAGTTAATTGAAATGGTGCAGTTTTACAATAATTTACAATAATAAATAAGAGATAAGAAAATTATAGCATGCACATTTTCAAAAAGATAAAAATTTATTTGCATTTTTGCAACAGTTTACTTTTAGGAACACGAGTAAATAAATATCTATTGTGAAATGGCACTAAGTTTTATTTTAAAATCCATACACTTGAACACTGCAGCATCCACTAGCTGGTTTACTGGAGTTATACAGAGGAAATATGTACATACAAACACACAAAACAAATAAATATGTTTGAAGCTTGATTAAATTTTTGAGTCTGAGAGAAATAAATAAGACTGCCCGGTTTAGTCAGTCTTACGACCTGTATCGACCATCCTGGAATTTAAAATCACGTGATGAGAACTGATACCGTAAATAGACATTTGTTTTTCGAAATTAGTAAGGCCGTCTCACTTCAAAGACGTTGATGCTGTATCACGGTACATTCAAGTACTTAAATAGATACTTTCACGATAAAAGTATGTCACGCTTGACCAGTAGCACGAGTTTTTTATTATTTTTTTTTTAAAGTGAACAGGTATACAATCGGCATCGTGCGTTCCTAACTTGCCTTAAGACTTAACATTCTGATTGTCTAGCCTATAACTGATTCCATCGTTACTTGTCAGTATTTGAGAGATGAAGAAATGCTGACAACATATATGAAAAACGGTTGTACTACCGTTGATGTGTTGACACGTTTGCCATTTCATTGCCAGACATTTGTCTTGCCCTTTCCACTCTCGTCATTGGCTTAGTCCAGCTAAGTATTCTCCCTTTGAACTGTCGCTACTTGTTTCTCTCTTCGGAGTGAGTAATTGGAAGAGGAAAAGTCGTCTGCTGTCGGTGGAGTGAAAAGTACACAGTCCCCTAACAAACAGAGAACACTACAGTGTTTGAAATAGGAGTTTAGTTCTGGTAGATTTGTCTTTCTACTTGTTCATTTGCTGCGCACTTCGAGTTTCCATTTCGAAGGTGAGACGCAGTGTTGTCGTCTTCATGTGTTGAATTACAGGTGGCCAGAGAGACAGAAGTATCTTGGGACTGGTTTGATTCAAAGCTAATAACAGTTAAACAATAGGAAAATCCATTAGATCTCATCACTGTTTATTTCTAAAGTTAATAGCAGTTAAACACAGACGAGCTGAACTGGATTGTCCTCCAACTTAATAACGAGTTCGTATTTCTGCACTGCCAAGTTAAGCAAATTCCATTTATGCGTGACCATACATAAATGACATCGTCACGAACTTAAAATAATTGTGTAATCGTATGATATAGTTTAGCATCTTTAAGGATTCTTCTATTAGATTAATAATTTAACGTGACCACAATTATAAGAATGCTACTGAAATTGATGCAGAATTAAAGAATCACGACTGAAATTGGTGCAGATTGGCCAAATGACAGAATGTGGCCATAGAAGAATTACTTCTGAAATTGGTGCAGTGTGACCAAATGAAATGACGGAATGTGGCCATAGAAGAAATACTGCTGAAATTGGTGCAGTGTGGCTAAATCAAGTGTGGCCTTTGAAGAATCGCTACTGAAATTGGTGCAGTGTGGCAAATGAAATACAGAATGTGGCCGTAGAAGAAGTACTATTGAAGGCGATGGAGTGGCCGCTGAAGAAATACTACTGGTGCAGTGGTTCACTGAAATGACGGAATATTGCCACGCGTATACGCCAATGTCATTCAATAAATATAACTACACCAAAGTCATTCAGTAAATATTACTACGAGTGTCGATAGGCCAATTTCATTCAGTAAATATTACTAATGAGCCAATTTCCATAGCATCATTTTTAATGGCCTCACACGCATTCGATTTCAGTAGTCTCAGAATTATTGTAATAACTAATACTGAAACTTGACAAAATGTGGCCATAGAAAAATTATCACTGAAGTTGACGGAGTGTGACCATAGAAAAATACTACTGAAGTTGACGGAGTGTGACCATAGAAAAATACTACTGAAGTTGACAGAGTGTAACCATAGAAAAATACTACTGAAGTTGGAGTGTGACCATAGAAAAATACTACTGAAGTTGACGGAGTGTGACCATAGAAAAATACTACTGAAGTTGACGGAGTGTGACCATAGAAAAATATACTGACGTTGACGGAGTGTGACCATACAAAAAATACTACTGAATGAAATTGCGGAACGTGGTGAGAACAAAATTTTGTTCATTAAACCAAATTATCAGTGGAGTGTGGTTTCAGGAAAGTCTGTTTCTCAGCTTGTGGAAGTGTGACCAAGGGTGTACTGCTCAAACTGACAGTGCATTTAAACAAAATATACTATTACTGTTATAGCGTGTCCAAGGTGTACTTCTCAAACTGACAGAGTGATCTTGTAAGAAAGTTTACTTTTAAAATTGCCGTGCTGTCGTAAGCGAATTTACTAGAATTGACGGAGAGTGGTTATAGAGAAATGTACTTCTGTGTTCAAGGAATGACAGATGAAATTGACGAAGAGTTGTTATAGAGAAATGTACTTCTGTGTTCAAGGAATGACAGATGAAATTGACGAAGAGTTGTTATAGAGAAATGTACTTCTGTGTTCAAGGAATGACAGATGAAATTGACGAAGAGTTGTTATAAAGAAATGTACTTCTGTGTTCAAGGAATGACAGATGAAATTGACGAAGAGTTGTTATAGAGAAATGTACTTCTGCGTCCAAGGGATGACAGATGAAATTGATGAAGAGTGGTTATAGAGAAATGTACTTCTGCGTCCAAGGGATGACAGATGAAATTGATGAAGAGTGGTTATAGAGAAATGTACTTCTGCGTCCAAGGGATGACAGATGAAATTGATGAAGAGTGGTTATAGAGAAATGTACTATTCGCATCGCCAAGGGATTACTATTGACTAAAAGAGTGGTATCACTAAATTTTATATTGAAATGGTTAGACACAAATTTGTCATAAATGAATTTACACCTGAAATTACCAGAGTATTGTTATAGAAACTTTTTACTATGCAGACATCGATCAGCAGAGAAATATCTGTGCACACAACCTTTGAGAAGGGGAGTGACCAGTTTGGCGATTATTTGTTGGAAATCGACAAAATGCTGTCGTAAGTTAATTTACATAGTATTGTCAGAGAAGTTTTCACTACCGAAAATTACTAACTATTATCAAAAGAGAGTTTGCGCCAGAAATTACTGGAGTGTTATTGTAAGTTAATTTACTCCAGAAATTAATGGAGTGTTGTATAAAAATTTACTCTAGAAATTGCTGGAGTGTTATAAGACAATTTACTCCAGAAATTACTAGAATGCTATCACTTGAGAATTTAAACCTAAACTAGCTGCAGTGTTGACATAGACAAAGGATGATGTTTTGCTAAAATTACTGGAGTGCTGTCATTGGAGAATTTAAACCTAAACTTGTTGCAGTGTTGTCGTAGGCAAAGGAGGATGTTTTGCTAAAATTACTGGAACATGCCCGCAGAACAGATTACTACTGAAATTGAAGTGTTATCGTAGTGTACCACGTATTAATTTAATTAAACGTTCTAAAAAAAAAAAAAAAACCTGGTCCTGAATTTTCTAATCAAACGTTAACTTTTGCAGCACAATTATAACCGGATTGTTGCTTTATGTCCTTTCAACAGTAGTTAGGCATCACTGGTGACAATGAGTGCTGCTTTCTGTCTCATCGAGGAGGCTGAGTAAATGATTACTCAAACATAGGAGGCAGGCTTCAGTGGATACTGAACGACTGCCTTGAGTAATTGTTCTTTATTAATGGGACGAATGGTATTTGGGACCAGAAGAATAGTATTATATGACTACAACACTAAATGCGTATATGACTACAACATTAAATGCGTTTATGAGTGCAACAGTGAACGCGTATGAGAGACCAAAATATGAAATTAACGTTTACGATAGTGCCAAACTCGAAACAAGAGTCTGTACTGGGATTTGTATTTAATGGGGCTAAATGTGAAACGCGTTTATAATAATGATTAAATATGAAACGTGTTCATAATGAAACAAGTATATAAGACTTAGCATGTATTTATTACAAGACTAAACACGAAACTGGTTTATAATGGGACATATCTGATAGAACTAGAAACAGATGATGATATTTAGCTGCATACGTTACTGGAATTTGAAAAATCAAACTCCATAAAAATGTGCACGTAATGGTGACACAAAAGATGAATGCAGCACAGGAAACGGTGGAACACATCATTAATGATCTACAGGCTTTCTTAAACAAACATAGCGCGGATGATTCGTTTCAGAGTAGTACAATTGCCAGGGACTTGCATACTATGCAGACATCGAACAGCAGAGAGATATCTGTGCATACAACTTTTGAGAAGGGGAGTGACCAGTTTGGCGATTATTTGTTGGATAGAAGTTTGTCTCTGACTGGTCAATCTTTTCACCGAGGCACTGATAGCTTGGCCAGCCAGTCCATACCATCTGGAATTGCCATGTCTTCTGGAAGCGAGTGTTGTCTGAAAGTTGAACGACAATCAGCACTAACCAATTCACAAACGGACAATTTTGTCAACGGCATTGGTAGGATAGAAAATGACGTCAGTGTAAAACGAACGGTATCCGGTACCACTGATGCAGAAGATGTGTCTGCGATATTCAGTACTTTCAATAATACAAGCGCTACTACTAATTCTGTAGAATTTTCATATCTATCATCTTCAGCCGTTTCCTCTTCCGGAGTTGGTAGTGATGAACACAATGGTGAAATACTGCCGAACTTTTACAAACATAATCAGTTTACCTCTCGGAGTTCTGAGAAATATTCGCCTACATCAGGCAGTCATGGCTCTCCTCAGCCTACTTCTCCATCGTTACCACTTCCAGACACCAGAGAGTTCCAGAATTCTTCAGCCATTCCATTCCCCATGATTTTTCGACGGTCAATGAAGGACCCTGGTTCTAAACAGTACAATGAGCTGGTCAAAGAGCTCGAAGAGGTTTTAGAAAAACGTAAAATGCGTCAAAGACGGCGAAGTATGCGGGGTGACCTTGAGAGCAAGGCGGAGATTGCGGAAAGTTTGAACTCCAGCAGAAAGTTCTCCAGCTCAGTGGACAATCTGAGCATCTTCTCCAATAAAGCCTTACTGAACAGG
Source organism: Sinotaia quadrata (assembly GCA_028829895.1). NCBI lineage: Eukaryota > Metazoa > Mollusca > Gastropoda > Architaenioglossa > Viviparidae > Sinotaia > Sinotaia quadrata. Next base: position 119,359,366 of record CM054177.1, on the reverse strand, counting down.
CTGGAAAACCATTTCAAGAATCGAAGTAAAGTAGAAAGTGGCACCGAGGCAATCCACAAGAAACACAATATAGACAGTATCGAGGTTATGCACGAGGTCAAAACAGATTTACGTGTTTCTCCTGAAGGTAGTTTTCAAAATGTCGAGACATCTACTGAATCTGATCCAAAAACAGTTTTAAATAATGATTCATTTTTGTATCAGCAGGGACATACGGACACTCAGATGGATGTTAGTTTACAAGGAGTACAAGAAGTGGCGAGTACCGATCAGTCCTCTTCTTACGCTGCATCTGGTACCCTCATTAAGGTGGGTTCAAAGAGGACGACGCCAAGATCTGTTGCGCAGAAGTCAGACATTTTAATTAATGGTAGTTTCGATACCATTAGCCCACAAATTCATTCGCCGCAAGAGTTTGACAGTTTTTCTCATGATATGTCATTTGGTTCAGAAGATGAATTGCCCTTAAAACATATTAGTGAATATTCCAGCCATTATGGTAAGTACAAAAAGTATCCTACTTCAAGTACACGCTTTATTTATTCAAGTTCGAATCCAAATGTAATGTACAGACCGCATAAATCAGTTGGAAATCCTCTTGTTACACGAATCAACGTTTCAAAATCTTTGGAATCCATTTCGAAAGGTGAGGTTATGACCTTGGACAGGAAATCTTATTTTCATAACAATCAAGGTCAAGGACACATAGCAGCATGGACATTAGATCGACAGAGTTCAAATCCAATGAAAACAATCATTGAAAATTTTAACGAAACCGATCCAGAAGATGTCCCGGGGTGGAATGGTATGTTTAGGACTAGCAAGAAACACAAACAAAAGGGAGTTTATCGCAGTCTTTCTCAACGCATGGTGCAGAAATTCGTCAGAGCAATCAAACCGAAGGCAACAAGCCCAGCATTTATTTCAAAAGCCATTTCGGTTAGTCCTGTGTCTTTCTCGTCAACTAGTCTTTCAACTGCACAGCCAAGTCTACAGCACAGCGAAGATGACTGTGCCGCTAAAGCTAGAAATGAGAGCGGTTTTGTGGTTGAGTTGCCAAATCACCAAAAGCTGGCTTTTGCTCCCATTTCAACTAACCTAGTTCCCATTTCCCCTGGCCTTGTTAGATCTGAACCTGTAAACCTCGTTTCGGATACTAATGGAACTGTTCACAGTTCTGACTTTCACGAAGGCAAACTTACAATGCTTCCTAACAGTTACAGCTATATGCAGAATCCACTGGCAACAAAGCCGCCTGCATTCTCAAGAACTGTCAGTCCCAGTTCGAGAGAGTTCAGCATTAATTCACAAAGAGATAGTGTCTACCAAAGAAACGCTTCCTTGCATAATGATCACAGCTCTAGTCTTACTATTGAACTGCCGAATAGCCACAAAGCATCAATAGTGCCCGTTTTGTCAAAAACTATCGCAACACATTCTGACGGACATATGCAAAATATTCCAACTTCCGGCAGCGAGGTTAAACGCGCAGGGCTTTTCAGATCATCATCTTCTGCTTCAACGTCACGCAGACAGACTTACAGACCTGCAGAGTGGGGTAAGATGGTTGATTATGTTAGGATGTAGAGCACACGTGTAAAAAAAAGATTCAGTGTTGGGATATATGTAGCCTGAATTAAGTATCTTTCACTACATGCATATTCTAGCTATATTTGAGAATATGGCCTTGTGTGATTGACAGTTGAATTGTTCTCGAATATGTTGCACGAATTACATTCCGATGTAATCTAAAATAATGCACTATAATTCATAGTATGTATTTGTGTGAAGATAGTGCGTCAAAATGTGTTTTTACATAGTCTATGAAGAAGTGGCCAGTTACTTTTAAAGAATTAAGACGATTGTTCATACTAAACTTGCAAGCCAATAATTGTCCTTAAAGTGTTCAGGTGAACTTTAACAACCCTTTTTAAGAATTGTGGAATTTCAAATGAGGTATTAAGTTAGTGATTGTTTCATATAAAACTATTGCACATATATCTTATTCTTATATGACTATAATAATGTAGTGTACATTTAGGATGTACTAAATTCTCTACAATCTTTTTTAATTCTGATAAATGTTCCTTTTTCCAGTCATTATATTAATTAAGTCTGAATAAGATTTGTGGTTTCATTGACAGTATAATTCTTAATTTTATCTCAGATTCTATATCATAGATGTGAAATATGAGTTCATGGATGATATAAATGATTTTCTGTTTCCACTGCATGATTAATGAAAAATTTTCGTGTCATACTACCTTGTAAATATATTTTAATTTTTCATTCATTAACAATTTCTTAATTTTCTTATATTTTTTTTTTTGGTGTATTCAACTAGAGTTATCCCCTCAGCAATTTTAATTTTAGAGGTCATCAATGTAGATGTCTCTGAAATCTGACCCACTTCTAAAGGATTTTTCTATAGAACCAAACACTGTACTGTAAAGCTAATGAAGATATTTATTATTTCATTAACTTTTGTTACAATTTATAATACCTTTTTGGAATTGTTTTGTTTGTGTTTTAACACTGATTCAGTCATATATATCTTGTATATTTGCAACCTATACAGCATGAAATTTTGTAGTGTAATGATTTATATATATATTATAATATATACATGTAACATAGTTGTGTATCACCACAAGTGCTTAAACTCTAGAAAATTGCAAGGAAATGATTATATTTGCTGATTTTACAAAAGCTGTATATCTGCCTTCAGTGTCCATAAGTCTGTTGACTAGTTTACTCTTCTTAGAGGTTGTATATTGACACAGTTACTTCCTCACTTATCAGACCAGTATGTTTTTTAATTCAAAGCAGGGAAGAAGAACACATGGGATTGTAATTTGTATTAATAAAGAAAATTCGCAAAAATTTCATTAAAGATGCTCATTTACATTATTTCTGAATTTATACTTAATATATTTCAATTTATTATTTAGAGCAATTTTTTAAAGAATTACAGTGAATTTAACATATAGTATATGAAAAACTGTATGAGAACTGTTGATGTATTTACTTATTATTAATAATAGACAGCAGGCCAGTCATTAATACATACTAAGTAAAAGATACCATATCAGTCTTAATACATATATTAAGAAACAGACATCAAATCAGTCATTAATACATATTCTTAATACTAGTAATAGATATCAGGTCAGTCATTAATATATTTATATTAGGGCTGTTAATGATTTCTTTGATGATTAATCTTACAACAATTAATGATTAATTAGTAGATAAAAAACAACTAAAAGTAAAACTGTATACAGTTTCATCATTAATAACTTTGTTGTTATCATCTACTTTAAAACCAAAATGGTCATGCAATTTACTTTTAACCAGTTTATAATCTTTCATCTTAGAATTGGCCATTTTGGCAGTAAAAAGAAATAACAAATAAAAACTTCCAGTGCAACTAAATATCAGCATTGCTTCAGTAAGTAAGGAAGAAAATTAGTTGAAATTTAATCGTGAAGAAATAAATTAATTGCTAAAATTTCTTAGCAAGATTTGTTTACAGAAACTGAGAAAGGCAAAATAAATAAATAAATAGTGTTTATTTATATTAATACTTCATTTCTTAAGAAGACCTCTGAGCATTTTACAATTCTGGTTACTGAGCTGGACAATCCCTAGCTAGGGAAAGATTGTGTCATTTGGAAATATCCATGAACTCATACTCAAGAGTCTAACACTTAAACCACCCAGCAACAAATAACATTATTTTCTTTTCTCATTTTACAAATGTTTGCAAAAAAGATTTTAAAATAAAAGAGCGGTAAAGAAAAACAAAAGAAACCTGTAGGTATTTTAAGAAAGATCAAAGAGATCAAAGGAAAGGAAGAAATAGTAAACACATGAGATTTTCTGTCATTTACCTGTCTTGTTCATAATAGAAAGAAAAGACATACTTGAGGTTTCTCTGTCTTTCTGTCATTTTCACACTTGAAGGTTGCTGCTGGCTGTGCTCATGCCTTGACATTCCATGTAGAACAAGACTGGTGGTCTGGTATATTTTCTAGTTTATTTAATTCTTGTTTAGCAGGGACCAAGGACTTTGATATCTAGTCTTTGTTTAGTAGATTGTGGAACTCCTTTATAGCAGGGACCCAAGACTTTGTTTGATGCCTAAGTCCCTTACTTGTATACATTAAAAAGGAGGCCACTTGTTTACCAACCTACTTTTTACTTAGACATGTTTACTGTAGCTTGATCAAAGGCATTTTAAAAAGTCTGCTGTTTTTGTTCCTGTTCATAACATTTTTGAAAACATGAAAGAATGTACAGAATAAAATACTTTGCTTAAATCAAACAATAAGTCATAACAATCTGACATAGCAATCTGACCTTTTTAATTTATTTGCTTAAAACATTAATGAGTTATGAAAATACATTATACCAATTATAGATATTTCTTAAGACATTAATGACTTATAAAAAAAATATATTTCAGACTTTGCATAAAACATTAATGAAATATAAAAACACATTGTATTAGTTTCGGAAATGAAGATTTTTTTTAATGCACGTACTTCTTTTGTGCTAATTGTACTTTCACAAACAACCTTCAAGTTTTAAGTATTACAAACATAAATGTGACATTTTGTTTGATTTTACTTTTCACTAAAAATAAATAAATAAAAGAAATATATTTTATGACAACATTTTTTAACATACAACTCCATATACTTCTGGTCACAGTCTGTTTCAAAAGTAATTACATAATGCTGTAAACTTTTCTCCACTGCTAAAGTTGGGTGTGCTTATAAGTTAATTTTGGGTAGAATTGGGTGCATTCATGTTTACACTGGGTTAAAGTTATGAAAGTACTTTATTGAGGCTTGAATCTTTCTGGTTATTTTTCAAGGAAATTGGGTCTGAGTATGTGAATTGTTAAAGATAAATTGCAAAGTGAGAATGTGAAGCACTTCCTTTAATTTGTAATGGGACTTAACTAGAAGGAATTGAATGGAGTTCAGTATCTATCCTTATAACTTTGAACGTCTGTTTGCTATAGAACCTAAATATTCTCATTTTCATCCCAACATATCACACATCAGTGTGGATTTGTTTTGATGACAGGAAGCTTTTAGACTTATGACTTTTAATGTCCAAAATCCTGAACTGGTATTGAGGCTCCCAAATATCCAAAATAACACAAAATTTTACTCAAGAAAAAAGTATTTAATTTTGTGCAGTATTCTCTCCTTAGCAGACCTGGTCAATGGGTTGGACAGAGCATTGTGTGGTATAGCCCAGTTTATTGTTCAATGATTAAAAGATTCTGGCCACAAAACATGTTTATCAAGGTGAAGAGGAAAGGTATTCACCACAGTCATGGTGGCCTTCTAAACACTCCTGTAGTTTAATATAGTTGTAGCAGTCATGGTGGCCTTCTAAACACTCCTATAGTTTAATATAGTTGTAGCACTTAGCTTTTAGTAGGTTGGTTTACTTTGCAGATGATTGCCAGATATTTTGCACGTGGTCTTTTCATAAAAGATAAATGACATTTAACTCTAGGACTTTCAGTAAATCAGTCATTTTTTGAAGGGCAATCTTTTGGTAAACTAGGTCTGAAGCGCATTTGGTAGATGATTTGTTGAGTAAATATATAGTTAGACAGATATTTAGGGCTATGAGTGATGTTTCCATACAGAAGCTCATATGGCAGATGATGATAGTTTTATTGAGTCGAGTAAATACCAGAATCTATCACCCATTCCTGCCCACAGATCTCCCATCCAGTGTCTTCCATAAACACCACACAAATGACCTATTGGTCATCAGACTATTAAATGATTATTATTGTGGTCATCTGCACTGGTCATCTGGTCATCTGATATGTCCATGATACTGCTCTTAAGTCAACAAATAAAACTGCCTCACTTGGAAAACCTCTTCCCATAGAGCAAAAAAATGCCAGCCATTTATTTTGAGTTTGATTTATATATTTACACAACACAGTAAAACTACCATCTACTTCCTTGTGCACATCAGACTGTAAAAAGAAGATATTTACTCAACACCATGTCTATGAAATGACTTCTGACAGTAAAATATAAGGGAATCAAATAAACATGATACATTTACTCATCATATTTTTATTTACTCATATATACATTTACTCATCCACATTTAAGTCAACTCAGTGGAGATAGTGAAGACTGCATTTAATGCAAACATTTAATATATATCAATGGATTAGCCATAATGACAGATTTATCAGTGGATTTATATATATATTTGTACAGAACTAATTAACTAATTAACAAGTCTTATTTCTTTTTCAGTTGACAAGGACTATTAAAAGTTCAGTTATATTTCTTTACTCTGGCAAAGCCAGGTATATCTGCTAATATTTTATATATAGGAAAATGGGTTTTGTTACTGTTTAGTGGTTGTTATTTTGGTGGTAGTTGTATTTCACTGCTCCATTCATTGGTAATCTTGTCTTATTTCAGAATTATGAATGCATATGTACTACAAATAAACAGTACTCTCACACCACAGTCTTACATGCACAATCTACAATAACAACACACACATTTACTTATGCACATATACATGCAACTTTTAAATTCAGTATGATTTATGCTGTGGGGTGTTAAATTGCATTTTTTATGTGGCAAACAGGACAAACAAAGCTGTTTAGTAGTGTTTTGATCATTACATAAACTTAAAAAGGCTAGTTTTTTTTTTAATTTGTTGCATTGAATCCATGTAATTAATGATTATTAGTGTCTTTCTGTCCATTCTTTCTCTCTCTCTTACTTTCTTTGTCTTGTCTGTCATCCTACACATCCATCCATTTGCGTGTGTGTAGATCTGTTGTATCAGTCCACAATCTATCTGTCATTTAGTTTGTTTACTGATCATAAGTATCTTTGCTACATTTTAAATTATAAAATAAAAATCACTAGTTTTGCACGTCATCAACAGTATTCAAGTGCAAACTCAGTAATTGAAACTTTAGATTATCACAATATTTGAATTACTCTGTTTAAAGTAAAAACTACATATTGGTACAGTTTCAGACATATATTTATTTTAATATTCTGTTAGATACAATGATGTTAAAATGTATAAATAACCTACATAACTTAATGATGCTCAGATAACTAACATTAATATGACAGATACTACTACTACTAATAATAATAATAACAACAATAATAATAATAAAGACATGACAGAGCAGTTAATCTTATAAAACACAAACTCCTACTCCAAGCACTTTGATTAAATATAAAATACACAAAGTCTTTATAAAAAGCATTTACACATATAAGAAATTGTAATTAGCCTATAATTGTAATTAGACTAAAATTGTAATCAGCCTAAAATTGTTTCAATAGGAAGTCCATTTACTCAGGAGATAGGAGAAGGTGCTCTGCCACCTGCATATGGAGATGGCCTGTATCGTGGGGAGGAAGACAAAACAGCTACATTCTACATTGATGCCCGAGGAATGACTGGGGAACCTTCAGTACAAGTAGATGGTCAGTGACTGACTGTACTTTTATTTCACACATCTGTACCAAATTTCTTCTTTATCTGCATTACCATTAAAAACCCTCAGAGTCTTTGCTATTTTTTCCCAAAACATTTCTCCAATCACATCCCCACTTTTTATAAATATTTACTTTTTCCCATTTGCTCTGTTCTTAAATCATCCACTCAGAATATTCAATATATTATTTTACTTTAATCTTTTTTCAGCATGTCCATTTAAAAATAATTTTAAAAATATGTATGTCTTTGGTTATATTTTGATTGTGTTATTTTTGCACATTATCTGTAGGCTAGACAGATATATTTTCTATTAAAAATAAAAAATAAAGCAATAATATAATTTACTTGACCGAAGCAAAAGATAGTATTGAAAATATATATATATATGTTAGTTTTAAATTTACTTGATATTTCTTCAGTTATAAACTGACAAATAATAATAATTTATTGAACTTTTCTAGAGCAGAAAAAAAAGAGTTATCTTTCTATATATACCTGCAAGTTAAAAACAACACTTTCAAAATAAATGGTTTATCCTTTTGGTTTTAGGAGTTTTAAGCAAGAGTTGTCAGAAAAGTTATGCACTAAAATTAACTCTGCAGATGAGTATTGATAAAAATTATAAAGAACTTAAGACTCCTAAGAGATATGTGGCATTGGACTAAAGCAGACATTAAAAAATAAACAAAACAGCATCAAAGGAAGTAACATTTTAGTAATAATTTTATAAACTATACATATCCAAATAAATTTTAAAAAATAATGAAAATTTGAAAAAGTACACTACCATTAACTTTAATGGCTACATCATTCTTGTAAACTGCTGTTTATTTTTAATACTGATATTGCTTAAATTGTCTTCTTTTGAATTTGTATAGAATAATTAATTAGATTTGTTTGATTTTTAAAAAGCCATGATAAAGATTAATTTTATACTAGAAATTTTTTGGACTGATTTCTATTTTTCTGTGATTACTTATAGGGCCCAATTCTATTGCCAAGTGTAGCATTGACCCTCAGCTTGATGGCAAGTATGAGGTCACTTACGTTCCAGTGGAAGTTGGAATGTATGATGTACAAGTCAAATGGAATGGCAAAGAGATATCTGGTAACCTTTGTCATGCTTTATTTTACTTTTAATAAGATAGTAAATTATGTGAAACTTTGAATAGATATATGTTGAATAAACTGCACATCAGTGTTATTTGGAATATTTTCCATTTATTGAAAATTTATTTAAAAGAAGAAAGAGTTTATTGAGCATAAGTTAAGTTACATATAAATTATATTATATACAGTGCATTTTCAGTTTTATATCTAAATAAAAGACCGGATTAAAATATTTTAGGAAAGTTTCTAAAAACAGCTATAAGAAGAGATCTTAAATTAACACTTTCACTGATTTATGTAAAGTCTACCAATTGCCAAGGGACGTCACTAAATTTAATTTTTAAAAGTAATTAAAATAACTATTGCCATTTTGTTTCTTTTTCTTGCTACAAAGTGCAGATGCATATTATTTGACATAATCTTGGATCATACCTCATCCAGACAAACAGTTATGTATAAAATCTGATTTTAAAGGCAACATAACTTAAAGGTAAATGTCTAAGTCTGATTGAAATTTAATACTGTCTGTGCAGTGCTCATAATTCTCACCTGAATTATTTAAAGCTTTTAAATGAAAAGTATTGTTTATTTTTTTACAATTGTATTTTGAACAGGCTCTCCATTTCATCCAAAAGTGGTGTGCACAAGGAAAGTTCAGGTGCTTCGTGGCTGGCAACATTACATGGATCAGAAAGAGCGAATTCATCTAGTAGTAAATGAAGAAAAACGGATACCTTTTGACACATTGGAAGCTGGCCCTGGTACATTTTTTAATGTTTACTGTTTGTTTATTTATGAATACTTTTTTATTTTACATTGTAAATATTTTTATAAGTATTTGCTGAGTGTTGTCTTTAGCTGTAATTATAAGTACAAAGATACATCTTCATAGTTTCTTTACATACAGCTCACAGTTCTGCATGATAGTGATCGCAGCTCCAGGAAAATTTGTTAGAAATAATATAGTCCAAAAATGCACTTCTTACTATATGTATCTTTTTTTTTTAAAACTACAGTTCATTGATTGAAAGATTGATTATAGCAATAAATATAGCAGTCATCTTTGAAATACAGTTTAGATAAATATGAGATTCACACACGTATGCATGTATGCTGCACACACACACACACTCTCTCTCTCTAAAGCATAGCATACAAGCTTAAAGCAGAGCTTAACTAAGGAACGTGATATCTTGAAATCACAAGAAAACTGAAATCACAACTGGTAAATGTACTGAAACATAAGAATGATACTTAGACACAATTTTTTATGAAGTTAAAATATTAAAATCTACCCCTCTCTCCTGTCATTCTCCAACATTAACCCTTGTTCACACACAATGATTACACAGAAAAATATGTTGTTATTGTACATATAATTAAGAATAAAATCAGTCTTTAAACTATTTTAACTACAATTTGTTACAAAAATTCAATTAATGAGTTTGAAACATTAATTACATAGAAACATATCAATTTATATTTTCTAGCCAAAGCATGTTTTTAAAAGAACTGAGAAATGTGTAGCAAATAAGTGGAATCCCAAACCTGTTTTTACAGTATATATTAGTTTCATATTATGTCTTCATATTCCTAGGGATTATGTTTGTATTATATTCCTGGTGATTACTGCAATATTAAGTAAAATACTAATGGTATAATTTTGATAAAAATTGTAAAACTTTACCATTTCTATACTTCTAAAGGTCTTGTGGGTTGTATTGTTTACAGGCAAGATGACTGCTGAAGTAAAGGGACCAAGAGGTCTCATTCCAGTCACTGTGGATGAAAGCTCTGTGGGTCGGAGTACAGTTGTTTTCACTCCTCGTGAAGAAGGTCAGTTGACACAATCACTATTTTTGTAGACTGTGGATGGATGGAAAATAAATTTAAGAAAATACTTTATATATGGTCTAATTACTGATATTTATTATTTTTTAAATTATTTTTATCTATTTGAAGTCTTTTCATCTTGATTAACATACATGATTATATCGATTATGTGAACTGATCAGCTTTATTTTTCTTTACACATCTGTAATCTGTGTGATATTTAAAATAATAAGCAGACAAATGGGAATTTCACTGTGTTGCATGCTTGTACATTTCACTGTATGTGTAGTAATAAAACCTCTTGGCTGAATCAGTCACTAAGACAAATAATGTTACTGAGTGTAGAAATAACAGTTGAACAAACACATTACATGTGCACTAGAATAAAATGTTGGTTTTGCTTGACTGTGTTTAAAACTTGTTAATCAAAGTGATCTCTGTGTATATCTCATTATCAAAACTCTAAGCTATAATCTGACTCAGAGATTTGAGTTTGGTTAAGGCTATATTCAACATTCCCTATGAATACCAACCTGGAATAGTTTACTATTCAAGAACTGGTTTCTTTTTCTTCATACCATCCCATACCTCCCTTCTCAAATACCGGTATATCTGCTGTATGGCTTACACTACTAGGTAATAATTTGTCATTCTTTTACCGATTAGTTTACCATTAGTTTATTTAATTTTTCTCTTACTTTTTTCCTGCTGATTGACCTATCTTTTATTTGCTGGTTAATTTACCTTTCATTGCTTCATCTACCAATATGCTTACATTTCCTCTGCTGCTAGTATTGAAATCTTGTTCACTTGACTCATCAACTTTGAAGTCATTTAAGACAATCCTGTTCACTTATGTAACATTGTTTGAAGTCATTTGACTCATCAACTTTGAAGTCAATTAAGACAATCCTGTTCACTTATGTTTGAAGTCATTTGAGACAATCTTGTTCACTTAGTCTCATTAACATTGTTTGAAATAATTTGAGACAATCTTCTTCACTTAGTCTCATTAAAGTCATTTGAGACAGTCTTTTTCATTTGACTCATTAAAATTGAAGTCATTTGAGACAATCTTGTTCACTTGACTCAGTAACATTGTTTGAAGTTATTTGAGACAATCTTGTTCACTTGACTTATTAATATTGTTTCAAGTCATTTGGGACCTTCTTGCTCACTTATTCTCATTAACGAGCCCGTATTTCTTCTGTTACCATGATCGCAGTTTTTATCCTAATTTTATTAGTACTGAGACTCTCTATCTCCTGTTATTATCGCAATTTTGATCTTAATTTTATTAGTATTGAGATTTTCTATCTCCTGTCGTCATTATTGCATTTTTTATCCTAATTTTATTAGTATTGAGACTCTCAATCACCTGTCATCATTATTGCAGTTTTGGTCCTAATTTTATTAGTATTGAGACTCTCTATCTCCTGTCGTCATTATTGCAGTTTTGATCTTCCTGTGCTCTGTATCTCTGATTTTAATTATCAACACCAAGACACATCTTTTCACATTCTGTCATCAGTGGACATGTTTTCATTCCTCATTAAGAATAGCTTATGTGTGTAAAGTTTGTTTCATACTAAAAAGAAAAGAAAAACATTGTTCATTGGGATCATTTGCCACATATATTTTAATTTTATTTGTTGGATTTAATTAAACAACAGTCATATTACTTTCTCACTTATTTACGTGGCAGATATTTCTTCGTAATTCACTTTTTAGTGACTGTTAAATCATTACCATTCACCAGTTTTCCGTTAAGATCCATCAATAATTTTAATTTTGAACTGCAAGACTGTCAGACCATTGATAAGGTGACATGACTATGGCTAAAAGCAGGTTCAATATATTCGGAAATGTCAGACTGATAGAAAAATGTGTGAGATGGTCATGGCCTCCATTAGAAATGGGGTAAATGATTGAACACTGATATATTCAGAGTGGTGCCCTTGAGTTGCAATTTAAAAGAACTTAAGGGATAAACAATGGGATAAACAAGTCAACTTCTGACCCAGCCAGGGATGTAGCACTTTGTATTATAGGATGTCTCATTAAGAATAGCTAATGCTTGTAAAGTATGTTTTATATGCCTGTTTTAAGAATAATTTCTGTTAAATATTTTTATATGCCTCACTAAGAACAATAATTTCTGTAAAGTATTTTTATATGCCTCATTACGAACAATAATTTCTGTAAAATATTTTTGTATGGCTAATTAAGAATAATAATTTTTGCAAAGTATTTTTTTACATGTCTCAATAATAATAATGTCTGTATTTTTCTATGCTTTATTAAGAATAATGATTTCTGTAAATTATATCTTTAGCCATGCGGTCTTTTTGAGTTCTGCTATTAGTGTCATTGCTTAAGATTAGTTAATATGGATAAAGTATTTATTTGTCCATCACTTTTCCAATCAATCCTACAGTTTGTTTTATGCTTGCTTAAGATTAGTTAATGTGGATAAAGTATATATTTGTCCATCACTTTTCCAATCAATCCCACAGTCTGGTTTTTGCTATTTCATTAGTGTCTATAATTATAATTAATTAAATTAGGTCATAACTTTTTTGTTGCAATTCATTTCGTGAAAACACACTTTACATTTTTGATTCCTTCCTCAGGTGTGCACCACATTCATTTGTACTGGTCAGACACACCACTGGTTAAGTCCCCTTTCACTGGATATGCTACTACTGGAGCTGCTGATCCCAGTAAAGTTATTCTGACTGGGCGTGGCTTGAAGGAGGCCATTGTGCGGGAAGAGGCAGAGTTCTTGATTGATGCTTCACAGGCTGGGGAAGGTAAATTGGCATATATATGTTTGGCCACTGACTCATTTGATTTGATTTACTTCTGAGTAATTTTTGTGCAGGTTTTAGTTTAGTTGTGAGTTACTTATAAATCAAGTTGTAAAATTACAAACTTAGATGCTATGGTGGAAAGAATTATGATAATAGTAATCACAAATATAATGCTCACAAACAATGTTAGTATATATAGTTTTGTCCTGCAACTGATTACATCTGATATTGACGTCATGTCTCCTGTCAATCTTGTTATAGTGGAGACTGTTTATCACATATTCTCTCAGTCTTTGTTTTAAGTGTGATATTACAAGGGCTTTTCAAAAAGTGTATAAAATAATACATTTATAGAATGGATGTAGGAAGTTTGTAAGCTAAGTGTCTTTTAAGTCATCACCAAAATAAGTCTTTTAAAGTCACCTTCAAGTTAAGTCTCTTTCTAAGTGAGCACAAGTTAATGCCTTTCTCAAAGATTATAGTTTGCTAAACTCCCTGAAGCATTTTTTAATCACACTTTCAGACTAACCAGTTGTTGGTCACAACAAGTATCCCTTTTTAGAAAGTTGTTCCTATGACATGGAAACAGTGAAATAAAAAATTTATGATACAAAACAAACTTGCATTATGCTTTTCAGTAATTTTCATTCACATTTGATTTACATGGTTTGATTTATAGAATTCGTGTGTAACACTTCCACAGAGTCAGTACCTACTGTTAGGAGGTTAGGAAGGTAGGTAACACTTCCACAGAGTCAGTACCTACTGTTAGGAGGTTAGGAAGGTAGGTAACACTTCCACAGAGTCAGTACCTACTGTTAGGAGGTTAGGAGGGTAGCTGCTTTGATGTACTTTTTAATAGTAAAAATTCACTATAACTAGAATTTGGCTTTTGAAAAGCCCTTGTAACATTGCATTTAATGATAATTGATACTTATGAGAATGCTAACAGCTAGTCATGGGTTATAAGTGTAAAAGCATTGACAGAACAATTGACAAACTATCATATGCAATGAGCAACTTATCAGTTGACCAGTATAACAAATTAAACATTAAATTATCTCCACTGATCAACATTGAGAATGATATCTAAAAAAGAACAGATTTTACAGGATTGTATTTATTTGTAAACCAAAAAAAGCCTTTGTTTTATTTAACCTGTTAAAAAGAAAGAAGAAATTTTTCAACATAAAGTTTTTCAGACTACTTACCAATAACATTACAATAGGAGTATAGTGCAGTTAATAGCTTCTTACAAGCCAGAGCTGAGGAACCCAACAGCCAAAAATAAAAGAGTTTGCAGTAGTAGAACCCATAAAAAGTATCTCTTTAAATACTCTTAGATCTCATTTAGGAAAGTATGAGATGAGAAAACAGAGAAACTTTGAAGATACTCATTTGGCAAGTATTTAAGGGAGAAAAGTACTAAACCTAAAAAATTATTTTTTCAAATGTTCAACCAGATGAGTATACACTAAGAGAATAAAAATAGGAAGAGGACATTTCCTGATAAAATCATGTTCAGATAAGTACAAAGTACCTTACAAAAAACTTGGCCTTGGCATAACAAAATGGTAATGTGTACCGAAATCAAAAATTGTACTGTAAATTAAAGGGACCTGCTTCTATAAATTCTATCTTTCACTTTTCTTCCCCTTTTGGGATGTGACCTGATTCTGGCTTGTATGATATACATAATCATACTAGACTCCTATTGTAAACTTATTTGTTTGCTTGATGTTAAACAGATTTGTGAGTTTCTTTAATTATTACAGAAAAGATTTTACAGTTTGTCTTTTACCTGTCTGCAATCATGCTGTACCTATTTAAAGGTGAACCAGAGGTGCAACTAGTAGGTGTTCGTGCAGAAGTGAATGTCGTCGTCACACGTCTGGGTGGGGGCAAGTTCAGGTGCACTTACATACCTGTCATACCGGGTGCATACCTTTTACATATCACCTGGAATGGCAGGCAGTTGCGTGGTTCACCTTACAAGGTATTTTTTTAATTATTTTATTTTATTGATATTTATGGTTGAAAATTATATTGGTCAAAGTTCTCATTGTATTAAAGCTACTATTTTTGCTAATTTATCTCTTATTTAAAAATTATTGTACTGCTATCCTCTGTTTAAGAGATGTATTACTCATAAATGAAATATCTTAAATAGAAGATACAATTTCTATTACTTTACCTATACAATTGTGATTTTAAAGAATAGTTTTGAGACTAAAATAATTGGGTAATGGTGAAATTTGAAAACTAAACTAACTTAAAAATGATGAAGTTTGGAGACTAAAATAATGGGAAATTATGGAGTTTGGAGACTAAACTAATTGGGTAATGGTCAAGTTTGGAGACTAAGCTAAATGGAAAATGTAGCTTAGAGACTAAACTAATTGGGAAATTGTGACTTAGATCTTTGGCTGGATCTCCATCAAAGTAGCCATTTTTCTTTTGCACATTCTGATTCAAATGTATCTCCAACTTGTAATCCTGGTAGGGTTTTTAGGAATCACTAATAATTCCATTCTGGATAACTTCCTCAGTCATTGCAAATTGTGATCTTAAATTTTTAAGCAGAATAATTAAACGTAACCCACAATTATCACCAACAATAAAAAACAATAAAGTTTGAGTATGGGCTTCTGCTGCACTTTTACCTGGTTTAAACAAAAATGGTACAAAGTCACTGCTCAGAGAAATCACTTGTTTTATAATAATACAAAATGAACAAACTATTCACACACACACACACACACACACACACACACACACACACACACACACACACACCACGTGCATGCATATATATGCATACTAATTCAGACTGACTGAGGATAAATGAGTGATTTATGAATTACTTTGATGAGTCACTTAGATGTGTCTCCAAACATTTTGAGGTTGATGTATCCTGCTAAAATGAAGCATTTTTAAGATACAAAATCAATCCCTCACATTTTAACTAATCTGATGAACTATATTTCTCATAGCAAATGATCGTAGAGAGTTTTATTGGTAAACTTTGTCATTGCCATGAAACTGTTATAGGGTGTAAAATTATTCCATGTTGTATGTTTCTTTTGAGATAATCTCTGAAATGTCAACACTGTTGACATTCGAAAGAGTGTTCTGAATTATTCTTTATATATCCTAAATAATACTATAAATCTGCTGTGTTCTGAATTATTCTTTATATATCCTAAATAATACTATAAATCTGCTGTGTTCTGAATTATTCTTTATATATCCTAAATAATACTATATATCTGCTGTGTTCTGAATTATTCTTTATATATCCTAAATAATACTATAAATCTGCTGTGTTCTGAATTATTCTTTATATATCCTAAATAATACTATAAATCTGCTGTGTTCTGAATTATTCTTTATATATCCTAAATAATACTATAAATCTGCTGTGTTCTGAATTATTCTTTATATATCCTAAATAATACTATAAATCTGCTGTGTTCTGAATTATTCTTTATATATCCTAAATAATACTATAAATCTGCTGTGGGATTAGCTGCACTATCCTTTACTCAAGTTAATCAGTTTATATCATCTACTATTTAATTTATTTTTTTAATCCATTTTTACTATTTACTTTTTAAATATCAAAGTTAATCCATTTCCGCTGCACTGCACATGCATAGGTATAACTTTTTAACCAAATGTATCATTCACTGATTAAATACAGGCATTTCATCCTTTTATGCCATCTGCTCAGCATCAACTAGCTATGTATCAATTTGCAGTTTTTTCAATAAAATGTTTGCTGTTAATCCTTTTATAAACTACTGAACATTAGCTTTTGATTTGTTTGTATTATCTGTTGCTATTGAACATCCATATTTAATTCATTCATACTATTTACTAAATGTTAAAAATATAATACATTTATATGAGTTTGTGTGCGCATGTTTTTAAAATATCCATTTGTGCTCTCTAATCCTTAAGGTCACTATTTATTTTCAGAATTTTACCAAATAATCCATAAATGTTCCCAAGTTAGCCATTCATTTACATATTTCTTATTCTAGTCTTTATGCTCCAAAGTTAACCATTCATTTACAAAATTTCTCTATCTAGATCTTATGTTCCCAAGTTAGCCATATGTTTACAAAATTTCACTTTCTAGCTTTATGATCCAAAGTTAGCCATTTATTTGCAAAATTTCTCTATCTAACCCTTGTATTACTAAGTTAACCATTCATTTACAGAATTTTTCTGTCTAGTTCTTATGTTCCATAGTTAAGCAATTATTTACAAAATTTTATCTTCCAAGACCTTAATTTCCAGTTATATCATTTACTTACATATTCTCTCTCTAGTGCTTAAGTTAACTATTTATAAAATTTCTCTTGACAGGTGAATGTGATCGGAGTGTTTTTCCCAAACAAAGTTGTCGTGTCTGGAGAAGGATTGAAAGGGGGTTTGCTGGGTCGTGACCTTGATGTTCTTATTGATACTCGCAAGGCTGGACCTGGTATGTTGTATATTAGTTGATATTGATTGAAGGCATACTGCTGTGGAGTTCTATTTCCTTGATGTCCTGATTCTTTTTTTTAAGAGAAAAAAGGAACTTTCAGCATTAGGGCTCTGCTTTGTCTCCATATTGCAGATAAGGCTTTGTAAAATGTTTCTGTTAAGAAATACTGGTCATTCTTAAGAATAGTTCAAGTAAAAAAATAAAATAATCGCTTACAAAGAAATATGTTTTTATTGAAGGACATAATGACTGTACCATGCCTAATGTAATCATGTTTTAAATGGAGATGTGTTTTAGGCTTGAGTTTCAGGTCTCATTGGTTTGACCAGGATGAAATTCAGAGTGGGGGTGGGATGTCAGTTTGCTTTTAAAAGAAACTAGCATGATTTTCACATGAGCTCATGAGTATTATTTTCTCACATTAAGTTCTTCTACCCAAATAAACTCAGGTTCTCTTCATATATTTATAACTAAATGTTTGTAAGTCTGTTATAAAAACGTTGAGCTCTAGACAAATTTCCAAAGCCCCCAAACTGCCATTTTTGCATCTTGTCAGGCTAGAGAATTTCTTCCCTTTACTATGATATTACTATAAATTAAATTTCTCAGTGAAATATAACAGCTTTGGTGCTTCAGAGATTATATTTGGCAACATTGATTCTTGTTTACAGAAAGTTCACTGCAGAAAAAAAATTATTGCTGAAGTCACCTCTTTTATTCCTATTCAGTGTTCAGAGACTGTTTCTGTTTATATAACTTTTTGCTTATGGATCTAACAAAAGTAGCGCACCTCAAAAAAAAAATCAAAATAAATAAAACTTCTCACCATTTGTGCTCTTGTAGATATGAAATCTAACCGCATGTTTATGGGATCTAACAAAAGTAGTTACACCTGTAAACTAAAAGATCGTAAATTACTGCTCACCATTTGTGCTCTTGTAGATATGGAATCTAACCACATGCTTATGGGATCTAACAAAAGTAGTTACACCTGTAAACTAAAAGATCGTAAATTACTGCTCACCATTTGTGCTCTTGTATATAGGGGAGCTAAACGCATTCTTATGGATCTAACAAAGTAGTACACCTTTATGCTGCTCACTAGTTGTGCTCTTGTTTACAGAGGAGCTAATTGCATGCTTACAAAAGTAGTACAACTGCAAACTAAAAGATTGTAAATTATTTTTGTTTACCATTTTTGCTCTTGTATACAGGGGAGCTAATCACATGCTTTTGGCTCTAACAAAAAGTAATACAACTGTAAACTGAAGGATGATAAATTACTGCTCACTAGTTGTGCTCTTGTATACAGAGGAGTTAACTGCATGCTTTTGGGTCTAACAAAAATAGTACACCTGTAAACTAAAAGATCTTAAATTACTGGTTAATCCTTATGTACTTGTATTCAGGGGAGCTAACTCCAAATTGTACGGGGTAAACTATAGTAGCACTCTGTGAAGATCTTAAATTACTAGTTACCATTTGTGTTGTTGTTTACAGGGGAGTTAACTGCATATTGTATGGGACCGACAAAAGTAGCACACTGTGAACTGGAAGACCACAGAGATGGAACATTCCGCCTTGTTGTTCGGCCACAAGAATTTGGCCGCCATATTCTGCAGGTTAAATATGGAAATGAACATGTTCAAGGTATAAAGGACAATTAAAATTCTCATTACTTTTATTATATGAAATAATTTTAATTATATTTAGTCTACCTTGATAATTTGTTAAAATAAAATAGAACTTGCTAACCTTCTGCTTATCATGCATATTGGCCACTAATGACAAACAGCACACACAATATACTTGAGACAGAACTTTTTACTGGTACACATCACTGAAATTGTCTGATACGCAGCTCTTTGATATTGACTGGTACATATCTGTCAAATTGACTGAAACATCTCTGTTATATTGATTAATACATATCTCTTTCTCATTGACTAATACATTTCTCTGTCACATTGACTAATACATATCTCTGTCACAGACAAAAACATATCTCTTTCTCATTGACTAATACATATCTCTGTCACAGACTAATACATATCTCTGTCTCATTGACTAATACGTATCTCTGTTATATTATCATTCACTGTGATTTCAAAAGAGGCACTGAACAACTTGAAATCTGCAGAGAGTTGTCTGATACCCCCAAAACGGGAGGAAAATTCTTCCCTCAGTGAGGTAATGACTGCACCACAAATCTCCAAGTCGAAATCTGCTATGGAACAAGCAGCCAGGCAATGAAAATGCTGAAACTGACCATTAGACAACTGGAATTTCCACAAGCATAGTTTCACTTCAAATGCTGTGATGTGTGAATACATTTCAGGAACAAGGATATCCTTACCTTGCAAATTGACATTGAGGGTGTTGTGTGTGGTGATATCCATGAGAAAGGCCAGATGAGCAAGCATTTAGCAGCATAGGGAAGGTTCTTTTCATGAAGAAAGGTGAAAATTTCTTGTTGCAAGTCCCACATGAGAAAGCATAGCTCCACGACTTAGTCAGCAGACTTCACAAAAGTAGAGCAGGTCACCATAGTGCGCTTTCACTTCATCCATCAGTGCCTGAAATTGACAGTGTTTGAAACTTGGGAAAGTTTGGAATTTACAACCTTCACCACAACTGATGTGACCTCAATGAGGTTTGCAGACTTGGCACATAAGGATTCTTGGTGAATGATGCAGTGCAATTTAAGGATAGTCTGGTTGTATCCAAGGGCCTTACAGTGGTGAACATGCAAAGAAGCTGCGCCCTCATTCTCTCCAATCATTGCCAGTGCACCATCAGTTGTTACACATACAAGATGGACAGATCAAGGGAGTGATGTTCCACACACTGAAGTAAGGCATTGAAGATGTTTTGCCCAGTGGTGGTGTCATGTAGCGGAACAATCTGAAGGAACTCTTAATGCACTTTGAGGGCAGCCATGACACTTCATATGAAAATAGCTAGTAGGACTGTGTCTTTCACATCAGTGCTCTCATCAAGAGCAAGAGAGTAGGTGACAAAGGTTGAGCAATCACTCTTCACCAAGTCTTCACATTGTCTGACATCTCAACACGACGACGAATAGCACGGGATGACAGTCTCGTATTCTCCAAGACTGAACCGTTGCTTGGACAGACAGAATTCACCAAAGTCATGAGACATTCCTTGATAAAATCTCCATCAGAAAATGACTTCATTCTTTGAGCAAGGAGTAGTGAAACTTCATAACTGGTGCGTGTCACTTTTTCATGCACAGATGTTTGTTTATGAAACATCAAAATGCTTTTCTCTATATTGCCTGTGAGTTTAGCAGTAATATTCTTTTTCTCAGCAGCAGACATTAAAGTGAATTTCGAAGTTTGGTATACTATTTTCCAGTGGTGGCGCACATTAAACTCTTTGAAGACAGCAACAGTTTTCAAACAGATCAGATAATGAGCTTGTCCAAATTGTTCTTTTAAAAAGTACTTTTGTATATCTATATTTTATTTATTTATTTTTTAAAATGTTTATTGTTATGAGGCCGTGCAAAGTTTTATGCCTTTGACTGACAATACATCTCTCTTTTATTGACTAATACACATCTCTGTTATATTCACTAATACATATCTCTGTTATATTGACTATTAAATATGTCTGTCTTAATAACCAATACATATCTCTGTCCACATTGATTAATACATCTCTGTTATATTGACTAAATCATTTCTCTTTCACATTGACTAGTATTTATCTCTGTCATTCTGACTGACATGTCTCTGTTATATTGATTTATACATATCTCTGTTTTATTGACATATATATCTCCGTTATATTGACTAACACATATCTCTGTCACATATATATTTCAGTGATATTTAGTGGCATATATACTTTTGTAATTTTGACTTATACATATCTCTGTTTTATTGACTTATATATATCTCCGTTATATTGACTAACACATATCTCTTTTATAATGATTAACACAAATCTCTATTATATTGACTAATAAATATCTCTGTTATATTGATTAACACATATCTGTCACATTGACTAGCACATATCTCTGTCACATTGAGTAATATATATCTCAGTGATATTTACTGGCATATATACTTTTGTAATTTTTACTGCTATCCTCATTGTCTTTAATCTCTATAACTCATTAAATCACTTTTATATCTTTATATTGATTAAAAATGCAACATAATAAAAAAAAAAATTGTACATTTTCAGGGAGTCCATTTGCATTTAAAATTTCTGCTCAACCGGATGCTAGCAAAGTTCGTGTCAGTGGCCCAGGTGTAGAACATGGTATCTTAGCAACCTTCCAGAGCCGTTTTGTTGTGGAAACCCGTGGGGCTGGGGCAGGGCAGTTGACTGTTAGAATTCGTGGCCCAAAAGGTGGGTACTGTGTGGAGACAATTCCTACTGAGTTCTTAGTATCTTTAACTGAAAGGTCATCAACACTTGTTTGCATTTGTTGACTGCTAGACATTAGTACGGGATTGTTTTCTGGTAATATTTAAAATTGTTAGCATTTGTAAGTTGGCAGAATGAATTTAAAGGATAAGAATTCATTAATGCTTAACTATTATTTTTTACTATTATTATTTTAACTCTGGCTTATTCATTTTCAGCATCACTAAGAATAATGCTTTGATATATTTCCAAGTGGAAATGTACCGTGACAGTCAAAAGGACCGCACTATTATTATTTTAACTTTGGCTTATTCATTTTCAGCATCACTCAGAATAATGCTTTGATATATTTATAGGGGCCTTCCAAGTGGAAATGTACCGTGACAGTCAAAAGGACCGCACTATTTTGTGTCGTTATGACCCAACAGAAACTGGCCTATATATCATCTCTGTGCGCTGGTCGGGTGTTGATGTTCCAGGTTCACCATTCCACGTTCACATTTTGGATACACAGTCTGAACTGGAACAAGTTCTACAGGAAACATCTCTCCACAATCATACTGTCAATGGAAACTTCCACAACTCAAGTTTTCAATCGTCTCGTAACAGCGGTTTCCAGTGGCATGATGAAATGTAGATGCAATTGTTAAGTCAGTCAGTGCACAGTAATACATTGTAAGAAACTACTGTTTGAATTCACTTCCATCTTTAAGACTGTTGTTCAAGTGGTTTTATGAGAAGAAGAATATTTACTGCCAGAAAAATATTGCTGGCAGAGTTTGTAATGGAAAGAAATTGGATATAAATTGTTTAATCAATAAATTTATTACTATGAAAACGAGAAGGTGATGGAAATCTGCTTTAAGTAGTAGCTATGGGCTATGGTGAAATATTTAACAGATTATAAGAAAAAACTAAATGATGTACAGTTACTCTATTATTGCATAATCATCAGAATCAGCGCATTTTGCCGCAATACATTTTCTTTAAATATTTGTACTTTTTTTTCTCACATTTTGGGGTATAGCTAACATAAACTGTCTTGCACTCTAGAGGTCACATTTGCTGTATTGGTGCTGTTTATGTCATTGGCAGTAAACATTTTTTAATTCAAATTTCTAAGACATCAAATCTTTGTTTCAAAAGCTATTATCAGGGTTTATTACTGAATAACTCTTCTGCTATGATATTATTTGTAAAAGTGATCACTTTGTCAATCAATGGCTTGATTTGTTTAGATAATTGAATTGGGATTTTTGGACTTGTCTTGCTTTTTATATTATTTTTGTTTATTCAAATATACAAAGACTTATTAGGTAATTGTTAAGGTATTATTAAACAAACAGAAAGGTCAGATTTTTTTTTGGTGCTTTTGTGGAGTGCCCAAGTTTGCATAAAGGCAAGCTTTCAGTAATTCCCTTTAAAACAGTTAAGTGTTTGTAAATCAGCAGTCATGTGAGGATCAGTTTCTAACCAAAGCATTAGAAGAAATACTGGTTACATTTGTAAACTTTATATCAGTAAGCATTTCATATAATTAATTTTTGCATATTTAAAAATGTTGGGCTTAGCTTCATTTGATATACATTTAAATGCATCTTTTGTACTTAGACATATTTTTTACTTGAGCTGTTAGTTAATTGTTTTAAGTGATAAATACATCATAATATTCTCCTTTCTTGGTAACACCTATTAAAATTATATATTTTATTTGGGATTGCCTTTTGTAGCTTTCCCAGGTTTTGATGTACATAAAACAAAAAAATTAAATAGCATTATTTTTGTGACTGCATTCCCAAAAACTTTTAAAAAAACATTCAACAGCAGCAAGATACCAATTGCAATTTAATTTTTGTATAATTTAATTTTACAATATTTTTGTTTTCTTAAATTTTTTATTTAAAACAGTTTTAAACATTTTTATTTTAATGGCTTAAAGCCTAACCTTTGTAAATTTAAGGTCCAGGATTGAATTAGTATGCTTGTTTTAGCTGTGGGTTTATCTTGCACTGTTAGATAATTATACATTGTTTTAGCTGTGGGTTCATCTTGCAATGTATGATCAGTATAAATTGTTTTAGCTGTGGGTTTATCTTGCATTGTTAGATAAGTATAAATTGTTTTAGCTGTGGGTTTATCTTGCATTGTTAGATAAGTATAAATTGTTTTAGCTGTGGGTTTATCTTGCATTGTTAAATAAGTATAAATTGTTTTAGCTGTGGGTTCATCTTGCACTGTTAGATAAGTATAAATTGTTTTAGCTGTGGGTTTATCTTGCATTGTTAGATAAGTATAAATTGTTTTAGCTGTGGGTTTATCTTGCATTGTTAGATAAGTATAAATTGTTTTAGCTGTGGGTTCACCAGTACAGTTAAGATTGATATTAAATATTTTGCTTTGGGTTCACCTGGTAGTTAGTTCAGTATTATAATGTTTCCTGCATAAATTCAACACCTCTGCACATGGAATGCAAATTAATTTTTGCTAGGGTTGAGGATTCAGTTATCTTACAGTTTGTCATAATTTATGGCTCCAACCTACTGCCATAAATTGTCGAATTATTGTGCTTGAGTTAACGATGAAAAAAAATTTCACTCCAGTTTTGCAATGCGAAAGAATTCATTTGGATAATGCATGTTAGTTATTATATATAAATTGTGTGCATATTCAGTGCATCTACATGCATACAGAGTAGTTTTATTGTGTACACATCTACATACATAGGGATTAGTTTTATTGTGCTCACATCTAAATGCTTATGGATTAGTTTTATTGCTGTGCTTGAAATGCAGATTTGTTCTCATGATGCTTTAAAGTTGTAGATCACTTGATATCCATTCTGCTTAGAAGCTTCTTTGATCATGAGATTTGTATTAAAATTGGTATAGGCATGTAGTTAATTTGTAAATAAAAAGCAGTTTGGTATGTATTTAGCCAGCAATATATGAAAGACGTGACAGATTTATGCACAAAAATAAATACTAGATTTATGACAAATAATAGAAACTAGACCTACAAACAAAGCAGTTTCTATAATAATTGATTTTCTGGAAAACTGCCACATGGAATTTTAATTTTTATGGGGTTCCATTTATTTACAAAATTATATTTACTTTTTTACTCTCTACTACAAAAGTGCAAAATTACAACACTTTTTCATTCTTCTGTATCAGAATATAAAATTATCAGCGTACAAAATGTTGTCAACCAAAGTTATAACTAAAAAACTTAAACAATAAGAGTTACTGAAATCTATTGAGAAAATAAATTTCAATCCTGTCTCTTTCATGTCACAAGTAATACATACAATTCATCATTGAACTTTTCTTCTTTATTAAAAAAAATAAATTATGAATTATATGATTTATTTTAGGATTCAAAAATTGAAAAACTCTATTATGTAATCAAAGTGATTAATGTAATTTAAGAATAAATACACTGTATGATGAACTTGAAGAGATTTCTATTCCTTTACTGTGAAGATTACCATGCAAATTTCCTTTGAAACTTAAAGTTCAACATTGTCTCTCTAGAGTACAGATCTTCTAATCTCTTAGTAGTTATTGTTGTCCATTATCAGAATTCAGATAAGGTTTTCAAGATATAATATAGGCATTGTCACACCAGTAATGCAAAATAAAATGAAAAGATTTCAAAAATTTTTGTCATTATCACTGATAGATTTTTTTTCCTTTATTGTTGAATTTTATTAATTCAAATTAACTTTTAAAGAATAAGTGAACAAGCATCCACATTAAGCATATGTATGTATATATATATTTTTAAAAATATTTAAATACATTTTCTGTGTCCTGGTAAAGTTTAAGTAGCCAAAAAATATTATAAATATTATTTTAAAAGTTCTTGATGTTCGAAATCACTACATGAAAACAAAAAGTGGCTAAAATGCTTTAGTCTCTAACTGTATCAAGGTTATTGTGTAGTTTTGGGATGCAACATATAATTAGTGCAAAGGTAGTTTTGCTTTTGTTAAGTTTTATATTGAAAATAGAAAAGAGTGGTTTTGTGGGCCATCTAGCTTGTTCATTTAACATTAAAAACCCCTCAGCAGCATGTTCTTTCTATTGTTTATTTTACAACTTCCATTAAGACTTTTAAATGTACTTAATGTTATCAGAATATAGCTTATTTACATGGTTGATCTAGAGTCCTTCACTTGATTTTTAAAGGAAAGTTTTATATAGTTTTTCCATACTTAAATGATTTATTATAAGCATCTAAAAGAAAACACTGTTTTACTACAGTAAGCAGCATACTGGAAATATTTAGTGTCAAATATTGTGATACAAGTTGAACATTTTGGCATCAATAATTTTGTGTCACCCTTAGGTCCAAAACCAGACAGAACATAATGGGCTGAAATATTGTGATACAAGTTGAACATTTTTGCATCAATAATTTTATAATTGATACCTTTAAGTCCCAAACTAGACAGAACATAATGACTGAAATGTTGTGAGAGAACTACTCAACTTGTCTTAAAGCTATGAAAATTTAATGTGAAAGATTACAGGAAATTATCGTAAATTATTTGCTTATATTAAAGAATGTTTTATATTTATGCATACACTTTGGTTTTGTCAAATAATTCATCAATTAAAATATTTAATTAAAATATATTTAAAAATACTATTTTAAAATGTATATGTCAAGTTTAGATATTTGTTGAGAGATGTGGAGCTGGCCTAATTCATAATCTTGTTTATCATATTGCATGCATATTAAAGTAGCAATTTCTTTTTATATCTGTACATATGCATTTTGTAAATTTTTAAGTTTAATTTTGATTTTATATATATAATGTTATATATGCTACAAAAGAAAGTATTTTGTAGAGTTTTTAAAAATAAACTAAATGAATACCCATTGGCTTTTGTGATAGTAATTTCATTGTTTTATAGTGTTTCATTTGCATTCTCTTGAAAGTTATATCAAGCAATATTCTAGATTTTTATGAACTCTGGGGTCAGCTTGATTCAAATGGAAGTAATTTAAATATATATTCTTTCACAAAGAGGATGGAAATTATTTGGCATTAGTTTTAAAAAGTATCCCTTCACAAATGTATAACTGTAAGAACCAGATGTTAATTGATTTTTATTGTGATTCACATCAAATGTTAAACTAGAGCAACACATTTACACATAAATACAATTTAACAAAATTAGATGTAGAAATGGAATACTAGAGCAAGACATTTACACATAAATACAATATTTTAACAAAATTAGATGTAGAAAAAGACAAACAACCAAAAAAACAGGTGTAGGAAATAAAATATGTCAAGACTTTATAATAGTCATCTCTACAAGAGTTTTTAAAGATCATATTAATGATAAATTATGGGTTTTTAAACGTTTAAGACTC
This sequence comes from Sinotaia quadrata, assembly GCA_028829895.1. Classification (NCBI taxonomy): domain Eukaryota; kingdom Metazoa; phylum Mollusca; class Gastropoda; order Architaenioglossa; family Viviparidae; genus Sinotaia; species Sinotaia quadrata. Next base: position 119,331,793 of record CM054177.1, on the reverse strand, counting down.
AATATATAGGTGCTGTATTTTAAAGGTTATTTTGTTTTTCAATACATGTTTAAAGTAAGTTGAAAACACTATTATTTAAAATTTTGGTTGTGTACAAGAGAGAGAGAACCTTCCCATTCTTCACAATGTCCTTTGTGGATTATACAAGCACTTTTTACTGAAACACTCACATTCCACTATCCTCTTTCTTCAGCTGTCCTATTAATAACACTATCCCATGTTATCCTAATAATAACACTTTTCCATGCTGTCCTATTAATAACAATATCCCCATGATGTCCTAAAAAATAACATTATTCCATTCTGTCCTATTAATAACATTATTCCATGCTGTCCTAATAATAACACTATACTATGCTACCTAAAATACTGTTCCATGTTAATGTGACCTGACCTTGGTCACTGCTTATGATAATATTTTTGAAGTGCCAGAATTTGAGTAAACAACTCAGGTGGAGAATATTTAGAACTTGCTGATGCAATCCAAACCAGTTCCAAGTGGATGAATAGTTTTTCTATTTTCCCACACTTGTTCACAACAACTTCATTCAATGGGGATGGACCGAAAGTTATTTGTTAAAGAAAATTCTATATTCTAATCACTTTGATTTTGACATAACTCGAGTCTGGTCATAAAGGCAATTGTTAACTTATGGTAAGTTAACTGACTGATAAAGAAAGATTGAAATATTTCGTACATGTTTGTTATTGATCTATGATTTGAATTGGACAATGCTTAAGTAATTGAACCATTATTTTATGTTCACTAATTTGATTACTTTGTACATTATACTTGTGAATTTTGATTGATGCTATATTTCTTGTGCTGCATGTTTATCAAGCTAACAGACATCATTGCAGGATTTGTAAGTTGAGAATGTGTGTAAGAGTTTTATAAACTTGTATCCACTTCAGACTGCAGTGACTACTGTACTCTATTGGATCACGTTTGTATGTGTATCCAGTTTTGTCTTGGAACTTAATCAGAAAATGTGTTGCTGTAAGTTAATTCCTGTGAATTCTGTTCGAGCCAATACAGCAGAAATTGAGGCTTGAGTTTGGTCTCAAGAATTCACAAAAGTTTCTTGAACATTCCTTGTGGTGTGCTGAGTAGCACACATGAAGATTCGGGAACATTCCTCCTGATGTACTTGATAGTGCATATGTTCTGGACGATTCTCCACTGTGTGCTTTGTGAGCGCATCAAAGATTCTGGAATAGCTGTGCAATGTGCCTAGAAGGGGTACATTGGACCATCATCTAAATAAGACAGACAGTGACTTGTTGCAACTGCATGATTGTGAACATGTGCTAGTGACAGCTGCCATCATAGAAAAGGTTACATACATTGACTATAATTATCTCTCTGAACTCCACTCTCATTTCCATGAAGAACTTGATTATGTATATACATATACATTAATTTGACTGCTGATGTCTATGCTAGGAAGACTGAATGAGTGTCTAACATTTAATCAAGCATTGTTGTGAAGTGATGTAAATGTAAACAATCTTTTGATTATATTCATATGTTGTATTATATTTGATTGTTTTATTTAATCAATTTATTGTTAAGTTTATTAACCTTCTTGCACATATAGTAAAACCTTATGTTGGAGTAATAGTGGGTGGATGGGGGCTGGTTAAATATTAATAAAAGATGGATTTTTATTACTCCTTTAGTAAGAAGTTTCCACCTGCAGAAACATGTGACAGTAAAAAGTCTATCTTATTATTGTGTAAAGAGTACAGTTTTTTTGACACCCTTATAATCTGCCTATTGAGAGACATGTTGGTCTTGTGGGAGAACTATTAATAACTATAAATTATTAAACAAACAACAAAAATAAATATTTCCTTTTTTAAGAAATATTTATAAAAACTTTAGATAGGTAGGAAAGGCTAAAGATTAATACACTATCATCATAAACATTTGTATTCCTTAGTACATGCATAAAACATCCTTTAAATCTCACAGCCAAAGATTAGTCACTATCATCATAATTACTCTAACATTTGTATTCCTTAGTACATGCATAAAACATCCTTTAAATCTTACAGCTAAAGTAATTTATAAAATATCCTTTAAATCCGATAACACAAACATATAATTTTATTTAAATCTTATGGCACAACAAAAGAACCAAACGACATAATAGAACATATTTATTCAAGCCTTCACAAGCCAGCTGCACATCATAACAATTCACTAAGCTCAAAGAGTCAAATATCTTTAAAAGATAAAAGAATAATAAATTCAGTGTATTCAGTGTATTTTCCCTAAAATAAATCCCTCTGGAAGACATCTCTATTTAAAACCTATTCTATTTCTTTCTCCCAAGGAGTATTTGTAAGGTATTTATTATTTGTTACCCCCCTTTAGACTCTGTTCAATGGTTCCTTTGAGAAACTTCCCTGAAACAGTTTCTTTTCTAGCAATATTTCTAAAAGTTCTCTGAAATATTTTGTTCCGTAAGATTCTTCCATGATAAATTGCACAAAAACAACAACAATAATCATTTTCCCTAAAACAACCTTGCTAGGTCATCACCAGCAAAATCTTCTGGCACGTCAATTTCTGAAAGTTTCTCTGAGATTTCATTTATTGCTGCTAACTGTTGACCCTGAAACATCAATTCCAAACAGAAGATGTATACAAACTGAAATAAGGCTTGACAAAATCTATGCAGCATATTCTATATTATGAGATGTAAAGACTGTAAAGGTAAACACATTTCAGTAAATATAAATATTAAAACTATCTCTAAACCTCTACATAATTTTATGTGAACCATGTCTTTCATAATTTTAATATTTAAGTTACTGCACTGATACTCAATGATAAGTTTTGTTACTAATTGTAATCATCTGCCATTCTACAGCACTAAATTTATTGTAAATTCTTTGCAAATGTTAATAAATGTGCTAGGTCCTAAATGAACATTTTCCAATGGGCATTATTGTTAACTGACTGTCGTGAAGCACATGAGAAAGTGTGCTAAACAAACACAAAATGTAATCAACTTGCAATAATGTCTACACGTGGGTTAATAAGGACGTAATGTTACCTTTGATATAAGAAATACCAGGTATGGTGACCTATAAAATGTAAACATGTGGCGACCAGTGTTGTGGCATACCAGATATGTTGATCTGTAAGTCATTTCAGGTTTGGCCTATAAGTCATACTAGTGTGACGTTTTGCTGGGAGATGGGCTAGATGTTAATTGTCCATCACCCTGTGCCACCTATAACCTTAAAAAACACCTTCTGGCTGGCCACATGTTAGAAAGATGAATGATCGATAATATAGAATAAAAGAGTGCTGGTTGTAGAAGATAGCTTGAGTCCCCTGATACAGCCAGGATTGTAAATAATACAGGTGATAGACTACAACATATAACATTTAAGTAAGTCACGCTATAGTGAGTGGTCTAAGTATCAACAAGAAATGTATTCAACAAAAAATAACCTAAGATGGCATGGTTACATATAGTAAATAGTTTGACAATTACAATAAGAGTTTATAAATGGCTATAGTTTCTAATCACAACCATGTGGTGTCGTAAGACAAAGTTCGTTTAAGTCCATCAGCACTATGGTAGTTATTCAGTTCATTTGAATTTAAACTATAATTGAGTTTATAAGAGAAAACTGAATATTTTTGAATGAACTCTAAAAGTACTTGATTAAAGTTTGAGTGAATTTGATTGAATCTTGACTGAAGTTGTTCAGCTTGTTGGTTTCATAGTCACTTAGCTTTGGTTTCCTGATATGTCGTTTGGGGTCCCAGTGACATACATGTATATATTGTCGCAAAGTGGTCCATGGAACTGTGTTTCTGGCCTATGGGTCATTCCATTCTGGCGTTGCTTCACGGCTTGACACTCAATGAATTCAATGTCTCAGATAAGGTGCCGATCTTCCAGTAAAATACACGTGGACTAAGACTATTACATGTTCAGTGCTTGATCTTGTACAGCTGTTATGAGTGCTTCTCTTTCTGCTTTCAATCCTGCCTCTTTCAACCATTTATATGTTGAATGCTTTGTTGATATTTCATCAGCTTGTCATACATACTGGCCATAAAGAGGTTTTTGGCTCCAGGTATGTGCTAGTGCTTGCTTCGTTGTTTTCTTCCATGTTTCTTTGTTTCTAGGGATTGGAATAGTCCACTCATCTTTACTGCTTCTATCAGTGGACCATCTTTGTTGTTATTCCAGATGTAGTCCACAAGACCAATGATATCTCCTTCAATAACATGTCTGATTTTCTTAAGACCCCAGCCTCCCATTTTTCGAAATACATAGAGCCTGTCTATATCTGCTTTTGGATGTAAGGCTTTATGTATTGTGAGTAGTTTTCTTGTTTTTCTGTCCAGTTCATTTATTTCATTTGCTGTCCAATCTATGATACCTCCATGGTGGTACTGATGGTTTCTGTTCTGTCTGGCCTTATATATCTTTCAATTACCTTTGCGGTGGCATACATTAGACTGTTGGTTTCTGTGATATCTTCTGTGGGGATACGTTTTAGTACTTCATTTGCATTCTCAATTGCTGTCCTTACAGCTTTGTTGTTTTGCAGCCTTCTTGTTGGGGTTCTGCCTACATGTGACTTATTTTTGTCCATGAAGCATTTTATGTCTTCAAACAAGCATTGCTGTTCTTCAGTGAAGTCGCATGGAATTTCTCCAGCGTGGTTGTCAACTGGAATTGACTGTTGTGGGGCTGTGGAATTTTCATTGTCTTCAATGTCAGTGTATCGGGTTGTGGTATTCATTTGTTGCTGTTCTATCTCCTGTATTTCTAGGGCTGTAAGAAGACTTTTTTGTAGTATTGCTCTCTTCTGGTCCAGGAGCCGCTGTTCACTGATCATATCATCTGAATGGTGTTTATAATAATTAAGTCCAACAGAACAGTAACAATCATTGATGCTGCTGTTCCAAGTGATAGAAACATAAAAACAAAAGAAAGAGAAAAAATTGAAAAATACCAAGACCTCAGACTAGAAATTCAGAGACTTTGGAATGTAAAAGCAGAAGTGATACCTATAGTGATAGGAGCCTTGGGGAACATAACATCTGAATTGGAAGGCTACCTGAATAAACTCCCTGGAAACCACAGACTCACTCCACTACTCAAAGCAGTGCTCCTCAGAAGTGCCCACATCCTCCGTAAAACCTTGGATCTCCCAGAATCTTGGTAAGATTCTGAGACCTTGGATCACAACCAACAATCAAACAGAAGTCATGGAATGAGGCCGAATAATTTTCATTTTAATGTTGCAATATCTTTGAAAGAAATAGGCATTAGCTACATGGCAAACGATTTGATAATATGCATTCTGGATATATTTTGTTCATCAGGTGCATAAGCTATGTGATACCATTAACACTCAAATTTGTTGCATTTTGTGAGCAATTTTATGAAATAAAAGTACTTTCTTTTGCACTTTAAAATAAATTGAAATTTCAGTTTTGCATTAATGTCTGTCTCTTCCTGTTGTTTATGGCTGTGTGGTTTATATCTGACTTGTACTGAACTTGGCAAACCACACTTTCATTACGTCTAAAAACCAAAAATGAAGACACTAATTAATAGTATCTCTTAAGTATTGAAGCTATCAACAAATTTTTTTCTACACAATCTTATTTTATCAGATCACACATTTTGAGCATAAAAGATATGTACAGTAATTGAGCAGAAGAAAATGAGTGGGATTACTAATATTATAATTTTTTTAAAACTCTCACCTTTTAAATACAATTATTTTCAGTATTACTGTCCACAAATTGCACTCTCATCTGTTAAAAACAATTATTTTTAGTATTACCTTATACAAATTGCACTATGACCTGTAAAAAAAACAATTATTTTTAGTAATTATTTTAAAATAATTTTGACTCTACAAATTGCACTCTCACCTGTCTAAATATATTTGCAAACTCTTGTGCAGCAGGCTCAGAAATGAACACAGCTTTGAAATGTCGATGAATGGGTTCACTTGTTATAAAATCCAAAGGCCACCACTCACAGCTTTTGCTTGGTAAATCTCTGAAATTAATTCAAAATCATGTTTAAAAAGGTTTCAAACAAATGACTGCTCAACCGGCATTTCAAACCAAAGTTTCATCATCCAGTACTCCATATATAATATTTTATAAAATTATATTTGCAACTGTCTGAACTGACCACCTGAATAATATTAGATTGACTCTTTCAAAATATTTAAATGTATTGATGGTGAGATATTAAATAGTTTTAGTTTGCTTTTAATTTTTTTTTATGGGGGGAATGTGAAAATGTTAGGCTGTAACTCTAAGAGACCATTAGGTAAAAGATTTATTACTTAATAAATTAACTCTAAATCTGCAACATGACATTAACATTTGAATACTACTACTACTACTAACCAATGAATACTTTGAGACAAGTAACATGTTCAAGTGACAACAAAAACACTATAACTGTTAGAAATCAGATGTGGGAACAAAACAAAGCTGGGATGCATGAATGCTTACAGACAACAACAAGTGCTGACAACAGCATTAATATTATACCATTAAACAATGAATGGCATAAACACTCAAGAAAGACATCACTGTCACACCTATGTTTTATCAACCCCTGTGTAAAACTCACAAATTGATACTGTTCTCTTGGTAGATGATGTGATTGCAGATCAGACGGTTTGAGTCTGTGACAAAGTCCACAGAGTTACTTTCGATGTCTTGATTGTACAGCACACGCAAGCGGCCCATGCCTAGTTTCTGGAGGGAGAAATTTAACATTGGCAAAAATATTACTGAAATGACAATTCTCTGTAAGATTATGTCAGCACACAATTATATTATTATTATATGAAGTACAATGAAAGTATAACTCTGATATGACCATGCACAGTGTAACCTTGGTAACCAATGGAGTGGAATTGTGGTTTATATAAACAAGCATGGTGCTATTCCAATAACAAGCTCAGTGAAATGTCAAATGTAAAAAGAAGTAAACACAGTGGAAAGTTTACAGATCATGCTGAATGAAATGCTAGTATTTCTAAGACATCAATAGAAATTCATAAAATAACAAATGAATTGGAACATTGTTATCTGTAAGCATGCTCTATGGAACTTTCATAAAATAATAAATGAACTGGAACATTGTTATTTGTAAGCATGCACCTATGGAACCATGAGATAAAACACTGAGTATAATGCTATAATTTAAAGTAGTGGAACCTTAATAAAATAACACTACTGGAACTTAATTATTTATAAATCCTGTCATCATAGGCTGTGGACTTTTGTATGTATAAGCAAGTACATACATTAATGTCTATAAATAAGTACAAACATTATAGGTTGAGTGAAATGTTAGTACTTGCAAACAAGTATAGTGGACTTTGAAATAACTTAGTGGAATGTTAAGACTTATAAACAAGAATAGTGGGATCTTAAAATAACAGATTAAATGGACTGCTAACATCTATACTTTTGACTGTGGATAAAACAGATTAAAAGGGCTGCTAAGATCTATACAGAGGACTCTTGTTGAAATAACAAATTAAATGGACTGATAACATATATACAGTTGACTCTTGAAATAACAAATTAAATGGACTGATAACATCTATACAGTGGACTCTTGAAATAATAGATTAAATGGACTATTAACATCTATATCTTGGACACTTGAAATAATAGATTATATGGACTGATAAGATCTATACACTGGACTTTTGAAATAACAAAATAAAATGGACTGTTAATATCTGTACAGTGGACACTTGAAATAACAGATTAAGTGGACTGATAACATCTATACAGTTGACTTGCAATAACAGATTAAATGGACTGTTAAAATCTATACAGTTGACTCTTGAAATACAGATTAAATATACCATTAACATCTATATAGTGAACTCTTGAAATAACAGATTAAATAATAATGTAGCACCCATGAGTTCAATGTACTATTTTGAGTGCGTTCACTGTGGCCTGCTAACATGTATAGCCCATTCCTGAAATCCGACCTCGGCAGTGACAAGTAGATTTATAGATACGCATTGTACCAATGTTAGCTGATGTACAGTGCAAGGAAATACACTTTCATCAGCATATGCTGTTTGATGTACTCTTCATTTGTATTAGAAGTTTTTAAGTGATGTATTTTTATATGATGACTGATGCTATTGTATTTATGTAGTTTGTGATTTCTCTGTGAGAAAATGCTTTTCCTAAATACACCAACATATATTTTATTTTAATTTAGGTCTAATCCTTTAGATTATATATTAGGAAAGAGTTATGTATAATTGCATAATCATGGTAGTTTCATTATATATTTGATTCATTATATAGCTCTTAGACACTTAGCTATAAGCGATATTTGAAAGTAAGTAAAGAAACACAGAAACTATTTTTAGTGGTCTTTTTCTGACTGATTGTCTCCCAGTGTGTGTCCCACTTTTATCACTATGTCTGCGTCAGCATGAACCATATATGTCCATGTCTCTTGAGCCTGCCCTATATGGTGTCTACATGAAATAAAGACAATGTAACAACAACGAAGTGTGTTGTCATCTCTGTTTCTGTGGATGTCATCCATCATCATCATTCATCACCATTGTCCACATTATGACCCGACCCACCACTCTTGGATCCATCACAACACTAACATCTAACAATCTATACAGTGGACTCTTGAAATAACAGATTAAATGGACTGCTAATTAACATCTATACAGTGAAAGCATAATATAATGGAGATATTTTAACAATATTATATAGTGCAATCTCATTGTATCAGAGTTCAAAGGGTATCGAAATGAACAATATAACTAGAAACATGTTAAGCATATTACAGCTTACAAATAGGTACCAAAATCTAATTATTACAGGAGCCAAAGTCTCTGGTGCATTAATAAGATGACAAATTGGAAAATCAAATCAAAACAAGAATACTCCAAATCACTTAGCAAAAAGTTGGTTTGCTTTCCCTTCCATTTTCCACACATAACAGCATATCTGATTCATCATTAACAGCCGTGTGTTTCTTTTTCCATTTGTTCCATTATCATAGTAATGTTTATGTAACACTGCATATATGAGCATCTTTCTCATCAATAAGGGCATTGCTTTTTCCCTTTCTGATTTTACAGCATATTTTGTCACCTAATTATGGAGAGATATTCAAAAATTACCACCCAACTCTAAGTAATGGTACATACAAATTACCACCTAACTCTAAGTAATGGTACATACAAATTACCACCTAACTCTAAGTAATGGTACATACAAATTACCACCTAACTGTAAACAGTGGTGCCCAATCATTATCATTTAACTCTAAGCATATGGTACCCAATGATTACCACCTAAATCTAGTGGTAGCAAAAATTACTACATACCTCTAAGCAGTGAACCCAGGATGCCACCTACCTTTAGCAGACATATATCCAAAGTAGGTCATTTTAATCTTAGTAGGAATGGATCAAGAATGCCATGTAACTGTAAGCATCTATACTTTTAAAATCAACATAAACTCTATGAAATGATCACAGTCTAACTCTAATTCACTGAACATAAAACAAGCAATATACAAACTCTTTGAAGCTGTACTGAAAGCTCTGCCAACTAATCTATTATGTGTGTCGGCCAGAAATTTTCATTCCACTAGGGCAAAAGTACACAAATACAAAAGCAAGTTTTCTTCTAAAAGAAAAGTTAATCTAAAAAGTGTTCTCTTATCACCTCCCAATGTTCATCTTTATATTCATAAAGTATGACTCTCTTTTCAAATTCCACTCTCTGTTCTTCGTCTTCTTCTGTGCTTTCTTCCTCTTCTTCCTCCTCATCTTCTTCCACAACATGACTCCCATCATCAAAATGACCCAAATCTTCATTTCCTGGAATAGTAAATAAATACCCTTCTCAAAAACAACACTTTCACACCAATTTAAATGTTGGTGCACAAAAACACATTCTGAGAAAATGTGAAATCACTGTATTACTTGAAGTAAATCACTTTATGTTAATAAAAAATTAATAGGGTTGACAGAAGTTTTAAAAACTCTATATAATAAGCTATCATGTTAATAAAAAACAATAGGATTGATATAAGTTTTAAAAACTCTATATAATAAGCAGTCCAATTTAGTAAGCCATCAGCTTGATAGTCTGGCTTTAAGATTTTGAAATCACTGTGTTATTAAACTGTTAAAAAGTAAATCACTTTAAATGAATAGAAATGGCATTAGTTTTAAAACTCTTCATTTTTAAACAATCTATTCTTATAAAACTTTAAAAACTCGTTAATAAATTATGGAGAAAACAATAGTTTATGCTACCCATAACTTCCCCAAATAAAACAAAACATAAAACCAAATAACTCCCTCCCACTACCCAACCCCTAATAAAAAAAATTTAAAAAAACTTCCATCATTACCATAAAATAACTGCATATAGAGGCAGTCCCCTGTTTCATTAAAATTAAATAGCATTCAACTTAAATAAACTAAAAGTAAAGGCCCTAGAGAGCCAATGCAACATTTTTTAGCTTTGGGGGGGGGGGGGGTACATGTATTAAATGTGTACTTAATATTTCATAGTTAATTTATACATTCTAATTACAAGGTAATACAATTTGCTGATAAATTCTGTAAATGAATATTCAAATTCTGAATAGTGTCTTATGAAAAAAATCAAATTTTTTCATGAGGTTCTTTTGTTATAAAGAACCTGAAGTGGAGGACTTTCTGTAAATATTATTGTTAAATTTACAAACTTACAAATATTAAAGGGTACAATTGTTACATTTATAATGGGAAAAGAAAATTAAAATACTAAAACTAGGAAAATTGAAATACTAAAACTAATAAAATTATTCAAACCAAATAAATGTAATCTAGCACATACACTTATTCAATAAATGTAAAAGAAAAAATGCCTTAAAGCGACTTATCATAAACTTGTTTTTAAAAGAAATGATGCTGGAAAGATTGATTAATGATTATGATCTATAATGATCTATTTTACTGCCACAGACTGAAACAAGATAGTATTGCAGTCCAAGTACAAGAACCTGTATGGGGGAAAAAGTGATAGATTTTGGTGACCACAAAGTCTTGATAAAAAGATCATCATAATTCATGTGCATTTTGATAAAAACTAGATATTTCTTGGCCACCAATCTACTTCCAGTGAAATAATAGAAACTGGGTCACTAATGCACAATAATGTTAATCTTACTTTAGCAGTAAAATAATAGAAACTGGGTCACTAATGCACAATAATGTTAATCTTACTTTAGCAGTAAAATAATAGAAGCTGGGTCACTAATGCACAATAATGTTAATCTTACTTTAGCAGTAAAATAATAGAAACTGGGTCACTAATGCACAATAATGTTAATCTTACTTTAGCAGTAAAATAATAGAAACTGGGTCACTAATGCACAATAATGTTAATCTTACTTTAGCAGTAAAATAATAGAAACTGGGTCACTAATGCACAATAATGTTAATCTTACTTTAGCAGTAAAATAATAGAAACTGGGTCGCTAATGCACAACAATGTTAATAAAATAATAGTGTACTTTAGCAGCATTAACAACACACCTTGTCAGACCTAGTGGAATCACCTTAAAGACACACTACATTAACTAACACATCAGATTTAGCAGAATTACCTCAACAGACATGCCTACACTAACCAAAACACCTTATCAGACAGTGGAATCACCTTAATAGACATGCACTACATAAACTCTAGCACCAACATGAAATTTTATCACTATCAGCTATATGTATTCTTACATATTATCTCATGCTAACTATAATAGAGGAATGCAAAATACATGTTAAGCTTGCATATACTAGCAATGAGTTTCCAGAGCTGATGGAGCAGATGATCAGCAGACCACATAAACAGCAACTAGACAAACATGGCAGAAAAAATGGTTCAAGGACTAGACATTCATGAATGCAAATGACATATTAAGCTTACAAATACTAGGAATGAATTTCCAGACACTATGGGGCTGGTGATTGCAGACCACACAAACAGGAACTAGACAGATACATAACAGGGGCACAATGGTTCAAGGAAACATTATGAAATGGTACATCATGGCATGCCCCAACAAACTCCAAATGTCAATGAATATCATGACAAACAAATGCATGCCATCTAAAAAATAATTATTATTTTATTACAAAATTTCATGTCAGGTGTAACTCAGTGCACTAACATACAATTTTATTTTTTACTTTTCAAAGTTTCAGCACTCAAATTTTACAATACATGCAACAAGTCAGGCCAAAATGCCATGGGGGGGGGGGGGGGGTACTCTTGCTCACCAAATTTCATCCTGCTGGGGAAAAAGATTAGCACAGACTTATTTCTTACCCCCTGCCTGCTGTGTGATGTGGTTTTATTCATGGCACACAAGAAACTGATGTATGGATTGGACTGTGCCAGTAGCTTGAGTAATTAAGTGTAATGTGACATCATGGCACACAAGAAACTGATGTATGGATTGGACTGTGCCAGTAGCTTGAGTAATTAAGTGTAATGTGACATCATGGCACTCAAGAAACTGGTGTAGGGATTGGACTGTGCCAGTAGCTTGAGTAATTAAGTGTAATGTGACATCATGGCACTCAAGAAACTGGTGTAGGGATTGGACTGTGCCAGTAGCTTGAGTAATTAAGTGTAATGTGACATCATGGCACACAAGAAACTGATGTATGGATTGGACTGTGCCAGTAGCTTGAGTAATTAAGTGTAATGTGACATCATGGCACTCAAGAAACTGGTGTAGGGATTGGACTGTGCCAGTAGCTTGAGTAATTAAGTGTAATGTGACATCATGGCACTCAAGAAACTGGTGTAGGGATTGGACTGTGCCAGTAGCTTGAGTAATTAAATGTAATGTGACATCATGGCACTCAAGAAACTGGTGTAGGGATTGGACTGTGCCAGTAGCTTGAGTAATTAAGTGTAATGTGACATCATGGCACTCAAGAAACTGGTGTAGGGATTGGACTGTGCCAGTAGCTTGAGTAATTAAGTGTAATGTGATATCATGTTGGAAATAGATCAAGATTACATGACTATGGAGAATATTTGATGGCTGATATTAGGAAATCTTGAATAATACGTTCAAATGATGTACAGATTTTAAATCATTTCATCAGTGCTGTATAGTGACAATGCTTGAACCAATTTCTTACATTTTTCATTAGTGTAAAAGTATTGAGCCAATTTCTGATGTTTTTCACTTAAACATCAGTATCAAGCTGATTTCTACTGTTTTTCACTGTATCATGGAAATCAGTGGGCTAATTACCTGGTAATGGTGTAGTTTGTTTTCATGCCAATAATTTATCACTGATGGCAGACAGTTATGATTCTATAAACAAATTTTTGCACTTAAATAGACTGCTGACAGATCAGTGGCTTTTTTCCTTGGCAGTTTCATACATCTGTTTGTGAATAGTATGGCCCGATACAAATCACTGTTTTTCAATCTTCCATTGTTCCATTTAACAATACATAATTTATAATAAATACCGTTATAACATGGAATAAGTTTCTGGAGTAAACTTGATTCACTGTCTAGCATATATACCAGGGATCTCCAAACTTTTCAGACCAAGGGCCGCATTAACTATCAAACAGCAGTTCGGGGGCCGACTACACACTCGAGGTCCAAATAAAAAAGAATCAAAACATGGATGTTGTTTTTATTTATTTAATATTAGTTTATTTAGTTATTATTTAATAACACATTGATACACTGCACATGAACACCTGTATTAGTGGGAATGGTGAAATTGTTTCCCGGATGCCAAAATAGCAGACATTTCTGGCTTTAGATTTGATGTCCCTAACATCAACAGTGACCTGAGATTATCATCGGACAAGTTTGTTCTCAAATTGTTCTTCATGTATTTTCATTCTTGAAAATGTTTGTTCACACAGGTATGTTGTTCCAAAGATTGAAAGGTACCTTGATGCAAAGGTTTTGACATTAGGAAAGTCTTCCTTGGGCAAAAACTGGTAAAAGCCCACCAGTCCTTCTTTGAACTTGTCCCTAAAGAGGTCATTTGCATGCAACTCAATGGCTTTGTAATAGTCATGGTTTACTGCTCATATACTATAGACTGGGTGGACTGGATACTAAGAATATGTCCAACTTATGTAACAATCAGGACCCATATCAATAACGCTCCTTTATTTTGAATCTGGGTTAGAGTTGTTTGTTCCCTCTCAACTCTCAGAGATTAGAGATAGAAAAATTTAGCGGGGCTGATCTTGGCAGGATACACATAAATTTCCATAATTTTTTTCCATAGACAAAAAAGTCTCCATGGGCCGTAGTTTGGAGACCCCTGATATACACTGCTATAACATGGAAACTATTTTTTCAGTGAGACTCAACTGATTGTTGCTGGTGTGTACCCATCAAGGAGTGAATGCAGGCATTGGTCAAGTCACTCTACAGTGGGGATGGGTGAGGTTGCCAGGTGAGAGTGAATGCAGGCATTGTCAAGTCACTCTACAGTGGGGATGGGTGAGGTTGCCAGGTGAGAGTGAATGCAGATAATAAGTAAATGAAGTAATGAGGTAAGTTCATTTCAAACAGAGGTAGATAAAAGAAAAATATAAAGGTCAGAAGTAAGTTCATTTCAAACAGAAAAATGCACAAATAAGGTCAGAAGTTCATTTCAGCGGTAGATAACAGACACAATATTATTGTATAAAACTGATGTTATGCATGACATTAATATTATAATGAGAAAAACTTCTGTTAATGTTATGCACAAAAATACAAATTATATATGAGACAACTGCATGGAAATACAAATTACAGTTGGTAAAACTGCTGTTTTGCACAAAAAGTAAATGAGAAAACTACTTGGAATTATGAATTACAGTGGGTAAATCTGCTATTTCAGAATTTGTAAAGTGTCTTCAATGCAAAACATAAAACTAGTTTTACATAATAAATAACTTTAAGCATTGAATCTGAACCACAACAGTGAGCAACAAACATTCTAATGATATATTAGAAATAATAGCAAAGTTAAAAATGGAAAAGAAAATAGAAAATAAATGATACATACCATCATTATCAATTAGATCCAAATACTGTGACTCCTGCAAAAGCTTTCAAAAGATCATCGTGAAGTTACTATAATTGAAGACCAAAGTGTTTAGGAGGGCACTAAAGCTAGACAGATACTGAAAGGGTATGATTAACAGGGGAAATAATTCTTTACTTCAAGTATACCTCTAGGCATCTAGTGGGCTTGTAGAATTTAAAATTTGTTTGTTATGGACATATATGCATGATGGTAAAACAAAAAAAAAACCCCACATTTAAATTAATATTTCTCTGCCCAGGACAACTCAATGGCTGCAGGATAAAATGGTGCAAAAGGAGTTTGCTGTTTAGCTAGACATGCAGTTTAGGACATGTTCAGTTTTCAGTAATTTTCCTATATACCCACCCATCAATCTAATCATGTCTAGCTAGGACATGCAGTTTAGGACATGTTGTTCATTTTTCAGTAATTTTCCTATATACCTATCTAATCTAATCATATCTAGGTACTATTGTTTTTAGTACCTTGTGCATTCATAAATATGCTTTAATCATGTCTAGGTACTATTATTTTTAGTACCTTGTGCTTAATGCTTAAAAATAAAAAGATGAAGCAGAAGTAAAATTAGAAAAAATATAAACCTTATTAATCTCAGACAATTAAAGAAACTACACAGAAATACAAACTGCCAAATTACTAAAAAGTTATACCTAATATATTCACACATAATCATACATTCTTATTTCTACCAATACCAAACACTTTTTAGAACAAAAAATATACAAAAAAAAACATATAATAACAGGAAGAAAAGAAAAGATGGACATCCACCAAAACCCCAGAACCATTAAGAATTCTTTTTGAGAACATTTGGAGTATAAGTTTAAAGCAGTGCCTAGCAATTCATGTTTCTATATGATAATACAAACTAAAGTTGTCTCCATGCCTACCAGGTTCTTCACAATGCTATGCAACTTGTCAATCTGATTCCTGGCTGGGGTGTTTTTTCATGACCAACATGACCTTTAGATCGTATAAATTAGGTGAATTTGATTTTTCAACTGTTGAGTATTTTCTGCTTCATAATGAAGATTGCAAATCTTCATCAGATTAACAGTGAAATCAAGAAAAGTCATATAATGTCAAATGTTTGATTGGGGGTTTTAAAAGAAAATAATAACTTGAATAATATTTCATTTTTACTTATCATATTATCATATTAATAGCTGATTTGGGCTCTAAAATTTGCTGCAAATACTGAATGATTCTGAAGACTGCAAATCTGATCATTCAAATTTGTAATAATCTTCAGATTTTAAGATAAATTACAAATCAGTTTTGACTGCTTGATCAGGAGACTTTCTGGAGGTTAGAGTATACAAACAGTTTTCAACAAAATAAATCACAAGACTACTAAGCATTAAAAAAAGATGCAATAAGAAAATTCAACATGCTTTATAGGCAAACAAAGCAAAAACAACTAAAAGAGTCAACGTTTCATGTAAATACTAAAATAGCCTTCATCAAAGCAAAAACAACTACAAGAGTCAACGTTTCATGTAAATACTAAAATAGCCTTCATCAAAGCAAAAACAACTACAAGAGTCAACGTTTCATGTAAATAGCCTTTATCAAAGCAATACAGTTATTAATAATGACATAGGAACAATGAAACAAGTTTATGGAAGTTCATAGGTTTTGTATCTGAATAGATTGCAGCTATTGTTAAAAGATGGATACAGCAGGCCTTTATATTAAAATACGTTATGTAACTAGAGGAGATTTCAAAACAAAGGATAAGTTATTAACATATTGTGTTAATGATCAACATAGCTACAGTCTGAAGATGACAAACAGCATGATATACAAAACTATGTGGAATACACCATCTCTGTTAACCTGAATGTGCAGAATTAATTTTCAAAATTAATGTCTTGTCACAGCATTTTTGTTTGCCAAGAATGAAAATAACCTACCTTTTAAATGAGCATAAGGTTTTGGTTTATTGTAATGTACACAAATAAATATTAAATTTTATAGTTATTTAAAATAATATTTAAATTTATCTTATAAGATATAAATATAAATTTTTAATTTAAATATAATGCATTTGATGCATTTACATTAAATGGGCTTGATGATGTTTGATTTCCTTATCAAGACACATTGCAAAATTTGATTTTCTTATCAAACACATTGCACAAATTGATTTGCTTATCAAGACACATTGCACAAATTGATTTGCTTATCAAGACACATTGCACAAATTGATTTGCTTAACAAGACCCATTGCATAAATTGATTTGCTTATCAAGACACATTATTGCACAAATTGATTTGCTTATCAAGACACATTGCACAATTTGATTTTTTTATCAAAACACATTGCACAAATGATTTGCTTATCAAGACACATTGCACAAATTGATTTGCTTATCAAGACACATTGCACAAATTGATTTGCTTATCAAGACACATTGCACAAATTGATTTTAATATCAAAATACACTGCACAATTTTATTTTATCAAAAGTGAACAATCTTATTTTATCAAAAGTGAAATATTTGATTTTTTTTAAATGCACTGCACAATTTGATTATCTAATCATAGTATACTGCACAATCTGATTTTATCAAAAGTGAACAATTTGATTTTCAAATCAAACTCACTGCAAAATCAGACCTAACTGGCATGTCATTTGGAATGTGCAATAGATTTATTACTGTTTCCCGCATCTCAAGATCCTGGGGGTCCCTGCCAGTCTAGAACACATTTCAAACTGACAGCCTTGTAGGACTAGGAGTATGTACACTTCAAACTGACAGCCTTGCAGGAGTATGTACACTTCAAACTGACAGCCTTGTAAGAGTATGTACACTTCAAACTGACAGCCTTACATGAACAAGTGTAAGGTATAACTTTTCCATATTTACAATCAAAACAGTCATTTGTCAGTGACAAACAAAATAGAAAATACAAATTTTCCATATTTACAACCAAATCAATCATTTTGCCAGTGACAAAACAAATAGAAAATACAACTTTTCCAGATTTACAATCAAATCAGCCTTTTTGTCAGTGACTAACAAACAGAAAATTCTTATTTTATTAGTCTCACAATACAAATCTACAAGCCTCAAAAATTAGTAAAGCACAGATGATTGTATGTATCCTGTAATGTTTCTTTTATATTTTTACTTTTGCTTCATTTTCAGAAGAAAATAAATCAGTCTTTTATTTTTTTTAAAAACACAACAATTCATGAAATATACTTCTACCATAGTTGAGTTAATGAATGCATTATACTTTCATGATTTACCTCCATTTTGAAATCTCTTGTAGTTACAAAACAGGGTTGAATATAAGACCTTTAGTAACTTTTCAACACCAACTGCTATCTATTCAGATATGTTATTCATGCACCTATAGGCTAGGTCATTTCAATGTCATGTCACGTTATTATAACTGTAATGTCCTGATGAAGGCTATTTAGACAAAATACCAACTACCGTATCTGCTTTTGTGTGCATTCTATAAAGCAATTTGAATTTTCATGCTGCAATTGTGTAATGAAAATAAAATCCCAGTTTGGTGAAAATACATTTGTCAAAATGAATTATCCAAGTAGTAAAACATTCAGTTTTCAGATAAACCATCAAAAAATAAAATATCAGACCTTTTTATCAGTAGCTGCAGGTGTTGCTGGAGTGACTTTTACAGATGATAGTGGAGCAAAAATGACAGGGGCATTCAACTGTGCTTCAACAAGCTGTTTACAGCAATCTTCAAAGACAGATTTGAATTCCTTTGCCTTATCTGCATTCTTAAATTTGATAGCCAGTTTTTCAATTTTCATCTCCTCCTCTGCAAAATCCTGTGCTGTGTAGCACCAAGCCCTGTCTGAAGATCTCAGAGGTGTAAGCTTCATTTGTTCAGAGATGTAGTGGTTGGCACACACCTTCAGCACCTAAACATTTCAGTTTAAAGACACCTTCAGCACCTAAACATTTCAGTTTAAAGACACTTTTAGCATCTACAGATATTTAAATTTTACTTGCAACACCTACACACATCAGTTTAACATGTGGGGGCACTAAAGACAGACATATACTGAAAGGGATTTGTCATTCAGCACCTACACACATCAGTTTAAAGACACATTCAACACCTAGACACTTCAGTTTAAAGATACATTCAACACCTAGACACTTCAGTTTAAAGACATTTTCAGCATCTACACATTTCAATTTAAAGACACTTTTAGTATCTATTCTACACACATCAGTTTAAAGACACATTCAACACCTATACACATCAGTTTAAAGACATTTTCAGCATCTACACACTTCAGTTTAAAGACACATTCAACACTTACACACTTCAGTTTAAAGACACATTCAACACCTACACACTTCAGTTTAAAGACACATTCAACACTGACACTTTCAGCATCTATACGCATCTATTTACACTTACAGTACCTAAACACAACAGTTTAAAATTTACTCACATCACCTATATTAAGTATATATATCAGTTTAAATTTATAGCATATACACGTATCAATTTAAATTTTATTTACAGCGCCTATACACATCAGTTTAAATTTTACTTATTGCATCTACACACATAAGTTTAAACAGACTTTCAACAACTATGCACACGAGTTTAAGACATTTTTAACATCTACTTACATCAGTTGAAGCACACTTTCATCATTTTCACACATCAGCTTTATACACAATTTTAGCACACACATACACCCACCCACACATATATACACACACATACATCAGAGTAGATATACCTTGTAGTACCTATATCTCTCTATAAAAAAAAAAAACATTAAGAACCTAAACAAGTCATTTAAAACTAGGCATCTAAAAAAGTTGCTGTAAACAATGAGCATTAACACAATTTTGTTAAAAAATGCCAACAGTATAAAATATACTTTGACAAACATTCATATATTATTATAAATTTTAAAATATTTAACAACTTCTTAAACCTTAACTTGGGGCTTGGCAAACAGTATCTGAAATTACTTGTTCACATTTAAAAAAACAAACTTTTTATTATACTAGCAATTCCATATTTCTCCAGGTCGTAATCTCAGGTAACAAAATATCCCTCACCTGTTCACGACGCATGATAATGCGGAATCTAAGTCTTTCCTTGGATTTGAGAATTTTAAGTTCACCAAGGCCACGTTCTTTCCACTGATTTACATCAGAGTCAAAGCGAAAGAGCTTCGCACGGTCACCAAAAATCTGAAATACGTGTTTTTATAATAAGAGAATGAACAGATGCACAATAAGGAGTTCTTTATAAAATGTATACACTTCAAAAACCAACATCCTTAAGAAAAATGGAAAGTATAATGTAGTATGCATTAGTCATGAGATAAATTAGAAACATGAATATTAAACCATAGACACAAACAACCCTTGAAAATCTCACCTGCAAGCTTGCAATTTGTGAGTGGAAAATAAATTTGTGAGCTCAGAAAAAATAAGTAGCCTATCATAAGGTGATATTGAAATCGTAATTTTCTATCCACTTTTTAAGAAAATAATTTAATTACTGGCAATCAATTTGACTAGCAATTTAGGTTAGATACGAGTCACAATTACCAAGAACACAGAATTAAATAACAATAATAATGTACTTAAATGTTTTGAATGTGCACTATTTGCAGGTGACAGACATGCATTTTTAGAGGCATATAGGGTGTATTTTCAGCTGTGCATCTGTACCAAAGTAACTCAGCAATATTCAGATCAGTTCAGATTCAGAAGAGTTGATTGTCTCAGCAGCAAGTGCCCTGTCCCTGTCAAACATTGTATCTGGTTTCTGCAAGCTTTGTTTTAGGTTCAATCTTTTTCATTTTGTGTTTGCTTAAATCTTCAGTACCATTTATTTGTCACCCACTTCTGTAGCTAGCTTAAAAAATCTAAATAATTAAAACCGTCAAAATAATGAGTGACAATGAAGCATACAAATATATTTTCATTTTTTAAGATAAGTGATACTGAAACCAATTATGTGGAACAATCATTGCCCAGCAAATCTCAGCAAATTGGTGAATCTGTATGAGCAGATGAATCTATTGTTACCAGAGTGGGGTGGTGGTGGGTGGTGGAGTAGAGGTGTGTTGTGCAGAAATGAAAATAAAAGAAGAAAAATGCAAGGTGACAGTGGCTGATTTATAAGTTAGGTAAAATGTTTTTATAAAAACTGCATTTATTATGTTAAGAAAAAAGTAATAAAACCGAAGCATTTCTTATTATTATGATGAAGACAAATATAGAGTCAGTTCTCTTTTGTTTACCTGAACCTATTATTTTTTATTATATAATTGATGTTAACAGTTGTCATCCAACCCTATTTTTGGCATTCTTTTGCTAGTGAGTTGTCATAACAAACTGAGTTACTTGATGGTTGGACATAGGACTATCTTATTCTAATGTTAATCTTTTGGACTCGGGGACTATTGTATTCTACATGAATGTTAATCTTTTACTCGAGACAATCTTATTCTACATGTATGTTAATCTTAGTTAAGCTGTCACCATCAGTCTGTGGGTACCCTCCTACTGAATGATTGTAATGATCTGTCTCAAACTCCACCCATAAATTATGACTCAACCATTTAGACTAAAAAAGTGAGAATAAAATAGATTAATGTATATGAGAACAATAAATTACAATTTATTAAGTATAGAAAAAGTACAATTTAACAATAAAGAAGGCACTGGAAGCTAGCATTTTTTCTTTCTCGCTATCCAATTGCATCTGTTGATATAATTTGAATCAATTATTCTAAATACAAATTCACATTTTTTTTACAATTTATAAGTGGAACAACTAATTAACAAACAAAATTAATGCATGAAGGTTTGCTAATAAAATACACAGTTACAATGACCAAAAATGGTGAGAGTGGAAATGAGAAAATAATACATGAATCAATATGATATGACATAGTTTGCTGCAGATCAACACAGTTCCTTTACAAAAAAAAAAATCAATGTTCATAAGAAAGACATGAAGACACCCAAATCCTACATCATAGCACCTGATGAGGTAGGAGATGAAGTTGATTCTAGTCAAAGAATTATGGTCAAAGCACTGAATACCACTTCTAGCAGTACTCAAATACCCACCATCAGTCCTTGTAGATGGACACAACTTGTTCATTCACTGGCACAACACATACCTTTGCTGATAAGACAAGCAGATACATACACACATACCATCAATTTTGATAGGCATTGGAAAAACAAGCCAAGCCCCAAAGTGGACCAACTCCTGGGTCTCCAGCATAAGACAAGCAGTTACATACACACATACCATCCTGGGTCTCCTAACATAAGCAGATACATACACACATACCATCAGTCAAAGGTTTATAGGCATTGGCAAGCAAGCCAAGCCCAAACTGGACCAACTCCTGGGTCTCCTAACATAAGGAAAAGATAAGGCAATACTAAATATTTGTAATTTTAAAATACTACACTAGCTCATTCTTCAAACCTTCAGAGATACATTACATTGTTATCATCATAATATATATTCTCACACATACATATACACACTATATTTTAATTAAACACATGAAGAACAGATTATTCTAATTACAGAAAACCCAGAGAAACTGGCAGTCTTAAAAGGAGAAAATACTGGAACATTTATTCAATCAAACTGCACCTGATGCAGCAGGAATTTATTTCTGCAAACTAAATATATACTGGAGCTGTCATAGGCAGACAGTAAAACATGCTACAAAAATTCTCTCTCTGACCATTGGTTAACATTTAATTTCTACTGATAATTAAACTTATACAACTGTGCATTTCAAAATAATATATTACTAGTTTTAATTAATTTATTGAATAACATGACCTTTCAACAGAGACTAGCATAGTGACCTAGTAAGTATTAATCCAGCACTGGCATTCAATTGACTGATATCTTCAACTTGTTCAACTTATTCTTCCATAGTCTGTGGGTGTGTGGGTGAGAGATGGAGCAAACAAAAAACAGGTAAACTGTTGACTGTGAACCTACAGACCACACAGAATGTCTGTGCAGCCTAGCAATTACACAAAGTATCCTATTTTCTGTTAGCGGCTCTACAAAATATCACAAAACCCTAATGTCTATAAAAGAGAACAAAATTGTCACACAAAGGAACAAGAACAAATTTAAAACTCAATTCAAAGGAATCAAGTTAAAAGATTGCTTAAAGAAACAAATTTTCAGAAGTTATTTACAGCACATACATGGAATTAGAAGACTGTTAATTAAACAATTAAAAATTGGCACTATTTTAAATGTTGCATTTATTTCATCACAACATATATATATATCTGAAAGTGAAGTTTTGTACCTAATACTTTTGGTACAAAATATTGAAATCATGAAGTCCTTTCAGAGTGTTAGAAAGTATACTAAGTAATAACGGGCAACATATTGTGAAATAATCCTAAATTAAAAAGAGAGAAAGTAATAGTTGAGAATTTCACACCTGAAGAATAATTTAACAAAGTAAATATTACCTTTACTTCATCTTCCTCTCCAGTTTTCACCTGGACTAACTCTGTCAGCTCTATGACTGGCTTGAAGTCCACTTGTGGCTCATAATCTTCCATGAGCTCATCATCATTACCACCTAGTGACTCAAGGGGTGATTTCTGCTGGGAACATGTTATGGTTGCTGTAGAGCTGGAAGTAGACTGCACAAAGATGAATTATTTTTTACAAGAAAGAAATATGATTAACCAAGTAAAATTTGTCATATCATCAATTGGCTTTTACATTCACTCAAGCATGCATCACAAGACTGAGCTATCTAGTATCTTGACTTCCAAGTTAGTGCTTCTGTCTTAAATTGAAACCTCTATTTATTAAGGACTATTCTGTAGTTATCACTTTTCCTTAAAATCCAAAGAAAAAATTCTTTACTAAATTAAAGAATTTGACATCTTTATTCTGTCAGTCTACTTGAATTATCTTGTGCACTGTGTATTTTCAATTTTTGTATACTGTTGTTTGTTAATTTTAGTTCACATCATGTATAATTATTGATTATTTTCCAATTTAATGCAAGCATTAATGGGGGATCATCTAAGAGTGAATTTATTTCACTAGTGCTATTATAAAATGTATGTTCTCTTATCTCATTATGCATACCAATAAAATAGAGTTAAAATAAGCATGGCATATAGAAACCATGCAGACCTTACAGATGAAGCAAACACTTTAGGCTACTTCAGGGAGGATGTAAAGGCAAATGTAGAGAAAGATATGGTGAGATTAAAAAAAAAAAAAAGAAATAGAAAAAGAAAAACTAGATGTAGAGAGAATTAAACTTGACAAGCATGTAGATCTAAAAGAGTAAAAAAATATCTGCTGAATAATCTGAAAAAGATACAAGCGTCATTTGGATCCATGAAATTTCGATCATGTACAACTATGGAGTGTTGGTAAATGCCATGTTCTATTGTATGTTTGCATAAGCTGCCAATAATAACTGACACTAAAACCTTATTTTACCCAGCTAAGATTTCTGATAATCTCTATATATTGTGATTAATTTGATTAACATCATTAGATAGCTTACATGTGGTCTCTTTTGCATTTAAAGTTTCACACAGCCTTATGTTTTAAACATGAGCTAGTAGTAGGGTAGAAAAATGTGAATTATATTCAAGAATATAAACATTGCCATTAGGCTTATATTTTAAAAAACATTATATTTAAATAGATACTTTGTTTATTGCTTAATACTATGTTTGCAAAATTGCAGCATAACAGCCCATTTTATGTTTAATTGAAAACAAACAGAGCTTCTTTTGTGATGGGTGATATTTTTGTCATTGGGAGTGAAATAAGGTTTCCACATGACAAAGTTATATTTTCCCATTTTAAATAAATATGTATCCTGTTAAATTAATATAATGTAGGTTAATAATGAAAATATTTGTTGTAATGAGATAATTTATAATGCTTATTTTAAATTAATAAATGCGTCAACCTTACTTTCTAAGTTTTCAACAAAAACATGTGCTTTTTAAATATTTCAAACTCTTATAACATCAACATTTTTATAATTTTTATCTTTTCTTATGTTTTTGCCATTTTATGCTATTAGGCCCTTTTGTAGACTTTAACATAATTAGATTTAATCCACTATATATATATTTTTTTGGTTGCACTTCTTGTGCAAACTGGTACACTTGCCAAGAGAATGAACCATATCCCAATTTTTAGTAGGTAGGCTGTAGAATTATATTATGTATAAAAAAAATATACCTTAGGTAAAGTTATAAAAAAGTGTATTAAATAGATTTAAATATGTCAGAAAACAGAATGGATGGGGTAGGTTTTTACATGGCAGTGAATTTCTAAATGAAGAAGGCCTGTGAGTGAACACCACTCTGGGAATACACAATTTAGGAACAAATGTAGATTCCCTGAATGACTAGAGATTGATTAATAGGCCTGGGAATCTTTCGATCTCTCCAACGTTCGCTTTTAACCTCTTTATCATTTTCATCTAATAATTATAATCACTCCCTCAAAATCAACAACTGAAAGTGGTTAAAGAACAAGTAAATAACTCAGTGAGTCAAATTCAATATCTCTTGTCTTAATGTGACTTACTAATGACTCTAATGATGTGACCTTGACCCTCCCCAACTTGTGACAAAGTTCCTCAATCTGTGAGACAAAACTGTTATCCACATCAAGAACGACCACTTCAGTAGAAGACTTCACCAGGAATGATGGAATTTCTGCAACCAAACGTGCTCCACAAGCAACCAGGGTGCCAGACATTCTCGTTATGTTCACATGACTGGTCGTCCGGAAGAAATTGGCTGTGTGCTCCAGATACGCGGCCAAACACTTTCTGTCATGCTCCACTGAAGCGCTTTGTTCTTGCAGATAACCCTGCAAAGGTGATGACACTTCGTTCACAGCAGCAGTTAACTTTTCCTCGCAGGATACAAGAACAGCCCTCAAACGAGCGAAGAGTCTGCTTACTTCGTGACAACTGGACTGCTGACTGCCTGACAAAGCTTCTTGACGATGGCAGATATTCTTGGACAACTCTTCCAGCGAGTTGTTTGCTTTATTTACTTTCTCGATCTGTTGCTCTAGAATCCAGCGCTGCTGCTGTGCAGCTTTTGTGATTGTTATGATAGCAGTACAGTCTGCATGATTTTCAGACACACACTGAATACACATCGGCTGGGAATGTACTGGGCAATAAAGGTCAAGGTACTGGTCGGCATGCAATGGACAGTGCTCTCGTGTGTAGATTGCCAATTGCACTGGTGTCAGGTCCAGAAGTGGTTTAACTTCATGGTGTCGAGTGCAGGCCAGTCGAGCATGGCAGGCAGAGCAGGAGATACACAGTTTGTCCCCACAATGGAAGCAAAAATTAACTGCTTCAGCTCCACTCTCGCAGCCATTGCACACGTGAGGAGACTGTAAAATGTGTTTGCCGTCAATAAGGGCAGCAACAACCGTATCAGTAGGCAAAGAATCGGCCAGAGACTCTGATTTCGAGCTGGCATTTTCGCTCGCAACTGATGTCATGAACGTCACGTTTTCTTCCTGATTGACTTCCGATGTGTCAGCTGCTAGGTTAACAGGTGCATTCTTGCCTTGGGTGTCACTGTTGACCACAGGATGTGTCTGCTTTTCATAATTCTGAATGCATCTCCTACAGACTGGACAAAGGAAAGTGGCAGAAGTCGAATTGTACGATGCTATCAGACATTTACGACAAAGATGGTGACTACACGGCAGTAACTTTGGTTCTTTAAAATCCTCTTGGCAGATTGGGCAAAGAGAGGAATAGATGAATTCAGATTTATCAGTTGCATGAATAATATTTTGAGAATTGTTATCTACTTTGTCGTCAGAGTTTACTGATTCGATACTATCGGGATGACCACCAGATGTGGAAATCTGAAGGATATCAGAATCACAAGCTGCCATGGTTTCCATGGTGTAAATTTTATTCACGCAATCTGTCATGTGTCACGAGTTCTGCTTTGTTGCATTCCTGAAATCCCAGCTACTTCATACTGGGCAAAGAAAAGACTTTTGCATCGCCATTATAATGTACGATAAGATTTTATATTATCAACAAACCCACCCACCCAAACATACAAATAAGGATTGACAGGAGGAAAGGCATTCGGTATGACGTAAGTTTTGTTCTCATACATTTTGACGTCATTTTTATGTTTAGACGTCATTTTCTTCTACGTATGATTAAAAACACCGAGTTAACACCGACGGCTTCGGTCCCCTCACCCCCACCGACGGAGGGCGGTTGAGAGTGTGCGCCAAACTGGTGCGACATGTTTCAACCCCTTTCGCCAGCCCTCCTGCCCTCCACCTCAGACGCACCGCGAGGCTGTGGGGATCCCCTGAAGCAGACCAAGACGGAGAACATCGTGAAGATGAAATGTCTATTGCTGCTTCTGGGGTGAGTGTGAGCGAAACACACACACACACACGCGGAGGGCTGTTGAGGGTGTGCGCCAAATTGGTATGTCCTTTTTCATCCCTTTCCGCCATCTCCCCCGCCCTCCACCTTGGAACGCAATGTGAGGCTGTGGGTCCCAGTGGGCCACTCCATATCAGATAACGTATGATGACGAAATGATCAACGCAAGCTCCAGTGGTGACGTAAAACTGCTATTGTAATATACACGCACACATACACATCCTATGATAGCAACATCGGAGCACCAACAACAAGACAAAGAAGCACACAACTAAGTGTTACAGTGTGTAAGCTCTCAGGGCCACACTATTGGGAAAAAAAATCAGCAAAACTAAGATAAGCCTTTGCCAGAAAAAACACCCGGCTCCCAAACAACTACCCCAAAGATAATATATACCATCACCACCACCACCACTACAAAAAAAAAAAAAGAAGTATGCACATCCCCCCCCCCCCCTTACAAATGCAAAACTATTACTCACGAAACACCTACACCCCCCTCCACCCCTGCCCCTATAAATCTAAATAAACATAAACCATGCATACAAAAAGAGGTTGAAACCATTGATAACAAAGATCTTACTATCCAAATTAACACACATGGAAAACAAATTCAAACTCCTTAAATTTTTAATATATTAAGAAACAGAAAAAAATCCGGACACATCCCACCCCATGCACACGTTACCTTCAACACCAAACTATAAATACAAGGAATGGATATCCTCCCCACCCCACTCACAAAACTCCCCTAACCATTAGACAACCAAAAAATTAGAGAACGAATTTGCCCCCAACTACTCCCCAACCCTTCCATTCAAAGCAATTCTATCCAAGCCCACTGATAAACACTAAGGAAAGGATTCACACTCTATTCCTACCCTAATCTCACACCTTCATCTTCAATAACAACCCAAACACTAAGGAACAGACACTTCCCAACCCAACCCATAGATGTACAATATTCCCCAGACAGCTAGCTACTGGATACTCCCCACCCCAAATCAAATTCACGCAATCAACGGACAGAAGATACAATTTCAAATTCTACCTTCACAAACATACCAAAAATTACTGATCAATTACACCTTTTAGGTATTACCTTAACAATGAGAAAATTGAAAAAAATACTGAACAAACACCAAACTCACACTCAAATCAATTAAAAATTATATCCTGGAACTGCAATACCACAAACAACAAAATAGACCCCACTCCCACCAGACATCAAGCCATCCTTGACTTGGCTTGACTTACCCTCAAACTAACCTCCTAGATTCCTTGATCATAACAGATGAAGACAACTACACCAGTGACCACTACCCAATAATTCTTGGGCCTCACACACAACACAAATTTACCACAACCATAAACATCAACCTATCTGGCACACCTCAAAAGAAAGCTTACAAACCTCTAGCTAGAAACAACTCCAGAACTTGAATTATCCCACAAGACACTGAAATTTGGGCTGAAAAATTAACAAATCCGATCACCAAAGCAGCGAACTTAGCCTCACTCACAAACAAACCTCACCTCTTGGTGGGACCAACATATAGAAAAAACAGAGCACCCTACCTATTCCTCAGATACCTACCAGATAATATACTCAATAATATTACCCATTTATAAAACAAAACATGGCAAACAGGAAACATCACTGCAATGGAAAAAGCTACAATAATACCTTTTCCAAAACCTGACAAGGACAGTACCCTTCCTAATTCCTATAGATTAATATCCCTACTCACTACATAAGACAAAACAATGGAAACAATAGTTAACAAAGGACTGAATGTCACCTTGAAAGCAACCAAAGCTACTATCTCCAATGCAACACAGATTTAGTCAGAAAAAATACACCACAGATGCAACCAGTAGGCTAATCGACAACATAATGATACACCGGCTACTAAGAAAACACCCAGGAGCAATATTTATAGACGTTTCTAAAGTCTTTGACACGACACCCTACCATACTTATTAAAGCATTACACCTAGGCATAAGGGGTATTATCTTCAGCTACATCAAAAGTTTCCTCACTGACTGCACCTTCAGAGTTTGAATAAAATAATAAATTTTCCACCAGACAACACACCACTCATAGCAGTCACCACCACCACCACCAGGGAAGCGCAAAAGTAACTGAACACCTACAACAGGGGTCTCCAAACTACAGCCCGCGAGGCCTCTCATCTGGCCAGTGGAGACCTTTTTGTCTATGGGAAAAAAATTACGGAAATTTACGTGTATCCTGCCAAGATCAGCCGCCGCTTACGTGGACGTTATGTTTTTACCGAATTACAATAGAGGCGCGCAGTAGTACGTTATGTTTTTACCGAATTAAAATAGAGGCGTGCAGTAGTGTGTTATGTTTTTACCGAATTAAAATAGAGGCGTGCAGTAGTGTGTTATGTTTTTACCGAATTAAAATAGAGGCGTGCAGTAGTGTGTTATGTTTTTACCGAATTAAAATAGAGGCGTGCAGTAGTGTGTTATGTTTTTACCGAATTAAAATAGAGGCGTGCAGTAGTGTGTTATGTTTTTACCGAATTAAAATAGAGGCGTGCAGTAGTGTGTTATGTTTTCCAACCGATCACCACATTACAAAACCTTATTCGCTGCTTACTTTTTCTACTTCCGTTCATAGTCAATAACGCCATCTAGTGGCGGGGTTTTTAAATGGTTTGCAGCCACTAACAACCCCAAAATAAAAGAACTACAAAACCTACCAAACACTCAAAATATACATCCATGCCCTACTCAGTACTAAAAATTCTGAACTCTACAAACAAACAAACAAGCCAATTAACCCTATTAGAAAGATGAGACAAGCAAATACTGAAACTCTGGGCCCACAGAATACAATATGGAAACAGCCTACACAAAACAAAATTGGATTAGACAGAAGAGGTTTCATAATGAAACAAGCTAGGGTAGAAAACTAAAGAAACCTTTTGGACTGAAGAGAAACTCCCAATACCAATTAACAAAAAAAATACTAAATATCCACAAATTTAAATCCTTAAAAACAGTTGAAGAAAACGCTACCTCAAGATCAGTCTCTCCCCTCCCACGCCCCAAATAGACCTAACAATGCTAAAAAACCAAAAAAAACTATCAGTCCCCTCCTCCCAAGCAAGAGACACTAGAACACATAAACGTCAATTATGCTCGTTAATTACTATTGAAACGGGGACAGGGTTTGACCGGCATTGTATGTAGGGCCATCACTGATACTGTTGACGCTGCCAAATGTTAACGGGAGTATGATGTCACAAGATGATGATGATGTGTGATGTGATTTTGTTTGGTTTTATCCTCTTGTTCGGTGTTCTCTTCTTGTCTTCTGCAAACAGCGCCATTGGTACTAATCCACCAAATGAGACATGTTCTTTTATTAGTGATCATTTTATTTTTATTGTATGTGCAACAATTAACCTATTTATTTAATATGCAGCAATTAACCTATTTCTTAAATGTGCTGCAGTTTACCTATTTGTTGCATGTGCAGCAAAAAACCTATTTATTTCATGTGCAGCAATTAACCTATTTATTTCATGTGCAGCAATTAACCTATTTGTTACATGCACAGCAATTAATATCTCTATTCATTTTCATTTGCAGCAATTATTATTTCTATTCGTTTTCATCTACAGCAAGTAACCTTTGATTTGTACAAATATTTCTTTTCTTGCTGCAGTTGTAGTCTGTGTGTTGGCAATTTTGAAGTTTTTCTTTTTGTTGGTTTCGGGCATTTCTTTTTCTGTGTTGGTAATTTTTGTCTAGTTCTTTTTTTCTACTCCGTGATGACACTTTGACAGTCAGGGTTTGTGAGAAAGCCG
This sequence comes from Sinotaia quadrata, assembly GCA_028829895.1. Lineage (NCBI taxonomy): Eukaryota > Metazoa > Mollusca > Gastropoda > Architaenioglossa > Viviparidae > Sinotaia > Sinotaia quadrata. Next base: position 119,300,306 of record CM054177.1, on the reverse strand, counting down.
GTTTTTTTTTGTTTTTTGTTTTTATTGACCTGGGAAGGAACTGTATTGAGCTGGCTTTGGTATTTTCCAGACTATTTGCGCGTTCGTTTCTTTGTCTCAGCCCACTCATTTATAGTGACGGAGACAGCCACACTAATTTTAGTGATAAATATGTACATCTACACTCATTTATAGTGATGACACAGCTACACTTATTTATAAGTGATATGTACAGCCACTCATTATGATGTGCAGAGCCACACTCATTTATAGTGATGTGCAGAGCTGCACTCAGCGATGTACAGAGCCATGCACACATAATAGACAAACACACAGCATTATAGTGACATACACAATCACACACACATAATTTTAGTGACAAACTGCCACACACACACACACTATTATAGATACATATACAGCCAGATACGTACATAATTATAATGACACACAGCCGTATACAAAATTGTAGTGATGCACACAGCCACATACACACAAAATTATAGTGACACACATAGACAAAAAATTAAAGTGACTTACAGCCATACAGAATTATAGTAACACATAAAGACACAAAATTATAGTGACAAATAAATTTTAAAAGTACACAGATAATTTGCTTGAAAAATATTTATCATCAGCTAGTGTTGAATAAAAAAAAGCATTAAGATGACACGAACTCAGATTTACATTAGATTTCTTTGGCTAATTTCCGTTTTTACTTATTGTACTGAAATGTAAAAAAAATGTACCTCCATGTATTAAAGAAGCCAGCAGTTCTAAAAGGTTAATGTTTTAATATTTATCTTTATTAAATTAATTGTATTTAAAATATATATCTATATATCTTTGAAACCAAAACACTGAGGATATATATAGTAATCTCAACTGATCAGAGTAGAAGACACTAACCAAATTTTAGGACACTCTAAAGTCTAAACTGTAGAATAATAGGCAAATACATATCTGTTACTAGTCTTGGAATAACGTATTAATTACAAAGTAGTGTACAAGTTGAATATACTTAAAAACCGGTTTCATTTTAATTAATTTATTACATGTACTTTATACCTATTTATATTTCAAAGTGTACATGCATGCATATCATTAGTTAAAAATGTTTGCAGTTAAATCTTTGAAACTTCTTGTTTTCTCCATCCTAAACCACTCTTAAATTTTAGTCGGGTGTTCTCATATTAAACCATTCTTACACATAGAATACTTATCCAGAACTCCACAACTATTATAGTATTTTTTCTGGTATTACAGTTATGATATAATAATAGTTGTTTTATAGGTGTGCTTCAGTAATATGTTAACACATGAAGTTATGGCACAGTACTATATATTAAAAGTGTGTATGTGCTGTGTAGATCATTTTGCCATCAGTACATCAAATTTGATAGAATTTTGGGATGGGAATCAAAATGAATTCTCAAAAATTAAATCTTCCAAAAGTTCCTGTAATTATTATGAATGTGTTTACTGTATAATTTTCTATAGGTTTATATTAAAAAAACAAACAAACACCACTTCAGATGTGTTATTTAAACCCAAAGCATAAATATGTTTAATATGATACAAAAACAATTTCTACTTAGATTAAAATAAATGTATTGCTGGAGGGATTATGTATCAAGCAACTGTACACCACTAAACAGAAATAACACTTGTAAACTTGAATGATCTATCCAACTATTCCAAATTAAATACAGAAAGATTTCATAAATATATGTCAACAAAAGGAAAATAACTTGATAACTTTACAACAGATTTGTTATCACAGTAATCAAGCCAATTTTATAAACATGCATCTGGTCTCCAGTTTTTGAGGTGACATATTTTGTGATTAGTCAAGTGACATTAATACGATGTAAAAATAAACTGTCAAGAATGTGTAAACATGAGAAAGTATAAGTGTATAGATTATATACGTCATGAAGAACTGTGTGCATGTGTGTAATGATAAAATAGCTGAATATCAAATCTGGTTTTATTTTTCTGTGTATTATTAAACTGTTTATGAATTAAACACTGTTCTGAAACATTATTCACAGCTTTTCTGAGGCTCCTGACATTCAAAGTTCATCAATTTCAAGATTATAACAATGCAGTTACGTCTTAATTCATCTTTCGAATAGTTAGTTCCTGTATTCAATCATAATTTTAAGTCCACTCAGCCAGTGGAGCAGTAAACTCAGGCCCATAGTTAATTATTTAGTTAAATTGTTTGAATTTATTGAATATAAAAGGAAAGGTTACTCTTGCTAGGACCTTATTTACACATGAATATAATACGGAAACATTTCATATAACTTGAAAGTAAAACTTTCAAATATTGTCCTGAGAAACTTCAAGACTATGCATATAAATATCATGCCTAGGTTTATAGAAAAATGGCATTATACAATACTTGAGGTATAACAGCACTTTAAGGAACAAAACAAAAAAAAATGCTACACATTTAGCTATTAACACTATTCTATGCTGTCCTAATGACACTATTTCAAATATAAGCTGGAACTGCCTTGTGCCCCTTACAAAAGTGAAAGGAAAATATATCAAGGATCAAAGTGTTTATAGAAGTAATTTGAATGACATTCCAAGTACACTGTTTCTCCTTGGAGTCAATAGTAACACATCTTGTGACTAGAGATCTAGTCAATTGCAGGCTCTCAGGAAAAAAATTATGGCTAAAGGTAGAGTCATTCACAGACAGATGGGTGATCAAATTATGAGAATAACAGCAAGCCATAAGTAAAACAACAAGGCAAACAAAGTCTTTATACAATTTACTTTATTGGAGACAACTAACAAGCTCAAATCATGTGAACGCAAAATTAGTTATTTCTAGTTCGCATAATGCTAAATCATTTTCTAGTCAAATACGTGGGAAGGGAACCCCAACGTAAGTCAATTACATGGGAAGGGAACCCCAATGTAAGTCAAATACATGGGAAGGGAACCCCAATGTAAGTCAATTACATGGGAAGGGAACCCCAATGTAAGTCAATTACAAATGCATTACTGATGAAAGCATATTGTAACATAAATTTTGATTCCAATCCCCATAACCATCCCCCAAACTGTAACATCACTATTCATCAACCCAACAACAAAAAACCCTGTTTATATTGTCCTTATCAAATATTTTCTTTAAAAATAACCATTTGCAAAACACTCTTAGGAAACAGTCATTTGAAAGTCATATTTTCACTTATTTAATCATTTTACAGTTTTGAAAAATCAGCAGGTGCTTATCATTAAACAAATAATATTAAAACAATAAGTAAAAAAAGAAATAAAGTAAAATATAAATTACTTCTTTTTTTAAAATGGGGCGGACTGTGAATTACCACTCCCTTTCAAGAGCCAGTAAATGCACCAATAGGAAGATACAAAACCAAATGAAGAAATTAAAGAAGAAAAAATATTTTAAAGCAACAACTGCTGCCAAATATTGACAAAAAGTATAAATGACAAGAGAAATTTCAGTTCGAAGATAGGCCATACACAAATAGCAAATTTCAAATTATAATTCTATTTTCAATATCATGAAGAGAGCGGAAGGGGTTGATGTTGGGGGAAGGGGGAGAGTACAGCAAATCAGTCATTTAGAGCAAATCCTTGGCTCAGATTTGAATATTTTGTTTACAAGAACATGTCTCCTAAAAAACAAATGAAAATTAAATGGACCTAAATATTAGGAATTTATTTAACACCAGGCAATAGTTTGATCAAACTGCATCAACTTATTTATATGTAGTATTTAGACTTTAAAATTGTAACAAACAATAAAATAAGTGTTACATTTAAGAACTATCTTTGCTATTAGAACAAATAATGAAAAACTGGAATGAGGGCATGCAGTTCCTGATTAACAAAAGACACAATTCAAGGAATATCAGATTTTATTTCAGTTCATAAATAATTTAAAGGCAATTGTCACTAAAATAAAAATAATACAGACTTAGGAAATTACCATGAATAAAAGGGTTTATCTATATGTGTTTTCCATTCTAAAAAAACAATTATACAGACTACACTTTTGCATGATTTTCTTCCTGATTTATGTGACAACATACATTTAAAAATCAACTTAAAGTTGTTAAAAAACAGATTAGTTCAGAAACAGGGAAAAGAATATTTGACAGCTATAGTGAATCAGTGTTTAAAAATGATATGGTAATGGTGAAATAAATATATGTCATTCGCAAATGTATAACTGCACTGTTGCAGATATTTATTAAATCGTTTTTTTTCTCTTGTCTACATAAAAAATTGTGAAACTAGAGGTAGACATTATTAACAAATAAACATAATTACAAATTCGAAATGGAAAAAATACAATCATTTTGCATAAAAATAATATATCAAGAATTTAATAGTCATCACTATGAGAGTTTAAAGTTGTTTCATTATTGAGATTTTAAAGATATACATTCTTATACCAATAACATAATTAAACACAACAAAAATAAATATTTCCTCTTTTAAACAAATATTTAGGAAAACATTAGAAATGCAGGATAGGCTAAGGATTAGCACAAGATCATCTTAATTACTTTGTTATCATTTGTATTCCTTAGTACTAGCATATATGTAGTTACTAAAATATCCTGTAAATCCTACAGCACAAAAATGCAATTTAAAACTATCCTTTAAATTCTACAACACAAACATGTGTCATTTAAAGAACTAAGAGGCATATTACATCATATTTGATTTATTCAAGCCAGCTTTATATCATAAGAATCCATAATTATTCATTAAGCTCAGAGAGGTGAATATCTTTAAAATTCCAAACTCAGTTTATTCTTGTAATCTTCATATTTTCCTTAAAATAAATCCCTCTGAAAGACATATCTATTTAAAGCTGATTATGTTTCCCAAGAATTCTTTAATTTGTTATCTCCCTTAAGATTTTGGTCACTGGTTTCATTGAGAAACCTCCCTGAAACAAGTTTCTTTTCTGTCAGTATTACAAAGAGCTTTTTGAAATGTTTTGTTCAATAAGATTCTTCCATAATAAATTGCAAAAAAATCTCCAACAACAATAATTATTTTCCCTAAGACAAGCTTGCTTGGTCACCAGCAGAGAAGACTTCTGGCACGTCAATTTCCTCTGAAAGTTTCTCCGAGATTTCATTTTCTGCTGCTAACTGCTGCCCCTGAAACATCAACATAAAACAGAAGATGTATACAAACTGAAATAAGGCCTTGACAAACTCTATGCAAAATACTCTGATTGCAATAATGAAGTGTATGGATTGTAAAGTTCAGTACATTTCAGTAAATATAAAGTACATTTCAATAAGTATAAAGTACATTTAAGTAAATATAAACTACATTCCAGTAAGTATAAACTACATTCCAGTAAGTATAAAGTACCTATCAGTAAATATAAAAGTACTTATCAGCAAATATAAATATTAAAACTATCTCTAAACTTATAACAAAATTTTATTTTAACTCTCTGTTTTATAACATCAATGTCTGAGTGATTGCAATGACAATCGATAATTTTTCTGTGGTAAAACTATCAGCACAATAACAACATGGTGTATTGTACTTTTCAAGTCACACCCTTTGTACCACCACCACCCCCCCAAGTTCACCACTGTTTCTTGCTGTCATTCTAGTGGAGTTAACTTTGCCTTTGAAACTATTTTTGCAGAACAATTTTACTAACTTTTCCTCTTCTTTTTCTTAGTTTGTGGCCTAAACTGATTTCACATTGGGGATTGGGGTGGGGACAGGTTATAAGGGGTGCTTAGAGAGTGGAGGGGGACTATATCTACTCTGTGACATTTGTTCTGTCTCATGTAGTTGTGTATAATGTTATTTGTTTTTCTTATTTTATTTTCTTCAGCACTATATAATAATAATCCTCCTCAAACTAAAAAAGGTATACCAGTATATATTTGTATAAAAATCATCCTCACGCCTGTCTCAAAAACATATCCTTAGTATATTTAAACCTCCCCATCTCATCTATTAAAAACATTTATTTTTAGTATTAGTGTCTACAAATTGCAATCTGACCTGCTAAAAACAATTATTTTTAGTAGTAATATCTACATAATGCACTCTCACCTGTTAAAAACAATTATTTTTCAGTATTATTGTCTACAACTTACACTCTCACCTGTCTAAATATATTTGCAAATTCTTGTGCAGCAGGCTCTGAACTGAACACAGCCTTGAAATGTCGACGAATGGGTTCATTTGTTACAAAATCCAAAGGCCGCCACTCACAGCTTTTGCTTGATGAATCTCTGAAATTAATTCAATATCATGTTTAAAAAGTTTTAAAATACACGACTGCTCAATCAATAGTTCAAATTAAAGTTTCAGGCAACTCTACTAACTTTTATATTTTTTAACTGTCTGAACTGAAAAACTATATAACATTAGATCAACCCTTTTTCAATATTTAAATTTGCCGATGACTGTCACACCACCAAGGGGGTTTGAACAGAGACAGCGAATTTTTTTCCTATTTAAAATTTCTTTAAAGGCATCCTTCACTTTTTAAAACTTGCATCAAGGATAATAAAAATTTTATTTAAAAAATTTTCTGACATAAGCAAGTGTTTGAACTATGTCTTTTAAAAAAATGTATTTTGGAGTTTTAAAAAAAAAAAAAATTTTTAAAAAGAGCATATTCCCAATCTAACAACAAATTATTCTTATCTAAATCAAAGACAATGTGTGTACCAAATTTGAAGGCTGTAGCATGAAAACAATTTTGGGGGGGGGGGGGGGTCTTTGCATGTAGAATGTGGCCTTAATTACAAATACATCTAGTAAAAATACTTCACACTGAATTGCTGAACTTAAACAAAAAAATCGAAAAATTCTAAGATAAGAGATTCAAAACAGAATTCTTTTTATCGTGTGTTAATGTAGGGGCTCTTCTGTGTAAATCTTTTTATCAAAAGTTCATGTTTCAAAATGTATTGAAACTAATAATATGAACATATTTAATAAAACAGTTCTATTAATAACAATTACAACGTAGCTTTCAAATTACATGTATGAAGAAATATAGTGTATGCTTGTTAGTTATATTATTGAAATAGGCGTTTAGAAAGCAGTCAGCTTTACCATGACTGGCATGACACTAATGTGTAATTACAAGGTTGCTTCTCTTGGCGGCAATTATCAGAACACAACGGAAGTGGGGGGAGAAAATCCATGCGCAACAAAATCTAATTTAAAAAAATGACCTCTGGCGAGTCCACAGCTAGATTTTTGTGACAATGGTGAGATAGTAAATAGCTTTAGTTTGTTTTTATGAGGTAATTATAAGATATTGACTTTAAAATTAAAATAATTAAAATTAAACATACACACAATAAACAACAAATATGAGCAAGATTTAATGCTTTCATGAAAACATCTTTATGAAAAGGCAGAGTTGGTTTAACTATTAAGTAGCTACCTAGGGCACCAGTATTTTTTGGGTGCCCAATAAATGGTCCCTGAATTTTTGTTATTAACATTATTAACAACTAAATAATGACATTAATATGTTATCCAGATGAAAGTGAACCAACATTAATAAACAATGCCACATTATATAGTTTTATTTGATATGCTAAAACAGTTTTTCATTAATTTTATTATAGTGAATTGCATTTTTTTAAAAAAATTATATTATTATTTAATTATATCTGTAAATTTTCACTCAACTTTTTATTTAGTAAGTATTTCAAGTTTAAATATTTATGCGTTTTAGCATATTATGACCAAAATTAAGGACAAGCCAGTGGAGAGCTATGAAAAGCTTTACATTAAAGGGTTAACAGATTCTCTATGATGACCAACTGTAAGAGAGAATTTCAAAAACGTACAAGTGACAATGCTTTAACCAATGAATGCTTTGAGACAAAATAACATGTTCATGTGAAGACAAAAGCACTATAATCACTAGAAATCAGACGTGAGAACTGGAATACATGAATGTTTACAGACAGTAACAACTGATAATAACAGCACTAATATTACACCATAAAACAATGAATGACATGAACATCTAAGAAAGACATAACTGTTACACCCATTTTTTATCAATCGCTGGCTAAAACTCACACACTGATACTGGTCTCACGGCAGATGATGTGATTGCAGATCTGTTGGTTCGAGTCTGTGACAAAGTCCACAGAGTTGCTTTCAAGGTCCTGATTGTACAGCACACGCAAGTGACCCAGGCCTAGTTTCTGGAGGGAGAAATTTAATGCTGTTAAAAATATTTTATTTTTTTTTACTGAAATTACAATTCTCTGTAAGATTATATCAGCACACAATTATATTATTATTATATGACATACTTTGATATGACCATGCACAGTGTAACCTTGGTAACCAATGGAGTGGAATTGTGGTTTATATAAACAAGCATGGTGCTATTCCAATAACAAGCTCAGTGAAATGTCAAATGTAAAAAGAAGTAAACACAGTGGAAAGTTTATAGATCATGCTGAATGGAATGCTAGTACTTCTAAGACATCAATGGAATTTCATAAAATAACAAATGAACTGGAACATTGTTATTAAATGTATGCTCTATGGAACTTTAATAAAATAACAAATAAACTGGAACATTGTTATTTATAAGCATGCTCTATGGAACTTTTATAAAATAACAAATGAACTGGAACATTGTTATTAAATGTTATCTGTAAGCATGCACTATAGAACCATGACCTAAAAGACTGAGTAGAATGGTATATTCATTTTTTTTTAAAGTAGTGGAACCTTAATAAAATACTACTACTGAAACTTAATTACTTATAACAATATAAGCACTATCAGATTTTAGTTTGTATAACTATAAGCAACTACAGTAGAACATTAAAATACCTATTAATAAATACAGTGGAACCTTGAAATAGAAGGTTGAGGAGAATCATAGTATTTCTAAATGAGTATAGTGAAATATTGAAATAAAAGGTGCACACACACACACACACTACACTATAAATATGAGCATCTACTTTATCATTAACATCCTTGTGTCTTTTAAATGTATACCCAAAGTAGGCCATCTTAAGAGGACAAGAATGCCATATAGCTGTAAGCATCTGTACTTAAAAAAATCAACAAATAAACTCTATGAAATGATCACTCTAAATCAAATGAGCATAAAACGAGAAACATATAAACTCTAAAATGCTGTACCAAAAGCATGACAACTAATAATATATTTTGTATGTAGGCCAGAAATTTTTATTCCATTAGGGCAACAGTACACAAACAGAAAAGTAAGTTTTCTTCTGAAAGTAAAATTAATCTTATCACCTCCCACTGTTCATCTTTATATTCATGAAGTGTGACTCTCTTTTCAAATTCCACTCTCTGTTCCTCCTCTTCTTCTGTGCCTTCTTCCTCTTCTTCCTCTTCATCCTCATCTTCTTCCACATCATGACTCTCATCATCATAATGATCCAAATCTTCATTTCCTGGAATAGTAAATAAACAATCTTCTCAAAAACAACACTTTCAGTTTCACTGCAATTTAAATGATGGTGCACAAAAATACATTCTGAGAAAACATGAAAACAACTGTCTTACTCGAATTAAATCACTTCAGGTTAATTAAAAAAAAATAATAAGATCGACAGAAGTTTTAAAAACTATATAATAAGCAGCCCAGATGAAACGTATAAATTTGCCTGAAAGAGTCTGGCATTAATATTCTAAAATCACTTATTACTAAAACTGTTAAGTAAATCACTCTTCACTGTAATACAAGTGATATTAATTTTAAAACTCTATGAAATAAGTAGCCAGAATTTAGCATACAATAAGCTTGAAAAAGTCTGGTTTTAATATTTTGTATATCACATTTTAATCAGAAAAATGTAACTAATAAATATGCAGGCATTGAATTTCCCGCTATCTTCAAGAATAAGTGCCAACAATGAAAACAACTGTGTCACAGAGTAAGAACAAGTGCTGTACAATGAAAACGAAAGTGTCAATTAGCAGTTCTGAAAAAGTATTGAATATTCTATGATAATCATTCATGGATGCACAGGAAACAGAAATACATCTACCTATTATGCACCAACAGTATCTATTTAAAACCTATTCTGTATTGTTGTAGTATATATTTTTTTTCATTTCAAAACAAATTCTTACAAAACTGAAAAAAAAATAATTTACACTACTGCATGTCTTATCATCACTCCCCAAATCAAAATCACACAAAACCCAAATAATCTGCTACCACTATAAAAAAAAAAAACAAACAAAAAAACCCCCCAAAACCCTAACCCTCCAACATTACCATAAAACAACTGCATATAGTTGCAATCCTCTGTTTCATTAAAATAAAAATAACATTCAAAAGAAATAAACTGATATAAAAGTCCCTAGAGAGCCAAGGCAAAGGTGTGAAGTATTAGAGGGGTGTATATGGATTAAACATGTACTTAATTTTTCATCATATGATTTATACATTCTAATTACAAGGTAATACAATTTGTTCATAAATTCTTCAAATGAATATTCAAAAGTGGGTTTTGATTTATGAGGCAATGGTTTGTTAAAAAGAACATGAAGTGGAGGACTTTCTGTAAATGTTATTATTATTAAATTTATACACTTATAGTACACATATCCCCTTTATAATACATTTATAAAGTAGAAAGAAAATACTAAAATACAGTGGAACCCCGCGATAACGTGAATTCTGATATAATGAGGTCATGGTATGGCTCCCGAAATTTTGTATATTCATTCGCACATGGAACTTCAAAGTATGTGAAAAAGAGTATAAAAAACATTTAACTTCATTTTGGGGATGAGATTGCTTATGAATTTGAATATACACGTAATACAATCGTGGATTGGTTCATGTAATTTCAAATTCATGTATGTGTATTTTTCTCATACTGTGAAAAAAGATGTTTTTTAAAGTCCAAGAAATAGTATATAAAATGTTTATTAAGAGTTCAGTATGACTTTTAACATAAAACAATCCAAATTTTAACAATTTCACAGTATTTTTGAAGTGCTAGGTCAAAATAAACATTTAAATGTCACTTACTACTGATCCAAGAGTAAAGCCAGTAAGTTGACTTTGTGATTATATTCAATTAATTCTGTATACAATAGTTGTAGTTTTAGTTGTACAAACAATAGCTGACATGTGCTTCATACACAGCCAAGCAGCAGAAAAAGCGGTGGTTGATAAAAGATTCTCACAGTTTAATAAACATCAAAGAACTAAAGCAGCCAACATGCTGGATGGGTTTGGTGGTGTTGTTAGACACAATCAGTTGAAAGTAAATAATATCTGCTTTATTAGCTGTAAATTGAAAGGGTATGAAATTGTACATGCGTTCAGCTTAATTTTTTTTTAAAAGTGAAGGCCCACTGTACTGTGTACATGTAGAAATGAATAAATAACAGTGAGGTTTCACTCTACTATATCTAGGAAAACTGAAATATTAAAACTAATAAAATTACTCAAGAAAACACAGTTTAAAATTAAAATCGAGCAAATACAGTTATTCAATAAACATTAAAAAAAATATGCCTTAAAACCAACACATCATGCAAAAGTTTTAAGAATAAATGATACTGGAAAGATTGATTTAATAAACTATTTTATTTCAGAGACTGAAACAAGACATAATGCATCTTTTAAATGTTTAAAACTTTAATGGACTATTTTATATAATACCAGAGACTGAAACAAGACATAATGAATCTTTTAAATGTTTAATGGGCTACTTTATATAATACCAGAGAGTGAAACAACACATAATGTTTAATGGGCTATTTTATAAAATACCAGAGACTGAAACAAGACATACTGATACAGTATGGCACGGCCTTTAATGAAATATTTTATATAATAGTTTTAAAACCAGAAACTGAAACAAGACATATTGATACAGTATGGTATGGCCTTTAATGAAATATTTTACGTAATAGTTTTAATGCCAGAGACTGAAACAAGACATACTGATGCAGTACTGTATGGCCTTCTAACGAGCTTTTTTATATAATGCCAGAGACTGAAACAAGACATACTGATGCAGTACTCTACAGCCAGGTACAAGAATCTAAGTGGATAAAAGTGGCAGATTTCAGGGAATATTGGGATTTGATAATTCACATGCATTTTGATAAAAACTAGATATTTCTTGGTCACCAATCTGATTTCAGTAAATAAAAGAAAATGAATCACTAATGCACAATAATATTAATATAATAATAAAGTAATGGTTTACTTTAGCAGCACAATAACAGAAATTGGGTTACTATTATACTAATGTATAATCCTGTTATAGTGTTAATAAAATAATAGCCTACTTTATCAGCAAAATAAGAGAAATTGGGTTACTAATGCACAATTATGTTAATAAAATGTTATTAATAGCTACTTTAGCAGCAAAATAAATAGAAACTGCATCACTAATGCACAATAATGTTAATAAAAAAACAGCCTACTTTATTACCAAATAGAAACTGGGTCACTAATGCACAATAGAAACTTTCTTTGGTAGCAAACTACAAGAAACTGGGTTACTCTGTACAATAACAGGTTAACTGACTAATAACTGTATAATAATTTTAAGTTAAAACTATATTTTACAATTTTTAGTAGTAAAATAAAGTAAGCTGAGTCACCTCCATATAAGTTATAACATTAAGTCATTACTGTACAAAAATAATTATAACTAACAGTAACAGCTTTCTTTAGCAGCATAAACACAAACATTATAAAAATGCTGATTAGTAAGTAATAGTAATGTATAAAGCATTGCATAATAAATATACAAATTATATGTTAAAAATGTAAAGTGACACAATACATGATTTTTAAAAATAAATTAAACAAATGACATTATTGCAATTTCACTCCTGTTTTCGATTTTTTGGTTTTGTTAGCAAACTGTTGATGGAATCACTCTTAGTCTTTACTAACTGAAAGCCTGCCTTTTATAAAAATCAGTCTAGTTTTATTCTGAAATAAATGAAGCAAAATGCTACCCCCCTCACTAAGGTAAAGCTGCATTGATTACAGGTGTTCTACACTCAGACAAAATCAATTAACTAACATATGAATATAACTATAAGCACAGTCTGCACTTTGAGGTATGAAATACATCATTGTACATTTACTTTGATTTGACATAATAAAGATATTTTAGACCAAGAGTCTTTTCCATTGTCATCCCATGGTTTCTATTTTTATTTTTTTTTATCTGTACTCTGAGATTTGAAATATATTATTTTCCATTTACCATATATACTCGAGTATAAGTCGAGATTTTTTTCCTAAATTTCGAGGCCAAAATCAGGGGGTCGTCTTATACTTGCATAACTGATTTTTAAATTTTCAGTAACACGATAAATGTCATATTTTTGCTCAAAATACCGGTAGGTTTCTGTAGTATGGATGAACATTTCAAAGCAAACACCTACGGTACCTTTCGGTTACAGTACTGATCGATAGTTGAACAATAATTACCGTAATAAAAGTTGCGCTACCTACCGGTATATCTACCATTACTTTACAGCTTTTGATAAAATATTTTTTTACTGAATTCAAAATGTCCGCGATTTCCTCTGTATTTTGGGCTAAGCATACGATCGCTTTGCATTTTCACCAATATTATTGTCGAATCATAAAAATCTTCCCGGAAATCTCTTGAGCACAATTTTTTTTCGGATTATCAATTTACCGGTAATTAATGTACCGTAATAATGTCCATATTTTATGGACTATAACCGGTACCGGAAACGTTCATTAGTAACAATTGCCCCGTGCTAAGTAAATCATGGAGAATTTGAGAAATCAGAAAAGAAAAAGGCTGACAGGGCATGAGTTTACCGTAGCGATTGTCAAAGAAATACGGTATTAAAATTCCACTTTTTAAGGCTCAAATTGGGGGGTTGTCTTAAACTCGAGATCGACTTATACTCGAGTACAGAGTATATACGGTAGTTTGATTTGACATAATAAAGATATTTAGATCAAGAGTTTTCATGGCATTTTCTGGGTTTTTTTTCTTTCTTTTTTCATTTCTTTAAAGTCACCTTACCAAACCATGTTTTACTGAATCTGTAAGCAAACATATTTTTCTGGATCTGATTCCCGAACTTTATGTGATATATTTTTTCCTCTTCGTTCTAATTAGCATTCCAGGTATCACTATCACTCAGCTATTCAAAGAAATAGAAATAGCTATCAATCATTTTTATCATTTAAAACAGCAGTCTATCAAACCACTTTTCTTTCAGTGCTGAGCATAGCAAATCCCAAGATATATTCTTAAATATTCATAAATGGATGCAAAGTCATTATAATAAAGGGAAAATCAATGAACACACTTTTTACACTTTTCAAAAACATGTTTAAATTAATCTTATCAAAAAGTCTACGATCTGGTAATCAAGGTACACTTGCCCCCATTTTGATCTCAACCCTTTTCACTGCCACTCTAACATAACTTACCAGGCCTAGTGGAATCACCTCAAGAGACACGACTTACATAAACTTGAGTACAAAATGATATCGCCATCAGTTATATGTATTCAAAATTAACCATCTCACTATATCTATAATACAGGAATGCAAAATACATGTTCAGCTTACAGCTTCAGAAACACTAGTTTCCAGACACTATGGGGTTGATGACTGACAAACCACAACAACAGGAACTAGACAAACATGGCAGAGCACGATGATTCAAGGACTAGTCATTCATGAAGGAAACAGTATGAAAAGCATTCAAAATGACATGTCACTGCATGCCACAACAAACCCTAAATGTAATTGAATACCACGACAAACAATGCATGCCAGCCAATATCAAATTCTAAAAAATGAAAATCATTTATAGCAATATTTTATCAGTTGTAACTCGTTGCTTTAACATACAGTTTTAATTTTTACTTTTTTAAAAAACATCTTAGCACTCTGAATCTACAGTACAGGCAACAAGTCAGGCCAAGATGCCAAAGGGGAAGTACTTTTGCTCACCAAATTCCATCCTGCTGGGGAAAAAGGTTAGCACAGGTTTCTTTCTGCAATTCCTCCCCATGCCTGCAGTATGATGTGGTTGGATTTTTTGTCTGTTATCACTGCTTGTATACTGCATGCCTGCAGTATGATGTGATTGGATTATTTGTGTGTTATCACTGCTAGTATATGGCATGCCTGCAGTGTGATGTGGTTGGATTATTTGTGTGTTATCACTGCTAGTACATGGCAAGTGGTACATAGATTCTAGTGTGCTATTTGTGCTAATAGTGTTTATCTGTTGGGAAAAAGGTTTAACTACCTGATCTCCAAGTCCAAGCCAGATTGGGGGTTGGAAAGATGAAAAGTTACTTGTTTCTGTACTAAAATGTTTTATATCCAGTTGTGATATATCTTGTACATGATTATGTCTTTCTCCATTGTAAGAGCTATTACATATGTACCCAAGACGGGCCTGATCTCTTGTTTTTCTGTCTGACACTGCTGAATTTTGCTTATTCTCATTCTGTTTGACTTCTAGAAGTGCAGGAAATTCTTGAGTTGTGGTACCCAGTGATGTAACATCTGCCCATTTTGTAAACACGCTGCTGCATGTATTACTATTAGTAGCAGGCGATGTTTGCTTTGGTTGTGCCACTGTACTTTGCTGGACCACAACTGGTTGTCTGCTAAAGACTCTCTTACTCGGACCACTGCAATGTGTCTGAATGTTTAGTGTCCTACCAGGGCTATCAGTGGACATGCTTTGACTGATTGGCATACTAACATCACATTTATCTCCAAAAAGAGTGTGACTGTGTTGTATCATAGTATTATATGACGGTATAGTCAGTTGTTTGGTACTGACAATAATAACTTTATGTCCTGCTGGCATATGACTTTGTTGTGTCATGACATTGTGGAATGACACATCAGGTGTTTTATAGGCAATGTTACCTTTATCTACAAATTGTGTTTGAGTATCTTGTGTCATACTCATAGTATTTTGCACTGACATAACATCCTTTGATGGCATATTCTGTTGTTGGGCATAGGCAATGTTACCTTTATCTTCAAACAATGTGTGACTTTGTTCTACCATAGTATCCTCTCTGACTCCAAGCAGTGTCTGATACTTTTGTGCCATAGTATCTTGGGATGTCACATCAAGTTCTTTGACATAAGCAATGTTACCTTTATCTCCAAGTAGAGTCTGATATTGTTTTGTAATAGAATCTTGGGATGACACATCAAGTTGCTTGGCATAGGTAATATTGCCTTTATCTCCTAGTGGAGTCTGATATTGGTTTGTCATAATATCTTGGGATGAAACATCAAGCTGCTTGGCATAGGCAATGTTGCCTTTATCTCCTAGTGGAGTCTTATACTGTTTTGTCATAGTATCTAGGGGTGACTCATCAAGCTGCTTGGCATAGGCAATGTTACCTTTATCTCCAAGTGGAGTCTGATATTGTTCTGTCATAGTATCTTGGGATGAAACATCAAGCTGCTTAGCATAGGCAATGTTGCCTTTATCTCCTAGTGGAGTCTGATATTGGTTTGTCACAGAATCTCGGGGTGACTCATCAAGCTGCTTGGCATAGGCAATGTTGCCTTTATCTCCTAGTGGAGTCTGATATTGGTTTGTCATAATATCTTGGGATGAAACATCAAGCTGCTTGGCATAGGCAATGTTGCCTTTATCTCCTAGTGGAGTCTTATACTGTTTTGTCATAGTATCTAGGGGTGACTCATCAAGCTGCTTGGCATAGGCAATGTTACCTTTATCTCCAAGTGGAGTCTGATATTGTTCTGTCATAGTATCTTGGGATGAAACATCAAGCTGCTTGGCATAGGCAATGTTGCCTTTATCTCCTAGTGGAGTCTTATACTGTTTTGTCATAGTATCTAGGGGTGACTCATCAAGCTGCTTGGCATTGGCAATGTTACCTTTATCTCCAAGTGGAGTCTGATATTGTTCTGTCATAGTATCTAGGGGTGACTCATCAAGCTGCTTGGCATTGGCAATGTTACATTTATCTCCAAGTGGAGTCTGATATTGTTCTGTCATAGTATCTTGGGATGAAACATCAAGCTGCTTGGCATAGGCAATGTTGCCTTTATCTCCTAGTGGAGTCTGATATTGGTTTGTCACAGTATCTCGGGGTGACTCATCAAGCTGCTTGGCATAGGCAATGTTGCCTTTATTTCCTAGTGGAGTCTGATATTGTTTTGTCATAGTATCTAGGGGTGACTCATCAAGCTGCTTGGCATAGGCAATGTTACCTTTATCTCCAAGTGGAGTCTGATATTGTTCTGTCATAATATCTTGGGATGAAACATCAAGCTGCTTGGCATAGGCAATGTTGCCTTTATCTCCTAGTGGAGTCTGATATTGGTTTGTCACAATATCTTGGGGTGACTCATCAAGCTGCTTGGCATAGGCAATGTTGCCTTTATCTCCTAGTGGAGTCTGATATTGGTTTGTCACAATATCTTGGGGTGACTCATCAAGCTGCTTGGCATAGGCAATGTTGCCTTTATCTCCTAGTGGAGTCTGATACTGTTTTGTCATAGTATCCAGGGGTGACTCATCAAGCTGCTTGGCATTGGCAATGTTACCTTTATCTTCAGATGAAATATCAAGCTGCTTGGCATAGGCAGTGTTTCCTTTATATCCAAGTGCTGTCTCATAAAAGTCATATTGTTTTGTCATAGTATCTTGGGATAAGATGTCAAGTTTCTTGCCATTGGAAATGCTACCTTCATCTCCATGCGCTGTCTGATATTGCTGTGTCAAAGTATCTTGGGATGACACATCAAGCTGTTGTTTGGTAGTGGCAAAGTTACCTTTATCCCCAAGTGGTATCTGACTATGATGCAATATAGAATCCTGTAATGAATCAAGCTGTTTGGCAGAGGCAATGTTACCTTTAGCTCTCATATATGTTAGGAGATGTGGTACTGGGTCTGTTTGCACCAAATCTATTCTCATTTCAAGACTCCTGTCTTCCAGCTGTGTCTGAACCAGTTTGGGTTTGGTTTCCAGCATAAGATTTTGCTGACTAATGTTAATTTTATCTTCACGTGGTGTCTTTTGAAGGATGTTAACTGTGTTTGACTGACTGTTTTTACAAGTGTCAAATGTTTCTATGTGGTACGTGTTTGAATCCACAGCTAAGTCATGACCTGCATAGAGGTGTAAGACAACGGAATACAAGAAACTGATGAAAAATTGTTGAAAAATTTAACCAAACTGTAGTTCATACATTTCATGTTACTTAGCTTACCTAAATGCCCAATCATCATACAGACTAGATCTTTACTATAACAGCTTTAATCAAAACCATATAACCTTTTAAGTAAATGTAAATTGTGATACATGATGAGCTAAATGCTATAAAAATTGTTCAAAAATTAAAAGTCACAGCTGGTTGTTTCACATTATCCAAACTTAAACCAATGAACTAGTGCAGAAATTATGGCATCTGTCCACAATCAGAATAACTACCACTGCACAGTTACTGAAAGACTAATGCCATAATGATACCAGTTCTATAATCAAATAATACCACTGCACAGTTACTTAAGAAGAATGTCATAATGATGCCAGTCCACAATCAGAATAAACTACTAGTACTACTGCTCAGTTACAAAAAGACTAATGTCATAATGATACCAGTCAACAATCAGAATAAACTACTAGTACTACTGCTCAGTTACAAAAAGACTAATGTCATAATGATACCAGTCAACAATCAGAATAATACCACTGCACAGTTACTTAAAACTAATGTCATAATGATGCCTGTCCATAATCAGAATAACTACTACATCACAGTTAAGGCTAATATCAAGTTACCAAATTATCAATCTAATATTCATTTATTGTACTGTTTGCTGAAAGTGAAACTTAAAGCTTCAAGTTAAAGAAAAGGTGAGAGACAACTGATCATAATTTGAAGAAAAGAAAATGTCAGTCATAAAGAGAAATAACTCCTATAATAGTGTTTAGTTACCATAATAAATGATTATTATCTGAAAAGACAATAATAAAAACAAAGAGGAATAACACACTCATAAACAGACATGGTAATTTACAAAATCAAGTTTAAATGGTTTGTAAACATTTAAATGAAATACATTTCTTTCTTCAATTATACAAAGCAAAACTAATTATTAAAAGTTCCAGTTTAGATTTTCACTGTACAAAATATATGATTTATCACTTTGCAATCACTCCAACTAATTTCAACTCCTAGACCTGTAGTCATTTCAACACCTGGTGTTATCTACACTAAATTCAATACTTGTACATGTGAACTAATGCACATTTTACAATTTATTTTTAAAATACAGCCAGGCAAGAGTTCAGGTTTCTTCCAATGTTACACATGAAAACAAATGGCTCTAAGTAAAATCTCTTCACGGCTGCCAATATTGCCAGCATTCTCCATTGCCACATTTATAATATATACAATCCATGCTTCTATGGGCATTCACTCTATTCTTCAGCTCTCCCTACATTTAAATCATCAAATGTTAAGCATAAAATTACAACTACAAGGCATGACAAAATTCTATATATGCATGGAACAACAAAAGATAGAACAGCTGTTCTATGGAAATACAAATCATATACAGTAAATGGTGATAATAATAACAAAGACAAATGAAAACTTAACCTTTAAAAGTTTAATAAAAAGAGCTCTAAATATCCTAAAAAAATATATAACATTAACAAGACATGATGCAAAAATAAATGTTATAAAATGTACAATAGCATATAATAAATACTATATATGCACACATAAAATTCTTACCAAAGGAGAAGATAAACCCATCTTTTAATCTATATTTAGCAAGCCCCCATCCACCCACTATCTCTCCAACATATTAATGTACATGTAAGAAGGTCAACAAATTTAACAATACATTTATTAAATCAACAATCAAATACACAACATATGAATAAAATCAAAAGAGTGTTGACATTTATACCACTTCACAACAATGTTCGATTAACTCTAGACAATCATTCAGTTTATCACAACATAGATATCAGCAGTCAAATAAAGATATATAGGCAATCAAGTTCAAGGATATAAATTTTCACTGAAATGAGAGTTGAGTTTTAGAAATAATTAAAGTCAATGCACATAATCTTTTAAATGATGGCTGCTGTCACTACCTCATGTTCACAATCACGTGGTATGCAACAAGTCACCGTCTTTCTTATTTAGATGACGATCCAATGTACCCCTTCTAGGCACATTACACAACTGTTCCAGAATCTTCGATGTACTCACAAAGCACACCGTGGAAAATAGTCCAGAACTTTGCATGCACTATCAAAAGCACATCACGCATGTTCCAGAGTCTTCATGTGTGTTTACTTAACACACCATGAGGAATGTTCAAAATAATCTTCATGAATTCTTGAGACAAAACTAAAGCTACAAAAAGTACAATTTTCTCTGTATCGGCTCTCGAACGGAATTCACAGGAATCAACTTACAGCAAACATTTACTGATAAGTTCCAGAAGTGCTTGATAAAGACCAAATGTTGAAGCATAATTAGCAACCGTTTCAACTGATGAAATTGAGCCTTTTAGTTTTACATGTGTCATGGTTTAGGGTTTCCAGTCTGTAAATGACCAAAGATTAAAACAGCAAACAACCACCATCAAATTTAAGTCTTTTTTCAGAATTCCAGACGACAGGAACCTGTGGGGCTAAAAAAAAATTGTTGTAGCACAATTTTCAATAATACTTTCGTGAGAAATGGGAAATTAAAAAAAGGATGGTGGTTTTTCAGATCTCTAAAGTTGGGTGTTAGCATTTATCAAATAAGAATGAATAACTGTAGTTTCAAAGATTATTGAGGATACTCCAGATTGTAGAGAGGTGCTAACAATATCAGTAAGTGTAAAGTAATGTAACATCATGGCACTCAAGAAATTGATTGACCCGTTCGATGGTGGAGGACTGTATATGGCTAATGTGCAAGCACATTTATTGTTAATGTTACTAATGTTAGTCATTCAAAATAAGCCAATCAGTATCAATTTTATGACTGGATAGTTGTAATTACATGTAGATTGCTCATGTGATAGAAAGAGCATGTTTTTCTGGTACACACAAAGCTCTGATCTAGGCCAGCAGCCATTTCGTCTTGTGCCGAGAGAAATTTTTGCAAGTCATGGCTTCAAATAATGTTTTTGACTTCTGGGACACTATTTGTGACCCCATAGCCAGATTAGAGTATGAACCAGCTGATGATTCATCTAATTTTCTTCTGAAGAGGAATATTTGCCAGTTCCTAGTGATTTCATGGAAAACACTTAAACAGTGGTGGCAAGGAGAAAGGTGCCAATGTGGCATTCATTGTTCAATATGCCACAAGGAACACCCAATCCTTTTGCTGGAAGTAGTGGATTACAAATCCCATTTGCACAAAATGCTACAGTACTTGATGTTTTTCAAGCATTTTTACCTGAGAATTATGTGCAAAAAATTGTCAAGTACATGAATATACAGCTGGGTGCTAGTGCAACCAGACATTCATGAAGAGTCCTGTATCACTATCAGACAATGGCATAATATTAATACAGAGGTGTGTGAACATTTTCAATTTTTAGGGCTTATTATTTTAAAATCCATCTATAATTACAATTTACAGCTGCTTTTCATTTTTTAGTAAGCCCCCCCCCCCCCCCCCCCCCAATTATCGCTGTGGCAAAACCTGCCAGGATGACGCTTAGCGCAACTAAGTAACCTGACAGGCAAGAGGTTAAGGACTGGATCATGTCAGTAAGTGTAATGTGACACAGCATTCAAGTATCTTATGTAGTAATCAGTGATTTCTGTTTTTACTTTTATATTAGTATTGATTTGATTTATGATATTTTCCTATAGTATATCAGCATCAAGATAATTTGTGCTGTTTTTCACTTATTTATCAGTATTGAGCTTATCATTTTATGTTCTTCACTAATGTATCAGTATTAAACTGATTTCTGATATTTTCATTTGCATATCAATGTTGAGCTGATTAATGATATTTTTCATTTATATATTGGTATCAAGCCTATTTCTGATTTTTTTCACTAGTGTATCATTATCAAGCTGATTTCTGATATTTTTCACTGCATCATGGAACCGTGCAAATAGGTCAAGGACATCAGTGGGCTAAGGGTGCTGATTGCTTTCTCTTACCAGTAATTTATCAGTGATGGCAGACAGTTGTTGGTTGTTGGTACTATCAACAAATCTTGGCATTGAAATAGAATGTGCTGAAGATAGTGACTTCTGTTCTTGGTAGTTTCATACATTTGTTGGTGAATGGTATGGCCAGAAGCAATTCACTGCTTTTCACTCTTCCACTGTTCCCATCTAGCACTAGGTAATTTATCATATAGGCTGCTACAACATGAAGCACACTTCTGCAGTTAAACTTTACTCACTGTCTGTGTCACCAGAGCATATTTCTGCAGTTAAACTTTACTCACTGTCAGTGTCACCAGAGCATATTTCTGCAGTTGATGTGTTGCTGCTAGAGAATGTCCATCAAGGAGTGAAAGCAAACATAGGTCAAATAGCTCGACAATGGGTTTGAGGAGGTTCATACTGCACTTAACAGTTTTCTTTAATAAATGATTTTTCTAACAAACACAAACAAAATATATATTGTGGGCAGACAGGTCAAGATGACATGTGATACAAAGATGGTCAAAAGTTCATTTCAGAGACATATAACAAAAAGATATAAATATATAAAACTGCTGTTATGCACAAAAATACAAATTATATAAAGGAAAGCTGCAGTGAATTACGAATTACAAGTGGGTATAACTGTTGTTGCAGAATGTGTAAACTGTCTTCAAGGAAAAACTTGATGCATTGATTCAGCTAAAAATATTAATACATCACTGTAGAATCACAACACTGAGCAACAAACATAATAATGGAAAATTAGAAATGATAGCAAAGAATGAAAAAGAGAAAGGAAAATTAAGTGGTATACACCATCATTATCAGCTGGATCCAAACATTCTAATGATAAATAATAGCAAAGAAAAATGAAAAAGAGAAAGGAAAATAAGTGGTACACACCATCATTATCAGCTGGATCCAAAAGCTGTGAGAAAACAGGATTCCTCCCTCTTCCAGAGATCTGATTCTCAGTTGATGAGACTGTTTCATCTTGAATAGAGGTGTCAACAACTTGGTAAAATTGATTTCCAGAACCAGAAATGTCATCTGCACCAAAGTTCACCTCCTGTGAATAGTACTGACTTTCTGAATCACCAGATGCAGTCTGGAAACTTTCTGTTACAGAATCCTCTGCTCCAACATTTTGTTCTTGAGTGTAGAAAGTTTCTGTGTGTTCACTAGTACTGCTCGAGGTAACTAAATCCTCTGCCCCAACATTTAATTCTGTAGTGTAATATGGATTTCCCTTATCACCTGTTAAACAATGTCTTTGAGATGTCACAGCATCCTCAGCACCAACATTTAGCTCCTGGAAGAAGTCATTTTCTCGGTCATCTGTGTCTGTATGGGCATCTTTTGCTCCAAAATCTAATTGTCGTGAATAGTAAGGATTCCCACGGTCACCCGTAAATAGCTGTTCACTAGCACACAGTCTGTCTTCAGCATTAACATCTAATTCTGCTGAGTACATCAGATTTCCACGATCACCAGTTATTGACTGTTCACTCTGTGTAATAGTTTCTTCTTGTGGGGAGTAATACTGACTTCCCCGGGGACCAGAAACTGTATCCACGCTCTGCATAAAGTGCTCGCTTCCTTGTTCATCCATTATGGCTTGAATACTCCCAGTTATTATGCCAGGTGCTTCAACATTTAACTGCGAGTAGTAAGAGTTTTCATTTTCCTCAGTATACTGTTCACTAGTGATTGTACTGTCATGGTTGTCAGTGCCCTGCTGTGATGTTAAAGTCACTGTCTCTTGAACTGGAGCATGCAGTTCACCTTTAGGCAATAAGAGAATTTTAAATCACACAGTTTTAGGCAATAAGAGAATCACACAAACTTTAGGCAAAGAGAGAATTTTATATTATACAATGTTTAGGTAATAAAATTTTATATCACACAGTTTTTAAGCAATGAATTTTATATCACACAGTCTTTAGGCTGAGAATTTTATATCAGTCTTTAGGCAATGAGAGAATTTTAAATCAGTCTTTAGGCAGAGAATTTTAAATCACAGTCTTTAGGCAAACATAATTTTAAATCAGTCTTTAGTCAAAAATTGAATTTTATATCACAGTCTTCAGGCAAACATAGTTTTAAATCAGCCTTTATGCATACTGAGAATTTTATATCATACAGTCTTTAGGCAATAAGAGAATTTCAAATCAGAGTCTTTAAGCAAAGAGATAATTTACTCCTCAAATGGCAACATAGAAAAATCAATCAGGTCTGGTTGATGCCTATACTTACTTACAAAATATTTTTTAAACATTTTACTTTAAAAACCATTTGTACATCAAAATTAGACTTTAATTAACTAATCTTTGTAAAAAGTTATATTTTATTTCATGCTCACAATCATGTGTTAAAAATCGTAAACAAAGGACGAGTCCTTAACCACCATCTTGAAATTTTCATGAATTAGGGTTTTAAATTTGCATCACAAAAATCGTTCTAATTAATTCTGATTCTGAGCCTGATACTGAGCTGGATTCAGGTGGTAGTGATACCTACTTGATGGCAATTTGAGTCTGGAGAAAACATTATTGCTCCAAATTTGATCAGGAATGCTCCAAATGGAAAAAGGTTTTTCATTTCTTGTATGTAAATGTTCTGTATCATCAGTCAAAAGGTCAAATAATTATATTAAATTTTTATTCCTTGCAGTTAGTTTTTATACTTCTAGTTAGGGCTCCAATCAATCAGTCAATCTCGCAAGAATTGTCGTCAGTGTTAATTCTCATAAATGATTGCACGCGCAGCGCAATCTCATGATCATGCACTAATATGGTTGAACTTGACATTAACAATAAACATAAAGTACCCCTGCCAAATATGCCAAGCACACTCCATTACTGGTGGTTGATCATTGTCGTTGACATACAAAGCCACTGCGCATTAGTTTAGTAAATGTACTTTTAATTGTTTCAAACTTTACATTTTCACTTAGTTCAGTTTTTTTTATTTTGTAGTTAATTAATTCATTCCGTTTATGACAGTAAATGATTTACATAAGTATCACAGGGTCTCACTTTTGTCAATAGTCATTGTGCTATTTCAGGGTGTAGTTTATTACGACTTTGATCAGCTGGCATATACTGCGTAGTGTCGTTGCTGGGCAGGATGCATATACATGTACCGTTGTGGGTAGAGAATGGGGATAGGACTGACCAGATCACAGTGGGCCAACTTCAACGAGAAATCGTGAGAATCATGGCGACTCACGACCACGAGAATCGATCAGTAAAACTGATGGCGATCGGAGCCCTACTTCCAGCTGCAAAATTACTTGAGTTACAGTAATACAGGTTTTTGAATAAATTTTTGCAAGATGTGCCAAAGTTTTGTTTTTTCATTTCATAACGGTTTTAAGAAGCTAGTGTACTGCCATATAGTATAAAGACATTTTCTTTGTGACTTATGCAAGTTAGACTGTTTCTTTGCTGTTTTCTTATTATTTTAAAAGGAGATAGCTGTAGATCTAAGGGAGTTTTCATAGTATGTCTATTTTGAGCCTAAGGTTACGATGATAAGGATGTGGGCATCCCTATCCTTGTACTCCCTTTTCTACCTGAACTTGTACTGGGGTTGCAGGTATTTGAGATTAAGACTATAGAAGGGGCCAAGCAGTATTTAAAGCCCAGTGACTTTTTAAAAACTACTTTGCAGAAGATTTAATGGGTTACCTATGTTGTATACAAATAAAAATGAGAGTATCAATGGGTAAAACAAACAAACAAACCATTTTCGAAGGGTGGTATGACCTGAGTGTGGACGAATTTTATCAATTTTGTGGGTTACTGTTGACATGGAGGACTTGTTCCAGTTCTAAGTGTTGATAGTCAACAGATGATGGTCGGAAAATCTCTTTATAATGGATTGCGGATTGGAGCCTTAGAGACATGCTCGAAGTTATTATGAGTTTTGTTTAAAAGTATCATGTTCACAAACTAAGGACCCATAGGATAAACTTTATAAAGTGAGAATGTTATATACATATATTAATATAAAAAATAAAACTGTTTCAGCCAAGTCAGGTTGTTTCAACTGACAAACACATGGAGAGATAACAAAACTACATCACTTATGTCAAACATTCATAGTTCTTACAAAATGCTTACACTGAGAAAAAACTAAAGTTAATGGAAATTTCAGAGAACTACAGATCTGGGGAATGTAGGTTTGCACGACAATGTACCTGTTGCTACAAAACCACCACTTATTTCTCACATGCCATGGATCCTGAGCTTTTACTGATGTTCCCTGAAATTGTAATTGTGATACCAAACTATGCAAACTGAGAGAAAAATAATAAGTGTTAGGTATACAGTTGTGAGATTTTCTTATGCTTTCAGAAAACAAAAACTTTCTTTCTTCATAAACATAGTCACCCTATTATGTTTTCCTGGTATATCATGATTAGATGTATTAATTTGTTCAATGAAAAAAATTAGTACACAGTATACAATAAATATATATCTAAATTGTAATTTTATTTCTGTAAGTCAATTTATAAACAATTTTAAAGACTATTTCAAAATCTGTTTTATATTTTAACAACTTGAATCTGAATGTTGAAATATCTTACTTTTACCAAAATAAACTCGCGAACTTACCGGTACCAGTATTAGTATTTAAAGACATGTCAATTCATTATTTACTATCACATATACCTGATATTTAGTTTTCTGTTGCAGATATTGTTATATTTCAATAATATAGCAATTATTTTTCAATTATCCATCATACCTTCTTTTTTCCTTCTTCGTCAAAATGTAAAATCTGGATTTTTATCCAGAAAAAAATAAACTAATCCTCATATTTATTAAAATGAACAAATATGTAACTACACATTAACAACTGTGTTTGAATTAAAGCCCATTAAATTTCCTTTAAAATGAAATATAACAAGTATACATGCACTTCAGAACCTAGGCAGAAATATGTTTTAAAAAACCCAGTGTGTAATAAGGAGTAAAATCACCAAAATCTTATGTCAGAAGAAGAAATCACAGTCTTTAGGCAACAGAAAATTTTATATCACAACGAGAGAATTTTAAATCACCCAGTCTTTAGGCAAACAGAGAATTTTAAATCACAGTATTTAGGCAATGATAAAATTTAAATCACAGTCTTTAGTCAATGCGAGAATTGTAAATCACAGTCTTAGGCAAATAGAGAATTTTAAACCACAGTCTTTAGGCAAAAAGAGAAATTTTAAATCACATAATCTTTAGGCAATGAGAGAATTTTAAATCAGTCTTTCCAGTGCCAAATTCTTATCACAGAGAGCAATCTTTAACTAGAAAAAAAAATAAACCCAAACAAAACAATTATTTGACCTTAGTCAGAATACTTGACATATTAAAAAGAAAACAGCGGTTAGATTAATTTGGCAGATCACTGCTTGTCAAGACAACATGAAAATTGAATGGAATTGTAATACTTATGCAAACATGGCTACACACTGAAAATCAAGCATCAGTTTGAAACAACTAGACGAAGCTCAGCTGTCATAAAAGAAAAGTATATTATTATTTTTATCTTATTCGTTCACTTTAAAAATTGTTACTTTAATATAATAAATTCCTAAATGATGGACCAGACAATGAGGTGATAAAATAAAATCATGACTGAAGCAGCGGCTATGTTCAAAACCAGTCTGAGTGGAATGGGTAGAAATATTTAAAAAGAAAAGTGCTTGGTGAATGAAAAAGACTTTTATTTTTCTAAAATCTGACTTGAGGGCAAGGAAATCTCTGAAGATATTTGTTTGATAAAGCCATATTACCATCATATTACCAGATATGTCAGCAGTCATTTAACTAAAAATGTTGATATTTTAACCAAAAGAAAATTAAACTCATATTAAGATTAAAGATTAAAGAACAGTTGCAATTTCAAAGTAAGCTGTTTGATGTGAACATTGTTGCAGTGACACTTTCTAACTATAGACAATATGGAAAAGCTAAGCCCAAATCAAGTGAACATACTGTAAAAACATAACTCCAAATTTTGCATTACTTGAATAAAAACAATTCATAATTATTAAGATAAAGATGTTTAAATGAAAAGAAATAAGTGTGAAAGAATCAATGAAAATAAGGGTGGGTGGGAGAAACACGGGAAAAAATATAAACAAAAACAAAAGCATTAGAAATGAGAGAATAAGACGAGTTACCTTTCCGAAGCTTTTCCTGACAGTCCTCAAATTTTGATTTGAATTCTTTGGCCAATTCAATATTCTGGGAGGAAAAGAAAAAGGAAAATGATATGTAGACTTCCTTATCTGTTAAGAAAGATTGCTTTAAACAATGATCAATACAGTACGATATAAAAAATTTTTTTAACAAGAATTTGTATTAACAGGAGTAATTCCATTTGTTCCATGGCCATGCAAACTGCTTCTTTATTAAGTCAAGGAAGAAAATCCAGAAGCAAAACAGCTTTTGGAAATCAAGAAAATAATTTGTTAGTATACGACATATTTATTATCCACTTCCTAATCAAGCCTTGTCCTATATATTGATTTCTGGAACTTAAACAATTCACTTATAGCAGCAATACTTTATTTTGCAAAAATGTAATCTGACCTCTTCAGTCAGTTCAGTAGAAATTGGAAAGTTACAATGGCTGCACTTGCCAGCGTTTTCTCATAAATGCATATATTATCCAAAAAAGACAATTACTCTGAATGTAAAAGGGCAAGGCCATTGTTCTGATTTTAAGTCTCAGGATGACAAAAAGTATTAAAGCAGTTTCCAATTTTCAGTCTGTGGAAAAACAAAAAATTAAAATGATAAAAAACCCTCAAATTTAAAACTTTCCCCAGAATATTTTGACATTTTAATGATTTTCCAGCCTGAAAAGGCTAAAATAAAAATTCCAGATCTGTGCAGGAACCCTGCTTTAGCATAACAATTAAGTGTAAAAAAGAACAATAATAATCAAGTTCCATAATAACCACATTTAAAAACAGGCACAATCCTAACCTCAAACACTTGCATTACAAAAATTAATAATAATTAATAGCTTTGAGTCTAGAAGAGTTTCAAGAAAATTACTTTAAATTTGACAGCAAACTGCTCTGTTCGTGGTTCATTTTCTGTAAAGTCATTGGCTATCCAGCACCATGCTGTTTCTGATGTTGTCATGGGGCGTAACTCCATCAATGGGGTAATCATGTGATTGCAAGCCACTTTAAGCACCTGCTCCCGTCGCATCAGCACTCGGAATGCCACTGTAGCAGGAGAAATAAAACAATTGCAAATAGAATTTTTCAATAAAACCAAAACTGTAAATTTATTATTATGCTGCACAATATAGTAATAAGAAAGGACAGTATAGTTTAAACAATTTCTACGATAAAATCTGTAACTATCTGAAAAAGATAATTTCAAATAACTTTTAGTAGGCTATAATGTAATAATAGATTATTATTATAAAGCTTTTTTGACACTTAAAGAATGAGTGTTTTCAAACATCATCCTTACATTTTTCTTTATGTTTCATCAACTTCATCTCTCCTATGCCTCTCTCCTTCCACTGGTTGCTGTCAAAGCGATAAAGTTTGGCCCTTTGGACAAACAATGGCTCCCATTCCTCTTCACCTACAAATAAATAAATAAATGATGATGAATATAAAGGCCCAACTTTGAGTCTCTCTTCCAAATAGCTGTACACCTGGAGGGGGGGGGGGGGGGGGGGGGGGCGGGGGCACCGCAAGTGAAAGAGGATGTTTGCCTTGCAATAATTTATTAATGGAACATGATGTACATAAGCGAAAATTGCACCACCCTGGTTTTTGGGGTAGGGGTGGGAGATGCAAATATCTCTGGAAGTACTGTAAAATATTTGAATTTTGTTTCTGATTCAGGATAGATTCTTCTTGCTTCCTGCACTTTGGTGTATTTCTGACAAGCAGTATTGTAAAAGGTTTGTTGATACAGTGGAGAAGGTGTAAAGTTTGAAATTTGTTTTAGGTTTTACATTTTATGAATACCACTTTCTAGAAAGTGTACACAAGTTACAAAACAGTGACACATACTTGTCTATATTTAAAAAAATAATAATAAGTGATATGTAAATTATGTTACTGTTTTATTACTGATTATTTTGAAAGAAACTATAAATGAGCATATATTACTTCTGATAATGATTTACTGTCATTTTGCCAACAGCTGATAATATACTAGTCTAGTATGATAAAAGATGATCAAATATTATTCTTTAGTAAGTAAGTGAACATTTAGTTTTTAATAGGAATGAACTATCAAACAATCCTGTTACAGTTGCAGAGTTAGGCAAATTTGTTAAACAACCAAGTTGTCTCCATTGACTTTCACCCAGTCCTCAAAACAAAATTCCTCATCTACAAGGCCAGTTTTGTTGGCTAAAATGCAGACTGATCAAATATGGCTTTTGTAAATTTTGGCTAAAAACCTCTTTCATTTAAGAATAACTGCAACTCGGAGACAAATTCATTTAGGACGAAAATGTTACCCTCCGCTAGTTTAATTCAAGTACTGAAAATGAGTCATGATTCTTGGACAGTTTTGCAAGTGGACATGGACATGGACAATATTTATGGGAAATACATTTTCATTCAAGAAATGTTTTGAATTTCCAGATAACATCTATTAGTTTCCTCGTTTCAAGGTGCAGCAACTAACCCATTTGTTTCAAGGTGCAGCAATTAACCCATTTGTTTCAAGGTGCAGCAATTAACCTATTTGTTTCAATGTGCAGCAATTAACCTATTTGTTTCAATGTGCAGCAATTAATATGTCTGTGTACTTGTTTTAAAATATGACAATTAACTTGTCTGTTTAACAGTTTCAATGTATGACAATTAACATCTGTTTATTATCAGATACAATTAGCCTGGATTTGTTTACTTGTTTTACGGTGCAGTAATTAGTGTTTACCAGTGTAAATGTATGACAAATAAAATCTGTTTATTATCAGTTACAAGTAGCCTGGTTATTTACTTGCTTTACAGTTGGTAATTAATGTTTGTATACCTGTTTTGACTTGAACGAGTTCAGGAAGTGGTATGAGTGGTTCAAAATGAATATCATCACTGGGAGGCACAGATCCATCTTCACCCTCATCTCCACCTGCATCACCGCCACCACCTGGGGATCCAGCATCAAACAGTTTTTGGCCGGCACCCATAAAATGAAATGGTTTGTTGGAGTCTGCAAAAAACCCAAAAGCAGTCGAGGTGGCTAGATCAAGAAAGACAAGAATATCTTAACAACATTAAATGGAGTGCTAGCTCTTTATAAGTTGAGAAATATAAGAATGCATGCCATTGGCAGTATTAAATGAGTACTAGCACTTAAGGTGAGTAAAAGCTGAGAAAGAATGCATGTTATTAACATTAAACAGAGTACTAGTACTTGTAATACATACCTCTACCACTATTAAATGGAGAACTTGTAATACATACCTCTACCATTATTAAATGGAGAACTGACTATATACCTCTACCATTATTAAATGGAGAACTTGTACTACATACCTTTACCACTAATAAACAAACAGTTTAACTAGAGAACTAGTACTTGTACTACATACCTCTACCACTATTAAACGGAGTACTAGTACTTGTAATAGATACCTCTACCACTATTAAACAGAGTAACAGTATTTGTATTGCATACCTCTACCACTATTAAACAGAGTACTACTACTTGAAGCAGCCAGAGCCGAGAAAGACAATGCATCTGCTGCTCTCCCAAACAGGTCTTCTCCAACACCTGAAACCATGCAACAATTTTTGTCATTTATAATCTCTTTTAACATTATGAAAGAAGTATTCAAGTAGAAGTAAAAATTTAACCTGTAGTACAATAGATTAGTTTTAGCACTTTAATAATGAACAACACATACTAACCTCTAAAGTAAATAATTTGAAATACATGTACTGAAATAAATTCATGAAACTGTTACCATTTGTAGATAAGTTAATAACAAATGTGTGCACAATTGTAGGTGGTGAAAACTTCTTATAAAGGATATATAAATAATTATTGAAATAAGAAAAATATCTCTTATGAATTTTATGTTTGCCCAATACATTTTTAACTGCATATAAATTTGTGCGTGTACATAAAAATAAAGAATACTTTTTTCACTGATTAGGAGTTAATTGTATTCAAGTTAAATCTAGTGTACAATATAGTAGGTGACTGTATTCAAGCAGAAGTATGAATCTAATGTACAATATAGTAGGTGACTGTATTCAAGTATAAGTATAAATCTAGTGTACAATATAGTAGGTGACTGTATTCAAGCAGAAGTATGAATCTAGTGTACAATATAGTAAGTGACTGTATTCAAGTATTAGGTAAAAATCTAGTGTACAATATAGTAGGTGACTGTATTCAAGCAGAAGTATAAATCTAGTGTACAATATATTAGCCTGGGTGATGATATGAATGAGTTACCATTAAGGTCAGTCTGTAGTGGAATGTAAAAATTTATAAACATCTGAAAAGACAAATTTTCTGAACTACTGCACATACAAACGCATCTACCATAACGTAATCTAAATTTACAATTTTTTAAAATGACAATGGTGTATATTTTATGACAAATGGTGTAATTATCTGTATCTGATGCTAGCTGAAAGAAAGCTGAATCAGTATGACAAAATACTTTATATTGGATCCCTTTAAAAAAAAAAAATCAATAATATTACACAAATATTCTTAATTTCTTCATGCAATAAAAACATATCACAAAATGCTTTAATCCTGAATATTGCTTATATTTTCAAATATAAAAGCACTAATGCAATGTGTACAGGATTTTCTACTTTGGATTCATTTACTGATAAATTAAAAAAGAATACTCACTATTATTAGTATTTTTTTCTACAGTCTTAGTTTGTGATATTTCAGCTGCTGTCCTGATTTGGGGGGATTTCTGATGGTCTGTAACAAAAAGTGACTGAATCAGAAATAATACTAATAAAACTAATAGTGACTTCGAAAGAGTGCATAAGTTTACAAAGCGTTAAGCTATTACAATACTAAAGAAATGTGCAGTACAACACAAAATACATACATTAAATATAGCAAACAACATATGACGATAAGATTATGAAATAAAAAAAGACTAGTGAGGTATGACAAAGCCAAGTAATCCATTTTGTTCAAGAGATTATCTGTACCAGTATCAACTATTGCAGAAAACTGTGAATTTTGTTACTTTCAATTAAAAGTAATGTTTCATGTTAATAAACAAATAAATGGTGGCAATATACAATTATTTCTTATGAAATCAGTTATTAATAATTAACAATTTAGACTTCAAAAAATCTTTGTGATGCTGATTTTTCAATGTGAAAATCATATTCCCAAGAGAATACTTTAGAAAGTTTCATAAATAATGCACTTAGCATTAAACTTAGATGGATTTTACATTTGGAAATGGAATGGGATATTTGAATAAATATATATTGGTAACATTTACAGTTTATCTTTAATTTTATTTGCATTTGTATTTCAGTTACTGTGGATGGTCAGCTCTGTCAAAATTCATATCCTGTGATTTACTGATTTGCAAGTTCAACAATCACCATTCACATGCATTCTCAAATTTATTCTCTGTTAATGTGCTTTTAAATGTGGCCACTAGTGAAGCTCTTAAGAGAGGATTTAAAAAAATTAATTACTGATCATAACAGCAACATGTCTGGATTCTAAGATTGAAAAATAACAATTTTAAATATAGTATGTAACCAATGAAAACAAATGACCAGTCAATCAAAGCAACTTGTATGGATAGACAATTAAGCACCAAGAGCACATATTCAACATAAATTTAAACAATTAAAATCACTCAATAAGCTTGTGTAATTCATTCAATTTTAACATTTTCATAAGCTTGTATTCATGTTTAAAATAAACAAAAATCCCCAATAAAAATATGAACTGAAAATTTAAAACTGTTTTCCTTATATTAGGTACTGGTAACTAAAAATGATTTTAATGAGAAACTGCTTAAAACAATTCTTTTAAAGAAAGTACATGAAAATGTAAGAAAAAAAAAAGTGATTATCTTCATTGGTTACTGAGATATACTCTTTTATAGTCGAGAATTTGCCTTGTCAAAAAGTAATGCATTATTTCACAAATTTAACAAGTTGCCGTTCCTACAGAAAAGTCAACAACATTTAAAAGTTACTTATTTTGAAAAAGAAGTTGTTGTGAGCACAAAATAGGAAAATGGAATCATTTGAAATAATTATATCATGCAACTAGCATGTCAAAGTTGTTCTAAATAGTAAATTTTCAAACTCCAATTTACACAAAACAGCATTTTTGAGGTCAATTAGTGGTTGATGTAATAGACTGCTAGGTATAAATTATATTTTTATTTGGCAGTACCTATTACCTAAAACTGATGTTTTTCCCAAGAAAGGTCTATCACTTACATTTAAAGATATACACCAGCAAAATTTGAAAAAACATCCATTTTCATAAAATAAACAGTTTATTTTTTTAGAAATGTAACAGAAAATCATAAATATTTTAAATACCTCTGCACTTAATGCAATGAAAATTGGCATGGTGTTTTAACTGTATATGCTCCATGTTAAAATATATCCAACAACACTTCTTTATACATTTTACTTAGTCATTTGCTAAAAAAATGTGGACTAGTGGGGGTGTTATCCAGCTGGATGAACATCTATTAAATCTCTGTATCTTTGTTGTACTGCAGATATAGCCATAAAATTTGCACAATAACTGCCTTTGATATATAGCATCCAAATACAGAATCAACATTATCTTAAACTTAATTAACTAATAAATATTTTTACTCATATACTTCTTTGGGTCACTTAAAACAATTAAATGACACTAGATATCTTGATTCTGCTGATGAAATAACTTCACAGACTGATTGTAATGTCAGGTCACAAAATATAATTGATTTAATTATTTTTAATAATTCACAAATTAATATACTTTTAAAAAATTGAAACTACTGGTGTATAAAATCTATAAAACCTTAATGCATTTCATCAATTAACAGAACTGAACTCATCTTCAAAAACTAACATGTCAAATATGCCTTATAGTCTGACTTTTAATAACTGCTGTCCAACATTTTTGACTGTATATGTCTGCTCAGTGTACACTGAGGGATAGAACTAGCATCAGTCCCATTTTGCATGCTTTGGCCAACTCCATTCTGTGTATGAAACTATGTTACGTATGTAATAGGAGCTATGCAGAAGACACGCTGAGTGGTAATTGAGAGAACCCCCCTCCTTCTATTAATTTGTAAACACAAAATGTCATCCAGTCAGCCTGTCATGGAACATGTGTACAACAGTGATCACGTTTTTGAGATTTAGATGACCAAATCTTTGATAAACTGGGTAAGTACTCATTTATTTTAGTAAAACAGGTATTTCTATATGTAACTATCATTTTCAGAGTTTTAAATAAAACATTTTATGGCTGGAAAATAAACTTCGATCAGACAGCCACTTTATACAACATTTTGATTTCAATATGTAATTGGGTCATGATCCACGATTATGCAGTTAATTTTATAGAATATAATTTGATTAAAATTTTTGGTGGAATTAATTGTAAATGAACCTATATATAGTATTTAATAGATTTTTCATGTTTATAGGCAGATTTGCTTTACCAGAAGGTTTTGATAGGGTCATAATAAAACTAGAAATGACAGCAGATGAACTATTTTAGCTTACCAAGTTTGGATTTTTATTGATGGATTGAATTTTATTAACTGAAAAAGTACATTCCACTGCAAATCAATAAATAGGGTCACATTTTAGTTTTAATACACTTACAAAATAGTGAATTACGACTGCACTGCTAATAATGGGACTGGAGTGGCTGTTGTTGGGTGTGTTTGCAGCATTTATGTTTGCATAGGCTTATATGATAGAGAAAAATTTGCCATTCACACATATTTCAGATTCAAATTCGGTTATACAAGTCTATTTTTTTAACCTTACAAATGGTTCAGATTATCAGCAAATGATAAATGCATCTGAAAGAGGAAGACCCACAAACATCGAGCAGAAAAGACAAAGACTTTCATCTGATACCAAGTTTATTCAGATCAATGCATTATTAACTGTCTCATTATTAGTGAGAAAGCAAGCAATTTAGAGACTTCTTTCAGTTGTCTGCCAACTTTTGCTGGTGTGTGCTGCTATTTATTTATATGCAGAATAAAAAGCAATGATAATGATTATTAGGACTATACATGCCCTGAAAGAATGCTATACAAAAGTTATGTAAAACTTTGATTCATGGCAGTGTGTTTATTTAAGGACTAGCAACACCCATGACAACTGTGCTTTCCCATTTATGATCACACAATGCAATGAGCACACTTACCTAATGCAGGTGAGCGACAAGGATCATAATCCTCACAACCAATGCACCCTGGACACCCTGGGCGATTCTCATACAGATAGAACGTGTCTGGAAGTAAGAGTTTGCGAGCACGCTCTATTTGATCTGCAGTTGGTTTTTCTTCATGGTCAAATATAACATCATCTGCACAAAGGATCCAAGAGTAATAAAACTGCATACCAGCACCAAAAATTGCTGAGCAGAAAAATCTGTCTTCTTACACAACTGACATAACAATATTAATAAAATTTGCCACCAAAAATATTAACCAATGAATGAATTCTGAAATCATCTGAATGACTGACACATTAGAAGATACTGCCATCATGAGCACAATTCTGAATAAAATTATCCAATATGCATAGTATACCATATGAAGAAAATTGTGCTATTAATTATTGATTGCACTCTTCAAAATTAAAAAAAAAAGATTCAAAGCAATAAATGGTGATTATTTACCATCTTGTTCAGTAAACAGTTTACGGGAAGCACCCTCTGCAGTAGAGGAAGCAACTCCATTTGGCTGAACAGAGACTGCTGAAGACTTGTTGGGGGTTGTTATTTTTTCTTTAGATTTATCAAACAGAACTTTGAATTTGTTGGCTGTTTCTACATCGCGGAATCGGACTGCTAGCTGCTCCATTTTCCCTTCTCCTTCTGAGAAATCCATGGCATACCAGATCCAGGCTTTACCATCACTACGAGCCATAGGCTTCATATCCAGATCCATGGATATGTAATGGTTGCAGCAGATCTTTAATACCTGTTCACACAATAATCAATTCATACCATTACCAAACAGACATATAGCAGTTGCTCACAAATAATCAATTCAAACTAACACCAAACAGACAAAAAATTGCTTACAGATAATTCATACCATCATCAAACAGACAGATCTTTGCTCACAAATATTATAATTAATTTATACTATCATGAGACTGATACTTGTTCGCAAATAATTCATACTAACACCAAACAGATACTTGTTCATAAACAACCAATTCATGCAAACATATTATAGACATATTTGTTCACAAACAACCAATTCATGTAAACACATTAAAGACATATTTGTTAACAAACAACCAATTCATGCAAACACATTACAGACATACTTGTTCACAGTTCATAAATGATGTATCATGTAGGTACAACTGTTCTGATGTATCATGTAGGTAAAACTGTTCTGATATATCATGCAGGTAAAACTGTTCTGACTAAACATAACATAAGTGCTATAATTATGTAGGTAAAAGCATAAAACTGTTCTGATGTATCATGTTGGTAACAATGTTCTGACTAAACAAAATGTAAATGCTATAATTATGTAGCTAACAATGTTATGATAAACTAAAAGAACAATGATAAGCACAGTGAGTGTGATGCCACTAGATCTTGGTGAAATATATCTCATGTGAATCTAATATCTATTCATTATCAAATATCAATTTAATATAATGACTGATTTGATTTTTAATTAGCAATGAATTCATAAAAGTTATACTACAACATAACTGGCAATAAATTCATAACAGGTACTGAAACAAAGCCAGATGCATCGCATAACTTGCAAAAAGCTTATAATAAACAAAGCTAACGAAACAAAACTGAATGCATGTCTATAAGAGCTAAAAGTTTATAATGACATAAAGTTTTGTGATTATTTTTGCGGTTATCACCGCTATCGTAATTAATGATTCATTACTGGTATTGGGTTTTCACCCACACATTCGTAATACAGATTTTCATTAGTGTTTGATATTTGCTGTTATCACTGCTGTTGTAATTGATCATTTGCTTTGGGTTTTCACCCACATATTTGTACCAGTTGTTCATTGCGGTTATCACCGCCATTCATGTTGTTGATTTTGCTATCTTTTTATTTTATTTTATTCATCATTTCATCACTCTTATTCCCCATCCCATGAATGTTGTGTGTGGATGTTTCTGGATGAACGAACAGCCGTATGAAAGTTAGCCCCATTGTTAGAATAAATTCTGTTAACTCTTTATCAAGAGTTGGGCTTTTCTTTCACTGTGAGGAAATGCATTAGTGCAGTTGCTTGTTTGTTCATCCCTCATATTTACATTCACACTCGCCTACTCACACTCACAGCTGACTTTCACACTTTACCCCGCATTAAAGTACCCCTCCCCACAAGAACATCGTGGTGTCTGAATGCGAAAGTTGGTCATTTTATATCTTGCCACTCAGTGTGATCTCGGCATCACAGATGATCCCCCCCCCCCCCCC
Organism: Sinotaia quadrata; assembly: GCA_028829895.1. Classification (NCBI taxonomy): domain Eukaryota; kingdom Metazoa; phylum Mollusca; class Gastropoda; order Architaenioglossa; family Viviparidae; genus Sinotaia; species Sinotaia quadrata. Next base: position 119,261,442 of record CM054177.1, on the reverse strand, counting down.
ATCCAGGAGGAGAGGGCCAGCCCACGACACATACAAACACACTTCCCCTCTTATAATTAAACACATATTTATTATATATATATAAAAAAATCATCCCATCATAAAGATAGAACACACAGCCTAAACCAATTCACAGAAATATTACTTTAACAAAGATAACAAACTCAAAAGCTCACAATTCAAACACAGAAACACTACTTTAACAAAGATAATAAAATCAAAACTCACACTTCAAACACTACTTTAACAAAGATAATAAAATCAAAACCTCACACTTCAATCACTACTTTAACAAAGATAATAAAATCAAAAACTCACAATTCAAACACTACTTTAACAAAGATAACAAAATCAAAAACTCACAATCCAAACACTACTTTAACAAAGATAATAAAATCAAAAGCTCACAATCCAAACACTACTTTAACAAAGATAATAAAATCAAAACCTCACACTTCAAACACTACTTTAACAAAGATAACAAAATCAAAAACTCACAATCCAAACACTACTTTAACAAAGATAACAAAATCAAAAGCTCACAATTCAAACACTACTTTAACAAAGATAATAAAATAAAAAGCTCACAATTAAAAAAACACAGAACATATTCTTAAAGCAAACCTATCCCACCAACCCAACCCAGTTGTTTACAGTATATATATATATAAAAAAAAAGGACCCACAACAGTTGCCACAAATCGAACAAAGAACATTCACAGAAAAGCACCAAGCAAGAGCAGCAGAACACCTGTCAAAATACCCTCTATGAATTAAAGAGAAAAGAGGAAGGCTCCACAGGAATTCCCTCAAAACCAAGAACATCGTAAAGATGAAAAGTTTTAATGCAATTCCTGTGGAGCAAAAGAAGTACATGGAACAACAACTTAACCACTTGTTCATTACTACTACTAGTTTAAATACTGTGATTTTGACACACCTGATCTCGCCTCATGAGCACTCGGGTACGGCCATTTTCCCTGTGCTCTAGAATTTTAAACACACCTCGCCCTTTCTCCTTCCATTCTCCTTCCACAAAGCGGTAAAGCTTAGCTCGGTTCTCAAACAAAGGAATCTCTTCTTCTTCACCAGTCTTTACTTCAACCTTTTCTGGCAGAGGTACAACTGGTTCAAAGAAAATGTGAGAATCTTCTCCATCCTGTTGATAGTATAAAATAATATTTTGAAGTATTACAGACAAGAAAAAGATCTGCTTGAAGTACTGCATACAGGAAATAGATCAGCTGGAAGAAATACACAGGAAAAAGATCTGCTGGAAGTAATTACAGACAGGAAAAAGATTTTGCTTGAAGTATTGCACACAGGAAATAGATCTTGGAAGTACTGCAGACAGGAAAAAGATCTGCTAGAAGTATTGTGGAAAGATAAAAGTAATGTTGGAATTATAATTTATAGCAGACAGCTAAAAGAAATTCTGGAAATACAGCATAAAATATAAAAAGGTTAAAAATAAATGTTTGAAATATTACAGACAGGAAAGAGAGTTGTTGGAAGTATAGCAGACAAAGAAAAAGAGTTGTTGGAAGTATTACAGACAGATAAAAGAAATGTTGGAAGTATTAGAAAGATAAAAGATATACACCAGAAAAATGTAATCACATTATGCACTATATAACTTATGTTCTCGTGCAAATGAGAATGTAGCTACCTTTCCCTTTTTCAAGTAAATCAATCCAACAATCTTGTGCCACAATCCTACCATCACCAATCAACTCAAACTTCTTACATCATTCACTTTTATAAGTCCTTCTAAATTCTCACAGATAATAATTTCTGCAATAATGGATATTTTTTCTATTTCATGCACACTCATAACCAATAATCTTAACTTGAATGGTTTGAACTGTCTAAGTAAAATTCAAAATGATTCCAGAGATGGACCAGAGACACAAAATTTATATATAACCATATTTCAAACCTAGATTTTAGTATTAACAATATGTTCACATAACCATTTTAATTAATTTATATCCCCAGTTCTCAAAGAAATTACATTTTACTAGCAATCCCTTGCCTAAGTTATCCATCTGCAGGTTCAGAAATTATCAGAATGGAATTCAATATCTATCAAAAGGTTAACAAATTCATAGCCATTTTATCAAAGATTAATATATGACTGTAAGAATAAATTACACTTATTAAATTTGTTTAGGTTTATAGCGGTCAGAAGCTTTGAACACAAATTTATTACCTTGTTCAGGTAGTGACCATTGTCGTCAGCATCAGGTGATTTAGGTGAGGTAGCTAGCTGTTGTGCTTTCTGATACTGTGTCTGAGGAGTCATGCTGAATGTAAACTGAAAGCCTGTCTCTTTCCTTTCACTTCCTGCCTGAATTGTTGGTGACGTCACCTGTCCCAGTCTAGCCTGGAACCCAGAAGCTTTGAAGCTTTCTGAGGAAGGTGTTGGAAAACTGGACATCCAGCCAGGACCAGATTTTGTTTGTTCTGCAGAAGATGAGGACTGGACCGAAGAATTAAAAGCAAATCCTTTGGCACTCTGATCAGTGCTTGTTTTGTCTTCAGTCATAAGAAGTTGCTTCAAAAGACTTCCACTGCCATCTTTATCTCCAGACTGGTTTGGAAAGATGAAGCCACTACTGGTGCTTGTGGTACTTGTTACTGTAGATGTTTGAGTGGTAGTGGCAGCAATGGTACTGACAACACCAAACCCACAGCCTGTTGTTGCAACAGAAGTGGATGAAGAAGTCGTGCCAAATTTGAAACCAGATACTTCAGGCAGCAGAAACTTAAAACCAGTACTGCCAGCACTTGGGCCTTGTATGTTCTTGGAAGCAGGCACTACAAACTTGAATCCAGATTCAGCTGTTCCACTTTCAGAGCCACCACTTCCAACCTTAAAGCCAGTTGGAACTGAGCCTGGCTGAACTCCAAACTTGAAACCACTTCCCGTTCCTGGCTTATCTGCTTCAGTTGTACCCCCAAATTTGAAACCACCAAAACCACCTGAACTGGATGTGCTAGAGGTTCCAGAAATGCTGGACACTGCAGATTTAATGTCCTCTTGTTTGAGTCCAGGTTTAAGTGTCTGGCAAGCTGGGCACTTCTGAACAAATGCAGAGTTTTGAATCAGACAACCTGAGCATTCCCAACTGCCCTCCTTTGGTTTGAACATTTCTGACAGAGACTGAAAGCAAATAAAATCAATAATTATATACATAATTATATTTTGATTTGATCATTTCTGACAGAATGAAAGCAAATTAAAATCATTAATTAAATATATGATTATCTTTTTTCTGTTTAGAAGGAAAGTAGATAATAAATATGTATATATTTTAATTGCTGAAAATTACTTTTAAGCATTATATAATGCTGAATGCTCAAATGTGGAAATATTAAATAGTTATCAGCTATATATATATAAATACTTCTTTACTAATCTTATTTTACGTAGAAAAATTTCTTTTTTCATCATACAAGACAAACATAGCAGAATAATACAATGGTGGATATTTCCCTGTTAACATTATAAATTTACACATTTATACATGCACACAAATCTATAGAAGAGAAGATTTTAGCAGCCAGGGCAACAGCGCATATCTATCAAATGAAATATAGAAGTAATTTGAATCATTACCTGTGTGTTAACCTGTTTAACATCTTCAGGCTTCAGTGTCTGGCAAGCTGGACAGCGCCAAGTGGCTGCAGAATTCATGACAAGACAGCCAGAGCATTCCCAACTTCCTTCTTTAGGTCTGAACATCTCTGACAAGGACTGGTAGATGACAACGAATATTCAATAAAAAAATAATTTTACTATGAGATTATGATAACTGCAAAATTCTAATGACCCTAGTCTTACAAGAAAAAAGAAGAAAGACACAGGATCCTGCAATGGTTTTCAAATGATCACTGTGACAAAACCCCACCCTAATTGGTTATGATTATTATTATTATTAATCAACCATAAGTAATTACAAGTGATGAGAATCTTAAGTTATGTTATTAATAATTCTCCAGAAGGCACCACTCATCTCTCACTTGGCAGATACGCGGGCGCTGTAAACGTTTTCTCTCTTGCACAACATTAAAGACAAACATTTACTGCCACACAATATTTCTGTAGGTGGAAAACTTCTTACCAAAGGAAAAAATAAACCTGTCTTTAATCTATATTTAGTGAGCCCCCATCCACCCACTACCACTCCAACATATGGTTATCAATATGTGTAAGAAGGTCAATAAATTTAACAATAAATATATTAAACCAACAATCAAATATACATACAGCAAATACAATGAAAAGATTATTTGACTATTGATTATTTGATTATATTTCTATGAAACAACCTTTGAATAATTTAATTTATTACTGTCTTATATCCTAACACATAATTCAGCAGATTAATATCAATATAAATCAAGGATCATTCTTATCATAGAACAGAAATGGAGTTACAGAGAGATAAGTGATAATAGTTTGTACATAACCTTGTCAATGGCGATGCCACAATAGTCTTTCGCGCTCTTATGTAACAATGTCACAAGTTTATTGTTCACAACAGAATTGTCAATTCTTCACATGCTCCTCTAGCGCACTGTAGAATGTTCCAGGAGCCGTTGTTCTCTTGAGACTAATCTGAGCACTCCGCTGTATTACTTCCCATCAAGCAGAACAGTGTAGCAATTTCCAGTAACTTCCTTATACCAGAAATTCCATGATGTAGTTGAACATACTTTGCTGTCATATGTTAACAGAGTGCAGTGTGTCCTCACACTTAAATGCTGTGGTTGAGACTTCTTGAATCTACCATGGTCTTAACGGTTTATAAATCAATAAACCAGGAACTGGGAAGAAAATCCTAACAATCTCAAAAATTCCAGAAGAAAGGCTGCTTTTTCCCATTAAGCTAACGGCTGCCTTTCATGACCGTACTTCAGCCACACAAAATTCAAAGTGATTAGAAAATAGAATTATTTCAGTAGGTAAACTCTGATCTCTGTCCATCGAGATCTTTGTAAATCTTAACCATTGGATAATAAAACTGCTCATCCACTTAAGTCCTGTTTAGAATACATCAGCAAGTTCTAGCACATTCTCTTCATGAGTTATTTTAATTCTGGTACTTACAAAACAAAAGTACCCAAAGGCCATACCATGTTGACATTAAACAAGTAATATAATATTTAACTCTGCTCTGTCACATGCAAAAGTTACTACAATTGCAGACTAAGTGTTTCTGAGGGGCCCACAGCAAGTCAGATACTAAAGGGGATTTGTCAGGGAATATATGATAATCATTTCATCATCCCAGTCCTAAAAAGTACTAAAAAAAAAATGGCTTCATTTCCATGGAACTTTACACAGGAATACAGACATGCATAACTGCTAGCTTTCATTTCCATGGATTCAACATATCGATCTGTTTCCGTTACAATTAAATCAATTATTTTGTCATAATAAACAACCCCCAAATTATGACCATCAATCTCACAATGCAAATCTGCATGCCCCATAGTGTCTCAAAATTCAGCAAGGATGGCTGTACTACATCTTAGACCGATGCTTTGACTATTTTGGTCAACTCATGAAATATGTTTTTACCAAAGCTGAGTCAATCAATGCATGATATTTTGTGACTTTGCTTCAAAATCTCCTTTAGCTACAAACAGGTTTTGATATATGACCTCAGTAACTATTTTCAACATTAGCCACCATATATTCAGATGTTTTTTATACACCTATAGGCATGCTCATTAAAGTGCCCAGTTCACTGTTCATGTTGTTAATTGTTATAATAAATGGATTGTCTTCATGAAGTCCATTTAACCAAAATGTCAACTCTACTAGTTGCTTGTTTTGTATACTATAAAGAATCTAAAAAATTACATCCCAGTTCGGTGAGAAATAAATTTGTCAAAACAAATTATCTATGTAGTAAAACATTCAGTCTTCAGTCAAACCATTGAAAAATAAAATATCAGACCATTTTATCAGTAGCTGCAGGTGTTGCTGGAGTGACTTTCACAGATGATGAAGGTGGAGCAGAAGTGACGGGGGCTTTCAACCCTGCTTCAACAAGCTGTTTACAGCAATCTTCAAAGACAGATTTGAATTCCTTCGCTTTATCTGTGTTCTTAAATTTGACAGCCAGTTTTTCAATTTTCATCTCCTCCTCTGCAAAATCCTGTGCTGTGTAGCACCAAGCTCTATCTGAAGAGCTCAGAGGTGTAAGCTTCATTTCTCCAGAGATGTAGTGGTTAGCACACACCTTCAGCACCTATAGATATCAGTTTAACGACACTTTTAGCACTACACACATCTTGCATCTACATACACACATCTTGCATCTACAGATATCAGTTTTAATTTTACTTACAATACCTACGCACATCAACTGAAAGTCAGCTTCAGCACTACACACATCAGTTTGAACACTTTCAGCACTAGACACACCACTATACACATCAGTTTAACACTTTCAGCACTACACACATCAGTTAAAGGACACTTTCAGCAAATACACATCAGTTTAAAGATATTTTCAGCATTACACACACCAGTTTGAACACTTTCAGCACTATACATATCAGTTTGAACACTTTCAACACTATACACATCAGTTAAAGGACACTTTCAGCACTATACACTTCAGTTTAAAGATATTTTCAGCATTCATGTTTTAATATACATTTAAAAAATAATTTCACATCTTTCTAAACTTTAATTTAGCAAATATTTTACTGTATCAGTTGCTAAAATTGCTTTATTACATTCAGAAAAGCAAATTTTTATTATACCAGCAATATCATACTTCTTCAAGGAGTAATCTAAGTTTTGAAAAAGTCTCTCACTTGTTCACGACGCATGAGAATGCGGAATCTAAGTTTTCCCTTGGATTTGAGAATCTTAAGTTCTCCAAGACCACGCTCTTTCCACTGATTTAAATTGGAGTCAAAGCGAAAGAGCTTCACACGGTCGCCAAAAATCTGAAATATATTTGCCAAAAATCTGAAGAGACTAATATAGGGTCTTTTAATAAAATTTATACACATTTCGAAAACCAATATTGTTTAAAGAAACTGAAAAGTACAACATAATATTCAACAAATATAAGACTGTGTATACTGGCAACTGGCGAGACAAGCAATACTGATGACATAACTTACATATTACTGATTAAACTTAGCTTAGTATTGAATATTTTTACCTCATTTGGTACACACTATGTATGAAAACTCAGCATGTGATATGATTTATGATTGAGAAGGTAATAGTTGAGAATTTCACACCTGAAGAATAATTTAAGAAAGTAAATATTACCTTTACTTCATCTTCCTCTCCAGTTTTCACCTGGATTAACTCTGGCAGCTCTATGACTGGCTTGAAGTCCACATTTGGCTCATAATCTTCCACGGCCTCATCATCTTTACCACCTCCAGGAGACTTGAGGGGTGACAGCTGCTGAAAAGATGACTGGGAAGCTTGGAAGCTAATTGATCCAGGCTTGGATTTGTTGACCTCTGTTGGCTGACTTGCTGAACTCAAACTTGAGAAAGATATATTTGTGTTTGCCCCAAAGGTGAATGCCTGAGTAGAAGCCTGACTACTAGTGGTTGTGGGTGTTGACCCAAATGTAGAAGTGAGTGGTTTGGAGGGAGTGAATGTGAAACCTGCAAATGGTTTGATGGTGGAGTCTGAGGTGGTGAGAGCAGGAGGAACCTTAGCTGTGGGGCTGGTGACTTTGATGCTACTCTCTTTTAAATGGAATTTGGGGCTGGCTTTGGGCTTTTCTTCCTTGCTTTCCTGTCCTGATTTTACAACAGGTGTACTAGAAAATGTGAATCCACCAAAAACAGTTGTGCTACTAGGGGTAGTGGCATTTGGAGATACAGTTGTTGCTTTTTGCCCTGCCATTTTAGATGATGAAGGTACTGTAGAACTGGAAGTAGGCTGCATAAATTTGAATTATTAATGACAATTTCTATAACTGGATACCACACATGGCTTAACCAAGTAAAACTGTCAAAAATCAACTGACTTTCACATTCAGTTATTAACAAATTTAACTGGGGTTGAGGGTAGAGGGACTCGGCGAACTCTACTTAATTTACTTAAAGTTCAACGTAGTTTAAATTGGTTGGTAATTTCATGTAATCAAATATAAAGCAATATCTAAAAAAAATTATTTTGGTAAGCACAATGAAGACTAGCAATTGAATAGTATCCTTGAATGGTTTGATTTACAAACAAAAAAGACAGAAAAACACTGAAAATTGAAATTTTCTACCAACCGTGCTCACTGGTTTTCCAGTTGCAGTGGTTGTGACTGGCTTTGTTCCAAATGGTGGTGTTGTGCTCACAGTCTGTGCTGGTTTGATTCCCATGCTCTTCATAACTTGTTCCACAGCTGTCCGCATCTTTTTAGACTGATCAGCGGTGTCAAAGCTGCAGAAAGAATTTGAACAAAATAATCTTGCCTTATATGCACAAATACCTAAAAATCAGTTTAAACCACACATCTTCAAGTCTTGTTCATGACACAGGAATCTAAATCGTAAGTCCTGTTTATCTTTCTCATCGCTCAGCATATGACGATCATGTCCTATGGATCAAAAATTCAGGTTGCCCTCCACACACTATCTACCACCCACTGCATCAACTGGACTCAAACAATAATGCTCCATCATGTCCACATACTGCAGTAGTTTCTGAATTTTAAACAGGATTATTAAATCATCTCTGAAATCTTGCTCTGACGCAGTTTTTTTCATGTTTACCATAAACAAAACACCTGCTAAGTTAGTGACTTCTGTGTGACCTTTCTTATATAATTTAACTTTTAGCAGTCAAAATGGGTGCATCGAAATCCAGAATAGTCTACTCACTAGCTGTAACCATTTTCAAATTCCAAACACTTGTAAAAATTCAACACCATACTCTAACATAAGCAGTAATCACTGACATTAGGAATACAGGTATATCAGGTATTTCAATCTTTCAGTTAATTAACTCAATCCATCTATCCATTTAAGATCCATTACTTATGAAAGACAGATTTAGGTCATATATAATACATATTAGCAGCATATGTATGGCATTAATGAAGTCTGAATGTAAATGGTTGTGATGTGTCTGTCCACCTTTTCTTAATTAATAGATAAAACTATCTTACTTCCTATTTCAAATCTAATAACAATAATTTAAAATAGTAATAATAGTTGCGACTTTGTCACTTTAAATTCTTATAACAAGCTTTCTAACTTGAAGTTCTGACACTTTAATAATTAAACTTAGCATCAAACTCCCCAGATTGTTAGTTATTCAATTCTTAGCCCAGCTGGTTGCCGCTCTGGCCACTGGAAGCTTGCACAAAATATTAGTGTTGGAACAAGTGGACCCTTGGCTCTTGGTTAGTGCCCACTCAGACTGGACATGTGAACAGAGTAAACAAGTCGCTGGCAACTGGTAGAACACATAAATTCGTGAAACTTTTCTGATGGTCAATCTAATCAATTATTATCCTATAAAAAGTATTAAAATGATGTTTTAATCACATCTTGGTTTGTATTGTTACATAAAGACACCACTCCCCAAACAAAAAAGAAAAAGAAAAATGATAGAATGTTTAAGCTATTAAGTAGGCCTACACTTAAGGGTGTGTTGAATGATGAATATCATTGTAGGCCTACTGTTTGACATTTAAGCATTATTAAATACCTTTCATTTACCTTTGAAAACAGAACCTGAGGTATAATAAATTTTATTAAAATTATGTGGGTAAATAACAACACACAAATAATTAAAACTGATCGATGACAGTGCTGGCTGAGCACTTGACGTGTGTGGGTCTACCTGATGAATTGGATTGTCAATTTTTTCTAAAATGCTGCCCGGGTACCCACTTGAAAATTAGCATAATCTCTATCGCAACTCGTGATCTCTACACAAAGCTACTTAACCATTAAAGCATATGCTTTATTTCACATAGCAGCCAGTGGTATGCATCTAGTGACTTACGATTAGTTATGATCTTTATATGTACAACACAAACTTTAATTTTAATATGATCAATCATTACATAAATAAAATGTCAACAACAATAACATATTTAAAAATAGGCATCAAGTTCAATCGCCCTTCGCCAACAGAATTTCATCGCACAGATTTCATTTCGCCGTGTCACTATCCAATCGCTTGGCTGACTCTACACAGATGATGTCTTACCCATATTAAAAATATTACGATGTTATTATTTAATTTATTGATGTTAAAATACTGACAAGTTTGTTTACTGAGGTCTTATTAACATGCTACATGTATTCACGAGCACAGGAAAGGGTGTGAGCTATGGTGATCCATGTCATCCATAATTAGGTCTAAGTAGTCATTTTACTCTTTAAAATGCTATAATCTTTCGTTCAACAGGAAAAAAACCTCTTGGATTAAATGATCAATAAAGTGATTTTTAAAGTAATCCCCACATTTTTTTTTTTTAACTTTATGACTATAAATGGCTATAGCGCATAATTAATTATAGCAACATTAACCAGCTTTTCGCAGGCAACAACACATTTTATCTACAAATGAAAGAAATGAAGATTTCAAATAGTTATATAACATAATTTTTAAACAATATATTACATATAAAAAATATATAACACTCACCCAAGTCTAAATGTGTCATCCATTTTCTTTTCCTGATTTTGTGAGGGAAGCGACCATATGAAGTAATCTGGATTAAAGCTTGTGATGACCCTGATAGTTGCCAAAGTGTGACTTAAAATCACATCACGTGTGTCTTTCTTTGTTGCAACAATACTGCCCTGTTTGCAAGTAAAATGGCACTCACAAAATTGTCATAGATCACTTAACAGATATGCAATAAAAAGCTTTCTTTGTTGTTAAAACACTGTCTTGTTCACAGGATGTAAAATAACATTCACAAAATTTATATAGACTACTTTGTTGCTAAAATACTTATTCAGAAGATTTTTGCAATTGTATTTATCTCTACACTAATCCTTATTTAAGAGGCAAAAACATAATTTCTTGTTGATCTTGGCTTTTACAGACAAAACAAAGAGGCCAAATTGATTTTCTTCTGAAAGCCTCTCTAATTCTTTTTTGAACTCAACAATTTCAAACTCTGCATCCACCATCTTTTCTTATTCTACAAAGATCCGATTTATGGACATTTTGTACGCGCTAAGTTTAAAACAGGTACACTCCTAACACTGAGTGTTTTGACAGATATGACTGGTCCACTGGAGAAGCAAACTACCAATTATTTTAGTATCTTTGACTAGCAGTTTGTTACAGGGCGCCTGAAGCCTGCTAGTATTTTACACAACGACTATCACTGACCAACACAGGTGGCTGACCAACACAGAGCAGGTGATTGTATATGAGACAAGCAGGTTTTTCGTCCTGTCATAAATGATCAGAAAATTATTTGAAAATGAAATTGAAAGCAGAAAAACGCTTCTATAGGCGGAAGAGCAGGAGATTAGAGGTAAGACTGGGAGATTCTTCTGCTAAAAATGGAAGATAGGCAGGTCTGTTAAAATGAAATCCGACTGAAATTAGTTTAAAATCTATTATCTTTATATGCTGCAGCTGACTGCAACTACTATACTAGAGATATTTTACTACTACTAGTTTTGCTATTTATTTCAAATTACGATTATATGACCATGAGTACACAGCAAATCCAGTTATACAATAAAAGATATATTAAGAATTATGTAAGAATATAAAAATGTGGGTGCAGAATTATCCTTCATTCAAATAAAAGATAAAATATATTTAGAATATAATTAATTGCACTTGTTGGTAAGCAGATACATTACCATATTTACTTTCTCCTTGTATGAGAATCACTGTGTTATAAATAAAACCTATAGTAACAGAAGACGACTGAACAAGACTCCTCACAGACATGTATGTGCACAAATACACACAAAGTATGTTCTTAAGAATTTATTCTTAGGCTAAAAATCTAGTAACAGAAATAATTTGTTGTATAAGTTAGCAATCTATTCACAAATTTTAGTATGAGTTGGTTTTACAAAATTGTCTGCCATCATAATTTAGTGTAAGCCAAATTTTTGGTGCCATAGAGCTCAATCATTTGAACATGCATGGTTTCACCATGGAAAGGCATTGGTGAAATGCAAAACGAAACATTTCTTAACAAATGTAATACTGACCAAAAGGAGGATATATGTTAAAACTCATGATTCTTTCTACTATGACATGGCTGAAAATTTTATTAAACGGTTGGGCATTTAACTATAGGAAACATTTGTGAACACTAGTATTGCAAATATTTATTTTTTTTAAAAGAACAATCAAACAAAAATTTAATTTACAGATAGTCAAAGTTAAACTGTAAACATTTCTTTTTATCTCTTGATGTGATATTTAAATTTCTGTCTTTGTTTCTCTGATGTCATACTGATACAAACTAAGGTTAAAACTTGTTTTTCTATATGAAAAGGTTTAATTACATATAAACATAAGTTTAGCTGTGAATGGAAACCCTAATGTAGTTTTCTTTCTTTGTTTTCCATCTCAAAATTTTACTATGTAAAGTAATGAAAAGAAATTCACTACTTGGAAAATATTTGCAATTAGAAAACAAAGGCAAGTGAAAGCAGACCTGTTTGGTGGAAGTGTTCTGGATAACTTTGACGTCAACCATGGGTGTCTCACAACCCAAAGTGGTCAGCTTAGCCACATCACTGAACACCACAGCTATGCCACCAAGATCTGTTGTCTTGTTCCCAGTAGACACAGATTGCCCTGATTTTCCAGTCGCTGTCATAAAAATACACAAACTCTCATTATCTAGGTGTGGAAATATTTGCTTTATAGATTAGCCATATGACCAATAACAGAAACACTAGACAAAAATAAAATTGCAGGCAAAATGTACAAGAGCGCACAACACAATGGCCAGTACAGAACTTTCATAGTATATCTATATGTGTATTTTGTGAGTATACAACTATTAAAAATATCTTAAAACCATATAATTCCATAATGCCAGAAAAGTGTTATCTGATGTACTAAATGAAACCACTAACAGAAATTACCTCTAATAGGAATAACACACCATACCCCAAATTAAATACTCAAAAAACAGAATCAGTAATTATATAAATTTTTATATATATATAAAACATTAATTTATTACTTTCAAAGCTTGGTGATTAAAAAATAGGCAAATGTCTTTATCAACCAAAGTTTGACATAATTTCAATTGGTGAAATTACTGTTTAAAGATTATATAAATAAAATAAAAAAACCAAATATAAAACGATAGCCAAAGTAACTTTTAACCCAATTTCCTAGTTATTTCCAGTCTAAACTGCAAATTTTAGTTCAAATTCCCATTTCAAATAAAAATCATCTCTATTCCTCTCATTCCCACCCTAGAGAATAAAAGAAAAAAATTATCTTGTGCTTAACCATGCATAAAAATTCTATTTTCTTGTAACTACTGTATGGAAAAGGTTGTGATGAAACACCTGCTCCAAGTACAGCAACAGGTTGTGGTGATCCATTTGTGATGCCAGACTTTGTGCCTAGTGCAGTGACAATTGCTGACTGTGACTGACTCACTGCTGTTGTGTTTGGTGAAGAGAAAAATCCAGGGCCTGGAATGGTGAGTGGATGGGTGTTGCTGTTAGAAGCAGCCCCTGATTGTGTGTACTGGAGGGCCTGCCCCCGTAGAGCAGAAGCAAAAAATCCAGGCTGGGGCATAGGGGGAGGAATATGGGGCTGTGTTTGAGAAACAAAAGCAACAGGAGGCACACCTGAAAAAAACCAAAACAATGAAAGCTACTTCTGGCTCAGTGACTTTCGATAATCCTAGTTTTAAAGTAAAGAAAGGGAATTTGGGGTATTAAAAAAAAAAAAAAATCATAACTAGCTCTTATATTCTAATTGCTTAGAATATATTTAACTATATATATTCTAAGCAATTTGTAATATAAGAACTATTTATGATTTCTTTTTTTAAATACTCCTAACTTAAAACATAATACAGAATACATAAATATTATGGGTCCAGTATGAAACACGATACAGAATACACAAATATTATGGGTCCAGTATGATGAAAGATGAACACATACAAGATATATTTTATAAGCCCAGATGAAAAATACACACAAGATATATTTTATAAGCTCAGCATGATGAAAGATGAAAAATACACACACGATATATTTTATAAGCTCAGCATAATGAAAGATGAAAATTACACACAAGATATATGTGACCTGTCACCACAAAAAGATACTTAAGTCGGATTTTGGGGGTATTGAGATATATATATATCAATAGAAAGAAAATTGAAAGGGCTTTCTGTTGATATAAAAATAAAGAGTGTAGGACAAAATATGGAAAAGTTATGTTTGTTTGAAGTGCACTACTGTCCGGACGGCCATTTTGAGAAAATCGGCCTCAAAGATTGAACACATTTCTGAGAGGTTTTTCCTTAGCAACCATATATTAATCTGCTTCATTTGCAATCAGAGTTGAAGAAGACACAATAGCTAACACTGTAATAACTATAAACAACAAATATATTGTTACATCATTTACAGACAACAGTCTTTTTAAGCCATAACGATTAGAATTTCTGTATGCGAGAATGATTATTGTGGCTCACAGAATATTCTAAAATTAAGGCATAATATTGAATTGATACCTCTTTCTAAATCTGATGCTAGCTCCACTAAATAAATCACAGATTAAAGCTGCATTACTTTCACATTCTTAAAAAAAATATCGTTTAAATAATCCAATAATTATAGCACACCTTTCACTTCAGTGTACAGTCAGTTATCGTCAGCTGTCGTCTGCTTCGTCTTTTTCGTTGTTCGATCACGCGATTCGCTGTCCGTGTCACTTTCAGATAAAATCCATCAGCTACATCCTCATTAGCAAAATAATCAGATATCAAATCTTTAATCTGAATGCTTTCTTTTTCTAAGATGTTGCTTTCTTTACATGAATTCAACAAATTAGCGATTCGTTTCTCCATGTTTACATTACGCATTACAGGACGAAACTGTCTCCCTTGTGTGCGTTTCAACCAATCGCGACCGTCTTTTAATGAGAGCATGCTTGGTAACTTATAGCAAGCTTTGATAAACTGTCTGCGGATTGGCTGACGCTTTTCACTTTGTTTACGCCAAGCACAGCCTTATAAAACATTCTGATTAGACGTTATAAATAAATAAATAAATAACCAGTGTCATCAGCATAAAAATAGGCTTTTTCCTGAGCATTCTGATATACAACATGATGAGTTTCAGCCAGGGATTCTACCGTCTACGATCATCAGATTATAGCACTTTTGGGCCATATTTTTCCTTCGAAGTTAGACAGTAGGTCACAAAAAAATAATAATAAAGCTATTTCTAGTTCGAATTAAAGAAAAACACGCTAGTAATTTGTTGTTCGATGGTTTGGGAACACGCTAAAATGAAAATCTCAATTTCACCCATGTAGACCCCCACCTTCGTTTTTGCCGTTTTTCTCGGCTTAGCCTTGCGCGACTTAAGTATCTTTTTGTGGTGACAGGTCACATATTTTATAAGCTCAGCATGATGGAAGAATACACACAATACTATAAGCCCAGTACGATGAAAGATGAAGAATATGTAAGCCCAGCAGGAAACAATGCAGATTACATGCATAATTTTATGAAGCCAGTACAAAGCATGATATAGAGTACACCATAAATATTCTGAGTTCCATATCATTTAATATTAATTTTACAGGTGAGAACTTCCACATCTTTCTATTCAGCATGTCTTTCTTGGTACATTAATGCCTAAATTCTGTTCACCTATCCTCTAAAAGGGATGCATGCAGACCTGTTATAGTACTTGTTTTGTTGCCCTTCTAGAAGTGAAGTAAATATTTTATATTTTATCATGTACAGAGATGCTTTTATATATTTTGTTAAAATATTTTCTGGTTTCCAACAAATTATACTTGTTGCAAATGTTTCTACACCTAAAGTAGAACAATATGTTGTATTTACACTCTCAGATCACTGCTGCCTTCTGTTCATTTAACATTATTTTGTGAACTGAATTTCTAACACCTCCCTGACATTACTTTGTCTACACTTAACGAATACTACCATTTCATGATCTGTGGTTCTAGTTCATGTACTTACATGTCTGTATGACAGTATTCATTGTATGTGAATGTCTAATTGAATAATAAAATCATGTGTCATTATATGATGACTGTATAAAGTAAGTACATGTGCAGAAAGTTAGATTGTGCTAGACAATTTTATGTTGTTTGTATTAAATGTAAATATGAACCTGCAAGCCAACTGTGGTGGATGGTCAATGTAGCTCTCTGAAGACAGGAAATTGTAGCAAACACAAGAGCAAAATACCTAAAATAGGACTGTTATCAGTTTTACAGTGTTTCCATTAAAAAGAGCAAAATACTTAAAATAGGACTGAATTAGTTTTACAGTGCTTCCACTAGAAACTCTGTTTCTATCTCTAAGTTAATCTTTCACCTGACTCCGTTTGGTCCATATCTGGCTCAAGCTATCACCATTAGACTGTACTACCAGACTGTCTACCATTCTACTCACCCTAAAGCTAATACCACTAGACTGTACTACTAGATCACCTACCATTCTACTCACTCTCAAACTAATACCACTAGACTGTACTAGTAGATCACCTACCATTCTACTCACCCTAAAGCTAATACCACTAGACTGTACTACTAGATCACCTACCATTCTACTCACCCTCAGACTAATACCCTCAGACTAATACCACTAGACTGTACTACTAGATCACATACCATTCTACTCACCCTCAAACTAAAAAGTCTGTTGCCTATCTGGGAAGACAACCTCTGCAATACTAAAGTCTTCATTACAATGAAAAATTGCAATTCTGCAAATATTTGTAGTTTGGAGAGTATGGACCCTTTGTGTCATGCCAATCTGTGCTCAGCTCAGAGATGAGAACATTTCACCTGACTGCAGTTGTTGCTATAGTATTATTTACAAGACAAGTATATCTGGGACAATTACAATGCCTGACATTTGTATTTAATTGTTGATTGCAGGCAGTGACCTTAATTTACCCTTTTATTACTTACTAAAGTCCTAGTTCATTTATCAATTCTCTGATCATACTGTCTTCACTGTCTAGATACAAGTGATTGTGACTAGTGAGGGATATTTATTGGTCAATCTATAGTGCATGATCCATCGTCCAACTGTAGCTTAGTTTGTGCATTAGCTACTGGATGTATGATTGGGTGTGGCATAGAATGTCAACATCTAAATTTGCATTCATCTCATTCCAACTAGTGATCTCTGAAATTCATACACCATACTAATATTACTAATATAGGATATATCTATTTGAGAAAAGTTGTTACCAAGATATATCTAACTAAAAAAAATTGTTATACCAGGCTGACATATCTGATCATCTCAGAACGTATTATGATGCCATAGAAATATATGATATATTGTCTTAGAATCATTATTACACCCTACTGATATATACATATCTGAGCAACTCAGAAACATTATAACACCATAAAGAGAGAGGCATATCTGAGCAAATGTTATTAGTGACATGTGACTCTCTGAAAAGTTGTTGTCACTGGGACATAAATGATTATATCTCGTTAAAAAATCCTCTTACTGTTAAATATCTTGCCACTTCTCACTGAAATCCTCATTATAAGATTGTGATAAAAAAGGACTCACTGAAATCTTCATTATACTATTATGATAAACAAAAGATTCACTGGAATCTTCAGTATACTATCATGATAACAAAAGAATCACTGAAATCTTCATTATACTATTGTGATAAACAAAACTCACTGAAATCTTCATTATACGACTGTGATAAACAAAGGACTTGCTGAAATCTTCATTACATTGCTGTGATAAACAGTATTTATTGAAATCTTCACATAATACTGTGATAAACATGACCTACTGAAATTCTCACATTACACATTACAATATGCTCACATGTACAGGACTCACTGAATTTCCCACACTATACCGTTATGTGACATACCTGTGGCTGCCTGATGGTTTTGAACAAGGTCATGGACAAACTGCACTTCAGATTGCATGCAGTATGGTGTCTGCAATAAACCTTCTCCAGAATATTCAGAGCCATAAGCCAATAGTCCATTTTCATCGTCTTCTTCTTCATCTTCCGTTGTCTCCTCACCACGGAATTTTCCAAAGCTGGAAGGTGCTGTACCTCCTGGCTGGTCACTCAATCTGGACGCAGCATATGGTGGTCTGGGAGGGGGATAACCAGGAAAGAAAGGATATGGGTAGCCAGTGCCAGGTGGGGCAAGGTGGGGTGGAGGCTGCCCATATGGGTACTGAGCCTGCTGGTATGCTGAGGCCATCAGATATCCTGGTGCCATGTGTGGTGAAGCTAGGCCAGGAGCACCTAAAAGGCTGGGGTTGGCAGACGAAGCTGCAGCAACTTTTGCAATGTACTCCTCCTGAGTAAACAACACAACAGTGTGTGTGGACAAATATAATATGCTCACACATTACTTAATTAGTATTATTAACAAACAATACAGCTGTTAGTGTAGACAATATGCTTACACATTACTTAAATTAGGATCATTAACAATCAATACAGCCGTTAGTGTGGACAATAAAATATACTCACATGACTTAATTAGGATTAACAAACAATACAACTATTAGTGTGGGCAATATAATATACTCACACATTACTTCATTAGGATTATTAACAAACAATAAAGCTGTTAGTGTGGACAATATAATATACTCACACATTACTTAATTAGGATTATTAACAAACAATAAAGCTGTTGGAAAATATGCTCACACCTTATAAGTTTTGTCTCTTGTCTTTGCCTCTGTCAGCTTTAGGGGCATAAGAACTCTAATTTAAAGTATGAGTGTTAAACATAAAGCAATATGAAAGTTGTACATCAAGACAGAATAATCGGATCAAAATGTTTATTAGTGAATTTCTAGTTTTGTGAGAATATTAGGAACAAATCCCTTGTGAATGTTGAGGCACTATTTAATCATGAATATAAAATCAAAATATTAGTTTGGAAATCCTTTTACTAAATATAATAATTGAATATTGGATGGACATTGAATGCAACACCACAAAGTGGATTGTCTAAACTATCAGTATTAATTTTCTGAATTTAAATGAATCTCATCAAAACTGAACAATGGATGGACATCAAATGCTATGCCACAAGATGGATTGTCCCAGTTACAGCATTGCTTTTTCTAATGTAAATAACTACAACAAAAATTAATTATAGTTATGTATGGCTGTTAAAAAAAAAAAAAGAAAGAAATTATACTTTTTTAGAAGCTGTGAATGTTTTGCTAGCATATCCATAAAAAATAAATAAATAAATAAAAAAAATACAAAAACAAACAATAATGCATAAAGGTGTGATGGCATGGATGCATGCATGCATGTGTGTGTGTTTGAAGACATAGTCTGCCAAATTTCAGAATATTCAAACAGGTGGACTTGAAAAACATCTTCATTAGCATAAAAATTAAAATTTTGCTTGCTCAGAAAATATAAAATCCTGAGAATGGACACAATAAACAATGCAAAAAAATATAACCTCAAAAGTAAAAATAAGATGAAAGAAATATATTTTTTCTCCTACTTCTCCTTCAAATCTTAAATACATTTAAAAGAAAATGAATTAAGCTAAAGAAATGAATCTAGACTGTAAGTGAAATTATGAGCTTGCAGCTTTATTAAAACTGAATTACCTTGATCTGCTTAACAATGTCTTTTGTGTCTGTCATCTCTTTTTCAATGGTGGACATGAGACACTTGTTGTCTGCAAGAGCAGTCTACCAAAGCAACACAAGAAAATCAGCAAGTCAAAAAACTTGTTCAATCATTTCATTAATGATAAAGAAAAGGGCTTTTATTTTTAAATTAAAAACAAATTAAATTTATAATAATTGTTTTTTGCCAATCCATATTTATTATTATTTTGCTTAAAAAGATAATGACAATACAAATATTTTTGCAAAATAATAATCTGTTAACACTATTGTCAAAAATTCAGACTAGGAATTGGTTAAATTGTTCATCCCCTGCGCTTGGTCAAAAGATGAGCATAAAATATGCATATCAGTACACAGTAAGTTCTAACATTCTGTGTACTGACATAGAAGTAAATAAAAAAAAAAACAATTCTGGAGAACTGGTAAAGAAAAATAAGAGTTAAAGCAAAGAAATAATCTAAAGCAACACATCAAATTATAAACAGGAACATATCACAAATGCACTAAAGGAACATATTAACTGTACATATCAAACTGGTATTAAAAGATAAATCAACACTGCACTATTTGCACTAAAGGGACTTAATAAAAACTGCTCTAAAGGGATTTATCAAAATTGCACAAAAGACCGATGTCTAAACAATGAAAGTCTTAGACACACAAAAGTGAAACTATGTTAAACTATTTTAAACAAGCAGTCATCTTCCCTATGACAATACAAAATATAATGCAAACTCAAAAACATTTCAAGATGTGTAAAATAATAATTTCACATAAATGTAAAATATGAATAACAATTATTTAAAAAAGGATTATTTAATTAAATATGAATCAAATATGCTAAATTGCAAATACTAAAGAACAAAAAAACAACAAACAAATAAACAAACCATTGAAAAATAATATATTGATGCCAAAAACAGCACTGATCTTAGAAATGATTGTATATCATGAAGTGTCAAAGACATACGGAGCATTATTATGATTGTAAAGCAGGGAGTACCAGACATAATATCAGAAACTATCAAAGACAAACACTGATCTTATGATGATTGTAATATCAGGAACTATCAAAGATAAACACTGATCTTATGATGACTGTAATATCAGGAACTATCAAAGACAAACACTGATGATTGTAATATCAGGAGCTATCAAAGACAAACACTGATCTTATGATGATTGTACAGCAGGGAAAGCAGTCAGTACCTTTAACTGTTCCATGAGTTCATGATTGTCTGAAAGAGTTTTCTGCAACAAAAAATATTAGTAAAGTTTAAAAAATAAAATAAATATAAGATTACTCTAGATCTGCGCACACACGGGTGAGAAAGAAAGAAAGAGAGAGCATATTTTCATTCCAATAATCCTTTCTACTCTTATCAACTCCACTTTTAATAATAAAAAGATAATAAAGTACAGTGGATATTCATTTGCATTAATTCCCAAAAAGCTCCCAACACTTACAATAATGGCCATTAAACTCAACATTCATGAGAAAAATCTCATTGATCAAAGTTGGTTTGAACCCAGGACAATCTGTGAAACTAGTGTCTTCAGAGTTAAAGAGTCACCCATTATAATTAATAAAATAATAAAACTTATTTTCATTTGCTATTTATAGGCTTACAAATGGAATCAAGTGCTAAAGCAACACTCCTGCAGGTTTTGTACAGACTTTGAACAACAAAATTCATGATCCTTTCAAATATTTCATGAATTTTCTATAAACAAAATTGTTACTAAACAACATCAAATTAATTTTAAAAAATTAAATAATTATTAGCATCTTCCAACCAAGTAAAGACACTTCCTTAAGTTTCTTTCCTAGCAAGTTCTAGCTGTAATTCAGGGTAGAAACAGTACACAGGCACACCCAGTTATTTTAAATTCTTTTGAAACATTTTTAATTC
The DNA here is from genome assembly GCA_028829895.1 of Sinotaia quadrata. NCBI lineage: Eukaryota > Metazoa > Mollusca > Gastropoda > Architaenioglossa > Viviparidae > Sinotaia > Sinotaia quadrata. The sequence continues at coordinate 119,239,679 of CM054177.1, read as the reverse complement.
TAGGTAACAATTGTCTATTAGAACAATCAATGGACATGTAATTGCACAATTTTCTCACCCATAAAATTTGACTCTCCAATCAGAGTTGATTAATACAATGTAATATTCAACAAATCACACTTTAAAATTTCAGTAATTTACTGTGAGTGTAAAAGGTTAAAACAGTTGGATTTAACAAAAAAAGTAAAACAATAAAAAAATTGTGCACATGATTTTTAAAACATATTTTCATTGGAAGCAAGTGAAAGATCATGAAGACAAGACTATAGGTTATAAACATGTCTAGAACAATCAGAAGTAGACCTAATTATTAACATTTTTTTTTTTAAAATTAAAAAAGCATAAATTATCAAATCAAATGCCCATTTCCTAGTGATTTAAAAAAAAAAAAATCAAAGGTTCCAAATTTATTACAATTTACACTAAAACTGAATATTTTCTTATTTATTACACTTCTAGTATTGTACTATGAAACATCATACAGCATAACCATTCTCGCACAAAATTTATATTTTCTACAATCAGCATCAAATCTGTATCTTGTAAAAAATAAAAGGCTGCTAATCATCCCATTTAAAAAAAAAAGAAGAAAAAACACTATACATTATAAATAATTTTATAACTATATATTACAAAAACCAATATTTCTATTCAAAATCAGAAAATTAAAAAAATATAATAAACAGAGCATTTATATGTAGGTGAATGTAATTGCTGCATTAAAGAATCAATGATATGTAGACTGGCCTGTCACTATGCATTAGTTTAATAATTATTACAGTTTATTTTTGAATATTTACATGTCTTCTCAAGAAACAAAGTTTTCCATCAACTGTGGGTGTGGTGATAATTTTCAATGACTTTCACGTGTATAAGTCTATGATTATAGAGTTGCTGTCTAAATGTTTCTAAAGCAATTTCCTTTCTTTCGTTCATTAAAGTCATTATTCTTTTTATCTCCAGAATTATGAAAAACCAATTTTGTTCTGAATGAAACAATCCATGCCTGTATCAAACAGTATACTCAAATAGTATCATAAATGTCAACAAACATAAAACAGACTAACTGCTCTCTACATAAGTCATGCAATTCATAAGTATGTTCTCAAAACAATATTTTAAATTTATTTTAAATTTTTAAGAGATCTGGAAAAGTATTCATACTAGTATTTCACAAATAAGTAAGACCAAGATTTTCTAAGAGAAATTGAGGAAGATGGCATATCTTAAAAATTTAAAACATCCAGCCTAGTTATTTCCCTTCATGCTAAAGCAATATATAACTGTTAAAAAAAAGATTGTAAATGATGAATTTTAAACAAGACAAAGCATACTATAACTTGATATGGGAAAACCTACCCGTAGCTGTGAGTTTGATTCCTGTAACTCTTCAACGATTCCTCGATACATGATAACCAGCTCTTCATTTCGGTCAAGGACCATCTTGAACAGATGAGTCTGAGAGTAGTTAATGGATTTTATCTGAGCATCAAGACGCTCAGGTGATGGACGAGTGTGAGACGGACTTGAAGTTGCCATCCGTTGGTTATGAACAGGACCATCACTGACTGACTAAAAAAAAAAAAAAAAAAAAAAAAAAATTAAAGAAAATTATGCCAATGCTTTTAAAATAGCAAAATGAAAGAGGATTTATAAGGAGAAAAGAAACTGACAAGAAAACACCCTCAAAAGAAAAAAAAGGTAACTTTCAAAAATGGATAAAGAAAAAGGATTTATTGTTCAACTATCAACTATGATGAACAGTGGGAATTAAACAGAGCATGGAATTGGTGAAATGATTCATACATGAGCATGCACACACACACGATAGGAATCTTGTTCTAAAATTTAAGTGACACTTTTAAAAAAGTAGATTCTTATTTTTAACCTCATATAGCATATTACCTAATCAAGAAGTGGTGTAGAAAAATAATTAATTAAATCACAAGGTTTATTATATAATTAAACAAATTGCAATAATTAATAAAGGTATAAATCAGCCTTTAACTAGGTACTCCAAACCAGTCACTGTAATACACTTGTATTTCTATCAGAGTCAATCCTACATTGAATGTACACTCTCTTAAATGTACAATCTCTTAAAATTACAATGAAAATATTATAAACAGGAGAAAGGTTTCACTTAAATGAATAAACAACCATCCACCCCACCCACAAAAAGTAAAAAATATAAATGCAGAGGAGGAAAAAGGGGTCAAAGAGGAGCTAATATTTATTAATAAATATACAGAACACCACAATTATCAAAAATATCACTGACCTCTGACATGATCAATCGTTGGCGCACAGATCTGTTCACTCTTGCACTTCTTGGAGTGCTATGGTTTTGGAAAATTTCATCGTCATGGTGGCCATTCTGATGCCGTTGTGGAGTGTACAGCTGAGCGGTACTGCTAACTTCTGATCGCTCACCAATGTAACCATTTGACTCTGCACATTAATAAAGTGCAAACAAATATCTTTGTTCACTCAAGAGTGTTTTAAGTGTGGGATGGTGCTAATATAATTCATCTCATTCTCAGGTCAACAAACATCCAAACAAACAAATTTTAGAGTTTGGAATACAAATAAAAGGGTAATGTAGAATTCAAATAAACAGAACTCACATAAAACTGATTAACTAGCTGTAGTTATACCATCAACACTCATCAAAAAGCTAAGTGAATCTCCCACCCCCTTCAATTTAAAATAAAAAATTGCAATTCATACCTTGATCAAAGCTGTACATTTTGGACTCCACATCATCAATTTCTCTGGTCAGAAGAACATTCAGTTCCTAAGAAAATCATTGAACACTTTATCACCCAAAAATGGCCTTTCAGTGGATTACAAGATGTAAAACATCTATGTTAGTTTTTGAAAGGTATACCAAAATACGATAATATAACCAGAGATTGAGAAAATGGCCACCGCTATCAAAACATGCCAACCGTAGCAAACTTAATGCGTCTTACACGCTTCCACTCGCTCTCTCACAAATAAAAAATACATTAATGAAAAGTTGGAAGATAGTTTTATTCAACAAATTATTTCACAAGCATGATAAATACGGAACCTAAACACAGCACTTGTGACAAAAGGATATTTTTTCAGAATTTAGTAGTTGTCCGCTATCGTCATATAGAAACTGGTTCTACCTAAATTGTGATCTGGAAATTTTTTCCACTTAATGATTTTTCATTGAGGTTTCAATTTCATCAAGATATCTGCTGTGAATGTCAACTCAAATAAAGTCTAAAGAGGTTTTATGAAGTATTACAATAGTGTGAAGTATTACAATGGCTTATTGCACATAATTAACAAGATAGGCCTCTCTGAGGACTGCAATGAGCTCTGACGACATTTTTAATAAAAGGTTGATTCTATAAACTAACATATAAAATACCTTTTATAATGAATGACGTTTTTTATTTCAACATCCCTCCTAAAGTGCTTTACTGAATTATCAATGAAAAAATCAACTTACCAATTAACAACAAAAAGTAAATACTTTTTCATAAGTGCACTTTTCCACTGACTCCCCCAAGTCTCTTAGTAAAACTATTTCCCAAATGAAAATATAACACTTGCAATTTTCTTTTTCGCTGTCCCCCACCCCCACCCCCAAGAACACCATGTCCCTTAGTAAAGCTCTTTCCTATTGTGTAAGAAAAAGATTATTTTCAACATAAAGCATTTTTCTATATAAAACGTAGAGTTCTTTACTTGTGAATATAAAACTAATCCAAGTAAAACAAAGTTTATCTCTTTCCTCTGCCTGACTATACCGATGTCAATACTTACATGGCAAGGTTTGCCAGACAAATAATCCATTGTTGTGTACAAAGCATCGCGTGCTTTCTCAATCAGAGCAGCATATTTCTCTTGCTTCACTGCTTGAGCTCCAGGCCGTTCCAACTCTTGCTGAGCTAAGGTCTTGAAGATCTGATCAAAATGTTCATGTTGTTAATGGGAAATTCATAGAGTACTACCTTAAACAATTCTGACTTGTTAAAGCCAAATTAACGGAATTAATATAAACAAGCCATAGACTAGCAAAGGATTTTAAAAAGCAAAGATACAAAGAAGTGAATGTAAAATACAGATTAAAAAAGATATTAATGTGTCAATGAATATTTTCATTAAATAACTTGAAACACTTTTCCTTATCCTAGAAAAACAAAACTTTCCATCAATGGAATTTGAAAAGACACCCTCACCCCACCCCGAAATATGCATCATATGATTATCCTCCTAAACTATGTTTAACAATAATCAAAATAATGATGAAAATGATTGTTAATCTTATTGCTAATAATAATATGAAGCTAACTTCAAACAATGATTAGAATGCTGATGAATGTGACTGTTCATCTCTTACTTCTAATGATATGAAACTTGCTTCAAATAATGATTGGAATGCTAAGTATGCTGATTATTCTATATAAAAAAATCAAAAAAATCAGAGCAGTTCAAGTTTAGAAAATACATTCTTGAATTCCATAAATCTTTTCAGTATTATTTCTCTTTTACTTTTCCAATATATTTGACAGTGCAAAAGGATTAGTGCTATATCATTTGGAAATTTCAAAGTATTTCATTTGTAAAATGTACTTGAGCCTTGTAAAAAGATGCCCATGGAGTCATCAACTTCTGGAACCCCTCCAAAGCCTCTTCATAACGCCCCTCTTTCATTGCAAGAACAGATGAAGCAAATTTAGCTTCTTGCAACAGTTCTTGGATCCCTGCTGTTGCCAGGTCATCATCGCCCCCATCATCAAACAAGCGCATCTTTGGTGTTGGTCCTTTCTGGTTTCTGGATACAAATATTAGTATGTAACATTAGAAATGCAGGTCTAATTAAGTGCACCTCTTTACTCTTTACAGTGTGATCATTGAGAATAAATGATATATCCTAGTTTTCTGACAATTACTTTATTTTATTTTTGCATGTATTTAATTTCTCTGGGACAATTTGTTATAGGGCAATTTATAAAAGGGAACCACAATTAGTAAGCAGCAGCTTTTATGAGTTATTCTGATTGTGAATTCATTTATTACAAATTAAAAAAAAAACTTGAATCAATGAAGAATTATTTTTAAATCCAAAATGGTCACAGGTATAGTTATATATTACACAAAAGTATTATTTATAATTAGATTTAATTGAATTCATACTTTCTAATTCTGGAAGCTGAATGAGTTATTTCCTTGTGCTACATCAATAGGTTTCAAAAATTAAAAAAAATATATAAACTTGTCAGTTTTTCCTAATGGATGTTGAAGAAAAGATACCAATATCTTGATATGCAATTTTTTGTCTAAAAGCCTAAATTATTTTTTTAATCAGATGAGATATTCAATATTCATTCTTACTGCTGGCAGTTTTGGTTCAAGGCATGCTGAAGCCAATCATTGGGGAAATTACTATTGAAAATATCATCTAATCAAAATGAGATCTTTTGAAACTAAAAGTTAATTAATTAATTATCAAACTGATTTAAGTTTTTGATAGGGTATGTTTATTTTAGCAAGAAAATATTAAATTATAAAGAATTATTGCATAGAGTAATTCTGCCTAAACATATTTACAAATTTCCTACTAATTATTTTCTAAAATAATTAACAAAAACAAATCAACTAGGCCTAAATTATTTCTAAATAAGAATTTTCAAAAAGGACATTCAGTCTTTAATTTTTATGAAAGTTTTCTTGAATTGTATTGTAAGACCAAACCACTACACAGATTTGAACAAAAACATTTTCTATGTAAATTTTTATGAAATTTGGTATACTAGTAGAAATCCAAGTAAAATGAAGAATATAAATGAAATTTTAAAATTTTAAAAATCAAAACATTTTGGGTGGAAAATTTGGAACAATTGTTAAAGAAAATTCTATTTTTCTGGTACAAAAGGATATACAAATATATTTAACAAAAATCTGGGCTTTAGCAAAAATATTTAATAGAATGGAGATATTGAAATCATTTTAACATACCTGCAAAAAATGAATGAAATATTTACTTTACACATTTAAAACATTCATATATTAAAATCTCAAAACGTTATGTGCAGAAGACATTCAAAATAAAATGTTTCAAATTTAAATGCTTAATAACATTTTTTTTGTGGTTGAATGATAATTGCACCAGAGAGAACATATTTGGCTATAAAATGCAAAGTCAAGAAAACCACAATTTTATGCTGACGTGTTTATTTCACTATAAAACCACTGAATGTTTGGCTTTATTTTAAGTATTTGTTTGCTATTATTGGTGTAATTAATTAATTAATAAATAAATGTTAATATTATATTATTATGAATAATACTTGTGTACTCTCTTCTATATGCAGCGTTATTATTTTGACTTCTCTAGTTGTTAGTTTTCCTTGTTCATAAAACACATGTAATTACAATAAAATGGATGTTGAAAATAAATATTACATATTCAAAAGTATTATTTATGCCTAATATAGATCCTTCTTTTAATATTAATTAAAAATTTAAGAAGTTCTGTTAATGGCAGGAATGAGCGAAATTTGTATGATTTTCTACATTAATGTAATGTTACTTCTTGAAAGTAAGTTCATTCACATATAATAAAAATGAGTAAATGTTACACACATAGATGAATAACTGTTACACACATAACGATGAATAATTGTTACACATACATCAATGAATAACTGTTACACACACATCGATGAATAACTGTTACACATACATCAATGAATAAATGTTACACACACACATATCAATGAATACTGTTACACACATATCAATGAGTAATTGTTACACATCAATGAATAACCATTACACACACATCAATGAATAATTGTTACACACACATTAATGAATAAGTGTTATACACAGTTCAATAAATAAGTGGCATTAAGCTCCTGACTTGTAAAACATGTAACTATATATTTTAATTATACACCTTCTTTAAAGATGACATGTAAATGTTGCCTATTTTAGCATCTCCTTTAATAAAGATGTGAGTGAGTAACTAAAAAGTATGTGTTGGAACACTGATTGTGGGAAATTGGTGGTTTAAAAAAAAAGTGGTCGTTAGAATCTAAAACTTGGCAAGAAATTCCATGCTCTGCAGTTGTCCATACGGTCCACAACCTTCAGAGGTTAGGAATTCCCCACCTTCCCACCCCCACAGACGTAGTACTGATTTTAGTCTACGTAATCTGCTGGGGTGGCCCCCAAAAGAGCAGGACATTTCACATACGCAATGCAGCAATAAAAGTACTGCACCTCAGATTTAAAAAAAAAATTTCAATAATACTTGTGCCAGCACCAAGAGCAAGCAGCAACGCCAAACAAAAATCCAACAGCAGCAACACAACTCTCTTAACACCCTACCTGAATGCTAGTGAAGGAAGGCTGGCCCCACAGGAACCCACCAAAAATCGAGACCAACTAGCAGAGATGAAAAGTTTTAACAAAACAACACAGATAGCAACATTCCAGGAGCTATAATTACTAAGATGTGATGTAGCACAGACAGAATGTTACAAGAGCTATAGTTACTAAGACTTGATGTAGTACAGACAGCAATATTCCAAGAGCTATGATTACTAAAACTCGATATACCAGCAATGTTCTAATAGCTATAATTACTAAGACTTGATGTAACACAGACAGCAATGTTCCAAGAGCTATAATTACTAAGACTTGATGTAACACAGACAGCAATGTTCCAAGAGCTATAATTACTAAGACTTGATGTAACACAGACAGCAATGTCCAAGAGCTATAATTACTAAGGTTCAATGTAGCACAGACAGCAATATTCCAAGAGCTACAATTGTTCTCTTGGTAAAATTAGTCACTGATCTGCCAGACTGATGATATTCCAGGATGAAATTGCACATCACAGTATTTAATGCTGTATGCGCACTCAACACCTGGGATCCCCAAGCAAAGCTTTACTATATGGTCTCTCACTGATTAGCAACCTACCTGCTGCAAGACAACATCAGCTTCACTTGTAATTTCTGTGCAAATTTAACTTAAAGTGGCTAACATTCTCCACTGCTGAAAAATTGGGATGCTGATGCAGAAGAGTATACAAAGCACTCAAATAGTGCCAATATGCTCCAAACACAGAACAGATTAAGTTTGCTAGTGTTTATTTACAGTACAGGCTATTAATATTAATATTTATCTACAATATTTACTATGTTTATCTGCAGTACAGATTATTAGTATTTATCTACAATATTTGCTAGTGTTTATCTGCAGTACAGACTATTAGTATTTATCTACAATATTTGCTAGTGTTTATCTGCAGTACAGACTATTAGTATTTATCTACAATATTTGCTAGTGTTTATCTGCAGTACAGACTATTAGTATTTATCTACAATATATATTTGCTAGTGTTTATCTGCATTACAGACTATTAGTATTTATCTACAATATTTGCTAGTGTTTATCTGCAGTACAGACTATTAGTATTTATCTACAATATTTGCTAGTGTTTATCTGCAGTACAGACTATTTGCTAATATTTATCTGAAGTAGAGACTCAGATTGTTTGCTACTATTTACTAGTATTTATCCAGAAATTTTTCATGTTGCACAGTGTGTGTATGTGTATATATCAAGCAAAGTGAACATATACTTGAATAAAAGATTTACAATGACTGATTTCCATTTTTAAAGGGGGGTGGGACTGTTTTACACAAATGTTCAGTTCATTATCGCACTAATAATTAAGTTCAAACTGAGAACATCTGGATGATAAGTAATTACGAAAAGTAAATTTCTATGGAAGTTGTTATAATGAGAATTTAAGTAAAATAAAAAATTATACCTTTCCAGGCGAATAAGCATATTGAGAGCATGCCCCCAGTAGAATGCAGCCCGAGCTTCAAGGGATGCAAGCTGACTGGCTGAACCCTGGTTTCCATGACTGCCCTCTTTCAAACTCTTTATCTGTAAAACATAACCATAAGATTAATCAAAATTCATGTTTCAAGTCATCACATCAGCTCTTTGTAATGTCATGAGTAAGACACAACAAAATAACCTACAATGTATATAAATAAGAAATAAGGACTGTAATATAAAAATTAAAATACAAATAATTAATTTTTTATCAGTGATTATAATATTAAAAGATCACAATTACTTATTTTTATAAGAGAACATAATAATGAAAGGAAAGAAAATACAATCAGCCGACTAATTGGCCACTTTAGTACATGATGTAAATTCTGTATTATTTTCCCTACAGAACTTAACCAAGAAGATATATTTTACTATAATATAAATAAATAAATAAAATACATATATAACATCATGTGATCATTGCAGTAGTGTAACACATATTAAAACCAGATCTAGCTTATTCCAAGCCAAGTGATAAGAATTACTTTTCATTTACTAGCATTGATATATCAATTGTTAATGGTCTATTTTTATATAATTTGGTCAAATTCAGCAAAAGCTTTTATTAATGAGGTAATATTTGTACTATTAAAAAAGTATGCATAATAGTTAATACTTAAATAAATAATTCTATACTGCAGTCTTAAATTTGTATCATGTTAACCAAACAAAAGTAGATACTGTGCACTCAAATGGGAAAAAGGAAATAGGAGAAACAAAGCATGAATTCTAAAACAAAATTGTCTTAAAAGTTTAAAAGTTATAAGAAATAAAAATGACAAACAAGATAAATCAAAATGTCATATATCTATATAATATCAATGTGCTGTTTGAGATTTGTAGACCAACAGAATAAAAACATAAAAATGTATATATCAGATAACTTCAAAATATATTTAAATATCTGCAATAGCAAAATGAAGTACTATGAAAATTTGTATTTATATTATCTGCTCTACTTTGCCACCATATTTGCAGAATTTAAAGTATAATAATAAAGCCTACATTTTTCTAGTAACTAAAATATCTGGGGGGTTAGGGTGGAGGGGAGGATTAGTCTAAATATACTTAGCACTGTATCAGTTTCAAGTTATTTGTTATCAAGTGTGTCTTTAGTCCTACTAAGCTTCTGACATCAAAATACATCCATAAGTTTAAGATCTCTTTTTAAAAAAAAATTGTAATAATCACTCAAAATAAGAAATGTAGAAAAGCATAAAATATTAAATATCAATTTCTCCACCCCTCTAATATCCATGTTAAGATTTTGAGTTAAACAAAGTAAATCAAGTGTTTGATGCTTTGTGACGACACAAGAGTAAATGTTCAGTTTAAACTTGAATAATGTTTGTTATGGACCCTTTTATGATGCTCAATAATTTATTTTAAAAAGTCAATGTTTGTCTTCACTAATAATAGGAAATTAATTTGTTAAATATCTGATTAGATGTATTTTTAACTTTTTTGTTATTTGTAGCACAACAAAATATGCTTAAACACGGTGCGGAGTACATACCCAAATAACTAAACACATAAACATCTTGCAATGATTTGTATCTTATGTAAAGGATATTCTAATAACAAAACAAGTTTTTAAAAACTAAATCTCAAGCTCTACGTGCCATTCTCCAACCAGTACCACACACACACATGCACACAGTCTTTATGAGAAGTGGGCACAAATAGAGGCTTGCAGAATATTTATGAATTAGATACAGTAAAGTTAAGATTCTAGGCAAGTTCTGCCTGATTTCAAAAAGTGATTACTATACACACAATGTATATGTACAAAAAAACAGTGCCAGTAAAACGAGGTACAAAATTTAACATTAGCATCAATGAAAATGAACATTTTCTTTTCATTATAATGGTGCTAGTGTAGCAACACACACACGCACGCGCACACACACACACACACGCGAGTGTATATGTACAATATAAGGGTCATATAGCTTAACAGTGCCAGTAAAACAAGGTACAAAATTTAACATTAACATCAATGAAAATGAACATTTTCTTTTCATTATAATTAGTGTTGCAACACACACACACACACACACACACACACACACGCACGCACGCACGCACGTACACATGCACAAAATAACTTAATAAGCCAAAATTTGAAAACTTAAACAATACAGTGATTCAAGAAACAAAAACAAAGAGTAGGATCACCTTCTGACTAATGAAGTATTGAGAGGAATTTGCAAACTTAAAGTATACAAGTTGACTATATTAAATACAGGTTTGAACTTAATTAATCTAAAAAGTATATTCAGACTAAATCTAACTCAAACTTGCAGCTAAAAGGGTGACAGGTACTTAAGTGGAAAAACAAGACTAATATTCAAGCTGATTATAAAACAATTATTTTCAAACTAAGTTTACAAAAGACTTTTAAAAAAAGTTTAAAGAACAAAACACTACTTATAGCTGATACTTGTAACATTTTTGGCACATGTAAAGAACAAAGTCAGATGAGAATACCTGGCAGAAAAAATAAAGTCTACATTATAATTACTGCCATAGAAACAAGAAGAAACTTGCAGGATCCACATAATATACCTAAGTTTTACCAAAAAAAACCAAACTATTACTGTAGAATTAGCACAAAAGAGAAAGGCATAATCATTAACTTGTGCATACAGAGAAAACTGAAAAGAATAAATAATGTAAAACATGATATATTAAAATGGTGCAAAGTGGAGTACTTTGTATTTCTTTCTGATTGTGTGAAAATTAGCATCATTGCTTCTATCATTAGTTTCATAACTGAGATTGAAGACAATGTGCTATGTTTTAAAATACAGAGAATTATGCTGTTAAATACTGAGATTAAACCTAAAAGTGCTAAGCTGCTAAATAAATACTGAGATCAAACTGAAAGTGCTATGCTGTTAAATACTGAGATTAAACTAAAAGTGCTATCTGTTAAATACCGAGATTAAACTAGTGCTATGCTGCTAAATACCGAGATTAAACTAAAAGTGCTATGCTGCTAAATACCGAGATTAAACTAAAAGTGCTATGCTGCTAAATACTGAGATTAAACTGAAAGTGCTATGCTGCTAAATACTGAGATTAAATTGCTTTTAAATACTGAGATTAAACTGAAAGTGCTATACTGTTACATACCAAGATTAAATTGAAAGTCCTGTGCTGTTAAATACCAATATTAAAAAAAAAAACAAGCATCGTGTGCAGAAAATCTGAACAAGAAAAACACATTTTGCAATTAGTATGCATAGGCATAATATTTACTGATTTTTTTTCAAACAATTAATTTTAACTTTAGAAATCCTGTCTGATTTGAGCAAGGCAGGTCTTTTAAACCCTTAATAAAACCATTCAATAAAAATACTACTTAAGTATCTTTACTGAACAGAGAGAGCATTTATTCCTTTTGTAAAACCAAGCAATAAAAATTACTTTAGAGTTATTTTCTGAGCAGAAAATGGCATAAATTTATTCTCTTAATTAATCACAATGTAATCGAAATTCCATTTCACAGATGTTCTGAGCAGTGCATGAAACACAGCTCATGAATATGTAAGAAATTATACCATACTGATATGTCAGATTTACTAAATAAACCTTTGAGCTGAAAACTAAAATAGAGTTATGTCAGTATTGTTAAACCAGTAAATTAAACAGTTTTCTTGTCTTCATTTATGGAAATATATTAATAAGAGCACCAATAGTTTATCTGCATTATTCTTATTCTATCCTACTGGAAATTTCAAAAGGCACTTTAAAGTTCAGAAATACAACACCCCCCTTACCTCGTTCTTAAATGATGTTATAAAATTAATATTATTAATTTAATGAGAGAATTAATGAGATTCATCCATGGTAAATCTTAGAAGTGACAGTAGTAGTATAATCCATAATATTTAAATTGTTTTTCTGACATTTATACCCGAGAAGTCACTTGGATAGCTTAGCAATAGCATGCTCTCTCTCTCTCTACACACACACACACACACACACACACACACACACACACAGAGCTGTTCTTTCATTATGTAGATCAGTATAGAGTTCATATACAGAAGGTTGGATGTATTAAACCATATCTACCACATCTTTGTACTGAAAACCATACTATATGGTCATATCTGCAAAATTTTTTTTATAACTCTCATTATTATTAATTAAAAAAAGCTGCTACATCAACTGAAACCAGCAGCAATTCTTTTCTTCACAAGATGATTTACAAAGCAAATAATCAATCACAATGTGAAGAACAGTTTATGTATTGATGATACAAGGGTCTTTCAAATTAATCGGAAAATATAAAGCAGAACTCTAAACATCATATAATGAGTGCAGTGAATTTAAAACTCTGGTTCACAGAGACCTTCCAATTCAAAATATTTCAGTAAAAGACAGGGCAATATTGTATTCTGCTATTTCCTATCACGATGAATATATACTGGTAAAACTCTGTGAATGTGACAAATTGTGTTCAAAAGGGAAGTAAATCCTGCATGTGTGCATTAATACCACAGGTTTGCACATTTTGATATTTTACTACAAGCAAGCAATTACTATGTACATTTTCATCACTTTCAAATTGACAAAACTGACACTATTATCTGATTCTTGGTGATGATTTCCAAAAATTGTCCTATATTCAGTCTGCAAATTTGACAATATTATTATAAGTATCAGCAATGATAGTTGTTAATCACTTGTTTAGCCGTGCCTCTATATCACATGCAAGAGCTGAATTTGTATATGAATACAGTAAGATTAAGAGAAAAAAATATATTGGCCCATTTGTGTATACTAACAATATCCATGCAAAATACAGAATGTAATACATGCATATGGGCAAGACAGATGCATTCAAAATATTCTCACATTTGATTATATTTAAATAAAACTTTCAAAAGTAATTTTAACTCATTACATTAAGAAAATAATAACTACCCACTAGTATATATTTAAAACAAAAGGGAAAGTTTCCATGAATTTATCTGAGCGCTAAAAAATGTTTCATCAGATTCAAAGTTAACATACTGTTTATTCTAGTACTGCAAATAATCTAATTAGCTTATGGTTAAAATAAAAATTTTACAGCAAAGCAGAGGAGTATTTGGATAAAAAAAAGTAAGCAAGCTTTGGATGAGGCTACTTGCTAACAGAATAAATCAGAAAGAGAATAGAAAGTAGAGATTACCTCAAGCTAAATTTAGAGTACAGGATTAAGAGATGCAATTACACACACAAGACATATTAGAGAATGGAATTAAAAGATGAGATTACAGGACATAATAGAGAATAGGATTAAGAGATGAGATAACAGGACATATTAGAGAATAGGATTAAGAGATGAGATTACAGGACATAATAGAGAATAAGATTAAGAGATGAGATTACAGGACATATTAGAGAATAGGTTTAAGAGATTAGATTACAGGACATATTAGAGAATAGGATCAAGGGATGTTCTAAACAGAATGCAAGACAAGAAGTTACATTCAGAATACAGGTGTAGGCAATTATCAATTTAGAGCAACTTTCCAGATTTGTAATTCAATTTTCAACAAAGCAAGGTAGAATAAATAGAGGCAGCCAATTTATGAGAAAAGGATATTTCTATTGTAAAGTAGCTGAACCATCTAGACAGCAGGTGCTTGTAGCTGAACAATTTAGCATTCGGAGGCTTTCAACAGCTCTGCAGATGATCAAAGCAAGCACATGGCGCAACAACTTAAAGCAGCAAATACTAAATCCTGACTAAAGGAGGAAGGAAAGCAGAATTATTAGGTAAGCAAGTGGATCACAAAGGGAGACTACATATACATTTTTCAGAGTTGCCTTCCATATTTTATATATTTTCTTAGACTAAGTGAAATGGAATCTAGGTCAAACATAGTTTGTGAATGAGATGTGTCCCGTTACTAAGACACAAAATCCCAAGCCCTCAGGGTAAAAAACAAACAGAAGTGACGTCACGAATGAGAGTCAAATGGCCGCCAATGTAATTTTCTCTGGTACACCGTACCACTTTGATCGAATTTGTGCAGAAGACAGCAAAAGCTTATCTAATAGTAGTTTGCATACCATTTCTAATGATGGAGATACTGAGGAAACAACGACTGACACCCACAATGTCTGGTAAGTTATTTTTCTAATATATAGTAACCGTACTATATGCCATATGTTTGTAGTCATCATTAAGCTCAAAGAATATTTCCAGCTATTAGTAAAATGAGTTATGTATGATTTTTAAAAGAATGACGTTAGCTTCTAAAGTAGTTTTGTAAATATATATATATACATATACTACCAATATTTATTACTATTAGTGGTAGCATTAATGATCTGTGCTAACATTTTGAGAAGAGCAGTATAATTATTTTTTAAATAAGTGATTATTATCATTCTGTATATAATTTTAAATTACTTTATTTTCTAACGATGAACAATGTAGAGAATAGCAGTATAGTCTTGTTTTTAACTGAGTGATTATTCATATTATATATATATAAATCTTTTAATTACTTTACCTGCTAAAAGAGTAGTTTCTTTTATATTACCCTCTATATATTTGCATGTTCGTGCATGAATGTCTGTATAAATGTTATGTGTGTTTATTTTTAGTGTATACTGTTTTATTTATTTAGTATTGTAAATCAAAAGCTTTTAAATTTAACAATAGCCATATTATATTAATTTAATAGTTGGATAGTCTTATATAAGTTAAATATATGTATTTCTTATTGTTAATATTGCAATTAATAGTATATTGTGATTTACATTTGCTAAAGTAACAATCAAATACAGTTACAAACAAACAAACAAAAAAATGGCTAGAATTCTAGGGGGAAAATCCCATTTTTTTGCTACCTTACTAGTGGTAGTATATTTAGAGCAACAAAATTTTATAACTTTGATAATATGCTGTATTATGAAACCATAACTGTAAAATAAAATATTTAATTATGATCATGTACTTCAACTACTCATTTCTACACAAGCAGTTTGGGCAGTTGCATAATAACAATGATCAAATTCTAATGGATTTACCAACGTTAACAGTTCAGTTAACAGCAGAAAATAAAGACTTCAGCTTTTGTCTTGCTACTGGCTAGAGTAATAAGGTTATCCAAGAAAATTTGTCATATACATTTATGTTATGAATATTGGTAAAAGTAATGCTACTATATATAAAGTAAAATATTATGATCCAATTAACACACAAGCAACAACTGATGTAATAAAATGCATTCATACAAATTCAGATTAAAAGATGACAGGGGTTTGATGAATATATGAAGCATCTTATTCAGTGGATTAAAAAAAAAATTAAATCAGATATTGCAAAGTAATTAAACAACAGTTAATTGATAGTTAATTAATCATACTAATAATGATGTTAATAACACATTTCAAGTTGAAACTGCAAGAAGTATCTTTTCAATAATTCATTACAAGTACAACTGTTTTCTGGCACTTACTAATAAAAATAATATTCATTATTAATTTACCAAGAGTGTTTTTAATTATTGCACAAATACTGTTTTTAAAAAAATCTTTATTGTATAGATGCAAAAGTGGAAAGTGAATTTAAATTAATTTTAGTAGGGGTACATAAATAAGAAATTAATTACACCTGCAATTAAGAAAAATAAAACCCATCAGAAATCATAGTAACATTTTCAATAAATTTTCTGGGATTACTTATTAACTTCTCAGTTACAAGAATATTCACTAAATGAATAGACTTAAAACTTATTCAATTAACATCACATACTACAGATTTATGACAGCTGTCATTGTAACGGTAATGAACTGATTGTAAAATTACAAATCAATGTCAATGACCAAACAATAGAACTATAACTGTGTACATGTAAGACTTATTTTAAACTGGTTAAGTCTAACTTTTGGCACCTCAACGCCTGTCATTGCTAAATTGTCCCCAAAAGACAGTCTTCTTCTTCAAAGTGCTTGCTACACACTACCGTCTTTGCTGTTGGATGAAAGTTTTCTCTTTTCAGCTTTGTAATCCACTTTTTTCATAATTTGTGGTCTTTGGGAAATATAAAAAAATATTTTTGGTTTGTCTGCTGTCGGAACCATATGTACTGCAATATTTAACCATGTTTAATATTTCAAATTATGCATTTAATGCAAGACAAATTGTCAGACAGAGCATGTGCATTGTTGTTCCCACTCGTGATATCACAAGTTATGTTGCTATGGTGAGAAGTCAGTCTCACAAATGAACGAGTCTGATTTCTTTCAGAAATATTGACTTTCAATACCAAAATAAATGCATTTATACAAATCTCTGAAAGTTTCAATTTTGCAGTCTTGATTCTAAGAATGGGAACTACTCATTTCATAAGGATTTGTTCTTACCTAAGGCTGATCTAGATTCCATTTCACTTGGTCTTTAAGATAAAATGTACAATTTGGCACATAAAGTCTAATATTATATATATTTAAAGAAAGAAAGGAAGAGTTTGGTATAAAAATGTAATATATTTATTTGAAGAAAGAATGGAAGAGTTTGGTATATAGTCTAATATATTTATTTAAAAAGAAAGAGTTTGCTATATATTCTAATATATTTATTTACAGAAGAAAGGAAGAGTTTGGTATATAGTCTAATATATTTATTTAAAAAGAAAAAAAGTGTGGTATATAGTCTAATATATTTATTTAAAAAGAGTTTGGTATATAGTCTAATATATTTATTTAAAAAGAGTGTGCTATATATCCTAATATATTTATTTACAGAAGAAAGGAAGAGTTTGGTATATAGTCTAATATATTTATTTAAAAAGAAAAAAAGAGTGTGGTATATAGTCTAATATATTAATATATTTTTATTTATAAAAAGAAAAAAAGAAGGGTGTGATAATAGTCTAATATATTTATTTAAAAGAAGAAACAGTGTCAAGACAAAAACGTTTTAGCAGAAGACTTATTTGAAAGAAAATCAGCACAAATCACCTTGATCCCAAGCAGAAACTTGATTCATGCATTGTTATGTAACACTTTCTGAACATATCTATGAAGTATGCATAATTTTAAAAAAGATATCTTATCTACTGTTGCTACAGATATTGATATCGAAATACTCCCTCAGTTTGTTTCAGTACACATATAAATTCTGTAATATTCACTCATTTTATTTTAATTATTTAAAAGAGATGTGATATAGTGAAATTGCAACAGTTAATTTTAATAGTGAAGCTACAATTATTCCTCAGGTAATTTTACCACAGATGTCGCTATTTTAATTTCTTCAGTCAACTATTGATGCTCTTTCAGATTTAGTACAGATGTTGATATTTAACAGTCTTAATTTCACTACAGATGTTAATACTATATAAACATTATCCCACAAATGAGATAAAACTAATAATTAAATAAAAATAAATTCAAAGATCACAACAACAACAAAAGTGCTTTTTTTAACATCATTAATCGTCCAATTCATTATTTTCAATACATTGAAATGAAACTTTAAGCACTTAACAAATTATATCAGTTGAAAGTTTAAGAAACAAGATTTCTGAGTCTAATTAAAGATCTATTATTCCATCAACACTTAATTCCAATAAGTAGATTATCAGGTGAGCGAGAGCAAAAAGGTAAATGCAATCTGTATAAATAAGAATAATATGAACTTTAACTCTCATTTACTATAGTACTAGTAGAGATAACCTTGAACCAAAAACAAAATTATTATTAGAATCCATCATGACAATTATTATGTAAGAACCAGCAGCCCACAGTACAAAGGATAAAGAGTGTACTAACCATATAACATCTTCAGACCCTTCCCAAACAAAATTTTGTGTAAGAATTGTGAATAAACAGTTAATATCACATCTAAATCTCCATAAGATTAAAAGTCAGTGCATCTCAAAATTAAAACTACAAATAGTTTTAGTAAAAATGTTAAAACAACAATAATAAATACTAATAATATAAAAATTTCACCCAATAAAAAATCAAGCAAGTTGAATGGCACAGTCTAAATAAAATAATTCCAACAACTTAGCGTAATATGTAATCTGTGCAGCAAATTTACCAATTCTTCACGATTCATTCGGGCACGACATGGGCGCCTCTGCACAAAACACGAAACAGCCATGAAGCTGAGAGTGGCAAATGGATTATGCAATTGCTTAAAACAGCCCCTTTAGCTGATTAAGAAAAATCAAATGGTACACATTTATCTTCCCTGGTAAAGAACTGCTGGATATAAGGTATAAAATATTACAGGAAAACTAAGTTGTATGGTGTACAATAGTACACAGACTTAAATGTAAAAGCATGATTAAAAATGACTTATTATTTAACATGGCTTTTAACATTAATATATGACCTCCCTAAACTTACCCAATTTTGTTTAGAATTAAAATTTAAAGTCAATTTCCCTACAAAAATGTTCCAAGTGTGTCTGATAGCAATGCTGACAACAAAGCAATGCTGACAACAAAATAATTTGAAGAGCTCCCTTGTACTCTCTTCTTTAACTGACATTTTATCTATTTTCAGCTCAGAATTTTTTATTAAAGCAGTTTTTACTCACTCTTTTTTAAAGCTCACTGGAAGAAAATTAACAATGCTAAACATATAGTAGCAATAAAAGTGTATTTCTAAGACTTCACAGTTGACAGTAGCAATACAAGAACTTGCTAAGAAACTAACTAGTTTTCATTTACATACATCATTGTAATGTCAAAATTTGTAGCAGCAAAAATGCAGGAGTGCTATTATAATCAATTACATTTACACTGACTAATATGTTTATACAATCAAGGCATTTCTTTAATTCACACAGATAAATGTAGTTATAAACTCAAAGGTATACATTTAATTTTATGAGAATAATAATATTAAAAAAAAAACACAAAAAATAATATTTTTAGTCAATTATTAAAATTAAATTTAAAAAAACACTAAATTAGTAAATATGGCAGATAGGAGGTTTATATGCTTATCGAGTGCCTTAGTTTTTGAATTTTTAAGTTCATGGACTTTTTTATTAAAGGTTTATTTATTGTGCAAGAAGAGAATACTGCAATATGGTTTAGAGCACACTGACTAGAGAGTGCAATAATCACTTCATCAATAGTGCTGTACTGGCTTGTGCAAATTACACTGGAGAGCAAATAATTAGTTTTCAAAGAAAACCAAAGAAAAATGTAATGAAGTGTGTAATACATGTTCAAAGAATACCAAGAGCATGATACTGAAATGTGCAACACAGTCAAGGAGTACCACTAGACTGGTACTGAAGTAGTTTTAGTATTTGATTGTGCAACACATTTTGACAGAGCACCAAGAGCATGATATTGAACTATTTGAACTGTGCAACACAAAGAGCACCATGAGACTGGTAGTTTTGATACCTGAGTGTGTGATACATTTTGACAGGACACCAATAAAGATAGTCACGTGTGCAATACATTCACACAGTAGCAATGGTTGTAAAGAGTAGACTAAGCATTAACAGAGTATGAAAGCATGTTACCGAACAGTGTATCAGACATCTGAAGAGAGTACCAACACAATGGTACTGAAGTATGTACTATCATTACTCTCATGACACCGAAGAATGTTCTTGAACAGATTAATAATATACATTCATACAACACCAAAGACAGTTACTGAACAGCAATGTTTCCTCAAAGGTTTCTGGTTCGTGTGCAAAATTTTATAGCTCCCCCCCAAAAAAAAACCAAAAAAAACCCAACCCACACAAATGCATACCAATTACATAAATTAAGTACAAAACTTTAAAATTAAATAAAGGAACTATAATTAAATAATTATAATCACAAGAAACATCACAATAGTTCAATCAAAGCTATATTTATTTCTATTATTTATCCCGTCAAGCAACTAAATGCCAACACACCCACTTCCAATGACCTTCAGTTATTTTTGGAGGTATTCTGGCATCTGTCTTTGAAGAGATCCATCTTTTATACACATCGTCACGGTTAATCTGCTGTCCACCATTCCGATACGATTATATAAGCATCTCTAACTCTTCCAGCCTATTTCTAGATTTTGTTTTTATAGTGTTCATTAGGCTGAATCCACGCTCACAATCAGCACTTGATGCAAGAAATATAGCGCAAATATCTAACAGAATGGCAATGTCACCAAATTGTTCCTTGTTCATTACAAATCAAACCATCTCATCGAAAGTCTACATCAACCCACATTTATTTTTTTCTGCAAGCACAAACCTTAAGTATGATACTGATCCATAAGTTTCGGCAGAATGCCATCCTAGTTTTCCAGGAATGCCGCATATCTGGAAACAAGTGCTGCAAGTTCTTGACAGAAATTAAAATTTGAAGTGTTGACTAACGCTGATATCTCAAAGATTCGCCATCACATCAACTCACTTTCAGGGAAACGAAAGTACAGGTGCAAACATAGACATTCAATGAATCTTAGGATGGAACTCATGTTTATATCCTTGTCGTTTGCAAGCATTTTAGCAACTTCACCAGTCCAGTGCACATTTTCTCCAAGGTACTGGGTACAGAGCTTAGTGATCTTTGCTTTTACAAACTGGTATGCCTCGATGGTCGTAAAAATTTTTCTTTGTAGCAGCTTGCATAATTCAGCAAGTTCACAGGTTGAAACTGCAGGTCCCTTAGTTTCTTCAAGCAGTACTTATTGACTGGATCATTATTCAAACGCACTTACTCCTCGCAGTATTTAGTCAACACTTTTATGTTTCTTCAAGCAGTACTTATTGACTGGATCATTATTCAAACGCACTTACTCCTCGCAGTATTTAGTCAACACTTTTATGTTTCTTCAAGCAGTATTTATTGACTGGATCATTTTACAAACGCACTTGCTCCTCGCAGTACTTATTGACTGGATCATTATTCAAACGCACTTACTCCTCGCAGTATTTAGTCAACACTTTAATGTTTCTTCAAGCAGTATTTATTGACTGGATCATTATTCAAACGCACTTACTCCTCGCAGTATTTAGTCAACACTTTTATGTTTCTTCAAGCAAGTATTTATTGACTGGATCATTATTCAAACGCACTTACTCCTTGCAGTACTTACTGACTGGATCATTATTCAAATGCACTTACTCCTCGCAATATTTAGTCAATACTTTTATGTTTCTCAGCAATACTTGTAGAGCAAAGCACTGTGATAGCCACCTGACTTCATTCAATGATCTAAAGGCTACGGATTACATTCCAACACCTTATCTAGTTCAATGAACTATGCTCCACACTGACGACCTACTGAAAAATGTGTACACTATCCTAAGGAATGCTTCAATGTCTACCATTAAAGATATGTATTTGCAAGCATGTTCTATGTCTAAATCTTCACAATGAACAACACAATGTTGCTCCAGTAGATGTGGAATACATCAGCAAAGAATTGCTGCAATTCCACTGTTCTTGCCTAGCATAACTGATGCACCATCAGAGGTAAACATAACCATTTTCTACATGTCCAATGAATTCTCTTTATAAAACTCTGTTATTGCTGATTCCACAGATTTACCGTTGCATGTCGACAAAGGCAAAATTCCAACAAATATTGTCTTGTAAACATTACTGGCATATGGCTGAAACTTTGCATATAAGATCAAAATTTTTGTCACCAATATGTCAGTGCTCTCATCTACTGTTAATGTGTGGAGAACTTTGCATTGTGAAGGTCGCTAATTACAGTATCCTTCACCACAGAATCGATAGAATCAACAAACTCAAAGGCATCATTCTTACTGCACTAGCTATCATGGAATGAAGCATACTTAGCCATATGATTGTGTATGTCTTAAACCACATTCATAGATCTGTTCATGTTGATAGCCAAGAGGACGGTGTCAATCAAAATTTTAACCTGGTCATTTTTAGCAATTTTACATTGTGCTGCTTCTTGTTCTCATGCTTCGATCAGTGACACTTTCTGTAAGCATTCACAGTAGACCTCTTGATTGTATAGAACAAAGTTTCTGTACAGCATCTGTGTATTTTTTGCTTGATATGTCATTTAATATAATCCAGCTTCCAAGCCTCCCACCTTTTTCCCATGGAGAAATCACCTCCTGCATTTGCTTTCAAGCAAATTTCACAAACATCATCAATTTCATGATATTTAAAAATAGCACCCAGCTTGACAGTTCGACCTAACGATGAATCTGGTATTGCTGCATGCACAAATTCATTAAACCAATGTTTTTAAATTTGATCTACAATTTTTCTTAGCAAGCAGCGAAGTGATAATAAACTAGATTATATTCGATTTATTTACTTTATACACAATCACTGCATCTTGAACTTTACTTGAATGGTGGCGGAGGATGAGAGAACGAGGCTAGCTTGTCCAGTATTTATTGGTAAGTATGTAAATCAATAGTTCTACATAAAATGTAGAAGACAAAAATAGATTTGAAGTCAAATTAAACACATAGAGGTCTATGTATAACTTCCGGCAGCAGCGTATCTATTCAAATTTATCCTTATCAAAATTTGCTGCGCAGTGACTCACAACTGCTGCGCGGGTCTGTGAGATAGCTGCGTGGCTGAGCAGCTTAAAGGGAACATTGCTGAACAGTATAGACCACATTCACAGAGTATCAACTGATTGTTAATGAAGTGTGCTTTATACATTCCAAAAGTGCTACTATGTGGTAATGACTACAGTAATATACATTCAGATACCACCAAATGTATTGTATTAAATATGCTATATATATGACAGGTATAAAAGGTACAATTATGACCTGTTATGTTTTGGAGAAAAAACAAACATCACAGCACAGTGCTGAATGGAATCAGTGTTTGTGAGGTATAAAATACACACATCTGTCCAAAAATACATCACTATCTAATGTTTTGAGCTATAAAATACATTATGCTGTGTAAAAAGTACATCATTGCCTAGGTTGTGAACTATAAAAAATATGTCCGTGGAAAAATACATCATTGCCCATGTTGTGAACTATAAAATATGAATCTGTCTACCTAATTCTGATCTCAGACAGATGAATGAAAATTTGCACTATTACTGTAATCTCATAATGTAAACAAAAACTTACAAAAGTAATACTGAAACATTCCTGATTTCATAACCTCCACCCAAGATAAAGATACTAATAGTAATATACTGTATTGACATTTTACTATTAGTATCTTTAGTAATCCATAAATACAACTTTGTTTTATAACGAGAACTTACAAATAGAATTTTTAAAAAATAAGAAATGTCAAATATATGTGATTGCCACCATAAAAGGAGCTGCAAAAGTGTTTTTAAACACCTGAAATTCATATTAGCAGACACTAGAAGACAAGCACTTCTTTTAATAGTTTAAGTTGTAACAAAATCAGACAATTAGCCATTGAGCAACAGTGGGGCTTCATTTTGAGAAAAAACGGTTGGCTATTATCAAACTCCAATTTTTCTCAGCAACCGTAACCATAGATGTACTATGTTTGGCATTAACAGACCTTAGAACATAAGTAAATAGGCTTCAAAGTTTTACTGCAATATTTGAAATCATTGTGTGCTTCTGAAGAGTACAAATGGAATAATGTACACTGATAAAAATGTGAGTACACCTATTAATGATAGAAGCACAATATAAATGATCAAATTTGCAACAATAAAGCAATGACTGAAAAGAATGAAAAATAGAATTGATAATTAGCTTGATTTCCATGGATTATATAACATCTAAAATCAACAGTGGGCACAAAAGTATCCATTAAAAATCTCATTCTCAAATTGTTTTGGGAGACCTGTGTGGCATAAGACTCAGCAGTGGTTGACACATGACTAATCTTGCCAATCAATATGAATCAGCAAAGGAAAACATGCCCTAGTGATGTGTTGCTTACATTCTTCACCTTATTTTCTGAGCTTATGTTGGACAATTTCTTTAAGGTCATCCAATGAAAATGTACAAAAATCTAAGTAACAGAGAATCAGAATTTTCGAATGATTCATAATTATAGCTGGGTCAATTCATAGCAAAGGGAGAAAAAAGAGTTTGAAAAGTAGGGCATTCTGACCCCCTTTAAGAAAAAGAAGTGTAACTTAAAAAAAAAAAGCTTTTACTTTAATATTTTTGAGGTCAAATACTGCCAAAATATTACAAATTCTTACAGAAATGGTGTTAAACTTTCCTGGCCTATTTTAGCTGCTAGCAGAAATTTAATTATTTGTATTAAGAAGTGGATGAAAAGTATATAGAACTTCACAAAAAAAATCAAATTACAAATTCTTAACACTAAAAAATTTTCAGAATATTTCTGAAACAAATGGCAATGACAAAAAAGTATTACAAATAGGTAATTTGAACAAAAATATATCCTACTACAGATGCTAACCTGACATGTTTCAGACATGTAAATCCAAGAGAAGCATGTCATGAAATGATTTTACAACTATCTGTGAGATAGCTGCGACGCTGAGCAGCTTAAAGGGAACATTGCTGAACAGTATAGACCACGTTCACAGATCAACTGATTGTTACTGAAGTGTGTTTTATACATTCCAAAAGTGCTAACTATGTGGGAATATGCAGTATTCTAAAGACGTGAGATATAAAATGTCAAAAGAAAAAAGACTTAGTTCTACAAAAAATATAGCTGAATAATAAATCTTTCAATCACTTGTATACACCAATACTGAGGTAGGTAAAGAGATATCTACAGAACCATGTCTATTTAAAGACCATAACTGATCAATTAGGATTCTGATCAGGGAAATATCAGAGTTACCCATAAAGAATGAACTTTTCCAGCCCCTCTCAGGCGTCATGCGCCTCTGATGTCATGATCTTAGTCATGGGAGATTCAATTTATGACTGACCCAAAACACTAAAATATTACTTCTACAAGTTGCTGACTGCTTCATTTTTGGCAAAATATTTAAAAAATCTACTGAAATTTTGATAAAGCATTAAAAACCCAGCATTTACTTGTTCTAATTTAAAAGTGTATAGAATAAGTGCTATTTAAATAAGGTCTCTAACAATGAAGAGGAACACAAACTGAACAAATACATGCTCAAACACGAAACTAATAAACAATCGAGAAGCTACAAGTATAATTTTTAAAAAAGAATAATACAATCAGAAAGGTAAGTGCCCGTGCACACGTGCACTGAAAGAATCAGAAAAGTGCCCACGCATACATTCACTGAAAGAATCAGAAAAGTAAGTGCCCACGCACACATGCACTGAAAGCAAACACATTTGTTACATTCTCATCTACATTCCGTAACTGGATACAAGCCATAGGCAAGAAAAGGCTCAATTCAAAATTAAAACAAATGGTAGAAGCCAATATGCATTCTCTAGAAGTGTACAAAATAAAGAATGATTTAGTTTTCCCTCTAAACCCATCTACATCCATCTTATTCTTACAACAACATCTTCAGAGAGTGCAAAACAGTTCATAATTATTTTGGGCATGCTTAACAACAAAATAAAATGTTACTAAAAATTACTCTCCTACCCCTCTCCCATGCATTTATGTTGTTAAGACAAATAACAAATTTAATGATTAACAAAAATGGATAATTTAAAATAAATTAGTACAAAACTGCAAGACAGTGCTAAAGAATTGTTACTGCAATTTTATCAATTACAACATTGTATGTCAATTACAAAGATAATCTTTCTGTTTGTTAGCAAAAATATACAGATCACTAATTTTAATTTGCCTTTGATGATAGCAACAATCAAAAAAAAAAAAGCAAATATGCAATATACTATTCAAACCACCTACCTTTCCATCAAAGGTCTTGGCCAGGTGCACAACCATAGAAGCACTCATGCCATGGTTTCCAAGTAGACGAACAACTTCCAGGCCTCTCTGAAGAATGTGACGCATTTTGGTAAAACTGTCTCTGGAAAAAAATTGTTTTTGTCTGGTTCATGCTTTTTGTTTGACTCCATTCACTAGTACGACACTTCTGATATTTACAGATGAAGTATATCTAAAAAAATAATACAGGTAACTCCACTTCTAAGACCAATCTTGTTTCTGGAGAACAACCATAAGTCGAGCCATTTTAAGTCCAAACTTGTTTTGTCTTAGGCAGGTATATAAAAATTGTTGAATCATTTCAGAGTACATTAACAGAGGAAAAGTGAATAAAAAACTAACATATATCCGTACACTTATTAACATTATTCTCAACAACTCCTTATTGATATTGACAGTGTAAAACTGTAAAGTTCTTGACAATTTACTGGATATTATCTTATACTGTTAAAGCAAAAGACCTATTCATTTCTTGACAACTCACTCGACAATGTCCTATACTGCAAGTTTAGAAAAACTAATCATTTACTGACGACTCACCTGACAATGTCCTATACTACTAGTTTAGAAGATCTACTCATTTCCTGACATGTCCTAAACTGCTAGTGTAGAAGACCTATTCATTTCCGGACAACTTACCTGATAATGTCAGTGTAGAAGGTCTATTTATTTTTTGACTACTCAATTGACGTCAGTGTAGTAGACATCATTTCTTGACAACTCATCTGCTATTGTCAGCATAGAAGACATATTCACTTGGTCAACTCACCTGATATTTCAGTATAGAAGACATTCATTTGGACAACTCAGCTGATACTGTCAGTGTAGAAGACATTCACTTGGACAACTCAATTGACCCTGTCAGTGTAGAAGACAGTCACTTGGACAACTCACCCGAATATCCAGTGTAGAGGACAGTCTCTTGGACAATTCACCTGATATTGACAGTGTAGAAGACATATGTGACCTGTCACCACAAAAAGATACTTAAGTCGCGCAAGGCTAAGCCGAGAAAAACGGCAAAAACGAAGGTGGGGGTCTACATGGGTGAAATTGAGATTTTCATTTTAGCGTGTTCCCAAACCATCGAACAACAAATTACTAGCGTGTTTTTCCTTAATTCGAACTAGAAATAGCTTTATCATTATTTTTTTGTGACCTACTGTCTAACTTCGAAGGAAAAATATGGCCCAAAAGTGCTATAATCTGTTGATCGTAGACGGTAGTATCCCTGGCTGAACCTCATCATGTTGTATATCAGAATGCTCAGGAAAAAGCCTATTTTTATGCTGATGACACTGGTTATTAATAACGTGTAATCAGAATGTTTTATAAGGCTGTGCTTGGCGTAAACAAAGTGAAAAGCGTCAGCCAATCCGCAGACAGTTTATCAAAGCTTACTATAAGTTACCAAGCATGCTCTCATAAAAAGACGGTCGCGATTGGTTGAACCGCACACAAAGGGAGACAGTTTCGTCCTGTAATGCGTAATGCAAACATGGAGAAACGAATCGCTAATTTGTTGAATTCATGTAAAGAAAGCAACATCTTAGAAAAAGAAAGCATTCAGATTAAAGATTTGATATCTGATTATTTTGCTAATGAGGATGTAGCTGATGGATTTTCTTCTGAAAGTGACACGGACAGCGAATCGCGTGATCGAACAACGAAAAAGACGAAGCAGACGACAGCTGACGATAACTGACTGTACACTGAAGTGAAAGGTGTGCTATAATTACTGGATTATTTAAACGATATTTTTTTTTAAGAATGTGAAAGTAATGAGGCTTTAATCTGTGATTTATTTAGTGGAGCTAGTATCAGATTTAGAAAGAGGTATCAATTCAATATTATGCCTTAATTTTAGAATATTCTGTGAGCCACAATAATCATTCTCGCATACAGAAATTCTAATCGTTATGGCTTAAAAAGACTGTTGTCTGTAAATGATGTAACAATATATTTGTTGTTTATAGTTATTACAGTGTTAGCTATTGTGTCTTCTTCAACTCTGATTGCAAATGAAGCAGATTAATATATGGTTGCTAAGGAAAAACCTCTCAGAAATGTGTTCAATCTTTGAGGCCGATTTTCTCAAAATGGCCGTCCGGACAGTAGTGCACTTCAAACAAACATAACTTTTCCATATTTTGTCCTACACTCTTTATTTTTATATCAACAGAAAGCCCTTTCAATTTTCTTTCTATTGATATATATATCTCAATACCCCCAAAATCCGACTTAAGTATCTTTTTGTGGTGACAGGTCACATATTCACTTGGAAAACTCATCTGATATTGTCAGTGCAGAAGTCATTCACTTAGACCACTCACCTGATAGTGTCAGTGTAGAAGACATTCACTTGGACAACTCATCAGATATAGTTAGTGTAGAAGACATATTCACTTGGACAACTCACCTGATAGTGTCAGTGTAGAAGACATATTCACTTGGACAACTCACCTGATAGTGTCAGTGTAGAAGCTGTATGCAGTTTGCCACCATTGTTCTTGTTCAGGCGTACAGAGCTTTTTACACAGACATAGTGGCAACATCGATGGGCACGCCAACTCTCTATCAACAGAAAGCTGATGCTCCTTCAAATGGAGTGCTGCACAGCGGACTGAGGCATAGAGAAAAGCCTACAAAATAAACAACAAAATTAATCCTAGCAAGACAAGTTGAAAAGCCCTATTATCCACCCCTCAGTAGACAAGTCTCATTAGCTTGTTGTACTATACTAAACAGTACTCAATTAGTGAGTCCATGAAGAATGCAGAATATCTCTAATCTATATTGCATTTAGCTTCCAAATAATTCTTACACCCCTCTGGGAAATAAGAAGAAAATATTATCATCAGAATCTTAGAAATAAAAATATTAGAGACAATCAAGACAACCAGTCAATCATTTTTTTTAATGATTTTAAAAAAATTCCCTGTACTATTGAAGAGCATTTAATAAGGGCAACAGTGAAAAAATAAAGGGGGAGGGGGGAATGATAAAATCCAAAAGATTCCTGGAAGAGAATAAGTAAATACCACTTCTTGTCCAACCAAAATAGATATGAAAAGGCAGAAAGAGGCAAGACTATATTATGCATATTCCAAGAGAATAAATAAATACCACTTCTTGTCCAACCAAAATTTAAACCTGAGCCCTGTTAAGAAAGAAATTCGGCAAGTATACAGATGTCTGGAGAAGAATAAATGTGTTACTGCCCACAAAAAGCCAGTAAAGTGAAAATAATTCAAAAGCATTTTTTTTCAAATTTACTAAAATTCTTAATCTGTTTCTTTAACAAAAACAAAAAAAAAAACCATTTTAATTTATGTTAGATTGATTTTTTCACTATACATTTTTTAAAGTACATATACCACCCCGGACTATCAAAGGGGAGAAATCATACAAATAAAAATTATGATAGTTATGTGCTTATTATATGAATACTATAATTTTCTGTGGAAACTGACTGGTACTACTAACTTCAAAAATGTTTGAATTACATCCTCAAAGAATGAAAAATCAGAAGAAAATTTTTATTCACCCACAAATTTATTTATACAGGGTATACTATAAATGAAATTTAGCGAAACCTTTCCAATTTGTAGGTATATTATATATATATATATATATATAACATAAGTGGCTATATCAATCTAATCAAATATTATTCTTAAAAAAAGTATTAAAAAGATGTTTTAATCACATCTTGGTTTGTATTGTTGCAAAAAGACACCAAAAAAAATAATATTTAAATAGTGACAAGTACTAAGCTATTAAGTAGGCCTACACTTACAATTAAACTTAAGGGTGTGTTGAATGATGAATATCATTATAGGCCTACTGCTTAACTTCTAAGTATTATTTAATGCCTTACATTTACTTTGAAAAACAGATCTTGAGGTATAATAAACTTTCCTAAAATTATGACAGTGCTCGCTGAGCAGGCAATGTCAGTCGAGTCAAGTGTTGATGTGTGTAGGTCTACCCGATGACAACAGATAAAACTGCACAAATCTGTTGCTTCATTGGTTGTTTGAATATTTTCATCATTTCACTGCTGCTACATTAGGAATGTCAATATTACTGTCTAAAACACTTCTGTTCTGCAGTCTGGCTAATGCAGCAGACAACACATGAGTAGTACATGCCATCGAAGCTTACTTCCAGTTGGTATCAACTCGATACCTAACTTCTAAAATGAATTAATTTATACCCAGATAGCACAATTATAACGAAAATTAATTTTAAAAACTAGAAACCTTTCAATAATGAACAAACAAATGCTAACCTCTGTGTCCAGGGTACACAGTGTTTCTGCTGCACCATTCTCCATGTTCTTAACGCTATACTGGAGGGTCTCAAAGATTTTAAAGTTGTCTGGAAAAACAATTTCAATTTTTTTATTATAGATGAAAATAAATAGTAAATGAATGGTGGTGGAAAGTAATGCATGTTTCCAAATAAGCATATGAAAATGTTTAATAAAAAAAAGTACTAACTACATATTTACAAGTGATCATTTTTTGCACATATGTGTGATGTAAGCAATAGCATGAACTGTGATGATATGGATGCCAAATTTGTTTTTAAATGGGGCTTAACAATGGAGAAACCAATGAAAGAACCTGGACAGCTGCTGACTTTAGAGTTTTGCAAGAAGAATTTTCTATTTATAAAAATATGTATTTTGACTGGTACATTACTTATTTTTCTTTACCAATATGAAGCTACTGGGATCAAGTAGATTACCTCTGTTCAAGACTTACTATTAATTTATACATATATTGCTGTTACTACACGATGCTTATTGTATATGTGTGTTATTGTGCATATTCATTATTTGAAAAAATAAAACAGAAATGAAATGATCTTTCATTCATAGCATACATTGTAATTATATAAGTATGTCAATATTTCTTTAAACCATGTACATGTGGGTAGAACACTGTTTTAAAAATAAAGTTTTCAGCACATTTTCAGTGATTTAGTCACAAAACCTTCAAAATAAAAAGATGTTTTTTTGAAATAATTTTTATGGGGATATAATTAGTAATGGCATATGTTACAAATCTTTATGTATCTTTGATGTATGTATGTATGTATATATGTTTTTATATCAATCATATAGTTTTAATATTTTAAATATTAAATTTTGTATTATAAAATATTAAAACAAATAAAATGCTGCACAAATATTTTGTTTAGTTCACTGTACACATCCTGCTGATCATTGTAACAGGTGAACCATAACTGTGTTATGAGAATTTCAGAAGTGTGGCAATTTATCTGTTCACATTTTCTTTTGTAAATAGAAATTGTATAATAAAATAAAAAAATTAAATTAAATAAATGATTAAAAATAGCTTATCTTTATATATTTAGATAGAGCACATTTTATGGATCATTTTGATATGTGAATCAGCTCTGTATGTTGAATAGTTTTAGAGATATGAAAATTTGTTAGTTTTTTAACTTTCTGTGTATACACTTGTTTACTGCTCTTTTCTGGTTAAAATTTGTTGAAATGGCCATTTTCAGCTTCAAATAATTTCCTCAATGTTGCTGCTACGCCTTTGAAAAAAATAGTTATTAACTATATGGCAAATGATTTAATAAAATGCATTCTGGATATACTTTGTTCATCAGTTCCATATGCTATGATACCATGAATATTCCAGTTTGTTGTGTTTTGTAAGCAATTTTATGAAATAAAAGCATATTTCCCTTTGCAATTTATAATAGACTGAAAGTTTAATTCTGCATTATGTCTGTTTTTTCTTGTTGTCTTTGAGTATGTTAATTTAAAATATTGGACTGTTGCTCAACCTGGTTTATATTTTACTTGTACTGAACTTGATAAATTGCACATTTGTTACATCACAAATGACAACACTCAATTGATGATATATCTCATCATGCTTTGTACACAAACTTATTTCATCAGAACACATATTTTGAGCATAAAAGATATGTACAGAATCAAGTAGAAAAAAGTGAGTGGGACTGCATACTAATAAAACTTCTGTAATGTTTATATTAATAAACAATAAAAATAAAAGTGTTATTTTACTTGAAAATAAAGAATTTAGATTAAAATGTAAAATACATAAACATAACTCCAAAGACTCTTCAACCACAACAACAAAAAATCCAATAATTCATCAGGAAAGAAAAAAACACATGGCAAGCAAACACTATCATTATGCAAACTATTCTGTAATGGGTAATGTATTGTCTGTTGCATGACAAAATTAAAGGATAGGAAATAAAATATTTTAAAACTGAAAACTTGATTGCCAGCCATTTTAGAATAAAAAAAAAATATCCTTTACACATTTTCGGAAAAAATAAAGTAGCTTCAATTCTGCTATTTCAAAATCTAATCAAAATATTTTGCTGTTATCTGTTCAGATGTTAATTTTTTGTCATTTATCATAAACTTCCAGGATCTCTGAAATACAATACCAGGAATTTTTGTATGTGAAAAGTATGAAAACACTCTAATTACCCTGCCTTACTAATATTTTTCTTTAAAAAACAAACAATAACCTTAACTTTTTCTTAACAGTACACCTCACTGTAAGCAACACTTACAATCTGGCTGAGAAGGGTCACCAAATGAATACTGTTGCAGACAGAGCCACGTGATCTCCGACAGGTTCTCAGGGTGAAAAGTGTGTGCAACTGAGGACAAATAATAAACAAAACTGCATTCTTCTTTCCTTTCATTCATGTTAGTACAATAAATTGCATTCCTCATATTAAATAAAAACTCTTCTTTCATTTATATTAGTACAATAAATTGCAATCTTCATATTAAATAAAACTATTCTTTCCTTTCATTCATGTTAGTACAATAAATTGTATTTCTCATATGTATATTTTTTATGAAATTTGGTTTAAGTAGATAACCATTTTAAATAAAGAATGAAAGTGAAAATGAAATTTTAAAAAATAAAATCTAAACAGAACCTTATAACATTTGTTAAGATTTTGGAACAATCAATTGTTAGAGAAAAGTTTCAGTTTATTTCTACATAAAGATATATATATTGAAAAACATTATGTAGATTTTAGAAAAATATTTACTAGAAATGCAGGTATTAAAATTACCCAAAGTACATGCAAACAATGAATGAAATACCCATTTTACAAATAATTCATATGTTAAATACTATTGAAATTATCTTACTCCTCAAATCAACATGAGCAAAATATATCCAAGACATATAATTTCACTAAAAAGCATTGAAATTTGGGTTGTGATGTATAAATTTATTTGTCAGTATATGTATAATAAATAATTCATTAATTAATAATTAAATATTATCATGAATAATACTAATAAACTCTGTCTACACGTAGAGTGTTAGTATTCAGTCTTTTCTATGAAAATACTTGCCCTTGTTCAAGCAACACCACTTGTAATATATAAAGTAAGTCCTTTTTAAAAAAAGTTTTATAATATCTACTTTAGATTTTATTTTTTAAAATATTTAAATGTATAAAATATCTAAATTTTCCATAACATGTTTGCTAACAACAAAAGGCTTATGAACACGCAGTTACTATGGTTTCTTTACAAAGTCTAAAATGCTTTGTTGCTATTTTGCCTTTAACAGTCTGCTTGAAAACAAATGCTTCAATATTAAATGTAACGTGCTTGAAATTTCTTTATGTAACTGATGTGCATTAATAAATGAGAATGTACATGCACGTTTTTGGTGATTTTTTACACAACAGCGTTGCCGTGATTTGTTTGATGACGCGATTGGCAGGCTATAAAAATGTACATACACTGTACATTGTTTGCTAACAACAAAAGGTTTATGTGCACCAACTAACAGCAGTGATTTACAAGTACGTGTATACAATAAAAATGTATAAACCTTTCATTATATTCTCTAACATTGCAAACACAAAGATCGCTCACAAAATCACAAAAAAAAACCCCTGCAAGGTATACACTGTAAGTGCTTGAGAAGGACCCAATCTTAGCAACCAACTATCTCAGCCAATCAAATCAAGCCTTTTACATGTTTTGCATAAAATCTAAGTAAATCAGGGCATTAGTATGGTGAAAGTTTCTCCAGAAACTGGTTTATAAAACCAGTTTGAGACTGTATTTAATGATTGCAATGTATGGGGAGGTAATCCTCGTTTCCATGTGCCATGTTCCTTTCTACAATACAAATAATGGCAGCAATAGTGAGTCAAACTTTTGCATTTTCAGCTTAGGAAATACATTTTTTCAACAAAGGTGGGTTCAAAAAATGTCTTTTTGAAATAAAAAATGCATTTCATGTGTTCAGAAAATATAAAATTCTTTAAAAAGAAGACATAGAACAATACCAATATACAATAATCTCAAAAGTGAAAATAAAATGAGAAACATTTTTTTCTTTCATTTTCCTATTCCTATTTACCTCTATCTACATCAAGCATCTGTGACCTGGGAGGCATGCAGAGAGAGGTGTTGCAGTACTTTGAAGTGTTCAACAGGTATGATTCTCCACTTCTCTCTCGCATTGTGCGAATTGTGAACAACATTTCATAAGCTCTCTCCTGTCCCATGCGTGTGCAGTGCTGTTGTTGTAATTTCTGAGCCCAAGTACTTGGATCTCCCTGACATAAATGATAGAGTGTGTGGCCTGCAAGAAAATCAATGAGAATATCACTACTTAGTGAAATTTTACCATTGCAATTACATATTTATGCTGAAAAGTGTGCTTCAGGCCAAATTATATGTAAACAACTTTTTTATAAATATATATAGCTGTATACAGGAAGACTATTACATAAAAATCCAAATTCAGAGTGCACTGAAACAAAAGATTTTTGAGAAAAAAACATCTGAAAGGCAGAAAAAACAAAATATATTAGTTTATTTAAAATGCCCTAAAAAGTTTAGAATATACAAGAAATGTTATTAAGTATTATTATTAAAAAAAACAACATTTTTTATAAACATTAATGGGGATCATACATAACAAAACCCATTAAATTATATATACTGTTATATTTTTTCTTTAACCCTTTCAATGGGAGATATATTTTTTTAAAAGTAAATTACTTTTTCAAAGACTTTTTATACAGAGTCAAAATCAGAATGGAATAACCAAAGCTAATCAGCAATTTTGGCATCACAATCTATCCATCCTTACTATTAACTCAGGAAGTGGTTAATATATAACAATAAAACATAGCTATATCATTTGAAAAGTCCTAGTTAATAAAAAAAACAAAAACACAGAAAGAAAAGAAAAATAAGAAATTCTTGAGAAATAAGATCTTTGTGGAAGAGCAATTATTTGCAATATTTTATCAGGCAGAGAAGAAGAAAGAAATTGGAAAGGAGTCATACCAGTCTGGCTAATGCGGAAAAAGCTATTCTTGTATAACCAGGCATAAATCTTTTCTCGCTCAGGCGGTGGGCGAACAAACCAGGTAGCCTGTGCATCCACAGTAGGGATGGTCTGGCAAACTAGGTAGAAAATTGCAGTCAATGGCCTAACATCAGCCCAAGAAAAACTGCCCTGCAATGTATAATAATAATAAATAATTAATCCTCTGATGCGGCTGGAAAATTAAAAAATAAAATAATGTTGTGCCATTAAACTGAAATAATAAACTATATTCACAAGACTGTATTCTGAAATAGTAAATAAACACTTTTCACAGAAGTAAAAAAGTACCTTTTGTGCTTTTTTCAAGAGGAGAGTGCCTGCCAAGAAAAATAGCTGTCCTTGCATCTCAGTAATGAAAGCATCCCACTCAACATTGGGACTGTCAAATGTCAGTGCAGCCTGCATGGCCAGGTCAAAGCTAGAACAGAAAGATCATGAAGATCAATATACAACACCCCCACAACTTGCTCTGAACTCACCTCTCTACATACAGTTCCATTCCAGCTAAGGTTTTTTAATTCCTTTATTAATTTTAATTTTATCATTATAAAACAGTCTGGTTAAGATTGTATACTAAGAGTAGAATTCTCATTTCCTAATAAAAAGTTTTGTTCGATGTTAATTTAATGAAAAAAAAAAGTTTAACCTAAATTTTCATTACTGAACATTTATTGTATCTAAGCTTAATGTTTTCTTTTTTTAAAAATTTGCTCCATGGACATAATATTTAGGTTCACTATAACTAATTGATGCAGATGGTTTAAAGGGAGATAAAGAGGAGTGTAAAAGTGATCACATTTATTATACATATTTTGATTCTATTCATTTTTTTAAATTTTGAATTACCAGAAAATCTATAATTATTTTTTTCTGATAGTCAATTATGAATTAAAATACCATATATAGTGTGACAAATTAAGATTACACAGTATGGTGGATACATGACGATGTCATTACCATTATTTTTATAAATACCTCATTATTTAGTTATCTAAAGATATTTTCCTTTATCTTGTAATATAAACACAAGGCAGTTAAATGATCCTTTTATGTGAAATAGTGTTCGCATTAGATAGCATGTGGATAGTGTTCAAATTATGGTTCCTGAAAAGCAGGCAGTACATTTATGTATGTCAGTGAAAAAGCTCATATATTATTTTCCTGTTTTATTGTTCTTTTA
Organism: Sinotaia quadrata; assembly: GCA_028829895.1. Classification (NCBI taxonomy): domain Eukaryota; kingdom Metazoa; phylum Mollusca; class Gastropoda; order Architaenioglossa; family Viviparidae; genus Sinotaia; species Sinotaia quadrata. The sequence goes on along the minus strand of CM054177.1, from coordinate 119,202,360 downwards.
TCTGAAATCTTTATGTTGTTTGTTTTATGTATGCAGTTGGGTCTCTTGCAGTCTCAACTTACTGCAACCCACCAAAACAATTTTTTATTTTTCTATTATAAATTAAATTTCAATTGCATATACATGCAACTGTAGTAACATTCGTTCATTACTATTTGCCAACAAGGCAAACTAGTTCAGTCATAGATGAATACCAGGTGTATGCTGGGCATCAGTGTTGCTGATAGAGAGAAATGTGTTAACTTTGCCAGTTTCAGTAATGGACATGAACATCTACGTACAAATCTCACATATCAAATCAGTCTGTGAGTGTCCTTAAGAATAGAGCTCATTCATTAACTGAGATGCAACTGTAGTGACTTCACGAATATACAAAGCTGTTGGGATAAATTATTTAAATGTGTGGTATAAGCTCCATAACAGGAAATTAGTTCAAGCAGAGATGCCAGGCTGTTTTGAGTTTGGTAAAATGACTGTCAAAGGACTAGAAACTGAGCAGATTTGTATATGCAATAACAATGGAAAAATTAAGTAAATATTTATTTACGGTCAAATTATTTATTACCAACCTATGCAGGGCCTCAGCACTTTCCACAGTATCTTTATGACAAAGTCGGAGGTAGGTCAGATTACCCAAAACAATCAGGTAATGAAAGATGAATACAATGTCTTGAGTGCCTTGTTTCTCTTCCTGGTATGTCTAAAGATCAGACAAAAAAAATATCTCTCAGTATGTCAATTTACAAGAAATACTAAAAAATCTGAACCATTTTCACTTATAGATATTCATATGCACACATATCACCTAAATGTTGTGGATGTAAGGATAGAACTGACCACATGTTTAAGAAAATTTTTACAACAGCACATATTCAACTCTGATCAACAAAATACAAGGCTAATACATTTACAGGCCAACTTAAAAAAAAAAAAACCGCAGAACAGAACTGTCTTCTGAGTTTAAATCTTGTGTGCAAAACAATATTGCTGATGATGTGAAGACAACTTTCGTTACTACCAGCCTTAGTAAAATGTCAAAACATGCAAATTCATATACAAAGAGCCAATTTTCTGGAATTAATACAACACAAACAGTATGACAATTTACAAATTTGTTATGATGAATTCTGCAATTTTTGTAAGTTGGAAGAAAACTGGTTAGACAAATATAATTCTTTGTCTGTGACCTTTTCACCATTTCTTGCTTACTGGAAAACAAATGATACAAATACATTTCAATATTTAAAATTCCATAGGATTTCACACTTACGGACTATTTTATCAACAACCTATAAACAAATATTCCTCATGGTCAAAAATAGCAGAGTGAAATACTATCTTACCTGATCTAGAAACAAACCAAATTTGAAGCCCAATGATCCAAAGTTTGAAATCCAAGGTTTAATATTTTGTGATAAAATATGAAGAACAAAACTACCATCTTTGTCATTAGCACGACTGATCCCTTGCCATGACTGGCTATTTCTCTAATAAAAAGTTTAATATCTTCTATGAGGTGGTCCAAACATATTTTCCAAAATCATCACTAAAAATTGAAAAGTACATAGACAGATATTTTTTCAATGGTACTAAAATCAATTTTGTAACTCAATTAGAATTAAAGTTAAGTAATTTTTAATTTATTTAATTTTTCTAATAATTTTATGCCCAATGATTTTGGTCACTGATCACAGTTCTTTCAAAGCAAATTCTTTATGCATGCAGGATTTTTGTCTCAAACAAACTATATAGACTTACAGATGAAGAATTTTCCTTTTTTCTGGTAGCTTTTAAGGCTGCTATCTTATCTGAATCACCATGAACCAAATTTAAGAAAATTTAAGGTTAACTTTATCGCACTTTAATCTTGAAATTCCCGCGCATTATTTAGAATGGAAATGAACCTCTCAACTTCACGAAAACAGTTATTAGTTATAGATTAATGTACCGCATAGGTACTGACGAACTGAGAAAGAGTGCATGTGTTAAGATTTACTGCTGGCACAAGTAATTGCGGCTTGGTTGAAAGTCGCTGAGTTGGTAACTTCTTATTACTTTTTCACAATTATTTATTTAAACACAAAACACAGAAAGACAGAACAGAGAACATATCTTGTGTTTCATGTGCTTTTTATTATACAAATCTTCGATACACCAAGGGAACATGAGTGTTGAAAATATAGAAAAATTGACTAAACAAGGTCACAATAAGCCAATCAGCGCATGTTTGGAGTACCTACTTCCATAATTATAATCCTCCGCTAAGAAAGAATTTTTTAATAATAATCAAACTGATAAAATAATCAGTAGACACATATTCTGAGATGGGAGGTTACATAAGTAACAAAAAGTTCATTTTGACCTGACTGAAGAGAATAATCTAAAATGGTTATGATGTGTGATGAGAAGATCAGAACAGTATGTAATGTTTTAAGTTAGTATATCCTAAGTTCAGTAGCGCACCAAGTGAAAATTCATAGTACCTTATCTCAGACAGTATCTTTCCTCCAATCTGTTGGAGGTTAATCTAATATAGACATTGATGAAAGTTCTTGGGTTCATTCTAATTTGAAATTTAGCAGTGTGGCAATATAAAACATGACAGCATTATTCATTTGAAAATGCAGCAAATTTAGAAGTGAAATTTCTTTAATATATTTCTTTTACTATTTAATCTTAAAATATCATGACTTGTAAATTATTTGTGATGCATACCTTAAAAACTTCAAGCAGACATTCGTACCAGTCAAGAACATTGTTGAAGGCAGTGGTGCGATCTGTCTCTAATGCATTCAAATAGGCTTCGTCAACTCGACCAGATTTCAGGTACAGCTGCAGCAATTTAATCCGAAGTTGTACATCGTGTGGCTTTCTTACCTATCCAGGAAAAAAGAAAGAATTTAATCTAAAGTTGTGTATCTCCCCTTGCGCCATTTTTAACCTATACAGAGGAAAAAAACAAAAATATAAATATTTCTCCTAACAACAAATCATGTGGATGAATTTATATTCAATGTCTGGGAGAGTACATATGCATAAAATCAGCTGTCAACAATTAGTAGAATTTTCCCTTTGTTGCTCTTACTTGTTTTTCAGTCACAACTTTGTAATACAATCTCTAGGGTATATACTCCAACAGTATGAAGTATTAAGACTAACTGAATCTCTACAGTCTATTCTCTAATATGATTAAAGTAATAAAAAATGTAAATGTAATAAAATCTCTATGGTATATGCTTTAGATTGTAATTTTTTGACTTTGTAAATGAACCTCTACAGTCTATTCTCTAATACGATTAGAGTATTAAAAACGTAATAAAATCTTTATGGTATATGCTTTAGATTGTAATTTTATGACTTTGTAAATGAATCTCTACAGTGCATCCTCTAATAAGACAATAGTATTTTTAATGGGAGAATATTCCATTCAAATTTAAACTGATGAGTTTAAAGACCCAATTTTAAAATGAATGTACAAAAATAACATACAATCTTCTTCCTAATATTCTGTTTAACCAAAGTATTTACCAGTTCTGCAGAAATGAGATTTTCCAATTCCTCATCATTGTCTGGTCTCTGTGTTGATGAAAGTATTTTCTCCTTTAATTAAAAAAAACACCCTCAAAATCAGTGATCAGTACAAAATAGGCAGAAACAAATTGGTAAGCACATAAATAAGGAAATCTAGTTGTGATTATGTGCTTTGGATTGTTTTGCTCAGATTGCACAAAGTACACATATGTAGGTCATTTTAGTTGTGCTTGAAAAGATAATAATGGGCATGAAGACTTGCAAAGTACTAAAATACAACTGCAAGAAGATTTATGGAGAGTGAAGACTTGTGTCAAAGTTCAACTAGTTCAAGATGTCATGCAATATACCCTCTTCTCTCCAAAGCAAATGTATACAGATTATTTGTATTCTCAGTAGGCAAGAATTTCCTAGCAAGAACGTGTATTTCTCAGTAAGAAAAAATATACCCTCTTTCCTCCAAAGCAAATGTAAACAGATTATTTGTATTCTCAGTAGGCAATAATTTCAGTAGGAAAAATACTACCCTCTTCTCATGTATATTAGTTCACTAAAATTTTCCAACACAATAAACACAACCAAAATAGGTAGCAGATGATGCATAAAAAAAGAGAAGAGTGTGCAATAATAAAATGCAGGCAAGCTACTTACTTTCAATTTGAAAACTATCTCGTTGTGAGGGTAGAGCTGTTCAGCTTTCTCCATCCAGTACTGAAACAACAATTCACAAGAAATAAAATGCAAACATGACTTTTTGAACGAACATAGGAACTCCTCACTTAACGCCCGAGTTCTGTTCCTACGACTAGGTCGTTAATTGAATCAGTCAATAAGCGAGGAGCTTAATTGTTTGCAAGGTCTTTATGGGTTCATGAGCTTGAAATTCCATGACTTTTAATGCCTTTTTTATTTTTTATTTTACATTCAGGACATTCAGAAATGAAAATATAAAACCAATATCTAACTAAAAGAAACATTTCTCTACCGTTTAGTAGCCATTTGGGTTCATAAAATAGTTGATTGATATATTAAAACAAAGTTAAAGGCAGACTGTCAAAAATGTAAATATTGTTCTATACTAGTTAATGATAAATTAGTGCAACAGCTCAGTGAGCCAATATGTCTGAGTTAGCATTTTTGGTAAAGTTTAAGCTTCTAATTCTTCATCCACTTCTAGCAGTTCTTTACTAGTTAATAATAAATTAGTTCAACAGCACAAACAATGAGACAATATGTCTATGAGTTAGCATTTTTGGTAAAACTTAGCTTCTAATTCTTCATCCACTTCTAGCAGTTTTTACTAGTTAACGATAAATTAGTTCAACAGCACAAACAATGAGACAATATGTCTATGAATTAGCATTTTTGGTAAAGCTTAGCTTCTAATTCTTCATCCACTTTTAGCAGTTCATCTATTTTTTTTGCTTTTGAACAATTTTTACAGAACATTATACTTGGCTAAACGAGTGAAATCGAAAACTTTGATAAGCAATATAAACTGCGCTCTCTGATTCTGTAATTTTGCTCGTTATTTTAAATTCCATGACTTTCCAAAACTAAGGTTTTGTTTCAATGATTTTCCAGGGCCTGGAAAATCATTTCTAAATCCAATGACTTTTCCAGGATTTCACGACTCTGAATGGACCCCGCATTTATGCCTCAATAGCAAATTACACGAAATATTTCTAAGTCCATTCTCTCTCAATCAATCAGTTAACTCACCATTATGCTAATGTCCGCCTTTCATGACCGGACTTTCAGCCACACAAAATTCAAAGTGATCAGAGAATAGAATTTTTTCAGCCAGTCAAAAACTTTGATCTCAGCCCATTGGCAGGCTGGTCTCATTCCTTGTAAATCTTAACCAATGGATAATAAAAACTACTCATCCACAAAAGACCAGTTTAGATTACATCAGCTAGTTCTAGCAAATTCTTTACCCGAGTTATTTATTCCAACTCTGACACAAAAAATACCATCATAAGCAGTGCCCAAGGTCAGGTCATGGTGACATTGCACAGTTAAGTTTAGAAAAAGGGATAGGCAAATTTACTCCGCCATGAAAGCTTTACTCATACCTTTCCTTTCCCTGGGTCCACTCCAATGCTGGTGTACAGCTCACAAACTGAAAGAAGTGTAAACAGGTAAAATGCAATAGTATCACTGTTAGAAATGTGTGGCATAAAAACACAGGCCACACAGAGACCTCTTTAAAATAGAAACAAAACATATATGTGAAACTTATCTTTCCTAGAATAGTTAGAACACAGCCAACTGTAATAAATATAATTGCAATAGAGTCACATGCAAAATTCTCCCCCACTCAAACACACATATAAATTCTACTACACCAGCACCTGCAAATAAAAGCAAGTAATAAAAGAAGAACAGCAAGTTCAACAAATGTATGCAATATTTGTTTTTAATTTCTAAAATCAAGATGTATAATTCATATTTAAATTTAAGGTTATATTTATTATAAAGCAGAAAATTCACACATAACAATTTTCTGAATCATAAAAACTCAGCAATTTGACAATATAAAATATATTTATTTTAAAATAACAACGAAACAATTAAAATAGTCAAGCAAAGACAACCTAAACTGAAATCTTTCAATTTACATCTGATAATCGAATGACTCAACATTTGACATATTAGCTACCTAGACTTACTTTTCAACACAACCTCTTTAGCCGCACCGCCATGTTCCAAACACCTGGAGAAAAAAGACATGGCTTTTATATAAATCAAAAGTCTAAAATGACAGCATTCATTAAAAAATTCAAACAGTAGCACAAAAACATCAGTTAAAATATCTTGAATGAAATTTAGTTGAAATATCATAAAAGACAAGTTACATATCATAGACAAGTGAATCACAACGGGTATTTAAAAAAATGTATAGCACAAGCATCATTAGCTCAAACGTGTAAATTATTAAATACATGTCTAAGTGAATTTTACTAAATCATCTGCCTCACCGCTTGTAAGCTTCTACAGCGTTCTGCTTGTTGCCAATGGCTTCCTCTATCTCTCCCAGCAAACGATATGCCTGAGGAACAGTCTCTCGGGTCGTCAAGAAAGATGCAAGGTATCTGTGACATCAAGTTAAAATGTGCATATTATTAATAGTAATAAAATAACGTCTTCATTTTTGGGGAGGATAAATAGGGCAAGGATAAAATAAGGGTATTTGAAAACATGGGGAATGCAAAGCAATACAGAAATCAACTATGGTGTAGCTGATAAGCAAGATTCAAGTTTATTTACACAAATGAAAGCTATTCTACAAAGCCACAACAAAGCCTTTTAAAGTGCACTGCAATGAAAAAGACTGATAGTTCATATATAACACAGTCTCTGGATAAGTGTACCAATTACCATGCAGGGTGAGTCCATATGAAATATGTAAAATCATTTGTGCAAATGGGATTTGTAATCCACTACTTCCAGCAAAAGGATGGGGTGTTCACCGTGGCATATTGAATGATGAACGCCATTTTGGCAACTAGTCTCTTTGTCACCACTGCTTTCCATGAAATCAACAGGGGCTGGCAAATATTCCTCATAAGAAAAACTAGATAAATCATCAGCTGGGTCATACTATGATTCAGCTGTAGGGTTACAAAGAGTGTCCCAAAAATCAAAAACGACTTAAGTCATGACTTGCAAAAATTTCTCTCAGCACAAGATGCAATGGCTGCTAGCCTAGTACAGAACTGTGTATGTACCAAAACTACATGCTCTTTCTATCATATGGGCAATCTAATTACAGCTATCCAATGGTAGAATTTATGCAGATTGTCTGCTAAAGGAAACACTTATTTGATAACCAGTGATTGTGACTCATTTTGAATGACTAACATTAGTAACAATAAGCATGCCTGCGCATTAGCTGTATTTGTGCCCCTGACTTTCTAGCTATATTTAGATAGAGGCATCGAACAGACAGCAAGATACTTATACATCTGTTCTTATTGAACCTGTTCAGCTAATTTAATATTTCTTGATTGTTTTACTTTACTTTACTTTACTTTACTTGATTAAACAGTGAGGGTTAAATAGTTTTGAGTCCTTTTACTCATTCATCTGGTATGCAGTTTCTTTTTTCTTCACATTATTATCAGGTTATTGAAAGTGTGCAGCTAATAGTTATGATACTGAATATTTTGAAAAAGCATAATATATGTTTGTATAGGTTTTTAATTAAAATTTTATGGGTTGAATATTTGTGGAATAATCCTTTTAGTTGATGAGCAGTATGCTCTCTTGTCTTCACACTTACTGACTCCAACAATTGCAAAAATTCCACAAACCAACCAGCTTATAGTGCAGTTGGATCTTCTGCAACATGATGGAAATAAGACTTCTTTCGGAAGAAATATGTTTGCAGAGAAGTATCTTTCCTGTAAATATGGTGATGGCCTTTTCCATTACTGTCATCATGTTTGAGCTTAAGAAAAACCTAGAAATTATTATCACTTATCTCTAATAAATCCACTTCTGTTCTCTGACAGGAACTATACTGTGATTTGTTTTGACACTAATCTGTTGAATTGTATTTTAGGATATAAGACTGTACACGTATTAAAATTATTCGAATGTAGTTTCATGGAAATTTTGATGTCAAGTAATCTTTTTCATTGTCTTTGTTATATGTATATTTGATTAATGATTTAATAAATTTGTTAAATTTATTGACCTTTTTACACATATTGATAACCATATGTTGGAAAGACAGTGGAGGGATTGGGGCCTGCTAATTATAAATTAAAGAGATTTGTCTTCTCATTTAGTAAGTATTCCACCTACAGAAATACTGTGTGACAGTAAATGTTTGTCTTTAATGTTGTGGAAGGGAGAAAACGTTTACAGCGTCCACACATCCGCTAAGTGAAAGAGATGAGAGGTGTCTTCCAGAGAATTATTAATAACATAAATTAAGATTCTCATCACTTGTAATTAGTTATAGATGATTAATTAATAATCAGAACCGTTAACTAGATGGCACTGGCCATCATCCACTCGTCATTCAACCGTTGTCATCACCCTGTGTCATCACTTAGTATCATTATCTTTTAGTCGGTCCGATTACATTCAGTGCATGCATAGAATTGTACTTTATTACACAATGTTTATTAAAATTATTGGACTGTTTTTAGTGTGGTTTATATTTTACTTGTAATGAACTTGAAAAATCACACTTTCATTACGTCTAAAAAATATGGACCGTAAATGATATCTACATTAATGATATCTCAAAAACTATTACAACTATCATTGTAATATTTTGCACATAAGCTTATTTCATCGGAACATACATTTTGAGCATAAAAGATTTGTAGAATACATGAACTAGGAAAAATGAGTGGAAATACGTACAATAACCTTTGACAGCTCTAAGGAACACGAGAATTTTTGTGACATATTATATTGATGCAATGAGAATACCATTATGACTCAAATTTCTCAATAATTGGCAAAATCTGCAAGGAATGCCACTGATGTGTTATTAATAATGTTAAACTGCATTTTAGATATTTAAATTTGATCCAATGGTAAACAATATAGGATTGTAATATGTGTGCAGATCTTAATGGCAATGATTTATGTAGCAGCAAAACAAAGCTCAATAATACAAAGTATCCAGCAGTTGGACATTGTATAACATTAATGTCAAAGCAAAACCAGAGAAAATACCTGCGGGCAATTTCATATTCTCGAACTTCAAAGTATAGCCTGGCGATTTGATAACCCTTTGCATTTCTCTGCAAAAGAGAACAATAAAAATTAAGAAACTCTCAAACAATGAAATTCACTCTGAACACATAAAGAATGAAAATATGAAAAATGTAGAAAAATTCTTGTTGTAAATCTCAATTAATTAATTAATTAAAGAACTTGATAATTTCAAGAAAAATGTAATCTCTGATTTCAGCACTTATAAAAATACTCTACAGATAAATACAAATAGACAAAATGCAAATCATAATATAAAGTAATAAAAATTAGAAACAGAATTATACCACAACAATAAATTCATATCTACACTCAGATTTTTAAATAACAAAGAATAAAATTGATTTTTAATATTAGTCGGACTGAAAATGCTTTTATAATTATATTAACTGCATCATTAGTAACAAAATCTCAGGCAATACAATGTAAACTACATATAATTATAAATTAACAAAACTACCTACTTAATTACACACAGTGAATTTCAGTATCTTAAACTGACAACATTAATACAATTTTCATCTGAAAGCTCACCCTCAATTATATTTAAAAACATAAAATATAAATATTTTAAAATTTATCAATTTTATTGTTTTCATGTGTAGTGTTCTAAAATTTAAAATTATTTAATCTTAGAATTAATCTAGTACAAAGTACTATTGTATAGTATTAACACACTCATGGGTGTACTTTTTTTAATGATAAACTATGTCTATGTTTTGACAAACAAACAATTAGCTTTTGTCGTATCACCTTATTGATAATTTTGTAATTGAACTTCTTTAACTTTGCATTTCTCACTTACTTAATAACTAAATGTTGTGATACTTTTAATAGCCTGTTGAGAAAGTGCAGACTGTCTCCCTACAACTAGTACAACTACAAGTGTCAGAAAACTGAGAAGAGCCCGTGTCTAGAACTTTAGTTATTTCAAATTAAAGCTAGTGTCTCATGCTTTTAATATGAAGGCAGTGATAGTTTTTGTCTTTTTTTTGTGTTTTGTTTTGTACAACTACAAGGGTGGGTAAACGGAATAGTTGATTATCTACTGATTAATTTTAAACAGTCACTGATTTTACATGACTATTTTTTTTTTTTATGATAGTCAGGTGAAACCATTAAAATAATTATGCTAGGTTCTACTGCTACTACTTTCTAATTGTCTTGATGAGCAGGCAGTAGAAGACATTAAAAATTTGTCATAAATATCATTCATATACAACTACAAGGAGTTTCTCTGTTTACAGCAGGGTGAATCATTTTGAATTAATAACTTTCATAAATTAACATACTATTTCAAGACAAATGGAATTTTATTATTCGTTTCAGTGATTATTCGACAAACCAAAGTAATTGGTATAGTACTGCTAATATAATAAGTTCATGTTTGTTATGATACTATACATAATAGAATCGTAGCGTTTAAAATTGTGATTCAAAATTTCAAGTCTTCTGGGAAAAAATCAGTACTTCAAATACCCATTGTAAAAGTAAGAAAACTGTACTTTGTGAAAATAAAAATAATATATTTTCCTGAAATTAAGCTTAATTGTAGTCTATAATCCTCCCCACCCCCCTTTATAATTATATACGTTTGCGCATGTGTGTGTATACACCGCGATTTAAAAACAGTTCATACAAATTAATTTCATCTCGATCAGTATAGTGTACAGATACTTAAGTAAATCTAATGGACTTTCTGACACAACAGAAAATACTGATATTAATTAAGTCTTATTTTTAAAGCTTTAGTTCTAGTTTCTACTTTTTCTATCTCAGGTTCTTCTGTACATTCAACTTCAAGGAATAAAATCATAATTTATAATTCAACCGATTTACATGTTCTAAATTTATGCCTCTTCCCTTGTTCAAAATTTTAAATATATTTTGGAATTGTTATGTCTCAAAGAAAAGAAAACCAATCGAAAGCCTCTTTACGTCTATTTCTACCTCTTTTTTGCATTTTAAAAAAATGTTTATGCGTAAACACGTTGTATTATTTTTAATCCAAATTTTAATGTTGTTTATTGATAAATATAAATTTGTTACTTCTCTTTCATCTTTGATTCTTCCTAGAATACTTGATACGTGTCTGTCAACGTCTTGCTTTCTTCTAAACATGATAAAACGTAAATTTATTTTCAAGTGTTATATATATCTTGACTAAAATGCCGCCATTTGGGTCTTTCCAATATGTCAGGAATTGGTCTGAAGTCGTTAAGATGTAAATATTTAAAGTAAAAAATACTGAATTGTTGTTGTATTTCTAAACACACAATTCTTCATATTTTCCTTTTAAAACTTAATATTTTTCATTGAGCTTACTGTCGTAATTTTCTTGACCCTTGAACCTTGATAAAATTCAGGTCAATAGCAGACAGCAGGAGCTATAAAAGCCACACGCCTGCAACAAGCTGCAAGTGAGCTATCTTCGAAAATGACTGATCCACAACCCAACCCAGAAACAAAAATAAAGTACACTCAGGTAAAATTACACTTTTGTTATTTGTTTAATGCTTATTGAAAACATGTTGTTTTTTTTAAAGGTTATTACTGTGCGGCGATGGTATAGTTAGTAACCCGAGGGAACTTGTGACTTTGTTGTAAAAAGTGAATGTAACTTGTAAGACTATTGAGACTGCCTAAATCAGGTTATGTACAAACTATTATCGCTTATCTCTAATAACTCTATTTCTGTTCTCTTATAAACACTATCATGTGATTTGTATTGACATTAATTGGTTGAATTGGATTTTTGGATACAAGACTGTATAGTAGATATTAAAATTATTTGAACATGGTTTCGTGGAAAAAGGAAGTAGTGTCAAGTAGCTTTTTCATTGTATTTGAAATATGTATATTTGATTGTTAATTTAATAAATTTGTTGTTAAATTTATTGGCCTTACATATATTGGTAACCTTATGTTGGAGAAGAAAGTGGGTGGATGGGGGGCTTGCTTAGTAAGAAGTTTTCCACCTACTGAAATATTATGTGATAGTAAATGTTTGTCTTAAGTTTGTAGAAGAGAGAAAATGTTTACAGTGCCCATATATCCACCAAGTGAGAGAGATGTCTTCTGGAGAATTATTAATAAGATAAATTAAGATTCTCATCACTTGTAATTATTTACAGGTGATTAATTAATAATAATCATAACCATTAAGTAACTAAGTGGCGTTGGCATCAGAAAAACAATACTTTTGACAGTAAATTAGTAAAGCTTGTTTAAAATCACTACATTTTGACAGTAAATCAATGAAGCTCATTAGGTTAACAATTCATATTAAAAATATTCTTACTAGTCGATATAATTAACTCTGTGCTTTATGCACCAGCTGTTTTGTTATTTCTTTATGGTGTCTGTGGTTATTGATGTCTCTTGTAATATGTTGTGTGCATTTAATTAGATCTGTTTTGTTGTAACCCCAAAAGAAGTCCTCGTTATACATAACCAACTGTTACAAGATGAAGATGAAAATATTCTTTTACGTACACTGCCAAATATTAGAAATAATACTTCTGCTAAAGTGTTAATGAAGGAAATGCTAAATTTCAATTCTATTATAATTTATAGAGTGCTAACTGCTAGTTATTGAATTAAATATTACTTTATTTTTGTATTCTATTTTCTTCAGTATATGCTATTTAAGTATTTTTATATTATTTAATAATTTCAGTGATAAAATGTTTAATAAATTAGGCTATTCAATAAATTTCAATGATCTAGGCTTACAATTTAATAATCTAGGTGTACAATTACAGCACATAAAATAACTCAACTCAGAAGAGAATGTGTCCCATTTTCACTATTTTTGGCTATAATGTTTCTTATTTTACATTCATGTCTGTACACAGTGCATATACATGTACTATCAGTTAAGCAAGTATCTTAATGTACATGTCATATTGTTGTTGCACACTGCAAGTGCTATCACATATATACTAGGTCCTAGTTTAGATGTCATTTTACTTTTTTTAGGATACATCGTCTTGCCTATGCACTATCATGTGCTACCAGATAAACTCTGACCTTTTAGGAGATACATGTTGTGGGAACACATACTGACTGGAATCACAAAAGAAAAAGTAAAATAGCATATTAGGCAGTCATATAAAATTGTTCATGTTAATTATTTCTTAAAATTAAAGTTATCTAATATTTTTATACCTGCAAAAATTTGATTCTTTGATTTATGCCAATATCTTTTACAAAGGAAAAAAAAATTGGGGGAGGCAATATTGTTGTCAAATTCCACCCTGAATTATGAATAATAGTCTTGTTTCTTGTCATCATTATCAAATGGCTCAGTTAAACAATATGCATATGAAATACATGCATCCCATACACTTATTAAACAGACGTAAATACACTAAACCCTAATAAAAATACAGAACAATTCCACCATGCTATTGCAGTACACTTTAGCATTCTCAGCCACAACAGTCACAAATTCTCTAAACAGAACATTTAATTATTACTTCAGATTTCACATCAATATGAATTTAGTGATAATGTTACCCTTCTTGAAATTACTGAGATAAATGCTCTTATTATGTTTTGGAATTTGAAAAGTTAATATAAATTCAGATTCTTCTTCTTCTTTACATTGGCTTCTTTTCCCCACAGGAATTGCGTGGAAACTTTTCATCTTGATGTTCTCAGTTTCTGTATAGTTCCTCTGGGGCCTTCCTCCTTACTCTGTTATTCTAGGAGGGTAGTGCTCTTCTATGTTGCTGTGTTTGGTTGCTTTTTTCTTTGATTGCTCGGGTTTGCATCTGTTGTGACTTCTTTTTGGTATTTTGACAGTTGCAGAGCTACAGTCAATTTCCTGATTAGTTTTGGACTTTGTCAGTAATTTCGACTGAGTTGCAAGTGTCTTATTATATATTGGGCTGCATTCTTTGTTCTTTTGCCTTTCGGGTTGGGTATAGGTGGGCTGGGTGGGGTGTTTTATGGTGGAAGTATGGTCTAGCTGTGGTGAGTTTGGTTTTGGTGGTGACTATTGTTCCCCCCATTGTGAGAGTATAATTGTATTTAAAAAAATGTTTGGGAAGACTAATTTGTACTTCCTGGTGTGTTTTATGGTGAAAGTGCAGTATATCTTTCTTTTATGAGTTTTAGGTTGGTAGTGAACATTTTGATGTGTAAATGTTTGAATAATTAAAAGTGTGTGAGTAGTAGACGTATTAAGTGAAAAATAATGTGTTCAAAAGCTATTTTATAACTTCCTTTCACTGTATGTGTTTTACTTTTATTAGTTAGTAAGTAATAATAGTAAGAGTGGGTTTTTTTTTGTTTTTGTTATTTTTTGTTTGTTTTCTTTTTTTTTCTTTCTTTCTTTTTATTTTTTTATGGAAGTAGTTTTCCAATTGCCTGACAGTGTTTACAGTTTACTTACAATTACATGTTTTAGTAGGGTTTTAATATTTGTATGCATTGTTTTTCCTAGGAGTTGTGTTAATATATGTATAGAAAATTTTTTAAAAAGATAATATGTGTGAGGAAGCTATTTGTAACTTTAAGTTTGTGGTTTTCCTTTTTATTAGTTATGTGTAATTGTGTGTAACAAGTAAAAGACATATTTAAGATACCTTTAATGAATAGAAGTATAAAGACCATAGTTAAATACTCATTTTTGTCTTTTTGATGAATAATGAAACCTGAAGACATAATTGCTCTATCCATCTCTTAGTGATATAGCTCTTTAATGAAGTATGACATGTAGACATTAATATTTGAGAACATTAGAATTTAATTATAATTGCCAGATATGTTAATTTTAACAACCACATTTAATTATACACCAGCTGTGTAATTTTAGCTGCCACCTGTCATTGCCATAATCATTGATCATGCAAATAATATCAACTTTAAAAAAAAAATAATAATAATAGTGTGTTCATTATTATTGTTTGTTGTTTTTTTTTTTTGCTGACTTTCCACCAGAGGATGCAGGAAGCCTTTTATCTGTGATATTTTCAGCTTTGGTGGTCCTCTGGAGGGTCTTCCTCTCCTCACTTGTTTCTGGAGAGGGTTGGGGTGGCTGCTTGGAGGTGGTATTGGTCTTCATGCCTGTAGTGGTTGGGAGGCGGGTGCAGGAGGGTGGTGGTGGTAGCCTCCTGTAGCAGTCACCGTGATGAGTAGTAGCTGGCGGTAGAGCGCTGGAGGAGGATTTAATTTTTTTAATTTTTATTTTATTTTATTTTTTTTTATATATATATATATACAAGCCTGCCTCTTATGTGGGGTAGGGGGTGTTGGTCTCAGTTGAGTGTGGATTAGGTATTGTTTGTGACTTATGAGTCTATATGTAGGTGTCTTAGGATCAGCTACCTGTTTAATTTATCTCCATTATTTTATTTAGTAAATTATAATCTGAGTACCAATACAAACTTGTATTTACACACTATAACACTTTGAAATAGAGAAAAATGTTTGCCACATGTAAAAATATTCAGCAAGTTTAAAATAGCATCTGGTGTTTGTATTACAATTTCACTTTTTTTCTATGCTAAATTTAACTTTTATCAAGTCTTGTTTTATTGGTATTGTTTTGTTAACCAGTAATAAGTATATTCTATTTGAAATTGATTCTATAATGAAAATTTTATAGTATAAAATTATACTTATGCCTTTCACAAGTTAAGCCTATATCAGTTTTATATAATATTAACCAAGTTTTGATTTTCAGCCTTTAATGAATTCATATCGTGGCTTTAGACATCACCTTTTATTTGTTCTAGATTTTCATCAATAATGAATGGCACAACTCAATCAGTGGAAAAACATTCCCTACCTTTAATCCTTGTACAGAGGAAATTATTTGCCAGGTTCAAGAGGGTGACAAGGTGAGATTTGGAGAGGTGAAAGTTTGTGGGCCACATAACAAATGAAACTACATGTATTTATTATACTACATATGAATAGCTATTCTGATATCAGAAATTTTAACTATGCTGTATTCTTCACTTAACAACTATACTGTATTCTTCACTTTGACAACTATACAACACATTAAATAAAATAAGGCATATATGAATATGTATTTGGAGAAAAAATTTCAGTGACATGATTTTTATGCTTTTAAATTTCATTGCTGTGACAAGGTTATGTGTGGTGTGTGTGTGTGTGTGTGAGACTGTACTAGTGCCCTATCAGAGCTTTAAGAAGTGAAGAATATAGGGACTGCAAATTTAATTCTTTTGACTTATTACATTTTACCTAGAGAGGTAAACCATTTGTTAAATTTTTATCTTGACTAATTATTTTTACTCTAAATCTAAATTTCTTTGATTTTTTTTTTTTCATTTTCAAAAAGACTGAAGTTTGGACTTATTTTCAAACAGACTTCAAGTTTCATCATAAAACACAGCAGCATGATTTCGATCTCTTCTTAATTTATTTGTTAAGAGTGCACATGGTATAAATCACTTTAATTGTAGTTTTACTAAGTAATTCTTAATTCATCACCACCATGTTTTTTAAAGCATTTTTTAAAAATTATAATTTCTCTTTTCAAATGGTTTATCACTCCAGACTGAAATTACAAGCGCTAGCTGATTTTGCTGACCAGAAAATTAAGGCTGTAAATTATTTCATTGTTGCAGGCAGATGTTGATGTAGCAGTTGCTGCTGCCAGAAAAGCATTCAAAATTGGATCTGAATGGCGGACCATGGATGCATCCAAAAGAGGAAAGCTGTTAAATAAGTTTGCTGACCTGTTATTACGAGACATAGAATATCTGGCTGTAAGAAAATTGTGATTGTTGTATTTATAGCTATTAATATAAGACCTAGAATGCTTGTCTGTAAGTAGTTTGTGATGCGTAACTGACCTGTTGATGTGAGAACTGAAATATCTGGCTGTAAATTGTGATTGTTATTTTTAAAGCTGACCTCTTAATATGATATCTAGAATATTTCCAAGATCTAAAATATTTGGCTCTACATAAACTGTGATTTGGTATTATTTAAAATGCCTGACATTCAGTATGAGACCTAGAATAAAAAATGAACAATGATTGGTGTAATTTAAAGTGCTGACTTGTTAATACAAGTTCTTGGTTCTATGCCAACTGCGATTGGTGTTAATTACAGCTGACATGTTATTAAGAATACACAGCATTCTATGTAAATAGTGAGTGATGTATTTAAAGTTGACTTTCAGTATAAAATATAGTATGGTATTTAAAGTTGACTTTCAGTATAAAATATGTATGTAAATTGTGATTATTGTGTTTAAATCTGACCTGTCTGTATGAGATCTAGAATACTTGTCTCAATGTAGACTGTGATTTAATATGAGATCTAGAATATGTGGCTGTGATTAATGTTATTTAAAATAAAATGCTGAATACATGCTGAATACAAGTGAAATACAATGAAATAATATAAATTATTATTGAAGAAAGATAGTACTTGAATATTAAGGGATTCATTTACATTTGAATAAATTAATGCACAATAGTGTAGTTATTCATTTTTTTTTTTTGTTTTTCATTGTGTTTTACTTGCATTGTATTTTAAATAACTTCCTGAACAAGTAGTATTTGTGTATATTTAGAATGAGGTCCTTGACCTACTTTCTTTTTAAAATAAACAAATTAGAACTAATTCTATTAGAAAAATAATACAAAATAACACATCAGTCATTCTAAAATTTGTCAACATCTGTTTTATTTATGTACTGCTATTTGTGTGATCTGCGTTACACATATTGTTATAGCATAGATATTCTAGCAATTGACTGTTTTAATATCTTTTGTTATAGATATTAGAAAGTAACTTCTAGAAATTGACTATACTTTAATATTTTTTGTTATGAACATTAGAAAGTATCTTCTAGAAACTGATTATACTTTACTATCTTTTGTTATGGGCATTAGAAAATAACTTTAGGAAATTTACTATAATATCTTTTTGTTATGGACATTAGAAAGTAATTCTAGAAATTGACCTTACATGTACTTTTGTTATGGATGTTAGTATCTTCTAGAAACTGATTATACTTTAATATCTTTTGTTATGGACATTAAAATGTACTTTTAGAAAGTAAAAGGAAAGAATGTGGAATAATTGTGATTAGTGTCAGTTTTATTTGATGGAAAATCTGGTAGATACACAGCCCAAATTAGAGATGCTTGTAAGTCAAGTAAATATTGGTGTAGTGCATTTTTCTTGCCTCCGAGTATTTGTCCTACTAAAATTCACTTGCTGCTGACAAGTGAGAAAGTGGATTTTCTCACTTGCATGCCTTTAGCATTCATGTTTTTATATTTTTCTAAAAGAACATTGAGACATTAGACAATGGGAAACCATTTTTGGATGCCGTCGAAGACATCAAAGCATCTGCAGGTGTGTTACAATACTATGCTGGATGGTGTGACAAGATTCATGGAAAAACTATTCCTGTGGGTAAGTTGTTTGGTGTCGTTGTACCTAAATTATTCTTGTGGGTAAATTGTTTGGTGTCATTGTACCTAAATTATTCCTGTGGGTATATGTTTGGTGTCATTGTACCTAAATTATTCCTGTGGGTAAATTGTTTTATGTCACCATACCTAAACCAGGCTGATCCAACTTTAGAATCACTGGGGGCAAGATTTTCCTAGACAAGTCTAGCCAAAGGCTGCACACTTATTTCTTAGAATCATCGACATACTCTAGAAGGCCCACTAATTAAAACTCACAAATAAGCCAAGATTGCAGTCATTTTCAATAAACATTATGATGGTGACAGCAGAAACAGAGTTAAAATTCAATAAAAACAAAAAACTTAAATTTGTTTAAGATTTGTGTTTTTAAAAAAAATAATAGCTTTGTTACAAATACTAGCACTACATAGGAATTTTTAAAAAAAATGCTCATTCACAAATTACAATTAAACTCAATGAGTTCTGTGGGCATTCTGTCTCCTTCACCAAAGCAGGGATGCCAGCCTATATATGCAACAAAGAACCATTACTTAGCAGTTCCTGTACTTGTTTTTTTTTATATTTCATCAATTCTTTTTGTGTGCGATGTAGTGTGGTGTCTCTTAACATTATACTCCTTGCAATATCCAAACAATTCCTGTGAAGGATAAGCTGATTGTCGTTGTATCTAAACTATTCCTGTAGGTAATTTGTTTTAGTTGTACCTTCTGTTTTCTTTGTCATTGTATTTTAACTGTTTCTGTGTGTAAACTGTTTCATGTCTTTTTGTATTTTAACTGTTTCTGTGTGTAAACTGTTTCATGTCTTTTTGTATTTAAACTGTTTCTATGCATAAGCTGTTTCATGTCATTGTATCTAAACTGTTATTGCTATAATGATACTTTGAGGGGATATTATGTTATATGGATTTTATTGGGCTGGGTATTATTGTAAGAGGGTGTTATTGAGACTGGGTCTTTTTGTAAATAGTACTGTTTCAAAAGTCACCCTTATGCTTTCTGCAACAATAATGGCATGATTTATTGCAGATGGAAGTTTCTTTACTTACACTCGTCATGAGCCAGTTGGTGTATGTGGCCAAATAATTCCAGTAAGTACATTTCAGTTTTGAATGAAAGTAAACTAATGAGAATTTTCAGGGATGTCATTTAGCTTTCTGCACTTTGCTTGTAGTAGTGACCTCAGCTTTAGCTCTTCTCTTACTCTTAGTTAAGGACTCCCAATTGAGGCCTGAAGGAATGGCATCACTATTTTCCCATGAGTACCCTGCAACAAATTTAGTCATTGTGTTTTTTTTTAGTTATACAAACACATTCTCTCTCTCTCTCAAACACACACACACACACACACACACACACACACACACACACACACATTTATCTAGTGGAACTACCTATTATGTTTTTTTACCTAGTGGAATTTAGTATTATAGTTTTACCTAGTGGACTAACTAATATGCTTTATACATAGTGGAACAATTATTATGTTTTTAATATCTTTTGGACTTGCTCTCTTATGTTTTTTATTTAGTGGAACTACCCTGTTATGATGATAGCTTGGAAGCTAGGGCCTGCCTTGGCTTGCGGAAACACTGTGGTGTTAAAACCTGCTGAACAGACTCCACTATCTGCACTCTATTGCGCAGCTCTCCTGAAAGAGGTGTGTGGAATATTTTCTTTAGCCATTTATGCAAGCTGGTATATTAACTGTACATTCCGAATTTTGACAATGCTTTTCAGCCTCACAAATCTTCAAAAAATGAGAAAGAGGCTTTGTTGGATCATGAAAATTAATGGAAAATGATGGGTCATGGAAATTTGTGGATTGTGGTAATTGATGGTTCCTATGCATTGTTGGACCATGGTAAGGGAAAGGTCATGGAAATTGATGACCAATGTGTTTATACTGGATGCCCCCTTTAAACAAAGTAATTAGAACAAATCCCAAATGCAGATTCAGCCAGTGTGACAAAGAAACTAAAGGAGATGGGCCAGTTTCAAACCATTGAGCTGCATTTGCAATAAAATTTTGTGAATGCAAACTTAGTCTGTTAGTATTAACACTTGCTTACTCAGGGTGTAGTTGTATTTATTTTCTTCTTTGAGAACCATTTCTATTGCATTGTTTTGAATTTTAGTCTGTCTAGGAAATTTGAAAGTTGGAAGTAAAAAAGTCCATTCAGAAAACCGATATTTATGGCGCGGAAGCCGGAAGCGCCCCCCTACATCACACACAAATGATATTTATGCCCAACCATTATACATGTAGATGTCAGTGGCAGTTCCATTTATGGAAACCATGCCATTTCCTTCAAAATACCAGAATAAATTAATGTAAATGGATCAAACTAAATAAAACACTAATATATGCTATTACAAACATTCATTAATAAAAGCAAGCGTTCACTATTAAAATAAAATGCTTACAGTACAGCTCAATTTTACATTGTAGGTAATCATAACTGCAAGCATACATCCTGCTACTGCTTTAAAGTCTGATGTTAATACAAGTATAATATTATATTTTTAACTGCAGTAAAAGCTCTTCACAGTCACCTGTATGTCCACCAGTAGTAACAAACCTGTTGAGCCATTTTGTTCTGTTAACTATTAAAATTTAGCTTTGCTTTCTCTGTACACTTGTTCATAGGCAGGATTTCCTCCCGGGGTCATCAATATTGTCCCCGGATATGGCCATACTGCTGGTGCTGCCATCTCTGAACACATGGATATTGACAAGGTGGCTTTTACCGGATCAACTGAGGTAAAGAAAATGTTACAGAAATTTCTCATATTTATAAATGACATGATTTATTTTTCATTAATGATAAACTGAAAATGCACTAAAATTTCTATAGATTAAACGATTTATTTTTCATTAATGGTAAACTGAAAATGCACTAAAATTTCTGTAGATTAAACAATTTATTTTTCATTAGTGGTAAACAGGAAAATGCACTAAAATTTCTATAAATTAAATGATTTTGTAGTGGTTATAACAACATGTAATGCAGTTTAGAGTTTAGATTAGGTTCCCTAGAAGCATGTTTAAATTTAATAAATCAGCTGTTTACTTTTGTTCACATTGTCACAAATAGGTTGGGAGACTCATCATGCAAGCATCGGGGCGCAGTAACTTAAAGCGTGTGACCCTGGAACTTGGAGGAAAATCACCTCTCATCATATTTTCTGATGCCGATTGTGAGTTGTTATGGTTACAGTTCATCAAATCATAGTTTGTGGTGTGTTTTGATGCGATGTAGTATTTCACATGATATATACAACTTTTAGGCTCTTTTGTTTTATGCTCTTTGAGATCCTGATAATAAGACTTGTAGAAAATTTTAGGTTATTTGGCATTCAGGTTTCCTAATTCTAATTATTGGCCAGCATCAATTGAAGCATAATTTCTGTTTATGTAGAATGTTTATTTACAAATACCTGCACAATAACACTGGTTGCTGTGCATTAGTAGGGGGGCATTGTAAGTACATCATGACAGTGTACACACTCTAAAGGTTTCTTTGCTGGCATTTTTAGGATTATGACAAAATTAACAACCAAGAAACATTTCCACCTCTACCGCTCTGATTTTAGTGGATATGATTTTAGTGGATATTTTAGCAATCACTTTTATGTTACAAGTCATCATGATCACATTTTATCTTGTTGCTAGTGGATACTGCAGCAACCTGGGCCAATGCTGCTATCATGAGTAACCATGGTCAGAATTGCTGTGCTGGCTCAAGGACATTTGTTGAAGAGTCAATCTATGACCAGTTTGTGGAGAAGGCCAAAATTTTGGCTGAAAACAGAACTGTGGGAGACCCATTTGACCCACTGACCATGCAGGGACCTCAGGTTGTACATTTAGATTTTATTTGTTATGGTAGTCATTTTGTGGTGTGTCATTACATGTGTATCAATGTATTGTAGTATACTCATTTTGCACTTTTAACACTGTGCAGTTGATTATTACAGTCTTCTACCTGTATTATTATCAGTTATTATTAATGTTTTATTAAATTGATATTTGCAATCTTCTATCTGTATTATCAGTATTTTATGAAGTTGATAATTGTAGTCTTCTACCCTTATTATTGTTTTATAAAATTGATAATTGTAATCTTCTACTTGAATTATTAATGTTTTATGAAGTTGATAATTGCTGTCAGCTATTTATTTTGTTAATGTTCTGTTAGATAGAATGATAAAATATTTGTGTATAAATGCTCAGGTAAACTAATTTAAGAGTTAATAAATGCATTTATGAGTTAAAATTTAGTATGAGAGCAATTGATTAGAAAATAAATCTTCTTGTTTAATTAAATATTTACCATATTGCCATATAGATTACTTGTTAATATCACTTTATCTTGCATTAGTTTTTAATATTATTTTGTCTTTTACTTTTCTTTAGGTAGATAATGAACAGTTCCAAAAAATCTTGAACTATTGTCGCTTTGGAAAGGAAGATGGTGCCAAACTTCAGACAGGAGGGGAGAGAGTTGGGAGCAAAGGGTATTTTGTGCGACCTACAGTTTTCTCTGAAGTGACAGATGATATGCGAATCGCAAAAGATGAGGTAAGACATTAAATATAGAAATTGTTGTTCTCATATTGCTTAGCTTTTGTTTCATCTCCAATATTTAGTAGCAAAATATTAATAATTATCTTAGCAAAATAACTGATACTGTTTGTTCAAAGAAATTATTTTTCCTTTTGAAAAGTATAGTTAGCATTTCAATAGTACCTTTTTATTCTTTAAAAATATTACATTTTTGGCCCAGTACAATATATAATCACATTTTGTCTTTGGCCCAGTACAGTATATAATCACATTTTGTATCTTTTGCCCAATACAATATGTAATCACATTTTAAATCTTTGGCCCATTATTATATGTAATCACATTTTAAATCTTTGGACCACTATAGTATATAATCACATTTTAAATCTTTGGCCCAGTATAATATATAATCATATTTTAACGTAAGTTTTTTTTGTATTTCATTTACTTGTAGATCATTGGCTTAATGCAGAGTAAAATCAAATTTTAATTACTTATTAGTTTTTATTGTCTTTTTATATGCAAATTTGGAGCCAATGCAGGATATAATTAGATTTTAATACTTTTTAGTTTTGTCTTTACATGCAGATTCGGGGCATAATGTAGAATATAATAAAATTGTATACTCTTTGATCTTTGTTTACATTTACATGCAGATTTGTGGCTTTGTACAGACTATAATTAAATTTTAATATACTTTGCTCTTTAAGGTACATGAAGATTTGTGGCTTAGTACAGAATATAATTAAATTTTAATAGACTTTACTCTTGCTTTAAGGTACATGCAGATGTGTGGCCTAGTACAAAATATAATTAAATTTTAATATATTTTGCTCTTTAAGGTACATGCAGATTTGTGGCCTAGTAAAGAATATAATTAAATTTTAATATGCTTTGCTCTTTGCTTTAAGGTACATGCAGATTTGGGGCTCATTGCAAAGTGTAATCAAATTTAAGTGTACTTTAATCTCCATTTTTAGTGAAACAAGCTAATCATTGGCCCACAGCCAAATTTTAGTTACTTTATTCTTTTTTGCTTATGCAGATCTTTGGCCCAGTTCAGAGTATAATCAAATTTAAGGATGTTAATGAGGTGGTGGAGAGGGCAAACCGCACATGTTATGGCTTAGCAGCAGGTGTCATCACGAATGACATCGATAAAGCCATCACTCTTGCTCATAGTCTGCAGGCAGGCACTGTTTGGTGAGAAGAATAAAACTTTATTAGAGCTCGAAAATATTTCTCATAAATTATAAACTGAAGAAAAGAAATGTTATTTTATAAAAAATGGTCATATCTGCATGGAATTCAGATACGATCGTTAACCAGGACAAATTTTATGCAGAAAGCATTGTCATATTTTTTTGTGCTTAAAACTGAATCTGAGCTCTATTAAACCTCCTTCATTAGTTAGATAGATGGTCTTTGTATTCATGGCATGAATATATACTGATAGAATAAACAAATTTCATCAAATATATTCTATGTACAGTAGTCATATGACATTTTAATATTGCTTGCTATTCCACAATTATTTTCTTTGCTTTGTAATAGAAAGTTAAAATCCTAACATGCAGTTAGATTTTATTATATTTACCATGAAAGAAGTCATGTTGTTTTCAGCAGCTTTCATTAAAAAGAAAAACACCACCATTTTAAAATTGTTTATGTAAATCATTAGTTAATTGATACTTTTGAAGCTGTCTAAAAATATAAAATGAATTTGTGGCATAGAATTATCTGGTATAAATAACCTAATCATAATAATGAAGAAATTAAACAAGGAAAAGATTATATTATTAAAATGAGGTGTTTTCAGAATTATTTTCTTTAAACAAATTTTAAATATTTCAGATCATAAACCTAACCATGACTTAATAGAAAGTTACACCATTAATGAAGATTTATATATGCTTTGTAATGAGCTTGTACATTGGATGAATTGCATACAGTCTAAATAAACTAACAAAAGTAAAAATTGTATGTTTGCTGTATATTGGCTTTGTCCATGAGACATACTTGTATGTTGCCTAAACAAAATAGTATCATTGAGTATATATATATATATATATATATAATTATTATAATACATTTATTAAAATCTCTGTGATTTTCTTGTCTACAGGATAAACTGTTACGATGCTCTCACACCACAAACACCATTTGGTGGTTTCAAGCAGTCTGGACATGGGAGAGAATTGTGAGTGTTTTCCATTTAGTTATGATAGTCTAGTGATTTTTCTTTGTTGCAAATGTAAAGTGTATCTCTGAAGATTATTTTTTGTTAGTAAATTATTTCCATGAAAAGGTGAAAACTGTTAGGGATCAGATTGGTAGCATTGTATTACTACCTGCTGACCTGTCATCTTGTCATAGCCATGATACAAAGTTTCAACAATTCCCTTCATAAACATTCCAGTAATTATTTGGTAATTTAAAATAAAATCAAAAAAATCAGTGGTATTTTAGTGCTCATTTACATTATGGCATCATAAATACTCCTCTTTTTACTACTTCTTCTTAATGTAGGGGGCGCTTTCGGCTTCCGCCGCTTTCGCGCTGTCAATAGTTTTTCCCATCGCTTTTTATAACAATTGTGAAAGCTTACCCTTGAAACTGGAAAAAACTATGCCATGACTGGAATCATGAATGCTCCTCTTTTTACTAGTTTTTCCCATCACTGTTTAAAACAATTTAAAAGCTTACCCTTGAACTAATGAGACTGGAAAAAACCATGCCATGACTGGCATCATATATATTCTTGGCCCTGGAGAGACTTGGTACCCTTCACTACATTTAGTTATTCGGGGTCATGATCACAATATGAACAACTCAGTATTGAAACCCCTCAATGGTGTGGGGTGTGTGGGACATATCAGAATCAGATAGTGCTCTCCCTTTCTGTATTTCTTTCAGTTGTGTTTTTAAAAATAAAAACTTAATGTTCAGAGAGTGAATGTATTACAAATGCAAACCACAGAGCTATATGAATACATATAGTGTATTCTAATGCATCTTGTCAAATATTTGGAAGTGTGACTGTCATAATGTGTTTCACTTCAAACTTTAATATTTTAGTTTCACTTCAAACTTTAATATTTTAGTTTCACTTCAAACTTTAATATTTTAGTTTCACTTCAAACTTTAATATTTTAGTTTCACTTCAAACTTTAATATTTTAGTTTCACTTCAAACTTTAATATATTTTAAAAAAATCTTTTTAAGGGGAGAGTATGCTCTTCAAGAATATACAGAAGTGAAGACAGTAAGTATTCAGCATTTTCTTTGTTTTATATTGTATAATTGTTTATTTCATGGGATGAAGTAATGTAAAATTTATTTTGGAACTTGGCCATTTTTATGTATTTTAAATTAAACAACTTCTACAGTTAAGATCTGAATCATGAACTTGTTAGGTTTTAAAATTAGTGTGTTTATCATGCCTTTTTAAAAGCATTTTATTACATGCACATAGTTCTTTTGCCCACACTCATGTTTTGAAACTTATCTACAATGGTATATAGCTGTTTCTTTATTTAAAAATTCCCCATGACTTGAGTTGGCAAGGCGAAGAGATAAAGAAATTTTTATAATGCTGTTGAATTTTTTTTTTCATATTTTGATTGTGTTGTCAGTAGCCTTTAATAATACAATTTTAATGCAAATATGATTCTTTATTTTACAGGTTACAGTCAAGCTGCCCAGCAAAATTTAACAACCTTTATGTGCTTTTGGATTCGTATGGCAAAGTATTCTCTTGCCACGGAAGCATTTTTGAAGTCTATGCAATTATACAGTGTTCTAAACAAATTTTAATTTTTTAACCAGTCGTTTGTTTTGTTTGTGCTGTACTTGCATGTTAGTTCTGCCATACGTAGAAATAATGCATGTGTATTTGGCCAATACTGAAGACATATTTAACAAAAACTGCAGACAGACATACCCAGCATAGAGGTACTCTGCTGAGTTTTGTCTGTTGAATTTAGCATGTCACTCATGCATTGTAAATCAGCAACACAGTGTTAGCATTATGCACAAAAAGCATGTATTACAAGTAGTACATGCAATTTAGCAAGTGTTACAGGCATCTTTCATCATTCAAGAAGTAGTTGAGCATATTTTGGCATATTCAGCTTTTTAGATGCACATAATTACAAGCGAGATGATTAATAAAATTAAATACTGATGAAAAGTATTGTTTTCTTGTATGATGGTTGAAGGGTATTATATAATTATTGGGATTTAAACAAACACCATCTTTATTATTATTTTTAATGACAGTTGAATTTATACATAATGAGTAAACAAAGTTGTATAATATTTAGATTTATTTGCCCTATTCAAGAATAATTAATTTTTGGAAACTACTGGCAATTATCTTTCAATGTAATGGTTAGATAAAGTAAAGTATATTTTGAGACTTTTATGTTTTAATAGTCTTGTAATTTTTTGAAGATGTATATATTCGCATTTTTTCCAATAAAAATCTTTTTTCGTTACCAATACCTGTTGATTCAAACCTGTTATGTCTGTTTGTTGACTAAGTTATCATGACATTTTGATTAGAAAATGTTAAACTTGCACCCAGAATGCAATGTTTATTTATGTATGTATTTAATGTATTTGATCAGATTTAAGTTTATTTTCAAGTGTCTGATTGTCCCCAGCAAAAGCACTAAAGTTAAAAACATTTATTTCATTTCAGTTATTCTTTCTTCTGTTTCTAGCCCTTACTTTGTGCAGACTTCTAAATAAGAAATTCTCAATACCATTGATTAAATCACCAAGAAACAAGCTTTTCTTTTTGTAATTATTTCCGTTAACAGGGTCTTCACCATTCTCCTTTCAACCTTCACCTTTTGTCAATCTGATTACATTTTCTGTTTACAGCCTCCATATATGTTCTGTGCAGACCTAGCTGATTTTTCTTTATTATATTTTTTCTGAG
Organism: Sinotaia quadrata; assembly: GCA_028829895.1. Classification (NCBI taxonomy): domain Eukaryota; kingdom Metazoa; phylum Mollusca; class Gastropoda; order Architaenioglossa; family Viviparidae; genus Sinotaia; species Sinotaia quadrata. The sequence goes on along the minus strand of CM054177.1, from coordinate 119,174,133 downwards.
ACTTGTATTTCTTTATATATTCCTATAAACATTGTCAAAACTTCAGCATAGCAAAAATAGAAATTTGTTGACACCAAACACTTCAGTTACTTGCAAGAATTCATTTGACATTCTCTTGGTCATAAGATGTAAATAACATTGCAAAAACTTCACCTCATCAAGAATTAGTTACTAGTAATGGTTGGTATAATAAGGGTGGGTTTACATACCATGCCAGTAATGGCTGGTATAAAAAGGGTGGGTTTACATATGTAGTAATGGCAGGTTTAATAAGGGTTGTTTCATATACCATGCTTATAAACTTGCCAGTATAATAGATGTGGGCTTCCTTTTAGTAGATTAGTGACTGATCTTGAGGATTGCAGTGCTGCCCAAAAATTTCGAGAACATTCTGTTGAGGGAAAAGTATCCTGGAAATCTGTATGGAGTTTAGTTTTATAAATTTCATAATGGAAATCAACTTCGCTGTAGTCCTCACATATCGCTCTGCATAGTAATGACAATGATTGTTACCAGATTCAATAACAGAGGAAAGGGGTGGGGCAAGTGAGCATGGAAAAAGCGAGTTTATGATAAACTGAAATATATCAATATTAAAAAGATACCACTCAACGAGCCAACAGCTAACAACATAGGGCAGTCTAATCTTGCCGGCTATTATTCCCCAGCCCCATCAACTAAAGAATGACATGGGTTAGTTCTGTGCAAATATACTCATCCTTGGCTTCGTTTCCACACCGCACCAAAATACTTTCTGACATTTATTATTTTTGATTAACCGATGGTAGTGAGCATGAATTTTTTGTTTTACCAACGGTTGAAAGCACGAATGACATTCTGTGGCCATTAATAGTTGTTTAACATTGTTTTGTGCAGAGTACTGCCTGGTTTCGGGTTTATAACTGGAATAAAAATGTAAAATAAAAAGTTTAGAACCAATACAAACCACGTATTTGCTGTTTTAATTACAAACTAAATAATTATTATAATTATATAGAAATATATCAATTCACTAATTTATGTTTATTTTTTAAATTTTATTTCTCTTACATAAGAAATTTTATCGATTAATTTGTTTTATGACGATTACATTTCAGCTAATTTGCTTGCTTGCTTACTTGCTTGCTTACTAGGTTGCCTTTGGAAAGTAAAACAAATTGTTGGATTTCATTTCCATGGTAGTTCACTGGACTGCTTTTTAGTCTGACTAGGGTGCCTTTGGGAAGTAAAATAAATTGTCAGATTTCGTTTCATGGTATTTCACTGGACGCCTTTTAGTCTGATTAGATTGCCTTTGGAAAATAAAACAAATTGTTGGATTTCATTTCACGGCTGCCTTTGTTTCAACCTCCTTTCTGTTTAAAACTAATGGGTTTTTGTTTGTTTGTTTGTTTTGTGTGTTTGTTTGTTTTTATTTCTTTTGAGGGGGAAGGACAATACTTACTTAATTTACAAACATATTTTTTTCATTTTATATCTTAACTACATACGTAATACTGTTTAAAACAATATTTTACAATAATATGAGCAACATTGTTCCTTTCCTCTAAACACAATCATATGTCGAGCATCTCAGCCTGTCTACACTGTCGCCGCTATACTCTGGGGTGACTTTGTAATAATGACTTATACCAACTATGTATAATTAGTTTTGATAAAAGACATCTACAAGTGCCGGTGCAGAGCATGGGTCACTGGTTAAATATGTATATCTGCAACTGTTACGCTGATATACTGGTACGTCGCCAATTTGGCTCCGCCCCCAACTCAGAATCAGCTGAGATTTAATGTTATGAATAATTATAAATATATATATAGAAACGATTATAATTAAACGAACAGAGGACAAGACGTAATCATTACATTATCATTTGAACTACGAAAATAACGATAGAACTAACAAACACGCGTTTTAAAAATAATAACAAGAAATTTAATAAAAGAAAGAGTTAACAAGATTTAGAAGTTCATCCTAAGCCAGTTCATTGGACTGAAGTCACTGTCTGAATAGGCACTTAGCTTAAGCACAGAAATGACGTCAGTCTTGTAGACTTGAATTTTCCAGTCAATAGATCGGCGCGTCCCAATTCAGCCGGGACAAGTAGAACGGCCACACAGGCACAGCCACGCAGGCAAACAACGGGCAGCTATAAACGAGCAGCCGAGAATACACACTAACAAGAAAAAAAAACCCTGCAACACAAACAATTGCAAAGCCTAAGTGTCCAGTCCAGTGCTCGATTAATAATTACTAAGTTCGGCATAGGCCTCTGAAAGGAAGAATATTAACATTTTCAAAATAAAACATAGTATATAACATCCTAATAAAACTTAACCATTCACACAAATACAAAGACGCTTTTACCTATATAGCCAGGGTTTTCTTCTCTCATATACGACCCAGTGTTGTTTTGGGCGGACTACCCTTTCAGTCGTCACCCTCAGACGATTTTTCAGGAAGTAGTGAAGATAACATTTTCACTGTGGTTTTTATTACCCTACTTAGACCAGCTTCTGCCCTGTTCAATTCATTAGCTCTAAGATGGTTATGTCCCTCTAACAACTCTAACCACCCGCTAAGCGTACACACTGACCACACGCTGACCGCCTCGCTCGCAGACTTCAAACACCGCAGACATCAAACGCCAGTCCCTAAATCTTCCACACATGTCTCTCATTCGTTCCAGGGCTTCCCTTCTCTGTAAACAGGACGCAATACGCACTCATTCCACAAATGAAAATTTATATAAAATATATATGTGGGAATATTTTCCCATCATACAACATGAGGGGGAAGGACAATACTTACTTAATTTACAAACATATTTTTTTCATTTTATATCTTAACTACATACGTAATACTGTTTAAAACAATATTTTACAATAATATGAGCAACATTGTTCCTTTCCTCTAAACACAATCATATGTCGAGCATCTCAGCCTGTCTACACACAAATGGTACTGTTGCGCTTTTCAGCTTGTCTACACACAAATGGTATTGTTGCGCTTTTCAGCTTGTATACATACAAATGGTACGGTCGAGGTTTTCAGCCTGTCTACACACACAAATGGTCCTGTTGCGCTTTCAGCCTCTCTACACATGTTGCAGTTGAGCTCTCCAGTCTCTCTACAAACAAATGGTACAATAGAACTTTACAAAACTTTACAATACACACATGAGCCTACTCACATATGCACGGTCGGTTCTTTTCGGGTTTCTCTACACACACATAGTACGATCGAGCTTTTTGGTCTCACACATTTTACTGTCGATGAGATTCTATGCAAGTTGCCTGGCATTCGTTTTGGAAAATCGCTGACATACTTTAGATTAGGAATCTACCTGTGAAATATGTAGAGATCCCCTAGTTATGACGGATTCAAAGTTACTGCTCTCTGTTTATATATTTAAAATCGCCTTATGGCGCAAAATTCATAGTTACGGCGCTCGGTTCAGCGCCGTACTACTTTTATTCGCGCATCGAGAAGTAAGTCGTGCGCCATGGCGGCAGACAGGCTCGCGGAGAATGGTATAGATCTTATAGAATATAAATATGGTAGACGTTAGCGTGACTGCCGCTAAAGACGACGGCAGAGGCGAAAATCGACTTAAGTCAGGGAAAAAAACAAACCCGGAACTCCGCCGTAAGTAGGGGACATCCTTTATCGGACAAAATAAGTTTGCGATGAGGGGCGGAGTCAAATGTTGTGAAAGGGTGAGACTGGTGGTGAATCTACATGCGCAACTTGCTGTGTCGTTTGACAGGAATCTTGCAGTAATAACTTGATGAAAGGTATGCACAAGCTAGCAGCCAGAGGTATGGTATGCGTAGACCCAAACAGCTGGTGCCCGATTTGAATTCCACCGAGTAAACAAAGATTTAAAAAAAAATTCCTGCATTAAGGCGGGTTCACCCTTCACCCACCGCGTACGTCACGCGCTGGGGAGTTACCGTCTCGGATGATTTCAGGTCCGTTCATTCGAGGTCTTACTCTCAAATCTGGTGACCGTGACGTCTTAAGGTATGCTGATGGTCAATGATGGCCACGTGTGCAAAATGTATACACGCTTATTCGGCCATTAACAATTTATTTCGTTTTAACAGCAGAAAGATTACTAATTTATTTCGTTTTAACAGAAGAAAGATTAACAATTTATTTCGTTTTAACAGAAGAAAGATTAACAATTTATTTCGTTTTAACAGAAGAAACAATAACAATTTATTTAATCTTAAGAGAAAAAATAGCAATTTATTTGGTCTTTAAAGAAGAAAGAATAATAATTTATTTACAAAAATGTATTATGAATTTTAATTGCTCACAAATATAAAAAAATCTATCTATCTATCTATCTATCCCTTAGTCTTGTCGACATGTTGGGGCACCGCTGATGACCTGACAACCAGTTTCCTCCATTCAATTCTGTTCTCTGCTATTCTTACCGTATTGCTCAGTCTCAGTCCACTCTGAGATGTTATCCTCCCATTTTTTTCCTCTGTCTTCCTCTCCTTCGCCCTCTTTGCACAATAACTTGCATGATTGTCTTAGCAAGCCCTGCTGATCGTGTGACATGCCCATACCAATTCATTTTGCGTTTTTTCACAATGGCCAATAGCTCTTCATAGGGTCCAATGGCTTGCCTAATTCTGTTTCTCATTTCCTCATTCGTGACATGATCTCTATACGAAATGCCAAGCAACCTTCAAAAGCATCTCATTTCAGTAGCTTGTATCCTCCTTTCGAGAACCACTGTGAGGGTCCATGACTCACAGGCATATAAAAACACAGATACAACCAAGGAGTGCACCAGTCTGATCTTTGAGCTGACTGAGATGTTTCTGTCTTTCCAAACTACCATCAGCCTTGCCATTGCTGTTATTCTCAGCACAGTCCTGGACAGTATTTCTGGTTTTGATCCCTTGTCTGTCATGATGGCTCCTAAATACTTGAATTTATTAACTGTTTTTAGTTTCTGATCACCAACCATGATGTCAGTGCCGATGCCACTGGTGTTGTTGGTCATCAATTTGGTCTTCTCTGCACTGATTTCCATACAAAAGCAGTAGCTGTCCTCTCCAGTTTTGCCACCAACCAGCTACAGCTACAGCCAATTTAGCAATTTATATAACAATTAAAATTAAAAATAGGGAGGTGCAAATTTACTCTGTCACAGTATTAAACATACAATTGAATTTTTATATATAGGACTTTACTGATAGCCCTACGAATTACACATCTCACTAACTATTTCTGGAATAGAATTTTGTATTAATATTTGCACACACTCACTCTGTAAATAATCAATTAATGACAATTCTTTTCTCTCAAATAACTTACCACGTTTACCTCATTAGGGTCTCTTCTGGTTCTCACGCTTACATATATACTAATTTATTTATTTATTTATTTATTAACAGAAGAAAGATTAACAATTTATTTCTTTTTAACAGCAGAAAGATTACTAATTTCTAATCCTCTAATATTTTTTCTCCATTAAATGTTCAGCACTTACTTTATGAATTTTTTCACAAGTGGCAATTACTGCTTCATTTCCCTGGAATGTTATAAGAATGCTTTATAAATAAACATAAAACCGGTCATAAATCTCCTGCAGTAAGAAAGTTCGAGAGGGCAACTGTATGAGAACTCAACAAGTTATCATATACGGCACTTAAGTGTAACTAGCTTAGGGCCCAGTACCGTGTATACGTAAATTTGAAGGATTTCTTTTTAAACAAAACACACACATACACATGCTTCAAAACGCACACATTTCTTGAAAAGAGAAGTGTGTTATTCAGTATGTGACCGATAAGCAGACAACGATGATGGCCTCGTCAAATATCTTATCTCAATGCTGAATGTCAAGGACAGACGGCCTGCAGCTCTTAACCTCATTTTGAACATTTTAACCACCACCCCCACACACACACACATTCATGTCCGTGTCTGTCAGTTACTTTCCACACACTGTACATTTTTTTCTTTCTACTAACTTGGCTCTCCGTCGTGAGATCATTTAACTCGCACTATTTGCTTTTTGTATGTGTGTGCGCGCGCATATAGCTCTTTCAGTGTGAACTGTTTTTCTTCTTTAAAAGAAACTTAATCAGTCTAATTATATTACATTTAAGCCACCCTCCCCACACTCATATTTGTTCCGTGAATCGAACGGTTTCTAGAATGAAAAAAATATTAAGAGAAATTTAGTTAGCGAATCCTTGTCGTGTTATCTTCGCATAATAGATTTTGCAGAGCCGACTAATTTCAAAACGAGGCCAGAGGTAATCATATTTCACCAGACACGTTGCTCCACCCCACCCCCCTCCTCATTCGCTCCCAACCACCAGCCGGTCTTTACTGAACGCGGCGGGCGTTTATGTTTATAAACTTGTATTTATAACTCTCCCTAGTTAGCAGAGTTCCCTCCCATTACTGGCGTGAGACAACACTCATACTGCGGCCTCGACTTGTGCTCCAGCTGAGAAGTGAAGTTTGAACAAAGACTAAGTATTCATCAAGATGTCCGATCCACAACCGATACGCGACGTAAAAGTTAAATACACAGAGGTAAAACAATAATGTATCGTTTAAGTAGAGGATATCTTATTTTGTACCTTGTGCTATTAAAAATATAAATAGCGTGTTTCTGAATTTACCTAAACAGTACTGCCAGAGACGCGGTAGTGAGCAGAGGTTGCCCAGCTACCATTTGTTTTAGACGGAAAAGGAAAAAATGTAAAGTGCAAATCTAGAAAGACATTTCTAGTTATGTTACTCGAGTCAACGCTATCGAAGTCCTGTGAAATAATTGGGTATTACGGGAAATATTTCATTTCTTTTGAAAGCAGTTTGCAAGAAAGTTTTCTGGAATTTGATTCAGTACAGTGGCTCTTCAGTATCCTTCATTGGTAACAAAATGGGACACTAAAGACGCACATACCATTACATTAATTTTTAACATTAACAAATGGTACAGTCAAGATACATATACCATTATAGTGCATTTTAACATAACAAATGGTACAGTCAAGATACATATACCATTATAGTGCATTTTAACATTAACAAATGGGACACTAGTGATACATATACCATTATAGTGCATTAAAAAAAAAATTAAGATAGAATCGCTAATAATGTAAACCAGGGGCGGGCAAACTCCGGCCCGAGGGCCAAATCTGGCTCGCCAAAGTATTCACAGTTAACATTGTCATCCGGCCCGCGAGATGAAATATACAAAGAGGCCTTCGCTCTCAACTCTCTGACCATCATCTAAATGATATTCTTCGCCTGTCGTCCACATCAATTAAGCCAGACATTGAATCACTGATTCATTGTAAGCAACACCATCCGTCTCATTAACTTTTCGTTGAAACTCAGTTATTTTTATTTATTTTTGCATAAAAATACTCTTTTTAAAATTACTTTTGTTCTCATTTTATATTCTGGATTTTCTGGACTTTGTGACCTTTGGTCGTCCATCCGGCCCGCGAACTGTTCCAACAGTTTTATCTGGCCCGCGCTCTTAAAAGTTTGCCCGTCTCTGATTGTAAACACAATAATAGTGTACTTTTGAAATGAACACTTGAAAGTGCTACATATACCATAACAGTGCATTTTTGACAGTAAGAATTGAAATGCTAATGACATAAACACCATTTTGGGTGTTTTTTGACATTAAAAATTGATATGCTATAGTAAACACCTGTATAGTACGTTTTTGACATTAAGAAAATTGGACGCTAATGACACAGATGTCTTTTTATTGCATTTAAATAGTTCAGAAATGGGACAGGTGTGATTTGTACTATAATTATAGTGCATTTTTAGTTTTAAGTTAGCAGAGCCATAATGCATTTTTAGTCTTAAGTTAGCAGAGCCAAAGTGCATTTTTAGCCAATTCGTTTACAAGTTATTGATATACACTTTACACATAACTATGATGCATTTTCTGTTTCTTTAGAAAATGGGAGACGTGATACACAACATTAACAAACACAGATTTATTCAGTGTAGTATGTACAGTGTGTGTAGATAATTAACAAATGGGAGACTCATGATACACAACATTAACATAGATATAGTCAGTGTAATGTGTACAGTGTGTGTAGCTAATTAACAAATGGGAGACTTGTGACATTAGCATGAGTGCAATTTTAGCGCTCGGTGAGTCTTGGTATATATGCATACTGAGAAATTAACGCTGTGTGATTATTTAATGGAATTGTCATGAATCATACATAATGGTGAAATTTCAGTGTTTAGTCAATTACTATTGGAACACAGTTACTATTGACTATAAGGCAGTGCTTGGTCAACTAGTAAAAGGATCGAAGTGATTGCAAGAGTAGGCCTACTGAGTTAGCGAGTAATGCGACATGTGACACTGATATTGTTTAGTCAGCTAGTAATAGGAGTAATGGGTAATGTCGCACTTTTGACCTCGAGCCCAAGTTTAGTCAACTATTAATGGGACACTTGCGACTCTGAGCCAATGTTTAGTCAGGTAATAATGAGTCACTTGTGACCGTGAGCCAATGTTTAGCCAACTAGTAATGGGTCACGTGTGACTGTGAGCCACTTGTTTAGTCAGCTAGTAATGGGGCACTTGTGACTACGAACCAATGTTTAGCCAACTAGTAGTGGGTCATGTGACTGAAGTCAGCGAGTATCTTCATCAGGGCGTGCACACTACAAACAGTTATAACGTTTGGTAAGAAAGTACCTTATCTAGTACTGATGTATATTGCATTTAGTCACCAAGTTACTTTAAACGTTGCACTCCTGGAGTGAGGCAGACAGCAAGTTACTTTAAACGTTGCACTCCTGGAGTGAGGCAGACAGCAAGTTACTTTAAACGTTGCACTCCTGGAGTACACTAATCCCCGAAGTACATAAAACACTTGAGACACTTGAACTGCTCTCAGAATATTGCAATGAAATCGGGACTCGAGTACTCATGACGTGCAAAATGTTCATGTTGCAGTAATCGGGACAGTCTTGCCAAACGCAAACTTTAACTACACGGACTAAGACAAAGATCCCTCTTCACCGGCTGACTCTCTGGCCTACTTAGATTAAATTCAGAAGAAAATAAATAGATAACACAGCCTATTACCGTATTTGCTATAAAATCTTCAGAAGTCTATTACCTTATTTGCTATAAAAACCTATCCCGTTGCTAATTTATTTCTACTTTACTTCAGAATATAAAAGTACATAGCATTCTTTCGGACACAAGCCGATAAAAACAGATCGAAGTATTGTCAGTGATGACTCTGGCAATGGTCTCAAAAGTGATTTATCCACCTAAAAAACTGAACATTCTGCACGCCATTTGCTTTCTGCATGCAGTGCGTCGTGCAACTGTCACAATGGTGACAACTTGTTGAAAATGAGCGCCAGTAATTAAGTGCATGACCCAATACAAGGGGTCTGTGTATATACGTTCCCTTATTAAAAAATGGCAGAGGTTATATTCAGTTTCAAACAAATGCCAATGAAAAACAAAACTTATCCCACCTCTCACAAGTAAAATCCCAACCACCATTCGCATTAAATCTTTTTATTCTTTTATTTTGATGAGATGCATGTACACAGAGAAACTCGTTAGCATTGGTCACTGGAGTGATGAAGGAATATGTATGTTATGACTTGACAGTGACATTGATGTACGGCTTCTCATTGACTCTGATGCATGTCTTGACAGTGACATTGATGTATTGCTTCAAAGCGACTCTGATGCATGGCTTGACAGTGACATTGGTGTATGAATTGACAATGACATTGGTGTATGAATTGACAGTGACGTTGATGTATGAATTGACAATGACATTGATGTATGAATTGACAATGACACTGGTGTATGAATTGACATTGACATTGATGCATCGACGTGACATTGGTGTATGAATTGACAGTGACGCTGATGAATGAATCGACAGTGACATTGGAACATGAATCGACAGTGACATTGATATATGAAGTGACATTTGCATTAATGTATGACATTGACTTTGAGATATGAATTGACAGTGACATCGATGCATGAATTGATAGTGAAAGTGATGTTCGAAATGACCGTGACATCAGATATGACTTTCAGGCTGTGCTGAGGTATGACTTGTCTGAGTCGTGTACGTACATTTTAAAAAATAAAACCTTACAGCCTGTGACACTAACGCCACCATAGTTATCAGTTATGACGATTATTATTATTAGCTCAACGCCACCATAGTTACTAGTTATTATTATTATTATTATTATTACCTAGCCAAAGTGAATGGACTAGACAAGTACTGCGTACGGGAGAACATTGTCGTCTCGCTTAAGTAAACCTACGGATGTTCCCAAACTAATCCATATCTTAAGGTGGTGGGCTCAGTGTCTAGCAATCATAATGGCACGATAAATAGGGTTCCGTGCACTTTCGGTCGAACATGCTACAGATCCCTTGATAGTTACAAATCGGAAATAGATCATGGGCCTCTGCCAAGCAAAATTGTATCCAGAAAATCCACCCCAATACCGACTCAGACTTTCACTCCCCATCTCCCCTCACAAAATTAACTAGCCTTGGCTCTAAGCCACAGAACAAGGCGTTAAAATTAACCAGCCTTGGCTCTAAGCCACAGAACAAGGCATTAAAATTAACCAGCCTTGGTTCTAAGCGACAAAACAGGTCAAAACAGGCAAGCTTAGTCGAAGTCAACTAGAATTTAATATTTAAAATAAATTATAATTTAGAGCGTTTTAAACATTAAATTCAAGCGCATATGCAAACTGTTTAATAAGAAAATTATCATCATCCCTAAACTTGTTTCAGTACACCAAGTAATGTTTTCGGAATATTTTAAGAAATCATAAAATACAAAGTTTTCATGTGGGAGTCTAAAATCTGTTTTCAAATTTTAGTCAGAGACTTATGCAGATGTCAATCAAGTTTATTCTCTCAGAAATCAGGGCGTCTTGGAGGAAAATCTACACAGTAACAAATAATTCATCATTTACTGGAAAATTTGCAACCCTTAACGTCCTAGGCGTAATAATACAGAAAGCTTCAAACCCCACTTAGAGCCTTAAACGTATTAATACAGAAAACTGTCACTATGACACTTCTAGTACTTAAAAAGTACAGTACATCCGGGACACTTGGTTTCCGGTTCTTTTTGTGCTGCTGCCGCAAATCACGTACACACGTGACATGAGACAAGTTATCACGTCTGGAGATTAACAAAGAAACGCAGACGACGTGCAAATCTGCGAAAGATAACCATTAAGCAGGCTACTTGCAGGCTCTTCAAAATTTTGCCAGAATCATAAAATCTGCAAACTCAGCCGCTTATTCGGTGAAACAGCACAGTCCTATCTCTCTTAAATATTATCATGATAAAATTTGTTCCTAAAAAATCAGGGCTGAAGATAATTTAGTAGTAAAAATAGCAGTTGGAAATTTCTGTTTTCCTGTGAGTTTTTCTAGTTTGTTGTAAAGTATTTCTTATTAGCTGTTAAATTAAAAAATATATATTATAGGAACTATTTACTTTTATTCTTTTAGGTATATTTTGTCTCCAGCTGTTTTAATATCAGCTATTTTTATTTGTTGATCTCTTCTGTGAGTTTATAACATTTGTCATGAAGCTGATGTTTTGTTGTTGTTTATCCTGAGCTAATAGTTAGCTATATGCTTCGAAACAAGCTTCTATTGTTGTTATAGTTGTCTTGTTTCTATTGTATTATCGACTCCCCCCCCCCCTTCCCATTTGTTGCATATTTCTGTCTGCTGTGGACTACATGTTGTTATCTTAAAATAACTCTGTTTTGTTGTGAACCACTATGTTGTGTGGTGAGTCAATCTACTTTGTTGTAAAGCGCTGTTTTACTGGGAGCCATTCTATTTCATTGTGAGCCACTCTATTTTGGTTTTCTCAATCTACTTTTATTGTGAGTTACTTACTATTCTCTATTGAGCTACTCTTTTTTGTTGGGATCCACTCTGTTGAATAGTTGTGGTTCACACCATAATGCAGGATCGGAGTCTAAAATCGGCACTCTGAACAGCTTTATTAATTTTCAAAATTACCCCACCCCCACCCTGTACACCTGAACTCACCATGTACGAATTGATTTTGAGCTCTGTGCCCCGCTACAAAAAAAAAAAAAAGAAGACATTTTGGTAATTTTGAAGTAGTATTATTATTCCTTTACATTTAGTGCGTGAAATCTGGAGCAATGCTCACATTAAAACTTGTTTGTCATTGGGGTCAGAATAAATCTGGAGCAAAGCTCACGTTAAAACTTGTTTGTCATTGGGGTCAGAATAACTCTGCCAACATTTGATGCATTTGTCCTCGCAGGAAACCTCCATAACCTAAAAAAACCAAACAAAAACTAGATACAAAAGTCGCTAAATAAAAAACCTGCCAGAAATATATTGACTTAACAGTATTTCTGGTAAGATGGGTATCCGATCGAACTACCATTTGCAATAAAGCGAAATTCATTGAAGTGGAACTCACAAACAAGAAATGTAATTCCATTTGCAGTAAAGCGAAATTCATTGAAGTGGAACTCCCAAACAAGAAATGTAATTCTATTTACGTTAGAGATTGCACACTCTTTTTAATATATGCTTGTCGAGTGTGTGTATGTTGTGTTGTGTGAATGTGTATATGTGTACTGGTATATATATATATATGTATATGCATGTATATGTGTGTAAATGTTTAATGGTAAGTGTGTAATGTGTGTATATGTATGTGTATATGTGTAATGGTATGTGCGATTTTATATAATGTATGTGTGTGTGAGAGAGGGGGAGTTAGGAAACGATAGAGAGACAGAGCGAGAACTAAAGATAGGGAAAGAGAGAGAGACAGTGAGAACTAAAGATAGGGAAAGAGAGAGACAGTGAGAACTAAAGATAGGGAAAGAGAGATAGAGAGACAGTGAGAACTAACTAAAGATAGGGAAAGAGAGAGAGACAGTGAGAACTAAAGATAGGGAAAGAGAGAGAGACAGTGAGAACTAAAGGCAGGGAAAGAGAGAGAGACAGTGAGAACTAAAGATAGGGAAAGAGAGAGAGAGAGAGAGACATGTACTACATGTTCACGTTTCTGAATGCAGAAATAATTCGCGGTGGTTTCGTGCTATGTGTGATATTATTTAGAAAAATTGACTTTATAAAAATATCTAAACAAGTAGCCATGATCTTTTTAATGAATATATAAACAAACAGCCATAACATAATAAGTAATATCTAAACAAACAGCCATAACATAATAAGTAATATCTAAACAAACAGCCATAACATAATAAGTAATACATAAACAAATAGCCATAACACAATAAGTAATACATAAACAAACAGCCATAACACAATAAGTAATACATAAACAGCCATAACACAATAAGTAATACATAAACAGCCATAACACAATAAGTAATACATAAACAAATAGCCATAACACAATAAGTAATACATAAACAGCCATAACACAATAAGTAATACATAAACAAACAGCCATTACATAATAAGTAATACATAAACAAACAGCCATTACATAATAAGTAATACATAAACAAACAGCCATTACATAATAAGTAATACATAAACAAACAGCCACGACTTGTCTAGCAATATCTAAACATGTAACCACAATCTATTCCAGTAATGATTGCCTTGGAAACAATACATTTATTAGTAATAGTTGTCTTCTAATCATTATATTCATTAATAGTGACTACTTTATATACACTATTGATTAGCGGTATCAGTCTATTCATTAATAGTGACTACTTTATATACACTATTGATTAGCGATATCAGTCTATTCATTAATAGTGACTACTTTATATACACTATTGATTAGCGATATCAGTCTATTCATTAATAGTGACTACTTTATATACACTATTGATTAGCGGTATCAGTCTATTCATTAATAGTGACTACTTTATATACACTATTGATTAGCGGTATCAGTCTATTCATTAATAGTGACTACTTTATATACACTATTGATTAGCGGTATCAGTCCGACGTGATTTTGTTTTGACAGATTTTCATCAACAATGAATGGCGGAAGTCTGTCAGTGGCAAGACGTTTCCCTCCATCAACCCCTCCACAGAGAAGGAGATTTGTCAAGTCCAAGAAGGAGACAAGGTACGCTCAAGTTAGAAAACCACAGGTATCAGATACCCGTAAATGGTGCTTAACGGACAACATGTTTCAAGTAAACCATATGTATAAGATACCCGTAAATTATACTTATCTGATAACAAATTTCAGTTTAAAAGCAGTTAAACCACAGGTAAAGATACCAGTAGATATTGCTTAAACTAATGTTCCAGTTTACAAGTACGCAAAACACAGGTATCAGATACCCGTTAATTATGTTTTACTGATAATAAGTTTCAATTTAGAAATACCCAAAATGAAATCCACAACTTCACAAACAGGGCATAACGACCTTTATAAAAACCTTGACTCGTGAATTATTTCCGTTTCCAGCGTTTCCTATTCCAGTCAGCACTGGTACCTGTAGCTTCCATTTCCTTCTTAGATCTATCGCTTCTAAGCAGTGATGCAGAAAATCTTAACATACTGCTTAACATAACAATTTAACTTTCAGAAAAGGTCGTGATATGTGCTTCCGATTATTAAATATACAGAACTTCTTCAATATTACGTTTTATTATTTTATTTATGGGCAAAATTAATCCTCACATAAACCTAAAAGATTATTTATGACATTGAATAACACAAATTGATTTAAGTTTTTCTGTCCATTTTCACTATTTATAAAAAGTTTTATTCTGTAAAAAATTTTTTTAAAAAAATGCTGTCTCTTCCACAACAGGCAGATATCGATGCAGCTGTCAACGCAGCACGTGCTGCTTTTGCAACTGGCTCCCCCTGGCGGATTTTGGATGCATCCAAGAGAGGACTACTCTTAAATAAACTGGCAGACCTTGTACTCCGAGACATAGAGTATTTGGCCGTGAGTGTTTGCTCGTTAAAATTCATTGCTTGAGGGAATGGATGAAAGGTTTCTTGATGTATGACTAAACAAACTAGAATGTTCTTGACATTTTGAAATTCAATGGATCCAAGAATCTAATGTTTAATGTATAAACTCAATATGATTTTGACTTTTTAATATTCCAACAATATATTCTTCTTTTGTTCATTGAATAAGCTATAATGTTCTTGACATTAATAGTAGTCCATAAGATCTAAGGATCTATCTTTCAGTATAAACTATATATGTCTGGACTTTTTAACAGTCCATAAAAGACAACTTCTGTTCAATGAACAAACTATAATGTTCTTGACTTTCTTTTTAATGCATAAGATCTAAATTTCTTCATAGATCGCTGAATACAGTGTAGTGTTCATGATTTTTTTAGAGTAGTAGAAATCATGTTTTTGATAGATCAATGAATATAGTGTTCTTGACGTCTTTTAGTATAAAAGAACTAATGTTTTAGATAAGCAGTCAATACAATGAAGTATCCTTGACTTTTTAGTATAAAAGAACTAATGTTCATGATAGATCAGTGAATACAGTATAGTGTTCTTGATTTTTTTTTAATAGTATAAATGAACTACAGATCTTGATAGATCAGTGAATATAGTGTACTGTTCTTGACTGTTTAGTGTAGAAGAACTAATGTTCTTGATGGTTCAATGTATAAAGGGTAAGATTCTTGAATTTGAAGTATTTCGTATTTTTTTATAATTCAGTGTTCATAGTTCGTGATAATATATGGGTTATACGGTTCGTGATGGTTCAGAGTATGTTCCTTTTGGTTCATAATAGTAGATTCTTAATGAGCACATGTATACAGTTCAAGGTAATTCAGTAATATATTTCTTGACGGTTCACTGTAAATGGCTTTCAATTGTTTTGTATACGTTACTTCAAGGTTTAGTGAAAATGGCTTTAATTGTTTTTGTATACGTTACTTCAAGGTTTAGTGAAAATGGCTTTAATTGTTTTTGTATACGTTACCTCAAGGTTTAGTGAAAATGGCTTTAATTGTTTTTGTATACGTTACCTCAAGGTTTAGTGAAAATGGCTTTAATTGTTTTTGTATACGTTACCTCAAGGTTTAGTGAAAATGGCTTTCAGTTGTTTTGTATACGTTACCTCAAAGTTTAGTGAAAATGGTTTTAATTGTTTTTGTATACGTTACCTCAAGGTTTAGTGAAAATGGCTTTCAATTGTTTTGTATACGTTACTTCGTTAATGTTTAATGTAAATGGATCCTGACACTTAACACATAAGTTACCAGACGGTTCAGTGTAAATGACTCGAAATAGTTACGTATTAAAGTAATCTAATTCTAAATGGTCACTATAGATGTAGGACTGTATGTCAGCTGATGTCCGTGTTGTAATATATAAAGTTGCCTACGTGTTCACTGAAAGTGGGGTCTGATGGGTGCTGACAATAATATGTAAGTCTAACTAACGGTTCACTTATATAGTTCTAGATGATTGAATATAACTGGTTCATAAAGTAACAAATGGATGTTAAGTATTTATATAGACCTTGACAGTTTTGTGGAAATGGCTCCTAATGGTTATAGCAAGCTTACCTGAATGTAATTGCATACTAGTTTTTAAATCAACGCATGCTGGATTCTATGATTATTATTTGCAGAACCTGGAAACTCTGGACAACGGAAAACCGTTCTTAGAAGCTGTGGAAGACATCAAATTTTCCATTGGCACCTTCCGCTACTATGCCGGCTGGAGCGACAAGATTCAAGGAAAGACCATTCCAGTTGGTAAGGAGATCTTTTATACTTATATTTATAAAAACAAGGTTCAAGTGGCCGAGCTGAATTACATAATAGGTATGGGAGATAACTCTAATACACTTTGACTGGAAAATGTTATTTATCTCTAATATAGTATGCATGAAAAATGTCACCTGAACAGACACGCTGCTTCACTTGTACGTAGATGTTGATTACATTCAAATCCTTCCCCCCCAAACACACACCTTCTTTTCTCAAATTTAAATTTACTATCTGTAGAAAAATATTTTATAGTCACATTTCTAATTATATATGGGTTCCATGCAATCAGAAAAGTTGTTTGGTGCATCAAGAACGATAACTGCAGATTAGACCAAAAAACATAAATAAGATATTACCGAAAGCTACAAGGTGAGTCCTTCCAATGTTTGGAGGTGTGACGGTTTTGCTGGGTGATGGTCAAGATGTTAATTCTCCACCACCCTAAGCCACCGGTAACCTTAGGCTAATCGATGTTTTAGGTTTTTTCTATGGGCCTTTCTCCCTTCTCTAGGGTCCGGGGAGGGCCGGTGGTCGGGGGTAGTGTTGTTGTTTTGACGCCCAAACACTTCATTCATTGCATTTCATTCCGACGCACGATATTTTATGAACTTTGAACTTTGACTTTCTTTCAGATGGGACTTTCTTCACGTACACTCGTCATGAGCCTGTCGGAGTTTGTGGGCAGATAATTCCGGTAGGTATTGGTGGCTGGAGTTTGTGGGCAGAAAATTTCGGAAGGTACTGGTGGATGGAGTATATGGGCAGATAATTCCTCTAGTCTAGGTATTGGTGGCTGGAGTTAGTGGGCGATAATTCCAAAAGCTATTGGTGGCTGGAGTTTGTGGGAAGATAATTCCGGTAGGTATTGGTAATTGGAGTTTGTGAGCAGATATATTACAGTAGGTATTGGAGGTTAGAGTTTGAGGGCAGATAATTCCAGCAAGTATTGGTAGTTACGAGTGATATAAACTCACACATTTGCAAAACACTACTTGCAAACCACGCACAACAAGCACATACACTCGTCAAACAACCATGCACAACAAGCGCATACACTCGTCAAACAACCATGCACAACAAGCACATACACTCGTCAAACAACCATGCACAACAAGCGCATACACTCGTCAAACAACCATGCACAACTAGCACATACACACGTCAAACAACCATGCACAATAAGCACACACACTCGTCAAACAACCATGCACAACAAGCACATACACACGTCAAACAACCATGTACAATAAGCACATACACACGTCAAACAACCATGCACAACACACACGTCAACCAGCCATGCACAACAAACGCGCGCGTCAACCAAACATGCACAACACACACGCGTCAACCAACCATACACAACACACACACGTCAACCAACCATGCACAACACACACGGTCAAACAACCATACACAACACACGCATCAACCAACCATACACAACACACACACGTCAACCAACCATGCACAACACACACGGTCAACCAACCATTCACAACACACACGCATCAACCAACCAAACACAACACACATGCTAAACAACCGTGTACAATACATACACAAAAGCAGCATATACATACACAACACACATATACGCAACCACTTGCGTATTGATTATAGTGAATATCACACCTCGTGTGGATTGAACTGCAGTTGTGTCAGATGTTGCTTTATTTTCACAGTGGAACTACCCGACCTTGATGGCAGCGTGGAAGATTGCCCCTGCTTTGGCTTGCGGAAACACTGTCATTTTGAAACCAGCAGAGCAAACGCCGCTCTCCGCGCTCTATCTTGGTGCTCTAGTTAAAGAGGTTCGAACCTTAACTTTCTTTCTTCCTTTTTCGTTGTCTAGTTTTTTTTTTTAATTTGAGCTTAGGACTCATATTTTTGTTTCCAGTGAAACAAACAGAAACACAACCTACATTTTTATGAAATACTGAGAAAGTTGTACGTGTTTATGTTAAAAAATGGAATGTATCCGAATTTACACAAATCTGTAACCAGAACGCATTTTTGGTGACAGATGACACAGCTATGTCTGTTTAGAGAATAGTGTTTCTATATTATACATTTGTGTTTTACTTTTCGGTAATATGTAATAGTATGCGTGTTTTTCTCGTCTGTAACATGCGATTGTGTGCGTGTTTTTCTTGTCTGTAACATGTAATAGTATGCGTGTTTTTCTTGTCTGTAACATGTAATAGTATGCGTGTTTTTCTTGTCTGTAACATGTAATAGTATGCGTGTTTTTCTTGTCTGTAATAGTATGCGTGTTTTTCTTGTCTGTAACATGTAATAGTATGCGTGTTTTTCTTGTCTGTAACATGTAATAGTATGCGTGTTTTTCTTGTCTGTAACATGTAATAGTATGCGTGTTTTTCTCGTCTGTAACATGTGATGCTCGTGCTTTATATCTGTAAAAAAAAAATTGGAATGTGTTATCTGTAAAAAAAAAATTGGAATGTGTTAATGTCACAATCTATCTGTATACATTTATAATAATACATTATTTTACACGAATTTGACAAATCGAAAATACTTTTAGCAGGAGATTTGTCAAATGCATGTTGTAGATGCACATTTATAATAATATCTGTCAAAAGTTTGTTTAAAATGTATTTTATGTGCATAAGATATGTTTGGCATATATAGATTTCATATGTATTTATCAGAGTAAGATCTATTTTTCAGAAGTACAGATATGTATTTGTCAAAAGTGTGTTACAGATGTACCTTGTATTTATGAGTAGTATGTTTTGGATGTATTTGTCAGAGCTATGTTTAAGATGTGTTTGTCAGAAGTATGTTTAAGATGTATTTGTCAGAGCTATGTTTAAGATGTGTTTGTCAGAAGTATGTTTAAGATGTATTTGTCAGAGCTATGTTTAAGATGTGTTTGTCAGAAGTATGTTTTGGATGTATTTGTCAGAAGCATGTTTAAAATGTATTAGTCAGAAATAAAGATATGCATTTGTCAGACATATGTTTAAGATATATTTGTCAGAAGTATTTTTAAGATGTGTTTGTCAGAAGTATGTTTTGGATATATTTGTCAGAAGCATGTTTCAAATGTATTAGTCAGAAATAAAGATATGCATTTGTCAGATGTGTTTAAGATGTATTTGTCAGTAGTATTTTTAAGGTGTGTTTGTCAGAAGTATGTTTAAGATGTATTTGTCAGTAGTATTTTTAAGGTGTGTTTGTCAGAAGTATGTTTAAGATGTTTTGGGTAAGAAATAAATAAATTTTGCATACAATGAATTTTAGAATTCTTAGTTGATTTTTTGCTACTGATGTGTGTAAAATCAGTATGTAGTTCTGTTTTTGTGTGTCTATCTGTTTACGTGACTATGCATATATTTGTAAGTAACAAAACAAAGTAATGATTTTGTAAATTTATTCTGAGAAAGAGTTTGGTCGTCTCTTAATCTTAAAAAAGTAGTTCTTGTTACACACGGGTAATGTTGGCATGTATTATTTCAGATTAGTTTCCACTTGCAGCTTTGCTTGCTTAAATGTCAGTTTTCTGAATATGTTGGTAAACTAAAATTATAAATTAAGAAAGAATGTGACAGTGGGAGAGAGAAAGAGATGTAAAAAAAAAAAAAGAGAGAGAGAGACAATTATAGAAAGAAAATGTGGTTTGATCTCTTAATTGTAGGACACTAAAGTATACAACAGCAAAAGTCTGATCAGAATCTATCCAGTACTTTTTTTTAAAATTTAAGCCTGCACATACCCACAGACTAACAATTTTATTATATGTATAGATATAAATACTATTTAAGCCTGCACTTACCCACAGACGTAACAATTTTATTACAAGTGTATATTTTCTATTAAATTAAATGTGTGAAAGAAATGTGATTCACAAAATGATGCCAATAAATACACCGCTAATCTGCTGACTGTTAACTGTTCACACTATAGGCAGGCTTCCCGCCCGGAGTTGTGAACATTGTTCCTGGCTATGGACCCACTGCTGGGGCCGCCATCACTGAACACATGGGTATTGACAAAGTGGCGTTCACTGGGTCCACAGAGGTGCGGAACACATACATACTTTTTCAGCAACAAAATTATTTTACGTGTGTGTGTGTACTTGTACGCTTTTGTGTATGTTTATATGTGAATGTGTGTGTTTGTATGTGTATGTTTATGTGTACGTGTTTGTATGTGTATGTTTATATGTGAATGTATCTATGTTTATGTGTACGTGTAAATGTTTATATGTGTATACATGTGTGTGGGCGTTGTGCTCATTTGCGTGTTTTTCACGTGTATTGTATATGTTTGTATGGGGTGTGTGTGATTGTTTATATGTGTACATGCATATGCGTGTTGCTTTTGGTGTTAGTTTTAATTTAATCGTATCCATTGAGATAATGCCTTTCAAACATGGCTGACATATAATTTATATTATGAAATCTCTTAATGAAACAGGTAATGTGGTAAATTTGTGTTTTATTGTGTGTGAAAATCAGACGATTGCCATTTATCTTATGTGTGTCAAGGTCGGACGACTGATAATGCAAGCAGCTGGACGCAGTAACCTGAAACGGGTCACTTTGGAGCTGGGGGGGAAATCTCCCCTCATCATCTTTGCCGACGCCGACTGTAATTATTGATGTGTTGTTTATGTATGTTACCTGTGATTAAACACTTAAATATAGCAGTTGTACCAATCGTTCCACGCATCGGTTGAATTAGGTCAGTATTCCTGCAGACCTAAGCTGGAAGAGTATCAAAGGGATGGTCCTCTGAAAGTTGGTGAAACAGTGGTGATTTTAGATAGTCAATGAATTTGATTGAAAAAAGAGAAAAGTTGGTGAAGCAGTTGTGATTTTAGATAGTCAATGAATTTGACTGAAAAAAGAGAAAAATTGGTGAAACAGTGGTGATTTAGATAGTCAATGAATTTGACTGAGAAAAGCTGGTGAAAAAGTGGTGATTTTAGATAGTAAACGAATTTGATTGAGAAAGAAAGATAGAAACCCAGACAATTTGCTACGACGTATTCTAACACGTGACATGAGTTTATCTATTGAACCTCTAGGGAGTCTAGGGTGACAGCGGGTTTTATCGTGTTCTTCACACAGGACGCATACATTACCTATTTTTTAGTCTGGTCTATTGTTTTCTTACTACGGTCTGATGCTCAAGGCTGGCCTTCCAGCCAACGAGGCGCCGTTGAACTTCCGACTGCCATTAGTCAACGTAACACCTGCCATTAACGGTCATACAGCTTATATGAAAGCCTTGTATTGGCATGTCTCATTCACTTGTTCCACCTGACAATAACGGTGTCAGTTTACTACTACTCGCTGAGGTGCGATACGTAAAAACCGGAATTTCGTACTAAAATTTTAACAAGTGTTATTTCCGATTATTTGTTTCTTCGAGCGCCCTGTCCTTCAAACTTTTTTCATATGCGTGAGTACAAATTAAATATTCCCTTGACCCCTTGAGTGCATTACACGTGAGAACTATATTTAAATAAAATTAAAATTTGTCTGCCAGTATTAAGAATCTGCATCTTTGTTTCACTAGTGGACACCGCTGCCGCCTGGGCTCACGCTGCCATTATGACCAATCACGGCCAAAACTGCGTGGCTGGGTCAAGGACGTTCGTGCAAGACGAAATCTATGAGAAGTTCGTGGAGAAAGCCAAAGCACTGGCCGAGAAGAGAACAGTGGGAGACCCTTTCAACACCAGCAACATGCAAGGACCTCTGGTTGGTATTCATCGTTTAACATAAACATTTATGCAATTTATTACCATTTTCTTTTTTTACTTTAGACTCTATATGTTGTTGTTGTTTAAATTTACAATTAATTTTAATAAAATGCAATGAATAGTTGTAAATTGCATAATTATAACACACACACACAATTATACAAACTATTTCATCAGAGTAATGTGTGACTAGTCAGTTAACATATATTTACTCTTCACAAGAATCATTATTAATAGGTATGTTACACCTTAAATGCAAAACTACCATTTAAGTTTTGCAAATATATGATTTTTTCTATGCTATATTTAAAGGTTCTATTTACGTCGCTTCTCGACCATGTAATTAAAGGTCTATTCATCTTTTCATTCTACAGTTGCTGCACCATAGATAGACAGACAGACAGATAGATAGATAGATAGATAGATAGATAGATAGATAGATAGATAGATAGATTTCAACTCTTCTTTTATTCTTACGTCCCTAAGAGCTAGGCGTTTGGTGGTTGTTTCGGTGATGATTTCAGGTAGACAACGAACAGTTCCAAAAGGTCTTGGACTATTGCCGCTCTGGAGCGGAAGAAGGCGCCAAACTGCAGACGGGTGGAGTCCGAGTCGGGGACAAAGGTTTCTTCTTACGGCCCACCGTCTTCTCTGATGTTCAGGACGACATGCGCATTGCGAAGGAAGAGGTTAGAAAAGATAGCGATCAGAGGTTGGAAAAGTTAGATACCTGAGGTTAGAAAATTAGACGTCAGAGATTATGAAAGTTAGAGGTCAGAGATTATGAAAGTTAGAGGTCAGAGATTATGAAAGTTAGAGGTCAGAGATTATGAAAGTTAGAGATCAAAGATTAGGAAAGTTAGAGGTCAGAGATTAAGAAAGTTAGAGGTCAGAGATTAGGAAAGTTAGAGGTCAGAGATTAGGAAAGTTAGAGGTCAGAGATTAGGAAAGTTAGAGGTCAGAGATTAGGAAAGTTAGAGGTCAGAGATTAAGAAAGTTAGAGGTCAGAGATTAGGAAAGTTAGAGGTCAGAGATTAGGAAAGTTAAGAGGTAATAAATTAGAAAGGTTCACAATCAGGGATTAGAAAAGTTCGAAGTTAGAGGTTAATAAGACTTGCAATCAGTGGTTAGAAAAGTTAGAGTTTAAGTGTTTGAAAATTATAGCTTTTCTGGTATTTTTGTTTTTGTCAGGCACCAACATTTCTAACATTTAAAAGGAAAGTCAATTACAGAGTTAAAAGGTCACCCTCACTATCGGTCTGTTAGTGCCCACATCCTTATTGATCAGTTAACACCCACATCAGTATTGATCACTTAATGCCCAAATAAGTTTTGAAAAGTTAATGCCTCAGCAGCACTGAGCAATTAATGCTCACATCAGTATCGGACAGGTAATGCCCGCATCAGTACTGAGCAGTTAATGCCCTCATCAGTGCTGGACATTTAATGCCCATATCAGTATTGAACAGTTAATGCCGTCAGTAATGAACAGTTAATGCCCAAATAAGTATTGATCAGTTAATGTCCAAACGAGAACTGAACAGTTAATACCCCGTCATACTGAGCAGCATAGCAGCAGCTTTCAGACAAACATTTTATATCCAGTATCCTGCTTCAGTAGTTTAATATCAAACCTCAGGGTTCAACACTTTTAAATACTCAACAAGTTGTGGGTCTCGATTGGATGGGTTTGTTCGGGGATTTTTCTTTTTCTAATTTTGTTGTTTATTGCCTAACGAAAAATCTTACGGATTAATTTTAATGTAACATTTTCTCTCTTCGTCCAGATTTTTGGCCCTGTTCAAAGCATCATTAAGTTTAAAGATATCAATGAAGTGGCCGAGCGGGCCAACCGTACAAGTTACGGCCTAGCAGCCGGTGTCATCACTAGCGACATCGACAAGGCCCTCACTCTGGCCCACACTCTGCAGGCAGGCAGTGTCTGGTGAGATGATGTTTAATTCTCTAGGCAACAATGTCTTGTGTGATGATGTGTGATTCCTATCTTATCTAGGCAGTATTTGGTGATATCTTGTTTATCTCTAGGCAGTCTGGTGATATCTTGTTTAATTCCTATCCTCTCTTGGCAGTATTTGGTGATATCTTGTTTATCTCTAGGCAGTGTCTGGTGATATCTTGTTTAATTCCTATCCTCTCTTGGCAGTATTTGGTGATATCTTGTTTATTTCCTATCCTCTCTGTAAGCAATAGTGTTTAATGAGACAGTGCTTGATTCCTCTCCTTTCTAGATAAGCAGTGTCTGATGAGATAATTTTTAAAAATTCCATTTCCTCTCTATAGACAGTAAAGTATGGTGAGATAATATTAGATTCCTGTATTCTCTGTTGGCAGATATTCTCTGAGGTCGTTGTGTTTGAGTTCTTTCCTATCTCAGAGCAATAAATGAGATATCTTATAGTATTTCTTTTTGTGTGTGACTGATAACTTGATAAATAATTGTATGTGTTATGTTTTTCTCAATGTGTCAATTTTTTTATTCATTGTGCCAAATCAAGCAATTTATAACCTATATTCTAACTCAGTGTGTCAAGTCAAAACAGTTTATAACCTACTTTCTTACTCAGTGTGCTAAGTCCAGCAATTTATAACCTAATTTCTTAGTGTGCCCATTAAGGAGTTTAATAATCTTTCTTACTCAGTGTGCCAAGTCAAGCGTTTAATAATCTTTCTTACTCAGTGTGCCAAGTCAGGAGTTTAATAATCTACATTTTACTCAGTGTGCCAAGTCAAGAGTTTAATATTCTACTTTCTTACTCAATGTGCCGAGCCAAAGATAATTCAGATATCTTTTGAACTAATGAATATGCTAGCAATTATATATTCTTAAAAAAACTGATGAATGGGATAGCCAGTGCATTTTTATGATCAAAGAACAAGATAATTCTTTAATTGTTTGGAAACTGAACATTTGAGAACTATGAATATGTTTATTTCTTAATCCATGTTCCCTTGTGAACACTAACAAAACTGTTCATTTCGAACTTTATTATTTTTGTGAACTAATAAATAGATTCCTCTCGCAAGACCTCTGTGCTGACAAGAAAAGAAAATGGCGATCTTATGTTTACATATTTTTAAAATTACGAATGGCCACAATAAACTGATAATGTTTTCTGTTCCTTCACAAGAAACATTGCCGTATATATAGTTTTGTACGCTCGTTATTGAATTAAATAATGGTCTTTACTGTATTAATAAATGTCTAAAAATTATAAGTACTAAATTACGTAGTTCTTAAATATATTTCTTAGATACGAATTAGTCCTCACTGTTTATGTGTATCACGTGCAGGGTCAACTGTTATGATATTGTCACTCCCCAGACTCCGTTCGGTGGATTCAAGCAATCAGGTCAAGGGAGGGAAATGTAAGTTGGCAAAACATAGTTTAGACTTAAGAGTAGTATTTTCTTGGCATGCGACAAGGGAGAGAAATGTGAGTCGGCATGATCGTTCTGTAGGATTAATTGTATCGTTTCCTTGACAAATGACATGTATTGTTTTATTTTCGTGCAAAGAGCAGGTCATAACAACACAACAGTACAGACACGATAAATATAAGCAATCGCTTGATAATACACACGCACGCAGGTGTATAACATACACAATATATTATAGGTAGGTTCTAATGCATACCAACAACACGCTCACGAATGCAGGTATCCTATTAACATTTGATCTTAGGGCGCACAGGAAAACAAACATTTTAAACACTTTTTAAAATGATCACTTGCTGCCTAAACGGGAAATATAAAACACACACACACACACACACACACACACACACACACACACACACACACACACACACACACAATCACGATTTTGTACTTTAACAATTAAAAGAAGACATTTCTGATCACATACTGAATCTCTCTTTCTCTCTCTCTCTCTCTCTCTCTCTCTCTCTCTCTCTCTCTCTCTCTCTCTCTCTCTCTCTCTCTCTCTCTCACCCACACACACTTGAACACCACTAAGTACATTAACAACTAAAATAATATATTGAGCACATACTTAGTCACACACAGCCTAATAATAATTAAATATATCGAAACAGTTTTGATCATTTCACTGGTGGTGGAAACTTTGGCTTCCTTCCTCCACAGAGCTATTCAGAGCCGAGAAAGTCCTAAGACGAAAATCAACAAGCTTGTATAAAAACAAACAAACAAACAAAAGGGTGTGTATGGAGACGTATGAAATAAAGCTTTTGGAGTGGTGATTACGCCAAAATCCTCTCACTATATTATGATCTCACTATATTATGGGGCCTCTCACTATATTATGATCTCACTATATTACGGGGCCTCAAACTATATTATGGAGCCTCTTGCTATATTATGGGGCCTCTCGCTATATTATGGGCCTCTCGCTATATTATGGGGCCTTACGCTATATTATGGGCCTCTCGCTGTATTATGGGGCCTCACGCTATATTATGGGCCTCTCGCTGTATTATGGGGCCTCACGCTATATTAGAATGACATTTGCGACGTACTTTCACATCGCTCTTCTTGTTTTTTTTTAATTTCTTGCTGCAACACTACACTAATTTGTATATTTTATTGAAAACTGCTAATGTACCTTGATCACTGAGCAGTATGTTTTCATATATATATTTTTTAATTTTCTTTCCCAGGGGAGAGTACGCACTCCACGAGTATACAGAAATCAAAACGGTAAGTTTTCAGACCATTGCTCATGTTCATTACTGAACGCACTGTACCTTTCAAATTTTGGAAAATAAAATATTAAGCTGCTTAAATTAATTGCAGTACTAAAGTTTTATACGTCTAAATAGTATAATAATTATCCGTGTGTTTTAAGCACAGTGTGAAGGTTACATCGAAAGGTAGACAAATCTTCTCTGGAATAAATGCGAGTTACGGGTAACTAAAATGTAACCTAACTTTAATTTAGTCTCTATATGATAAATAACAGGTTATCATATTTGATGTTTAACACTTCTCATCTCTGTAAGAAAGGAATTGGTAATGAATATTTTTCAGTGTATTGTTGAATCAGTGTCAGTGTAATGATGGATATGTGTCAGTGTCAGAGTACTACTTGATAGCTGTCAATGTCACGCTGCTTCAGGTTTCAGCATGCTAACACTAAGCTATTGTCCACACTTTTAATGTTGCTAAAAGTAACTTGTGTTGCGTATGAAGTCTTCCGAAAGAAAATAAATAAATATCTTTACCCGCAAATAAAAAATTAATTGAGATTTTACGATATATGTATGTGACGTTTTGCTAGGAAATGGGCAAGATGTTAATTCTCTACCACCCCTGCCGCCCGTAACCTTAGGCTAATCCCCCAAACATACCTTCTGGCTGGTCACACGTGTTAGAAAGATGAATGATAGATAATGTAGAATAGAAGAGTGATAGTTCCAGAAGATAGCTCAAGCCCCCCGATACATATTGCCAGGATAGTAAGTAAATACAGATGACAAACTACAACCATATAATATGTAAGTGAATCACGCTAACATGAGTGGTCTTTGTATCAACAAGAAATGTATCAACAAGAAATAATATAAGACAGCAAGGTTATATGTAGCACATAGTTCAACAGTGACAGTTAGAGTTTATAAATGTTTATAAGAGAACACTGAACATTTCTGAGTGAACTCTAAAAGTAATTTGATTAAAGTTCAAGTGAATTCGAGTATATCTTGACTAAAGCTGTGCGGTTGTTGACTTTATAAATATATAACTTTAGGTCCACCTGAAATGTCGTCAGGGTCTCAATGAATGCCATTAGCAAATGTTTATTTGGTCCATCCAGCCGGTCCTTGGCACATGGGTCGTTTTGCTCTGGTGTTGCTTTGCGGTGCGATACTCGTCAAAGTCAACATCCATGATAAAGTGGTCTTGTTCTGGCGTTGTTTCACAGCTCGTCAAAGTTAACATCCATGATAAAGTGGTTCTGTTCTGGCGTTGTTTCACAGCTCGTCAAAGTCAACATCCATGATAAAGCGGTTCTGTTCTGGCGTTGTTTCACAGCTCGTCAAAGTTAACATCCATGATAAAGTGGTTCTGTTCTGGCGTTGTTTCACAGCTCGTCAAAGTTAACATCCATGATAAAGTGGTTCTGTTCTGCCGTTGTTTCACAGCTCGTCAAAGTTAACATCCATGATAAAGTGGTTCTGTTCTGGCGTTGTTTCACAGCTCGTCAAAGTTAACATCCATGATAAAGTGGTTCTGTTCTGGCTTTGTTTCACAGCTCGTCAAAGTTAACATCCATGATAAAGTGGTTCTGTTCTGGCTTTGTTTCACAGCTCGTCAAAGTTAACATCCATGATAAAGTGGTTCTGTTCTGGCTTTGTTTCACAGCTCGTCGCCTCAAGGTCTCAGATATAATAGATAAAGTCTCAGATAAAGTACCGATCTGCCAATAAAATGAAGTCTTCCGAGAGAAAATAAACATCTTCACCCGCAAGTAAAAAATAATTGAGATTTTACCTTGTGACTACAAAATAATTGAGATTTTACGTTGTGAATGCAAAATAATTGAGATCTTAAGTGCTCTTCTGAACTACGTGAAGGCCGAGATCTGTAGATGGTCATCTTTCAGTGGTGTGTGTGTGTGTGTGTGTGTGAGAGAGAGAGAAAGAGAGAGAGAGAGAGATTACAGATATATAATTAATGAATAAGCTTTCATGGTTGTGCTAAAAAGATATTAGAAAGGAAATAAACCATGATAATCTAAAGTAGGTAACTCTCTCGTTCTATCCATTTGTTCACACATTCCTACCCTAAAATAGTTATACTTATAAAATGATGCAGTACTTTAACTCAATGATTTAGCTTGTAAATTAACAAACTAAATATAAATATATCAATATATTGCTAATTATTTTTGAATTAAATGTTTTTATCAGTAGCCCATACATCTTTTTCATTTTGAAATGTTTACTTTTCTATGCTTTGCAATCAAACGATTTATTTTGTTGAAGTTCAATAATTTTGTGTGTAATTTTAGAAACAAGGATAGCGATGTTTGAATTTCGTTTGTAGATTCAGTAATGAAAAGATCGCCATCTAATTTTTTTAAAAAGAGTTCTGTAATTCTACACATTTCGTTAATGACGTACAACTAGATCTGAATAATTTTTAGGTTTATTTTTATGATTTGTATTTTTTTCACAGGTGACAATTAAACTTCCAAGCAAGAATTCCTAACTTCAGGAATCTCCAAGAACTATTATTCACAAATGGCGCCGCAGTTTCATGTTTAGTGCTGGAAGAAATCTTAGAGTAAAAAATAGAAACAAACACATTGTACATTAACACAACAATATACTTTTTTCTTTAAAAGGTGCTAATAGGTGTTGGTTGATGAATTCAAAGTGATAAAATCAAATATCCAACTTTTCTGGTTTAGATCTTATTTAAAACTTGCTTCCCTTTGTATTCTTGCTTTTACCAGTCAGTTATAAAATATGACCGTGTATTCAAAAGCTGACAAAAGAAGTCAGTAATTTCCTAAGTGTACTAAGAAAGCATTGATACGATTGGCCGTATATTATGGGCCAAAGTGTCATTGGGTGACCTTTAACAAGCTATGTTAGTGACGCAATTCGAGGGTCTTACAGACATCATGCCCCCCCACCCTTTTTTTTTTTTTTTTTACATAAAACTATCATGGCCTGTAACGGACAGTTTTAGGGGGTACTAAATTCTATGCCAACTGTAACTATGGCAACTTACCTTAAAACAGGCAATTTTAGTGGATACTAAATGCTATGCCAACAGTAACTATGACAATGTACTCTTAATGGGCAATTTTAGGGTGTACTAAATACTATGCCAACAGTAACTATGGCAATGTACCCTTAATGGGCAATTTTAAGTACTAAAAAACTATGCTAACTGTAACTATGTCAGTGTACCCTGTAGCGGACAATTTTAGGGTGTACTAAATACTATACCAAGAGTAACTATGGCAATGTACCCTTAATGGGCAATTATAAGGAGTACTAAAAACGATGCTAACTGTAACTATGTCAGTGTACCCTGTAGCGGGCAATTTTAGGGTGTACTGAATACTATGCCAACAGTAACTATGGCAATGTACCCTTAATGGGCAATTTTAAGGAGTACTAAAAAACTATGCTAACTGTAACTATGTCAGTGTACCCTGTAGCGGGCAATTTTAGGGTGTACCGAATACTATGCCAACTGTAACTATGGCAGATGTTATTTTGTATTTGTTTTAATTCATTCTCATTTACAATGTGGTTTTCATATTTTACATCAGATACTATGTTGGTGTTGCAAAACATCAAAGCCCGGCTAGTGACATTGAAAATATTGACATCTCTGCTTCCTTTGTTCGAGTAATAAAGCGCCTGAAATTACATTCCATCAGTCTCTGATTTTATGTGTGTTTTATGGTGTTCTGTTAACTTTAAATGATGTGTGCTTTATGGTGTTCTGTTAAATTAAAATTAGAACTTCCCAGGTATATGCGAGGCTTGACCTCACCACTATTTATTTAAAAGTCATCGATTTAGTAGCTTTTGAAATTTGTCTTGACTCTGTACGATTTTTCTATAGAACCTCCAAAATACTCGACTGATAAAGCTATCGAAGTACACACTCACTTCGTATCTCATCAGCTTTATGTACTATGACGTCAGCAGTGCTTCATTACTAACTCTGAAGGTTCTAACATTTTGGACATTTCGCGAATACAAACAGGCAAAGCTGCATTCACAAGACACCACACAGGCTTCTCTTCTTTGACTGCTACAACAAAATATTTTTAAAATACTGTACTTGCATTTGGACAAGCAAAGACAAGAGTTTTTGTTTCTAATAAAAATTTCTAATGAAAGAGAAAAAATAAAATAAGTTTTCCGAACTTTAAAAATCAACATAATACCTTCTGGTATTTTTCGAAAAGTCATTCGGCTATTGTGACAAAACATCTTTGTCTTCTCTTTTTGGCCCAGGTTTACCAATCCCTATTTGAAAACACACGTGTCACGTGATCTCTTATTTTGGACTGCTTACAACTTGCATTTTTCATTATATTGTATTTCTCTATCACTTGGACTTAGTGGACAAATGGCACTGGCCACGATAACCTCGATGTCATCAGTATAAAATGTTTTTTTCACAGTATTTTTAAGTTCTGGAATTAATTTGTAGCTTTAGCTTATAGGTATGGATGTATTCAGTGGCAGCAATGTTATTATCTGTAATTAAGGTATTTTTGTTCATTATTAGGTCACGAAATCAATTTTACTTTGTACAGGTGGTACCTCGCATAACGAACACAATTTGTTCCAGCAGTACGTACGTTATGCGAAACACGATATCCCATAGACTTCTACGGGAAATCATGCAATCCGTTCCACATCGCCGCGAAAAATCAAAGAAATTAGAGGAAAATGAAGACAGGACAGTGTTCATGGGGGAAAACGCTAGTAAAGACACTCACCAAAGCAGGGTATGATGTTAGGCGTTCATCAAAGCAAGGAAAAAAGGACAATCAACTGGGAACAAACACGCCCTGCCTTCATCTGAGCCACGTGAGACACGAGTGGCCTGATTCGGCCATTTTTTCACGGGAAATGCGATGTTTTTGCGGCGTACGTACGGTTCGTTATGTGAAACAAGTTCGTTCTGCGAGTCATGCGGGCGTTCGTTCTGCAAGGATTTCGTTATGCGAAGTACCACTGTAAGGTTAGTCAGTGTTCTCCAACATGAGAAGGGAAGCATATGGAATTGACATGAACAATAAACTTGTGACTTTTTAAAAGCGCGTGAAAAGACTACTGCAGTTTCGCTTAAGCAAGTTTATGTAGAAATTATTATCACTTATCTCTAATAACTCCATTTCTTTTCTCTGATAAGAACTACCGTGATTTGTATTGACACTAATCTGTTGAATGGTGAATAATATAAGACTGTATAGGTATTAAAATTATTCAAATGTGGTTTTGTAGAGATATTGATGTCAAATAATCTTTTTCATTGCATTTGATATATGCTTATTTGATTGTTGATTTAATAAATTTATTGACCTTCTTACACATATTGATAACCTTATGTGGCGGAGAAAGTGGGTGGATGGGGGCTCGCTAAATATAGATTAAAAGATTAGTAAGAAGTTTTCCACCTAAGGAAATATTGTTTGACAGTAAATGTTTTCATTAATGTTGTGGAAGAGAGAAAACGTTTACAGCACCCGCAAATCAGCCAAGTGAGAGAGACAAGTGGTGTCTGCTGGATAATTATTAATATCAAGATTCTTACCACTTGTAATTAGTTATGAATGATAAATAAATAATAATAATAATTAACTAGGTGGCATTGGCACCGCACATTCAAATTAAAAATTATAAAATTATTTTATAATATTTATTTTTAATTGTATTAAAATGTATCCGAGCCCACAAAAATGACCAAATGTTGAATTTCTTTCATGGAAATGATGTGATTTTGTCTTTACGAGAAATCATAGTTTTATAAATTAGTAACTATTAATCAAATTACTTAAAGTACTAATAAGGGTGAGTTCATGCAGCAATTTCACTGTAACTTTTCTTAAGAGTTTTCTGTTGTTAGTCTGAGATCAGAGTTAACTGAAAATGATTTCAAAGTGCTTACATTGGGATAATCTGCTGTACATAACATTGTATCAACAAGCAACATTTTCTGTCACTGACCTTTACCCTTTCATTTGTACAAACACAAATTTCATATAGGAAAGACATTTGTGAAACTGTAGTATCAAATAAACCACACCACTGAATCATTTATTTTAAACAGAGCTTGTGATATACTTGTCACTTTTTATTGCAAGCAAATAACTTTTGGTCTGCTGGCGTTAAGCACTTACCATAATGTTTGATGCATTTTAGATTAAAAGATTTAATTAAGGAGGGTTTTTCTTTGACGTTTCACACTAATCAGTTCTAGTCTTGACTGCTTACCTGATACTCTTATACCAACACTGGTCGCCCTACATCTAAACGAGGTCGCCTGATGCTCTTATACCAACACTGGTCGCCTTACATCTAAATGATGTCACCTGATACTCTTATACCAACACTGGTCGCCTTACATCTAAACGAGGTCATCTGATACTCTTATACCTAATACTGGTCACCTTACATCTAAACGAGGTCACCTGATACTCTTACACCTAATACTGGTCATCTTACACTGGTCACCTGATACTCTTACACCAAACACTGGTCACCTGATATTAACACCTAACACTGGTCACTTGATACACCCAACATTGGTCCTCTTACACACCACTCATAATATGTATCTTCATCTTTTGACACTCAACACAAAATGTAACACACCAAATAAGTGCTGATAACATTCATATTCATCCTTCCCTGACATTCAGCATACACCACTCATTACTGATAACATTCATATTCACCTTCCCTGACACTCAACACACACACACTACTCATAATATCTGTCTTCATCGCCTCTGCTAACATTCAAACACAATGCACTATTGATAACATTCATCTTCATCCCTCCCTGACACTCCATATCAACAAAATCAAAACACATTTCAATTCTGATTCCTTTTTTCCCTTTTGAAAAATTCTTTATGAAAGCAAATTTCTATTAGCAAGTTTACAAATAGATTTCACCGGTAATCATATATAAACAAATAGAAAAGTGTAAATTAAATTAGAGACTGCATAAAACTAAAAAAAATATTAAATATGATCTGACACAGCAAAATGGAAATAGAAAAGATGATGCACAGAAAGTACTTGTATATTTTGCACTGAGACAAATCCAATATTAACACCATAACTCTTTCACAACTGGCATTACAGATTGTTACTATTGTGGTAGTTAATGTTTATAATCAGAAACTTGAAGCAAGGACTAGTGGAAGAATGCTGTTATAATTATAGATATATCCACACCAGAAGAATATAGAGGAAAAGTAGTGATAATCTTATCTAACGAATCTACATTTGTTCAGGTTTATTCCAAACTTGTTAACTGCTGTCACAAAATTTTCCTGATTAAACATGCTATCAAACTGGAACTGACAGGGTCTGTCATTACAATGGCTTTTATGTATCAGGTTGTCCTTTGCAGGTTAAGACCTCTCAGTTAAACAAATCAGTTAAGACCTCTCAGTCAAACAAATTCTTTCCTGTATTCTTCCTGAATAAAAATGTGCCTTAAGTTTTAATGTTCAAGATCATGATTGCCATTATAAGTAATTGGTATTCCACAACAGTACTGCCATTATTTCCAAGCATGGAGTACTGTCAGAGTTTTATACGAAGAGTGCTCTAGTTCAGCATGATTCAAAGTTTATTTATGTGAAGATAAATTATGTTTCACTATGTAAGAAATCCTGAGCTATTTTAAAAATCATACGCATTCTATTATTTTGCAGTACTTAAACTAGATTTTGGACATACAGCCCTAGGATGAAATATTTTTGCAAACACCTGTATTTGTGTCGGGTGAATTGTTTGATAATATAGCTTAAGAAAATCTCTTTAAAAAAGGTATATTAGTAATATGGTATATAAAAGGCATTTTAGTGTCAAGCGTACTTGAGTGAATTTTAACACAAAACGATTTTGGTACAAGAAAGATATCACAGACATTTGGATTAGGAGTGCATTCACAAAATTATATAAACATATTTGGGGTGAAACTAAGATCTGTGATAATTTGTAAATTAAATTTAATATTCAATGCATTAGACTATGATCACAGAGTTAAATACCAATCAAATACTTATATAAAGAGGATATACCCTGCAAAATTAACATGAAAAATAACTGCATATAAAAATGGATGAATGATGTTAAATTGTGTTATTATGATCTTTTTCTGAGAGGTGCAATTTAATAATCAAAGAATAAATACCAAATATGAAGAAAAGAAAATGATATAAAATAAAATGTCTATCAGTATTTAAAAAAAATAATTTTATTGAGGAAAATCAAAAGGCAGTAGTAATTTTACATAAACAAGTAACACTGTAAAATTTTACATAAGTATCACTATAAAGTTTACAACAACATTTATCCTTTCATATCCTTGGATGCACCATAACAAACCTAAACATATGGTAATATAAAAATTTAAGAAAACAACTATCCAAAACCTCAAATACCCAGTAATGTCTGCCTATTTTCATTCAATTATTGTATTAGAAACAAATGCTTGGCATTTGACAGATTTAAAAATTGTAAACTTGCCTTTATTTCTAAAGTTGCCTTTGATAATATGTAGACAGATATTGTTAAAAACTTTGCTACTTCTATTAAAAAAATATGACTTGATATTAAAGTTTTGGATTAAAAAATAAAACATCTTGATAAATGACCAATCAAAGAAGCAACGCATCCATTTTATTAATGCGTTTGGTAGAGACAATAAACAAAATGTCACCTCCAATTTAAATGATTTTAAGGAATTAAAATTAAAATGTCCAAATTACTGACTGTCCCCTCCAAAAAAAAAGTTTCTGCGTTACAAAAATTCTGCTTTTATTATGCAGATTAAAAACCACAATTTAACATTTTTTTGTCATGATTGTATTTCATAAAATATATCCCAGCCTTTCCATAATATGGTCCTAATGTCAACTTTTTGTTCAAATTGACTTCAGTTAATTATGAACTAATTATCTATACTACAAATGTTGTTTCAGTGTCTCTCATGAACTAATAAAAAGATATGTTCAACCAAGATAATAATATTTCAACAAACAAAATAAACATATGAAGAGATCAACTCTTACACATTTTTCTCTTTCAATTTCAATTATAGACAACACCTTAGGTCTACTTTTCTCAAATGTCATCTTAACAATTCTTTTCCCTAGCTTTTCGTCTGTCAAAAGCCAAGCGGGTGATCCTGGAAGGTGCCACCACCAGCGACGACATTTTTTGAAATCCTTGCCAACATATCAAAGTTTTTGTGAGCTTTGCTGCTTGATGCTGACAATAGATTTTGTTTAATCCTTTCTGCTGCCTGTCAAAATTAAATAGTGTTCTTGTAATAGCAGGTACATAAAATATTAAAGAGAACACACAATAAGATATTTACAGATAATAAAGTTGATAATATGTTAACAAATATATCTGTCCTGAACATGTTGAACAGGCAGAAATCGTGACTAATCTATCTTAGTGGATGGGATAGGTCATATAAAAATACTGTAGTTTTATTTTGCAATGGATTAATTTTATATTACTATGTCAATGACAAAATATTTTTATAATATAATGTCACTATTTATCATGATCCACAGAATCTATCAATATTAATTTCACCCATTTATTAAATAAATGGGATAAATATTATAAGTTTAAAGTCGGAAGCAATAATTCTGGAAATTTAAAAATTATGAAAATAGAGAGTTAATCTGTAAGCTAATGAGTAGTGAGGACTGTCATCAGAAATTAACTTATTGTCAATAAATCTCAAGTCAAAATAAAACACCAGAGGAGAACCGATGTGTTGAGTGACTGCAAGTGATTTGAACAGAGTGCCAGGCATACACAGTACTTCAATAAGTTAGGTGTGAAGAGTTACAGGGACTGAAGAAAGCTGACGAGGAAAGAATGGAAACATAACATCAGTTAATCACTAGAAGAATGAAGCAGACATTATGGTCACTGAGGAGTGAAGATGTGTACAGTCAATGCTTTCATGATAGAATCTGCAAGAGTTAGCTTGAGTTTAACAAATGAAAAATGATAGAATTGTAGGTAATGGAAGTTTCTATCTCTATAACTGTGTGTGAATCACAATACCATAGAAAGGAAAGTATGGCTATTTATTTGAGAAATTGCTTATAATTTTATTATGTTTATGTGTGAGTGCTGATGTAAACTTCTACTCAGGCTAGAACTGGAATATGTCATAAAAGAGTATGGTAAGACCCTGCAACTAAATTACCTACTGGTTTGAACTGTGCTACTGAGAACATGTAATCTGTATTAATGAGAACATATAAATTATATTAATATGATGAGAACATATAAATTGTATTAATAAGATTTCCATGAAGTAAACTATAGTCCATTAGAGTTTGGAAATATTTGAGGTTGGACAATTAAGAAAATTCCAAGTTCAATTCCTGATGTAAGTGGAACGGGCGTTCTACTTATTTATGAAGTGTGTCTGGGAAGGGCACTACTGCTTCATGAGTGTTGTCTGACACTCACCAGATGAGAGGTTTACCAATCAAGAACAAGGTTTTTCCAGTATATCAAATAGGGACTGAACAGATTATACATATGAGGATATATGTATAATGATGAATTAAGTGGAAGTGAACAACAAGAAACAATAGTGTGTTAGGCAGATAACCGAGATTGGGACACTAAGAATGAATCGAAAAAATTACTATCCATTGGTAACAGTCAATTATTAATATTGGTGGAAATGAATTGATGTGTAAAATCTTTCAATTAATATGATGTTATTATATCTTCATAAAATATTTTGCAATGCCTCAGCTGGACAGGAAAATCTTTGTTCTATCTAAGTAAATGATTGGCAAGTAACGTAATAAATGAAACTGGAAATAAAGAGGATTAATAGATGATAGGTAATAAAAAAGAATGCTCAGTTAATAAAAGTGACTATTATAAAGAGAAATATTAGAAACACTATGGAAATGATGCTTCAGATTTTGTAATATCCCACTTTTCTTTGTGCTTGTCTCATCTACAATGTGGATGTCTAAAGTAGTATTGCACTTTTTTAATGAAATAATTCAAAATTTCATACCTCGTCACACCACACGTCACATATAAGTTTTTCATGCTCAGAAGAAGACAGATTTTCTTTCAGGCTTCGAGAAACCCGAGACAATACTGAAACCATTGCATAGATATCAATAGCTGAGTCAGCTATTCTCTTTAGCACAAACTGCTCATCTGTAAGAAAAAAAGAATCACATCAGAACCTTTTGAACCACCATCTTAAATATATCTTACTTGTGTCATACACTTTTTACCCGAATCAATCCCATTTAATAAATGTTAAAACTTTACCTTTGATTCTTTGAAACAAAACTAACAGACGTTTAAATTTAATAATTGGCTTTTTTAAAACTGAAGAAATGTCTGATAGCAAAGATAATGAAATATGTAAGAATGAATTTGCATTGCCCTACCAACTAACAGACAGAAAATTAACATTTCTTCCTAACCCCTTGCCTGTCCAAAGTGGGCATGGCTTGCCAAAATAACAGAATCATAGAAAACAACTTGGCCAAACTGTTTAGATATCACCTGTTCAGTTTTGTTATGCTCAATTTGCTTTGTTTAGTTTTGTTGA
Source organism: Sinotaia quadrata (assembly GCA_028829895.1). Lineage (NCBI taxonomy): Eukaryota > Metazoa > Mollusca > Gastropoda > Architaenioglossa > Viviparidae > Sinotaia > Sinotaia quadrata. The sequence goes on along the minus strand of CM054177.1, from coordinate 119,135,232 downwards.
GCTCAATATTTTATTGTCAGCAGATAATACAATTATTATTATTATAAAAATAGTGCAGCAATCACTCTGGTACACAAAACGCTGGGCAGATAGTGGATTGTTTTTCAGAAATGAAATAAAATGTTAATGAGCTTTTTAGTTCTATAAAGAATTTTCTTGGTGTAATTTTGAAGTAACATAACTTTTCACTGTAGGCTTGCAGAGTGCGTGGATAGGATTTTAATTTTTGTTTGTTTGAAGATAGTTCCCATGCCCTCTATAACTACAAGAAATAATACTTTGTTTTCTCAATGCAATTTTTCATAGTCAAAGCAGAATTATAAGGTCTCCAAATTTCTTACCACCCCCACCCATCTCCACACACAGCCAACTATCCACACACACACACACACACAAGCATATTTATAAACAAAATCATCAAATATGCCTGGCTTTCATAGCATCATGACTGTATTTTAATTTTACAAAAGATAAAGTCTAGCATTTGAAATAACAGGAGAAGTTAAATAACTAGCTTTATTGAACATAATATCCATAAAACTGAAAATCAGTTCAAGAATATGATGACACAAATCTAGATTCTTTACCAACAATGTTCTTGTTGAATTTCACCAGAAGATCTTCAACTGTTGCCCCAAAATCTTCAACAGCCTTTGCTGTCTATATGAAATAATTAGATTAAGTGCATGTATTAAGTAATCAAAGTTACAAATATCAAAGTCTAATATAATGAAGATTACCAGTAATGTAACGTCTGAAATTTACTATGTTCCCTTTCTTTCTTATTGTTTATCTTTTCAAAACTTTTGAGATATACTCTGGTACTGACATCTATTAGTATTTCAAACGAGCACCAAAGCACATTAAATAGCACATTTAAAATGTAAGTCATATGAGTCTTAACGTTTACAGTTTGGTCAATGATGTGAATTTGTTCCAAGAAATTGATTGTTAAGTGGAAATTTTTTAAAATCAAATATATACATGCAAATGATTAGTTATATAATTAGTTTTTGGACCCCAAAATCAGGTAATTTTTCACTCTGAAAATACATTTTAAGAAACTCAAATACCCAGTATAAAGAAGAAAATGGTATATAAATAAAACTTGATAGAAACCTAATTATAAAACATCTTTAAATGTTTGTCTCTGGTAGCATAGATGAGCTCCCTTTAGCTGTAGTCCATACCTCTATGGAATGTTATGGTAGTCCTATACTAAGTATACTTGGTTGTTTGATGGAAAACACATTCTTCTTCATACTCATTGATAGTAAACTCATAGAGAGTACTCATTGATAGTACACTCATAGAGTACTCATTGATAGTACACTCATAGAGTACTCATTGATAGTACCCTCATAGAGTACTCATTGATAGTACGCGATGTACACTCAGATGAAACATGATGTACAAATTTGTAATTCTTGATTATCTGGCTCTAGTTTCCATGAATTAACTATGGACATTCTTGAAGTTTGCTCATCAAATTGCTAACAATGACTGGAAAATTTAGCTAACAATTCATAAATATAAGAATAGAAAATACTGTGTGAGGATTTGCACTGCTTCAGTTCTGTCATTATTTATCCACAGACTATTTTAGATTTGTATTGGTGACAATGAGTGAAAAAAATGATTAATGATTGCTACTCAAAAGAAATAAAAAATCTTTAGCTGATTTGCATTATTTTATTCCAAACATCGTTTGTCTGTAAACCACATCTGACATTTAGAGATATGATTTAGCATGATTTAGAAAGGGGGAATTCATTTAAATGGTACCGCCCCCGACTGTTAAAAAGAAGAAGTGTGGTAGAATATTAATCCAATCTCGCATCTCTTGTCTCAAAATTCTCTGAGAAAGAAAAGTTAGTTTTAAGAAATACTGTCTGATGAATACTGACTGCAAGAGAAAAATGAGCTAACATAAAGACTATTGTTTTGTCGAAAGAAATAAATGCTAGATAAAAGTAGCAAGCATAAGTTCTATTCTGTGTGAAGAAAGTAAACATCAAAAAAAAAAGAAGTAAACTGTAAGAACAAAGGAATAAACATAAAGATTACTGTTCTGTCTGAAAAAAAAAAAAACTGCAAGAGGTACAGGAGGTAATTTAAAGATTGCTGTTCTGTCAGAAGAAAATAAACTGTGAGAAACTAAGGAGTAACATGTCATTTAGTACTATGAGTACTGTTACCTTGTCAGCTGATTCTTGCAATTTGGGATGTGCATGCTCTGCCAGCGAGAGACCGGAACTCATGCCCACCAGTCTGTAGATGTACAATTATTCAAACTCCTTAATAAAACAATCTAAACTTTTCACTAACTTCAAAATAAAGAACTTGTTTAATTTTATAGTATCTCCATCAATTGACCTAGTATAAAAAATATATATACTCTGATATTTCCATGTTACTGTCAGACTAATTTTCCAAGTTAATGGTAACAAAGTTTTTCAAGCAATATGAAACCTAACTGCCTTATTGTTCAATAATCTACTTTATCCTTGGCAAAAGAACAAAATATGCATTTTTATATTACCATGTGGGTTGAATGATATTGGTCTTTTACATGGCTTAGTTTCTATAACTTTTACAATTAAAAGTGTTTTATTTTCAAGCAAATATTTTACTTCATGCACCAATGGTTCAATGGTAATTTTTTCAAGGCCATTTGCACCATAAACTAAAAATTAATTCTGTAAGGAAAATAACAAATTTTTGTTTTTTTGTTCACACTAGACTATTTGTCAGACAACTAACTTGTATTAAAACTACTGATTGTAGAGACGCAGTGTGTAATAATTATATAATTGTTAGTATCAGAATTTTCATGAAAGACAGTCATCACCTTCGTGCCCTTTTTGCTCCAACACCAAGCAAAGTTCCAACATTGGCAGCAGGATTCTTCAATGCTTTCTGGAGTTCCTTTAAAGACTTGCCAGCATACTGAAACAAACATTACAATAAAAACTGCATATTAAAGAAAGCATTCAGTGTTACTTCCATCACTTCTGGTCATGTTAAGTTATATTGCAATTGTATTTTCATATACTGTTGACCATGCTTTTAAAGTGCTTCATTACTTATTTATACAATGATTTCAAATAAAGCATTATATTACTAAAGTTTAAAAATTAATTTAATATATCCCTGAAATACTTCATTTTGGGCTATACTGCTGACATTTACCTGCCATTTACAAATGTAAACAAACAAGTATTCTGCCCCTAGATAGAAAGAGTTCACTTATAATTAATGTGTTTCCACACCTTGCTATATGACAAAGAAATAAAAGTTTATAACTCTCTAAATGATTTTTTTAACCTTCATGATATATATATATATATATATTCTTTTTAATTGAAGTTTAAAGATTACACTTATATAATCTTAGAAACATTAGTTAAAAGCATTACCTGGATAACTAAAAACATGATCTGACTAAGCTAGAATATTACCTAGAATATTACCTGGATGCCAGTGAGAGCAATAAACAATCGCAGAATGTCATTGGTGCCTTCAAAAATCCTGAAAATACGCAAATCTCGCAAGACTCGCTCCACACCACATTCCTGGAAGATCAAATTTTTACTTCAGGAAGGATAATAATCCGAGATCCACGATGGATGATATGAAATAATATCAATTTAATAATATGGGCAATGAAATAATACAGATTTTAGTGTGTAGTAACTTCATGATTCAAGTGATCCAATGTGGGCAACGACAGATATTAGTATGTAGTTAATTAAACAGCACAAATGAATTAATATGGCCACTGAAATAATACAGATAAATGATTGATCTGAATGAATATGAGTAATAAAACATGGATATAGGTATTCCAATGTTGACTATGAAATGACAGAGATATTTAGACATTGAAAAACTACAGATATTTAGCATGTAGATAATTATAATTATTACTAACGAACTAATAAGGACACTGAAATAATACAGATATTTAACATTCAGATAATTATTACTAATGAATTAAGATGGACATTGAAACAATACAGATATTTAGCATGTAGATAATTATTACTAATGAACTAACATGGACATTGAAGCAAAATAGATATTACCAACTAACATGGACAATGAAGCAAAACAGATATACAGTATGTAGATAATTATAACTAACAAATTAACTATTCAGATATTGAATCAACACAGATAAATGAACTGGGTGATAAAACGATTAGAGATACACTAACTTGAAGAATATAATAGAGTGAACTGTGATTAATTAAAATTTTAAATAAGTGTCAAAATGTGACTTCCAGGAATCCAAAAGTATTGTATGAAGGAAATATTAACTGAACATTTAAATATTATTAAAGTGCAAATGTTGGAATTAATTTTGCAACAGTGTTTAGTAGTAAAGAGCCATTATAAATATATAAATAAGGAGGTACAAAAATATCTAAATAGTTTAATAGTCGAAAGATTTCTCATTGTATGTATTGAGGCACAAAAATATCTAGACAGTTTAATAGTCAAAGATTTCTCATTGTATGTATTGAGGCACAAAAATATCTAGACAGTTTAATAGTCAAATATTTCTCATTGTATGTATTGAGGTACAAAAATATTTAGACAGTTTAATAGTCAAAAGATTTCTCATTGTATGTATTGAGGTACAAAAATATCTAGACAGTTTAACAGTCAAAAGATTTCTCATTTTGTGCATGGAGGTACAAAAATATCTTGACAGGAAATCTTAATAAATGATTTCTATTACATAAAGAGTATTGAAAATTAATTAATATAGTAGCTTATCTTGTTATATGCTGTGAATTTTGGCTATTGTTAGACATAATATAAATTTTGGTAAGTTAAAAATAAAGTGAGATTTGATAAAGGTCACTGTTGAATTATCAAGTGTTAAATTTACTGTGTAATTCTGGTTAACTACAAGATGTTTTTATCATTGATAATTTGTAATTATCATTAACTGTATGGTGCAGTAAATATATAAGAATGTACACATCCCACACCTATCCCTCAATGTCATGGACACCTGATGTCACCCACATGAATATTTCCCCCAATTTATGTCTATAACATGATATCACATTTCCTCTAGTGGGATGCAATCATCCCCACACCCAGCCCTTAATGCCATGGACTCTGAATGCCATATCAAATACATTCCTACAATTTATCTGCCTGTCAGTAAGAAGAGTTCACATTTTCCTATTGGGATGTATGCAATCCCACCCCCACCCTCCTCAATGCTATGGATACCTATTCCATCTCACATAACTCTTTTCTACAAATTATTTGCTGTTAGTTACATGAACTCACATGTCCCTTCATCCTTTTCTCATTGGTTTGAATTTTGGGGTTAAAAATGGGAAAAGAAAGGAAAAACCAAAATGTTTCTTAACATTGAAAGAACAAATGCTAGTAACATTAATTTCTGTAGTACTAATTCCTATCCAATTTCCTAAATTTTACTCACTCTCATGAATCCCATCCCCCCAAGAACTTGTATTGCTTCATCAGCACAAAACCAAGCTGCCTCCTGCAAATGAACAACATTCTTCCATTGTGACAATGTTTTTTTTTTAATTCAGACATTCCTTTAAACCTGTAATCTTTATGTCCAACAATAAGTTACAATGCATGCCACATGAACTCCGAATGAACAAGAAATCTGTAGTAATGAGTATCTTTATTTAATTTAATAAGTTCTCAGTGTTGAAGTAAATTCTCTTTGTATGTTTTCTTTTCAGATTGGTGGTCATGTGAAATTTTACAGTTAGGTGTTAGGTTCTGTATCAAGGGAAAATCACTGCTTGTTAAGGGGCATCGCTTTAATAAAAATGAGGTGTAATGGTGATAACTCACTGATGCAAAAATCTTGCTAATGGCTGCCTCAATCTGAAACTCTGTGGAGCCCTGGTCCATGTTAGCGGACAACATGTAGGCCATGGACTACAAGAAAATAATTATGAACAGACTGGATTTATTTCTTGCATTTGAAATAACTATTTGAAACAAGGTAACAATTAAAGGACAAATGTATTCTTGATACTTATAATACTTATTTGACACAATACAACTGTGACTAAATCTATCCAATGTACATAAAATAACTATCTGAATGAAGACAACAATTACAGACTAAATGAGTAAATGTATTTCTTACACCTAACATAATTATTTGTTTGAAGACAACAATTAATGAAATAATATATTCACAATTTATACTTAGTCCAGTCACAAAATGCTACACAGCCATACCAGTCTAATTTAGTCACCAACAGTTACACAGCCATACCAGTCTAATTTAGTCACCAACAGTTACACAGCCATACCAGTCTAATTTAGTCACAAACAGTTACACAGCCATACCAGTCTAATTTAGTCACAAACAGTTACACAGCCATACCAGTCTAATTTAGTTACAAACAGTTACACAGCCATACCAGTCTAATTCAGTCAAAACGGTTACACTCCAATACCAGTCTAATTCGGTCAAAACGGTTACACTCCAATACCAGTCTAATTCAGTCACAAACAGTTACACTCCCATACCAGTCTAATTCAGTCACAAACAACTATTCAGCCATATCAATCTCATTCAGTCAGAAATTGTTATACAGTCAAACCTATCTTGGTCACATAAATGTCACCCAATTTGGTCACAAACTGTTATACAGTATAATTGTCATCTCAGTAGAATGAAATGACTGCATATGTCACAAAATGTCATAGTGTCAGATCTATTTGTCATATGAAATGCCTACCTCAGTCACAAACTGCAACACAGCCATACGGGCAATTTTCTCCTGAATAGCTCCAAATGAATCAATTGTACGACCAAACTGAGATCTGGTGCTTGCATGTTCCACCTGAGAATTAAGTTTTCTTTAGAATGAAACAAAAACCTGACAAGTGTGTCAGGCTAGTAGTGCCTATTACAGTAAAATTAAAACAATTAATAACACCTTAATTGTTTGAGAACATTTGTAATGATTTTAATCCCACCACCATTGTCACAGACATTACTGCTTCCACTAGATTATGAAAGAATTACCAATTGCTCATGCATTATAACTGTCAAAGTCAGTTACTGGATCTCAGTGTACCATAATATTGGTGCAGGAAAAGGTTGAGAGCAATTATAGTTTAAATAAAATAAATAAACAGGAGTGGTATCACATCTAGTACTAAGCTAAATTAAAAAGTTCATAGGTGTTTTTCTATTATATCTTGTGAATAAACCTAAACATGTAATATGTAGTTAACAGGAATTTAATTCTCAATATAAGAGACTATTTTTTTCACTAAAATGCGAGCTTGTAAATTGAATATTTGCTTGTATATTGACAGACTAGCTATTTGAATAGTCATCTGAAAATGGTTTTAAATCACATACTTATAAACATATTCACAACTGTTGTAAGAAATATTTATGATAGTTCTTCAGGAACCAATTAAGACAGGGAAGGGGAATGGTTGACTAAATATTTGTCTTTTATTTAAAAAAGTGAACTGAACTGGAAATTAATTATTAAAATAAAATACCAGAAATACAAACTGATTTGCTGATGCAATATTTCATGGTTCCAGAGAGAGCAGCTGCCATGCCAAATCGTCCATTGTTCAGAATATTCATGGCTACCTTGAATCCACCTCCTATACCTTTTGAGTTTAAAAAGGAAAAATGCAATAATTATGTTATTGGACATGGCATGTACACATCACATTTAAAAATAGGACCCCCTCACCACCACTACTGCACACACTCTTAGAATATAAGAATAACTTGAGCATAGTTTAAAAAAATGTTAAATTTGTAATACAGAATAAAAATCCTACTGGTAGTGTCCCCTTAACAGCTCTCTTGAAGAGCACATGCAAGAGACCGGTGACTGTATAGCTGACCCGTTTCCTTCTTGTGGCTGCTGAATGTGTATACAGTTCTCCAATGTCCGACAATGATGTTTTAAAGAATACCCCTTGTGTACCATTCTCAGTGAAATGGTTATACAGCTTCTGGATATATATTTTGCTTATTAGATTTGGCATAATACAATCAAAATATGAAAGTATATATCATCTCAAAAAGTGAAGCCTCCTGTATTTAAAAACATTTACAGAGGGGAGAAACACCCCGGCATTGCCAGATCTATTTATTCTTTACTGTCCATGGCAGTAGATTTTAGTCAATCCATCAGTAATACCAAATCATTATATCAAAGTCAATTCACCAGTAACACCTACTCAATATGTCATTATACCAAAGTCAATCTATCACTAATACTAAGTCAATATGTCAGTATACCAAAGTCAATTCACCAGTAACACCAACTCAATATGTCATTATACCAAAGTCAATTTATCAATAATATTAAGTCAATATGTCAGTACACCAAAGTTAATCCATCAGTAATACTAAGTCAATTTATCATTATACCAAAGTCAATCCATCAGTACATCATTATGTCAGCATATAAAAGTCAATCTATCAATAATACTAAGTCAATATGTCATTATACCAAAGTCAGTCTATCAATAATACTAAGTCAATATGTCATTATACCAAAGTCAGTCTATCAATAATATTAAGTCAATATGTCAGTATACCAAAATCAATTAGTAAGTACCCCCACATCAATACACACACTCTGTTTACATCAAATGCCATTAGTTCAGCTTTTGATAATTATTAAACAAACAAGAAAGTAAATCAATAAACAGACAATTTATTCTTTAATATGGTTCCTAATGACCATTACACGTTTCCCCCTCTTTCATTATAAAAACAGCCAAATGTTTGAGGAACTCTAAAATGAACCCTGCACTTACGAGGTCACATACATGTATTATGAATTTCCAACTGCAGACCCACCTCTATCTCAGATACATTAGCCTCAAAATCAATGTGTAAAACAAAACTCAACATACCTCCAAGTACATTTTCAACAGGTACCTTTACGTCTTCAAAGTAAACTTCTGCCGTATTGGAAGCTTTAATGCCCATTTTCTTTTCAGGGGGGCCGCTACAGATCCAAAAGAAAGACATAGTTGAAGATTTAAGTTACAATATCCTATTGTGAACACTTTATATTAAAGATGAAGATGTAAACATCTATTTCATTATGTGCACACTTTATACTAAAGGTGCACATGTAATGAACCCATTTTTTAATACATGCCCAGATTGTGCATGAAAGTGAACATCCAAACTTCTGCAAATTAGAGGCTTTAAAGCCCAATTATTATTTTAGGGGACCTACTACAATTTTCAGAAAAAACAAAGTAGCTCAAAAGATTTAATATATACAGATATATACTCAAAGTGTACATAGCATAGTAAAGGTGTAATATCAACATTGCATAGGATTGTATATCTGAAAATTTATTTGAGTACAATATGCATACAGATTATATAAAACAGTGAAATACAAACGTGTAATGGAAATGTGCATAATTATGCATTAAAGATGAATGTGTGAGCTTTAGCTGTCAAGTTGAAATGGTTTGTGACTCACAATCATGAGACTAGAGGAGAGAGTGGATTCAGATGTCAAATTGCCATACTGGATGTTGGTATCTCTATCAGCAGGAGGAAACACTGACCAAATGCTGATACAGATGCCAATAAATCATACTGGATATTAGTATCTATATCAGCAGGAGGAAACACTGACCAAATGCTGATACAGACACCAATAAACCATACTAGTTATTAGTATCTATATCAGCAGGAAGAAACACTGACCAAATGCTGATACAGATCCAATAAACCATACTGGATGTTGGTATCTAAGTCAAAAAGAAGACAGTGTTAGCAAAATAAATGAGTGTTGATAAAGACATCAATAAGCCAGTAGTACTAGTAGATATTAGTATGTATATCAAAAAGACGACAATGTTAGCAAAATAAATGAGTGTTGATAATGATGTCAACATGCCAGTGGTAGATGTTAGTATTTATGTCTGAAAGAGGACAGTGTTGATCATATCATTGCAGCTATGTTAAATTTAATTTATATGTAAGAAAGTCTATGTGAGATGGTAAACATATAGGTAGATGAACATCTGGAGATGTGAACTGTGTGCGATGGTAAACATATCTGTAATTAAACATTTGGAGATGTGAACTGTGAGATGGTAAACATATCTGTAAGTAAACATCTGGAGATGTGAACTGTAGGAGAACAAGCACATTAGTAAGCATCTGTTGGCCTGTGAACATTCTTAAGTAGGAATTTTATCCTTGGGAAGAGGAACAATGGGACAATGGAGTATCTGAAAAGGTGAATTCGTAAGAACATTGTGTGCATGAAAACAAGAGAGGTGTGCACAGGGACAAGAAATAGTTTTTGTGAAAGTTTTATCTTTTGAATAATGTAAAATTAAAGATTGTAAACTTTTGCTTAAAGTGTTATCTCATGAATAATTCAATAACAAAGACTGTAAAGTTTTGTTTAAAGTTTTATGAAGATTGTGAAATTCTGTTAACAGTTTTATCTCATGAATAATGCAATAACCAAAATTGTCAAGTTTGGTTAAAAGTTTTATCTTATGAATAGAATAATAACAAAGAGTGTGAAATTTTAACAATTTTATTTTATAAATAATTTAACAACACTAAATATAAAGTGGCGCCTCTTTGATGCAGAATTGGTCACAATGCTGCATGTTAACAGAAAGAAAATAATATTTTCATTACACAATGGTTAGAGTTCTACAGTTAAAGAAAATTAAAAATCAACCACAAATAAACAATTGTGCACATACCTGGTGACCCCTCCGAAAGACCTCTCCACAATAAACGCTGTAACTTTGTCTTTAGTCATATCATTTTCTGTTACAGGTGTCTGAAAACAAACATAAACGCTGTAACTTTGTCTTTAGTCATATCATTTTCTGTTACAGGTGTCTGAAAACAAACATAAACGCTGTAACTTTGTCTTTAGTCATATCATTTTCTGTTACAGGTGTCTGAAAACAAACATAAACGCTGTAACTTTGTCTTTAGTCATATCATTTTCTGTTACAGGTGTCTGAAAACAAACATAAACGCTGTAACTTTGTCTTTAGTCATATCATTTTCTGTTACAGGTGTCTGAAAACAAACATAAACGCTGTAACTTTGTCTTTAGTCATATCATTTTCTGTTACAGGTGTCTGAAAACAAACATAAACGCTGTAACTTTGTCTTTAGTCATATCATTTTCTGTTACAGGTGTCTGAAAACAAACATAAACGCTGTAACTTTGTCTTTAGTCATATCATTTTCTGTTACAGGTGTCTGAAAACAAACATAAACGCTGTAACTTTGTCTTTAGTCATATCATTTTCTGTTACAGGTGTCTGAAAACAAACATAAACGCTGTAACTTTGTCTTTAGTCATATCATTTTCTGTTACAGGTGTCTGAAAACAAACATAAACGCTGTAACTTTGTCTTTAGTCATATCATTTTCTGTTACAGGTGGGTGAAAACAAACATAAACGCTGTAACTTTGTCTTTAGTCATATCATTTTCTGTTACAGGTGTCTGAAAACAAACATAAAATCTACAAGTATGTATGCAAAATGTATGCAAATACACAGGAAAGGAATAGTTATAAAAAGTCCCCTTGAATTCTGACCAATGAAATAAAACCTTACAAAGCCAGTGTTACAAATTTTTTTCTTTTGTGAGCCATCTGTTCATCAAAACTGAAAAACACATGAAGGCAAAATAGTTTAAATTAAGTGTAGACTTCCTGTTCTTTATTATAGTGAAATTTACCTGAGCAAAGACAGTAAAAACATCTGCCAATCCCCCATTACTGATCCAGATCTTGCCTCCATTCAAGAGAAAGTATTTTCCATCTGGTGACAAAACTGCTCGGGTCCTGATAGACTATCAGAAAAAAACATCCAAAGGTCAATGAGATAGTACTCAATTATAACAGTATATCAAAATATTGTTCAGACGTTTCTCAGAAATAAGACATTGACATTGTTGCCACATTCTCCTGGGATATTAGAAATAAGACACTGACATTGTTGCCACATTCACCTGGGATATTAGAAATAAGACACTGACATTGTTGCCACATTCACCTGGGATATTAGCTACCTCCTGTAAAGGAAAACAGTGCTGAAAATACATATATAAAAAAACAGAATAAAAAGTGGCACTATATGATACACTGTGAATAAAGTTTTCAGAAATTATATTAACTCACACTGGCATCAGATCCACTAGATGACTCAGTTAAGCAGAATGCAGCTATTCTGTCTCCATGTGCTAAGGGAGGTAAGTATTTCTCCTTTTGTTCTTTGGATCCAAACAGAAGAATTCCCTTGAAGCCAATGGACTAAATAAAGAACAAATAAATTACTGATATTTACACTGGAAAAATAGACTAAATAAGAACAATAGAAAACTGATTTTCAAATGAAAAGCAATGTCTGTCCAATAAGAACGTTAATAAACTTGAGGTTGATCTATTCAAGAAATGGTGATGATTAAGGGCTATTCAGATGGGATCTCCTTATAATAATTACATACATTCTATTTCTGTAACTCATGGAAGCTTTCTGGATGATTCTCTTGGAACTGTTAATAGTTTATGTCTTGTCTGAATGCTAATAGTGCATGTCTGTGAACTGAACTCTAATAAACAGTTTATGTATCGTGTTGAAAATGCTAATAGTTTATGTCTGTCTTGTGCTCTGAATAATCTCCTAAGGTGCTGCAAATTTGAGATATTTCAATGGGTTTAAAGCTTTGAAAAAAGAAAGAAATCACAGACAGCAAAAAGCTGGAGAATAAATGGCAGACTGGGGGCCACACTGATAAAGATCACCACAAGAAATTCTTGATTGGAAACCACTGACTGTAGGGGCACTGTCATGATGTGAAAAATTAACCTCCTGGCATGTCAGGTTATAATTTACAATGTAATGATGTGAATCATTAACCTCTTGGCATGTCAGGTTGTAATTTACAATGTAATGATGTGAAACATTAACCTCTTGGCATAGGTTATAATTTACAATGTAATGATATGGTGTTAGGCTACACATGACAATGTAATGATATGGTGTCAGTTTTTTTCTGTTCAGCTAACATCATTAGGTTTATGCTAATCAAAGATTTTTTTATGAAGCCATTTATGAATGGATTTATAGCATCATTTTAATTCACAAATGAGAAGACAATATACCATTAAAAAGGAGATGAACAAAATTTGAAAAGAAAGTGACAGGGTCTAACATAATTTCATCTTTTGTTTAGCATATTAATGGATCAAAAACAAAGAACATTCTTTTTGGATTGAAGAAAGAAAGAAATTTAGAAAGAAAGAAAGAAAAGTAATAGATCAGTAGGTAAAATAGAAAAATCTTCAAATCACACACTCTAAATTACAACAGTTATATTTTTATTCAATCTTTTATTTCACTGTAAGAGTTCAAGTCATATCCTATGATCCCTGATGAGTATGTCTGGCATGGCACCAATTTCTGCAATATGTGAGACATGAGTATGTATGGCATGGCACCAATTTCTGCAATATGTGTGACATGAGTATGTATGGCATGGGCACCAATTTCTGCAATATGTGTGACATGAGTATGTATGGCATGGCACCAATTTCTGCAATATGTGTAACATGAGTATGTATGGCATGGCACCAATTTCTGCAATATGTGTGACATGAGTATGTATGGCATGGGCACCAATTTCTGCAATATGTGTGATATGAGTATGTATTCCTGCTAAATATTTGACCTGGGTACTTATTCCTACTACATGTATGACCGGAGCATCCATTACTACTAAATGTAGAACATATGGGTACATATTCCTACAGCTTGTAAATTTGTTTACACGATGACAATTCTAAGCCTAGAGTAACACTGATACAAATGCAGTCAGTACAAGTCACATAAACACTGATGCAATGAAACCGATATGTCAATGAATACAAATGCTTCCAGAATGAGATAATATGCAGACTATTCTCGAGATGATGGCTTGCACTTAACAATGGCAACAAAAAATTAAATTCAAACTAAGAAAGTAGGGAAATGTTAAAAAATTAAATTTTCAAACATTTCCGGCACACAAAATGATTTCTGGTATGTGAAATGAGCATCATATACCAAATACAAATAAGGAAATGTTAATGATTCATATGCTTGTAGCTGTTATGTATCACAGCAACTTAAATTTTTTTAATGGTACAGTAAAATGCATTGTAATGTTATAAATTCTTTTATTTCAATCCTTTTATTATTATTGTACAGTAAAATGCAATGTAATGTAAAAAAATCTTTTATTTCAATCCTTTTATTATTATTGTACCGTAAAATGCATTGTAATGTCAAAAGATCTTTTATTTCCATCCTTTTATTATTGTACAGTAAATAACTTTCAACAAATGATGATAAGAGAGAATACACTCTTGGAAATACATGCATGAAATAAGTCAAAAAGAGGTGATTTTGGCTAAACTAATTTATGGCCTGCTTGTCAGAATCTAATCCTGCCATAACTTGTGGTAAAATTAAATGTTGAAATTAACTTTAAATTTAAATTTGAAATAGTTATGACATTACTTGATGTGCACCCAGAGTTATGGCCACACCCAGATCATGTGCTCCCACAATTTCCACCAGACGCGCATACTGTGTGTTGCTTAGGCCCAGCCCACCTAGGTAACAAAAAAAAAAATTAACTCCATATTACAGTCTTCAATAAATAAAGAAATATATTACAAACTTTAGAATTAAACAATTGATAAACTGGAGTAAGAAATCTGCAATTGATTAGATTTTTATTATTAAATTATAAAAGATTGAAAAGCATCTTAACCTGTACTGGCAATTGCATAAAAACACTGCTCTCTTCAGTGACATGACAGTAAACTATCATTAATGATAATATTTTTTACATTCAAGAAAAAAGGAACTGCCCATGCAAAACAAATAACAGCATACCCAGCTCTTGAGGCACTTGCAGGCCAAAGGCTCCCATCTCTCTCAGTCCTTGCAAAGATGCTTCATCTACTTTCTCCAGTGCATCATTTTTCAGTGGATCATTTTTTTCCTGCAGCATCCAAAATCAGCATGAGCACAGTTAAAAATGAAGCATACTAACGAATGACAAAAAACCCCCTCAATATTACTTACTTATTATATCAGCAGATTGTGTGTGATATTGAAGAAGTCAATATTAATTACTTATTATATCAACAGATTGTATGTGATATTGAAGAAGTCAATATTAATGATTTATATCAGCAAATTGTATTTGATAAGTCAATATTACTGATTTACATCAGCAGATTATGTATTTAACAGTGCACACACACAAAAAAAATCAATATTACTGATTTATATCAGCAGATTGTATTTCAAATTTGACAATGTCAATATTAGGTATTATGTTAAGAAACTGTATCTGACAATCAAAAATGTAATACTACTGTTTTATAATATACTAACAGATTGTATTGGATTGCAAAGAATTCAATATTTACTTATTTATATAATTTAATATTTCTTGCTTGCTTCATTTATTACAAGAGAACATCGTATAAAACTGTATGAGCTTTATGTAACAACACTCAGTAACAAGTAATCATTTTTTCTTTTTATAGGGTACATTCCTCTCCTTCTCCCAACCCCACAAGATTTTGAGAAATTGACTTCTAGTAGCAAAAAACATACATACACTGAATTAATAAAAGTGTCATTTCATTAAAAGCATTGAAATTGAAACCATAGGAAATACAAAAATCAAATCAAATCAAATGAATACACGTTTACATTTGTAATACATGAACAGTTTCATATTTTGAAAGTAATCATCTGAACATTATAGTCTCTGTGTGTGTATTTTAACACTTTTAATAATATACAAAAAGTGTAAAGCTAAATCAAGTACTGGAAGAAAAGGTCAAAAGCATAAAAACAAATTTTGCAAGATGCAAACAAACATACTGCAAGGTACTGAGAGATCTATTAAATTGTGTAAAGGTAATAAATATCTTTGAACATTTATTTACAAAATATGCCCCTATCTAACTTATTTTCGACCTTATGTCTTATTACACGTTTCTGCGGATAATTTTTCAGTAAAAATAGAGGATTAATGTTTTGACAAGATTCATTTCTTCAAGAGCTTTGAATAATCATATTAAAAATTATTTATGTTTTAGCTTTTGTTAAACCCCACAAAACAGTCAAAATAATTTTCATCAAGAAAAAGCATTACCTCAAAAAATTTGGCACAGGGGTCCACCAGCATTTGAAGTTCCTCTTTTTGCTCAGGCGTTAACACTGAAACAATCAAGAGTTATGTATCTTTGCTAACACTGAAACAACCAACAGTTATGTTATCTAAATACTGATTTTTGTTAACAGTGACATAGCCGGAGTTATCTCTGATAAGGCTGAAACAGCCACAAGTCATGTATCTCTGATTTCAATTTACAATGAAACAACCAAAAGTTATGTTATTTTTGCTAACAATAACAACCAAGAGTTACTTATTTTATCTCAGTACCGATTTCAATTTACAATGAAACAACCAAGAGTTATTTATTTTAGTACTAATCTTATTTAACGCTGAAACAACCAGGAGTTATTAATTTTTATTAACACTGTAACAATCAAGAGTTATGTTATCTTTGCTAACACTAACAACCAAGAGTTATTTATTTTAGTACTAATCTTATTTAATGCTGAAACAACCAAGAGTTATGTTATCTTTGCTAACACTAACAACCAAGAGTTATTTATTTTAGTACTAATCTTATTTAACGCTGAAACAACCAGGAGTTATGTTATTAATTTTTATTAACACTGTAACAATCAAGAGTTTTGTTATCTTTACTAACACTAACAACCAAGAGTTATTTATTTTAGTACTAATCTTATTTAACGCTGACACAACCAGAAGTTATGTTATTAATTTTTATTAACACTATAACAATGAAGAGTTATGTTATCTTTGCTAACACTAACAACCAAGAATTATATATCTTAGTACTGAAAATTAAAAAAAAAATGTGATCCTTAATAACAAACAACAACAAATAGTTGTGTTATCTTTTCTACCATTGTACCAAAAGAGTTATCTCTGCTAGCAATGTACCAACAAAAATTAAATATTTTTTAGCAGTGCAGCAATGAACCATTTTTGTTAGTGCTGAAATAAGGGTGTGCAATTTCTTTGCTAACAGACAAGAGTTATTTTATTTCTGTTAGCCTGTAATGTGAAGAATTATGAAATTTTTTAAATCTTTAAATAGACGAGAACTATGCTATTTGTGATACTATTGAAACAAAAGAGTAATAATTTTCAATTAATACTGAGAAAGTCTTAAATTTTGCAATTATTTAATATTTCCATGCAGTGGACCCTCACACTGGATCTCGAAAGAGGATACAAGCCACTGAAATGAGATGATTTCGAAGGTTGCTTGGCATTTCGTATAGAGATCATGTCACGAATGAGCAAACAGGAAACAGAATTAGGCAAGCCATTAGGCCCTATGAAGAGCTATTGGCCATTGTGAAAAAACGCAAAATGAAATGGTATGGGCATGTCACATGATCAACAGGGCTTGCCAAGACAATCATGCAAGGTACTGTGCAAGGAGGGCGAAGGAGAGGAAGACAAGAGGAAAATATGGGAGGATAACAGAGTGGACAGGATTGAAACTGAGCAATACGCTAAGGTTAGCAGAGAACAGAATGGAATGGAGGAAACTGGTTGTCAGGTTCATCAGTTGTGCCCCAACGGTCAACAAGACTAAGGGATAGATAGACAGATGAATAGAATACTTCCACAACCAATAGGAATAATCTCTATCTGAAAACAGATACAAGAATTAGTAAATATAACTTTAAAGGTTTTTGGTGAGATATTTAACCAATCTGAAATTTATGTCTGATGGACATAAATCAAAACTCCCAAATAACCTAGTTTATTTGTTAAAGTCACCTATCAGTCTCACCTTCTGGAAATGGAAACACCTGATCTGTACTCAGCTGTCCACGGAAAAGATTCATACCAAAAGATCTGGACTCTCCCTGCAAAAAGTGTGCAGAGGGAAAAAGCAAAATATATTTTTATCATTTCATAACTAATAAATAAAACTAGTATTCCATTTATAAAATCCAGAAACAAAGTATTTAAATCAAAATCTGACAAAAAGTATATTATCATTTGTAAATAATCTGACTCTTAGTCTTATAATAGCAGTGATCAAGAGGTAGGATGCTAGCCTTCACTAGAAGACTATAACTATGAATAATAATGTTTCATTACAGGATAATTCCTAAGCACTTTAAAATGAGAGCACAGCTCCTTGTCTATAGAAATATGTACACAAATTGAATCATTGTTAAGACATAGCTTACTGCTCTCAAACAACTAGTGAACTACACAGGCTGGTATCTAGGCCTCTAGATCTCCAATACCAATACATGTCTTGTCTCTCATGGAATCATACCACATTCTGTATTGTAAATTTAATATCAGTCTGAAAAACATTTATTGATTACTTAGGTAAGGCACAAAAAGGATGAAAAATATTTATATTACAGATCACTATGTTTATTATTTCACTATAGTATTATTTAGATCACTATTATATAGCACAAACTGGATTCACTTTACAGATCAGTTAGGTAAGGTACAAACAGAATGAACAATATATACTGAACAGGTGTGGTGCAAGCAAGATGATTAACATTTATTCAACAAGTCACTGGATAAAGAACAAACAGAACTAAAAATATTTACAGGTCATTTAGGTAAGGTATCAACTGAGATAACAGACTAATACAAACATAATGTGAGATATTATTACAATATAGAGGCTTAAGAAAATCTGTGAAACTCTGAAACAGAACAAACAGAACAAAATATTTTGGGAAGAGATTACAAATATCTGTCTGAGTCACTTACGGTTTGTGCTGTCTTTTTCTTTACAGATTCTTTGGTCTGAACATCATTTGTTTCGGCCACTTTGGCTTGTGCACTTGCAGCACATATCTGTGTCAACTGTGGGCTATATTTGTATAATAAGGAAAAAATCCAGAGTCATCTTAAAATTTTCTATTATATATCACAAGTTCCATGTTCAATGTACAGGACATTGTAGCTTTAAAAAAAATAAATAAACAATTACTGAAAGCTCACAATACAACACAAGTTGTATACATTTTTTCTATTAATCTATGTGGATATGAAAATACATATAATTATCAAAGAAAGTGAGCACTGCATTACTGGTAAGATGAAATGTATTTTAAATATCTAGTTTTAAAAATAAAAACATTGCGTTGAAAGCAACAAAACATCCAATAAAATTTAATGGTGAATTAACAGAAATTGATTATGGGTCTCTGAGGTTAGGTACTACTATCTGCCATGAAAAAAATATGCAACATGCACCATATCCTGCACACATGTGTTGAATAATTTTTTGTAATAATTATAATTTATATACTTTCACACACATCCACGTAGTTCAACTGTATTCACTATTTGTTTACATGGTGTCATGAGGCGTCTTTTCAGCTTTTTATACAGTAAACTCATATTTGATCAGCGTCTTACCTAATGACACTCTTGCTTTTTCTGACCACTGCAATTCCCACGTTATTTTAGTAATTATATTCTTGTAAAATCGCAGTAAAAGTTATAACAGAAAGCTATGTTGTTAACATAAAAACTTTCATTTTTAACGTTAAAAATTAAAATAAAATACACAATACAATTTAGAATTATAGTGAAACTACTGATGTCCATTCATAAAGAAATTACTTATCAAAGGGAAATGCTAACTTAAATGAAAGTAAAAAAATGTTGAAGAAGTGCATCTGGGTACAAAGTCCAGCAATCTTGCGCATACTTTTCAAGTTTTAATTCTATAATCATGAAAGAAAGTTAAAAAGAATCCGAAATATAATAATATTCAATTCACCTAAATAGATTTCCTTTGCTCCTCAAAGGCAGATTTGAGGCAGATCGAACAAAATTACCAACTGTGCGAAACATCTTAACGCAAGTCAGTCTGATATTCCCCAAACCACAGCGTACCTGTTACGCTGAGTTACGTGTGTGTATTGATGGTTATCCGACTTGATAATCTTCCCGTTAGCGTCACTTCCGGCGAATAAAAACTCGAATTCTATTGGAGATTTTATAGGTTAACTAGAAATACTGTTCAGCTTCAAGTACATTTGAAGTGTACAAGAATAACGAAAAGAGTTGTTAGCAATGTTTAAACTACTAGTAACTCAATATATGTAAGAAGTTGTGTAACAGTAAATACATAATACACGTACATTTAAAATAAACCATGCGGTCTCTGGTATAGCAAATGTAAACATTTATATGATATATATAATTCCTTGTAGCTTGATGCTGATATATTATTCCCTCCAGAAGTTAATGAGGAACTATTTTGGTGAGGAAAAGAACTAGGTCACATTGTAAGTTGTATACCGGCAGGCTCGGCAGTAATTATTGGGAAAACTGACCAGCTTTTTTTTTTTTTAAAGTGCGAACGCGCGCACACTCCCAAAGTGAGGTATAACTCATTCCATTAAAAGTACAAAGTAGAAACGTTACGAAAAATAAAAGATGCATATCACATATGTACAATTTAAATCAAACTTATCATTTTGTCGAAAACCACAAGTTAACGACCTTTAGATTTCTGCCTAGTAGATCTAGCTTCTCATTTTTTTAATTGTAAAAAGAAAATGTCTAATACCAGTGACCTCGGCGAAAATGTAAAAATATTTAGACATGCATTCTAGATGATAAAATAGTTGTTTACTCCTGGAGGCAAATTTGTGAATTTTATTAGTGAACAAAGACCATTTTAATTCTTAAAAGTACCGTGGGTATTTTTAAAATAAACCCCAGAAAATGCGCAGGTTTTTTTTTAATTTAAAAAAAACAGCCTTTTTATTTAATTTATTTACATTGGTCAGACTCATAAATAAATTTATTCACGAAATCAACAAGTGTTGAAATTGAATGCTAAGCAGAATGAAATTGATCAGGATTCCATTAAAGTCATTATTTTCCAAAAGTGTAATCGATTGTGTCAAATAAAATCAATAGCTTCAGTTCGAGAAACAACCTACAGATTATAAAAAGTGCAGAAGCATTGAAAACCCCAGATCTGTTTGATGACAGTAGTGAGGAGCGACCGATTAAAATAGAGTATGCGACATCTTAGCGTGATATTACTTGAAGAGAACTTTGTACTTGTCAGTAGACTTTGAAGCATTAACTGTGCGGCCGGGACTCAAAATATAAAAATAATTATAAGGTTCTCTCCCATTGATCGTTGCTTATCTCAGTATATCTTTCGACAATTACTTTTCGCCTTCTTCTTCAATCTATCTTACACAACCTTTAGAACTCGATAGATTTTTTTTTTAAATGGTACCAAACTGAACGTTAAGCAAAAATCAATCAGTTACTGACATAGATAATGTCAGACATGCCCCTTTATTAGCTTCATGAAGGCAGTGAGCTTGGGTTTAGCGAAACTTTCACACACACAAGTGAGCTGAAGTCATCAGATTATATGCCCTGCCCTCTACCAGTGAGAAAAGCATGTATTTCATTGCTGTGGTTTCGTAAATATCAAATTTGTGATGGATAAGGACTTGCTTTGATTAAAAAAAATTAAAAAATAAAGAATAAACAGGTTAAGTACACAGCCTAATAATTATATGTTTAGATCACATAATACACGCATTAAATACTAAATTGTTTGAACAGTCAAAAACCATGACACGCCAATCAGTTTCAACGAATTGCGAAGTTGTAAATTATTTTATCAGATTATGACATTACACAATCCCCCCTCCATCTCCGTTAACATATTTTGACGATACAAATAGAAAAAAAGAGGACACGATAAGCTTGACATCCTGCACGCGGCTAATGCTACTTCAAATCAGAATGACCCACTTTCAAACTCGAGTACTGAATACCTTTGCTACTTTGTAGCCCTCATCTTCTCAATCTTTTTATAGCATTATAGTCTTCCGCCGAAGATTACATGTTATTACAATTGACACAAGAAACTATTATTTTGCGCGAATCAGGCTCTATATTTTGATACTGATCGGTTATTGGTATATCGTACCCACCACAAAATCACACCTGTCGATTGGTAGGGGGCCTACTTGGATTGGGTGAGTAAGATGGCTAGTTATTTACTACTATTGAATATTTAAATACGTGAAACTTGGTTATCGTCATTCGTTTACAACTGTTGAATACTAAAATAGGCGAAATTTGACGATCGTATTTATCGTCGAGGCGTTAACATTAAGAGTAGGGAGAGCACTTCCGCTGCCACCGACTTCACGCATTGCTTTAGGAATGTGTTTTCTTCCGCGGTTATGATCTGATTATTTTGATCCAATAATTGAGACGGACTATTTCGGATAAATATGCGTGCAGGTGACCTTTTAGGTCATAAGGTCAGGTTATTTTTGGTTCAATTTTTTGACACTTTGTGATCACATGACTAGTACAAGTATTTTGCATCGTATGTTCCTGATTGTACAAATATTGTAAGCTTCTACTTCTAGTGTCCAACTTTATCATTCCATATGTTCCAAATGATAATATATATATATATTACTGTATGTTGGTTCATCACAATATCAACGTTGTCCTCAGATTAAAAAAACACACACACCACCACCACCACTATGCACATTTGTTATGACAAAAAAAAAAAGTGTATCTCAGAAAAATATTTGTTTACAACATTCTATATTTTTTATTTCTATTTTGCTCACAGCTACTTTTGTTTTCAAAAGATCTTTTGTGCACTATACAAAATGCCAAGCAACCTTCAAAGCATCTAATTTCAGTAGTTTATATCCTCCTTTCGAGATCCTCTGTGAGGGTCCATGTCACAGGCATATAAAAACACAGATGCAATCAAGGAACGCATCAGTCTGATCTTTGAGCTGATTGAGATGTTTCTGTCTTTCCAAACTGTCTTCATCCTTGCCATTGCTGTTATTGTCTGCGCAATCCTGGACATATTTAAGGTTTTGATCCCTCGTCTGTCACGATGGCTCCTAAGTACTTGAATTTATTAACTATTTCCAATTTCTGATCTCCAATCATGATGTCATTGCCAATGCCACTGGTGTTTTTGGTCATCAATTTGGTCTTCTCTGCACTGATTTCCATACCAAAAGCAGTAGCTGTCCTGTCCAGTTTTTCCTGAACTAACTCCTTCTCAGTTCCTGCAAGGCCATCGCGGTCATCGGCAAAGCGTATGTTCGTTATTGTTTTCCCTCCAATACTGATAGTTCCTTCATGGTCTTCCAGAGCATCTGTCATGATTCTTTCAAAGTTGTTAAAGAGAATAGGCGAAAGTAAGCAGCCTTTCTGACTCCCACTGTTGTCCTGAACCAATCTCTTATTTGGTCATTGAAGCAGACTGTGCTAGAGGCTTGCTGTAAAGGCTTTTATCAGGTAGGCATTATGTTGTACAGCTTTATGGTAAACCAAAGGGCTGCATGCCACCCTGTCGAATGCCTTCTTAAAATCTATAAAGACATGATAAAGGTCTTGTTGGTGCTGAATGCACTTCTCACATAGCAGTCTCAGATTAAAAATCTGTTCAGTTGCGCAGGAGATTTCAGCATATCTAATTACTATTTATATTCATGGGAGCCATTGGGAGGTAAAAATAGGGCCTAGTTTAAACACATATAGAAACACTCCTACAGTGCTAATCATTACAGCTCAACATATAGAATGAATTTTGATACTGCTGTGTGGTTTTCCATAGTTTTACTTGTTTAGACTTGCAATGACAGATTGTTTGCTGAACCTGACTTCAGCTTCTTTTAGTGGTATTTTGAGTCACTGATTTGTTAATTAATTAAGAATACATTTAATGGTGTTTGTGAATCATTGATTAGATAATTAAATTATAGGATTATATTTAATGGTATTTATGAGTCACTGATTTGTTAATTAAGAAGGACAATTCATTTAAGTAATGCTATCTGGTCTATAACTTGTTATATAAGTATTGAAAACTACATAGAAATCATATGAACACATAATATTATTATATTCAGTAAGTAGGAGCCAAATAGAATACTTTTAATTGTCGACAAGTAATGTTATTATATAATCAGTAAGTATGGTGCTAAATAGAATACTTTTAATAATGACAAGTAATGTTATTGTAATCAGTAAGTATGGAGCTAAATAGAATACTTTTAATTGTTGACACATTTGGCAGAGTAAATTTGCCTATCCCTATTTCTAAACTTAATTGTTATATAAATTGTTGAAGTGCCCCAACCTTATGATGGTATTTTTGTAAGTGCCAGAGTTGGAGTACTCCAGTTGAGGATATGCTAGAAATTGCTGATGCAATCCAAACTAGTTGAGTAGTTTTTATTATCCAATGGTTAAGATTTATAGGAACAAGACAGCCAATGGGCTGAGATGAAAAGTTTACATGCTTTAGAGAATTCTATTGCCTAATGGCTAATCACTTAAAATTGGAGTGGCAAAAAGTCTGGTCATAAAAGGTGGCCATTAACTTAATGATGAGTTAACTCTTAAAGTACTTTTAATAAATATTGCTGATTTGCATCTTATTTTCTGCTGTCTTCTTCAGTGCATCCTTGCTAACTCATTCAGAAAACAATGAATCGAAATATATATTTTGCTGGAAGCATTCGTGCAGGACGACAGGATGCTGATCTCTATTTTCGTATCATTAAATTACTCAAAGACTATGGCACTGTATTCACAGAACATGTTGGAAATACCGATTTTGAAAAAGGTTTGTAAGAAACTATGAAACTGTATTAATAGAATGTAGGATATCCCAAGTTTGAAAGAGGTTTGTTTTGTATGTGTGTGTGTGCGGTTGTTCGTGTGTGGGGTTTGTGTGTGAGTTTGTGTGTGGCTTAATTTTGTTTCTCTGATTGAAAATTAGTTCTTCTTGTTTGTTGATGTGTTTGATTGTATGTACAGATATTAGATATTTAATAAAACTAACAATACAGATTTGATGCTCATAAATGAGTAATCACTCTCAAATTTATGTTAGTTAATTGATTTCACAATGAGAAAGTTAACGCAATAAAAACATCATCAAAATCCTGCATATGTACCTGATATGAATACTTTAGGGTAGCCCAGTTTTACAGTTCTGTGGTGTGTATCACTGACTCAGTATATCTGTTACTTACTCATAATAATTTGTTTAAGGATTAATATATGTTAATTCTTAGTGTGAAAAAAACATTATTGAACTATCTGGTGATACTAATAAAGTGGGTGGAAATATCACCTTGAGGGAGATAATTAACTTAAATTATAAACATTACCAGCCTTGATTTTGATAACTAACAAAAACTGTACCTGTAATCATATACCAGTTCTTCAGTTGTTAAATAACTAAACTGTATTGGTATACCATTACCAACTGCTTAGTTGATAACCAAACTATACTGGTGTACTAGCCTGGAAGTTGGTAACTACTAAACTAAACAGTATATTAGTCAGAAAATTATAATTGGCTAAGACTACTGATATAAGAGTCAGAATTTGAAAAAATAGTTTAGAGTATTTAGATATTTATACATCGGAAGTTAATAATTGTCAGAAAATGTATTTTTATATACCAGCTCATAGTCATAATCATAAGCTGATTAACTAAAACTGTAAACTGAAGCCTGTAAACTGAAATACCAGCTTAGAAGTTATCTGCCTAAATGTAACTTTACTGGTCCATATATACCCTTTCACAGATGATATTGAAATAAGACCATATTGTTAGATCAGCTCAGAAGTTGATCAACTGAGACTCTATACAGTATACTGTTACATCAGCTCAGAAGTTTGTCGACTAAAACTATGTATACTGTCATACCAGCTCAGAAGTAGATGATTAACTACTATACTGAATTATCACTTCAGAATGTGACTTTTAACTAGAGTTGAAACAAAAAATTTGATTTTATATTTAGGTCAGGTTTTAACATTAAACACTATTAGCTGACAACCCAGTAACTTAATAATATTATCTGTATTTTCATTTCAGAATATATTAATTAACTACAATTACAAAATTGTTAACTTGGGTTGTGATGATTACCTGAAACTAAAAAACAAGAAATTTAACATTAAAATAAACATTATTAACATTAAATATAATTCTCAGATGTTCTAATTGCCACTTTTCAGGGGAGCACCATCTCTTAGACAAACACATTCATGACCGAGATGTGGAATGGCTGGAAAGAACTGATGGTAAGTAGACTAATCATAAATAGTTTGTATTCTTACTTTTCATTACATTTGAATTTAAATACAAATAAAAATGCAAATGTTATTTAAATATATTTATTTCATCAAGTGTCTGGATGAGTAGTTAGTCAACTATTGGGTAATATATTACTTGTAAAATGAACAAAACCAAAATTGGAAAGGGATGTCTCTAGACACTATTCCAGGGTGGACTGAATTCATCCACATGGACTTTGGCGGAGGGTAATATCATGCCTGGCAGTGATGCTTGACATCAACTTGTAGCTGATTTTACGTAATGTCTGAGGATCCATTCATTACCATTTGACTTATCCTATAATCAGAAAAGTCTAGAACCAACCCACTTCTTATTGTATACAACCAGTCCACTTCTTATTGTGTACAGCCAACCCACTTATTGAATACAACCATTCCACTTATTGAATACAACCAACCCACTTCTTACTGAATACAACCAATCCACTTCTTATTGAATACAACCAACCCACTTCTTATTGAATACAACCAATCCTCTTCTTATTGTGTACAGCCAACCCACTTATTGAATACAACCAACCCACTTCTTATTGAATACAACCATTCCACTTCTTATTGAATACAACCAACCCACTTCTTATTGAATACAACTAATCCACTTATTGAATACAACCAATCCACTTCTTATTGAATACAACCAATCCTCTTCTTATTGAATACAACCAGCCCATTTACTGTATACAGCCAGTGTAAGGTTAAGTGTATACTTTGTAGACCAAGTAGAAGAAAATGTGTTCCAGCAGATATGGTTATTTTAGTTCTTATTTCATGAACTCTTCTTTTATCTTGGGTCTTGGGAGAGGTTTACATCAGATTTTGATGGTAGATGTTATTTCATAATTATGCACATTAAGGTCATTTGGATGGTTATACAATATATTAATACTTTGGTTAGTATTTTTCATAAAATTTCATACCAAAGTTCGAGTGGTATGCAAATACATCATTGCTAAACTGGCTGTTTTATTTTATGAATGAGCGCATAAGTTCTTTTATTGGTCAGCAATACATTTTTCTGCACTGGTTGTTATTTTATTAATGTGCACATAAGTTCTTTTAATGGTCAGCAATATATTATTGCTACACTGTTTGTTATTTTATTAATGTGCACATAAGTTCTTTCAGTGGTCAGCAATATATTATTGCTACACTGTTTGTTATTTTATGAAATATATGCACCTAAAATATTTGGGGTGGTATGCAATATATCATTATTGCACTGATTGTTATTTTAAGAATTATGTGCATTGTAGTTCTTTTTAAAGGTTTGCAATACATTATTGCTAAACTGGTTGTTATTTCAAGAATTATGTGCATCTAAGTTCATTGGAATTGTATATAGTACATCATTACTATGCTGGTTATTATTTTAAGAATTATGTGCATCTGCCGACTTCCTTTTTTGTGATATGCAGCGCATCATTACTGCATTCATTGTTATTTCATGAATTGTAGTTTGTACACTTCTTTAGAGTTTTTGAAGGGGTTAACAATATTTCTTACTTCATACCACACCAAAATACAATATTTTCTTTATATATCCTCATGTGGGAGTGTGATTTTGAGATCTTGTAATTATGTATTGTTTACAAATTTTACCAAACAGTATATTTTCCTGTATTACTTTCAATAAAAACAATTCATTCATATACAGTTAAATTAATTGTTTAATTTTGTCTAGTGTTAGTGATAATTTTTATAATTATTTCTCTTTTGAATTCCAGTGTTGATTGCAGAGTGCACACAACCATCACTGGGTGTTGGCTATGAAATTGGTCGTGCTGTTGCTATGAATAAAAATATCCTATGTTTGTTTCGTCCTGATTCAAACAAAAGTAAGAATTTTGTCAAACTGGTTATGAACTTTTAAAAATTAAAGTCTCTGATTAGTTTGAAAAAAGTATATACTGACCTGAATCAGGAAATACAATTCTGACCTGATTCAACTGAAGTGGTTGACTTGACCTAATTCAAGAAATGCATGACCTGGTTGATTTAGCTAGTATTCATTCTGATCTGATTTGGACAAGAATTTGTTCTGATCCAATTAAGAAAAATAATTGACTCTATCTCATTCAGTAAAGTATTTGTTGTGATTAAATTAAGAAAAGTAATTGACACTGTCACACTTTGGAAAATATTTTTTGTCTGATCCAATTAAGAATAATAATAGACACTGTCTTATTCAGGAAAGTATTTGTCTGGTCTAATTAAGAAAAATAATTGATACTGTCTCATTTAGGAAAGTATTTGTCTGATCCAATTAAGAATAATAATTTACACTGTCTTATTCAAGAAAGTATTTGTCCAGACCTAGTTTTGGGAAAAAAGTCACATAACCTGATATATGGAAAAGTATGACCTGACCTGATGCAAGAAAGTTATTTATTTTGACCTGATCAATTGAAAAATGATTTGTCCTCACTTAATTTAGGAAAAAATAAGTTATTTGATCTGTCCTGATTCAGGAAAGATGTTGACTTGACACGATTTAAGATAAATATTGTCCCCACTCAGTTCTGTGAAAACTTAATGATCTGACATGATTCAAGATAAAGTATATAATCTGACATATTTGTAGATATGTTAAAAACAAAAATTACTTGATCTGATTTACAAAAATATATATGACCTGATATGCCCACTTTTTCAATAAAAATGTTTACACATTTCATAAGTAGTTTTCAGGGCAAAAGGCTGAAAAATATTATTGTTACCAGTTATACATGACACATAGGGGATGATAAAGTTGACTATACTGTCCACGGGGCACTGATTTGTTATTTTGTTATTTGGTGTATCAGTCAGTGGTTCACCATTTACAATTAGTACATGTATAGAACTATTCAAATGAATATCTTTCCACATTACTTGTAACTATGACCCTATCTTTCTACATTACATTAAACTTTCATCACATTTCTCCACAATTTCATATAATTTTCACAATATCTCTCACTTACTTTGATTGTATCTCTTGATATTACTTGTAACTTTGATCATATCTCTTGACATTGTGTGTAACATTGACCTTATCACTCAATATTACATATAACGTTTATCATATCTCTTAACATTAATGTAAATATGACCATATCTCTCAACATTATATGTAACTTTCACCTGTTGACTTTGTAACTTTGACCATATTTCTGACATTACTCAACATTACATATATCTTTCATCACATCTCATGATATTAGTGTAACTATCATCATATCTCATGACATTATTTGGCACTTTGGCTATATCTCTCACCATTAAGTGTAACTTTCATATATCTCACCAGTAAATATAACTTTCATCATATCTTTCACCATTAAGTGAAACTTTTATCACACCTCTCAACATTAAGTGTAACTTTCATATATCTCACCAGTAAGTGTAACTTTCATCATATCTCTCACCATTAAGTGAAACTTTTATCACATCTCTCAACATTAAGTATAACTTTCATCAAGCTGTTTGATGGACAGACAAATCACTGATGAAATGAAATATGTTGCAGTCAGAAAAGCAGTGAATGTAATCAACAATAACATTATAGAATATCTGTACAGGTGAGTAACTGGTTAATGTAATATCTTGCAATCACTAAAACACATGGGTAAGACTGACAGGTTCATTTATAGAATATCTGTACTCTTACTTATAATTTTATTGATATGAGTCTTATCTATGTTTTCGTCAACAGTAACATTAAAATTATATTTACAGGTTTGTCTGCAATGATCCGTGGAGCAGAAAATGGAACTAACTTTATTGTAAAGGACTATAAGGAGGAAGACCTGGCCAGCTTGCTGAAAGATTATTTTTCTCGTCTTAATCCTGGGTCAGACTAATGTCAGTTGAGGACTCCTACTCAGCAAAAAAATACTTATAAGTTTCTTTGGGAAACTGGAAATAAATTGTGAAGAGTTGGACCTGGTCTGGCATCAAGTGCCTGTCATTAGAATAAGCCAGTGAATAGTCAGACTTTGACCCTGTGGACTACTTCACTCCTCTGGCTGGTTGGGAATTTATTGATGTAGTGGGAACACTGGTAGCATGTTTTCACGTTATAGATCTTGTTAATGCAATACATAACCAGCATGCTCAGTTTTATTATTTTTGCTGCATTTTTCAAGGACTAAGGCATTTTTAAATTCTTTATTTGTATTTAAGTAATTTAAATCTCAAAATGTGTATACAATTTTACTATGTATGAAATCCACTTAGTGTAATAAAATTATAGATATATATCAAATGTGTTTATAAATTAAGGATTTTAATTTTTTTAAATAATTCATTTGCTATCATTCTTTGCAAATCCTGTGTCACTATCTATCTATCTATCTATCTATCTATCTATCTATCTATCTATCTATCTATCTATCTATCTATCTATCTATCTATCTATCTATCTATCTATCTATCTATCTATCTATCTATCTATTCTATCTGTCTGTGACATCTCTGGGCACTCTTCACTCATTATGATTATCATTTATTAACATCTCATAACTTGTTAAAAGTGATCAAGTATCTTAAGTTTTAGTTATTAATAATTCTCTCACAAGACCAACATGTCTATCACTTGGCAGCTTATAAGGTTGTCGTTAAACTCTACTCTTTACACGATAATAAGATCAACGTTTTACAGTCACATAATGTTTCTGCAGGTGGAAACTTCATACTAATGAGTAATAAAAATCCATCTATTTAACGAGCCTCCATCCACCCACTATTACTCGAACATATTGTTTAATAATATGTGCAAGAATGTTAATAAATTCAACAATAGATTTATTAAATCAACAATGAATATATACAAATACAATGAGAAAGTTATATGACATCAATATTCCATGAAACAATGTTCAAGTAATCCCAATATTTATTCAGTCTTATATCCTAATACATGATTCAGGAGTCAGATTAGTATAAAAAATAAATCACAGGGCTATTCTTATCATAGAAGAAATGGAATTGAGTGATATAATAATAGTCTGTATATAATCTGTTTAATGATGTAAGCAGCAATAGCTCTTTTTGCTTTTGTAACAATGTCACAAGTTTATTGTTTACAATAGAAAAGTCAATCTTGTGCTCTGCAAGCACTTTGTAGACTATTCCAATACTGTAGATTCCTAATCTAGGCACACATTCGCCATAGCACTCCTTTTGCTAGGAAGTTCCACAGTGGAGTTAGACACACTTGCTGATGTACACAAACAGGATGCAGTGAACCATCACAATTCCCACCCACTAGGATGGATACTTCTCTAATCCACCATAGCATACAAAGAAACAAGTGGAAAAGAAGGAAGACAAAAGGCTTGCTCCTTTCATGAAAACATAATCAGGGAACAATGCTAAGTTCCAAATCTACCTTCTCTATGCTCCATTCCTTCCTACAATCATATTCTCATCTTACAATTTTTGTAACAGTATTCATTAGCCCATACATGCGTACATCATAATAGATACAACATTATCAATTATGAATGTGTTTCTACTAGAAGCAACGTCGCATGTTTAACATATTACATACAAGTATCATAATTCACAATTGTAGAAATACTACTCTATTCACATAATAAATCGTTAAATTAACAGTATATCAATAGCAAAATGCACAAACTATTTCTAAGTCCATTCTTTCTCAATCAATTAGTTAACTCAACATAAGCTAATGATCACCTTTTCATAACCAGACTTGATTTACATCAAAATCAAAGTGATTAGAATATAGAACTTTCTTTAACAGGTAAGTTTTAGTCTCTACTCATTGGCTAGTTCATTATTTGTAAACCTCAAACTATTGGATAACAAAAACTACTCATCCACTCTGGTCTGGTTTGGATTACACCAGCAAGTTCTAACATACTCTTTACCTGAGTTGTTATTTTAACTCTGGTACTTACAAAAGTATCATCATGTGCAGTACCCAAAAGGTCATGTCATGTTGACATTTAATTAACTATATAATAATTAAATTTTAAAATGTGGTCAGGAAAATTTATCTGCCACTCTATCTATCTATCCATCCATCCATCCATCCATCTATCTATTATTTGCCAGCCTTTCAGTCAGGTCAATCATATTAATTGGAAAGTCATTCTAATCAGTCAAACTGTTTGTTTTTATGTCTTTCCAACCATCCTAATAAAATTGACTATTTGTTGAACAATCGTCATTCAGTTTGATCTTTCTTGTATGTTTTACTGTTATGACCAGCTTAACAAGCCAGTAATGAAAAGGGAACTCAAATTCGGTCAACTATTGAACGCGTAAGGTACATCATTAAATTTTCTTCTTTCTTTCAAGACAATCCCGTTCCATATATCAAGCCGTTTACTATCTGTCCTGTACACTCTTCTGACCACTCACATCAAATCAAACCTGCATATGTAACTTTTTTGAATATTTGACGTCATCGAGTCTAGATATCTTGTTCTGCTTTGAATTTGTTTCTCTTACTGTTAGAAGTTACTGGTGCACAGAAACTTAACGCAAAGCGAGACAGATTTCTGATTAGATCTTTGTATATAGAAATAGCGATAGTTTAAGAAATAACTGCTCCACATCAGTTCAGTTTACAGACAAACAACAACACTAAAGGTATATTTTAGGTGGTGGGAAGACATTACACGTCGTCAGAACGCACGAGATGAGATTGATGACGTCAAAGTCGACAGGAAATCGTGACGTATATGTACAACAGAATTAGTAACACAGCACAGCTCTCGGACTTGGTGATAGACTTTTGCAGTGCTGAAGAAATCAAAGTGACAAGGAAAATTGTTTGGATGACATTTACGAGACCTAGTCTAAATTTGGATATTTGGAGTGCTCGACTGCAATCGCTAGAGACACGGACCTCGAAACTAGTGGAAGACTACGACAGTATTATGAATCGAGTGGAAATACTGGAGCACAAAACCGTTTGTCAGACAGGAATGGTGAGTCTCTTCGCGCTTCTCTGAGCGTTCTCAGCGTCCTTCTCTTTCCACAGGCTCTTTCTTTGAAAGTTTCATGCAATGTCTCACTTACAATTGTTCTGTCTTTCGTACAGTCTGTAATTTTTCTTCTCTCTCTCCCCCCACCTCCCCCGCGAAATGTCAGGTTTACATGAGTTTGCTTTCTTTCTTCACCGGCTTTGTTTCTGTCATGTGATTTGTTTCTTGGGGTCGCTTTATGTCGGTCTTGTTTCTTTTAACTAATGATTGTCCGTTGACGTTCATCAGCCCAGGTTTTATAAAAAAAACAAAACAAAACTTTTGCTCTTTCCTTTCAGTTGCACTAATGAAACAGTACACAAACTAGTTATACGAATGAAACAGTACAAAAACTAGTGTTTGCACCGATTCATAATCCGTATGCGTAACTAGTACTAGTTTCATAAGACTAAATAGTTTGTGTACTGTTTCATAAGTTTAACTAGTGTTTGTATTGTTCTGAAAGTATAAATAGTTTGTGTGAGTACAAAATGTCAAAGTTTTGTTTGATAAGTATAATTAAATTTTGTTCTATTTATAAATACAAATAGTTTTGTACTGTTAACAGCTACAATAGTTTTTGTAGTTTATTTGCACAGTTTTATTAGTCATTTGGTGTAACTAGTTTTTGTACTGTCCTATTAGTGTAACTAGTTTTTGTACTGTTTCATTTTGTATAGTTATATTTATGAAATAATGAAAGCACTAACTAGTTAAGCTTATGAAACAGTGCAAGAACTAGCTATGCTTAAAATCATTATACACTAATTATAAACAGTACAAAAAACCCCCACTAGATATGAAATAGTGCAAAACTAGTTATACTACATGCTTATAGAGAATCCTTCCAAGGAGTAATACATTTGCATTTCTAATAAATTAAAAAAAAATTCTTAGTGGTTTTAAACTATGCTATCAACTGCCTTCTGACTAGTGACAGACTCTTTTTTTGCTTTCAACGAAATATACATTATAGCTACAAGATTTATTATTAGTCAATGAACGATGAAGGTAAAATAAAATAATTAAAAGTAAACTATCAAAGATGTCTGTATATGCATGAATATGCGTTTGAGAGTGTATGTGTGTGTGTGTGTGTGTGTGTGTGTGTGTGCATGTGAGAGAGAGAGAAAGA
This sequence comes from Sinotaia quadrata, assembly GCA_028829895.1. NCBI lineage: Eukaryota > Metazoa > Mollusca > Gastropoda > Architaenioglossa > Viviparidae > Sinotaia > Sinotaia quadrata. The sequence continues at coordinate 119,100,741 of CM054177.1, read as the reverse complement.
GGGAGAGCTGTCAAATTAAATATCATAATTATAATACAAAGACATATGGATGCTTAATAGATTAAAATGAGAAGTTCATCATCATCATCATCATCATCATCATCATCATCATCATCATCATCATCATCATCATCACCACCACCATCATCATCATCACTTGTCACTACATTTGGAAAACTTGTAAGAAACTATTCAAAAAGCTTGACAATAGTAAAGAAATATACAGTATCACAAAGCATTATAAACGCTATGCAACTTTGAGTAGCACATAGTAATAAACAATAACACGTGATACAATGTAATAATACAAAAATAAACATAGCACACAAGGCATTTTACAACAGATGATCACTAAAAATGCATATAGTAACATATAATAATAAACATATACAATAATATGTATATGATGCCAACGCCACTTAGTTAATGGGTGTTATTATTAATTAATTAGTCATACAAAACTAATTACAAGTGATGAGAATCTTAATTTATTTTATTAATAATCCTCCAGCAGACATCACTTGTTTCTCTCACTTGGTGGATATACGGGCACTGTAAATGTTTTCTGTCTTTCACAACATTAAAGATAAACATTTACTGTCACACAATATTCCATTGGTGGAAAACTCCTTACTAAAGGAGAAGACAAATCTGTCTTTAATCTATATTTAGTGAGCCCCCATCCACCTACTTTCTTCTCCAACATATGCATACGGAGGTTAATAAATTTAAGAATAAATTTATTAAATCAAATACAATGAAATAAATTACTTGACCTGAATATTTCCATGAAACCACATTCGAATCATTTCTGTAATTCACAGTCTTCTGCCTAAAATACAATTCAATAATTCAATACCAATCACAGGATAGTTTTTATCAGAGAATAAAAATGGAGTTATTTTAGAGATAAGTGATAATAGTTTTTCCATAACCTAAATTAGGCATGGTCTCAATAGTCTTTTGCACCTTTTTTGCATCAATGTCACAAATTATAGTTCAGTCAAATTTCCATGTGTTTCTCTCCTTACATTGAAAATGGATTCGCTGCTTGTTCTCTTGAAGTCAACCTGGGCTTTTTTCTGCCATACCAGTTTGTTGAAGCAGAACAGCAATTATTGTAATTTCTAGTACCTTTCCTTACCAGAAATTTTCTCAATGTAGTCAGCATACTTTACCACCATAACACCTTAACATACACACACTGCCTCCTGCCTCTGCCACAGTCATTTGTAGCAGTTTACGATCAGTGAACCAGAAGATTCATATCACACACAGGAAAAAGATTGCTTGCCCTGAAAAATATAATGAAGGAGTAACACTAAGTTTCCAGTTTATTGCTTTATAACTCCATTATTTCTTACATTTCAGTCTCAACTTACAATTTCCTGCAACAGTATTTATTAGCCGGATACATGCACACAGCATAATAAATATAGAATATCAAAACAATGTCAAGTATCTAGCATACTACATATGATCAGCTTAGTTCAAACATTTGTAGAAATAATAGTCTACTCGTGTAATACATTTTATTAAAACACAAGTACAACATATCAATAGCAAAAATGCATGAAATATTTCTAAGTCCATTCTCTCTCAACCAGTCACTTAACTCACCATAAAGCTAATGTCCGCCTTTCAAGATCAAGATTCTTTGCCACTTCAAATTCAAGTGATCAGACAATAGATGTCTCTACAGCAGGTAAACGTTTAGATCTCAGCCCATAGGCTGGTCTCATACATCATAACCATTTGGATAATAAAAACTACTCACCCAATTGGGATGGTTTGCATTACATCAGCAATTTCTAGCATAATCTCAGCTCGGGTGTTTACTTCAACTCAGACACTTTCAAAAATATTGTCATAAGGAGTGCCCAAGGTCGGATTACTCTGACAATTTAACAGTTTATATAACAATTAAATTTTAAAATAGGGAGAGGCAAATTTACTTTGCCACAATGTAATACAACGAAACAATACAAAAATAAACATAGCACAAAAGGTATTTTACAGGTGATCACTAAATATGTATACAGGAACATATAGTAAGATGCATTAAAGCGAAATATAAAATTAAATATATACAATAACATGTAATACAGTTTATTTAATTTCAGTTACATTCAAACCAGTTCAGTTCTACCTTTTCGGTTAAGATCATTTTATTGCATTTTAATTCACTTTAGTTCACAAAATTGGTTAGTGTTTTCCTTCTACTTTATTTGTCAATCCATCCATTCACCATAGCTATCTTCATTATTGTTCTATATTAAAAATCTTTGTTAGGAAGGTTTTTTTCAGTCCAAATGTTGTGAACTGTTATATTTCTTAAATTGCTTTTTGTTTGATTTTTCTCAAGTTGTGCAGTTTATTAAAAAAAAAATACTGATCAGATATCATACCGAATATTGAGCAATTTGAAACTTTTTGTTAGTTGATATTTCACACTATTGTTAAATTCTAACCACATCGGACATTCTGTTAGTTAATATATAACACTATTGTGAAATTTTTATCCATATCGGACATTCTGATTTGACTACTGTCCAATTTGTTGTCAGATGGATCGAGAAAAGCGACTAATGGGCGTCGTTGACCTACTGATGCGAGATGATGTAAGAGCCAATGTCATCACCGATTACGTCACAGTCTTTTTCCGACTCATACTCATTAAATTACGCGAGCACGGACACGACTATGAAGATCTGCGACAACTGAGCCGAGCGCTCGGGGAGGAGGACGTGGCCAAAGACTACAGGTGTCTGTGACCATCTCGCGTAACAATTGTCACTCTGGCACCGGAAGTGGCACTCTGCGTTTTCTTCTTTCATTTCTCCATTCCACCATTTCTCTCTTCTATTTTCCTTCTTCTTTCTTTCATTTTCGGATTATGGATCTGTGCGTTGTGTATGTGCTCTCCGTGCTGTTTTAAACATGTGTTGTCTGCATGCTAAGTGTTGTCTATATGCTGTCTGCATGCTATTTGCTTCTGTGTGCTGTCTGCATATTGCATGCTGTCTGTGTACTTTCTGTATACTGCATGCTGTCTGTATACTGTCTGCATGCTGTGTGCACTATATGTGCTGTCTGTGTGCTGTGCGATGTCCGTATATTGTCTGTGCTTCTGTTCATTAGCAGGCAATATCAAAGTTTCTGTTAATCGAAAATCCAACCTTAGGCTAACTTTTCTCACAAAAAGGCCGGAAAGTCATACATATTTAAATTATTTAATTTTAAATATATATTTATTAGTTCTTTTCTTAAGTTTTCTCTAAATGGAATAGTGAATTTTAAAAAAAAGTTTTTATATTTACATTTTAAAATGTTTTTTGTAGGTGTAGATAACCAGCATGCCTGCTTAAGAAATAAAATAAAAAAACAACAACAACAGAACAACCTAAAAGAACACCCTCTTCCCTCCCCAGCAAACCCCTGTTCATTACTAAAGGTATGAAAAAAGGTCACAGCCGATATAGTCAAAATAAATCCATTTTTTTAAACCTTAATCTATTTAATATTTTCATTAAAATATATATTTAATATACTATTTTTATTTAGGTTTGAGAACAATTCTAATTAATACAGTTTTGTTTTTAAAGCTTCCAAGATCTAGACTGACGGACACGGGACAGGCTGTCATTTCTTTCTGATGAAGACAGGCGCTGCTTACTGTATGAAAGTACTTGTACACCATTTGCCGAAATATCTGACAAGTTAAAAAACATAACAAACAAATAGCATGCCTCATCCTTGTTTTTGATCTACACAATAGAAATAATAATTACATTTGAAATCAAACAATGCCATAAATGTTTTATTTATCGTAGGCCATAACCTTAAGTATGGTTGTTCTTAAAGCATTCGGTGGCGGACAAATACTTATTTCGGACAGCTAATTAATAATTCGGACAGTTAAATAAATACTTCGGATAGGTAAATAGTTTTGACAGTGAAATAAATAGTTTGGACAACTTGTCTGTAAAATATATAGAGATGTTCAGGGAAAAAGTCAAAGCCGTAGAAAAAAAATAGTGGAAGCTTTTCGAACATCTGTATGCATATATGTATGTGTGTGCGCGCGCATGCATGTTTTAGTGGAATGTAAATAAATATATATGATGTATATAGGTAGTGCTTGAAATGTTATCTCGTACAGGACTTCTGAACATTCTTTTTTTTTCTACTGACATTCTATATTTTTTTTTACTATAACTGAAGAACGGCCGAAGTCCTTTCTTCCTAATTGAAATACCATTTTGCTCCTTTATTACAGGCGTCTACTAACAGACCTCGGTTTCCCAGACTCGGAACAAAATGCGTTGTCTACTGTTTTGGAAGCGTTGCAGTACCGCCCTTGGCAGTCCCAGGCCGACTGTACAGAAGTCCTGACGTCATCGCCAGCGGGCGACGCCCAGATATCTTCCGCTCTTATCTACCTGCGGTCACAGCATGACCTTGACCATGACGTCAACGCCTCACTTCGTCGTTCAGTTTGCGTTGCCCACGAGAGCGTCGTGAGCGACACAGCCGTCAGCGAGGAAGGGGACATAACTTCTTTTGAAACCGTCGACGCGGAAGCGACGAAGAACGCAGACACCAATGACATCAATTACAATGCCTTAGAGGTGGCGGGAGATGTCTTCTTCAAAATAAAGCAATCGGGCAGCAGCGTAGCGTCGTCTACAGAAGTTGTCATCAATTATTGGAATGTCAAAGATAGTGAAGTTCTAGCAGCACCTACGGATGCTTGTTCTGGAGACGGTGGTGGGTCTGTGGATGAAGTTTCCTGCACTGCTAGCAGTCTAATCATGGGTGCTCAGTCACCAGTAACTTTTGACAAAGCTTGCAACACTTGCGAAACCGCTAAACCTTCACCTGGCAGAGCGGAGGAAGGGGAGACAACTATCGACATAAGTGAAAATCACGATCCGTCAAGGCTCATAGAGGGAAGCCTCCGGCGCGAGGTCAACAATAACATTGTTTTCGTTCACGATAGCGAAACGAACACGGACTTTGTAGGGTCAGTGAACTTTGACAAGGAAGGAGAAGATGACAGTAAGACATCAGTAAAATCACCAGGCCATGACCAGCTTATTGTGTGCGATGAGTACCTGTTAGAAGGTTTGCTGAAAAGTGAACCTGGGAAGAAAAAAGCTGATGCAACTACCGGAACTGACGTAGCTGTTCAGAGAAGCAACAAGACAACTCATAATGTCGGAGTCAGCACGAGCTTCAGTAAACTGCTGAGAGTTGTCGAACCTTTAACAAGTGCTAATCAGGAGTGCGGAACACTGGAAAGTGTGAATGTAGTCGCTCTAGACTGTGAGGAGATGGATACTGTTGTAACTGTTTTTAATGGAGAAAAGATTGAAACCGTTACCAGAACTGATATTCACGGCAAGAAGATTAAAACTGTAACTGTTGACGGTGAAGAGGTGGAGACTGTTACAACCGAAATTAACTGTGACGAGATTGAAACTGTTACAACCGCGATTGACGGTGAAGAGGTGGGATCTGTTACAACTGCGATTCACGGTGAAAAGATTGAAACTGTTACAACCGCATTTGACGGTGAAGATGTCGAAACTGTTACAAAAGCTGTCACATGTGACGAGATCGAAACTGTTACAACAGCTGTAGATGGTAAAGAGATGGAAACTGTTACAACCGCTACTCACGGTGAAAATACTGGAACAGTTACAACCGCTTTAGTGGATGAAGAAATCAAAACTGTTACAACTATACTTAATTGTAACGAGACTGAAACTGTTATGACCTCAATAGATGGCCAAGAGATAGAAACTGTTACATCTGCTACTCATGGTGACAAAACTGAAACTGTTACAGCCTTTTTTGTCGATGAACATATCGCAAGTGTTATAACCACACTTAACTGTGAGGAGATCGAAACTGTTACAACATCAGTAGATGGTGAAGAATTAGAAACTGTTACATCTGCTACTCATGGTGACAATACTGAAACTGTCACAACCTCTTTTGTTGACGAACATATCGAAAGTGTAACAACCACACTTAATTGTAACGAAATTGAAACTGTTACAACCTCTGTAGATGGTGAAGAAATAGAAACAGTTACATCCGATACTCATGATAAAAAACTCGAGACTTTTAGACCATCTTTGACAGACGAAGCAATTGCAACTGTTACAACCGCAATTAACTGTGAAGAGATCAAAACTGTTACAACCGCAGTTAACTGTGAAGAGATCAAAACTGTTACAACCGCAATTAACTGTGAAGAGATCAAAACTGTTACAACCGCAGTTAACTGTGAAGTGATCAAAACTGTTACAACCGCAGTTAACTGTGAAGAGATCAAAACTGTTACAACCGATGTTGATATAGCGCAGATCGATACTGCTACAAGCACAATTAATTGTGAAAATACTGTTGTCACGTCATTTAATTTTGAAGAGGTAGAAACTGTTACAACCAATGTTAACAGTTCCGAAGTGGAGAAAATCGCAATCGCCGCAACTTGTCAAGAGGTCGGATCTGTCTCTACCATACTTGTTGATGAAAAAGTCGAAAATGTTTCAAATTCAGTCAGTTATGAAGACTTCGATACGGTTAGTGTAGTAACTGATGATACACAGGTCGAAAATGTTACAGATGTTGTAACTATCGACACCGTTACTACCGTTGTTAATGATCGAGATGTGGATGTTGTCTCCTCTGTTGTCAGTGATGAAGGAGAAGAAGCTGTTTTGACTTCTATCAAAGCTGAAGATATCGAAACTTACACAGTGACTCAAGAGACTGAAAACCAAGTTGGATCGCGGACATTGCCAGTGACGTTTTCAGACGTGACCAATCAAACTCTGGTCCTGACGTCATCGATGATCACACGCTGTTTTGACTCTGAGAACAGTGCACTTGACTTCAGTGCCAGTCAGGAAGAATGCAGTGGCCTGCAATTCCAAGACAGTCGTAAACAAAGAGAAAATAACAACGTTCGGTGTGATGGCATCATCGAACACAACAGGGTTGAGAAAAAATGTTGCCATGACAACAAAAGTGAAAGGAAAGAAAATATTGGGGTCGATATGAGGCAGTTCCAACCGTCAGCTAATTCCACCTTTGTGTGCACTGCTGCACTAGATGACACGGCGAACTTTGATCTGTCTTCAATCCTGTCTGATCCTTCGCTGACCATTATTCCATCTGATTTTGATTCCAGCAACCAAACTGCACAGGAGATGGATCTTAAAGTGGAAGACAGTCTGTAATGACTATATCTATATAGTGAATATACATATTCTTGGTGTGTGCTGGAGCAAAGAATCAAATTTCAATTGACGAATGTAATCTAAGGTCAATTTACAACTGCATAACATTGCTATAACTGAGATACACATTAATATAAATTGAGATAAATCTTTTACTTGCATATTGTTGAAATAATTATAAAGAGTCGTTATGAGAAAATGCCAAACGATCAAAATATTGAAATATAAACCACATCAACGGAAACTAATGTTCATACCATCTTAAAAGTGAGATGACTCCCACACTTCATTTCGGTGAACTATTCCTTAAACCACCATAATATAAAGGTAACGTGTACAGCACCTTCATTTAATATTCACGCCATCATAAAATTACATCATCTTTACATTGAGTTAATCCTCACACCATACCACTGTACCCCTTTAATACCAAATTAATTCCCGCACTGTTAGTTATAATTCTTTCACAGTAGTCTCAAGGGAGATAATTCTATCATTACTATAATTTACATATATAATCTTCACACCCGTCAGTAAACTGAGATAATCGTTCCACAAATAATTAGATAATCAGTTATTGTTCTGTTTTAGTATTATTGTTTTAGGTTGCTGTTAAATAAAAATGTTTTATATTAATGTGATGTATTAGTGTTAGTTTGTGTATTAGTGTATTTCTTTCCTTAATAATAAATGATCCCCCCAAAAAGAAATTGAGACTGGACTTATCCAGTGTTTTAGACCATAGGCTCATTAAATTAAAAATTAGGTTTTGACATGCAATTTGTACATTCTAATTGCTTATATAACTCCGGACTTAGAGAATTTTTTTTAAAGGTAGAAGGTCTAGATGTCTACAGCCAAAGTTTTCTAGATATAGAGAGTCAAGATCCAACTAGTGAAGTTTTTATTTTTTTTAAGATTCAGGGTCTATACAGCCCGACAAAGTTTTCTAGATATAGAGAGTCCAGGTCCAATTAGTGAATTTTTATTAATTTTAAGATTCAGGGTCTAAATCTCTACAGCAAGTCAAGGTTTTCTATATGCTAAGTTTAGATCTCTACAGCCCGACAAAGTTTCCTAGATAAGAGGGTCTAGATCTCAACAGCCAGTAAAGGTTTTCTAGATACAGAGTGTAGATCTCCACAATCAGTGAAGTTATTTTAGATACATGACCTAAAGCTCTAGAGACAGTCAGTGTTTTCTAGATACATGACCTAGATATCATAAGGTTTTCTAGATATACAGTCTAGATCTATACAGTCTGCCAAAGTTTACTACTTTGAAAGAACCATGGGATCCACCTTAGTGCAAAAGACCAATAGATTCCTCTATAGCTATCCATGACTACCACTGTAAGAGACCAATAGATTCCTCTATAGCTATCCATGACTACCACTGTAAGAGACCAATAGATTCCTCTATAGCTATCCATGACTACCACTGTAAGAGACCAATAGATTCCTCTATAGCTATCCATGACTACCATTGTAAGAGACCAATAGATTCCTCCATAGCTATCCATGACTACCACTGTAAGAGACCAATAGATTCCTCTAAACTAAAGCTATCCATGACTACCACTGTAAGAGACCAATAGATTCCTGCATAGCTATTATCCATGATTACCACTGTAAGAGACCAATAGATTCCTCCATAGCTATCCATGACTACCACTGTAAGAGACCAATAGATTCCTCAATAGCTATCCATGACTACCACTGAAAGATCCACTGACTCCTTGTATGTTTTTCACCATGATATTGAGTAAAAGCAAAGAGTTACACTAACCTGCCGGCTTAGTTTAAATATGTATAATGTTTTGCTTTGGCAATTTTTACTCCATGGCCTTCAACATGTTTCTATCCTAACTATTGTCTTCATCAACTACTACAGCATGGTAAACCTAGCTATCTTTGTCCCCATTAGCTACCCCAGAACTGATACAGCATGGTTCAAACCTAGCTATCTTTTCCCCATCATCTACCCCCAAACTACTACTGCATGGTTTAGACCTAGCTATCTTTGTCCTCATCATTTACCCCAGGACTGATGCTACATAGAATGAGTAAACATTACATTTATCGACTGGTCAAACAGAACACTTTCACAACTCATTATCAATTTATAAGCCTACCCCCCCCCCAGCAGCGTAAAGGGGGACAATTATAATCAAATGAACTTCGTATCAAGGACGGAATAAATGTTGCATCTCTGTAGATATATATATATATATTGATATTTTAAAAAAATCTAAGTAGGCAGACTGTAATCTTGTACTGTAATCACTTGCTATAATAAAATGTTACCAGTCTTGTACTGTAACCATTTGTTACATTAAACTGTTACCAATCTTGCACTGTAATCACTTGCTATATTAAACTGTTAACAGTCTTGTACTGTAACCACTTGTTACATTAAACTGTTACCAATCTTGCACTGTAATCACTTGCTATATTAAACTGTTAACAGTCTTGTACTGTAACCACTTGTTACATTAAACTGTTACCAATCTTGCACTGTAATCACTTACTACGTTAAACTATTACCAACAATTCACTGTTAATTCAATATTACTTGCTACATTAAATTATTACCAATATTGTACAGTAAACTTACATTAAACTATTACCAGTCGTACACTGTAACCATTTTCTGTATTAAACAATTATTAATTTTACACTGTAATCACTTGCTACATTAAACTAATTACCCCAATCTTGCACTGTAGCCAATAGTTACATTAAACTGTTAACAATCTTGTATTGCAACCACTTACTGTGTTAAACTGTTACCAATCTTGTATTGTAATATTCACTTGTTACGTTAAACTGTTACCAATCGTACACTGTAATCACTTGTTACATTAAGTTTTACCAGTCTTGCACTGTAACCACTTGTTACGTTAAACTATTACCATTCTTGTAATATTGCTTGCTACATGAAACTGTTACCAATCTTGCACTGTAACCACTTGCTACATTAAACTATTACCAATCTGCACTATAGCCATGGCTATATTAAACTTACCACTTTTGAACTGTAACTATTTGTTATATTAAATTTTCACCATAATCTTTCATTCGAGTCTTATTTAATATTTCATCATTAAAGTGTTCACTCATTGTCTGGTGTGGTTGTGTTTGAAGGAGTAACAACATTTTGTTTCTTGTTAAATGTCGCAAACTGTCGGGCCATTATCTAATCATGTACTGTGTGTGACGTTGGCTCGTTCATAGTGCGGAGAGTGAGAAGTGAAGTCTACAAATAACTACCATTCATAGTTAAATTGTCCACACCAGTAGGTAAATGGAATCCACATAATACCAGTTATTTCTTTTCTGTAATACCATTCATAGTTAAATTGTCCACACCAGTAGGTAAATGGAATCCACATAATACCAGTTATTTCTTTTCTGTAATACCATTCATAGTTAAATTGTCCACACCAGTAGGTAAATGGAATCCACATAATACCAGTTATTTCTTTTCTGTAATACTATTCATTTACAACGCGCTCTTCATCTACAAAGGTGCGCTTAATGTTTCGATCACGGAATTGTTCTACAACAAAGGAGCAGTCTGTGTCCTCTTCCTTTCCATCAGTAGATGCCTAGCAATCGCTACGCTTGATTACAATTTAGCAGTCTGTGTCCTCTTCCTTTCCATCAGTAGATGCCTAGCAATCGCTACGCTTGATTACAATTTAGCAGTCTGTGTCCTCTTCCTTTCCATCAGTAGATGCCTAGCAATCGCTACGCTTGATTACAATTTAGCAGTCTGTGTCCTCTTCCTTTCCAGCAGTAGATGCCTAGCAATCGCTACGCTTGATTACAATTTAGCAGTCTGTGTCCTCTTCCTTTCCATCAGTAGATGCCTAGCAATCGCTACGCTTGATTACAATTTAACAGTCTGGTCGGAAGTCCTCCTATCACCCACTGTCAGTCGGTCAGCTGCTGCGCTCTGTGACTACACGTTCTAAGAGAAATCACCCCCTTCCGTCAGCTTTAGCTTGTAAAGAGCGTGAAAAAATTAAATGACCATTAACACTTTGGTCTTGATTAAGCAAGAATGATTTTCTAGCACCACAGTGATCAAATTGGAAAATGAAGTCATAAGGAAATCCAATAGAAACATAAGGAAGCTCTGCCAATGAATTCTGGAATAACTGGGAATTTTTTGTGTAACGATCCAGGCTGGTCTCACATTCACTCTCTCTTTAACACTCATCAAACGTTATTTTAGCAATTAATGAATACTTTATTTTAGCAATTAATGAATACTTTATTTTAGTAATTAATGAATACTTTATTTTAGTAATTAATGAATACAGTTATTAGTTCACTCTCTCTTTAACACTCATCAAACTTTATTTTAGTAATTAATGAATACTTTATTTTAGCAATTAATGAATACTTTATTTTAGCAATTAATGAATACTTTATTTTAGCAATTAATGAATACTTTATTTTAGTAATTAATGAATACTTTATTTTAGTAATTAATGAATACTTTATTTTAGCAATTAATGAATACTTTATTTTAGTAATTAATGAATACTTTATTTTAGTAATTAATGAATACTTTATTTTAGTAATTAATGAATACTTTATTTTAGTAATTAATGAATACTTTATTTTAGCAATTAATGAATACTTTATTTTAGTAATTAATGAATACTTTATTTTAGCAATTAATGAATACTTTATTTTAGCAATTAATGAATACAGTTATTAGTTCACTCTCTCTTTAACACTCATCAAACTTTATTTTAGCAATTAATGAATACTTTATTTTAGCAATTAATGAACACAGTTATTAGTTCACTCTCTCTTTAACACTCATCAAACTTTATTTTAGTAATTAATGAATACTTTATTTTAGTAATTAATGAATACAGTTATTAGTTCACTATAAGTGAAAAAACGAATTTAAGCTACATGCCTTCATTAGAAATTATTTATTTTTCCAAATATAGTCACGTAGAGTTAAACGGAGAAATATTTACTGATAAAAATTTAGATATAAAAATCTCTAATTCACAAAATGTTATTTTAGAGATCCAAGTCTGTTACGTCAGACTTGCTACAAGGTTCCAAAATGGTGGCTACTTAGATTTAATTGTGCAAATATATTATATCACATGGAGCCTTGGAACATAAGAAAATATCTTAGTATTATAAGACATCATACAAAGTTACACATCAATAAAATACATTTCTACTTAGCTGAAAGAAAAGCAAGAAAATTACATTTCTATTTAGCTGAAAGAAAAGCATGAAAATTACAAGCTCGAATTTACAACTATATTTTACTCATGATACGGCATTGATCACGTGGCTTCCAGGTGCAGACTGGAGAACACATCTATCTGCGTGTATGGTTCCTCGCCTAGTGGAGGACAAGGTTTATTTTTCTTACAATGCGGGCTTGCCCGCTCCCACTCCAGGATTCCTCTAACTCCCGGGGAGTTACAGTTGGCCAGTGTGTGGTCATTGGTCAGTTATGACATATCATGCAATCTACCTGTTTGACTACAACCGTTTAGTTCACCGACAATGTTTTCTCAGGGTATCATCTAGCTAGAAGAACACGTACTCTTTCCCTTACGTATTACTCTTAACGTGTAGTGCATGATGTCTACTTAAAAACTTTCACTACATAAATATTAGCAACATAAATAAAGTGGGAAACAAATTTATAATAAGAATTTCATAAACAGAATGCAAATAGAAATATCTGACATATAAAAGAAGGAATGAAAATATTTGTCACGTCATGTATGATAAATATATTCCGATCTCTTCAAACTTATGGTAGTATTTTCTTCCTGTCCATGTATATCTTTCTTCTTAGCCCTGGAACTCTCTTGTCCAGTTTATGGTATTATATTCTCGCTATCCATGGTACGATATCTTTCTTCTTAGCCCTGGAACTCTTTTTTCCAGATTATGGTATTATATTCTTCCTATCCATGTATATCTTTCTTCTTAGCCCTGGAACTCTCTTTTCCAGTTTATAGTATTATATTCTCGCTATCCATGGTACGATATCTTTCTTCCTAGCCCTGGAACTCTCCCAATCCATGGTACTGTATGTCTGTCTGCTCTTCTCTTTACATATGCTTTATATTCATGATACCATATCTCTCCTTACTCTTGGCGTGATATCTTTCCTACCATGGAAAATTTCTTTCCATACCCATGGTACTATATTTAAGCATACTCTTGGCTTGACTTCTCCATACCCATGGTACTATATACATACATATCCCTTTTCGACATGAAAGTTTGCGGTCGTCTACTAACACAACGAAAATTAAAAGCGACTGTGGATGCCTAAGTCATTGAATAACGGAAACATATTTTATTGTTTTGTTGCCAAGTTTTTGTTTCTCTATCAAGCTTTAGAAGATCAAAATGGATTCTCTTTCTAATTTACTTATGAAAATTGACTTTTTGTTTATTTTATTCCCAAATTTTATATTTGTTGTTTTTAAATAAAAGGATAAATTGTTTCGTTTTTAATGCTAGGGAACAAAATAAAAACTATTATCACAATTTGATTCTTAGAGTGAGTGAAGCAAGTTAATTATTCTTGACCCCCATTCCTCTGTTTCGAGTTTCCAGCCTTCTAAAAACAACCGAACAGCTCCATCAACTCAATTGCATCGTTCGTGGAAATTCCTTGGCTGTGACTGATTAAAACATTGATCTCTTCCCTTTACCACAAATATTAAAAGACTGAGCATTTTCATTTGTTGGCTTTCTTTCAACTTTTTGATGCCAGGATATTCCCCCCCCACCCCTACCCCCACGCCAACAGACACATTCCCAACTCCGGCTAACAATATATATATTTCGCCACAACACCCAAGTTAAATATTATGTATGGAATGTCTTTCTTCCAGCTTAGTAATCTTAAACTGTAGATAACTTTTCCCATTATCTTAATCTGTAGACACTTCTTTCAGGCATCTTAATCTGTATCTGTAGACACCTTTTTAGTCATTTTAATCTGTAGACACCTCTTTCAGGCTTCTTAATCTGTAGACACCTCTTTTAGGTTTCTTAATCTCTAGACATCTCTTTAAGGTTCTTAATCTGTAGACACCTCTTTCAATCATTTTAATCTGTAGACATCTCTTTAAGGTTCTTAATCTGTAGACATCTATTTCAGGCTTCTTAAGCTGACAACTCTTTCAGTCATTTTAATCTGTAGATATCTCTTTCAGGCTTCTTAATCCGTACATACCTCTTTCAAGTTTTAAAAATCTGTAGATGCACTTATTAATCTATAAAGATACCTTTCAGATATATAACCTGTAGATAATCTCAGTTTTTGAAAAATCTTTAGATGCCTCTTCAGGCTTCTTAATCTGTAGATATCTCTTTCAGTCTTTTTAACATGTCGATACCTCTTTCTTTTAGATGCCTCTCTCAGGCTACTTAATCAGTAATAGCTCTTTCAATCATCTTAATTTGTAGAAACCTCTTTCATTTTCTTAATCTGTAGACATCTCTTTCAGTCATCATAATCTGTACACATCTCTTTGAGTCATCTTAATCTGTAGATACCTCTTTCAGTTTTCTTACTCTATCTCTTTCAGTTTTTTTAAAAAAACATGTAAATACATCTTTCAGTCTTCTTAATTTGTAGATACCTCTTTAGGTCACTTTTAGATACCTCTCATTATTTTCAGCTTAATCTGTAGATACCTCTTGCATTCTTCGTAATCTCTAGACATATCTTTTAGTCATCTTATTCTGTAGATACCTCTTTCAGTTTTCTTACCCTGTAGACATCTTTTCAGCCATCTTAATATGTAGACATTTCTTTCAGGGCTTCTTAATCTGTAGACATCTCTTTCAGTCATCTTAATCTGTAGATAAATTTTTCATTTAAAAGAACATGTAGATGCCTCTTTCAGCGTTCTTAATCTATAGACATATCTTTCAGTCTTTTTTTAACCTGTAGATTCTCTCTCACTCTATTTAATCTGTAGATGACTCTTTCAGCTGTTTTTAATCTGTAGGTATCTTCTTCAGTCATCCTAATCTGTAGATACCTTTTTTAGTCTTTTTAATCTGTAGACAACTCTTTCAGTCTTCTTAATCTTAACCTCTTTCAGTCATCTTTCATCTCTAGATATCTCTCACACTTTACATCTTAATCTGCAAACACCTCTCACACCATTCTTAATCAGTCGATGCCTCTCGCATTCTTAATCCGTAGACACAACGTTTAGTCATCTTAATCTGCAGATACCTCTTTCAGTTTTCTTAATTTGAAGATACCTCTTTCAGTCATCTTAATCTTTGGACATCTCTTTCAGTCTTCCTAATCTGTAGATATATCTCTCAGTCATCTTAATCTCTAGATACCTCTTTCATTCTTGTCATTATAGTCTGTAATCGTCTCATTCTATCAGGTCATCTTAATATGAAGATGTCTCAGATTTGTCATCTTACATGTAGACATTTGCTTGTCAACATACACTATGGATATATATTTTAGTGTTGTTAATTTCAATAAATGATAAAATGATGCCATTCAGCTCTGATATTTAACTAATTTATAGATGTCTCTTTCAGCTTCTTTAATTCCTACAATGGTCTCTGTTACTTTTGGCAACCTCTTTAATCGATATAACTCTTTAAAGTGTTGTCAGTTTCATTTATAACGTGTTCTTTCTGTCGTGTAATATAACTTGTAGATATCTGTTAGTATTGTCAATTTTATTTATTTATTTATTAGTATGTCTCTGATAGATACAATATTATCTACAGCTTTTCCAAAATCTCTATTTAGTACTGCCATCACTTGTATGTTTCTCATGGGTTCAGTGTTCTTTAAAGCCCTACCAAAAGTCTGTACGAATACTGCCCTCTCATGGTACGTTATTGATGGGTTCACTGTTCTCTAAAAGCCCTGCCAAAAGTCTCTGTACGAATACTGCCCTCTCATGCTACGTTACTGATGGGTACAGTGTTCTCTAAAGCCATTTCTTTGCCAAAAGTCTCTGTACGAATACTGCCCTCTCATGGTACGTTACTGATGGGTACAGTGTTCTCTAAAGCCCTTTTTTTGCCAAAAGTCTCTGTACGAATACTGCCCTCTCATGGTACGTTACTGATGGGTATAGTGTTCTCTAAAGCCCTACCAAAAGTCTCTGTACGAATACTGCCCTCTCATGTATGTTACTGATGGGTATAGTGTTCTCTAAAGCTCTGCCAAGTGTGATTTAAAAAAAAATAGTATTATTCATCATTAGCATATTTATCCTCGGTACTCTAATATCCCAAACTTGCCAAGTTTCTCTTTGCTTTAGTATTGTCTGCACAAGTGGGTTCACGAAAACTAAGCCCTACGGGTGCACTAGTACTTTACGAGCTTAACTTAAACGTTCCGTTTAGGAAAATCATTAGTTGCTCGGAGAAATTCTCGTTCTGCAGAAAAATAAAGGATACACAAAAAGCTTTCTTCATTTATCTGTTATCTCTGTGAAGTGTGATTTAAACTGCCAAGTAACCATGATTGCAACATTACACGGTATATCTGTCTTAGTGCTGGGGTTAAAGATAAAGGAACAGAAAATCTGTTGTGTTTGTCACAGCTAGTGTTAAAGATAACGGAGCAGAAAGTCTGGTGTATTTGTCACTGCTAGTGTTAAAGATAAAGGAACAGAAAACCTGTTGTATTTGTCACTGCTAGTGTTAAAGATAACGGAGCAGAAAGTCTGGTGTATTAGATTTATAGATAAAAGTCTGTTTACATCAATTTCTGTCGATAAAGCACAACACTGAAATATACGAGTTTTCATAACATACCACGAACTCTTTCCTGAATTTTGAAAAGTTTTATTGATAAAGCAGGAATGTTACGTATTCATAACAAGAAGTGTATGGTTCTGAAGAAGAGAGAGCTATACAGTTCGATACAGTACAGTTAGAGTAAATTCAAAGGTTATATTTGCACCCAAACAATCATAGCAGACATGTTCTTTTCCTCACACTTTATATAACACATTATTTTTGTCAGCCTTAGATGTTTGTTTTGAATCCACAGAAGAAATCTAATCAATACATGTCAATGCAAAACATAAACTGCATTGGCTTTTACACAAAATATATTCTTTAAGCAATTCTAAACTTTTCGTCAGGTATGCATTTTAAAATGAATTCCTCCCCTCTAAAAAATATATATATCTCTTATATATCCGCTCACTGTCTATTCACATACACTTCTCTATTTGCTAAAGCTTTTAGAGACAAACTTTATTTTTTTAACTTATACATAATTATACTTTCACAAACACAGATACCCTTCTTGACACCCCCCCCCCCAATTGATCCACTTCTTTATTTGCTCAGATATTTTTACGAAAATAAAACTCACTTTTCTGTTCACATACCCGTCACAAAACAACGCGGATACACTTCTTTATTTGATCGTCAGCCTGTCACGAACATACAGTTCTCTTCTCGTGCGCGGTATTACTGTCACGCATTACAAACTTTTTCAGTGCACTGCGCCCTTTCCAAGTGCACGTGTATTACACTCTTTCAGTGCACTGCGTCCTTTCCAAGTGCACGTGTATTACACTCTTTCAGTGCACTGCGCCCTTTCCAAGTGCACGTTTATTACACTCTTGTAGTGCACTGCGTCCTTTTCAGGTGCACATGTACTACATTCAAGCCAATAATGAAATAACTGGGAAGCGAAAAGGGAAAACTACTCGTGCCCCCCCCCCCCTCTCCGCAGTATCTGCCGACAAGTGAAATACACATACTTGCAATCAAATATACCCACATTACTTCATTTAATTTCATTTAAGAAAATTAAAAGCAAAACATGAAAGAAAAAGGAAAAAATCCGCAAACAGAAACTGATAAGGTAGAACCAACAGAAATAATTAGCAAAGCTATCCATAAAATAAGCAAACAAACACCCCCCACCCCCCACCCCCAACAAACCAAAACTAGTAAACAGCGGAATATTAAATTACATAGGCAATAAGAAAAGATATTAAATTGGAAATACAAAACAAGAAGAATTTACAATGAGATTTAAAAATGGCTGTTTTAGAATACTTATAACTATCAACACTAAATCTGACATGAATTCGTTATTTCCATGACGTTTGACTGTGTGTCATGTTGTCATTTAATTGCATCCAAGTGAAATACCTGGAGAGAATAAAAAAAAATTAAGCTACATTTATTTTGTACCACGTTAATATTTCAGTAAATGGCCTTAATACCACATTATTTCAGTTAAATGGTCTTAGTACGATATTAATATTTCAATTAAATGGCTTTAGTACCACATTAATATTTCAGTAGATGGCCTTAGTACCATATTAATATTTCAATTAAATGACCTTAGTACCACATTAATATTTCAATTAAATGGCCTTAGTACCACATTAATATTTCAATTAAATGGCCTTAGTATCACATTAATATTTTAGTAAATGGCCTTAGTACCACATTCATATTTCAATTAAATGGCCTTAGTACCATATTAATATTTCAATTAAATGGCCTTAGTACCATAATATTTCAATTAAATGGCCTTAGTACCATATTAATATTTCAATTAAATGATCTTAGTACCACATTAATATTTCAATTATATGGCCTTAGTATCACATTAATATTTCAGTAAATGGCCTTAGTACCACATTAATATTTCAATTAAATGGCCTTAGTATCACATTAATATTTCAGTAAATGACCTTAGTACCAAATCAATATGTGCTCAGTAAAATGGCTTGGAAGGGGGCCACAATAAATGTTTAAATGATCTTGACAGACAGCAGGAAAATTATTACATTAAAATAAAATTGTTGTAAATCTCAGCTCATATAATTAAAGCACCCTATCAGAGGGAGGAATTTAAAAAATATTTGGTGTTAGTAGGTAGTGTGAAAATGTATGGTGTTTTATGAGAAGTAAGAAATGCAATGATCATTGGGCAGTCTAAAAATGTGTGGTTCTTTACGAGACGTAATATATGCGATGTTCAGTGGGTAGTCTAAAAATGTGTGGTACTTTACGAGACGTAAGATGTGCAATAATCAGTAGGTAGTTAGAAAATATGTAAAATTTTAGGAGGCATTTAGTGTGTCTTATGAAAATGTATGGTAATAAAAATGTTTTAAGATATATGTGAATCTGAATGGTCGTAAGAAAATATGTAACATTAGTAGTATGTGTCTTACTAAATATGTAATAGCAGTATTTGGATGTCTTACTAAATATGTAGCATTAGTAGTATTTGGGTGTCTTAATAAATATGTAACATTAGTAGTATTTGGGTGTCTTAATAAATATGTAACATTAGTAGTATTTGGGTGTCTTAATAAATATGTAACATTAGTAGTATTTGGGTGTCTTAATAAATATGTAACATTAGTAGTATTTGGGTGTCTTAATAAATATGTAACATTAGTAGTATTTGGGTGTCTTAATAAATATGTAACATTAGTAGTATTTGGGTGTCTTACTAAATATGTAACATTAGTAGTATTTGTGTGTCTTACTAAATATGTAACATTAGTAGTATCTGTAGGTCTTACTAAATATGTAGCATTAGTAATATTTGTGTATCTTACTAAACTACATTAGTAGTATTTGTGGGTCTTACTAATATGTAGCATTAGTAGCATTTGTGGTTTATCTCAACATGTAATATTAGTATTATATGAGGGTCTTACTAAACATGTAACACTAGTAGTATCTGTTGGTCAATCAAAAGAAATCAAATGAAAAAATATTAGCTTAAGAATGTGACTTCTGGTTTAATTATTTAGTTTATCATGCAAGAATTAGATGTTCGGTGGGTCATAGGAACGTTTTAATGATTTAAAATGATTTGTAATGTAGGAAAAGAGATATCCGTTGGGTCTTAAGAATGTTTTATTGATTTATATTTAGTGTGTATTATAGGAAAAGAGATATCTAGTGGGTCTTAAGAATGTTTTATTGATTTATAGTTAGTTTGTAATGAATGAAAAGAGATATCTAGTGGGTCTTAAGAATGTTTTATTGATTTAATTATTTAGTTTGTAATGTAGGAAAAGAGATATCTAGTGGGTCTTAAGAATGTTTTATTGATTTAATTATTTAGTTTGTAATGTAGGAAAAGAGATATCTAGTGGGTCTGAAGAAATATTTTCCCACTAGTATTATTAAAAGCAATAAGTCCAAAATATCAATACCTGTACCTATATAAACCTATTGTCTATTAATATAATAAAACGAAATATTTTTCCCTAGTATTAATAAAAGCAATAAGTCCAAAATGCCAATTAAGTTGACCTTTATTCAGTCGATTAACGAAAACCTATTTTTAGTCATTGCTTACGTCTCGATCTATAAACAAAACTGAATCTTTTCACTAGCATGCTTTATTGAGTGGACGTTATTTGTACCTACACTAACACCAGGTAAAGGAAGGGTTACACAGTAAATGAAGACCATAAAGAACTGCGGTAAAGGAAGGGTTACACAGTAAATAAAGACCATAAAGAACTGCGGTAAAGGAAGGGTTACACAGTAAATAAAGACCATAAAGAACTGCGGTAAAGGAAGGGTTACACAGTAAATAAAGACCATAAAGAACTGCGGTAAAGGAAGGGTTACACAGTAAATAAAGACCATAAAGAACTGCGGTAAAGGAAGGGTTACACAGTAAATGAAGACCATAAAGAACTGCGGTAAAGGAAGGGTTACACAGTAAATGAAGACCATAAAGAACTGCGGTAAAGGAAGGGTTACACAGTAAATGAAGACCATAAAGAACTACGGTAAAGGAAGGCTTACACAGTAAATGAAGACCGTAAAGAACTGCGCTATGTGGAAAAAACACTGTTTCATGCTTGATTTACAAGTTACAACACTCAGTATGTATAGCGCAGCGCCACGAGCTTATTTTGTGCTATGGAGTCACGAATGGAGTGGTTTTGTTTTGTTTTGTTTTGTTTTGTTTTTTGTAGCAAACTTCAAACGGAGTTTATACTCTTTTTCATTTTACTGTTCAGAGCTACGAACAACCATATAGACATCACCATCAACAACAAAGCCAACATAACTACACACACGCGAACATTTACATATGTGAACATCCATTCACACATTTCAGAACGCACACACTTACACAAAGTAATACACACATACGTACATATATATTTTTATAAACAGCTACGAAGAGAACAGATTTCATAAACTAACAACCCCCCCCCCCCAAAAAAAAAAAAAAGTTTGCTAAACAAAAATAGACACAAATGCCTATACAAACACCAAGAAAGAGCACATGTTTATACAAAACAGTAACAAGATATATGCATGTTTTCACAGTCACTAACAAGATATCTACACGTTTTCACAAGCACTAACAAGATATATTCATGTTTTCACAAACATTAACAAGATAAGTACGTTTTCACAAACACTAACAAGATATATACGTTTTCATAAACACTAACAAGATATCTACATGTTTTCACAAACACTAACAAGATATCTATATGTTTTCACAAACACTAATAAAAAAACAACAACAGATGCATACTATAAGCACTAAAGAAAACAATCATAAATGTTATACACAAGCCAGCAAAAAATGACCCTACTACACACAGTACGACCAATCAAATTCATAGATTCACACACAAGTTACTCGCATAAAATTTCAATGCAGAAAGCGAATTTGAAACAGAAGAGCCAAAGTGCTTTATCGATGTCAGTGAAATCGACAAGTTCTTATTCAAGGTAAAATACTACGAACGCGCTACAGACAAAACCTAGATAATGTAAATCAGATACTCTAGCCAGTTACTGTAGCACAACATGTAACACATCCGAATTGGTGTATACGTTTGATATATGAACAGTTTGTGTATTTCACTCAGTTCACGGACAACGGGAGTATAAGAGATTACTTAATGCACGCAATAAAAAAGCAGGAATTTACTAAATACATTCTCTTTGTTGAAATGTTGTATGGAATCATCATGACAACACTCTCTAGGCACCAGCAGTAGGACACAATAGACATCAAATAGGATAAAAACATCCAAACCGATGACGATGAAAATCATCACCGACATATATCACTTATCCGAGAGAACCGGCAATCCATGCACACTTTGAAGGGGTCATTCAGACAGCAGCGATATAAAGTTTATTATTTTTGTTTACACAAGTCATTCACATTGATACATTCGTCAAGTAATGTGAGGTGTCGTCGTATAATTAAATCCAAATGAGTAAAATATGTTTTTCGGTATGATGCTATTCTATTTTGTCAGTGAAATTAGGAAGTAAGATAAGAAAGTGTGAACGAGTGTAACGAAAATGTCGACCTCTGATCTCATCGCGAGTTGTTTCTCTACGCCTGTTTCTTCACGGCAACAAACCTACTTCCGGTCGCTGAACTATATCGAACGGAACACGGTGAAGTAACAGTAACATGCGGATTATTAACTCTGACAGTGAAAGCCTGGCTTAGCAACTGATGTTAAAGGAAAAGTCAGGATTTGTTTAGTTAATTTAAGATGAATTGGAACTCAGAATGAGTAAACCCTTAGCAGACATTTCTGAAAAATCGGAACGTGTGATATAAACAAAAGCTGTCACTAAACGATTAATTAAAGGATAAACCTGGAAGTCACGTGGACTGACGGACGTTGTGGTATTGGGGGAAAAGTCACCCTGACATTCACAGTGGGGGGAGGGAGCAGACCTGGTTGTTATAACTGCCCTGCTGCAAGATTTCTACGGCTCACACTCTCGGACAAATAGCGCCATTGTGTAAACTGAAATTATTCTGAAGTTTTATTGTGAAGACTGCGCAAGTCGTTCCTATAGCACAGAATCAGGCTTCTTGAGCTAAATATAGATTTACTAAGTCGTGAATAAAAAGAGCGACATGCTACTCTTGTTTAACTAACGACTGAATTGTATAAATTAAAATTCATTTGAGTGTATTAAGAAATTTTACTGAGGAGAGAAAGAAGAACGAGTGTGATAAATCGCTTTAATTCTTAGTGAATGCTGTACAGAGTTAATTTTTTTTTCCCGAAAGAGGAAGAACAAAATGTTTGATTTTTAGAGTTTAAGCGCAGATTTTAGTATTCCAACAGGAGATATGACGCTAGTCAAATGTGTTGCATCAAGAAGAACAACAGTTTTTGTGTCATTAGATATAACTGCAATATAAAGTATCGCACAGACCACTAACAGTGACACTCCTGTCATCTTAAAATACGTCAGAATTAAAAGGTATTGACATATAAGCTTTACATTCTGACGTCATTCTCAAATTTAAAATAAGGTGTTAAACAAATTTATAATAAGGTGTTAAATAAAATTTATAATAAGATGTTAAATCAAATTTATAATAAGGTGTCAAATCAAATTTATGATAAGGTGTCAAATCAAGCATCCCTGCATTGGTTTTAACAAAGAAAATTGTGAACATAAAAAGAAAGTGTTAAAGGACATTTTCAATATAATATTATAATGTTCTCGCCAACAAATATTAAATAGTTATACAATATCATGCACAACGCGTCATCGTCGAACATAACAGTATCATCACGTATCAGTAGCGAGCAATGACGTTTGATGGCATCCTCACACATGATAGTAATCACAACATGCATTAATGACCAAAACAAGATGACATCATCTATTACATGGCAATAGTCATCACATGTATGAATGACCAAAATACATGGCAGTAGTCATCACGTGCATTAATGACCAACATAAGATGTCGTCATCTGATAATGGCAGTAGTCATCACATGCATTACTGACCAACACAAGATATCCTCTGATACATAGCAGTAGTCATCACATGCTTAAATGATGAACAAAATATGTCATCAACTGATTCATGACATTAGTCATCACTTGATAGGTTGATCAACAAAACGTTATCTCTTACAAGACAGCAATCACCACACATTTTACTGACCCACATAAAGATGTCATCATCAAACGAATCAATATAATCTATCATATATGATCACCAAACGTTCATGTCATTATCACACAAACACTAATCATCAAATACCATTAATGGCTATCATTTGTTTTCTTCATTATATATGACATCTACCATTAATGACCAATCAACTTTGATGTCATTATCAAAAATGGCAGTAACTATAAAATAAAAGGACGCCACACATACACTCAAATGATGACAATATGAAAAATAAAACAAAGGGAGCTAAAAGAAATGGATAGAATATAAATTATTGGACATCGGATTGTACAAATATTGTAAAAGTCGGACGAATTGTAACTACACTGTCCTGAAATGTTGCAATGATAAATATGTTTTTGTAAAATGAATTTCAATTGGTTTCTTTGAGACCCAGAATTTGAAGGAAGTTGTAAAAACTTTATATCAAAATTATGGATTCTACTGTTAATAAATATAGATCAACAGATATAGACACTGAAGCATTTTGATTCTGAAATGTAACGCGACCTTTTTCGTTGGCACATACATATTTCCTTGTAAATGCTAATTAGTGCGGCAGTTTGCACCATTAGCAAAATCTATACATTTGTTTTTGATAAGACTAGACAACATGAAGATCGTTTGCTAGTGATTCTGAAAATTTAAGACAATTTTTGTTTACATTTATTATTCTTATTAGACAATAAGACAACAGGAAAAGAAAGAAATGTGTCTGTATATGTTGTCAAGTTGACACCATGTATCATTGTATAACAAGTGCCTAGATGATACAAAAGGTCAGTCAATAAAATAAAGCGCATTTAATAAACTGCACTTTAAAAAAATTACAGATGGAACATATGACATTTTACCCATTGCACTTATTTAATAAACGGCTCCCTTGATAATAAACAGGGTTATAAACAAGAATTCTAACAAATTCTATTTTGAATACGAGATATATTTTGTTATAATTGGAATATTCGTCAAATTGTTCCTCGTACAGCAAACACTTTCAAGTCGAGAAATTGTACTTTTTCAAATTACGTGAAGTAATTTTCATCGATGGAAATTTGACACATTACTACTTACACTACTAACACGTTTGACAGTTCGCATTGACGGAAATTTTGACACATTACTACTTACATATCAACACATCAACACAGCTCGCACTGATGGGAATTTTGACCTACTAGCAGAACCTTACCACACTATTCGTCTCTTTATTTAACAACATTCATTTAAATTAAAAAATATATTAATATAACGACAAAATATATTTGTACCACGAGTGGAACACTTCTCACTGATCATGAAAACTTTTTTGTCACAAATACTTTCCACAGGCTCTTCTGTTATTTTTATGAATGAATTCGATACATTTTTTTGCACGGTGATTGACTCACTGGCTACGTAAACAATATGGCGGCTATCCGACTGTTTAAATGGCAGTCATTCTGATTGTATTCAGATGTCGGATGGCTGACTGTATGTAATTAGCGGCCGTTCCATTAGATCTCAAGACAGAGGGCGCTTGAGAAAGACACTTAACTGGATAGCAGAAGACAAGATGGAAATTTATCGATAA
Organism: Sinotaia quadrata; assembly: GCA_028829895.1. Lineage (NCBI taxonomy): Eukaryota > Metazoa > Mollusca > Gastropoda > Architaenioglossa > Viviparidae > Sinotaia > Sinotaia quadrata. The sequence continues at coordinate 119,074,915 of CM054177.1, read as the reverse complement.
AAATTCTTTCTAACTTCGGGTTGTGTATGGAAATTTCGAACCGCCATTATCGACTGTTAGTTAGGAGACTCCCACTATACACGCTATTTTCCTTTCTTTCCAAAATATCTGAATATAGTACATCACTACTCTACCAGCGCCAGCCGGGCCATAGAATACGTCACTGATAGGCGAGTAACACAGGAAATAATTACAGTGTATGAAATATCTTCAGTTCAGGTCCAAATTTCCGCGTCGGTTAGGGTAAAGCATTACTTTTGTTTGGGTGCAAAAACACCCCCTTGTTAGCGTGCATATAACCTTTACCAAAGTACATTTATTTTGATTAAACTACATGTAAATATTTATTTCCAATGAAGGCACATAGTTTTGGCACATCTACATGAGATGAAACTTCAATAGGCTCAATTTAAAAAAAAAAAAGCAACACTTGCTTGTTGTTTTCCCTCACTCCCTCTGAACGAAAACGTTTTATCTTCCCTTAACTGGCCGGACAAAGCTCGAGTCAGCCAGGACAGGAAAGAAGTGAATTCCTGCACATTTCTAATTAACACTCACTCTGTACTTGTTTATAAAATATATTCGGATTTAAACAAGAGAATCTAAATCCAAAGAAATGGGTGAACACCCACCCTTTCAAACGAGTTCCAGCTAAAAATACTTTATGGAAAATAACAATATGTACAATTTGTTGTCTGGCAAGAAAGACGAACTTTATCGAAGCAAATTTCATGTTTAAACATTTTACAGACACCAACTGTCCTCCACCATATACCTCTTGTCCTTGAGAACTGCCTCAAGGCCAAACGAGGATTTTCCACTTGAGAACTTCTGGAGTCGAGCACTGTTTGCTTGAGAGTTGCCTTCCTTTATTTTTTGGCCTTGAACATCGGAACCTTTGGAGTCAAGTATTGCTTTAAGGGCAATGAACTTCGGAATATTGTGTGGCCTTGCTCATCGTGACCCTTGGAATATACGACCTAGAGCATTTGGCGAAACATATTGTTATCTTGGGGACGACATCTTCGGAGCAAAATTGATTTTGATTGCTGCAATCAAGGAGTACAGCACTCTGGTATGAAGATAAAATCATGAACTAATTACCACAAATGTCATTCAGAATTAAAGGCCCACAATGCCCAAGAACTCACCATCTCCAGAGATTTTGTCTGTCTGTACCGAGAATTGTAAAACCACTTATAACAATATTTAATCAGCTAATGCCATTATTTTAGTCTTGAAGTGGCCGCACCAAACGGTGTTCCTGGACATTTCATGGAAATCATTTGTCAGATCAACAGTCAATAACCTGATGTATGACTTGGTACTATGTGCTGAAATGGGATGTAAGCGTTTCCATAGCGAAGGAATTCTTCAAGTCGCGAGCTACAGATTTTCGTTCCCACTCCTGTAAATTGCTGGAATAAAAGTGGCAATGTGAATACATCTTGTGCTCAGCAAACACAGCTTCAAGATGAAGCCTTAGCAAACATCGATAAAATGAAAATTTAAGCAAAATGGGAAAGCAAGAAAGAAAAATATTCGCACATGATGGAATGCTTGGGGTTTGACATTCTTACCAGCATTTTAAATATCACAATATTTTAGTTTAATCAGAAATAGCAAAACGACAGAACGATAAGACAGCAGCAACAAAATATAATAAAAACGAAATAAATATATTTTAACTCAATATTTCAAATTGTAAAAGAATTTTTTTGCATACAGTCGACACGAAAAATATATAAGCAAACATTATGCGTTGACAAAAAAATAATCTTCACCTGTACAATATGTAGTTTTTTCTTTCTGAGCAATTGAAAACCTTGTACAAAACACAATATTTCAAACCATTAGCTTATCCCCCACCCCCACCCCCACAAACTCCTCAAGCTTGCATTGACGTTTTAACAGGCATGCAGTTATTGTAATTACTATGTAGGCAGTTAGGACTAAGGTATTTAAAACAATAATGAATAAATAAATAGTTAGCACTGTTTACACTGGCCTAGTTAAAATGATCTAAATAAATTATCGTTTTTAATGAAAGTCTAATAACCTTTTGAAGGCAAAGTCATAACTTACCAGCTTTCAAGAAAGCTCATTCCTCCTATCTTTTCAACTACAATGCCATTCTTCTGTTTGCTATTCGTCTTTTCAACTACAATGCCATTCTTTTGGACAGTGATATGACACATATACAAACATCATTATTACATATCTGGAATTGACCGTCAAATTAAGCACTGACACCCCAGACATATTTTGTACAGTGATTTGTTTTTATCCAGTACAATTTAATGTCTCGAATTTACTGGAAAATATAAACATAATCTCGGATATATTTTTCGATAGTCTTGTATTTTTTAATTTATTTCATAACTCTAACTCTGTTATTTGTAATTAAGGTACATATGCCACTATATACATTTATCTTATTTATTGTTAGTAATATATTATATTGATTATTGCGTTATAATAAGCTTATTTAGTATTACAGTGGTTATGTATCTTTCAATAAACATTAGGCGCTCTTGAAAATTAATCATGTTTATTATTGTCATTACTTGGTTGGGTTTTATGTTTCACTATTCAGGGAAGATTATTTGAAAGCCATCAATTTTGAAAAGGCAAGGCGATGTTTATCAGCTGGTGAGTCACCCATAGAGGAGTTAATGAAGCAAACAAACACACGGAGCTTACGAAACTCAAAAGCGTACGCAAACAATAAAGAATGGATTTAAAAAAAAAAAAGATCTTGTCAATAATATTTACTTTATAATCACTGGATTGGAATTCAAGATCTACCGATATGAGATAAGTTTCTTTGTCCTGATGAAATGAATCAAAGATGTACCAGTGATTAAAATGTCGATTTGTCTGTTGAACAGAATCAAAGATGTACCAGTGATTAAAATGTCGACTTGTCTTTTGAATGCACTGAAAAAGATATAAGGAGCAAACATTGCGCGAGCAGCTTGACATCATGAGGAAAGACAAATGGTAATTTTGAGATTTTCAAGTTCAGTAATGCTTCGGGTCCTCGGAATGTGACCTTGACACGTAACATCATTTAGGACGTGTTCAGACAACGTCTGGAGTGATTCACTATTCTGCAGTCTGACGAGAAACGTTTTCTGTCTCGCGCTAAAGTTGAACATATAGCGCAGACAAGAAGGTAGCGATCCCAAACAACAGCAGAGACAAAACTCGGACAGGTCGTCCTGAAATGGAAACGAACTTTAATGTCAATAATATTTTTAGCATTTAAATCTTTTTTAATTTTTATTTTTGAGATCAGTTCATTACAATTCAATCTACCCCTTTCACCAGCATCTACTACGAATCTGTCTCTCTCACCACCAGCTACTATGTCATATATTATGTTTCTTGATATAATTTCTTCAAAATAGGTCAACAAAATTATTTCATCTGTCAATCAAACTGGTTAGATGAAAGCAGCATATTTTTTTTAAAAAAAAAAGTTAAATAATTTTATAAAAATTCTGGAGGGAGTATTTATTGCCTCATACTACACAACATAGACGCACATATTTGTAAGCGCATAAACACACGCTCATATGAATACATAAAAAGCTCAAACATGTATCACTCATATACAGTCATACGCATGTACACGAACATGTATGTAAACGTATATACTGATACACGCATTAACACATACCAACACACAGATAAACACTTTGAAACTTACACATTTTATACACGCACAAACACTATTGCAAGTTTCTGGTTGACAACTTACCGGAAGCTGCCGAGTAGGCGTAATGCACGCGCCCCACTCCGTAACCCGCCCATCTGCAGTTGAGCTCGTCGCTTCCGTCATTACAATTTGCCACGTCATTACACCGCAAACTGTTCAGCACACACATCTGTTTGCTCTCGCACGTGTACATGTTTTCGTCACAAGAATTCATATCAAAATTGGGAGGCAACTCTGAGCAGGATTTGAAAACAGAAAAGAAAGAAAAACCCATAATTAAATCATGCTGACATCTATTTACACGAGAACAGAAACCAGACACTAGCTCTCCCAAGCAGTTTCATTCGTTTGAGAGTACCCCAGAACAAGAAACCATGTACACTAACAATAAGAAACCAGAAACCATATATAAGGATATGAAACCAGAAACCATATATAAGGATATGAAACCAGAAATCACGTATATAATAATAACAATATGAAATCAGAAACTATATATAGTAATATGAAACCAGGAATCATATATAATAATAATAATATGAAACCAGGAACTATATATATAATAATGAAAGCAGAAATCAAAGACAATCGCCCAGCAAATGTCAACCAGTCAAAAAACCCTTCACTTGGTCCAGCGCAACCGCTTGATAAATAAATATGCACAAAAAGAGATACGATACACGGCCACTGCGATCAGTTAATCTAGCAGACCATCACTTAGCTTGACAGGATCTCTCCATAGATAAATATGCACGGAAAGAGAAATGGTTAATAACTGCTTCGCCCAGTCAACGTCAATCAATCGTCTGGAAATGGGTGGAAGAAATAATCTCCGCACAAACAAGAGACATGTAGACGTTTAATTTTTATTATTATTTTTACAAGAGAACTCCTCAGTGGCAGTCAATAGAACACATCGTTGAGAACATGCTGATATACAGCTTGGTTACCCTTATTTCACAATGACGTTCTGCATGTTTTATCAGCTCGCTACAACTTTACGTGTTGTAGTGCAGTGTGAATGACTGAGTGCAGTGTGAATGACTGAGTGCAGTGTGAATGACTGGGTACAGTGTGAATGACTGGGTACAGTGTGAATGACTGGGTACAGTGTGAATGACTGAGTACAGTGTGAATGACTGGGTACAGTGTGAGTGGTGTAGAGAAATGGAAGTTGTGACTGTCACAGTCTGATAAAATTGTCCGACTTCGTGACCCACTTGCCTTGTTTACTTCAAATTCGAATATTTGAAACCCTTGGCCCTTTGTTCAAAGCTTCCTTTTTCTAGGTGCTTCTAGAACAGGTCAAGATGTTATGTAACTTTAGGACCATTGTCCAGTTCTCGAACCAACCACATGCTTTGCGAACAGTCACGTGATACGCAATATACCTTTCTATATATGTACCCACACGCTTCCGCTCCCTCACTTCGAGCACATTTTAGCTAATTCCATCAGCTTACTCGGGTCGTGAGAGGCAGCCGGCGCCATAGAGAATCAAGGTACCCTTCGACTTCTCTCAAAGGTATCATTTTATTTAATAGTATTTGCCTATGTATTGTTTAAGTATGTATTTGTGCTATGTATTATATGATTTCCATATACACTTGAGCATGGTTCAGAGAAATAGCTGAAAACCTATATGTTACGGAATATAAATTTATTGTAACCATTTTTCCATTTCTGTACTTTAATTTATATTGTTTTAATTCACTAAGAGCCAGAATGCTGCGCTCGATATGAATTCTTCATGTAATTCAATTATTGCGTGTAATTTTAATTGTAAATTGTGAAGCGCTCTGTCGGTTTGAATTACCTCTTGTATGAACATTAATTTAACGTTGTATCTATTTTATTGCTTCATACGTCATGACTGTTAAATGGAACACATGTGAGACGATTATATTTTTTCTAAAATTTAATTGTAAGCGACGCGAGGTCGAAACTCCTTGTTCAGCGCATTTAATTGAGCCATGCCTAGGTAGGACCTGTTAGGTTGAGAATTATATCCAAACACGTTGCATCCACAGGTCGGCTCATGGTTCATGTTCACCCATGCCTCACCTACATTAGCTTATTGGTGTAAGCGTGTCGAAATCCACTCTGAGGGCCATGCTGCAAAATTCCAGTTCCTAGCCACTAACAAAGGGACATCATTCCTTATGCACCACGTGTGTCGTTAAAGGGGGACTGAGGGAACGAATCAGCATGACTGAGTGTTGAGACCAAGGATACAAGAATAGAGCTAAGTGCAAAATCAAGTGTACAGATCTCAAAGGAACACTTTTCTGGCAATTTAGATTGACAAAAATCAGGCATAGGCGCGTAAAGACAGAGTGAAGACTATTCGCGTTGCATTCGATTTATTGTTAATTTGTTAAACTTTATTAAATCTTATTTTCTTTGTTAATACCTCTTAGTAGTTGATTTCTATGCACAATAGACCAATTAGATTAATTCTTAGATTTGAATGGGGGCGGATGAGCAGAAAGATTGATGACGAGTGCATATTAATTTAGAGGGACTTAACTGTTTTCAAATCTAGCTAAAAGTTCGCAGTTTATTAGTCTGTAAATTTGTCGTCTGAACTACAAGACGCACTTTTAATTAGTCAGATAATAAATTGAGCAACCAGTCTGCGTAGAATATGAGAGGAAGAATTAATTATATTTAAAGTCTTTTAATTATTCTAAGCAGGGTCTTTAAATAAATACTGGAAACGTAACAAGTGGGGGCTCGTCCGGGATTGATATGTATTAAATTGTAAATTGTAACATTTTTATACATAGGGCGCATCATAACCTAGAAACGAACGAACGAACAGAATTGCCAATTGTTCTTTTGATTTTTGTATCACTGATTTTCTTTGCTTTTGTTGTGACATGTGCATGTATTCTTTTGCAGAGTAGCGTGCATGTTAGTTAATGTTGATATATTTAAGCGTAGTTAAATATGTCATGTTAGCTATTGAATGATTTATTTAGTATTGTGTTACTGAGTACTTCATTGTGAGGAGTCGAAGGTTATACCGCCAGCTAGGAGAGTTATCGGTAGTAACAGACTTCGGACTATTATATTTAGGGTGCTAGATATAATGTGTAATGTTGTATGGTAGGAGCCGTGACATTACGAAAGTCTTGGAACAGCGGACACTGTGACAAGCAGGTGAAACGTGTAAAGAGTTAACGCGTAATTTATTTCGGAAGGTGTTCTGAGTAAATTAAATAATTTTTGTAAGGTTGTAGCCTAAAAGTTATTTTCGGGATAAGCGGAGTTATCGCCGACGGTTAAAAAACACACAATTCACGAGATACATTTTTATTGTAGCCAGCGCGCTAAGACAGTAAAATGGATCGCAAACAGGTTCTCGAAGACCTGAAAGAAACCGGTATCATGATAGGATATCAGGGTGACGAACTGACTAGCTACGTTAGAACTAAGCTAGAGGAAGTGGAGAAAGCGGAAAGAGAAGAACGTATAGCTGCCCGCGAAGCTAAGAAGTTAGAGGCTGAAAGACTAGCTGAAACCGAGGCTAAACGCATCGCAGCGGACACAGAAGCAAAACGCATCGCAGCGGATACAGAAGCCAAACGCATCGCCGCAGACGCGGAAATAAAACGGTTAGAATGGGAAGTAAAGAAACTAGAAGTTACCAACCCAAACCGTGACCGCAGAAGCAGTGGTGATTCGCGTTCTAGCGATGGAAATAATCACAGTAGAATTGAAAATATCATTCCAAAGATAAATATGGTCCCATTTGATGAGAACAAAGATCAAATAGACGCGTATTTAAAAACGTTTGAAAAGTTAGCCAGAGCAACGAACATTCCAGCGGAACATTGGGCGATAAATTTATCAGGGTTATTGCAGGGCAGTGCGAAAAACGAGTTCAATAAGCTTAGCGATTCTGAGTCAGATAATTACGACACAGTCAAGGCCGCATTATTGAAACGTTACAAACTCACAGCAGATACATACCGACGTAAGTTTAAACAGGCCACTAAAGCCAGTTCAGAGACGCACGCACAGTACATACGACGCGTAGCTGACTTGTTCCAAAGATGGATAGATCTAGCCGAAACTCCACAGACGTACGCAGGTCTTAGGGATGAAATGGTAAAAGACCATATTCTCGGGTCATACAAATCAGATCTACTGATTCACTTAGCAATAAGGGAAAAATCTACGCTAGAGGAGATAGGCAACGCCGCCGATCGCTTTGATGACGCACATTCTCAATTCTCGAACGCACACGCGAACAACAAGTCTCGACCGAACGAACCGCAGACTCGAAAGGATAAGAAAAATGATGGGAAGGCACCTAATGAGCGTGATGATAAAACATCTAAACCCGACACTAAAAACAAGTCCGACAAACAGAAAGATAAAAAGAATCTTGCATGTTACACTTGTGGTGATAGTGGCCATTTTTCACGAACATGTCCTGAAAAGAAAACAGCTAAAGTTTACGCAGTAGAAAGTCATACACCTAAAACAGAAAAGTCGAATCGAACACCAGTACAGGCAAACGGTCACGATACAATCGCTTTGCTTGATACAGGGTGTGAGCTGGACGCTATTGTAAATGCATCATTAGTTAACCGTACCGACTACACAGGGGAGACAATCTCTGTCACCTTTGCAAACGGCGAACAAGACATTTTACCAGTAGCTGAAGTCTCGATTGTTTCAGACTTTGTAGAAGGAACAGTCAAAGCGGCAGTTATGGAAAACTCACCGCATGACGTGATCCTTGGTTGCAAGTATGTTTTGCCGTGCAAAAAACAAACTTCAACTGAACCACCACTGGTTAACGCTGTAACCAGAGCAGCGAGTAGTAAAGACAAATCTGTAACTGCACCGATGTCTGCCGCACCAGCCGTAGATAAAGCAACAGTTAGCGAGATTAAAATATTACAAGCTGAGGACGAAACACTAGACAAGTTACGCAGACAAGCTGTACTTGTTAGTGACGTCAACACTGACGATTCGAATAAGAAAGCGTGCATTATTCTGAAAAAGGGTTTATTGTACCGCTATTCGAAAGTGGGAGACGAATTTCGGAAACAATTAGTCGTTCCACAAACCAAACGAAATGACGTATTACGATTAGGTCACGAGAGTCTTTTTGGTGCACACATGGGTGTACAAAAAACAACTAGTCGTATTACAAGTGAGTTTTATTGGCCGGACATCACTGCCGATATCCGTAGATTCGTGTTAAGTTGCGACACATGCCAGAGAACACAGTCTAAAAATTCAATCAGACCCGCACCGTTAGGAGAGCCTGAACTGATCAGTGAACCCTACAAGCGCGTAGCATTGGATTTGATTGGGCCTATAATACCCACATCAACGAGAGGTAATCGATACGTGCTGACCACTATTGATTACGCAACAAGATTCGCCGACGCAGTACCATTGAAAAATATTGATACTGAAACTGTCGCCGAAGCCCTTTTCGGTCTTTGGAGTCGTGTTGGAATTCCTACTGAAATTTTGACAGATCAGGGGAGTCAATTCATAGGCAACGTAATGAAGGAAGTAAATCGTTTACTTTCCATCAAACATCTTACTTGCACACCATACCACCCCCAGGCAAATGGTCTGATTGAAAAATACAATGGGACATTAAAAACAGCACTTAAAAAGCTCGCCACAGATAAACCGAAAGACTGGGACAGATACATCCCTGCCCTACTATTTGCATATAGGGAGGTGCCACAATCTTCCACCGGGTTTTCACCATTTGAGCTACTTTACGGACGTACTGTACGCGGACCGATGATGATTTTGAAGGCACTTTGGACTGATGAAAAGACAGATGACGAAGTTAAGACAACTTATACATACGTCACTGACTTAAGAAACCGTCTTGAAACTATAGGCAAGATAGCACGGGAAAACTTGACGATAGCTCAGTCTAGACAGGCAGAATATTACAATAAGCACACCAAACCTAGAGAATTTGAAGTTAATGACAAAGTGTTACTGTTGCTTCCTGAAGCACATAACAAACTTCAGATGAAATGGAAGGGGCCCTTTGTAGTTACCGCCAAGCTAGGGGGACTGAACTATAAGGTGCAGACAGGAAAGAGAGAGAAAATCTTTCATGTTAACCTACTCAAAAAGTACATAAGCCGTGAGGATCAAACCACTCAAGCTGATTTTGTCGTAGCGACGATAGTTACAGAAGACGAGGGGGATACTGATTGCGTCACTGGTACTTTACCAAACTGTCCTCTACAGACGGACGAAACTGTCAAAGACGTTAGGGTAAATGAAGCCTTGACAGAAAGACAGAAAAAAGAAGTGAATGAATTGCTTAATGAGTTCTCATCTACTCTGACAGACAAACCAGGGTTGACAGACTTAATAGAATTTTCACTGAAGCTGACTGACAACAAACCGATACGTTTGAAGCCGTATCCGTTGCCACACGCTAAGATAGATGACGTTAGACGTGAGATTAAGACTATGCTAGATCTAGGGGTCATAGAGAAGACTGACAGTGCCTACGGATCACCCATCGTGTTGATTAAAAAACGTGATAACTCGTTCCGTTTTTGCGTAGACTACCGCAAACTCAATCAAGTGACAGAGTTTTGTGCCGAACCTCTTCCTGATCCGGATCTCATCTTCACTAAGCTAGCTAACGCTCATTACTATACCAAAATAGATTTGTCACGCGGTTTTTGGCAAATCAAGGTCAAGGACACTGATCGACACATACTAGCTTTCACTACACCAGTAGGAAACTACACATGGAAAGTTATGCCTTTCGGAGTTTCAAACGCTCCAAGCATTTTTTCTAAAATGATGCGGTCATTGTTAGAACCACTGTACGGACGCGGAGTTGAGAACTTCATGGATGATTTAATTCTAGGCACCCAGACATGGGAGGAGCACTTAACACTCTTACGAGATGTACTAGCCAGATTAAAACAAGCCAACCTCACTGCCCGCCCTACGAAGTGTGAAATAGCACAATTCTCCTTAGACTTCTTGGGACACAAGTTGAGTCATGGAACTATGTCGCCAAGTGAAGCTAAGATAGCACAACTTAAGGACACTTCACAACCGCTAACAAAAACACAAGTTAGAAGTTTTCTTGGTCTTGCTAACTACTACAGAAAATTCGTACCAGATTTTAGTGCCATTGCATGTCCTCTGACTGACTTGACACGTAAGAATATGCCTACAAAAGTAGTGTGGACTGATGCATGCCAAAACGCTTTTGACACACTGAAATCTAGACTGACTTCAGATTTAGTTGTTAAACTGCCAGATCTGACAAAACCATTCTTGTTAAGGACTGATGCTAGCAACACAGGATTAGGAGCAGTGTTATTACAAGAACACAATGACACCAAACACCCAGTTGCATATGCAAGCCGTAAACTCACAACTACTGAACAGAAATATTCCACCAGTGAAAAGGAATGTCTTGCAATAGTTTGGGCCATAAAAAAGTTCGAAAACTATTTGTACGGAAAAACCTTTGTCATTGAGTGCGATCACCAGCCGTTGGCCTTTCTCGGACAGGCGCAATTTACGAACAGCCGTTTAATGCGTTGGTCTTTGTTTCTGACACAGTATGACGCAAATATTCATTACATCAAAGGGTCTTTGAATGTTGGCGCAGATTACATGAGTCGTGCTTGATGCCATCAAGTGCCGGTACTGATAGAATGTTGTTTAATCAATTAACTGAACCCTACGGATTCCTTCCTGTAAATATGAAATATAGTTGCACACTTTATTTCTAGGAATGTCGAAATTTTTTTTGTGTAAATTTTTCTTCATTGTGGACTTCTACATTTTATCATACATAATTTGTAGGAGGCATTTTATCTTTGGCAAGATAAACGCCTCAAAAGCAAGGGGGTGTCACAGTCTGATAAAATTGTCCGACTTCGTGACCCACTTGCCTTGTTTACTTCAAATTCGAATATTTGAAACCCTTGGCCCTTTGTTCAAAGCTTCCTTTTTCTAGGTGCTTCTAGAACAGGTCAAGATGTTATGTAACTTTAGGACCATTGTCCAGTTCTCGAACCAACCACATGCTTTGCGAACAGTCACGTGATACGCAATATACCTTTCTATATATGTACCCACACGCTTCCGCTCCCTCACTTCGAGCACATTTTAGCTAATTCCATCAGCTTACTCGGGTCGTGAGAGGCAGCCGGCGCCATAGAGAATCAAGGTACCCTTCGACTTCTCTCAAAGGTATCATTTTATTTAATAGTATTTGCCTATGTATTGTTTAAGTATGTATTTGTGCTATGTATTATATGATTTCCATATACACTTGAGCATGGTTCAGAGAAATAGCTGAAAACCTATATGTTACGGAATATAAATTTATTGTAACCATTTTTCCATTTCTGTACTTTAATTTATATTGTTTTAATTCACTAAGAGCCAGAATGCTGCGCTCGATATGAATTCTTCATGTAATTCAATTATTGCGTGTAATTTTAATTGTAAATTGTGAAGCGCTCTGTCGGTTTGAATTACCTCTTGTATGAACATTAATTTAACGTTGTATCTATTTTATTGCTTCATACGTCATGACTGTTAAATGGAACACATGTGAGACGATTATATTTTTTCTAAAATTTAATTGTAAGCGACGCGAGGTCGAAACTCCTTGTTCAGCGCATTTAATTGAGCCATGCCTAGGTAGGACCTGTTAGGTTGAGAATTATATCCAAACACGTTGCATCCACAGGTCGGCTCATGGTTCATGTTCACCCATGCCTCACCTACATTAGCTTATTGGTGTAAGCGTGTCGAAATCCACTCTGAGGGCCATGCTGCAAAATTCCAGTTCCTAGCCACTAACAAAGGGACATCATTCCTTATGCACCACGTGTGTCGTTAAAGGGGGACTGAGGGAACGAATCAGCATGACTGAGTGTTGAGACCAAGGATACAAGAATAGAGCTAAGTGCAAAATCAAGTGTACAGATCTCAAAGGAACACTTTTCTGGCAATTTAGATTGACAAAAATCAGGCATAGGCGCGTAAAGACAGAGTGAAGACTATTCGCGTTGCATTCGATTTATTGTTAATTTGTTAAACTTTATTAAATCTTATTTTCTTTGTTAATACCTCTTAGTAGTTGATTTCTATGCACAATAGACCAATTAGATTAATTCTTAGATTTGAATGGGGGCGGATGAGCAGAAAGATTGATGACGAGTGCATATTAATTTAGAGGGACTTAACTGTTTTCAAATCTAGCTAAAAGTTCGCAGTTTATTAGTCTGTAAATTTGTCGTCTGAACTACAAGACGCACTTTTAATTAGTCAGATAATAAATTGAGCAACCAGTCTGCGTAGAATATGAGAGGAAGAATTAATTATATTTAAAGTCTTTTAATTATTCTAAGCAGGGTCTTTAAATAAATACTGGAAACGTAACAGTGACAAAGTAACTGGCCATAAGAGCACAACACGTTGTTTTCATTTACTTGTTGGTGGAATTCAGCAAGTAGTGCCCAACAGCCAGGTATTCTCCGTGATAGGGGTGTGGGTGGGGCTAATAGGTTAGTCGGAAGCAATTAGAAGAATGATATCAAGAGGTCAGATACCCTGATTATGTGTGTGTGTCCGTAATTCATCGTGGGTATGTGTGTGTGTGGCAGGCTTGTGTAGGGCAGAAGTTTTCAGAAATAAAACCCCTGACAGACCAAACATCACTGTTAGATGCGGAGAAAACTACACATAAAGAAAAACTTGACTAACTCTTTGGAGTAGGAGAGGACTCAGAAAGCAGACTTGAAAAATACTCCTTAACAGTATGTGAGTGAGATTCGTAATAGTCATTGAACCGAAATTAAGGAATATGCAGTGCTGGAATGAACAGTATGTGGGTGAGATTCGTACCGGTCATTGAACCGAAATTAAGGAAAATGCAGTGCTGGAATGAACAGTATGTGGGTGAGATTCGTACCGGTCATTGAACCGAAATTAAGGAAAATGCAGTGCTGGAATGAATATGAATGTAGTAAACTTTTTTTTTTTTTTTAAAAACGGAAAATATTTTCTGGAAATGTTATTGATTTCTAACCATCTCCAATTGCAGAGGTCGGGTAAATAAAAAATTATAAAGAGATTTAAAGAGATTTAGTGCGTAAAGAGATTTAGTGCAAAAAGAGATTTAGTGTGTAAAGAGATTTAGTGCAAAAAGAGATTCAGTGTGTAAAGAGATTTAGTGTGTAAAGAGATTTAGTGCGTAAAGAGATCTGGTGTGTACAAAGATTCTGGGTTTTGAATTTCTGAAGTTTTTGTCGATCGAGTGTCGTCAGAGTGGTGAGTCACACATATTTTAACCTACTGACCCGGCGACCAATCGTCTTACATGTCCAACCAAGAATCTCACGCAGCAAATAATAAGCTTACTTACAGTGTCCTGGTAATAATAATCTTACTTACAGTGTCCTGGCTAATAATCTCATTCGGGGAACTGATCAATAGTGGTCAACCATCCGGGAATCCTACGAATGGTAGACCATCCATCCATCCATCCACCACCATCCATCCATCCATCCATCCATCCATCCATCCACTCACTTAAATAAGTAGGTATCTCACCAAGAAGCTAAGCAACTCACGCGGACAGCTAACCATTTCTCCTGACAGCTCCTGTCTTGGGAAATTATTTTACCAGATTAATTAATTATATATACATATATAATTATGCTTTCACTTAGATAAGTAGATCTCGTATCTGTAACATAGCGACTCAAATTGGTAACTTAGTATTCATATCGTAACTCAGCTACTCAAATTGGTAACTTAGCACTCATATCCGTAACTTGGAGACTCAAATTCGTAACTTATTATTCATATTCGTAACTTAGCGATTCAAATTGGTAACCTAGCACTCATATCCGTAACTTAGACTTTTTAGCACTCATATCCGTAACTTAGCGACTCAAATTGGTAACTGAGCACTCATATTCGTAACTTAGCGACTCGTGTTAAAGTTAACATCTTACCTGGGCAAGGTGCTTTATTGCACTCCTCTTCATCAAACTTGTGGCCTTCGCACATCAGCCCTCCGTCTGTCGGTGGTGGGTTGTTGCAGTCTCGGTGTCGTTTGCGCGTGCCCCCTCCACAGCCCGCGCTACACTTGCTCCACATCCCCCATTCCGACCACGACCCGTTCTCTGAAACAGCGAGTAGCGCCACGTAATTCTAGATAGAACAGGCGGGACTTGTCATCTGTATGATGTGTAACAATAGTTAGAACACACTGCAATTCTTTTCTTCGTGTTTTGTTACTCTATCTGTTTAACTAGAACAGGCCAGCGTCATCGTGTTTTGCAACTCTAGCCAAAAACAGGCGGGGTTTGTCGTCTTTATGTTATGAAACTCTATCTAGAACAAGCTGCAATTGTCATTTTTTTGTTTTATAAGTCTAGGTAGAAGAAGTGGACTTGAAATTCTAGCTGGAACAAGATAGACGATTAATATTTATGCTCTAGAGCACTGGCTAGAACAGTGGACTTATCATTTTTATTTAAATATTCTATGTTATTTCATGAATTTGAAATGCGTTAATATGGCGACACGATAATTACGGATACAAATTTCGCTAGAAACGTCATACATATGTTACCAAACCAGTGAGACGACATATAACAGCAATAACTGACATTGCTAGAAACGTCATACATATGTTACCAAACCAATGAGACGACATATCACGATCTAATAACATCAATAACTGACGTTGCTAGAAACGTCATACATATGTTACCAAACCAATGAGACGACATATCACGATCTAATAACAGCAATAACTGACGTTGCTAGAAACGTCATACATATGTTACTACACCAACATGACGTGACATATAACGACCTAATAACGGCAATAACTGACGGTGTTAGAAATGTCATACATAGGTTACTACACCACTAAGACGCGACACATAACGACCTAATAACGACCGCAAATGACCTGGTTAGAAACGTATTACAGATGTTATCACTATTACGACCTTGTCACGGTGGTAATTAATGCTTTCAATCTGGTTGAAACTATTGTCACTGATGTTTCTTAATTTACAAATAGACTTCTTCATTAGCAGAAGACTCTTTAAGGACGTTGAATGCTAATTATGTTTGACTCAGTCTGTATACTAATTATGTTTGACTCAGTCTGTATACTAATGATGTTTGACTCAGTCTGTATACTAATGATGTTTGACTCAGTTTGTATACTAATGATGTTTGACGCAGTCTGTATACTAATGATGTTTGACAGTCTGTATACTAATTATGTTTGACAGTCTGTATACTTACGTGGACAGGGCTTCACATAGCACGTGAACTGTTCCGTATTCGTGAAGGGGACGGTTAATGGCGGTTGTCCCGCTGCCGGAACCCACTGACGAACCCGGATCTGCGTTCCCATGTCGCAAGTTTTGGAGCACCCTGACATTTCACCCCACTCCCCCCATCCTCCTCGGGACGATCCTGTGGCTCCTGTGAAACGAAAAAATCTATTTTCTGTGACTCCTTCAAAAAGAAATAATTTTTGGTGAAAAGAAAACCTTTCTTGATCCTATGACTCGCGTGAAAACAAATTTTTTTCATGATCCTATGACGTATGTGAGAAGAACGTTTTTCCCTCGATCTTATTGTATTCTTATTAATGGAAATAAATTTTATCTGGTTCCAGTTTTCATATGAAATTAAAATAATTTTCTCCAGTCATATTTTCGAATAATTATGAACATTTATCGCAAAAAATCAGTATAGCAATTTAAATATAAAGTATTTATTTATTATAGATCCTATATATCAATTTGAAATAACTAAAGAAACGAGAACAAATTAGGAGTATCTAACAATAATACTCACTGAGTAGTATCACATTCAATTTAACATGAGTATTTTTAATCAGTGTTTGAGCCAGCACAACAGTTTAAAAATAATTAAAACAAGACTGAGAGTTAGCATTTAAATTAATAATTAACGCTTAAGAAATATTTTAAAATAAAATATTATAATACTGTTAAGGACTGAAATGGCGAAGTATGTGTTGAATGGTTCACGTGACCTCTGCCGAGTGACTGTATTTTCAATGAGTTACATCTCGGCTCTATGATGCTCATTACTCACCAGACTTAACAAACGAGTTATCAGGAATTAACTCAATGCATGAGAAGATTTTAGCATCGAGGTCAAGAGTGCATGAGATCTTACCATCAAGGTCTACAAGGCATGTTAAGATCTTATCGTCAAGGTCAAGAGGCCAAAACAAAAGGTCTACAAGGTATAAGGCCTTACTGTCAAGGTCAAGTGTGCAAGAGACGGTCCAACTATCAAGATCTACAAAAGCATGAGAAGATAGTATTGTCAAAGTCAAGAGTGCTTGAAGTCTTATTCTCAAGGTCAAGAGTAGAGGAGAAGGTCTTACTATCAAGGTCAAGAGTGCGTGAGAAGATCATATTGTCAAGGTCAATATTATCTGGACAAGCAAGAACACTGCGCACATCCTTGAACCTGGCGGAACACTGCGCACATCCTTGAGCCTGTCAATTGGTTTCATTGTGCGTATGTGCTGTTTAGTGGTACGCTACGCCCCCCCCCCCTCCATTTTAGAATTCAGAGTGAATTATTTCCAAACAAATCACTAAAATCTATCATTACTAACAGTTACAGTTTTAAGGAGTGGTGAAGACGTTGTCAACCCGTTTTATTAACACGAGCCAGCCACTGATAACAGTTACAGTATTAAGGAGTGAAGATATTGTCTTCTTATTTATTCAAACAAATCATGATCGATGATAACATTGTCCATTTACACAGTAGATTTGAAACTAATAAATAAGTAAATAAAGTACAGTTTGTATATTTACTCAGTGGATTTGAAACTAATAAATAAGTAAATAAAGTACAGTTTGTATATTTATTTGAAACTAATAAATAAGGAAATAAAGTACAGTTTGTATATTTACTCAGTGGATTTGAAACTAATAAATAAGTAAATAAAGTACAGTTTGTATATTTACTCAGTGGATTTGAAACTAAGCAAATAAAACACAGTAGCGAACATTACCCATTAATAGACCCACATTGCTTACCTTGGATACAGGCAAACATTACCCATTAATAGACCCACATTGCTTACTTGGATACAGGCAAACATTACCCATTAATAGACCCACATTGCTTACCTTGAATACAGGCAAACATTACCCATTAATAGACCCACATTGCTTACCTTGGATACAGGCGCAGCAGACGACGACGGTTACAAATTGTTGAACTTTGTTCAATGGCGTCATAATGCAGTTTCTGCAAATGGAAAGAACACCCGCATGAACAGTAATAAAATACACACTAAAAGAAATCAAATAAACTTCAATACCTAAAGTAGTGATGAAATGCATTTTAAAACTAGCGAATCAAATATCAATTCATAAAGAAGTAATGAAATGTATACGAAAGAAGTCAATTAAACTTCAACATATATGATATATGTTAAAGAAGTCAATTATACTTCAGTACATAAAGAAGCAAGCTGTAAATGTTTTACGTTATCTCGTGCACCAAATGTCGAAATAAACGTCTCGTAAAAAAAGTCAAGATAATTTTCCTGTAGAAAATTGTACTAAAAAAAACAACAACATAAACGGATAAGCTAAGTGTCCAGTAGGGGAAAAAGGTAAAAATAAAATCCTCATTAATTTAAAGTAAAAGTATATAGTCATCTTGGGTGTGAGACAAAGGTAAAATGACTTTGTGAATAAGAGACAAAGTTACATGAAGGTAAAGTGTCATCTTCTGTATGAGACAAAGGTAAAATGACTTTGTGAATAAGAGACAAAGTTATAGGAAGGTAAAGTGTCATTTTCTGTATGAGACAAAGGTAAAATGACTTTGTGAATAAGAGACAAAGTTATAGGAAGGTAAAGTGTCATCTTCTGTATGAGACAAAGGTAAAATGACTTTGTGAATAAGAGACAAAGTTATAGGAAGGTAAAGTGTCATCTTCTGTATGAGACAAAGGTAAAATGACTTTGTGAATAAGAGACAAAGTTATAGGAAGGTAAAGTGTCATCTTCTGTATGAGACAAAGGTAAAATGACTTTGTGAATAAGAGACAAAGTTATAGGAAGGTAAAGTGTCATTTTCTGTATGAGACAGGAGTAAAAAGTACTTTGTTACACGAGACGAAAGTAAACAGACCTCTTGTATAGGAGATAAAGATAAAAGGTCCCCTTGTATAGGAGATAAAGATAAAAGGTCCCCTTGTATAGGAGATAAAGATGAAAGGTCCCCTTGTATAGGAGATAAAGATAAAAGGTCCCCTTGTATAGGAGATAAAGATAAAAGGTCCCCTTGTATAGGAGATAAAGATGAAAGGTCCCCTTGTATAGGAGATAAAGATGAAAGGTCCCCTTGTATAGGAGATAAAGATGAAAGGTCCCCTTGTATAGGAGATAAAGATGAAAGGTCCCCTTGTATAGGAGATAAAGATGAAAGGTCCCCTTGTATAGGAGATAAAGATGAAAGGTCCCCTTGTATAGGAGATAAAGATGAAAGGTCCCCTTGTATAGGAGATGAAAGGTCCCCTTGTATAGGAGATAAAAGGTCCCCTTGTATAGGAGATAAAGATAAAAGGTCCCCTTGTATAGGAGATAAAGATGAAAGGTCCCCTTGTATAGGAGATAAAGATGAAAGGTCCCCTTGTATAGGAGATAAAGATGAAAGGTCCCCTTGTATAGGAGATAAAGATGAAAGGTCCCCTTGTATAGAAGCCAAAAGTAAAATGTCAATCGGTTATGAGACAACACAGACAGACAAATATTTATGCATATGGCTTAATGAAATGCTGCATGTTTATTGTTATCGTATCCACTGACCTCGAATGACGTCATGAATCACTATATGGTTATTCTGATAGGACCCACAACTTTTTAAAATTATGAATCACTGTATGATTATATTGTGATAGTACCAATAAGATCTTTAAAATCATGGATGACTGTATGGTTGTTCTGATAGGGTTCAGACGTTTAAAATCATGAATGACTGTTAGATTATTCTGACAGAATTCACAAGATGTTTAACATTATAAATCAATGCATGTCTTATCTAATAGTACCCACAAAATATTCAGAATTGTGAACAAATGCATTGCTACACTGAAAGAAACCACACAATATTCAGAATTGTGAACAAATGCATTGCTATTCTGACAGAATTCACAAGATGTTTAACATTATAAATCAATGCATGTCTTATCTGATAGTACCCACAAATTATTCAGAATTGTGAACAAATGCATTGCTATTCAGAAAGAAACCACACGATATTCAGAATTGTGAACAAAAGCATTGCTATTCCTAAAGAAACCAAACAATATTCAAAATTGTGAACAAAAGCATTACTATTCCTAAAGAAACCACACACTATTCAAAATCATGAACCTCTGATTATTATTGTGAACTGAAAGGAAGCACAGAAATCACGAATAACTGCAAAGTTATTTCGATAGGACACATAATTGATATTAAAAATCATGGAATATTTGCGATGTCAGTTTGATAGGACACATAAATGGTATTAAAAATCATGGAATCATTGCGATGTCAGTTTGATAGGACACATAAATGGTATTAAAAATCATGGAATCATTGCGATGTCAGTTTGATAGGACGCACGCACTATTAAAAACCACTGCACGGCTCCACTGACCTAGATATTTATGTACGCTTCAATCAATAACTGTAATTAGGCAACATTAATATGGTTATAAAGAAAACATGCTATTCAAAAAACGTCAAAGTTAATTAGAACAAAATCATAACTTTTAACAGCATACATACATCATCGTTAACAACTAATACCATCCATCATCGATAACAACTAATTAACATCCATCATCGATAACAACTAATAACATCCATCATCGATAACAACTAATAACATCCATCATCGTTAACAACTAATACCATCCATCATCGATAACAACTAATAACATCCATCATCGATAACAACTAATACCATCCATCATCGATAACAACTAATAACATCCATCAGCGATAACAGCTAATAATATAAAATAACGTACATAAATCAAACGTACGAAAAATGTTTAATAAATTATTTAGATGTGCCCCACGCTCTTGAAATCATTAAGGACTGCTATTTATTATCCATAGAAAAAGCACTGAGCACTATCATTTATATTCACAGCAAAGACATTGATAGCCTGATTAAAACTAAATGTACTGAAAGGAAGTAAACAATTTCAAAAATTGAATCACCGACTTTATTAAAAAGGCACGGGTCCTCGAACAGCATTAGCAATATTTTCAGAAATGATACTACTTCGTTTCAAATCTTGGCTTAGGTTTATTTTACCCCGAACCATTCTCTTGAAAAAAAAATTCCGCGACATGATAATTGTGACCAAACGCACTCCTTGTCATGATATCAATCGCGACATGGTTATTATGACCAAACGCACTCCTTGTCATGATATCAATCGCGACATGGTTATTATGACCAAACGCACTCCTTGTCATGATATCAATCGCGACATGGTTATTATGATCAAACGTATTCCTTTATAATAACAATTCCATTTAAGAAATATCACTCACTCTCTCTCTAGTGTGCAAGTGTGTGTGGTGGCATGCGTTTTGATATCCGTGTGTTTATCCTTGCAGTTTTGCACGCGCGCGAGACTATACATGTGTGTGTGTGTGTGTGTGTGTGTGTAAGTTACTGTTACTATTAACCTCGTACTGTGTATTTAAATTACTGTTACTATTAACCTCGTACTGTGTATGTATATTACTGTTACTATTAACACTTGTATTGTGTGTGTAAATTACTGTTACTATTATTGTATTAACCTCGTACTGTGTATGTAAATTACTGTTACTATTAACACTCGTACTGTGTATGTAAATTACTGTTAATATTAACACTCGTACTGTGTGTGTAAGTTACTGTTACTATTAACACTCGTACTGTGTGTGTAAATTACTGTTACTGTTAACACTCGTATTGAAGAACGAAACAGATGTTAATACGGTATATTGGACTTGAAGACAGCTGACATCGATATTTTAACTCGGTACATGGAAAGGTCGATTGCCGGATTCTCTAGAATTTGAGTTCTTGTCGGTGTAGGTCCTAGACAAACTCTTTGCGAAACGTCTTTACATGCCCTATGCAAATATAATTCCTTCCTTCCCTCCCTCCTTCCAAACTTCCTTCCCTCCCTCCTTCCTTCCAAACTTCCTTTTTTCCATGTCCTCGATTTTATGATTTAAAGTTCACTTTGAGAAAGAAATTAGTAAAACTCATTAAAGAGGAACATTGCACATTCCCGAGCTTGTTAACTTACAGAACGTACGTTGGCCTGATTGTGACGCCCCATGTCTGTTTTGGCTTGGCCTGATCGTGACGCCCCATGTCTGTTTTGGCTTGGCCTGATCGTGACGCCCCATGTCTGTTTTGGCGTTGGCCTGATCGTGACGTCCCATGTCTGTTTTGACGAAGGTCTGATCATGACAGTTCATGTCCTCTCTTATATTTATCTGATCTCAAAGTCTGTTTTGATGTTTATGTACGTAGTGCCTATAAGTACCTATAATGACGTAGTAAATAAGTTTACAGATATTTTAGTTACGGGGTGTGGTGCCAAGATTGACGTAATTAATAAGGTTACATATATTTTGGTTACAGAATGTTAAGATCGATGTAGTTAATGTTTTCAGATATTTTAGTTACAGAGTGCCAAAATTGACGTAGTTAATAATTTACAAATATTTTGATTACAAGGTGCCAACTTTGACGTGGTTAATAATTGGAGTAATAAAAATATATTGGTTATACCGATGGATTCTATTATTTTTAAAGTTTACAATATTTAAAGATTTAAGGCTGACGTAATCAGTGTAATATTATTTGTATTTCTAACTAGGACAATACTACACAGAAGTGCTTGTTTTCTCAGCAGATCATTATCAATAGCAGCCTGGATTTCAAGGAATTCATTAAATCGGTTCAGTCTTTTGTGACTTTGATTCGGCGTGTGCCAGATTTTGCCTGCATTATCTCCAGATCAAAGTACACAACCAAACACATGTATTGTGCTGAGTTGTAAAAGGGACTTTATTTGCAAAGCACATCTCTCTGTCAAAGATAACGATCCGACGCTGAAACACTTGACATCAAACACACAGGAGGCCCGAAAATCTTTTCCTGCTGTTTATTAAAAATGTACATGATGAGATGACCAGGTTGTGACTGTTGCAGACCACCCAAGCTGCTCACCCCACGCACTACCTTCTATCCCATAATACTAGCAGGTGCGAAAATAAATGAGGAGTTTCTAGTAAGTTTGTTGTTGTACTTTGGATGTTAAGAAATGACAGCAGCAACAGATTACATCTCAGAACTGTATGAGAGCTCTCCTGCTATAAAGACATAAAAAAATGAAATAAATGCTTTGTGATTTCCTACATTAAAAGACCAAGTTCGGTTCCAGTGTCGTGCTTAGGAAAAACGATTCTCTTTGTAGATTAGCGCAACGTATTTTGTGCAACCTTTACAAATGGCTGGCATTCTAGCATTTTCTTTTGTACACCCCAAAAGACAGGCCGATGTTCTAGCACTGTGTTTTCGTACGGCCAAACAATAGGCCGATATTTTAGCATCACAAAACCCAATAGCAGCCAGTTTCTAGAACTGATGTAAGAGAAAAGAGTCGGGGGATATTCTAACACTGGTGTTCAGACAAACAAACAATAGGTTGATGTTCTAGCACTTATTTTCATACAACCAAACAGGAGGCCACTGTTCTAGCATTTTGTTTCAAACAACCAAAACGTAGGCCGATGATCTAGCACTGCGGTTTCTTATGACAAAAAAGTAGGCCAATGTTCTAAAACTTTTGTACAATCAAAATGTAAGCTGATGTTCTATATACTATATTTTTATGCAACTTAAGTTAGCCGATATTCTATCATTTACTTTCATACAACCGAAGAGTTTACCAAAATTCTATTTACGTACATCGTACAGCAGGAAGGCTGATGTTCTAGCATTGCGTTTCCTACAGCTGTAAAATCGGTCGATGTATTAGGACTGATTTCATATAGCTAAAGAATCGGTCGATGTATTAAGACTGATTTCTTATAGCTAAAGAATTGGTCGATGTATTAGGACTGATTTCATTTGGCTAAAGAATCGGTCGATGTATTAAGACTGATTTCTTATAGCTAAAGAATTGGTCGATGTATTAGGACTGATTTCATATAGCTAAAGAATCGGTCGATGTATTAGGACTGATTTCATATAGCTAAAGAATCGGTCGATGTATTAGGACTGATTTCATATAGCTAAAGAATCGGTCGATGTATTAGGACTGATTTCTTATAGCTAAAGAATTGGTCGATGTATTAGGACTGATTTCATATAGCTAAAGAATCGGTCGATGTATTAGGACTGATTTCATATAGCTAAAGAATCGGTCGATGTATTAGGACTGATTTCTTATAGCTAAAGAATCGGTCGATGTTTTAGAACTAAGACACACCAATACCAACGCGCGTACCAGTCATTCGTACACTCTTGATGGCAGATCATGCTGACGTCTGACTCTGATTCTCAATAGTCATTCGTACACTCTTGCTAGCGGATCATGCTGACGTCTGACTCTGATTTTCAATATTCTCCAAAATAAAGAAATAAAGAAAACAATGTTCTGCGGACAATGTTCATTTGCATATAGAAAACAACATCTTGCATTGAAATGCTACTTGACCTCAGATTCAAAAAGGTCGATACATCATTCAAAGGTTTCCAAAGAGTTTTTTTCCCAACAGCAGCTCTGACATTCGCTTCTGTCATTATTTTTAGTTTGGAACTGTGTTTGCAAACAAACCATTCTTGAATTATTATTACCGTACTTTTTGTGAAAACCCACTAATTCGATTCGTGTTATTTTGAATTAATTATTTGTTTTACATTATTTTAAAGACATTCTCTTAAATGTTATGCCATTTGTTATGCAATCGGACTTATAAAAACTTAGTATTAACTCTCCTGCTTTTTATAGCTCTTAAACCTGTAAAATAAATAATTATTAATAACATAACTATATCATCTTCATTTATCATCAGTCATCATCATCATGATGCCCTTTTTGAGGACTTCTGTTGAGTGTGGTTTTCAGGTAGTTTATTCTGATAGCCTATCGATCAGCTCAGATGTTATGTTCCCCAAGGCTCCTATCATTAGACGCATCATTTATCCTTGTACATTCCTCAGTCTCAGGATTTCTAATCTGTGATCCTGGTATTTTTCTTTTTTATCCCCTCCTTGTATTATTATTATAATCTTCTCACGACATCTGTTATCTGTCATTTAGCTGGTGGTTAACCAAGGTGTGGAATACTTTCAGGATTCAGTGAGATACAAAATATTCCGGAGAATATGGGTGCTTCCAAGGAATGCCGAATTTAGAAATGGGGCAGGTCTGTGGTTTCCCGGCTGTTCATTCCGGTAACTTTCTAACTTAGATGTCATGATGACCAGTACGTCTAGAGAGATCCACCCTTTCATTTTATATTCTCTGGATTTGGAATCTAAGATCCCAAATTTTACAATCCTTTCCCTTTTTCTTTCTATCACTTGACATAGCAACATCGCCGCCTTTTTGTTCTGTTGGACTTGTTGACAACTATAATCTCCGGACTATGTAAGGGAATTAAGTGCTATGTACTTATTCGAAGTCCACATTACTTTGATTTCTGTTTCAATGATTGCTTCTGCCTTGCTGGTGTTTAGATTCCATAGTTTTTATTATTACTACTGCCAATAATACCAGGAGATTCAAATTAAAAAAGTGTAAATATGCCTGAAAGGAATTATATTTGTTTGGAGATATTTCATACACATACACACAAAAGATTAATACCAAAGCAGAGCCAATTGCATCCCTGTGATGATAGAATTATTACACACATCCACCCAGCAAAGACGTTAATGATCATAGGAAAGGGACTTTAAATTCACAAGAACAATTTCGAGTGAACAATAAATTTCTTCAGTTTGGAGCACCATCTTTCGGCATTTCGATCTAGCTTGGGACTAGCACACGAAATTACATTTGCAGCAATTAATTGTTCAGCATGCGTGTGTCGTCACAGTATCAGTAACATAACAAACCAAACCAGTGACGCAGGTACATAACGCCCGATTACTCGACTAATCGAATTTGACCACTCAGAGGTAACCACGTCATTGACGGACTCGATTTCTTTTAAAACATTTTTTTTTGTAAAGCAAACTTCTAACCGTTATTGATTTTCCATCGAAGGCGAAGTAGGCTGCCAGGGAACACTGCGAGAGAGTGAAAAAAAAATGGCTATCTGTAGAAAGTTCGATTTGTTTTAAAGGGCTTACTTGAATGTCGCCAAGGGGTGTTTTCTATCTAATAAACCAGAGAGCCGGTATGTAAAACTGGGGCCGTGCTGGAAAGACAGGCCTCAATTTCTACTGAGTCAATAATTTTATATTTTCCTTCCTATCTTCGCAAGAAAAGTCCAGAGGAATTGAGTTTAGTGCAACGGATCCTATTGCAATTCGCAGGCACTACTGCCCACATACACACCACACAGTACAGAGGCACTGTTGCCCACATACACCTCACAATACAGAGGCACTGCTGCCCCCCCCCACCACACAGTACAGAAGCACTGCTGCCCACATACACACCACACACTAGAGAGGCACTGCTGCCTACATACGCCATACAGTACAGAGGCACTGCTTTGTCCATAAACTGCTATACAGCACCGAGGCATTATTGCTGACATTAAATAGAACACAATACGTAGGAATAATAGATTGTACGAAATAAAATACACCACTGAGGAACAATAGTTCGCATAATATACATCACAGACTCACATCTGTTGACACACAATACTATACAACAGAATGCAATACCATACAATACAATACAAGGCATACAGTACCATAAAATACCACACAATACACTGTATATAATACAGTATCATGCCATAAATACAATAAATAAAGTGCCATAAAATACAATACAAATACACTGTATACAATATAGAACCATGTACAATGTATACAGTACTATAAAATACCATACAATACACAGCATACAATACCGTAAAATACCATACCATAAAATACAATGCAGTACAAACAGCACAGCACAATACAATACACAAGCAAAATCGTTCACAAACAGTCGTTCATTTCAAGACACAACACAACACAGATTTGTTCATATAATAAACAACACAAATCCCGATGTTGATCATATACATTTTAAAGTAATAAAGAGGTACAATTATTGTCAACACTGCATTGCAGACGCACAAAAATTACAAGTATATACCTCAGCCAAAATTGTTAGAATTCATTGAAGCGATTAAATGAATGAAATGATTTTAAATAGAAAAAAAGAAAAATCTTTAAATAAACCTGTTAAAAATTTATTAAACTAGCAGAAAAACTTAATACAATTTTGCTTGCAGTACAGAAAGAGTTAAGTATCTTGTTTGCAGTACAGAAATAGTTTAAAAGGTTTTGTTTGCAATACAGAAAGAGTTTTAAAGGTTTTGTTTGCAATACAGAAAGAGTTTTAAAGGTTTTGTTTGCAATACAGAAAGAGTTTAAAAGGTTTTGTTTGCAATACAGAAAGAGTTTTAAAGGTTTTGTTTGCAATACAGAAAGAATTTAAAAGGTTTTGTTTGCAGTACAGAAAGGTTTAACAAGTTTTGTTTGCAATACAGAAAGAGTTTAAAAGGTTTTGTTTGCAATACAGAAAGAGATAAAAACATTTTGCGTGCAATATAGAAAGAGTTAAAGAGTCAGAAAGGTTATGCTTGCAGCATAGAAAGAGTTAAAGAGTTAGAAAATCCATTGTATATTCTTTTAAAAATATGTTTCCAATTGTTGTACACACGCTTCAATATTTATTACCGGTGTTTTCTAAAAATATCTTATTTTGAAAATGAATCCATTCATCCGTCCAAAAAGCTGTGAGCAAACTGTCATTGGATTGTTTTCATTCCAGTAAGATGCCAACATCAGTACATTACACATCTTATAAGTGTTCACAGTTAAGACTGTACAATGGGCCAGATTGAGTTAGAGACAGAGAGTTTGACAGCCTGAAGACTGAGAGATAGAGATAGCTTGACAGATGACACAGACATAATGAGAGACAGAGAGAGAGAGAGAGAGAGAGAGAGACAGACAGACAGAGAGACAGACAAAGAGGGAAGGAGAGAAAGAACTAGAAAGACTAAGAAACAGAGGATCTGACATAGTGGGAGACAGACAGATTGAGGCCAGACTGTGACAGAGACGGAAAGACAGAAAGATTCAGAGAAGGAGGAATAAACTAAACTAAAAGACTGATCAAAAAATTTTAAAAAAATGAATGGAAGAAATAATAAGAGAGACAGGAGGTTCTTCTTATTTAATTTCCATGGTGTTAAAATAAATCTGTTATTTGTTAATTACACTTACATTTCTGTATTTAGACAAAGAAGGAGAAATGCATACTTAAGGGGTGGGGGCTAAAGTTTAATTGCATTGTCAGACAATAGCATATTTTGGAAGTGTCCCCCCTGAGCTGAGGGAGATTGTGGGGGCCAGAATTTCTACACTATCCAGAACTGTTCGAACTTGCAAGGAGTGATGGGAGTTCTGAACTAGTAAAACTCAGGGGCAGACAGAATAAATTAATTAATGGTTAATGTCTCTGAAGTTTGACAGGATTTTTCTCCGTCTGCAGAAACTACAAAGATCTATGGAATTAAATAGATTAGGGGTGGGGTAGCAAATAATTTAAACCACCCATTAAACATTCGTTTTATAGGCGAACATAATATACATGCCGTTTTAATACGTTCCTTGACTTAATTTGCTAGAGAAATAATAGAACCCTTTAAATATACAAAGCAGTGTTATGTAGTTATTACAGTTTACACTTTAATCCGTTGGACCGTTCTATATTTTATTGAAATAGTGCAAGCATTGATACAATGTGTATGGTTATATCCTATTGAAATAGTGCAAAGCGTTGCTATAATGTGTATGGTTATATCTTATTGAAATAGTGCAAAGCGTTGCTATAATGTGTATGGTTATATCTTATTGAAATAGGGCATAGTGTTGCTATAATGTGTATGGTTATATCCTAGTGAAATAGTGCAAAGCAGTGGTTACCAAACTTTATAGAACCGCGACTCAGTTTTTTAAAACAACAAACTTTTCGCGACCAACAAAAAGTGGGCTCGTGACACAGTTTTGGCGTTAAGCTTTGCCACAGCTTGCATTGTTATATCCTACTGAAACAACGTAAAGCCTTGTTATAATTTGTGCATTACATAACGGAAACTTGCTGCAGTGTTGTTTGCTGGTGTTAGATATCAGTAGTGAACTGTAGCTATAAGTGAAATTAAATTAATTACTATGATTGTTGAAAGAATTACAACTGGTACTATCTATCTATCTACACAAAAATTAATTTAACACAATTAATAGCCGAAACAATAAGAGATGTGTATATTTATATATCCATTCCTAAATTAATTTAACACAATTAATAGCCGAAACAATAAGAGATGTATATATTTATATATCCACTCCTAAATTAATTTAACACAATTAATAGCCGAAACAATAAGAGATGTGTATATTTATATATCCACTCCTAAATTAATTTAACTAAAACGATATGATTCAGTAGCAATAACAGCTGATGCATGCACACTTAATACTGCTTACTATTTTGTACATTTAAAAATCTGAACAAAAACAAAAGAAAAATTATGTATTAAAAAAAAATAAAAACCCAAATAAATCCCGCTGGTGCAGAGATCTCGGTGTTAGAAAGCGCAACCTACACGTAGCAATTTCCTCAGCCCTGGGAAAGTTGTCTTAAAATAAACATCAAGAACTGTATTTTTTAAAAAGAACTAAAAATATCACTCACAGAAGCTCCAGACTAGGCCGACAGTGTTCATAGAGGGTTCGCTATTACCACCACGTCCAAAGAAGCATTTGCAAGTTCCATGTGTATCTGTTT
The DNA here is from genome assembly GCA_028829895.1 of Sinotaia quadrata. Classification (NCBI taxonomy): domain Eukaryota; kingdom Metazoa; phylum Mollusca; class Gastropoda; order Architaenioglossa; family Viviparidae; genus Sinotaia; species Sinotaia quadrata. Next base: position 119,045,057 of record CM054177.1, on the reverse strand, counting down.
GGGCATTGCAGTGGACAACAACGAAACAAGGGAGAGAATGAACACTTCACACATAACAAAGTCGGTGTCACCCATTGTGCGCGATTACAGACACAAGCCGTACCGTGCAGTCGCCCGTGGAGTTACAGCTCAGATTGAACGTAAATGAAATCTCTCGTTCGCTTCGTCTTTTGTTGGTGCAGGCGGTGCGCATGCGCAAAGAAGCCGGGTTGTCTTTGAAGAGTTCTGCTTCGTACGGTACCGAGAAGCAGTAGGACAGAAATGGCAATTATTTATGGGTACCGAGAAGATACGTTGCCGCGCACTTTCAGAGGTATCGTCGATGTGAATCAATCGATCCTCAAGGAATGAGGTGGGAATCATTTCTGCGAGAACAGATGTATTTAGATTTTCGTGTGTTGAAGCTAAACGTAGACGAAGAAGACTCTGGGTCAGGCTTATGGAGTGCGTTTAAAAGTAAATTATCTCTTGTGAATGAAATAGTTCTAGAAAAGGAAATAATCTCAACGGCAACAAAACTGGCTACCTTAGGGGAATGTATGTGTCTTTGTGTGTGTGTGTGTGTGTGTGTGTGTGTGTGTGTGTGTGTGTGTGTGTGTGTGTGTGTGTGGACTGGGCTCTGTTTGTGATGTAACAAGACAGCTGCTGCAATAGAAAGTTAATATGTAGAGAGTTTGCATTTGCTGCTGTTTAATAAAGCGCGTTGCGTTAGGAATCGTTACGTTAAGAAGTTAATATATTCTGGGACTGCATTGTAAATGTACTTTAAGAACATCGTTACGTTAAGAAGTTAATATATTCTGGGACTGCATTGTATATGTACTTTAAGAACATCGTTACGTTAAGAAGTTAATATATTCTGGGACTGCATTGTATATGTACTTTAAGAACATTGTTACGTTAAGAAGTTAATATATTCTGGGACTGCATTGTGTATGTACTTTAAGAAAATTGTTACGTTAAAAAGTTAATATATCCAGTGACGGAATTTATATGAGTAGTATAAGACAATGACTGCATAATTAATCAATATAGAAAAAGATTGCATTTGCTTAAGTAGTGTAATGACAACTTCCTTGTTAATAAGTTAATACATTTTAGGATTGGTTTATTTATGTAGTAAAACGATAATCGCCACATTAAGAAGTCAATATTAATACAATTACTGGATTTGTGTTTGAGATGTTATATATAACAAATGTAACAGTAGAAAGCCGATATGACAGATGATTGATTTATTAATGTATTATAACGATAATTTTGACACAGCAAGAAAACAATATTTAAAGGTACTATATTTTTTTTGGCAATATCTGGCAAATGCTATATTTTGAGCAACAGAATTGAATTAATAACGACAACATATAAAGACTTGTAATGGAGATATAATGCATGCATATAAAAATTATTTATGAACTTGAACAATTGTTGTTATACACGGCACTGCAAAAGACAAACAAATCACTTAAACATTTTTTTAAAAAGAGTTCGAGAAAACGAAGTAACGTAACGCTAAGAAGTATCAGGCAGAAGTTACATGCCAACCAAACGTTTGTATATATTAATATACACATACCCGAGGTGGGAATTACATTTAACACAACCCCCAGTTCAAGGTGGGCAAAGAATTATTTGTAACTTGAACACAGTTCAAGATGAGGGATAATTTTAACGCACTCATTTCAAAGTGATGAATTATTTGTAATGCGAACACATAATTCAAGGTCGGCGAGGAATTATTTTTGACTTTCACTTAGAAGAGAAAGACGATCTGGTCTGAAAAGTACACTTTGTGAGATCTGAAAATTTGACGAATTTTATTTAATTAAAAAATAAATAAATACACAACTCCTCCCTCCCCACACACACACACTCATGCACGCAGTCAATGTGCAGTACAATAAAAAAAAAACACCGCATTTTAATATATATATATTTAAAATCTAGACAGAGTAGACAGTATCCATGTACCTATTGTTGCCATGGTAACTAGCAAACGCGGGTTGAAACTGTATGGGGCGGATGTAGGCGGAGCTCTTACAAGTGCTCTCCCTTATGTGCAATATAGACGCCTTTAAGCAGATGTTACTAATGCAAAAGTTTGAGTGAAAAACTTCTTAATTAAAGGCTACAATAAAAGAAAAGAAGAAGAAAGCATATGAATGAAAAATGAAAATAAGAAAGAAAAGAGAGGGCAGAGGAAAGACAAGACTAAACAAGAAAACAAAGGCCCGCAGTATATATGTATATATATATTCAGTGTACACACATGTTGACATGTGCATGTATTCATGCGTTCGAATATAGTTAGCATACATTCAGATGGCAGATGATAGTCAGACAGACAGACACAGATGAAAGGGAAATTTACAAAAAATGGATGTATAAAGAAAACAAAACCGGGATTTGACTGGTCAGTAGGATGGCGAGTCTGATTGGTTTGTGGGTCGGTGCATTTTGGCTAATTAGATAGGTGGAGACTGATTAAACAGATAGGGACTGAGGGATGACTGAGAGAGAGAAGGAAGAAATAGATAGGGACTGAGAGATGACAGAGAGAGAGAGAGAGAGAGAGAGAGAGAGAGAGAGAGAGAGAGAGAGAGAGAGAAGGGAGAAATACATAGGGATTGAGAGATGACTGAGAGAGAGAAGGGAGAAATACATAGGGATTGAGAGATGACTGAGAGAGAGAAGGGAGAAATACATAGGGACTGAGAGATGACTGAGAGAGAGAAGGGAGAAATAGATAGGGATTGAGGGATGACAGAGAGAGAGAGGGGAGAAATAGATAGGGACTGAGAGATGACAGAGAGAGAAGGGAGAAACAGACTTTAAACAAAATTAGGCATAGCGACAACAAAATCACGAAATGATTTGCATCTGAAACGCACAGAGATAAATAAATGTTAAAAAAAATGAAAAAGACTTAATGGACATGATATGTGCGCTTTACTCAATCATAGAAAACTAACCAGCCAATCTGGAATTATGCAAATGTCGCCCGTGATTTCACATTTTCTTCTAGTGTCATCTGCCCATGGCTGCCATAACTCAGTTTCCACGTCGCTTCTCACCCCCCCTCCCAACACCCCTCCAGCCCTTTCACCTACAATTTATCATGTGCTCTTCAGCTGCTGTTTCCTTACAATTATTTTGCAACAGCGCAAGAGTTTTTGAGTGCAGATGACTAAATTATATGATAAATGAAACTATGTATCAGAAAATTATTATTTTTATTCTTAATTGAAAGGTATTACGTTTCTTGAGTTAATTCCATATTAATAATACCTAATCCAAATTGATTAAAACGTCTAACCTCTGGACACCCTTTATGCAACCCACCAACAGAATCTTCTAGCAAAGGGCAGTTTTAAGTCAAATCAACGTCTGGTTCAACTGATTGAAACGTTAAACCCAAAACTGTTTTATGCGTAATTAAACTGATTGAAACATTAACCTCAAACTATTTTCTGCTTAATTCATCTAATTGAAATGTGAAACCCCAAACTGTTTTATGCGTAATTCGACTGATTGATACCTTTAACAAAAAACCCTCCTGTTTTATGCTCAATTCACTTGATCGAAACCTTTAACTTAAATACTGATTTATGTAGACGTCATGCACTGCACATTCGAGTACACACACAACGTGGAAAGTAAATGAGTCCTTCTAAAGTGGATAATTAGACATTGCCCAGAGTACCATCTAAAACAATTTGTTAGTCACAGATTAAAATAAACGTTCATATATGCCCGTAAAAGTCAGATTGAAATAAAAATACAAAATGAGAGAAAGATGGAATATCTACTCATATCGCCATCAAAAACAGATCTCTCCATTTTCATTGCCAGCTGGCCTATGGGTCAAATACCGAATTGCCGGTATTAACTCTTTATGTTCTTCATAACTTCCAACGCTCTGGCCGCGAATTTCATTCGTGCCAGAATCGCCAGATGAAATATTAATATACTTGATGTAGCAGCAGTTAAATATTCACAGGTTAGCGCTATTTAAGGCCATTTTCAAGATTGTGGTCAACGCGTATTTACTTAAAAGATCTGAAAAGATTACAGGTTTGTGAGGATAACGTGTTCCAACTGCTATTCTAACGATTGTAAACAGGTTTTAAAATATACATTTAGACATACAATACCTCCACTCGCACAAATACGTAAATATCAGAAAAAGCACTTCCTTCCAAAGGTACAAATAGTTCAAAACACTTTCGTGCATAGAAAATTTATCCAGTGCCCAAATGAATTACTCTGTGTATGAACACATTCCAGAAACACAACGAATTTCTGTGTGTATAACACATTCCAGGACACAAAACAATTCAAGCACCTCCAAGCACACCTTCCAATCACATAAGGTACGTCTCAAGGCCACACACTTTTATGCGTAGTCTTCTGCATTCAGCAGAACGGCACTCAGTGACGTAATAAACTTCCACGCGCACACGAACACTGAGTAGAAGAACATTTCTATGCCAACACATCTAGTGGCAAACATCTTTAATTAAGGATCCAGATTCGACTTGACGGTTGAGAGGCAGAACAGATGTAGCCATCGTAGCGGGCTCAAATCCCTCGCCCGACCTATGCTCGTTTCATTAAGCAGTACCCATCGCCCGACCTAAGCGAGTTTCATTAAGAAGTGAGTGTTCCGGTGATAAAACGGTATAAATCACTCCCAAGCCAAAGGTTGAGGGGTGTTTCGTGGAGATTGCTCTCAACTAGTGACATGGGCATTGAGGTGTTAGGCACCTTAAGAGCTTTGTAACGGTACACGAATGAATGATTCAGAGAGAAAGAGGCAAACGAAGGAATGAAAGAGAAAAAATGAGATTGAAATTATAAAATTGAGGGAGAGAGAAGAAAAAGAGGAGAAGACAGAAAGAGATACAGACAGATGGGGAAACAAACAGATGGGTAAAATGAAAGAATGATGAGAAAGAGAGGGATGCATTTAAAATCGATTGCTACCTTTTGATAGAGCCATCAATGCGGATATGAGCTTTTTGGTTGTTTTTGCACCCTGACTTTTACTGGACCCCTAGGAACGTGAATAAAAATTTCAGGCTCAGTGAGGACTTGTAAGCTGTAGCAATGCCAAGTCAGTATTTTACATAGCCACATCAGCGTTTCTTGTTTGTAGTATCAGTATTTTGTACTTTTCAAGTCAGTATTTTACATAGCCATTATCAGCATTTCTTGTTTCTTGTTTGTTGTAATAGGTATTTTGTACTTAAGTCAGTATTTCAAACTTTCATACCAGTATTTGCGAACTCAGTATTAAATGTTTATCATTTCAGTTTTTCATATTTGTGATATCTTTGGTTCGTACTGATGGGTCGGTATTTCGTAATCGTGATATCATTAGTTCGTACTAATGGGTCGGTATTTCGTAATAGTGTGTCAGTAATTCGTATTCACAAACAGTATTTCGATTTTGTTAAATTAGAATTTCGTTCTATAATGTTACCTCAATATTTCTCAAATCATAGTTCTGGTTATGTCTCAACTCAGCGTTCTCAAAGTACTTGACAACAGTCTTCTGCTAACACTTGCCAACTCATTGTTCCCATAGCACTTTTCACATCAGTGTTTTCATAGCACTCAACTTAGTGTTCTCATAGCACTAGTCATCTCAGTTTTCTCAAAGCACTTGTCAACTCAGTATTTATGTAGCACTTGTAATCTCAGTGTTCTCGCTGCACTTGTCAATACAGTGTTCTCATAGCACTAAGTCATCTCAGTTTTCTCACAGCACTTGTTCTCGTAGTTCTTGTCAACCCAATGTTCTCGTAGTTCCTGTCAACCCATTGTTCTCGTAGTTCCTGTCAACCCATTGTTCTCGTAGTTCTTGTCAACCCATTGTTCTTGTAGTTCCTGTCAACCCATTGTTCTCATAGTTCCTGTCAACCCATTGTTCTCGTAGTTCCTGTCAACCCATTGTTCTTGTAGTTCCTGTCAACCCATTGTTCTCATAGTTCCTGTCAACCCATTGTTCTCGTAGTTCCTGTCAACCCATTGTTCTCGTAGTTCCTGTCAACCCATTGTTCTTGTAGTTCCTGTCAACCCATTGTTCTCGTAGTTCCTGTCAACCCATTGTTCTCGTAGTTCCTGTCAACCCATTGTTCTCATAGTTCCTGTCAACCCATTGTTCTCGTAGTTCCTGTCAACCCATTGTTCTCATAGTTCCTGTCAACCCATTGTTCTCATAGTTCCTGTCAACCCATTGTTCTCATAGTTCCTGTCAACCCATTGTTCTCATAGTTCCTGTCAACCCATTGTTCTCGTAGTTCTTGTCAACCCATTGTTCTCGTATCTTATAACTTGGCTCGAGAAGCCTGAACACAGTGATTGCCTGCGAGATAACGGCCACGATTTGTTAGAATATGTTGCTAGGGCCCACTGCCTGGTTACAAAGCGTATGCAGTGTGCTACTTACATGTCATGGTAATACAAAGGAACTAGGTTCACTAGTGTACCACAATGTAGGACGTGTCCTAGCACAGGGTTGCTGGGGCATATGGATGCAATTGATATAAAAGCACAATGGCCAGTTTGTGTGTGTGTGTGTGTGTGTGTGTGTGTGTGTGTGCTTGGGGGGTGGTGCTGTACTAAAAGTGGATTGTCGTAGTTACCTATTAATTATTAAAATTCAAAAGCCACATCTGCAGTTCTTATACCAGAAGATGTTGTAGTTGTTTTCCTAGAAAATACGTGTAGTTGTTGTTTAAGAAAATTGCGGCAGTTGTACTAGAAAATGGTTGTAGTTATTGTATTAGAAAATAGTAGTAATTGTTGTGGTGACTGGTTAAAAGAGGAAAAAAAGATTAGTTTCAGAAATGTTTATATAAAAAGAATCCAGTACGGTTAACATCAATATTATCACATATTGTCCCTAGTAGTAACAAGAATAATAGTAACATGTTTAGTCCTTTTTCTGTCCATGTGAGAATACAGTTTCCTAAACTAAATGCAAGCAACAAATGCAAAATGTTAAATTTACGTAAATAATTAAATCTCGTCAGCAGCAGAAAGTAAATGAAAAGTAGTTTGTGCTATGAAGTCATAGAACAACACCTACATAACATTTCTGTATTATTTATCTTGTTTTGAGCGCAGTAAAGTACATTGTTTGTTTAGTTCCTATACACAATGTAAATTAGTTCATCTGCAAAGTTTGTTTATATTATGAGCATATTATAAGCCGGAACATAACCAGTTTATCAAACTGTCTGGTGAATGTGAGTAGGGCAAGCCTATATCTATCAGTCTGTCTGGTGAATGTGAGTAGGGCAAGCCTATATCTATCTTTCAATGTGACTGGTGAATGTGAGCAGGCAAGCTTATATCTATCTTTCAATGTGTCTGGTGAATGTGAGCAGGGCAAGCTTATATCTATAGTTCAATGTGTCTGGTGAATGTGAGCAGGCAAGCTTATATCTATCTTTCAATGTGTCTGGTGAATGTGAGCAGGGCAAGCTTATATCTATCTTTCAATGTGTCTGGTGAATGTGAGCAGGCAAGCTTATATCTATCTTTCAATGTGTCTGGTGAATGTGAGCAGGGCAAGCTTATATCTATAGTTCAATGTGTCTGGTGAATTTTGTGCTATGAAGTCATAGAGCAACACCTACATAACAGCACTTAGATAAAAGTAACAGGCAAATCAGCAAACAATTAGAAACGGCCAAAATCTTACCCACCTCGCTTCTTGTTATCATATTACCCTCTTTCTATTCTCTCATTAAATTTAACTTTCTCGACGGCCGAACCATCCATTGACGCTTATAATCCAACCAACTAAACAACCAACCAACCAACCAATCAACCACCCACTCAAAATTGCCCACCAACAACAATTCACAATACTTTGTATTTACATGCAACATTAATTTATGTTCCAGGCATGCTTTAAAGAGTTTTGTCAAAACCGACCTAGCCCTGGCATAGAACTGTTCTAGAGTCAGTTCTTTTTATCACGTATGCATGGCTCTGTTTTTGTGACCAACTCTTTTATTTATAAACGGCTCTGTTTGACTGGCTCTTTTATATATATAAACGGCTCTGTTCTTTTGATTGGCTCTTTTATATGTATAAACTCCTTTGGCTTTCTGACCAATTCTTTTATCGTGTACACAAGGTTCTGTTTCTTGACCAGTACATATTCAGCGCCATGTCACCATTAGGTGATTGCTGGTGAGAGCCAACTGTACATATCAATCTGTGCAAGTGGTGTTGCTTTCACCATCAGAAATATTTCCAATGCTATGTCTTGGATAATGCAGTAATATTTTGGAAGACAAGGTGATACATCTGCACCTAAGCTTGTGGCTCCTGAAAGGATTTTGACGTCTGTCAAGTCAGAAATGTAGGCGTATGTTGTGAATAGTTCTCTCCCTTTGAACAACACATCGCGAATAGTTGTACGACGCCATACTATATTGAGTTGAGATGTGGTCAACACTCTTTGCAAGTTTCTCACTATTAACTTTTCTCTCGCCAGCTTACTGAGTCTTGTAATGCTCTTTTCTCTCGCCAGCTTTCTGAGTCTTGTAACGCTCTTTTCTTTCGCCAGCTTACCGAATCTTGTAACGCTCTTTTCTCTCGCCAGCTTACCGAATCTTGTAACGCTCTTTTCTCTCGTCAGCCTACTGAGACTTGTAACGCTCTTTTCTCTCGCCAGCTTACTGAATCTTGTAACGCTCTTTTCTCTCGCCAGCTTACCGAATCTTGTAACGCTCTTTTCTTTCGCCAGCTTACTGAATCTTGTATGAAACATCAAAACGCAGCATTGATTCTTGACTTCATTTGTAAGGCTCTTTTCTCTCATCTGTTTACTCTGCCTTTCATGAAATATCAAAAGCTGTATTAATTGTTAGAGCGAAATCGGCGTAAACCGGAAAGCCTCACCCATTTAATTTTTATAAAAATTAATTCTCAGAGACCAAGACAAGAATCAGTCATTCCACTTCTGCGCGATCTTCATCGGCTCCTTTTTGACAGGAAACTACAATTAAGCTTTACTGTCTGGTCCCAGGCCTAAATACCTGTTTGATTTCACATCAATGCACTCACTACTGCTACTGCGATGTACGTACGCTACGACAGGAACAACTCTGTCGTGTTATTGATGCAAGGATGTAATATACGAATTTCGGTATTCAATCTAAGCAAAATATAATTTCTTCTCGAATGGGAAGTGTTTTTATCTCGGTGTTTAATTCAACGTACAGTAAATGTTAAGTCTTGATCGCATGAGTGCAAAGTGACTTGTTCACACGGGTGCGAAGAGTCTTGTTCACATGGATGAAAAGAGTCTTCTTCACATATGTTAGTGAGTTTTGTTCCTTCGAAAAGAAACCACTCATAAAAGATACAAGAAGTTCTCTATTTGACAATACTTTTCATCTATTCCATCTGTAATGAAACAACGCTTATAGTAACATTTCTAATGGGGATGATATTTTATAGTGTTATTTTACGCCACACTTAATATGTAACTGAAATTTATTAACCAATTTAAATAATTATAACAAACATTTAATTCTAGGTACAAATTACTGAGACATTAACAAATCCTCATTGAACAATACTTATGATAACTTGTAAAAAGCGCGTATTTCTTCCCATGATGCACATTAGGGTCTATATTTTACTGTAGCCAGGCACAACTGTAACAAAGCCCCATTTTACTGTAGCCAGGCAAAACTGTAACAAAGCCCCATTTTACTGTAGCCAGGCAAAACTGTAACAAAACCCCATTTTACAGCAGTCAGGCAAAACAGTGCAAAGCCCCCTTTTTACTCCAGCCTGGCAAAACTGTACAAAGCCCTTATTTCACTGAAGCCAGACAAACTGACAAAGCCCCATTTTACTAAAGCCAAGCAAAACTAAGACAAAGCTCCCCACCCTTTAACAATATCTAAAGCACAACCAAAACTGACATTTTATAGCATGGCTACATGGAACCTTGAGGACTACCTTTGAAATACAATTTCACGTGCCGGCAGACTATGACAGCAAGAAAACAATTTACCTTGCCGGCAAACATGACGGCGTAAAAGCAAGCAGAAACGACGTCAATATATCCGACCACGGCACGAAGAAATCTCACCTGGCTCCGTGCACAATCTGGATCGATAGTCTGGCGACTGGCATCAAACTCGTTCAGTTTTACAACCGTGAATGTCACACTCTTCACCTGTCAGTCAAATAGTCTTGTTCACATGAGTGCGAAAAATCTTTTTCGTATGGGTACAAATAATCTTGGTCACACGAGTGCGAAGAGTCTTGTTCATAAGAGTGCGAACTCTTATTCACATGGGTGTGAAGTATCTTGTTCACATGGGTATGAAGTATCTTGCTCACATGAGTGCAAAGAGACTTGTTCACATGTGTGATAAGAGACTGACATGGGTTAAAAAGTTTGTTCACGTAGAGTCAGATGATATTCCCAAAGGTTAAAGGTTATAGCTTAAAAATTACAATGAAGCTGCGAGAAATGCATACATATTACTTTTCTACTGGCGGCTGTGAGTGCTCAGATGCTTTAGTTCACATTGCAAGCTCACTCGGTATACTACCAATACAGCCCTGTCACCTGGCACCTGGCAGCACACGAGTGCAAATTGCAGCATTGTTTCATCACGCTGCACAGCTTTTTTTTCAGACATGAAGGTGCGCGATGAAAGTCCAGACCATATTACCAGAAGCAGCGATTTCATAAAAGCAAGCTCATCAGTGACAACACCACTGTGACAAAGTTTAGCGCAAGATTTTTTTCCCGCTAGCTCTCTCCAGAGGATGCAGGAAACCTTTATATATGGGATATTATCAGCTTTGGTGGTCCCCTGGAGGGTCTTCCTCTCATCACTTGTTTCTGGAGAGGGGTGAGGGTGGCTGCTTGGAAGTGGAATTGAACTTCATGCCTGTAGTGGTTGGGAGGCGGGTGCAGGAGCTTGGTGGTAGTAGACTCATGGAGCAGTTGTGTTGAGCAGTGGCTAGCTGAAGAGCGTTGGAAGAATTTTTCTTTTTTTAAAGGTAAAGCCTGCCTCTTATTGGGGGAGGTTTAGTGCAAGTATTACAGACTGGTTTAAATGCATTCTGCCATCTGTGAATGGTGTAGTTCCGACCAACAGACAACTAGTCATCGCACTGACCTTTAGGAAATTTGCTTTTTAAAGTATGGGATTCAACACTTAAATTTACTTACTCGCTTTCAGGAAATAGAATGAACATCTCTGACTTGTAGCATTGAGAGAATTGTGTCTGCAGGAAGTTAAACTGTGAAACACTCTTGTTTCAAAAGTCAGTTCACCGATTTTTACAGACTCCGTGGATTGTCGGGAACTTTGTTGTTTTATTTTTAGCTTCCTTTCTTAATTTCAGCACGAATAGTTGGCAAATGACTGTATTTAATACGAGTAACTACTATTTATAGTATCTGGAAATGTTCTGGGGTGAGAACTGAAAATGATAATATCATTACATTTTTTAAGTGGCGCAGACATTTTTATTGTTTTGCATGTTGCTGAGCTCAGACAACAAAGTTCCAGCAGTCAGGTGATTACTGTTAAGCCAGATGACATACAACAATATTAGTCAGGTGATTACTGGTATTAAGTGATGACATACCACAATATCAGTCAGGTGATTACTGGTATTAAGTGATGACATACCACAATATCAGTCAGGTGATTACTGGTATTACGCCAGATAACATGCCACAATATAAGTCAGGCCAGATGACATACCATAATATCAGTCAGGTGATTAGTTTTGATATTACACAGATGTCATACCAGAATATCAGTCAGGTGATTAGTGTGATATTACGCCAGATGACATACCACAATTTCAGTCAGGTGATGACTGGCATTACGCCAGATGACATACCACAATATCAGTCAGGTGATTAGTGTGATATTATGCCAGATGACATACCACAATATCAGTCGGATGATTAATGTGGTAATATACCAGATGACCTACCACAATTTCAGTCAAGTGACTATTGTGTACTATGCCTAAAGACATGATCAAGCAACCAAACTTTCATAATATTATAGTTGCAAAGAAATCTCACAGTTTAGTTCTTGAATAATACAGCGAAGTGTAGGCCAGTTTCACATATGAATGTCTCTGAGAAACCGTTTTATTACAAATCCCACTTATTTTACACTACAATATAAATAAACACACAAATTTTGTATTAGCAGCAACATTCGTTACGTCATTTGATAAGAGAACAATGCATATTTGCAAAATTAGTTTTAGTTTTATTATCGAGATAAACTGTAAAGTGTAATCATACGGCATAACTAGTTCCGACATCGTCATATTTATTTGAAACTTGATAACCTCAGGCGCCGAATTGAATGTAATGAATCTTTATGTACGAGTGCAAGCTTAGTTCAACGTTCACACGCATTATCTTTATGTACGAGTGCAAGCTTAGTTCAACGTTCACACGCATTATCTTTATGTACGAGTGCAAGCATAGTTCAACGTTCACACGCATTATCTCTATGTACGAGTGCAAGCTTAGTTCAACGTCCACACGCATTATCTTTATGTACGAGTGCAAGCTTAGTTCAACGTTCACACGCATTATCTCTATGTACGAGTGCAAGCTTAGTTCAACGTTCACACGCATTATCTCTAATGAGAATTTAGATAAACAAACATATTGTATTCATTTAGTGCTGTTCGCCTCTCCAAAGTTATCCTCACTCGTTGACGTGGGAAGGCATAATGTTGCATTTATCTATCGCGGTATCGAGAGCTATATCTCGGGGGAAGACTACTGTTTACAGTTAGTATCATGAATTATGGCCCTTGGAGATTAATACGATATCACGGTGCCACTGGTTACTTCACTTGGAAAAAATGCCATATTATAATTGTCACACTGCTGCGAGTTTTTTTAAAATGGAAAATAATAGACATGTCACTAGTAACACACGCATAAGTGTCTCGTGAAACACGCCAAAAGCGATTAATCAGTCACATGGAGTATATCAGTTAACTGTTAGAGTGTTGAAAAGTAATGTTCATCCACAAGTCTGTCAAGAAACATGTTAGTGCTAATAATTCAGTCACTAAAAGTGAGCAAAGGGGAATAACTCACCAATAGAAACAGGTCTATACGACTTGTAGTTTTTGTAGTGGGAATGAAGTCGCAAAAACATTACTACTTCAAACTATAAGCAACGAACTTTTTGGTAGAGAAATCGCAACATGACTTCTACAATAAAATACTGAGACGAAATCGCAATATTACTACTTCAAACTAACGAGCTTAAGTGCAGAAATCGTAATATTACTACTTCAAACTAACGAGCTTAAGTGCAGAAGTCGCAATATTACTTCTTCTATCTAGCATGAAGGACTTATTTGCAGGAATTTACTTGGTCTCTGTTGACAACACACTAGAAACCATACTAGCACTGGAACTAACTGATGACACAACAATAACAATGCAGTAGAACCCTAAGGAAATGTGGCGAAGAAATGAAAACTGATTATTCACTATGGCAAATGTAACAAGTAACTGTTACAACAATAACAATGTACTAGAACCTTAAGGAAATGTGAAGAAGAAATGACAACTGATTAATCACTGAAGAAAAGGCAAAAGTAACAAGTAAATGTTAAAACAATAACAATGTACTAGAACCCTGAAGAAAAGACAACAGTAACAAGTAACTTTCCCTGCTAATAAGGACCAATCACGTCATTGAAAGACAAACTGAACAAGCGTGAGTATCTGCAATTTCAGTTAAGACGAACTGCGCCTTTGTCAAAAGATTCCATTTGATAACAGACTGCGCATGCGCTAATGTTTCTCCTTTGGCTCGATGACCACAAAGCAAACTATAAAGTTGGACCACCGTCAAATCATTACTCAAAAATATTTTTTTTAAGCAGCGCAAATCAAATGGGAACACAACACTATAACACTTCGTTCAGTAATCCTAATCGATAAAGGAAACGCGGAAGTAAAGCAATGCATCACGAATAGAAGATGTATTTAGTGTCTAACTCTACATGAAATAACAATTAGTCGGTCCAAACAACCCACAGTTAGCATAAAGCAATAAGCCATATTCACACTGAAGAGGTAAATTATGATTAATAATTTAATTAAATAAACCAACAATACGTTTAATTACGATGCACAGAAATCCCCATCTTTAGCAACTTTTGAGTTTGATAATGTTTACATTTATTCAAAATCTAATACTTATTGAACTTTAACATTTTATGGCGCAGCATTCCCAAACATTTACGACCATCAAGCTTACAAGGCCTTTCAATGATGTCTGTCAGTAAGATGAGTACATTTACGAAATTGTGTAGTACTTAAGTTTTCGACAATGACGTCAAAGTTGCTCACTTTTTCGACAATGATGTCACAGCGTCTCAAATATTTACGATACTGAGTAGTATTTATATTTTCGACAATGAAGTCACAGCGTCTCAAACATTTGCGACATTGCGTAGTAATCAAGTTTTCGACAATGACGTCAAAGTGTCTCGCGTTTCGACAATGAGGTCACAGCGTCTCAAACATTTGCGACATTGCGTAGTACTCAAGTTTTCGACAATGACGTCAAAGTGTTTTACGTTTTCGACAAAGATGTCACAGCGTTTCAAACATTTTTGACATTGTATGGTACTTACACTATCGCCAATGACGTCAAAGCGTCTCATATGTCTATGATATTTCGTCTCGTAGTTTGACAAATATGCTCTTTAAAAAAAGTACAACATATTTAAAGGAATATATATCAAACATTTAAATAAAGACATGGGGGTCTATTTACAGGACTGTAATACGCGTTTGCGACAATTTGTTGCTTACCGACACTCGAACGAACGCGTAGGAAAGAAAGCAGACGCGATGACGACGAAAAAGTAACAGTTCTTAAACCTGCGCTCACTTCATTTTTACTTTATTTTTACATCGATCATGCCTGAAGCACAGGCAGGACT
This sequence comes from Sinotaia quadrata, assembly GCA_028829895.1. Lineage (NCBI taxonomy): Eukaryota > Metazoa > Mollusca > Gastropoda > Architaenioglossa > Viviparidae > Sinotaia > Sinotaia quadrata. The sequence continues at coordinate 119,030,045 of CM054177.1, read as the reverse complement.
GCATTCCCCAAGGTGGTTGTTGGCACAAATTGGACCAGCATAACAGTTTTCTCCAAGAAACACGAAGTTACTGCATGGATGTCAGAAAGGCATTTTGTAGTAAGATAATGAATTCCTCTCTCTCCAACCTTCTTACTCCTCAAGCGGCTTGTAAAGTAACCGTTAGTAATGATTATGCACCACCGACCTTTCCTCTTGATACAAGTTTTAAGTAACAAACAAACAAACAAACAAACAAACCCAAAGAAAAACAAATAAGGTTATACCAGCAAACGAAATTTTATAACATTTGTCGCAAAAGGCAAAAACAACCAAAATATGTTGAAAGTTGTTTTTTTTAAACTAACGCATACTTTCGGTCGCTATATACCGTACAGCTATATCTTGATGTGCTGTACCGGCTTTAAATAGAAACTCTCTTGTAGGACTACCACTACTTTACCGCTAGTGTATTCGTGCAGTCTGATATTAGACAGGTGTTTTGACTGATTTTTGTTTTTGTAATACAATGAAGTCTGATATTAGATAGGTATTTTGACTGACGGTTTTTTGTTGTAAAATGAAGTCTGATATTAGACAGGTACTGACGGTTTAAAAAAAAAAAATTAAGTCTGATATTAGACAGGTATTTTGACTGATGGGATTTTTTTTGGTAATAAAATCAAGTCTGATATTAGATAGGTATTTTGTACTGACGGTTTTGTTCTTTTTTTTAATTTATAAAATGAAGTCGTTTTGGTGCAGTCTGATATAGACAGAAGTGCTGTAATGACAGTGTTTTTGATGCAGTCTGATATAGACAGAAGTGCTGTAATAACAGTGTTTTTCGTGCAGTCAGATATAAGGTGCTGTAATGACAGCGTTTTTGGTGCAGTCTGATATAGACAGAAGTGCTGTAATGACAGCGTTTTTGGTGCAGTCTGATATAGACAGAAGTGCTGTAATGACAGCGTTTTTGGTGCAGTCTGATATAGACAGAAGTGCTGTAATGACAGTGTTTTTGATGCAGTCTGATATAGACAGAAGTGCTGTAATAACAGTGTTTTTCGTGCAGTCAGATATAAGGTGCTGTAATGACAGCGTTTTTGGTGCAGTCTGATATAGACAGAAGTGCTGTAATGACAGCGTTTTTGGTGCAGTCTGATATAGACAGAAGTGCTGTAATGACAGCGTTTTTGGTGCAGTCTGATATAGACAGGAACATATACGATCGTCATTTTGATGCAGCCTGATTTTGGAATATTGTACTGAAAGTGGGTTTATGCAGTATAATATGAGTCATATTGTTCTGAAAGTATTTTTGATGCATTCACTCGCTCACTCACTCACGCATACACTCAAATAATCACGCGCTCACGAGTATACCGTCACGACTCATGTACACAATCACACGTCCTTCCACTCACGGACGCATTAATAAATAAACTACACAACTAACATCATGTACAGCTATAACACGGTCAACACGATAAAATGTCCCAAATGACATGGACAGAAAACATAATAACAAATGAACTACACAACTAACATCATGTACAACTATAACACGGTCAACACGATAAAATGTCCCAAATGACATGGACAGAAAACATAATAACAAATAAACTACACAACTAACATCATGTACAACCAGAACACGGTCAACATGATAAAATGTCCCAAATGACATGGACAGAAAACATAATAACAAATAAACTATACAACTAACATCATGTACAACTAGAACACGGTCAACATGATAAAATGTCCCAAATGACATGGACAGAAAACATAATAACAAATAAACTACACAACTAACATCATGTACAACTATAACACGGTCAACATGATAAAATGTCCCAAATGACATGGACAGAAAACATAATAACAAATGAACTACACAACTAACATCATGTACAACTAGAACACGGTCAACACGATAAAATGTCCCAAATGACATGGACAGAAAACATAATAACAAATGAACTATACAACTAACATCATGTACAACTAGAACACGGTCAACACGATAAAATGTCCCAAATGACATGGACAGAAAACATAATAACAAATAAACTACACAACTAACATCATGTACAACTAGAACACGGTCAACATGATAAAATGTCCCAAATGACATGGACAGAAAACATAATAACAAATAAACTACACAACTAACATCATGTACAACTATAACACGGTCAACATGATAAAATGTCCCAAATGACATGGACAGAAAACATAATAACAAATAAACTACACAACTAACATCATGTACAACTATAACACGGTCAACATGATAAAATGTCCCAAATGACATGGACAGAAAACATAATAACAAATAAACTACACAACTAACATCATGTACAACTATAACACGGTCAACATGATAAAATGTCCCAAATGACATGGACAGAAAACATAATAACAAATGAACTACACAACTAACATCATGTACAACTAGAACACGGTCAACACGATAAAATGTCCCAAATGACATGGACAGAAAACATAATAACAAATGAACTATACAACTAACATCATGTACAACTAGAACACGGTCAACACGATAAAATGTCCCAAATGACATGGACAGAAAACATAATAACAAATGAACTATACAACTAACATCATGTACAACTATAACACGGTCAACATGATAAAATGTTCCAAATGACATGGACAGAAAACATAATAATCGCTGGAGCGCCTCCAGTAAGTAATCCACAGACAAGCGTCATAAACGAGCCATGAAAGAGGACGAAAAGTTAAACGAACTTCACTTAATGCAGAAACCTGACATCCGTTTTCGGGTTTCGTCAATGATTACTTCGAAAATCAACGACCTCAGCAGCATTGATTAACCTTTGACATTTGAATTTTGCCTATACCTGTCTGTTTTTAGTCTGTCTACCTGTCTGTGTTTAGTCTGTCTACCTGTCTGTGTTTAGTCTGTATGCCTGCCTGTGTTTAGTCTGTATGCCTGTCTGTGTTTAGTCTGTATACCTTCTTTATTTAATCTGTGTAGTCTGTACTCCTGTTTATGTTTAGTCTGTATGCCTGTCTGTGTTTAGCTTGTTTAGTCTGTATGCCTATGTTTAGTCTGCATGTCTGCCTGTGTTTAGTTTTTATGCCGGCCTGAGTTTAGTCTGTGTCTTTCTCTCTAAAGTTTGCACCTCCGTTCTGTGTTTAGTCTTTATGCCTATTTGCACGAGTTAGTGTTTAGCTAGTGTTTAATGTTTGAGTTGAATCAGCACCACTGTTGGTATTTAGTCTTTGCGACTACCGTTGACATTTAATCAGAACGCCAGTAGCGCTTTGTCATCATTCGCGTTTGTTCTTACTCTATAGTCTATATATTTGTTTGTTCTTACTCTATAGTCTATATATTTGTTTGTTCTTACTCTATAGTCTATATATTTGTTTGTTCTTACTCTATAGTCTATATATTTGTTTGTTCTTACTCTATAGTCTATATATTTGTTTGTTCTTACTCTATAGTCTATATATTTGTTTGTTCTTACTCTATAGTCTATATATTTGTTTGTTCTTACTCTATAGTCTATATATTTGTTTGTTCTTACTCTATAGTCTATATATTTGTTTGTTCTTACTCTATATAGCCTTGTTTTTACTCTATATACTTGTTTGTTTTAGCTCTATATACTTGTTTGTTCTTACTCTATATAAGCCTTGTTTTTACTCTATATACTTGTTTGGTTTAGCTCTATATATTTGTTTGTTCTTACTCTATATAAGGCTTTTTTTACTCTATATACTTGTTTGTTTTAGCTCTATACATTTGTTTGTTCTTACTCTATATAAGGCTTTTTAAAAACTCTATATACTTGTTTGTTTTAGCTCTATATATTTGTTTGTTCTTACTCTATATAAGGCTTGTTTTTACTCTATATACTGTTTGTTTTAGCTCTATATACTTGTTTGTTCTTACTCTTATATACTTCTCTGTTCTTACTCTATATACTTGTTTGTTCTTACTCTTATATACTTCTCTGTTCTTACTCTATATACTTGTTTGTTCTTACTCTTATATACTTCTCTGTTCTTACTCTATATACTTGTTTGCTCTTACTCTTATATACTTCTCTGTTCTTACTCTAGATACTTGTTTGCTCTTTCTCTATATGTCCGTTTGTTCTTACCCTACATATCTTTTTTTTCCCGTTTCGACAATACGTCCGTTTGAGTTTACACACTGAATACAAATCCATCTGCCTTTTCAAAAATACCGCAAAATTCTTTTAGATCTTATACTGAAAAATTAAGGGATTTCAGCCGCCTCTTTAAAAAAAATATCTTAATTTACTCTACAATATCAAGAATTCTGCGCAAAGGACTTAAAATGTTAAAAAACACTATTTCAATCATATTATTTTCTCGAAAGGTTTGGCCTCAGTTCAGATAAAATGAATCATAAAGAAGAAAAATAAAATACAAATTCAGATGCAAATGGACAACATTAATATGGAATAGATGAAAATAAAGTTTACGGGATTAGTAATATATTTTTATTTACAAATTTTCCCTTCTGACTTTTATCCATTACATTACTTTTATTACTGACAACACGCCTCAAGGTGGAGACATCGATTCGACACAAATTTTGCTAAACGCTTCACCTCGCAACATCCTTTGCACACACACCAGCCCTCTTCACAGTCCCTGGAGCGAATGTTCACTATGTAAGCAAAGCATGAGGACAAATGCGACAGTGTTGAGGGACGAATACATCTGGAGCGAAGACAGCAGGGAAAAAAGTAATGATGACTGCTTTTAGTTAAGGGCCAATCTGACCTTTAAATAATTAATGCAAAATTTAAGCTCTCCTTTTCTCTATGCAATATATAAATATATGCATGTCCCACTACAACATTTGTGTCTCACTATGACTTCATACCCTGCTACGACATTTGTGTCTCATTGTATCTGCACAGACCTATCACACTACAGCATGTGTTTGACCCACTACAAGCATGTCTGTCTCATTGTGTTCTGCATGCCCAACTATAACAAGTGTGTCTCATTGTGTCTGCATGACCGATTATAATATGTCTGCATGCTCCAAGACATGTTTGTATTACTGTCCTATTATAATATACGTATGCTATTGTGCTCTATATGGACCACTATTTCATGTGTGTTCAACTGTGTTATGCAGGACCCACTATTATGTGTGTCCACTGTTTTGCAAGTCCCATTACAACGTGAGTGTCCCACTGTGTTTTGCAAGTATCATTTACAACGTGAATGTCCCAATGTGTTTTGCAAGTCCCATTACAACGTGAGTGTCACACTCTGTTTTGCAAGGCCCAATACAACGTGAGTGTCACACTCTGTTTTGCAAGGCCCAATACAACGTGAGTGTCACACTCTGTTTTGCAAGGCCCAATACAACGTGAGTGTCACACTCTGTTTTGCAAGGCCCAATACAACGTGAGTGTCACACTCTGTTTTGCAAGGCCCAATACAACGTCAGTGTCCCATTGTGTACAAAATCTGAGTTTGTGTTGTTTAGTCAAACAGTTAAAATATGCATGATTTACTTAAATTTGGAGGAATACACTAATTATTTTTGGAAAACAATATTTAGGTATTATTAGATACCACTATAAATGTATACCATAAATGAATTATATAACCGATTCTAAATACTAACAATATAATAGGAGTATTTAAGTATTAATATTTTGTATGTCTGCTGTTTGTGATTTTGTAAAGTTGTTAATTAAATGTGCTTTCAATACGAGAGTTTAAACCATAAACATGAACATATAAAATTAACTTCCATGAGGTAAAAAACAACTGATTTGAGTTGTTTAGTCAGATATTTAAAATGTGCATAAACATTTATTACCTTTGGAGGAATTAAACTAATTATTAAAAATAATTATGCATGATTAGCTACCACTGTACATGTATATCATAATTATATTTATTTATTATTAATCTTAATTTGTAGCATTGTAATAGGAGTATTAATATTTATGCATTTGTTGTTTGTGGGTTTGACTAATTTTGTTGATTATCTTCCTTTGCTTTGTGTCACTCTGCTGTGTCACTGTGCTATGTGTCACCTTGATGTGTTACTGTGCTACATTAACTGTGCTATATGTCACTCTGCTGTGTAACTGTGATGTGTCACACTGCTATGTCACTGTGCTATGTGTCACTCTCCTGCATATCACCATGTTAATGTGTCAATCTGCTGTGTCAATGTGCTACGTGTAACTCTATGCGTCACTCTGCTACGTGTCACTGTTATGTATTACTCTGATGCATGTCACTGTGCAATATGCCACTCTGCTAGGTGACACAATGCTATGTGTCACTCTGTTGCCTGTCACTGTTCAATGTGTCACTGTAATATGTGTCACTATGCTATGTGCCACTCTGATTATGTATCACTTTGCTGTTTGTCACTCTGCTATGTGTCACTTTGCTTTGAGTCAATCTGCTGTGTGTCACTGTGCTACATGTTTACAAACGAATAGCAGGTATAAGAAGAGCAGCTTCATGTGACCCCCCAAAAAAAATCCCAGTGGCGGTTTGTTGAGCTGAAGTGAATCCCAGTGAAGGAAATTACAATAATAATTTGCAGTGGTAATAATCTGCCCCGTCCAACCCCCCCTTTATTTTTTTTATGAGTCTCTCTCTCTCTCTGGGATATGAAAGAACGTGAAACAGTATTTCCCTCCGCATACCACTCACTCTAAATGAAATCTCCACCAAGATTTGTTTCTTATCTTCAGTCTCGTGAGAAGTTAATTCTAGCGAGATGTCATTTTCATTGCTTGTCATTCACCGGAAGAAACGTGACCGTAAACGACATGCGCAGTATGTATTTTGCTTATCTTATTGCAGCAGGAAATACAGACTTTCGTCAACCAAACACATCATCCAATGGGACACAGCTACACTTAATCGAGATTCCGTTTTGCTAGTTTTATTATATTTTCAGCTGTTTCCACATAAAATACAGTCAACGCTTTTAAAATGCCGGCAAAATGGCTTGCAGGCGGGATTATTGGACTAAATGCAACAAAAGAAAAAAATACACGCAAATCAAATTAGAAATGAAAGAAAGAAGAAACAGAAAAATATAATGAACGAAAGGATGAAAATACAGAAATGGAAAACGGAAAAAGTTGGAAAACTTATTTTAGCTGTTAATTTTGTCCGTCGCGCTCTGCTAGCAATGGTTCACTAACACATTTTCAAAATGATAATCGGAGTATTAGAACAATTAATTAAAAGAGTTATGGCTTTAAAGTTGTACAATAAAAAAATTAATAATAAACTTGTTATTCAAATATATAATTTTTTAAATATATTATTAGCCGTAATCAAACACACACACACACACCACGCACGCACACACACACACACACACACACACACACACACACACACACACACACACACAAAATAAATCACTTTAGAATAATCTTAATATTCTAACATATAATTTGAATTATATTACCCGTTATTGTAACAACAATAATAAAATTAATATTCTAACAAATAATTTATATTATATTAGCCGTTATATAGAAAAGTTAATATTCTAACATATAAATATAATTTATATTAAATATAGCCGTTATACAAATACACAAAAATAAATTAAAAATTATATTATAGCAATAAATACGAAAACATAATAACAAACTGAAATCGCTGATCAGGAGAATGTCAATAATAAACATACATAAAATAATAATAAATCAAATAATTTAATAAGCATAAATATTTAAAATCAATCCTCAACCTATTTGAAACAATTGCACACAATAATGAAAATATTTCCCCTCACCCCACCAACTTCCTCAAACGCAATCAGTAAAACGGTAAATCATCAGTAGGATTGCAAAGTCTTGTTTCAGCAATATTAGCCCTTTAAATTCTGATCTTGGCAATGGTTTGGCCAAGTTAATGTTGACATTTTAACCTCCTTTAACTCTTTCAGGAAAAGACGTAGAAGAGCTCCTCCCAAAATTGTCCTCCATTTCTCAACGTTTAGCACACAATGACGTTTAATGTACCACGTTCATACGCAAATACTCACACACACACATGCATACACAAAAAATCCTTCGCCATTGTTGCTGTAAAAATCCAAGGGGGGTTAACCAGTTTTTTTACGGCAAAAACTCTGAAAGGCTAAGTCCAGAAAGAGAGGAAATGATTACAAGAAATACAAATTAATAGAATAAAGCAAGCGAAAAAGAAATGGATTAAATATAGAATCCGGCTCCAAAGGTGGCAGAGGAATGCGACCATAAAACACAGAAAGAACTATTAAAATTTTATCATGCCTGTAGTAAAACAGTCGCAAGGAATTACATTTTGTTGACAGTACGAAAGTATTTTAGTAATTGAATTTTATTTTTTTAGAATAAGAAAAAATATAACAACAATTTGAAAATGGAAAATATTTTTATGAGAAAGAAAAAGATAAACCATATTTAGAAATGAAAAAACAAACTTGTTCTACGAAAGAAAATAAACATTTTATCATGTAGTTACTCCTCTTGACAATACTCCCAACAGAATAAGAATGAATAACATGCAAGCATTACTATTTTGTAACATTCTAAGTAAATGAATACCAATATATATACGGGAATCAGATATCAAAGTAGACATATATTTAATGATTCCTTCTGAGTAAATTAACATCAACACACTTATGGGAATCAGATATCAAAGCAGACATATATTTAATGATTCCTTTTCTGAATAAATTAATATCAACACACTTACGGGAATCAGATACCAAAGCAGACATATTTAATGATTCCTTCTGAATAAATGAATACCAATACAAGTAGGTATACACCTAAAGACGCTCTCTCTCTCTCTCTCTCTCTCTCTCTCTCTCTCTCTCTCTCTATATATATATATATATATATCAGTACAATTACTAACCCTTAAGTATGATCTAACAGAAATAATATAACTAATAAAGGTTTGAAAACGTCAAAACAAAATAAAGTAATTGATAAAGGTTTGAAAATGGCAAAACAAAATAATATAACTGATAAAGGTTTGAAAACGGCAAAACAAAATAAATTAACTGATAAAGATTTGAAAACATCAAAACAAATTAAAATAACTGATGACACAGTCTGAAGAAATTAAAACAAAATAAACTAATTGATACTGTGTCAGAGTAAATTTGCCTATCCCTATTTCTAAACTTAATTGTTATATAAATTGTAAAACGTCAAAGTGACCCGACCTTGGGCACTGCTTGTGATGATATTTTTAAGTGTCAAAGTTGGAAATAAACAACTCTGGTAAAGAATGTGCTAGACTTTCTGAAGTAATCTAAACTGGTTTTAGGTGGATAGTAGTTTTTATTATCTAATTGTTAAGATTTACAAGAACAAGATCTGCCAATGGGCTGAGATCAAAAGTTTACCTGCTGTAAAGAATTCTATTGTCCGATCACTTTGAATTTGGTGTGGCAAGAAGTCTGGTCATGAAAGGCGGCCATTAGCTTAATGGTGAGTTAACTGAATGATTGAGAGAGAATGGACTTAAGTATTTCGTGCATTTTGCTATTCATACTCGTGTTTTACGTAGAGATGTATTATGTGAGTAGACTATTTTTTCTTCAAATTTTGAACTAAGATGCTCCTATGTAGTATGCTAAATACTTGACATTGTTTCTAGTGAATACGTTCACAAAATTGATATATTGTATTTATTGTGCTGAATACCTGTACCAGGTTAATAAATACTGTTGCAGGAAACTGTAAGCTGAGACTTGAATGCAAGAAAGAAAGGGTTAGAGATGAATAAACTGGAAACTTAGCATTTGTTCCTTGATTATATTTTACAGGGAATAAGTAGTCTTTTTAAAAACCTGAATCTCCTGGTTTACAGATCTATAAACTGCTAAGAACATAGTAGACTCGAGAAGTGTTTACCCCCAGTATGTACGTGTAAGGATACACTGCATTCTGTTGATGTATGGGGGGGCAAAGTATGCTGACTACACTGTGGAATTTCTGGTACAAGGAAGTTACTGGAAATTTACAATTTTTGTTCTGCTTGAGGGAGCTAAAACAATGCAGCACCCAGATTAACCTCAAGAGAACAGTGACTCATCAGTGTTCTACAATGTGCAAGCGAAACACAGGATACTAACAACTCCCTTGTGACAATAAACTTATGTCTTTGCTATACAGCATGCAAAAGACTATTACATCTTCACCTAGACATGATTATGTAGAAACTATTATTGCTATAATCTCTATAACTCCCTTTCTGTTCTCTGATAAGTACTTTCCTGTGATTTATATTACACTAATCTGTTGAATTACGTGTTAGAATATAAGACTGTATTAATATTGATGACAAGTAATCTTTTCATTGCATTTGCTATATGTATATTTGATTGTTGATTTAATAAATTTATTGACCTTCTTACAAACATTGATAACCTTATGATGGAAAAGAAAGTGGATGGATTAGGGCTTGCTAAATATAGATTAAAGGACGGATTTATCTTCTCCTTTAGTAAGAAGTTTTCCACCTACGGAAATATTGTGTGACGGTAAATGTTTGTCTCTAATGTTGTGGAAGAGAGAAAACGTTTATAGGGCCTGCATGTCTGCCAAGTGAGAAAGACGAGTGGTATCTTTTGGAGAATTATTAATAAATTAAGATTCTCATCACTTGTAATTAGTTATGGACGATTAATTAATAATAATAATCATAATCATTAACTAGGTGGCGTTAGCATCACAAATACAATCTGATATCAGTCTGAATGTCAAACAAATTGTCTGAGGACAAATTTTAAAAAAGTCAAAACAACATAAGATATATGAGGAAACATTCTGGATCAATCAAAACAATATAAGACACCTGATGACTCATTCTGAAAAAATCAAAACAATATAAGGTACTTGATGACATTCTCAATCAGTCAAAGCAATATAAGACACCTGATGACATTCTCAATCAGTCAAAACAATAAAAGACACCTGATGACTCATTCTGAAAAAGTCAAAACAATATAAGGTACTTGATGACATTCTCAATCAGTCAAAACAATATAAGACACCTGATGACTCATTCTGAAAAAATCAAAACATAAGATACCTGATGACATTCTTAATCAGTCAAAACAATATAAGATACTTGAAACTTTCGAGGAGCGGCAATATGGCGTGTGGGCAATAAACAAGACACAACCTAGTAATCACGTATAAATTGTCACATCTGTATAATTCTATACAGATATAACGCTATATGGCGTCTGGACAGTAAACAAGACACAACCTAGTAATCACGTATAAATTGTCACATCTGCATAATGCTACAAACGCTATATGGCGTCTGGACAGTAAACAAGATACAACCTAGTAATCACGTATAAATTGTCACATCTGCATAATGCTACAAACGCTATATGGCGTCTGGACAGTAAACAATAGAAAACCAAGTAATCACGTATAAATTGTCACATCTGTATAATGTTACAAACGCTATATGGCGTCTGGACAGTAAACAATAGAAAACTAAGTAATAACGAATAAATTGTCACATCTGTATAATGCTACAAACGCTATATGGCGTCTGGACAGTAAACAATAGAAAACCAAGTAATCACGAATAAATTGTCGAAAATATACTATTTCCATAGCAACTACTACAGTCGCACCTTCAGTTCATGGCAACAGTGCCTAGAAAGAAAACACAATGCTGTATTAAAAATGATCCAAAGGAGGAATTTAATAATTTTTAAAAATATTTTTCCACTCAAAAGAAAACAGAAGGACGTGACTAGATTCGCGCCGTAGTAGAAATTCAAGTGTTGGCAGCAGACAGAAGTGAAATGGAAGACCGTCGCCATCGACTGGGCGTAAGTGTCGAAAGAAATAGTGAGACGAAATACAAAAATAAAAAGACCCTGCCAAAAGGGGAGATAATACAACGATTTGCCCGGCTAGATATATAGGTATAATTAAAGTACAGCTGCCATCTTTGCTTTAGAGGAGCGACGTCTCCGGTCTGAAGACGAGCTTTCTTCCCTTAGACGGTAAATGGCACTCTCTTTTTCTCCAGACGAATGGAAATGTAATCTAGTTTCGACTGAATATAATCACTGTAAAGTAAGTGTCCAGTAAAAATGTGTCCATAAACGTATCGTCTTCGGAAACCTAAGTGACCTTTGTGCTGCTAGGTCGTCGTTATGTGGAGTTTAGTGCCAAGATTTATTACAATCGATAGATTCGTCTGTTTTATTCTTTTGTGACTCACACTCAAGATGCATTTTAAAAAAAAATCCACATCATCCACAGACAATTACAAGCAAAGCTTGGACACGGAAAAGTGTATATTCAATTGCGTAGTCTTTTAATTTGGACTTTAATACATTAACAGATTTTAATACGTTAATGTAGACTTTAATATTTTAATGTAGACTTTTATCTTAATTAGACTTTAATACCTTAATTAGACTTTAATACATTAGCAGACTTACTACGTTAATGTAGACTTTAATACTTTAACGTAGACTTTAATACCGTAATGTAGACTTTATTACCTTAATGTAGACTTTAATATCTTAATTTAAACTTTAATACTCAATGTAGACTTTAATACCTTAATGGACTTTTTCAAATTAATATACTTCCACCTCTTCCGTTTGTCTTTTTTAATTTCACTCAGAGGATTTGACAATTATATATGATGTTCCTGCCGCTAATGGACCATCGTGCAGTAATATATTAGTGTTGCAAAGAGGAATGATTAGGGACAACACACACACACACACACACACACACACACACACACACACACACACACACACACACACACACACACACACACACACACACAAAACTTGATACACAAATGCTGTCATTTTTACCACAGAATTCTAGAACTTGTCAGCTTGATTCACAAATGCTGTCATTTTGTAAAAATACAGTGCACAAATAATATAATTTTAACACAAAATAAGGAACGTGCTCAGCTTGACAGGCGTTACCCACTTTAGAACCTTATTTTGACAGGCGTTACCCACTTTAGAACCTTATTTTGACGGGCGACTGTCCAGCAGACAAAACAAAATATCTAGACTGACTTCAAGAACATGACAAATGTTGTTTACTTGACAGCAAATAAATATATAGACTGACTTGATCACTTTGACAAGAGTTATCCACTTGACGGCAAATATTCAAACTTGATCTTCTTGACAGACTTTGCCTAGTTGACGGCAAATATCGGGCCTTCATCCGTGTGAATACATTTTCGCGCGAAAAAAATTGATTATAACATTTCCCCATAAAAAGAGCATCAGACATCGCAAATATTTCCCGAGCGAACGTCGAGTGACATTTTGTTTGATCAGCAACTCTCTGATTGATACGGAACCATGCGACATCTTTAACCCCATGGGTACTTTGGAATTCTCTCCCCGATCCTTTTTTTTGTAGTTGTTACCCTCAGTTTTTCTGTCATTTCTTTTTGCTATTCACTTAGTCTTTTATTTTCTTTCAAACAGTCATTTTTGTTTCAATCGTTTTCTTTTTTTAAAATTAATAAAATGTTTGTATTTGCTTGTTTTCTTCTGTGGAGGATTGATTTTAGAATGCATTTGTACAAAGAACGGAGGGGTATTAGGGAATGCTTTTGCACAAAGAACGAAGGAATACTTTTGCACAAAGAACGGAGCGTTATTAGGGAATGCTTTTGCACAAATTAACGGAGGGGTATTGGGAATGCTTTTGCACAAATTAACGGAGGGGTATTGGGAATGCTTTTGCACAAAGAACGGAGCGTTATTAGGGAATGCTTGCTTTTGCACAAATTAACTGAGGAGCATTTGGAATGCTTGAGCAGAAAATAATGGAGGGATACTTTGGAATGTTTTTATACAAAGAACGGGGTGGGTGGAAATTCTGGAATGTTTTTGTATAAAGAACGGAGGGGGAATTCTGGAATACTTTTGTACTAAGATGCACATGCCAAGCTGTGAGGAGACTCTATTATTACAAGTCAATCAAGAAAAAATGTTTTCTGGTAACGGTACCTGCTTAGCACGGGACAGTTTGGGATTTTTAATTTAATCTTTTACTAAACAGGTAAGCTACCGTTTATCACTTATCGAACCTGTACACAGGTTCTACAAAATTAGGACACTGACAGTTTCGCTGCTTCACAGAGTTGAGTTGTGTTTCACAGGGACGAGTTCTGCTTCACAATGATGAGTTGTTTTTCACAGAGTTGAGTTGTGTTTCCCAGGGACAAGTAGTGTTACAAAGAATCGAGTAGTGTTTTACAAAGACGAATTCTGTTTCACAGTGATGAGTTCTGTTTCACACAGTTGAGCGATGAAATTCGATTAAACCGGCTAGTAAATCACAAATAATGGAAATAATTCTGCTCAATTTTGCTTTTAATTTTGTTCAGGAGCTAACACAATCAGTCTTCTTCAAAATTATGTCCCCTTAAAGGTAGGGGAAGGGGAATGTGCTGCAAGTGAGGTTCCCTCTCCCACCCAATAGAACACAGATACGTTTGAAAATTATGCGTTATTTTGAGGGCCAACCAGCTTTGTCGATACTCGACTCTCAGCCCTAGGCGGCCCGTGCCATTCTCATTATCGAAGTCGATAGACCAGATGAGGCAATGCTATTAGAGATTTTTTCTTTTCCTATCTTCCTTTAAAAATTGCTTCTGTGTTTGCCGTTGGTCGCACGTTGGGTGGATTTTTTGTGTGTTGCCGCCAGCGTAATGGGTATCGAAATAAGAGGTGTTGTTTCCCTAAGTAGGGGAGATAATTACAAGCCTTTTTTGTATGTGCCAATAGAACTGGGCAGCTGGCTCCCTGTACTTAGTCTGTAAATGTGTCCTTTTTTGAGCTTTTTTTTTTTTTTAACCATTTTAAAGAGACTAATTATTATATGATTTTTTCTTTAAAATAAGAGACTTTAAAAAAGTATTCAGCCAGAATTTAGTGCAAGCACCAGCAAGGGATTTTACTTTCGTATGCAAAAGAGATTGCTCTTTTGATTTTTTCTTTGCTTTAAATTGTTCTTTCTTTTTCTTTACTTCTTTTTTCTCTGTTCTGCGAATTTTTTCTCTTTCTGTACTTTTTCCTGTGTTCTTTGCTTTTTTCTTTCGGGTCCATCTTTTAATTTTTTTCTGTTCTTTTCCCTTCTCTTTTACTCTTTGCTTTTTTTTCTTTCTGTTCTTTACTTTTTCTTTTTATTAACTTATATATTTTTTCTTTCTGTTCTTTGCTTTTGTCTTGCTGTTTTTACGATTTTTCTTTTTCTTTATTTTCTCCGTGCAAAGTGTTCTTGGGAAATGGGAGCAATATGCCAAAGTAGTTGGGTAGTATGGAGGGTGTTGGAGGTCGCTGAGGTGGGTGATGTAGCGTCTGATGTCTTTTCGCGCTTGATTTCTACAAGGCCAAATATGCACGTACAATCCGATAACTTTGCTGACAACGACTTCATTTGAGACCGAGTGCTATGGATTTTTAGATCAATTGCTCGCTCACTTCAGTTGAGACCGAGTGCTATAGATTTTTAGATCAATTGTTGCTCACTACAGGAATTACACTGCTCTTTCACCTCAGGAATCGCACTGCTCACTCACCTCAGGAATCGCACTGCTTGCTCACTTCAAGAAACACACTGCTTGCTCACTTGAAAAAGCATACCGGTCGCTTATTTCAGGAAACACCTTGAAAAAATCTCAGGCAAACGTCTTTAAAACATACTTTTCTCCTTTCTGAATGTGTGAGAATTTGTCCTCTCTGAGTTTGCACATCCACTGCTTGCGTGAAGGGGTTGACTTCACTGTGTTTACAAGTCCACTTTGGGAGGATTCATTCTCCTTCTGATTTAAATCCAAGGGACGAATCTGATGTCTGTCATCCGATTCACTTTCTCTAGACCTATGCAGGACGAACCTCACTACATTCCTTATTCTGTAGCGTGCGTTCTTGGAGTAGAGTCTAGTAAACGTTTGTAGCGCTTTTAACTTTTTAGATCATGTTTACTGGCGATACGGTACATTTCTCAGTACATCTTTGTCCGTGTTGACCCAAGTCTTGGTTACTACATCTTTGTCCTTTTTGACTCAAGTCTTGTTTACTACATCTTTGTCCTTGTTGACTCAAGTCTTGGTTAATACATCTTTGTCCTTGTTGACCCAAGTCTTGGCTACTACATCTTTGTCCGTGTTGAGCTAAGACTTGGTTATTACATCTTCGTCCTTGTTGAACCAATGATATTTGACAAATGTGTCCATTATATGTTGGGTTCATATTAAGTGAAATCACTCCTGAATGTCTGGTAGATCTTTCACTGTTACGACTAAATTATTTTTATTTGATTATTATTTCTAGCTCTTGGCTTTTGTTTTGTTTAATATTATTGTTACCACTGTTCAATTATTTATTTTAATATTATTTATAACACTGTGCTATTGTTTTGTTGTTGTGAATCCACCCTGTATAATTGCTGTCAATAATGCGTAACGTACACTGACCAGCCGCCAATTAAATGATAACATATTGAACGCTGGCCGAAAAAAAAATAAGGGCGGTAATCATCGAACTAGTCTCGAGTTACTGGGATTGATTTGAATCAGTGGTGACGTATCAACAAGCATCATTCATCTCCTCTGGTAATTTCCTTGATGCCAGAAATTCTAGGTCGATATTTGTGAGGTCATTGCCAACATTGCGCATCAGTGAACGAACACTCGTCATTGTTTTTGTGATTCGCTCGTGACTGCTCTGTGACATGCGTATATAGTTTATTAACACTTTATTTACACATTTGTGATGTGACATGAGTGTTTAGTTTATTTAACGACTGTATTTACACATTAGTGACTGTGACTTACATGTATAGTTTATTTAACGGCTATATTTACTCATATGTGGCTGCTCTGTGACATGTGTATTTAGTTTATTTAACACTCTATTACACATTTGTGATGTGACATAAATGTTTAGTTTATTTGACACTCTATTACACATTTGTGATGTGACATAAGTGTTTAGTTTATTTGACACTCTATTACACATTTGTGATGTGACATAAGTGTTTAGTTTATTTGACACTCTATTACACATTTGTGATGTGACATAAGTGTTTAGTTTATTTGACGGCTATATATTTACACATTTGTGACTGCTCTAAATGAGTCTGTTTAGTTTATTTAACAGCTAATATTTCTACATTCTAACCCTCAAACGTATAGTGGATTAGATTCAGTGAGAACAAAGTAGTGAAAAAAGTCTGTTTGAGAACAAAGTAGTGAAAAAAGTCTGAGAACAAACAGTGAAAAAAAAAGTCTGAGATTTCATGCGAGGATGATTTCTGAAGTAAGTGAGCAGTGTTTCTTTAAGTGAGAAAGCAGTATGTTTTTTAAGTGAGTGAGCAGTGTTTCTTTAAGTGAGAAAGCAGTATGTTTTTTAAGTGAGTGAGCAGTGTTTCTTTAAGTGAGAAAGCAGTATGTTTTTTAAGTGAGTGAGCAGTGTTTCTTTAAGTGAGAAAGCAGTATGTTTTTTTAAGTGAGTGAGCAGTGTTTCTTTAAGTGAGAAAGCAGCATGTTTTTTAAGTGAGTGAGCAGTGTTTCTTTAAGTGAGAAAGCAGTATGTTTTTTAAGTGAGTGAGCAGCATGTTTCTATAAACGTTACAAGACTACATAAATCCTTACAGTTAAAGTCATAACACTATAAACAAACTGCTAACCTTGCAGGACTACGTAAATTCTTACTGTTTAAATCACATTATAAATTGAACATTTATCTATTTAAACTCAAAATTCCTGAGTCAGCACTAATTTTATCCTACGTGTCAATCATCCATCAAAGAATTGAACAACATTTAAAAACAATTCTATTCAAACATTCACTTATTCCATCTTTTCATTCTATCCATTCACTTATTCCATTACCTTCATTCTATTCATTCATTCATTTATTCCATCTCTTCAATCTATCCATTCATTTACTTATTCCATTACCTTCATTCTATTCATTCATTCATTTATTCCATCTCTTCATTCTATCCATTCATTTACTTATTCCATTACCTTCATTCTATTCATTCATTCATTTATTCCATCTCTTCATTCTATCCATTCATTCACTTATTCCATCGTACAATTCTATCCATTCATTCACTTATTCCATCGCACAATTCTATTCAATTATCCAATTATCCCAACCCTTAATTTTATCCATTCATCCATTTACTTCATTTCTTCATTCTGTCAATCTCTCCTGAGAGAGGGCACTTAATTTAGCTCAGTTGACTACATAAATATTAAAATAATAATTCAAACAATGCAAGATGTACTGTTATAAAAGCTAAAGGGTGCATACAGGTGAGTTTAACCATTAAATTACAGGTAAAACTGGATCAGATGTTTTTTCAGTTGGAGCCCAGTGTGGGGCAAATGGAAGTAATTAAATAAATTATATAAACTTGTAGATTTGACCCTGACCTTCCAATAGTGAGACTTCCCCCCCCCCCCCCCCGAAGTCATAGTCGTAGCCACGGGTGTGATCAGTAGTAGCACACTTCTGCCCATGAATGGGCATGCATATGAAAAATATCTTTCAGGACAAGGTGTGTTGTAGGTATCACATGATAAAGATGATGATGAAGACCAAGGAACCACTTTCTTCAGACTAATCAGAGATACTCCTCGCTACCGCTAGACGGAAGAGTCTGAGTCACCAAAAATCATAAAAGGTTTGTGTGACTGAAAAAAAAATGCATGATTGTCTGTAATGCATTTCAGGAATTGTTGATACATTGCTTCTTTCACCCTTTGTTTTGGCAGAAACTAAAAATATGATATTTGCTTAAGTATTTGGGTGAGAGTATAATAATTTAAAAACCCTTTCCATGTAAGATATGACTTTGTAAATTGTAATAATATTAGATAGAATACTGTGTATATTCTAATTTATAATTATTTTCCATCTAGTGAACTTTGTCACTCAGAGGGCTGCCTCTGGTACATGTTCACAGTCAATTATTTGCTGCAAGATATTTAATGCTGCATTGATGATTGCAGGTATTTTGTTCTTCTTCTCCTTTAGTTGTTGTTTTCCCCAATTGGTTTCTGGACTCTGGTTTAGTCTGTATGCGGCATTCTTGATCTAGTCTCCAGGTCTAAAGTTCCCTTTCTGGTTGGAACTGTGAAATGTGAGAGAAGAATCTTTGTGACATGTATTACTCACAGTGTAGTGTGAAGTCAACATCAGACAAGCAGTGTAAATGATGAATGCTACCCTGATTATTATTGTCGAGAAATGTGTGTTCTATTTATAATAGTACTGGAAGAGAACTGTTGCTTCATGAGAATTAATACTGTAAATGAATGATACACTTTTGGGGAGAATTTAAAGATAGAAAAAAATGGACTTTTAGGGCAGGCTAGATCCCTATGAGTTAGCTAGATTAATGATTTTAAATTATAATTGATATGTATTTTTGATTGACTCATCTATTTCCTTTTATTAATTTTCCATTCATGTTCGTGTCATCTTCCTTTTCACTTTCACCTTATATAAAATTCATCTTGTATCAAATGTATTGTCTCTATTTTGTTCTATATTATAGCTCGAGATACTAGGGGATTGGAGAGTCACTTGAATATTGTGCTGTCCCATTTTAAATTAATTTATGGATGAACAACACATGCTATCCAACGATCCATTTATTCCATCCTTCATTCTATCCTTTCATCTATTTACCTAATTTCTCTAGCCATCAGCCATGTGAAAACTCAAGCCATTGAGGTTCAATTCGTGTCAAGATAAAAATTAAAGGCAATCAAACAGCTCCCACAAACGCATGCACAAACAGAAAATATACACTCAAGCACGTGCAACACCACATTCTCAAACAAACAAATATAGAAAAGCCCCAAATGCAAGATTTACTACAAAGGAAATGCCGAAGCTGCAAAACACAACGTGAAAATACCATCAAAGGTTAACCTCTGACGTCACAGTGTAAAATAACAACTGGCGGGCGGACTGTCCTGAAAGAGCTCCAAGCATTAAAAATCTTTGACGGCGGTGAAAAGTCAAAGAGTAAATTGAAGACTTCGTGACATCTAAAAGTATCTACAGATATTTTAAAAATGTAATTCTACTTTTTCTCTCGCTGCAGTCGAAAGCGAAAAGGAAATTTAAAACTCATTAATAATATTTGTGCGCATGAATACAAACATTGAATTAATCATTTACAAATACAACAAAATAAAAGGGAAAAATTCAGAAGTATGTAGCAAATGTTCAACAGGCATATTACTATTAATCATTTCGGTAAAAAAAAAATTATATCAATACTGAACAAGAATATATAGCTAACATTAAACAAGGATATTTAACTAACAGTGAACCAGATAATGGGCAAGGATATTTATTAAACAGTGAGCAAGATGTTTGTAAAGATATTTATCGAACATTCAACTAGGATTTGTATCAAACATTCAATAAGGATTTGTATCAATCATTCAACTAGGATTTGTATCAAACATCGAATATAGATATTTATCAAACATTCAACTAGGATTTGTATCAAACATTCGACAAGGATTTGTATCAAATATTCAACTAGGATTTGTATCAAACATTCAACTAGGATTTGTATCAAACATTCAACAAGGATTTGTATCAAACATTCAACTAGGATTTGTATCAAACATTCAACTAGGATTTGTATCAAACATTCGACAAGGATTTGTATCAAACATTCGACAAGGATTTGTATCAAACATTCAACAAGGATTTGTATCAAACATTCAACTAGGATTTGTATCAAACATTTAACAAGGATTTGTATCAAACATTCAACTAGGATTTGTATCAAACATTCAACAAGGATTTGTATCAAACATTCAACTAGGATTTGTATCAAACATTCAACTAGGATTTGTATCAAACATTCAACAAGGATTTGTATCAAACATTCAACAAGGATTTGTATCAAACATTCAACAAGGATTTGTATCAAACATTCAACTAGGATTTGTATCAAACATTCGACATTGATGACCGTGGTGAGCAGATCTGGCTGCCGGTCAAAATACAGGCAGCGCGCAAAATCAGTTCGAATATACACACATTGAATGAATAGTTCTTTTCACAACACCGGTGTTAAACGGCTCTCAATGTTCAATAGAGTGTCACAACAGAATCAACGAATGTTCCACACATGGAACAAGGAAGGCTAGCACGCAAGACAACACTTGACAAGTGGTGTCTTCTGGAGAAATATCAATAACTAAGTAAGATTCTCATCACTTTGTAATTAGGAATGGACGATCAATTCATTAATAATAATCAGAACCATTAATTAAATGACACTGGTGTCACACACACACACACACACACACACACACACACACACACACACACACACACACACACACACACACACACACACGCACGCACACGCACGCACACACACACACACACACACACACACACACACACACACAAGCAAACATATACACACTAAACAAGCAACACATACACAATAAACATTAAGGTAGAGAAAATGAGACGGGTGAGCAGTAGAGGCCAAATCACTGTCATAATACTGCACCTTATGCTGGTATAGCTCAATCAGTGCAAGATTATTACATGTCTAAGTAAACCTATAAAGGTTGAACCCAACATGTCTAAGTAAACCTATAAAGGTTGAACCCAATGTGAGCAAACTGACAGGTCACGAACTTACAGAAATAAAAATCATTTGTCCAAACCTCACCACCTCACAAAATAAAATGTAGCACCCCAGCAACCTATGTAGTTAATTTAAAATTTTCTCTACCGGCCATAAATAAGGAGGAAACACACACACACACACACACACACACACACACACACACACACCACCACCACCACCACCACCACCACCACCACCACCACCACCACCACCACCAGAGCAACACAAATCAAAGCGAGTGAACTAACACGACAAACACCAATTGCTCACTGTGAAAATGCAAATGAAGGACCAAAGGGAGTGAACTCACGGAGCAAACACGAATCTCACGAGATACATTGGCACTACGAGAGTAACAACGCGCCGTCAGCAATAAATTAAATTACAAGACTTACTTACACGGCAGACAATGATAAATATGATTTACTGACACATCAACAACCAACAAATAGGATTTACTAACACTGCAAGTAGTCATAAATAGAATTTACTGTACCTGCAGGCACCAATAAATAGGATTTAATAACACTATAAGCACCAATAAGAAGGATTTACTGATGTTGCGTGCATCAGAAGAAAGATTAATTGACACTGCATACACCAAACAGGATTTATTTATACTGCATACACCACCAAATAGGATTTACTTATTTATAATTTACAGAGAGCGCTCCAGGTCAAGGCCGATTTCGCGCTGTGGATTGGTGGTGGTGTGGTGGTGGTGGGATAGATTTACTTATATTCCAAGCACAGCGGTAAATTCCTAAGAATTAATCGAAAAGAGTTTTTGGGAGCAACAAATAATCTTAAAACCAATGGGACGCCCATCTTAAAATAGAATACAGTGAGAACTCCGGGAAACAGTGAAAAGCCCCCCCCCCAAAAAAAAAAAACAACAACAAAAAAAAACAACAACAACAACAAAAAAACAACAACAACAAAAAACAAACAAACAAACAAACAAACAAACAAAAACAATGGGGGAGATACAGAAAGGGAAGATAACACATACAAATTACACACAGCGGCGATGGACTCGCGGTGTGACTGCAAACAGACGTGAGTAAAACATTAACGATCTCTCGGTGTGACTGCAAACAGACGTGAGTAAAACATTAACGATCTCTCGGTGTGACTGCAAACAGACGTGAGTAAAACATTAACGATCTCTCGGTGTGACCGCAAACAGACGTGAGTAAAACATTAACGATCTCTCGGTGTGACCGCAAACAGACGTGAGTAAAACATTAACGATCTCTCGGTGTGACCGCAAACAGACGTGAGTAAAACATTAACGATCTCTCGGTGTGACCGCAAACAGACGTGAGTAAAACATTAACGATCTCTCGGTGTGACCGCAAACAGACGTGAGTAAAACATTAACGATCTCTCGGTGTGACTACAAACAGACGCAAACACTATTTCACCTTTGACCTCTTTCACCAGTGCTTTTCTGTGGGCACTGCATCACTGTGCCATAAGCAGTAAATTAAATTCTCGCGGTAACTTTTTTGTCTTGTTGATTATTGTTGTTGGTGTGTGGGTGTGCATTATTTAAATGTACGTGTACAACATTTATGAGAATTATATTGCTAATGCTAGCTAACCCATGCCAAATACAATGTAGTGTTGATCGAAATTGAAAGAAACAAAAACATAATAATAATTAGGCTTAATCTAATACGCTGATCGACGTTGAAAATAGAAGAGTTCACTAGTACTAGAGAGAATGACTGACATTTTTGCATGACGTTCAAATGCCAAGTGTAACCAATCAGAATTTAATAGGCTTTGCTTTGATAAATCAAACGAGATTAATAAAAAACCAAACTAGAGGCCAATCGAAATTGAATAGGATTTCTTTGATACACTTAATGACTTGAAAATCCCCGAGTAACTCCAATAAAGTGAATTTGCATAGTTTGATGATATACGCAACGAAGGGGAAATAAATAAGAAGGGGATGGGGAGTTAATCAGAAGTGAAGAGGCTTTCTTTGATGTAATAAAAGACATTAACAACAACAAAACAGAAAATACCTCAAAATTTAATAGGCGTACTGTAGCACAATGACCTAACTGAAATTCAACCAGAACTGAATACTCTTCCCTGAAATACTGGACATCATGAAGAAAATTAAAGGGAAGTAAGTCAACCAGAATAACTACTATTACATAGAAAGACATTAAATGTTCACGCTTAGACAACTCTTTCAGTGTGGTATTACAATAAAACATATATTTTCAGTTTGACGTGACACTCTAACATACATACATCTCTTGAGCCTAAAACACATCTGTCAGAAACACAACCCTTTCACAACCTGGATGTCATAGAAATACACTTTCAGTCTGGTTTGTCAGTATAACATACTCTTTCAATCAGAATTGTCATTAAAACACACTTTCACTCTGATGTATCCAAATTTGTTCATTTCTATCCATGTGATGTGTCACTGTTACAGATTGCTTTCAGTCTGACGTGTCATAGGAACATTTCTTTCAGCCTGAAGTGCCATTGCAACACACTTCTTAAACATGTATTTCATTAAAACACACTTCTTTCACTCTAATGTATCACAGTTATTCACTGTTGTACACTGCTTTCAAGTCTGACGTATCATTGAAGCATACTTCTCACAATAAGGTGTGTCACTGAAATATACTTCTTTCAGTCAGGTGTGTCACTGGAATACATCTCTGATAAGTGTGGCGGCATGTTGAAATACATCTCTGGTAAGTCGGGCGTCTAATTGAACTGTTTTATACCGAAGTTCGTCTCGGAGCAAGCAGATTCCCTGGTCACTCGTAGTTGCAACCACTTAGTAGACTGTCCAATCTTAATTGCAGCCAAATAGTGATCACTCATAACTGTAGTCACTTAATCGCCTGTCACTCTTAATTCTGCCAATTAGTGATCATTCATAATTGCAGTCAATAAATTGACTGGTCACTCTTAATTGCAATCAATAACTGATCACTCATAATTGTAGTCACTACTTGTCGTAGCAGTCACTGTAATCGGCTGGACAAGCACATACGATTTATCAAATTAGGTCTATCATCAACACAAACGCGTCTCCGTACGTTGTATTCTCACGCGTCTCCGTACGTTGTATTCTCACGCGTCTCCATACGTTGTATTCTCACGCGTCTCCGTACGTTGTATTCTCACGCGTCTCCGTACGTTGTTTTCTCACGCGTCTCCGTACGTTATATTCTTACGCGTCTCGTACGTTGTATTTTCAGGCAGATTAACAAAAAACCCACTCTCTCTCAGTCATTAACTGAACTTGACGGCTAGTTGGATATTTTACTACTGCCTCCAACGTCCGCTGATTTTGCCGATGATAGCATAGCACTAGGGAGGGATTACAGATTGCAGAGATAGATGTGGGCGTATTGGGGAGGGAGGCGATAATTGGAGAAGAAGAATGATCATTCATGACATTTGAATAGTTGACTAACTTGTCAATATTTTTTCAGATGATGGCAAAAATATCAAACTAATGTGGTGCTTGCCGAAACGAAATTACATTTTTTTTTTTTTTTAACAAAGAAAAGTCCTAAAATGCACTTAGTTAAGATAACAAGACACACATTCTCCATTAGGTTCTGGAAAGAATTAGGTGAGAATAAATTGAGAAAAATATTTCATCAGAAGTACTTACGTTTTGACACACTGTTACTAAGAACAAGTATTTGAAATATTTCTAAAGTACTCATTGTCGTTTTCAAACACCGTCATGTAGACGTTTTGGTCTAAAGTGCGTTTTCAATGTTTTACTGAAACTTGTCTAAAGACAATCCCCACAAAGCAACTGTTTTTAACAGGCGTATTCGACATACTTGGTGTCCCTAATTAAATGGCTAATTAATGAGTGGGGCTCCATTACAATCCTCAATAAGGGAGATCAGTTGTTCTGCAAGATTTGCGGGTTTATGCTTTTGGAACTAAAGTTCCCATGTTTCTCACGTCCTTTCTACATTCAGAGTGACGCTAAGCTGAAGACATTTTTATTTCTATTAGTAATGATTGATCTGCTTGAGCACGACTGAAGACAATCTCTCTCGAAGGTTCTGCCGTCGAAAGGAGGACCTCTAACATAATTTAGCGTGAACTTTGACCTAGACACGGCGGGCTTGGATATTTTAGTACACTAGACACTGAGGGCTTACTTAGTACACTAGATATAAAGGGCTTAGTACACTAGAAATAGCGGACTTACTTTGTACACTAGACACAGATGGCTTACTTAGTACACTAGACATAAATGGCTTAGTATATTAGATAATGATGATTTACTTAAACTAGACATCAATGGCCTACTTATTAAATTAGACGGTGATAGAATAATTGTTTAACCTAGAAAATAATGACCTACTTATTAAAACTAGACAATAAATATTGAAACATTATTGAAACAAAATTTAGCCTACTTAATTAAATTAGACAATAATAAAATATTTATTTAAACTGGGCAATGCTGGCCTACAGCATTGAAGTTCAGACATTGTTGGCCTACTTATTTAAACTAAACAATTTTGGTCTATATATTTAAACTAGATAATGTTGGCCGACATTTTTAAACTAGACAATGCTAGCTTCCTTATTTAAACTAAACAATGTTAGCCTACATATTTCAACCAGAAGCTAGTGTATTAAATTTCTCACACTTAATACATTTCATTTCGGACTTAATACAATCGCTCCCTTCACGCTACTTGGCGTTGTTGTTCTCACAGAGTAATACGTTAGTCACAAATTTTAAAAGGGTAGCATTTCGCGCGCGTATGTGTGTGTGTGTGTGTGTGTGTGTGTGTGTGTGTTTGTGTGTGTGTTCTCGGTAATTACCAAGTGACTCGTTCAAAGAACTACTTCTCTCTTTTACCCATCTCACTCTCTTTCCGCTTATCCCCTCTTGTCAGAATGGCACCAAGATCTCTTGCACGAGATGCAAATGCCTACCAGTGTGTTCCACTGCTTAATAAGAAAGAAGAAAAAAGCATTAAAAGGAAGAAACGACTCATGTAAAAACCCGGGAAGTGCAGTTATATCCGTGTTTCGAAGTAACACACTTCCTGTCACGTGAGAATCGGTAATGGCGGACGATAGCCGCAGAATTTTCCAAGATTTGACTGGAAAACACTCTGGCAAACTTGTCAACAAGAAGACCGGGGTGACGCGTGACTCGCAACAGGAATGAGATGGGAAAAAAATTCAAATGAAGACTCGCTAGTCACGGAAGCGAGGGGTAAAGTTTTTACATCAAGAAGCTTCTGCTAACTTCCGAGATTACAGGCAATCACGCATGCGCTTTGGTCAATTAGCGTGCTTGCTACTCGCTCTTTTCACTCCACGCTGCTTAATTGTGACGTCGAGTTTGCGTGAGGGCATAATTCTAATCGCAAAGGGAGTTAATCGCTATCAGGAAAGGGAGTCTGATATTCACAGTGGAATGTGTCAAAATCAGCACTACTTACTGTTGCAATAGAAACTTAGTCCAACGAAGTCTCACGTTTGGGAACAAAATCGCTCGACCAATCCACGAATATTAAGCTCGCCAGTTTATTTGGGGATTTTTCAAAACAGTGTTATAAGCAAGAAGCCTTTCATTAAACTGCATCAAGGGAAAATTTCCAGCGAAAAAAGCAACATCGGATATATATATATTCATTTGTCCACACGCTGCATGGTAAAGGATGGATTCCACCCACATATGTCAGAACAACAGCTACTTCAATAGATCGCACACAAGGGCAGTTACTCATTTTGTTCTTTTGGAACATTGATAAAAAAAAAATAATAAAATAATTTGACCGTTCGTAAAAACTTCGCGTTTTTAAAGGACGATTCCCACTAACATAAGATGAAAAACAAATATTTCGGCTCGTGCATTTCAGACTAAAGGTTGATGTCGTCAGATCTGTTTGTACATTTCAGAATAAAGGTTGATGTCGTCAAATCTGTTTGTACATTTCAGACTAAACGATAATTTCTAACCTGATAAATCAGAAGAGCGAGTATTCACAAAATTCAGAATAACGGAAAATTTCCACCTGTTAGCATGAACGAACTGCATGAACAATTCAGACCTAAGGGGGAATTACACTCCCCCGCAGATACTCCGACCGTCCGTATACACTACACTGCCTATGGGCTAAAGGTTCAATTCCAATCAGCTGCTGGAACAAATACTTCATCCATCCGTACACTATTCACGCTGTATGCTAAAGGCGACATATCACGTGATCTGTTTGAACAAACCAGAATTATTTTTTGTTGTTGTTCATTTATCCGCATACGTTGCATTAGAACTGTATGGTGTTTCTACATATCTGTTTGAACATCGATGCATTTTTTGTTCACTTTTCTGTACACATTACGTCAGCGCTAAGCAGTGGCTCCACTCTGATCTGTTTGAACACCGACTCATGATTTGTTTGTTTGTTCGTTCACTCTGTATTGACTTAAGATACTTGGTCCATCCGAATTCCCTTGACAAAATGGCCTTAGAGACATGACGTTATGAATCGGACTGACGACGAGGTTTATTGCCGTTATCCTTAAATAATGGTTTTATAAGTATATTGCTAAATACTGTTGCTAGATTAGTGGTTCTGTCCTTAAATACTGGTTTTATAGACATATTGCTAAATACTGTTGCTAGATTAGTGGTTCTGTCCTTAAATACTGGTTTTATAGACATATTGCTAAATACTGTTGCTAGATTAGTGGTTCTGTCCTTAAATACTGGTTTTATAGACATATTGCTAAATACTGTTGCTAAACGAGTGGCTCTATTTTTATAGATGTATGTATCTCTAAATACTGTTGCTAGAGTGGCTTTGTCGTTGGAGATGTATCTCTAAATACTGTTGCTAGAGTGGCTTTGTCGTTGGAGATGTATCTCTAAATACTGTTGAAAGATGAGGGGCTCTGTCCTTATAGGCGTATACCTATTGTTCCTAGATGAGGGGCTCTGTCCTTGTAGGCGTATACCTATTGTTGCTAGATGAGGGGCTCTGTCCTTATAGGTGTATATCTATTGTTGCTAGATGAGGGGCTCTGTCCTTGTAGGCGTATACCTATTGTTGCTAGATGAGGGGCTCTGTCCTTATAGGCGTATACCTATTGTTGCTAGATGAGGGGCTCTGTCCTTATAGGCGTTTATCTATTGTTGCTAGATGAGGGGCTCTGTCCTTGTAGGCGTATATCTATTGTTGCTAGATGAGTGGCTCTGTCCTTATAGGCGTATATCTATTGTTGCTAGATGAGTGGCTCTAGATTTAGATACGTGGCTCTGAACCGTTAAATGTCAGACGTGTCGCTGATAACTTTTGCTGACTGTAGGTACTGGACTTGTTCTTGCTGACTGGAGATTCAGTGTGACGTCATAGTCTGACATTTAAAAAAAAAGTAGATTGGATACGTTCCCCTTGTTGCGATTGATTGTAACAGATATAATGCCTGCCCTGTCGACGGGGAGGATTTGAGGAGAATGATTTCTTTTAAAACTAACCGGAGCAGACACGAGCCATTAGACAAACGATCAGGCAAATACTGTGAGCTTAAATTATCTGGCTTGTCTGTCTCGCGACGTTACGACCTACTGAACGTGACTAGGTGTAAGTAGAAAAGTAGTCTGTCCTGGATAACATCGCTGAATATCCGATAAAATAATAAAGATTGTGACGTTATAAGATTTCGAGTTATCACATGCTCACAATGACATGACAATAAAGGCTCACAAGGATCACGTAATGTTAAAGGCTCATTAGGTCACGTAATATTTAAGGCATGTCATATCACATAATGTTTAAGGTTCACAATGGTTTATTTAATATTAAGGCTTATCAAGTCACGTTAACGCTTAGGTAATATTACAGCTTATCAAGTCACGTGAAAATTTAAGGCTCACAATGGGTCATGTAATGTTAAAGCTTATCAAGTAACGTTAACGTTTAAGGCTCATTAGTCATAATGGGTCATGTAATGTTAAAGCTTATCAAGTCAGGTTAACATTTAAGGCTCAAGAGGGCTACGAAGCTGTGAAAGTGATAAGTGCCTTTACCACTAGGTGGACTAATGATAGCTCTTATTTTATGGTCTATTTAATCCACCTGTCGACTGGGGTCTTCGTCCTTTGCAGTCGGAGAGAATAAGTCAAGCCCTAGAAACCAATAATTCACTAATTATTCTCTGTTTCTAAGTGTTACTCATCCAGAGCAAAGTATCCTCCTGCAATTAATAATAATGCCAGGTTCTTGGAATTCACTCTCGCCCCTCACACTTTCTCCATATCCAGCTTAAGAGGACCTTTCCCAAAGTATGTGTGACTGACTAGTCACCGAATGTTCCACTTAGGGGAACAAGGAAAACTAGCACACAAGATGACACAAATCGTTCTGCTTCGTTCTCCTTATCGTCGGGACTCAAGAATTCCTAGGAGTTGCAGGCATCAACAATCAGACTGCACTCTCCAGACTTCCACCATCAGACTCCAAACTTCAGATTCCACTCTGATGAGACCTGAAATCTAGTCTTGGCACTGGGACTGACTTTGAGGAAAAGTTCTAGACTCTGCAGCTCTGGCTCTGAGGCTGGTTTGAAGTACTGGCAAAAGTATCCGTTTTGTACTAACAATATGCTTTAATCCTATCCTGCTTCTATCCTTCTCATAATTTTAATTATACATCTTATTTTTTCAGTTATACATTTTCTGACTCCAACAGTCCGAAGAAATAGATATATACATAATTAATTGCCTCACTTACTTAAGAAGTTTACGTATAGTTAGTTATATTTACATTTCAACGTGTTCCTCTTTAAGAAGAAGAAAATACAAAAATGAAGTTTATAAAATTACAATTAGATTTAAATGCAAAATAATTTAAACATTCCTTCTCACTAAGAGTTTAGTTTGCACAAGTACATTTCTAACTTTTTCAGACATACCTTTCTGCTCTTGACCAAAACAAACCTGCAAAAGTTCGGGACTTATTTCTCTGCAAGTGCTGCATTAAAGCCCAGACCGACAATATATATTTATCGGGTTTGCGTTTCTCCATGGTAGGTAGAACAATAGTCATTAGCCGTGACGACTCGGCATCATGCATGCGGGCAAGTTAAGTTATTTTTGGGACACTTGTAGCAACTCTTTTGTTCATCAAAATTGATTGTCTTTAGTTTTCTATCATGCACTTCTTTAAGGTATGATTTTACGTGGTTAGTTCCCTTTGATCGACCCTCTGATTTAGTGAGTGAGGGTCCCTGCTCCTGGTTGCAGGAGTCAGAACGCGTCGTGTTAGGTCATTAGCGCCATGATTACGTAATAGTGGACGACCGACATTACCAGCAGTCTCTTATGTAAAGTTTAAAACAGACAGTGCGTGCTTTTCATGTAAAGGCACGGATTTATTTCTATAAGCTGTTTAACTTCGCAGTCCACTTAGGTGAATTCTATTTATTCATTGAACAATAGTAAATTAATTTTTACTTGTTGGATGAGTTTTCTTTTTTTCGGCGTTACAGAAGCATTGAAGGATAATATTATACAATGCTTACTCAGTCACCCATAACTTAAAGCTTATCAAGTCATCGTATTAAAGGATAATATTATACAATGCTTACTCAGTCACCCATAACTTAAAGCTTATCAAGTCATCGTATTAAAGGATAATATTATACAATGCTTACTCAGTCACCCATAACTTAAAGCTTATCAAGTCATCGTATTAAAGGATAATATTATACAATGCTTACTCAGTCACCCATAACTTAAAGCTTATCAAGTCATCGTATTGATCACGTCGTGATTAAGGGTTTTAAAAGTCACGGACAAAAGAATTATAAGACCTCCTTTGCAACTAATAATGTGCTGTTTTCTAATAACTGTATATTGTGGAATTATTTTGTTAACTTATAAAATATTTTTTATTGGGTTAAGCTACGTAATATCCGTGACCTTTTACAACTACGTAATACGTATCATTTGGAGCTCAAATATGTATGTTGATAAGGGCGATCACTTATAACTACTCTACGTTCTATTACTGATGTTCGGTTGTAAAAATACAATACAGCAATGTTAGTGCTCACTTAATACATTACTTCAAAGCTCAATCTGCAGAAAGTCTGCAAGTGTCAGGCATTCCAATAGATCTTTTACCTTGAAATCACAAACATTCCGCAGCTGTAATGACTGGGAAGAGCAAAACTTGCAATAACCCTGAAAGTGCCTCGCACTATATTCTCCCCCTCCCCCTTACACACACACACACACACACACACACACACACACACACACACACACACACACACACACACACACACACACCCCGCCACCCCACAAGGGAGAGCACAAAAAGTCTGGCTCCCTGATTCTCTCTGTCAGCGAGCGCTCTATGATCTCAGACTGGCGACCCGTCAATTGTGATAAAGTGGTTGATGATGAGAGAGTTCATGCAAGCCCAAACTGTGCTGTCAAGCTGGTAAATGTGGTTAACAAATGTTAATACATAAAGAAACCTACCACCACATAAATATATAAAGAAAGAAATGAAGACCAATTCGGGGAGGGAAGTTGGGGTGGTGGAGAAAGAGAGAAATAATGAATTATAAATTCTAAAAAAAATAGTATAAACACAGAAAGAGTAGAAGGACAGAAAAAAATTGAATAAAGAAAGAAAACACAAGCAGGTTATAAGCAAACGTGGAGGAAACAGAAAGAAAGAAAAAAAAGTGAAAGAAGGCAAGACTGAACAAAGGGAAGAAAGAAAGAAAGAAAGAAAGAGACTACATGAATGTTGACTTATTGTTATTGGATACATGAATGTTGACTTATCATTGTTATTGGACTACATGAATGTTGACTTATCATTATTACTGGACAACATGAATGTTGACTTATCATTTTTAATGGACAACACGAATGTTGGCTTATCATTGTTACAGGACAACACGAATGTTGACTTATCATTATTACAGGACAACATGAATGTTGACTTATTATTGTTACTGGACAACATGAATGCTGACTTACCATTGTCACTTGTGATTTGAGGGTAATTGCAGGGTTGGCGTATTTGATGGTCTAGATTCTAGAACATCCTCATCGAAATCTTGAAATTTACTTGTTATTAAACTGGTGAACAGGTGAAACAAAATAGCAACATTCACACATACACACATATGCGCACGCATAGATACACAATGCGAATATACATGGACGACTACCACATATACAGCCGTATACACACAACAGAGCTACAGCGCATAAGCATTCACTCACAAGCGCAAGTACCAATACCCTATATAAAAAAGTTTTATAAGTCTTCGAATTTTGAAATTTTGCAACAACACTGTTTTTGTTAAACCCAAGCCTTCCAAGAATGTCATAGAAAGAATGTGCATGCAGATAAAGTGAGGAAGGTTTTACTTACCAAGTGTATTTATAGAGAAAAGGTCAGATAATGTTGTGTTTGAAGAGTGTAGTTTGTAAGGGATAAGGTCAGACAAGTGTTGTACTTGAACAGTGTAGTTTGTAAGGGATAAGGTCAGACAAGTGTTGTGTAGTTTGTAGGAATAATGTCAGACCCGTGTTGTGTAGTTTGTAGGAATAAGGTCAGACATGTGTTGTGTAGTTTGTAGGAATAAGGTCAGACAAGTTGTGTAGTTTGTAGGAATAAGGTCAGACAAGTTGTGTAGTTTGTAGGAATAAGGTCAGACAAGTTGTGTAGTTTGTTGGAATAAGTACTGTGTTTGAACAGTGTAGTTGTAGGAACAAGGTCAGACACGTGTTGTGTAGTTTGTAGGAATAAGTATTGTGTTTGAACAGTTTAGTTGTAGGAACAAGGTCAGACACGTGTTGTGTAGTTTGTAGGAATAAGTATTGTGTTTGAACAGTGTAGTTGTAGGAACAAGATCAGACAAGTGTTGTGTTTGTACAGTTTAGACCTTTGTTGATAAAATGAGTAAAATGTTTGAACTGTGCAGATTTTGTAGATAAAGTGAATTAAAAATTGTTTTGAATCTTGTACATTTTGCAGATAAAGTGTAAAAAGTATGTTTAAATTCTGCAGATTTGGGAGATAATTTTGAAAAGTATCGGTTTAAACACTAAATTCTGTAGGCAAAGTGAGAAAAGTATCGGTTTAAACACTGTAAATTCTGTAGGCAAAGTGAGAAAAGTATCGGTTTAAACACTGTAAATTCTGTAGGCAAAGTGAGAAAAGTATCGGTTTAAACACTGTAAATTCTGTAGGCAAAGTGAGAAAAGTATCGGTTTAAACACTGTAGATTTTGAATGCAAAGTGAGAAAAATATCGGTTTAAACACTGTAGATTTTGAATGCAAAGTGAGAAAAGTATCGGTTTAAACACTGTAGATTTTGAATGCAAAGTGAGAAAAGTATCGGGTTAAACACTGTAGATTTTGAATGCAAAGTGAGAAAAGTACTGTGTGTTTAAACAACAACAAAATTACTTTGTACATTAAGTTAGGAAAAATATTGTGTAAACATGAAAAAGTTATTAAAGAAAAAGAAAAAATATTGCATGTAAACATGAAAAGGTTTTCTAGATAAATGACGTAACGTATTATATTTAAGTTTTGCACATAGATCAAGTGAAGAAAGGGAAGATGTCTAGATACTAAAGATTTTGTAGATTAAGTGACCTTGTGTATTTTGGCTCAGTAGTGTGGAGTTATTAGAATCGCATTGTGTAATTGTGTCCAAGTATTCTGTAATAGTGTCTAGGTGTTGTTGAGTTTTTAGAATTGCATTGTGTAATTATGTCTAAGTATTCTGGAGTTTTAGATAACCATTGTGTATCGTGGATAATATTGTAAAGTTTGGAGCATACGATCAGGTGGGGGTAAAGGCGGGGGTTAAAAATTTCAAACACATTTTTCTTTAGGTTACGAATATATTTTCCAGTCTGAGTTAACTAAATTTTTCTAAGAAGGTATTATGCACAACAGGGTTACTGATGCATAAAATAAACTATTTTAAGTATGCACTCCTTACAAGAAGATATTTCAGGATTTTATCCTGGTGTGTAGACACTTGTGGTAGTGATACTAGATAAATGCAGCATGGAATTGTCGCCCTTCGTAGCGAGAAATTATCTTGCACTCATAATCTGTTTATCGGAATTGAAATTCCTTACTGCTGGAGGATCTAGAATTTCTAAAATTCTTGAATTCCATTCCGGTGGATTTGAATTTGAAAACGTTAATGTATTTTATCCATCTGCAAGAAGCATCAATTCGACTATCGTGCAATTCTGTGCAACTATGGCAACCATCATTTTAATATAAACGTTTTCTGTAGTCTATTTCTGTTTTTTTATTAACGGTAACGCATACATCCGGATAGTTATGGGTTTTTTTTAATGACCCAGTTTATACTGCTGGGGGAGTGGGGAGGGGGGCACGACGAGCCAAGATTAATCATCACCATAAATATCACTGAATGCTTCAAGGTGGAAAGTAAATGTTGACTGGGTTTAGGGTAATACATCAGATACGTTGCCATGCAGTCAAAAGGAATGCAGTAGGTGTGAACCGGAAGTAATCAGAGGGATAGAGTTAATAGGCTTACGTGTGCCCAGCTGTCCATCAAGTTTCCGGAAGCGTGGGCGAGAAATTGCTAAATTTAATTGGTGGATGAGTTTAAGCGACCAGGGGAAGGTGGGTGGTGTCAAAGGTCATGTTGTTTTCTAAAGAACTGAAGTATGTCTCTCGGTAAAAAGTTAGAGTGAGAGAAAGTCTTGGTCACAGAATAATTAGGAGAAATCTGCAGATTGGAGTTTAAATTTGAACCTTGCAGGAAAAAAAGTGAGTGTCTTTAACAGAATGAAATTATCTATATGAAGGGAATACATTTGAACCTTATAGGAAAAAAGTGAGTGTCTTTAACAGAATGAAATTATCTGTATGAAGGGAATAAATTTGAACCTTGTAGAAAGAAAAAGTTAGTGTCTGTAACAGAATGAAATTGTATTCTTTTATAATAACTTGTATGAAGGGAATAAATTTGAACCTTGTATCAAGAAAAAGTGAGTGTCTGTAACAGAATGAAATTGTATTCTTTTGTAAAATTTGTTTGAAGGGAATCATGAAGTAGTATTCTAACAGTTTTATTTTAGACATCGGAGATACTTACTTAAGATAAAGCTAGGAAAAGTTAGAAAGAAGACTTATATTTCAGGGTTTCCGTGTACATCACTGGAGTTGAGAGATCAGAGGTTATAGGCATAATTTAGCTGAACAGGACAAAGTCAAGTTAAAGACCAAATGAAATGGAATCTAGGTCAAATATAGTTTGTAAACGAGATTTGCACCGTATCTAAGATGCACAATCCCCAAGCCTTTTGGGTAAAAGCAAGCAGAAGTGACGTCAGACATGGGTGTCAAATGGCCTCAAATATAATTTTCTCTAGTACTTCGTACTGATGACAGCGAAAGTTCAATGGTTTGTAGTTCGCATTTCTAATGATGTTGGACATAACAGATGAATTAAAATATTCCTTTTTCTTTTACACTTCCCAAAGATCACAAATGTAAATTGCAGAGACGAATAAATCACTATACAAATATGTATTACACAGATGAATAAGTCAATATACAAATATATATTACATAGCCGAGAAAGTCAACATATAAATATGTATTACATTGACGAGAAAGTCAACATATAAGTATGTATTACAGAGACCACTAAGTCAATATAAAAATATGTATTACATAGACGAAAAAGTCAGTATACAAGTATACATTACAGAGACCACTAAGTCAATATAAAAATATGTATTACATAGACGAAAAAGTCAATATACTAGTATGTATAACAAAGACAACTAAGTCAATATACAAATATATATTACATAGACGAAAAAGTCAATATACAAGTATGTATTACAGAGATCACTAAGACAATATACAAATATGTATTACATAGACGAAAAAGTCAGTATACAAGTATACATTACAAAGACCACTAAGTCAATATACAAATATGTATTACATAGACGAAAAAGTCAGTATACAAATATGCATTACAGAGACAACTAAGTCAATATACAAATATATATTACATAGACGAAAAAGTCAATATACAAGTATGTATTACAGAGACCACTACGTCAATATAGAAATATGTATTACATAGACGAGTAAGAGAATGTAACAACTGTGTTTTACCGAGACAACTAGTGTGTATTTCAATGACAACTAAATCATGTTACTGGTGAATTGATAAAACAACCAAGTGAATATTACTAATATTTATGGCAGCGAAGTACAAAGGTCAGTTTCAAGCAAGAGAGAGAGAGAGAGAGAGAGAGAGAGAGAGAGAGAGAGAGAGCTCTATCGATACTACAAATATTAATTGAAGATAACCTAGGTAATACTATAATTGTTTGTTTCTGAAAATAATAATGGTGTATTTTAGAGATAATTCAATAATAAAAATGTGCATTACACAGAGAGCTATGTCCATATTACAAATGTTATTTCAATGTAACCTAGGCAATATTACTGCTAGGTACTTCTGAAATAAAGACGTTACTGAGACACAAACTTTCTACCAGAACAGCTAATCTTTAGAGTACGTATAATTACAATTTGTACATTACTATTTTTTCAAGTCTATACGGACTGTTTCTAGGACCGTACACTTCCAAAAGCCGTTATTTTCGCAATAGGCTGTTTCGTGAAACCGACTGTTCGCCTTTTTAAGGTGTCATAAAACCGACACCGCAAGGACTGAGACGTGAACAATGTGGATTTGAGTGATGAAGGCGACAGATCTCCTTCTAGCGTTTGATAAAACCGACACCGCAAGCACTGAGACGTGAACAATGTGGATTTGAGTGTTGAAGGTGACAGATCTAGTGAGTGATAAAACCGACACCGTTCATTAACAAGCACTGGGTAAAAGTGCCAACAGGAAACATAGCTATTGGTAACGGGATGACAAGAGGACGTCGATAACAGGGCGATGAAGAAAGTTGCATCTATAACATGGCGATGAAGCAGAAGTAGTCAGCAGAAGAACGAAAGTGCAAGAAAACAGCAACCAGTGCAATGCAAATAGATCCATTCAGAGATTCAGCGGAACTTCGTCATACACCCAAAACGATTGTGTCCGGGTCAAGCGACGCCATAAACACGACCAAGGAGCGTGTAAGTTAGACGATGGCTGAGTTGATTCTTGAAGTCTGAGTGGACAGCTTTATGGTTTTAGACCGAAGAGAAAAAAGTTTAATCTACACGAGAGGAAAGCACTTAAAGTAAGCAGTTTGGGAATTAAGCTCTGCGATCCGCGAACAACTTAACCTTCAGGACGGCAGGGAGTCATTAGGTTAGGCGAAAGTGGCTTGCCCTGTGATCTACGGACATTTTTCTGGAATAAATACCACAAGGAATCGTGAAACGTAAGCTACAGTTAAAGATACGGCAAAACTATCGATTCGTTAAATCTACATAATTCAGTTTATTTATTAAGTTCATAGACACATTTCTTAGTATTTTTATATGAATGACGAAAGTTTTTTAAGTACAATTTTGTAATTGTCGTTATATATGCATTTATTCTTATTAATATTTCAATTATTAGTTTATTGTGTAATCCTGATCTAACAGTGTGGTACAGTTACAACAAAAACAAAATTGGCTAGAATAAAAGGGAAAAAATCAGAGTTTTGCTATCCTACTAATCGTGGTATAAGTAGTGTAACAAAATTATAACTTTGTTAATGTGCAGTATTATGAAATAATAAACTGTAAAGTAAAATGTTTAATTATGAACAAGTTACTTCAGCTATTCATTTGTGCACACGTTGTTATGGCAGATGTATAATAATAAGTATCAAATGTCTTCTAATGGATTTACCAACTAAAGTTAACAGCAGAAAATAAAGACCAGTTTTTGTCCTGGTACTGGATAGAGTAATAAGATTATGTATTTAAAAAAATGTCAGATACATTTATGTTATGAATAGTGTTAAAAGCAATGCTACAGTATGTAAAGTAACTAAACACACACGCACACGCACACACATTTGTAAAGTATAACAGGCATACAGGTCAGCAAGAATAAACTACAACAGTTCCTTCACTGACTATCCCCGTCCCCCGCCCCTAGATATGGTCTTCAACGAGTGCTCTAGTAGCAAAGGGGAAACAGAGGGACTGAGTATACAAGCCGTGTAGGGAGAACAGAAGACATGATTTACAATGTGTTACTCGACTTAAAGACCAAATATTTAAATAAATGCAAAACAAGCTATTAATACGAGATAAATGCTTATTTCGACATCTGTATTGTACACAATGACTAGACAGAACGCTGGTCTCGACGTCTGTATTGTACACAATGACTAACACCAGACAGAACGCTGGTCTCGACGTCTGTATTGTACACAATGACTAACACCAGACAGAACGCTGGTCTCGACGTCTGTATTGTACACAATGACTAACACCAGACAGAACACTGGTCTCGACGTCTGTATTGTACACAATGACTAACACCAGACAGAACGCTGGTCTTGACGTCTGTATTGTACACAATGACTAACACCAGACAGAACGCTGGTCTTGACGTCTGTATTGTACACAATAGTGTATGTGTAAGAGGTGGTAAAGGTTTCAAACTAATACGTATTATAGATGTTTAAATAATACGTCAT
Organism: Sinotaia quadrata; assembly: GCA_028829895.1. Taxonomy (NCBI): domain Eukaryota; kingdom Metazoa; phylum Mollusca; class Gastropoda; order Architaenioglossa; family Viviparidae; genus Sinotaia; species Sinotaia quadrata. The sequence continues at coordinate 118,990,603 of CM054177.1, read as the reverse complement.
ACGAGATATTCAAATAAAAATACATATTACGAAAATGTTCAAACAATACGTTGTACGAGATATTTAAATAATATATTACGAGGATGTTCAGATAATCGCATTACGAAATGTTGAAATAATAAATATTACGAGGATATTTTTAAAAAATACGCAATATGAGATGTTAAAAAAAATAGAAAATATTACGAGGATGTTCACATGTTCAAATAATACATATTACGAGATTTTCAAATAGTACGCATTACGAGGATGTTTAAATGATACCTATTAAGGGGATGTTGTAATGATGTTCAAATAATTTGCATTACTAGGATGTTCAAATAATTTAAACAGAGCATTAAATATATTTTAAAAAATATATTTTTAAGTGCTCACACTATTTTAGTCTGGCAGTTGTGCTGTCTGTGATGGTTATCAGGACACTTTAGACGGTCGTGAATTCTTGCTGAGCCACGCAGAATCAATTTACTCTGCACACGGCGATAAGCAAGCCGTTCTCTTTAGAACCGAGTGCATGTACACTAAACATCATCGGTAGGAGGCGCTGTTTCTGCAGGCACATGTGATTGTTGAGAGAAAGAGAGAGCGGAAGGGAGGAAGGAAGGGAAGAGAGAGGGGAGAGGTCGAATAGGTGAGAGAAACACAGAGAGAACCAGAATAGTGTGTGGGAAATATGGAGAGAGTGAGGGAGCCAGAATGCTATTGCACACACACACACACACACACACACACACACACACACACACACACACACACACACACACACACACACACACACACACACACACACACACACTCTCTGGGAGACAGAATACTATTTTACACACATACATAGATACACACTCGAAACAGAGAAGGGGAGCCAGAAGGCTATTTTATGCATACACATACACACATACATATATACACAGGGAGAAGAGGAGCCAGAATGCTATTTTACACACACACGCACACAGAAGAAGAAGAAGAGCCAGAACGGTAATTTACACACCAACAAACACACATTATGAGAGCCAGAATGGTATTTTACACACACAGATCTGGAATCAGGATGGCATTTTACAAAGAGAAAGAGAGCCAAATTGCTAATGAAGCCGGTTTATAGCGAGTGAGAGAATGTTACTAAAGAACGTTTGCACACAAATCGATAAAAGTGTAACAAGTATTAGATTACGGTCCGTGTTTGTCAGTTACGTATTTGCCGGAAGAATAGAAAAAGACTGAACAAATAACTTTAAAAAAAAAAATGTCTCCATCAACTTCTTTTCGAAAATAGAGTGGGAAACAAAAAAGAAGCAAAACCGTCCCTGGAAGGGGGAAGTGCGCCTTCTCTTTGCCACAGATATAGTGTAACTGTGAGCTTTCAAAGTCATAATCTATTAATGGTGACTCACTTATACAGCTGTCACGTAACTGTGAGCTTTCAAAGTCATAATCTATTAATGGTGACTCACTTATACAGCTGTCACGTAACTGTGAGCTTTCAAAGTCATAATCTATTAATGGTGACTCACTTATACAGCTGTCGTGTAACTGTGAGCTTTCAAAGTCATAATCTATTAATGGTGACTCACTTATACGGCTAGTGTTAGGAAAACGACTTATTTCCCCATTATTTGCCTTCATCTAGGAGTTTGCGCAGAATAGAGATAGCAGGGCCAAGTGATGTCACGAAGCGCGTTTACCGGCTTGTTTCCGGTGACCATTTTGAAAAAAAAACACAAAAACGGTTGCAACATTGCAAGCAATTAATACTAAGTGATGAAGAGATCAAAGCGTTATTTGGCGAAGAAATACCCAGTTGATACACTTGTAGAGAGATAATGCAGGTTAGCATTAAATGACTACTTCGGTTGATATAATTTGTAAAACGCCTGTAAGATGATTACAATGGTGTATACGTGATTATTTTGTATGCATCCTACGGAACGTTTTTCTATATATGTAGTGTGTCTGTGTGTGTGTGTGTGTGTGTCTGTGTGTGTGTCTGTGTGTGTGTGTGTGTGTGCGTGTGTGTGTGTGTGTGTGTGTGTGTGTCTGTAGTGAGCCAAAAGACCGAAAAATAAATAACCTTATAAACATGTGAAGGAATTTCTATATTTAAGGCATAACAAGTATACGTGGGTTGTCTTCAGTCAATAGAGTTATCGTAAGACGGCGATTCTCAAAGTAGTTCAACAAAGCAAAAAAAAGCAACAACAAAGTATTTTCATTAAAACGGGAAAAATAAGTGGAAATATAAAATAAATAAATAATGTTTTAAGCAGCATTATTTATTAATACAAGCGGAACAGGCAAATTGTAAGTAAACTGGAATGGTTAAAATTACATTTTTTTTTTTTTATAAATCAATGAGAAATATGGGCTTATTTACTTTTGTAATGGGTGTGCCGTAATATCCTACATGGCTATGAAAGTTTGAGAAACACTGACAAACTAACTTTCCAAGCATGATTCAAATACATATATTGAATTATTTCTATTCATACAGAGTGAGTTCCCCTGTTGAATACTCCACGCGCGAGTTCCTTTTTAAATCATATGTATCCACACGAGTGAGTTCCCCTGTTGAATTTTATGTATTTTATACGAGAGTTCCTCGGGGGTTGAGTTATATGTACTGAATTCATACTAGTTGAGTCTCCTTGTTAAATAACTTTTATTTACACAAGTTAGTATACCGTGTTAAATTATGTGTGAACATAAGAGTTAGTTCCTCTGCTAAATTATTTGTATTTACACGAGTGAGTTCCCCTGTTAAATTATTTGCATTCATTCGAGCGGGTTCCCCTGTTGCATTTTATGCATTTATATGAGTGAGTTCCCTTATTGAATTAGTTTGTATTCATTAGAATAGTTTCCCTACTGAATTAGGCTTATTTATATGTATTCTACAGCAAACTGACACATTTTCGGAGTTCTACGGCACACTGGCACATTCCCGGTGTTCTCATGTGCATGTAAAAGCATAATGACGGTGGAAATGTACAGAACAAACAACTACAAATAAAAGACACAACAATATTAAGAATAAGACAACAATAAAAACAAACAGGCAAAAAGCAAAGTGAATGGATGTTATTAAATAGAATAACACTCTTTTTTTTTACAATTAAGAATCTTATTAATATTAGTTGTTCGAAAGTTGTATCAGTTCATCAAGTCAAGAACAAGTGCGGTGAAATGTTAATAATGCTTGCGAAGCTAGTCAGCTTTATCAGTGTTTGTAGATAAAGAATACAAGGGCTGTAATCAAGATTAACGTCCCCTTTTCGTCGGTAAGATTACGATACTGTTCACCAAGATAACCAGTTTTAAGCACATGTACATAGTTGTACACCGTTTTCCTTTAAACCCCACTCCTTTCTCCTTCTCAGACGTTGTTAATATCTGTCATTTCGTCATTTATTTTCACATTGGTTGTCAAGTATATATGCGTAGCGATCTCAATACATCCTCATTTCCTTAAAGGTTTACAAAGAAAATGTTGTGACTTGACGCAATTCTGAATGATTTTGACTGAACACAAACAATTATATTGAGCTTTTTCAAGGTAATTGACAACGTGACCTTTAAAAGAGTGGGACTGATACAACACACGTGACCTTTAAAAGGCCGGATTGATACAACAGTCAACACACGTGACCTTTAAAAGGCCGGACTGATACAACACACGTGACCTTTAAAAGGCCGGACTGATACAACACACGTGACCTTTAAAAGGCCGGACTGATACAACACACGTGACCTTTAAAAGGCCGGACTGATACAACACACAAAACCTTTAAAAGGCCGGACTGATACAACACACAAAAATGTTAAAGTGTGGGACTTTTATTTAGGCGTTTGACAAAGGCATAACTATTTTATGCCAATAGAAATTTAATGTTAAGCACGATAAACTGAAGAAATAAGTAATTTTATATATATAAAACTTACTGAAATTGCAACTCTGGTTGATTTGCAGTAAGCCTGTAAATTTAATTGTACGAAAGATAAATGTGTTGTAAAGACGAGGAACTCAAAACATATTATGTAACTTTTTCTAGATTAAATGGCAATCTCACTTCTCAGTAAATGTTATGAGTGTCTGGACACTTATATAGAAAGATTTAAAGACACGAATGACAATCTCAGTAATGTTATGAGTGTCTGGACACTTATACATAATGTAAATTTCTAGATTTAAACTTCCATGATAATAAAATTCAGCAAGAAATGGAACTCGGAGCTAATGTAACTTTCTAGATTTAACTTTTAAGTCTAGGGGGAAAAACTCAGTAAGAAATTTGAGTGACTGGTGGCTAGAAACTCAGGATAAAGAAATCAACAGCCTGAGTAAGAAATTTGAGTGCTGGTGGCTAGAAATTCAGGATAAAGAAATCAACAGCCTCAGTAAGAAATTTGAGTGCTGGTGGCTAGAAACTCAGGATAAAGCATCAACAGCCTGAGTAAGATTTTTTAAATTTCTGGAAAATCTGGATGTAAGATAATGTTTTAGAAATAAAGCCAACAGTAACGTTTGACGAGACAGGCTTGGCTGAATGTGGTCTACTGGTTGTCGTTTTATGATGAGACATGCGGTCTGCTGGCTATTGTTTTATGATGAGACAGGCTTGACTGTATGCGGTCCGCTGGCTATTGTTTTATAATGAGACAGGCTTTACTATGCGGTCTGCTGGTTATCGTTTTATGATGAGACAGGCTTGACTGTATGTGGTCTGCTGGTTATCGTTTTATGATGAGACAGGCTTGACTGTATGCGGTCCGCTAGCTGTTTTATGATGAGACAGGCTTGACTGTATGCGGTCCGCTAGTTGTTTTATGATGAGACAGGCTTGACTGTATGCGGTCCGCTGGCTGTTTTATGATGAGACAGGCTTGACTGTATGCAGTCTGCTGTCTATCACACACTGATGAATGTTTAATGATAGTTTGAAAGCCAATAATATATAAAATGGGCATATTAACATGAGTGTATGCAAACTGCTAGTTTTCACACAAAAATGAATGTTTAATAAATAACTGACAGAATTGATACTCTGATATTCTGTCTTTGTCATGTGGCAAAATTAATGATTAAATCGATATTTCTTTCATAAAATAATTATGAACATAAGTGAATTGAATAAGCAACACACACACACACACACACACACACACACACACACACACACACACACACACACACACACACACACACACACATAGAGAAAGAGATTTTTAAAAGTATTTAGCTCTGCACATGCCCATAGTTAGAAAGCGTGTCTATCCATTTTCGAAGAAATCACAACCAGCTGGGAAAAATAAAACAGACTTCAAATTTTGACTTTATTAAAGAATTACTGACATTGTAAAAACCAGCTGGGAAAGAATAAAACAGACTTCAAATTTTGACTTTATTAAAGAATTACTGACATTGTAAAAACCAGCTTGGAAAAAATAAAACAGACTTCAAATTTTGACTTTATTAAAGAATTACTGACATTGTAAAAACAGCTGGGAAAGAATAAAACAGACTTCAAATTTTGACTTTATTAAAGAATTACTGACATTGTAAAAACTGATGCTCATTAAGGCTCTTTCTATGATCGTCCGTTGTATTTCGAGTGTTCGTTGGACAGACCCGGACAAAGTGCTTGTCCTATTGAATTTGTAGTGTTCGTTGGACATACCTGGATATATTATGTGTTCTGTTGTGAACACGGAGCACACAGGAGTGTCCTTATCACTGTGAACTTCCTGAGTACATTTCAAATTCCACATTTTCCCGAAAATCAGTATTAGATCATCGGATTTCCGTCATCTTGCGATTTTGTACAAGAGTGTATTTCGCATAACATACCTTCCATACTTACTGAAAACTTACAGACCGAACTTAACACTTAAGATAAAACTTACTTAATACTTACAGACCAAACTTGCTTAAAACTTACTTAAAACTTACAGACCAAACTTGCTTAAAACTTACAGACAAAACTTAATACTTACAGGAAAAAACTGACTTAAAACTTACAGACCAAAACTTACTTAAAACTTACAGACCAAAACTTACTTAAAACTTACAGACAAAACTAACACTTTTTAAAGACCAAACTTACCACAAAGTTTGTCTGAGCAACGCTGCCTGGTATATGAAGTTAATTTATCGTTGTATATTATATTTAAGCGCCCATGACGCTCTGGTTTTAAAATTTCTTAAAACTCGGATAAAATTATTCTACTGAATATTGTATATATATAAAAGAAAGAAAGAGACACAGAACTATTTAATTATTTCGATAAGTTTTTTTGCCATTTGTAAGTTTCAAGGCGTTGATAACCAAGGTGACAGCATGTAGATACGCATGTTAAATCAAATGTGATTCATGTCACGTACATTCTACAATATCAGAAGAATTAAAAAAGAAATCTCTAGACTTGTGTTCGCGGAGAGAGAAACAGACAAAGAGAAAGAAAGATGTACAAGGGAGAGAGAGATAAATAACAGAAGAGAGTTGGGCCGGTTGAAAGAGACAGGGTATGATTTCATAAACAAGTGTTCTTGTGGCGTTACGTACTAGGCTCTTATTTTTCAGACGAAAACCAGACAAAAAAATCCGTCGTCATAAAACTAAAGAAACCAATGTCATTTTCTCACCTATCACACTACCTTGGAGAAACTAATGTCATTTTCTCACCTATCACACTACTCTGGAGAAACTAATGTCATTTTCTCACCTATCACACTACCCTGGAGAAACTAATGTCATTTTCTCACCTATCACATTACCTTGGAGAAACCAATGCCATTTTCTCACCTATTTGTACCGCCTGGCAGATTCTACCGATTGTCGCGGCCTGCATGAAGAAATGTGCCAGAGATGAGTATGGTGTAAAATTGTAAATAATAAAATGCCAGAAGTGCGCGTGGGTGATTACGACTGAATAGACACAACATACTGATCGAAAACGAAATTAAAATCCGGACGTAGGTGTTCTTTCGTGGAAAGTTTGACGTCATTAAAAAAAAAACAACTAAAAAAACAAAAAATAAGCACAGAACGCATTAGCTGTATGCTGGCCGTCCGACTCAATGATACGTGACGAATTCAGTAACTATACGGATGATTGAGCTCGTCCCTAACGGCATGCTAATATTGTTATCAAGTCACAGTCTCCTTGCAGTTACACACTCAACCCCCATCCCCGCCATACTCACAAGCGTTCATCAACCCATAGCCGTTAGGTCATTACTCCTTCATGGGTCTCGTCAAGTGCTGTTATTCTGTTATTAGTGAGTGTGGTCAAGCGTTGTATTATGTCATTCACTTATTAAGGCTTCATTTACTGTTGGTGAGTTTCGTAAAGGTTGTGTTATCCCAGGTAGCTGTGATTTTTCAGTTACTGATGTGATGATGCTGACAGTTGTGTGACATCATTTCCGGTTACTAAGTTATTAATATTAGGCGTATTGGTTTTTGTTGTCATTTGGGTAGCCAGCAATAGCCCCTTGGATAATATTGTTGTTGATTCGCCATGATTTTTTTCTACAATAAAATTTTGCATTGCTGCATTTTGTTAAATTGTCCTTTGAGCCATTAAACGGAACATTGCGGCTTTTATCGTTGTATGAAGCATGAGTTATCGCATCCTGTTGTTACAGAATGAGAAGGTGAATGTTGCTTTGCTGTCACTCGTTATTGTCTGTTGTCTTTTTAATAATGACACACGTATTTTTTCATGTACTGACATGATGTTATGACGTCTGGTCATTTATTATTCAATACCACGACTGATGACACGCATAAAGTGTCATGATGTGTCATCATTTTAATTAATTAACACTATATTATTATATCTTTATTCTTAGCTCGTTCCTCATGATACATGCGTTTGAAAACGATTATGAATCATTGATAAAATTTACATAAGTATTGTTCTAATTCGAAATAATTTAAATTCCATAAATTCTTGTGTCAGTTGTAATGACTGCTGATATATATGACACGAACTAGTGTAAATGGTGCCATTTGCTCACTGTGTATTATTCTGTAGAGGTGAGGTCATCCACCACTGTAAATTGTCACACGTAACATATGCTCACTTTGTATTATTCTGTAGAGATGAGTTTTGTCATCCACCACTGTAAATTGTCACACGTAACATATGCTCACTTTGTATTATTCTATAGAGATGAGTTTTGTCATCCACCATCCAATCTATTGTCACATGTCGCATATGCTCAATGTGTATTATTCTGTAGAGATTATTTTTGTCACCATCACTGTATAATTTCACACGTCACATTTTCAATCAGGAAATAACATTTAACAAGTGCAAGTCTTACCTCTTTGTCGTCAAGGGGTGTTCCACAAACAGAGTAAATCCCAGACAGCTCGTGTCGCAGTGAATTCCCACGATTCTAAGCAAAGAAGTCCACAGTGGCTCGTATGTCTTACACAATCCCTTATGGCGAAACGACTCGTGTGTTCCACACACTCATATCCAATTTTGAATCCGGTTCACGTAAAGTACACACACTCCGTGTGAAAATGACTCGCACATTACGCCGTCCCACGCAGAGCCTTAAATGTACAAAACTATGCACATGTCTGACACATTTTGCAAACTAGATTAGCTCTCTCTACGACATAAAATCTGGACTTGCCTGGCGGTGTACGACGTTACTCTACTTGTCGTCAGTGGGTATTTAAGCAAGAGTGATCACTTTAAAAAAAAAGGCATACCCTGAGAGGCAAAGCAAAATAAAACAACCGCCCAACACTCACACAAAATACTGGTTCAACACGAACTTAAAACATCCGCAGGAGTGTTGTTGCCCGTCGGCAATGGTTCATTGAATTTAACGTCGCTGTGATTTCACTGGCGGTGGCAAGCTGTGTTTAGCGATCTCTACACACAATTCACACGAGTACTACATTCACGCCCCACATAAAACAAAACAGTTCACAAAGACCTCAACAAACTAAATGCAGTGACTAACTGAAGTGGAGCGGAATTTCGGTTTCAAACTGATATCTAATGCCCCAGAGCATTGCTATTTGTTGGCCTGTAATGCAAGTCTCCGCAGAGTGTCCTCAGTTTACATGGTTAACTTCAGACGGCTGAGGTGTCCTTAGCTGGGCCCGCGCATTCACTAGAAACGGCCTTGAGAAACGTCAGTCTGGAAACTGTACTAGATGGGAAACAAAGGCCGAGGGTAATCGGGGTAAACTGTCGTCTGCTTCAGTGTGCCTCAGCGATCTGTCTGACGTATCAAAGAGACCCTATAGAAAATAAACAGTGACGTGCCAATGATCACGATTGTTTTTCACAAGCAAACACGAGTTGTAACGTTATATCCACACTCTCACACACACATGCGTTCTACACACACACACCATCTCACACAAGCACACGCAGATACAGTACACACTCTCATAAACACCCGTAAATAAACCCACACTCTCTCACACGCAAACACAAAATACACACTCTCAGAACCACACACGAACACACGCGTTGGCTCTGAAGGGACCACAAGGTGACCGGATTGATCTTGATGAGTAAAGAATAATATTATTATGAAGCCATTTCGTATTACCACTGTCTTTATTGACATCCTCCTGTGAAATTACAGCAGGGAATATTTATTTGTTTTAAAATATTTTGTCTCTCAGGTAAAGCCAGTTTAGAAAGATAACACTCAGTACTACAGGACCTAGGTGTTTCGCTTTCTGGTTCTGTGGTCGAGCAAAAGTTCGTTATTTCTTCTGCTCGTACAGTGGTGAGATGTTTCAATCAATCTGTTCTAATCTATTCAGGTATATTTTTCAATCTATTATTGCGCATTAGGTTATAAGCTTGAAGTCTGTTCTAGTCTTCTCATATATATATATATTAATCTACTCAAACCATTCAGTATAATCTTGAAATCTATTCAAATCCATTCAGATATATTTTTCAATCTACTCGGGCCCATTCATTTATGATCTCGACAATCTGTTCTAATCCATTCATTTATGATCTCAACAATCTGTTCTAATCCATTCATTTATGATCTCAACAATCTGTTCTAATCCATTCAGTTATAATCTCTAACATCTGTTCTAATCTATTCAGATATCTTTCTAACCTATCCTAACCCATTCATTTGCAATCTCCAATTTGTTCCAAGCCATTGAGTCCGCTATCTTCCAATCCATTACAATCCATTCAGTTGTCTATCCAGTTGTTCTAATCCGATCAGTCTACTCTTAGTCACTGCAACAATTTGCAGGATTTCAAGCAGCTCTTAGTTATCTATTTGCATGTGCCGTAATCGGTAAAGCAGTTTGCACAATAATTTGGACAAACTGCTCTAATTCTGGTTGCTGTAGTTCCGTCTGTCTGCTCTAATTTTGTCTGTCTACTATGATCTGATATATCTGCTGTGATCCATTTTGTCTGCCTTAACCAGTCCGCCTGTCGTAATCTCGTCTGTCTGCCCGAGCCCGTCTGCCTGCCGTAATCTCGTCTGTCTGCCCGAGCCCGTCTGCCTGCCGTAATCTCGTCTGTCTGCCCGAGCCCGTCTGCCTGCCGTAATCTCAGTAATCCCATCTGTCTGCTGTAACCCTGTCTGTCTGCCCCAGTTCGGTCTCTTTGCTTTAATCCCGTCTGTCTGCTGTAACCCTGTCTGTCTGCCCCAGTTCGGTCTCTTTGCTTTAATCCCGTCTGTCTGCTGTAACCCTGTATGTCTGCCCCAGTTCGGTCTCTTTGCTTTAATCCCGTCTGTCTGCTGAAATCCCGTTCTGTCTGCTGTAATCCCGTTCTGTCTGCACTGATCCGATCTGTCTGCCCTAATCCGGTCAATACAATTCTATTGTATCCGATTAAATTGTTGCAGTCTCAAAATAATTTTAATGTCACCGTATTATTTCATAAATACCAAAGTGTCAAAACCACGTGCTATTCGTTCATTCTCGTTCCCAATGGCTGCCTCCACCATTATTTCGTCGTTCGCAAAGTTATTTCGGGCTCTGATGCCTGTGGTCTACGGTTCGTTTAAACTCGGGTTTTATTTTTTCTAAAAATAAAATTAAAAATCCGCGAAGCTGTAGGGTTTGTTTTTGTGCGTGTCAATGTCAGTGTTGACAGTTTGCGAGCACTGCGCCTTCTAGCACTTCGCTGGGATTAGCGGAGAGAGAGGGAGGGAGAGTTGAGAGCCAAGTGCAGTACGAGAGAAAAAGTCTGCCGATCAGTTTGGCTGCACGGGAGTTGTCTTTTCCTGAACACATCGCATTCTTGTTGCAGTAGCAACACGAAACTGAAACCGTTTTGAAAACTTCTTTCCTTCCTTCCGCCTTTCCCTTCCCCCACCCACTAACCTGTGTAATGTCGCTGAGGAAAGGTAAAGAAGCAGCAGAGATGAACTGTAGGCCGCTACCGTAATATGCTAAGTGTTGCTTGCTGTAAAGTACAAATACAGTGTAAATAATGTCTGTAACCCATATGCATATTGCGAAACTTAAAAGAAAAATTCCTAATGTTTCATGTCATCATTGCAGGGGTCACCGGGTCATTGAGGCAGGAAGAGTTGATGCTCTGAGCATTACAAGTGAAATTGCTTGAAACTATTTCAGAGCGGTGGTGGTGGTGGTGGTGGTGGTGGTAGAGATGAGGGTGGGTCAGTCCATCTTCAGGACTAAAAAAACCCAAAAAATCTGAACACGTGAACATTTAGGAAATAAAATACTGAATTAATGAAACTCATTAACGAACAGTGTTGATGACTTTTGTTATAATAAAGAATAGAACTACTACTGATAACTTTGCATTGAAGCGTACATTGTAACTTTACAACCGGGTTCTTTCAACTTCCGATCTCTCAGTTTTGCTCGAATCGGTCGACGCCACCTTGTCCCAAATTTCATATGCTATCTCTAGCGATTGGATGTAGCTCACGAGACACATTTTTATCTTCCTAGCTGATGGACTGGATAAGCCCAGAAACATGAGAGACCTCTTCGCCGAGTTGATTAATCTGGGGATTAACAGCCACATTCCAAGTCTAGCTGATTTTTGGGGGGTGAGGAGGGCGGGTATCTGCTCTAGGGAAAAGCAAGGACTTCTGATACAGCACTGTGCATTGACTGACTCCTTGAATAGAGAAATACGTTAAATTGACCAAATATAATGTAATGATACATACAATTGACCAAATATAATGTAATGATAATTGACCAAATATATTGTAATGATAAAAATATAATTGACCAAATGTAATGTAATGATAATTGACCAAATATAATGTAATGATAATTGACCAAATATAATGTAATGATAATTGACCAAATATAATGTAATGATAATTTGACCAAATATAATGTAATGATAATTGACCAAATATAATGTAATGATAATTTGACCAAATATAATATAATTGACCAAATATAATGTAATGATAATTTGACCAAATATAATGTAATGATACATAAAACAATCAGCTTCTCAAGAATGCGTAAAATAATATTTATAAGTTATACTGTGCTTCGTCAGAAGTATAAAATAATCTTTTATATGTCACACAATATCCAGTTATACATGTATATTTATAATTAAAAAAATACAGACTACAAGTAACATTAATTAGTTACAATTAATTCTAATCAATTATAAGTTATTCTAATCAATTACAAATCACATTACATTGCAAGTGACACCAATTATTTACAAGTGACATTATACTGCAAGTGACACTACGCTGCAAGTGACACTAATCAATTATAAGTGACAACTAATCAATTACAAGTGATTCTAACCAATTACAACATTTAGTATATTTCATTTAGCATACAAGACATAACATTTAGTGTGTAACACTTAGTCTACAAGACATAACATTTAGTGTATAACACTTAGTCTACAAGACATAACATTTAGTGTGTAACACTTAGTCTACAAGACATAACATTTAGTGTATAACACTTAGTCTACAAGACATAACATTTAGTGTATAACACTTAGTCTACAAGGCATAAAATATAGTGCATAACATTTAGTCTACGAGGCATAACATTTACACTACAAGACATAACATTTAGTCTACAAAGCATAGCATTTAGTCTACGAGGCATAACCTTTAGTGCATAATATTTAGTCTACAAGGCATAACATTTAATGCATAACATTTAGACTACAAGACATAACATTTAGTGTGTAACACTTAGTCTACAAGACGTAACATTTAGTGTGTAACACTTAGTCTACAAGACATAACATTTAGTGTGTAACACTTAGTCTACAAGACATAACATTTAGTGTATAACACTTAGTCTACAAGACATAACATTTAGTGTATAACACTTAGTCTACAAGGCATAAAATATAGTGCATAACATTTAGTCTACGAGGCATAACCTTTAGTGCATAATATTTAGTCTACAAGGCATAACATTTAATGCATAACATTTAGACTACAAGACATAACATTTAGTGTGTAACACTTAGTCTACAAGACATAACATTTAGTGTATAACACTTAGTCTACAAGACATAACATTTAGTGTGTAACACTTAGTCTACAAGACATAACATTTAGTGTATAACACTTAGTCTACAAGACATAACATTTAGTGTATAACACTTAGTCTACAAGGCATAAAATATAGTGCATAACATTTAGTCTACGAGGCATAACCTTTAGTGCATAATATTTAGTCTACAAGGCATAACATTTAATGCATAACATTTAGACTACAAGACATAACATTTAGTGTGTAACACTTAGTCTACAAGACATAACATTTAGTGTATAACACTTAGTCTACAAGGCATAACATTTAGTGTATAACACAGTCTACAAGGCATAAAATATAGTGCATTACATTTAGTCTACGAGGCATAACATTTACTGCATGACATTTAGTCTACAAGTCATAACATTTTGTGTATGACATTTAGCCTACGAGGCATAGCATTTAGTGCGTGCCATTTAGCTTACAAGGCATAGCATTTAGTGCATAACATTTAGCCTACAAGGCATAGCATTTAGTGCATAACATTTAGCCTACAAGGCTTAGCATTTAGTGCATAACATTTAGTCAACAAGGCACTACATTTAGTCTATAAAGCATAAAATTGTCTATTTACAAGATTTAAGGAAAGAACCGCTTCAATGCATTTCTGGAGACAAGTTGCCTTAGCACGCTAACGGGCGAAGGCAGCGCCTTCGAAGCACGCAGACTACAATTGTAAGAATGAAACTGCCGTACATGAAAGCCTATGAACCCGTCAGATCAAGCTCTGGAGAGAGCAAATTCGGCAAAAAAAATATTTACCAAAAGATCTGCACATTCACCACTCACACAAGAATAAGCCTATTAATGCCGAATTCTCCTTTCTTGTAGGAGAAGACTAACGAGATTAACCTTGTCTGGAAAGCAGTCAGATCTCGCAGTGTCAACACTCCCACGCAATCGGTTAAGCTCAGTTGGACTGGAAAGACTGCTCCAATCAATTACCTCTTGGTTCATTCCTCCCAGGAGATGAGGATTTCCGTGTTACTTGTAACGTTGCAGGAGTTACGAGTCTCTTGTAAAGACTGCCTAGTTCCGTGTGTCAGCCGGTCTAGTTCCGTTTTACTTGGTAAGTCAGCCTACATACGTGTTTCTTGTAAAGCCACCTAGTTTCATGTCTCATGTAAAGCCGGTCTAGTTTCGTGTTTATTGTAAAGCTTGGTCTAGTTTCGTGTTTCTTATAAAGCTTGGTCTAGTTTCGTGTTTCTTGTAAAGTCGGCCTAGTTCCGTGTTTCTTGTAAAGCCGGTCTAGTTTCATATCTCTTGTAAAGTCGGCCTAGTTCCGTGTTTCTTGCAAAGTTGGCCTAGTTCCGTGTTTTTTTTATAAAGCAGGTTTAGTTGTGTTTTATTTTTTAAGCCGGTCTAGTTTCGTATCTCTTGTAAAGTCGATTTAGTTCCGTGTTTCTTGTAAAGTCGACCTAGTTCCGTGCTTCTTGTAAAGCCGATCTATGTATATTTCATGTGTGTGTACTTGTACTTGTATGCATATCAATATACATGTGCATGTGTACAATTAAATACGTATATATTTTTATTTATAACCGTGTGCACGCATGCGCGTGGTGTATTAAAATACAGTTGGTGAATAATTACTAAAATTGAGCAGTCAAACAAAGAAATGAAGAGAAACTAATAAACGACGGGGCACCTATCAGTGATTCAAGAAAAGTAAGTTAAGAACAGGATAAAGTTTTCAAAGTACCTGTTCAATCAAATGATGCTTCTCAAAGTATCAGTCCAATCAAATGATGTTTCTCAAAGTATCAGTCCAATCAAATGACGCTTCTCAAAGTATCAGTTCAATCAAATGATGCTTCTCAAAGTATCAGTCCAATCAAATGACGCTTCTCAAAGTATCAGTCCAATCAAATGACGCTTCTCAAAGTATCCATCCAATCGATAAAGAAAAAGCGAATGACTACACGCGGGAATAACAACGTTCTTCGAGCTGTACTTTATGCCAGAAATGAAGTCGCATACTAACTTATCCATAGCTGTTAGAGGTGGTCTTGATATCTTACCAACTTAATTATGATTAGGTTAGGTCGGGCTAAATGTCATACCAGCTTAACCATGATTTGATGGTTAGGTCGGGCTACATGTCAATTCAATTTAACCATGATTAGATGGTTAGATCGGGCTAGATGTCTTACCAGTTTAACCATGATTAGATGGTTAGAATGTGTTAAATATCTTACCAACTTAACCACATTAGATGGTTAGATCGGGCTAGATGTCTTACCAGTTTAACCATGATTAGATGGTTAGAGTGTATTAAATATCTTACCAACTTAACCATGTTAGATGGTTAGATCAGGCTAGATTATTAGCAGATATCCGCACTGGGTTCTGTTCTAGCAATGCTTCAAACGTGCCAATTAAAAAAAAACCAACATTGCATTGGTTACTTACGAAAATAAAACCTGATGCATACAGTTATTCTTCATTGGTCAGAGACATGCCTTCAGATGAAAGCAAAACTCTCTTACTCTGGCCACTTAATCACGTAGGGTGGATCTTGACCTCATATTATCAAAATGGCCAACATTTTCAAGGCACTGATTCTAAAACTGTGAAATGTGTTCCAAGAAGGAATGATGCTATACTGCACATGTCCGGTAGTCAGAGCGCGTGATCACTTCATAGCAACAAGGGCCGTAACTGGCAAGCCACAAGGCGAGTAGCCAAACATTCTTAGCAGGGAGGGACTGGTGTCGGCTTTGGAGAGATCCATTGCGGATCGACCGGCCCCCACTCCCCCTGTCTTGATGACGTGAACAAGGCATCCCGTGAGAAGCAGACGACCACAAACAAGGAATCTTCGTTTCGCGAGTTGTCAGGAGAGGCTACAGACGGAAACAAAGCCATGTAATCAAATGAGAGGTCGAGACGGTGCTAAATGAAGATGTTTCCGGTGAAGACTCAGTTACTGACGAGTTATATTGTAAATTATTATCAATATGTATTAAGATTAACTGTTTTGAAGTATTTTTTAAAAAGTAGTTCCACTTGTATGGTTACTTCATTATAAAACAAATGAAAATGAACGGAGGTGGGTAAATTTGAATTTAATGACGTAAGGCCCTATTCATTGAAAATTTAATAGTAGATGGGTGGCCAAAGTGATGCAACGCGCAAGCTGCTGATCGGGGTTCGAGTACCAACTAGCAGATGACAGTATGAGTTTGTGTTCCAGCCCACAACCCCCCCCCCCCATCCGCTCAGGACTATTGGAATGGCCGGATTGTTATTTGATTAGCTCTGGTATTTGGGGAACTCTGTCTGGTCCTACCTATTATTCTTAACATTTAGTGCACAAGGTGTACTTTCAAATTCTTGCTACATTAAATATTAGCAGCATAATTACGATAATCATCTCATAAACATGTGCAGGTAAATCTGCTACATTAAATATTAGCAGCATAATTACGACAATCATCTCATAAACATGTGCAGGCAACTCTGTTCTTTCACACAGAGAGAGTAAAAGAAATTGGTGGAGAGATAGCAAAGAAAATAGGAGAAGAGAGTGAGAATGAGAGAAAGAAAGAAAGGGGAGAATGAGAGAAAAAGAAAGAGAAAGGGAGAGTTAAAAGAAAGTGAGGGAGAGAGTGAGTGAGTGAGAAAGAAATCACATAAGGCAAGGGTAGAAAGACTGAGAAGATAGTGGAAAGGGAGAAAAAAATTGACAGAGAGATGGGAGAAGGGAAAGAAATAAATGAATGAAAAGGGGAATGGGAAGAAGGGATAAAATAAGAAAAGGGGAAAACAAGTGAGTGATAGACGGGGAGAGAAGACATGATCAAGAGAAACACAGAAGGAGAAGGAGATAAAAGGAGAGAGAGAGAGAATGAGGAAAGAGAAAATATGATGGGAAGACAGAAAGGAGAGAAAGAGAATGAGGAAAGAGGAAAAGAAACAAAGAGGAGACATGAAAGTGCAACATACAATTGCTACGAATACTGATGAAGAGAAATAAAATATTTAAAATTAATGTATTTCCCGTAAATAAAATTATAATCATCTCTGTGAAATGTATCACAACTTCCTTCATTTATTTCCTTGTTATATTTTCTTTCCTGGCATCCCGTTTAACTATTACTAATGAAATGAAGAGTGATATGGCAAAGTCTTGGCTGTCTGTTCAGCAAATTTCTTTTAGACTGCGAAAAATGCCCTTCATTTCCTGTTCGGCACTGGAGAACACAGAACACGGTTGGTGTCAGATGTTCTCTCAGACTTGATGATATTGCATGGCGGAACAGACAACATTTCTCCCATCCCCATTTTATCGCCGAAACTATTTAGTGTTCATTAAAAGTAATTGTGAACACTCTCTGTCAGTGCTAGAATCAGAATGTACTTTTCTTCGAATCCTTGTTGTTTCTGGCTCGAAGACCTAGAGTGACAAATGGAGCGATAAATGGAGTTAGACAAGTGAATTGAGTTAATATAGATATTATAAACCACTGTATGCAGTTAATATAGACATTATATGTAGACATATGGACATTATATGTGGATAAGTGAATGCAGTTACTGTTCATAGTGGAGTAAATTTGCCTATCCCTATTTCTAAACTTAATTATTATATATTTGTTGCCAATGTTAATGTGACCTGATCTTGTGCATTGCTTATGATGATATTTATGTAAGTGTCAGAGTTGGAGTAAACAACTCAGGTGGAGAATATGCTAGAAATGCTGATGCAATCCAAACCAGTTCCTAGCGGATGAGTATTTTTTCTGATTAATAGTCTTATGCTTGTTCTTAACAACTTCACACAATGAGGAATTGACTGAAAGTTACTTTGTTGAAGAAGTTCTATATTCTAATCACTTTGATTTCAGACTCGTCTCAAGTCTGGTCATAATTGTGATCATTAGCATAAGGTAGGTTAACTGAAAGATAAAGAAATGGACTTAGAAATATTTTATACATAATTAGAGAATGCTTTTGTAATTGAACCATTATTTCTATGTTCACTAATTTGAGTGCATTGTACATTATACTTGTGAATTTTGATCAAGGCTATATTTCTTATGCTGCATGCATATTGGGCTAACAAATATTGTTGCAGGATTTGTAAGTTGAGAATGTGTGTAAAGAGAGGAGTTTAGAGATGAAATATGCCTGAAACTTAGTGCAGCCTTAGTTTGACTTTTGCAGAAAGGAGTATGTCTTTTGGTTTGTTTGTATCATTGTATGCATTTCAGATTGCAGTGACTACTGTACTCTACCAGATCATGTTGGTGTATGTATCCAGCACTGTCATTGAACTTATCAGTAAATGTGTTACTGTAAGTTGATTCCTGTGAATTTCATTCGAGAGCCAATATGATGAAAATAGAGACTTGAGTTGGTCTTGAGAATTCTTTCTTAACATTCCTCATGGTCTGCTTGAGTAGTACACATGAAGATTCTAGAACAATCTGTGTGATGTTGATAGTGCATGCAAAATCCTGGACGATTCTCCAGGCATACGTTTGTGAGCTCATTGAAGATTCTGGAAACTTGTGTGATGTGCCTAGAAGGGCTATATTCGACCACAATCTAATAAGAAAGAAAGTGACGTTGCAAATTGCATGAAGGAGAACATGTACCAGCGACAGCTACCAGCATTGAAAAGGTTATGTACATTGACTATAACAATCTCTACTCTACTCTCATTCTCTATGATGAAATCATATCTATGAACTTGATTATATATATATGTTAAGACTGCTATGTCTATGCTAGGATAAACTAAATGAGTGTCTAACGTTTAATCAGACATTGTTGCGAAATGATGTAAATGTTGATGCTCTTTTAATTATATTAAAATGTTGTATATTAAGTTGCTGATTTAATAATTTATTGTTAAATTTATTAGCTTTCTTGCACATATATATGCTCCACTTGAGATTCACAGTTCAGTGTCGAACTCACACTTACAGAGTGAGAAAACCACAACCAAAAGAAGAAGATTGCTTGCTGACTGCAACATACAATCAAGGAGCAATCCTAAGTTCCGTATTCATTACAATATAACTCCATTTTATCTCACATCTATTCTCAAAACTTACAATCTCCTGCAACAGTAGTTATTATCCCCCTGCACACGTGGTATAATAAATACAATGTATCAAACAAGTCACATAAGAATACATCATATGGGTGCAGCTTAGTTCAAACATTTGTAGTAAATAAATCAACTTACATAGTAATCTTTACATAACACAAGTATAACATATCAATAGAAAAATGTATGTGTCACATGTCCTGTTTAGGTTTAATGACCCTGTCCTAATTTAGGTTCTAGTTATCAATATTGGTTTATTGGATAATTCCTAACATTAGCGACAGCAGACTCCCTAACTTATCTTCCACACAAATGCCACACCATCGGCCAATTATTCACAACACTTAGCCAGCCAGATAAGTTAATTGACTTTCCTTAGCTAACAATGTTATCTCCCCTTATTTATAGATTAATATTTATGATTCTTTATCCCTTTATTATGGCTAGGCCCCCAGTTAGCTAATCATTTGGTCGGTTACAAACAATTATGTAACAACAGGTGAGATAACAATTCAATAACAATTAAATTAAATTAGAAAACAGAGAAATGAACAATTCAATCGCGACTAACATAAAGAGTGTTATCACGCGGCCCAATGAATTATTGTTTAACCACACAAGTTAGAATTTGTCCTCAATGAGTCAGTAACTTATATGAGTTCATTCAACAGTTAAACACTTCACATTGGTGATGGTCATTTGATACAGCGCTGACGTTGCATGTTGATCCTTCCAGCAGCCTCTCAAGGTTCTTTAAGATTAGGGCATTGAAGGTCATAGGTCATCAACTCGCTGTCAGGCTCCTGTCTTGTGACTGGATTCCTAGGTGGGTACACTGTCTTTCAGCTAGTAGCTTGAAGGTTGGCTTCTGAGCTCGAGACCAGCAATATGTGTATTTTAGGTGCGGTCATAAGGTGGACGCAGCTCTCTCCCTCTGTCACCCCTGGTAGATGGGTACGCTATGTTATAGTCGGTGCGTTTGACCAGCCTTTCATTCAGGTGGTTATATAAATGAAGTGGAGGTCAGTTAACGACTTAGCACTACGTCATTGCGTGGAACGCAAATGACCATATATGGGTGGTTAGTATCCGATTTTCACAAGGCCCTTCACCTCTGACCTACTCTATATTCCCTTAACACATAAACAAGTGTTTCGTCAGCTTAAGCTTAATCCTTTAACGGAAGTCCTCTCAATAAATATGCAAGGAAGGGGAAAATCGTTAATACAAGGAACGATTTAATAATAATAAAAATGGTTATCAAAAGTGCATAATTTGTTTAATATATTCTCATGAAATGAGAAATGTATGAAATGTTTCCCAGTCCACTCTCTCTCAATCAGTCAGTTTAAATTCACCACTCAAGCTAACGAGTGCCTTCAGAGCTGGACTTCTCTCTTTGTCTTCAAATACAAAAGTGAATAGACAGCAACATTCTCTACTGCTAGTAAACTCCTTAAACTCAGCCCATTGGCTAGTCTCATTCTCATAAATAATAATCATTAGATAATAAAAAGACCTGCTCACTCAGTTTCCACTAGGTCAGCAATTCTAGAATATTCTTCCCTTAGGCTGTTTACTTCAAACTCAGACACTTTCAAAATAACACCATAAGGAGAGCCCAAGGTCGGGTCATTGACAATTTAGCAACTTAACAATTAAAATTAAAAATACGGAGGGATAAATTTATTTTGTCACTTCCCTTCCCAAATCTTTTCTTTTTTCCTTTCTTCTATTCCTAAATATTATAACCTATCATTACGAATAATGTAAAGTTATAAAATTAATTAATTAGTTTATGGTTTCCTCGTATCTAAATGTCTTGAGTTTTACTCCATTGACTTTTATTTCCTATAAACGGAAATATTATTTCAATACTTTTAAACACATACAGAATGGGGTTAGAATTTTAAACATTTAATTTTCTGTAAACACCTATAAAGAATGGTCTAGACATCTAAAGTCACCTACAGAATGGGTATAAAATTCTAAAGTCACCTACAGAATGGGTATAGAATTCTAAAGTCACCTACAGAATGGGTCTAGACATGTAAAATCACCTACAGAATGGGTCTAGAATTCTAAAGTCACCTATAGAATGGGTCTAGGAATTTAAACGTCCAAATACTGTAAGCGCTCTACAGAATGAATCTAAGAATCTAAATACCTAAATACTTTAAAACACATAATACAGAATGGAGCTAGATATTGAAGCACCTCAATACCTGTAAATATCTATATAGAACCGGGCTATAAGTGTAAGTACCTCAATATCTGTAAACTTATACAGAATGGGGTTAGAAATTTAGGCGCCTCAATACCTATAAAATCTATACACAAGAGGATTAGAAATTTAGGCGCCTCGATACCTATAAAATCATATACAGAACGAGGTTAGAAATTTAAGCGAAATTACTTCTACCATTTCAGCATTATAAAGGAATTGAATCATGGTTTCTCCAACCACGAAATTTACACCTCTGGTATTGGTTTTTTAAAGCAGGTTAAGCTGGTCTGACAAAATGCCTGAATTTCTAGATTCTGGAGTCCCGCGACAGAGTTGAAAGTAAGGCTAAGCTGGACTGACAGGAATGCCTCAGACTAAGACCAAGATTTCGGAGTGCCCGTAAAACAAGTGATAGGCAGGAACAGTTGTCTGCGATTGACTAGTATTGATCTTAATTTTCAGGAATGATTGGGTCGCGACAGACAGCTTTTCAAATGTCCAGTCCCGTGAAAGTAAATAATGGATGAAGAAAACACTTAATACTTAGAAATGGGGAAATAAAGGAGAGAAGGAGAGAGAGAGAGAGAAAGAATAAATATGGGGAGGAGTGAGAGGAAGCGAGAGGGAAAGAAATAAAAGACAGAGCTAAAGAGAAAGAAAGATATAAAGAAGAGAATTCGAACAGAGGTGAACTGATGACAGCACAAAATGAAAATAAATTAGTAAAAGATTGATTGAATAAAAAGTTGACCAATTGATTAACGTGTTTAACTTTTGATTCACTAATTATTTGATCCAGTGATGAACTGACTCAATGTTAGGTTGGCTGCTTGATGTGTTAAATTAATCTCTGGCCCTGGGAGACAAGCAAAACAACAGTTACAAATGAGACATTGTTGCCATGTTCATATATATAATATATATTTGTCTGTCTTTTCTCAGAATAACCTGACTTTGAGGTTTTTGATGTGTGGTGATTGCTCTTAGATCTGAACCTTGCTGGCGGCTCACTGTCGAAACTTGTTTTACGGCCATGCCAACCATCACAACTGGCTACTGATCGAAGAGATCCAGATCAGAAGATGCTGGTCCATAAAAGAGCGATCAAGGCGGCCGGGAATTGTAACCCACAGAAAGGCGAAAAGATCGAAGTTATTTTGCACGCAAACACTAAAACGACCACCAAACTTCTAACAGAAAGGTCCTGTCATTGGGTACCAACCAAAGATGAAGTGCAATTCTTGATTTGTTCCTAATGGATATTTTCAAAGCGTGAATAATAGTTGTCTCCTCAGATTCAAACAGCTCTCATTACGTCATACTCAAAGATCATTATAGTGATTATTAAATAGGAACACACGTTTCATACACTCCTCCATACTCATATACAGGCACACATACATACATACATACACATACACACATACATACGCGCACACACATACATACTGATAGAGACTTAAAGAGGGGGAAAGGGAAATAACTTGTACTGAAAAATCGTAGAGTTGTGAGACCATGACATCATGACCAAAGATATATGCATAACGTAATTTTAGCTTGTCCTGTCAGACATAATAAAAAGCACGTCTTAGCATTATAAACTAAGAAACTAATCTAAAATGAATCGGGGTCAACAAAGGAAAAAAATTAATTAACTTTCTTTGAGTTATTCTCAACAGGCAATGTGATTTTGAACGGCCAATACCGACACAATGACAATTTAAATATTCGTGATTGAAACCAGGTCTTGGGAGTCGGTAAAAAAAAATACTCCGCGGACTCCAACACCAATTTTTACGATCCACATTTAACCAGGAGGGGTTAAAACTAACTTTAAAAATTGAAATAACATCTCAAGGTAATTGCTTATTATTAATTTAGTACATTTTAAGCAATGAAACGAAAAAGTATTTTTGTGAAGTTATTGAAATAGTGAGCAAATAAATAATTTTAAAAAGTGTATTGTATAAATTAGAAATTTGTATGAAAGGTATACAGAAGAAAGATGAAGCGATAGCCGGGTCACTACATTCGGGGTCAACCGGGTCATTCAATCACTTTCTTCATCATTAACAGTAACCGTGAAGATGAAATATCTAGACGTATAGGATAGGTCATAACGTTTAAATCTGGAAAATTACAGAGAAAGAGAAACTCCCTCCTATCTAACTAATACAAAATACATTTTTAACAAGTATTGACAGAGGTTGAGAAATTTGGCCGAACTTTTGAAGTGAACGCTCAACATGCTACCCGACATTCTTCAAGATGCCGCATTGACTGTCACAGCGTTACCACCGACTCAAGTCACTGTGGAACCTTTGTTTTCAGCCCTCAGAATTGTCAAATCCGATTTGAGAGCAGCAATAAAGCCGGGCCTATTAGAAAAAAAAAAAGATCTTTTAAAAGAACCAATTTAGATAGACATATTAAATATAATTTGAGACTTTATGTATTATATTATTGCACGATTGAAAAATAGTTTATAAATTAAATCAATGAAAGCCTAATATATCGTCTGCATGGAGCTCTTTGACAAATGGGGTCTTGGGGTGCTGCTTTGTGCTTTGCTATAATGAGCAAACATTGTTAGTGCTAATGTGTAGAGCTTTGTTAATATACATATTTTAATCATTCTTTATTATTTTATGCATTGATTAATTTCCATATCTTTTGTATGTTTAGATAGGAAATAGTTTATAGTTTATATTTATGTATTTTGTTATGCTAGTTTATATTATTTTCTTGGTGTATTTTAAGATTTATTCATGTGAGGATGGTTTTTATACGGCACAGGGAAATAGTTGTTTTTTAATTTTATTTTGTACTTTATCTTGTAAATAATACGTTAGGAAAGAGTTATGTTTAAAGAGTATTTAATGTAGTTTTCTTTAAAAGTAAAAGTATAATGTAACTCTAAGTAGTTTAGGAGTAATTCATATCAAATCGAAAGTAAGAAGGCACTGAAGAGTCGGTTAGCACCGGTTTTAGTTGTCTGTGTCTGAAATGTCTGCTGGGGCTCTCTTTGACGCCTGCGTCTTCAGATTATATTGGCGTGCTAGTGGTGTGTTGGAGTCCACTCATTTACGACCACCCCCGACAAACTTCGGATTACCGGGAAAGAAGCATGTCGAGCGATCTACCCGAGCTACAACCAGCACCACGACTATGTTCTTTTTAGGGCAGGCTTGAAGAACAGCTTTATTGCCCACTTCCAGGGCAGGCTTGAAGAACAACTTAATTGCCCACTTCCAGGGCAGGCTTGAAGAACAACTTAATTGCCCACTTCCAGGGCAGGCTTGGAGAACAACTTAATTGCCCACTTCCAGGGCAGGCTTGGAGAACAACTTAATTGCCCACTTCCAGGGCAGGCTTGGAGAACAACTTAATTGCCCACTTCCAGGGCAGGCTTGGAGAACAGCTTTATTGCCCACTTCCATGGCCACTTCAGAACGGAAGAGCGGGACAAACCCCATGGTTTTTTGTTTTTTTACCTCGAGCTCCTATCTAAGCTGTAGGCACAAGAACATAAGAGAACAGACAGAGTGAAAGAAATGCAAGAAACACATGATGACAACTGGGCAGAATATGACTGCAGTATAGTTTGGATAGAACAAGTAAGTGAAAACGTGTTCACACGACAAATATTGACACCTTACAACTTTGCACTTCCAACAGAAGACTCAACAACGCCTTCCAACATCTACTAAGGATCCTCTTTCATCAAAACAATGGGGGTAAAGAGGAAAACAAAGAAGTAATTCAACAAGCTATTTTTAGCTCACTGGGACTTAACAAGATCGTTCGAAATCACCTCCGATCATCGCGGAAACCCACACTTACTGACTGTGAAACACAAACAAACTCTACCCAAACACCTTGAGAAGACAAGCGTCACGTTTTAACTCGAACACCACGAGATACTACGAGCGAACAAGAATGTAACACCAGCATCACGTGGAAAATTC
The DNA here is from genome assembly GCA_028829895.1 of Sinotaia quadrata. Taxonomy (NCBI): domain Eukaryota; kingdom Metazoa; phylum Mollusca; class Gastropoda; order Architaenioglossa; family Viviparidae; genus Sinotaia; species Sinotaia quadrata. The sequence goes on along the minus strand of CM054177.1, from coordinate 118,964,809 downwards.
CTCCTACAACTAAATTCCACGCAGACAGCAAAACAGAAAGCAGACAGTTTTTCACAAACCCCATCAATCTCAACGGAGGGAAAAAACCCTAGACACCAAGCACTACCATCTGCGACAGGCACGCCACTTAAAATTATGAAAATTATTATTATATATATTAATTTTAGTTACTATCCTGGGCTCTGTAAGACTATCTCACTCAAAGTTCGGGAACGACAGTAACAACTTCCACCACAACTTTAGCCCACGGACTACCGGACTAAAAGTCAGCACTTGCCGGTCAGATATGTTGTGCAACGGACGAGCGAACTACAACATTACACAAACCACAACACTACACATAATCTTCAAAACTTGCTCCAACCACAGACTCCACAACGCTCAAATTTACAACTACCTATTTCAAAAGACAAGCCACTCAATGATATAGGACAAACAATTCAATTGACGTCAACACCAAGAAGCACCAAGACAGAACTACAACAGCAACACCACCGCCAGTGCTCCAAGAATACTCGTGAGGGGAAACAGGTCCCACTGGAGCACTACAGATCAGAGAACGTCTTATGATGAAATATCCACGAAAGCTTCAGTGGTGACGTAAAATGTCATCGTAACCACCACCTCCACTGTGTGTTTGAGTCACACACCCGACAAAAAAACAGCTCGTCAAAGCTCAGAGCAGCTCATCCTTTGGACTATCCGCTACCGGGACAGCAGCCATGAAGAAACATAACACCAGAGCGTCAGCTAGTGCCACACCTAAGCCTTTACTAGAGCTAGTTGTGAAACCAGTCTTACCGCCTACTCCCAAGCCCTCTCAAGGGCTGGAAAATCAGGATAGCTTACATCATACGGTCACCCCCAAGCCCTTATCAGGGCTAGAAAGAGAGGAAGGGGAAGTTTTAAACATCAAAAACCACACAGCGATCTATACGGATACAAGGACAAATGAGGATACAACATTAACTCGTTATGATTCCAGATCAAATCAGAAAACTTCTACCTCAACGAGACTTTCTCCAAACTAATGTGGATACTCTTCCACGACGTGTCTGGAAACGGAAAGGAACTACAATTTGCAAAACACCATGGTGTTCTGGACTGCGCCATCTTCCTGTGGGAGTGTTTAAACAACAACTAGAATACCACAACCATCGACAGACAGCGAAGGTCAAACTAACATTCAGTTAAAAACATCAACAAAAACCAAACACAACTCAACACAGACACCTTCCAGGTCGACAAAAACAAACAAGCTTTCTCATCACGGAGGGGAAAAAAAGAGCCAGACTAAAATTACCAACACAGAGCGAAAGGAAGTACAAACAATGCCCGCAAACAACACAAAATGACAACAAGAAGAAAAACTTCAAAATCGCCAATACACAGACTACTTCTACAGCAAGAAAAGAAAAACTTCAAAATCGCCAATACACAGACTACTTCTACAGCAAGAAAAGAAAAACTTCAAAATCGCCCAAACACAGACTACATCTACAGCAAGAAAAGAAAAACTTTAAAATCGCCAATACACAGACTACTTCTACAGCAAGAAAAGAAAAATTCGTAGAAATCGAAGACAGCACCAAGAACGAAATTGCACTAACTGAGATCGAGGATGGAGGCCCTCAACGAATACATAAGACCACCCGAGGCCCCCCCCCCTCTCTCACCATTAGCAGACAGCCCACCAAGAGCAACCCAACAGATAACCAAACAAACAATACCCCAAACACAAAAGACGATGCCCACCACAACACATCCGACAACAACAACGACAACATCAGAGTCATCAACAGCAGCCACAACAACAAAGGCAAAACTAACACCAACGAAACCACCGCCGACATCAACAACGACCCCAATTTTGGCCCAGTGAGCCGCAGTTCATGGCGTGGGGATACGTTAATCACCCCATTGCAGACATAATTCAACTGCTGCTCGACCATCTTTGCTGGCCGCCAGCGCCCGCCCTCATGCATCCCAGTGGACAGCCACGACGACAGCGCCAACAACACCACCACCAGTGAGGAGTACAGGAGGTTGAACATCCCGGGCACACGCTAAGTACAGACTTGGCGTGCCACTAGTCTGGGCTCTGTAAGATTCCCCCTCCCACTCAACATCGGGAAAGACAGCAACTTTAACTCAAGGGTTACTGGACTAAAGCCCGCCTTTGCCGGCCAGACACGTTTTGCAATGAATGAGCGAACAACAGCTTTACACATAGTTTCGTCACCAATATTCACAATTTACGTCAGTTATCGATACCACAACACTCAACACGAATAAAATACAACTTCAACGCCACAGACACAAGAAATAGCTGGCATCATAACTCAACAAGAACAAAATACAACTTCAACGCCACAGACACAAGATATAGCTGGCATCATAACTCAACAAGAACAAAATACAACTTCAACGCCACAGACACAAGAAATAGCTGGCATCATAACTCAACAGGATCACAACTCAACGACATTTTAAAAAGAAATCAGCAACTGACGACAACACCAAGCAAGCAACAAGATAAAACTCCAACAGCCGCCGCCAGCGCCCCCCCCCCCCCCCCCCGAATACTTGTGAGGAGAGCAGGTCCCACTGGAGCACTACAGATCAGAGAACGTCTTATGATAAAATGATCCACGAAAGCTCCAGTGGCAACGTTATATGTTATCGTAACCACCACCACCACCGTGTGTTTGGAAGAACAGTGCTCCTCATGAGATGAATAAAGAAATGAAAAGCTGCTAGAAGCGTTCCTGCGTTACTGTCACTGTTACTACCTTTTTGGTGAAAGATTTGAACCTACACCAACACATTCCTTTTCCAGAACACGAATCCTTCATGTTTTTAAGCCAGTCTATATAATTAGTGAAAGATGGAAGCAGGCGTGAAAGCGAAATCCAATAGTTGTGCTTTCTCTAGCAACTGAAACTTTTCCCTAGGGCACTTCTATATATCGCTAAATTGGCAAGAGTTGACAGCTGACGTTAATGATTTTAAGTCGTTACCACACTTGCCAATGAATTGTCCATTCTGTGAAAACTGGTGCTCTTTATATGACGTCATCGATTTCGACCTTGTGGATCGTGCTTGTGCAGACTTTACACTTTCTTTCAGCCATTAGATCTGTTAAATGACGTCCTATATGCATTATTAATTACTTTCATTTTAAAGCAAACTTCACACAACTGAAAGTTTACTAGTCTAAAAACAAAAAGAGCAGTTTTAAAATAGTAGATCATCTTTATTAAATTTTACTGTCATTAAAAGCAAACTCCCCACAAAACTGAACGATGACCAGAACTGTTCACTGGCCTAAAATACAATGCTATTTTGAGTTCAAGTCTGACTGTCAATGAAAGCAAAATCCTCAAACTTGAGCAATGATATCGCACTGTTTTCTGACCTAGTTATTAAAGCAGTTAGCGTAGATATTGTTTTACTGTCATTCAAGGCAAACTCCACCAAGTGATGACGTAAAGCGCTGTCTGAAGGTGTTAATTCGGGCAGAGCTGCACCCTGCTATTATTGCGATTGACACAGGTAATGTCCACAGGCGTTATCCTGACATGGGAGATGTGGTTTCTTTTAAATTAAAAAAAAAATCATTTGATTGAGAGAATTATGCACACTTCACTGCAGAGAGTGTTTCACAGACCCTCAGATGTACAGTCCAAGAAGGTGACGTGACATCTAACACACACACACACACACACACACACACACACACACACACACACAAACAAACAAACAAGCACACATCTGATTAGCTAAAGTTTGAACATTTCGCCCTAACAGTACAGGTGTTTGTTTGAAAAGCTAGCAAAAGAAAGGAAGGAAAAATGGCTTGTTGAAGAAAGTCTGTTGCACAGAAATATTCGTCTGTGGCACAGATAATTTCGTTTTAATTATAATGCCGAAAAGTTTGAAAGCATCGATTTCCCATGAGCCCTTTTCCCCAGTTTGAAATAAAACACAAAACAATTCTGAAAATGAAATGAAAATAAGGACAAACTGGACCCAGTTTGATCCAAGTATATTTCCTTTGCTTTCCTCCTTTTGGGAAATGTAGTTGTTGACTATAATCAAAAGTTGTGCCCCAAACGAAAAGTAAAGTAGACACATAATTTATTCCCCCTGAAACTTATCTTAACAGATTTAATGTATCAACACTGTGTCTGGTCCCTACTCGGCAATTATGAGTGCACGACTGCAATGCCAACTATGGAATTGACGGGGTCAGAGGGCAAATAGAACAAGTGGCCTAAAAATTCATTCCAACTGAAATACGTACAAACTTCAAAACATATGGTGCCCGTGATAATTACAATATTAAGTGACTTCAAACTACATAAGTGATGCACTAAGGGAAGTAAGCCATTGACATTTAAATGTGTACTAACTATGTGCTAGTTTGGGGTTTACGATATTATCAATTGCCCTTACCCATTGTATAATGTTGTATTTTAGTCCGTCCCCTTTGACGTGAGATTATCACTTGCCCTTATCCATTGTATAAAGTTGTATTTTAGTCCGTCCCTTTTAACATGAAATTATCCATCTGCTCAAATCTATTTACGTGATATCTAGTGTTCCTTGTGTTCTTTAAGATTTCAATCATCAAGATTTGAATGATAAACTGTTGCATTAGTAATAAGTAAATTCTTAAAGATTTCAGTCAGCAAGATTTTAATGATTATAAACTGTTGCATTAGTAATAAGTAAATTCTTTAAGAGTTCATTTATTCAGACTCATTGAAAACCCAGTAACTGTAACATGTAAGTGTTACTGTTGCAAAATGTACACACTTTTAAACTTATTTCATAAGAAAATTACTTTTGCAAAAATTCAGTGTGTGATTTAAATTCAGAAACTAATGCATCCGCAGAGAAGCATTATCTTATTTCATCCATTTATTTACTTTTTGGAGTCGCGTTTCTAAGCAGATAACTCTATTTTTTTCTTTTTAATTCTCCAGAGTAAGGTTTCTTGAGGAATGCTGCAGAAGCCTTGCAGTTGCAGGACTTTCTGCCCCAGTCCTGAAGCATAAGCGCTACGACATTTTTGTGGTGGATGTTGGCAGAATGACGGTTGGTTGTGATCGATTAACGAGGCGATCTGTCTCTCATAGTTACGACCAGCACCATTTATTAAAAATTCAGGTTCGCGTGCAGGAAAATTTTACTGAAGGAAAGAAAGAAACAATACTGGCTGGGAGAGAAATTATGTTGCTAGATTTAAATATGCAGATATTTTTTTTTAAGTACTTACTTACGGTCTTTCTTTCTGTTCCTCTCGTGTGCAATGTCACTTGACAGATGATGATTAACTTTATCCTGATATCTCCATTTAAAGTAATGTCAAGTGACTGGTGGTAATTAACTGTATAACAATTTATCTCTTTCATGAGGGATTACTTTTTTCCTAACCAGCAGAGCGAGAATTTAATCACCCACTACTTTTAGCACTTGGTTTGGTCTTGTCTGCTCTGCTTCTAGTGTTTGTGTATAGTTGGTTGTCTGCTCTCTTCTAGTGTTTCTGTTTTGTTTTGTTGTCTGCTCTACTTCTAGTCTTTGACTGTGATGTGTCTTGTCTGCTCTACCTCTAGTCTTTGACTGTAATCTGTCTTGTCTGCCCCACTTCTAGTCTTTGTGATCTGTCTTGTCTGCTCTATTTCCAGTCTTTGACTGTGATCTGTCTCGTCTGCTCTACTTCTCGTCTTTGACTGTGATCTGTCTTGTCTGCCCCACTTCTAGTCTTTGTGATCTGTCTTGTCTGCTCTATTTCCAGTCTTTGACTGTGATCTGTCTTGTCTGCTCTACTTCTCGTCTTTGACTGTGATCTGTCTTGTCTGCCCCACTTCTAGTCTTTGTGATCTGTCTTGTCTGCTCTATTTCCAGTCTTTGACTGTGATCTGTCTTGTCTGCTCTACTTCTCGTCTTTGACTGTGATCTGTCTTGTCTGCTCTACCGCTAGTCTTGACTGTGATCTGTCTTGTCTGCTCTACCGCTAGTCTTGACTGTGATCTGTCTTGTCTGCTCTACCGCTGGTCTTGACTGTGATCTGTCTTGTCTGCTGTACTTTTAGCGTTTGACATTTTTGTGGTGGGTTGTCAGAGCTACTTCTACTGTTTGTGTTTTGTCTTGTCTGCTCTGCTTGCAGTGTTTGACTTTGCCCAGCTTGTCATTCCTAAATCTAGTGCTTGTAGTGTTTGACTTTGCCCAGTTCGTCATTCCTAAATCTAGTGCTTGCTTTGTGATAGCTTTATCTTGCTGACTGGCTTGCCTGCATTTTTTTTAGTGTTTTCATTCTTTTATTTCTTTTTAAATGACTAGATTGTCTGTTTTACACGTAGTGCTTGCTACGAATAAATTGTCAACATTACTTCTCGTGCTTGGTCTGTGTATCTCTGTGTAAATGACAAGTTAATTTATATGGCTTTAGTACTTGGTCTGTGTTTCTCTGTGTAAATGACAAATTAATTTATATGACTTCAGTACTCGGTCTGTAAATGACAAGCCTTTTTTTATTACTTCCAGAGCCTGGCTTGTGCTCTCTCTATTTCAGTGATTTCTTTGCAAAGTTTTCTCAACACCATCTAATTGGATTGCACTGTCAGATTCTAGTATTTTTTGTGTGCTCTGATTCAACTGTCACACTATCCGATTCTAGTATTTTTTGTGTGCTCTGATTCAACTGTCACACTATCCGATTCTAGTATTTTTTGTGTGCTCTGATTCAACTGTCACACTATCCGATTCTAGTATTTTTTGTGTGCTCTGATTCAACTGTCACACTATCCGATTCTAGTATTTTTTGTGTGCTCTGATTCAACTGTCACACTATCCGATTCTAGTATTTTTTGTGTGCTCTGATTCAACTGTCACACTATCCGATTCTAGTATTTTTTGTGTGCTCTGATTCAACTGTCACACTATCCGATTCTAGTATTTTTTGTGTGCTCTGATTCAACTGTCACACTATCCGATTCTAGTATTTTTTGTGTGCTCTGATTCAACTGTCACACTATCCGATTCTAGTATTTTTTGTGTGCTCTGATTCAACTGTCACACTATCCGATTCTAGTATTTTTTGTGTGCTCTGATTCAACTGTCACACTATCAAATTCTAGTATTTTTTGTGTGCTCTGATTCAACTGTCACACTATCCGATTCTAGTATTTTTTGTGTGCTCTGATTCAACTGTCACACTATCCGATTCTAGTATTTTTTGTGTGCTCTGATTCAACTGTCACACTATCAAATTCTAGTATTTTTTGTGTGCTCTGATTCAACTGTCACACTATCAAATTCTAGTATTTTTTGTGTGCTCTGATTCAACTGTCACACTATCAAATTCTAGTATTTTTTGTGTGCTCTGATTCAACTGTCACACTATCAGATTCTAGTATTTTTTGTGTGCTCTGATTCAACTGTCACACTATCAGATTCTAGTATTTTTTATGTGCTCTGATTCACTGTCACACTATCCGATTCTAGTATTTTTTGTGTGCTCTGATTCAACTGTCACACTATCAGATTCTAGTATTTTTTATGTGCTCTGATTCACTGTCACACTATCCGATTCTAGTATTTTTTGTGTGCTCTGATTCACTGTCACACTATCTGATTCTAGTATTTTTTGTGTGCTCTGATTCACTGTCACACTATCCGATTCTAGTATTTTTTATGTGCTCTGATTCAACTGTCACACTATCTGATTCTAGTATTTTTTGTGTGCTCTGATTCACTGTCACACTATCTGATTCTAGTATTTTTTGTGTGCTCTGATTCACTGTCACACTATCTGATTCTAGTATTTTTTGTGTGCTCTGATTCAACTGTCACACTATCTGATTCTAGTATTTTTTGTGTGCTCTGATTCACTGTCACACTATCTGATTCTAGTATTTTTTGTGTGCTCTGATTCACTGTCACACTATCTGATTCTAGTATTTTTTGTGTGCTCTGATTCAACTGTCACACTATCTGATTCTAGTATTTTTTGTGTGCTCTGATTCACTGTCACGAGTATCGAAACTACTCCAGAATGCTTGTTTTGTGTCCGTATTCTCACTAACTTGCTTGCACTGTCTTGGGTTGTTGTTGTTGTTTTAGCTGTCTCCTTTGCTTTAATTGCAGTACTTAGGGTTTACTCTATTTTCTTAGCTGTCACGTGGACATTTGAGACAAAAGAAAATATGCGTACTATTGACATGCGACTTGTTTCGACAAGCAGGGATGATGTCAGACATTGAAATACACGATGTGACTAGCAGTCTTTGTCACAAAGAAATGACATGTTTAATGGTGTGACTAGCAGCCTTTGTCACAAAGAAACGCGGTGGACGTCTGATTATTTTAGTATGTGATTTAGATTCACTCCAAAAGCGTTTGAGTGTGAATTATTTACATTCAATATCGCTTATGCGACACATAACTGTATAGTCAGAAGCATAAAGACTAGTTAGAGAACTGTCTTCATAATCATAGAGAACTATTTTCATGATCATAGAGAACAGTCTTCATGATAGAGATCACAAAATGAGTGAAGAGAGTAAATAAAAATATTATGTGTAGAGGATACGTGAAGTCACTTGAAACGGACGAACGGATTAATTTATCTTTTCAAGTTCTAAGTACGTCATTTCCATGCACACCAACCTATTAGCAGTTTTGAAAAGATACCATCAAGCGTATTCAAGCGTGAACAATTTCCCTTGAGAATCGTTATACGATATTTCCAAATAATTATCGTCTGTTAATTAGGCATATAATGGCACTGAAGCATGAAGAAAATCACGATAAAAATACCCAGCTATTTTTGTTATTGTTTCTGCTTTTGACAAACAAAATGCTAATTCAAAAGGAATATTTTAAAATTTGTAATGAACATTTTAAAAGACAGTTGCACAATTAGTCATCACTATGAGACCAGTCATTGCAGAGAACAGACATATGGATCATAGAGAACTCAGTTATGATTATAGAGAACCCAGTTATGGACATAGAGAACCCAGTCATGATTATAGAGAACCCAGTTATGGACATAGAGAACCCAGTCATGATACTAGAGAACCCAGTTATGGACATAGAGAACCCAGTCATGATACTATAAACCTAGTCATGATACTACAGAATCGTTCCATACATAAACCATCCTGTCATGTCTACTTCCTTCCATACATAAACCATCCTGTCATGCCTACTTCGTTCCATACATAAACCATCCTGTCATGTCTACTTCCTTCCATACATAAACCATCCTGTCATGCCTACTTTGTTCCACACATAAACCATCCTGTCATGCCTACTTCGTTCCATACATAAACCATCCTGTCATGCCTATTCATCTCTACACACCTCCATCCATTCTATTCTTCAAGTCTTTTCCCAATTCTCTCTTAATTATTTCTGCATCACTCTCTTCTTTTCTCCTCTTCTTTCACAACCTTTTCCTCTATTACTCTACTTACTCTACTTATCCCTTTTTTAAAAATATCTCTCTTCTTTCACTGTTTCACACATGTTCACATGTTCTGCCCCCTTTTCTCTCTGTTACATACACACACTCTCCCTCTTTTTCCTCTCTCACTCTTGCACACATCTTCTGCCTCTTTCTCTGTATCTCTATTTTCTCCCACTCTCTCTCTATTCTCTCTCTCATACACACACGCATTCACAAACACAAACATTTCCTTTGTTTTCTCTTTTTCATATACAACACACACTCTTTTACTATTTCTCTCTCACTTTCTCTCTTCCTTTTTTTCTCTTCCGTTCTTTCCTTCACATATCATCTGCTTAACTTTGCTTATTTTTTCGTCAATGTCTCAGACAGTATTTTAGACTCTGACTGAGTTCGAGTGTCTGTCTCTTACACCCACATACAATCTTTTAGTAATTTCTTGCTTTCCTGCTTTCCCTCTCTGGACACACACACTGATCCACAAACAAACACAACACACACACACACACACACACACACACACACACACACACACACACACACACACACACACACACACACACACATCAGTATTCTCAATCCCTAATCTCTCGTTTTTTCCTCTCTCTCCTTACGTATACAAACACTTTCACTCTCTCATAAGCACAAACATGCACACTAAAAAACACTTTCTCTCTCTCTCTCTCTCTCTCTCTCTCTCTCTCTCTCTCTCTCTCTCTCTCTCTCTCTCTCTCTCTCTCTTACACACACTGCGATATAACGCAACAAGTCCAGATGGAAGTGAAAAACAAAACCCCAGTGGGAATATAAAAGAGAATATTGGTACAACCTATTTTTAAAGACACTCGTAGCAGCCTGCAGACCCAAATCCATCTCTCCGTCATTGACACGTCTCCCCCTTTCACAGGTCAATGACAAGTCAAATCCCAACTGTTCATCTGCACATAAAATGTCCCCTATCTGTCAATCAAACTTTGTTACAGTCTGTGCTTACTGCTTTCATTTGCTGTATAATATTGTCTTTCATTTACTATCAGTTCCCTGAACAAAATGAGTGTAGGATCTTTAGTGTATTTGAACTGCCAGAGTCGTTTCCCTTTTCTACTAAACTTTGCAGAAGGATTAAGAAGTTGTCTCCAGTCAGGCTACTGTCGATCATGATTTCTTTTAACACAGAAGCAAGTATCTTTCTCTCGGCCATTATTGTGGAATAATTCAGGGCAACATGTATAACCCACAAGTGTTACTGTGGTCATATGGTGTAACCCAGAAACTGTACACCTAATGATTTTTACCATAATTGCCTGAGTCGTAAAATTATATTTTGACCTTAGTTTACTTACAAAAATGTAATTTGACCTGTTTTAATGTGAGAAAATAAAGTTATCTTCATTAAAAGTCGCGTATCTCAAACACGACTTTTATTTTTTCAGTAACTGAAAAATGCCGACGCAAGATTTGGCAGTGTTCCTCACAAACTAGATTTGGTACTGCTCCTCACAAATAAGACTTGGTACTGCTCCTCACAAACAAGACTTGGCAGTGCTCTTCACAAACAAGACTTGGTACTGCTCCTCACAAACAAGACTTGGCAGTGCACTTCACAAACAAGGCAATTAAAGTTGACGTCAGTTTTTTTTTGTGTGTGTGACGGCACTAAACCACATCATTTATTACTTAGATCAAGTTCACGGCTTTTGCATCACTTGTAAACTTAATTTGTATGTTGTTGTATTCAACTCGCTAACGCAGTAATTTGTAAACATAATTTTTATGTTGCTGCAGTCATTTGTAAACATATTTTTAATGTTTTTGTATTAAACTCGCTAATGGCTAATGCAGTCACTTGTAAACTTAACTTTTATGTTGTATTCAACTCACTATGTAGTCACTTATAAATAAACATAATTTAATGTTTGTTTGAAATTCGCTAATGCAGTCACTTGTAAACTTTATGTTTTTGCCTTAATTTCGCTGATGTATTCACTTGTAAACATATATTTATGTTTTTGTATTAAATCGCTATTCCATTTATAATTTAGTCATAAACATATACAAATGCAACCACTCTTATCATTTATCTCCATTTTCCACCCCACAGAACTCTCCTACTGACACACTATAAACAGACACTTATCTTGAATCTCTCTCTTTCGTCCCTCAAACACACACACACACACACACACACACACACACACACACACACACACACACACACACACACTCATGGACATATTTTCCATCTCTCAAACACAGGCACAAATAGCCCTGCTTTCCATCTCTCTAACAGACACGCACAAATATCATACAATACAAGCACAGAAATAGTAAGACCACAGACAACGGCATCAAAGAACACAAGAACCGTTCTGACCGAGCAATTCAGGCTGAACAATAACATACTGCAAACTACATCAAACATGAAATTGCCGAGACGGAGAAATAAGTCAAATGTAATAGCGTGCAGTCCGCTTTCGAACGGGAACTGATGCGGCAAAGAGACAGCACAGACGGTTGGGCAGACGTCACACAGCTTCTAATCGACAGCACTGCCGGTACTGGGCATTCGGTTAAACGTGTCACATAGTGTCACATAACTCTGAAGTACTGGACATTGGGCTAAATGTGTCCTTAACACTGATGTACTGGAAATTCGGTTAAACGTGTCACATAACACTGAAGTACTGGACACGGGCTAATGTGTCACATGTCACAAAACACTGTACATTGGGTTAAATGTGTAACATAGTGTTACATAATATTGATGCACTGGTCATTGGGTAAAATGGTTATGTCAAAAACACTAACGCACTGGACACTGACTTAAATGCGTCACATGCGTCACAAAACACTCAATTACAGGTCATTGGGTTGAATGTGTCACATAGTGTAGCAAAACACTGAAGTACTGAATATTGGGTTAAAAGTGTCGCATATGTCACAAAACACTGATGTACTAGACATTGGGTTGAATGTGTCATTAACACTGGTGTATTAAACATTTAGTTAATGTGTCACATAAACACTGAAGTGCTGGACATTGGGTTAAATGTGTCACGTAACACTGAAGTGCTGGACGGAACGGTTTCATTGTCTTTGTGACTAGAGATTATCTTTATCATATTTACTTCACTTGAATTTAACAGTTTTATGTAGATTAGGCGAGAAAATAGTTCTGTATATGAAACAGACACTAGATGGTTCTTCAGAAATGTTAGCAGATTTCTTCCATATAACAAATGTAAATATATTTTTGTGTTCGCTGATATAGTAAGCGCAAATTAAAAATTGTTCAATGCTATATAATGAGTGTACTTATTAGTTTGGTAAGGATATATAGAAAGTGCAGATTATTAGTGTTCAATGATGTACAGCAAGTGTAAATTATAAGTGTTCAAAGATCGACAGTAAGTGTAAATTATAAGTGTTCAATGATGTACAGTAAGTGTAAATTATAAGTGTTCAATGATGGACAGTAAGTGTAAATTATAAGTGTTCAATGATGGACAGTAAGTGTAAATTATTAGTGTTCAATGATGGACAGTACACGTAAATTATTAGTATCCAGTGCTGTATACTAAGTGCAAATTATACGTGTAGTCAAAGACATGTTATTTATTAAAGATGTATGACATTATGGCCGATAACATTGTGTGGTGGAGTAAATTTGCCATTCCCTATTTTAATACTTAATTGCTAAATAAATTGTTAAATTGTCAGAGTAACCCTATCTTTGGCATTTCTTATGATAGTATTTTTGTAAGTGTCAGAGTTCGAAGTAAACAGAGTTGAGAATATGCTAGAAATTGCTGATTTAATGCAAACTAGTTCAACTAAGTGAATACTTTTATTATCCAATGGTTAAGATTTACGAGAACGAGACCAGCCAATGGGCTGAGATCTAAAAGCTTACATCCTGTAGAGAAATCTAGTGTCTGATCACTTGAATTTGACTGGCAAAGAAGTCCAGTCTTGAAATGTAGCCGTTATTTCCTGAGTGATTTGAATAACTGTTTGTAAACCGATAAGGCCCCTTTGATGTATGGTGGCAAGTTATGCTGATTACACAATCAATTTCTGGTACAGAGAAGTTACCAGAAATCACTACAATTGTTATTCTGCTTGAAGAAACTGACACAGCCAAGCTCAATTTGGTTTTGATAACAACATGTCAGTACTTTTGATGTGGCTAGAGAGAGAGACACACATATTGACGTAGATCAAAGACTTGTAACACTGTTGCAAAAGTGTGCAAAGACAGCCTTAATTCTGTTTATGTAAAGACTATTATCCCTTGTCTCTAATAACTCCATTTCTGTTCTCTGATAAGAGCTATCCTGTGATTGTATTGAACTGTATTTTTTTTCTTCTGGATATAAGATTGTGAAACAGAGAAATTATTCAAACGTAGTTTTATGGATGTATCAATGTCAAATAATCTATTTCATTGTATTTGTCATTTGTATATTTGGTTGTTGACTTAGTAAATTTATTGTTAAATTTATTGGCCTTACTACACATATTGATAATTAATCTTATGTTGGAGAAGAAAGTGGGTGGATTGTGGCTCGTTAAATATAGATTAAATACGGATTTATCTTCTCCTTTAGTAAGAAGGTTTCCATCTACTGAATACTGTGCGACAGTAAATGTCTTAAATGCTGTGGAAGAGAGAAAACGTTTACAGCATATCTGTCAAGTGAGAGAGACGAGTGGTGTCTGCTGGAGAATTAATTATTAATAACATAAATTAAGATTCTCGTCACTTGTAATTAGTTATGAATGATTAATTAATTAATTAATAATAATAATAATAATTAACTAAGTGGTGTTGGCGTCACACATTGTAAAGCTCCTTCCCACAATCCTCGATCTGCCAAAGAACTTATCACATTGCTACCTTCTGTCACACTTTAACGTTGTGTCCATTTTAAAAGTTGTGCATAATGATTCGTGTATCGCGTTTTTTAAACTAGGAAATGCAGCTTGTAAGGAATTGGAAAGTAGGTTTCTGTAAGTCATCTTCATCTGCTTGTTTCTTTAAAGTATTCAAGCACTCTAGCGAGTAATCATCTTCGTTATCATCATCGTCGTTATCATCATCATCACCACCACCATCATCATCACCACCACCATCATCATCGTCACCTTCGTGAGTGTTAATGTCGTTCTTATCACACCCGGAGAATATCATTCTCAATTCAGCAGGAGGTCACTGTAAGTATCAATGATGTTCATACACAACGAACCCAGTAAAGTACACTCCAAATATTGATTCCAACAACAAATTTAGAAATTTTTATTAATGCTTAATATTAATGTAAATCTCTAGGCTGTGCAATCGGAATTGATATTAATTTTAAAAAATGGCTTTATAATCTGAATTTATATTCATGAAAATCTTTGGCTTTGCAACATGAATTTATATGAATAAAAATATATTGCTTTGCAATCAGAATTTATATTAATAAAATTTTTCTGGCTTTACAATCGGAGTCCGAAGCCTGGAAATGTGGAAACTACCTTAACCGATAAAGTGGAGCTCGACCCGCTAAGTCACCCGCCTGCAAGGAAAACACCTAGACCTTGCGACCACAGCTCCCCAATAATAAAACTGTGTAACAAATTAGCAGGTGTCAGACAAATTGCATAAAGATCAAAATCTTTTGTTAGCCTAAAGTTTTGTCAGATCAAAGTTTTCACACGAGCTAACTCCAGGGAGAATCTGTAAAATTAGATTTTCTTCGGCGAGTTAAATGAAATGAAAACATTCGTCACTTATATACAGAAGACCTTTTTTTTTTTTTTTTTTTTTTTGTTTCTTTAAGCTCAACGTTAGCGTTATCGCTATAATTAGTCACATTTCGTTTGTAATTTGAATATTAAGACTTCTTCAAGAAAAACATGCATGCATATTAAAACGTAATGTCAAATGTAATATAATATTAATAAAGAAAAATATAAAAATA
Organism: Sinotaia quadrata; assembly: GCA_028829895.1. Lineage (NCBI taxonomy): Eukaryota > Metazoa > Mollusca > Gastropoda > Architaenioglossa > Viviparidae > Sinotaia > Sinotaia quadrata. Next base: position 118,949,359 of record CM054177.1, on the reverse strand, counting down.
CTTGAAATATAATTCAATCGATTAATAATCACAAAAATTAATATTAATCCATTAGATTAATGTCACATTTATGGAATTAACCCCATTGGCTATTCAAACTTACGTTCACATCAAAACAGTTAATATGCTGACACATATACAAACATAAAGACATGTACAGACATACCAAACCAAAGACAAATGTGCACATACAAACGGATATAACTATACACAGACAGGCTATGCAGAGATCACACACACACACACACACACATACACACACACACACACACACACACACACACACGTGCAAACACTTACAAGCAAACGGACATACACGAGCATATAATTATAAATTACTGGACGTTTGTAAATACTTTGAGCTTTCATCTTTATCAACAGTATTTTTTCTTACAACACGAGCATGTGCGAATCAGTACGCAAACAAATGCTGACAATCAAAACCAACACACGTAAGCGCAAAATTAAAATTAAACCCTTATGCATATAGGTTTTTATTACTAGATGTTTGAGTAAACAAAACAATCATGATTATTATGTGTCTTTATAACATGTAAATTTCACACAAGTACAATGACACAGGAATGAATGTGTCAAAAATTATAAATGTCAGTTAAAAATAATATTATCATTGATAGTTTCTTTGATAACTCTCTCTTACACACTCACACACACACACACACACACACACACACACACACACACACACACATACACACACACACACACACACACACACACAGAAACACACTTGCATGCACGCACGTGAGTATAGGGGTGGTCTTTGTAATATGATATCATTAGCAAGTATGCATGTCCTCTCTCTCTCACACCCACCCACCCTCACAAACACTCATACAAACGTGTGCATAATAATTCAAGTACTGATTTTCAGAAAATCTGTGCTATTTTTAGTATTTTCGTGTCGAAACCGAAAGTGAATTTCATTCTTAAAACAATTACAAGTTTTAATTGCAACCTAACAACTCCGTCGTTATTTACAACACAGATAATTATGACCCCTTTTCACGTGTCTCTTCAACTCACTGAGAAATACAGCTCAACTCTGTCGCAATTTTACAATATAGATAATTATGTCCCTTCCCTAGTACATGTGTCTGTTCAACCTATTAAAACTGCAGCTTAACTCTATATATTTTCAAAAAATCATGACTTTTAAAGAAGACATTTGCATTTCTGGGTATGTATTCACAATGCAGAGTTGTGTAAATAATAATAATAATAAATACAGCAACAACACATCTCATAGACATGTATTAAAAGCAGGCTTAAATGTTAAACTGGCTACTTCATACAAGCATCTGTCAATTTCTCAAGCATTTCAATTTGTGTCAAAGGGCGGTACAGCTAACACAGTCGCATGGAGAAATAAAAGACTGATTAGCTTCATCAAAGTTCTCAGACATCTGTCTTGCCGCAAGGAGAACCGCACGTCAGTGTGATTAGCTCCCCTTCGTTCTGGCGAAATGCATTATCTTTCCTGAAATCTTGTACATCTACGTCCGTAAGAGAAGACCAAAAAAAAAAACAACAAAAAACCCCCACCCAACCCAAAAGCAATTATTGATTGTGCATTATGGCTCCATTAAAATAGGTCCTACTGTTGACAAAATCCAGTTACAGCCTGACATCCACATTCACTAACAATGCATTTGTCTTTCGCAACAATACATATAAATTTATTATTTTAAAAATAATTACATTTACGTTCTCGAACTGTAGTGCTGGAGAGTCGGGTGTGTGTGTGTGTGTGGGGGGGGGGGGGGGGCAGTGATGTCTACTATAAACAGTGGAAATTAGTCTTTAATTTTTTTTTAAATTTTAGATCCATTCCCTTAACTTAGTATTTAGATCTGTTTCCGAGGAGGTAAGTCAAATCTATATTTAGATCTGTTTCCGAGGAGATAAGTCAAATCTATATTTAGATCTGTTTCCTCACGACTTATAACCACAACAAAACATTAACATTAAGTGTAACACTAAGTATTCGGTTATCTTGACAATTACCAGGATCCATACATCACTTTGGACATAAATAACAAAATAATCACTTCTAAACTGTACATCGAAACCCGTGTGAAACAAAAATCACATGCCAACATTAGTTTTGACGTTACACCGAGACGAAACAATCGATGATAAGAGAATGCTATCAGTGATTTTTTTAAAAAGTCAGTGACAGGAAAATGTTATCAAAATCAAAATTATCGCTGAAATGATCAGAGGCAAAATATCATTAGCAAGAGCGGTAAATAAACTACCAGATCCATCGCTGAACGGTTTCGTTGAATTCATTGAACAAGCCAGGCTCTGTGGTTTGGTTATAATTAGCAGGAGATTCAATGCGTTCACCCTGAAACTCTATCTTGTCTGGACAGTTTCTCAAGAAAGAAAGGGTCTGCCAATTTTGCCAAGATAGCGCTTAATCGGTCCCGCGCTACCCTGGGGAGGAAATTGCGCGTCTTTAGGATCAGGTGACTGGTCAGGCGGGCTCCTTGCAACATGTAGTCTGGGTGCCCTTTTCACTGATCAGACCCGGTACCGCATACTACTTAGAAAAAATAAAAATGGGGAAAAAAAAAGTCAAATGACCTTTCAATGACAGGAGTAGGGATGAAATATTTTGTGCAATTCGTTGGCAGGAAATTACGACCTTGATTATTGATTTGACCCCAATGACGCGGTAAAAATAATTCTAATGACAGAGACGTGTCAATCATAAAGGCAGCATCGCCTCATGTTAAAGAGAGACTGAAAACAGGAAAAATAGTAGATGTGGGGTAAAACTGTAATGCAATATAAAAATCATGGTTAACCAAGAAAAGGCAGAAATCATAAACCACACTAGCCAGTGGCAGCAATATGTAGGCAGTGCAGACATACTGAATGTAGACGACAAAGCAACGTGTAAGCAGTGCAGACAACTGAATGCAGACGACAAAGCATGATCGTCGATGCGTAACAGTTGTGCAATTTCGATGATGGTTTAATTGATGACAATTTCTAAAGAAAGTTTGAGCGAAATGACAATAGCTGAGCTTGAAAAGCAAGCGAAATATTGGTGTCATGCGTCCGTGCAGATTTGGCCTTGATTTAATTACATTCTGAAAGTAAGAAAATAAACCCCGCTCGCGATGCCGTCTCTCCTCCCGTCCCCCTATCTACAGCCAGGATCCTTGTGCATTGCACAACTACACAATCCACTGCCACGACACTGATACTGGCTGTCATATACTTCAAAGTTCATACCATTCTCTCTCATAAAAAAAAAGAAGCTGTAATACACATTGGCTCTCACACACTACAGAGGTCATAAACCTTAGTGGCTCGTTATGCCTCCATACCCTACAGAAGTACTAAAGCGGTCATAAACAGCAGTGGCTCGTTATGCATACATAATAAACTGGCTCTGTGAAGTACTAAAGCGGTGATAAACAGCAGTGGCTCGTTATGCATACATAATAACAAACTGGCTCTGTGAAGTACTGGCTTTGAAATGGGCTGTAGCAGACAAATTCCGCCACTACTTTGTAGGACAGTTTACTGTGCTGACAGATAATAACCCATTGATACATTTTAGAGCAGCCAAGCTGGGTGCCAGAGTTCAGTTTAGACAAAATGGCAGACAGTGAAACTGTTATTCCTGCACGCTTGTATCCAGGAGGCATGGTGTCACAACATATCAGCAGATGACAATATTACAGTCCCCATCCACCAACATCAACAGCAGCCTGATCAGGACCCCTCGTATAAACACTGATGGCAATTGCGTTTTTAAATCTTGACTTGTATTCATTGTAATATCAGCAAATAAAAAAACATTAATAAACTAGATTTGCTGATATTACAATGAATACAAGTCAAGATTTAAAAACGCAATTGCCATCAGTGTTTATACGAGGTTGTTTAAAAAACAACATGTATGTTAGCCTTCTTTTCATTCTGACATGTATATAATGGATCTGTTGACACTTTTGTACATATGTGCAACATAGTAATTTTTAAGTAATTGCATTCTGGCATTAGATATGCATGTTAGGGCCCTATTAAAGAAGCTTGACCCATTTTAGCCAGCGAGACATGAACAATGATAGTTTGTCTCAGGCATACTTAAGACAGCTATTCTATAATGAGAGTCTAAAATTTAACATGTTTTCACATGTTGATGGAAAGGCATTGCAGTCAGTAAATAGCTGTAAAGTACTCTGTGATGGTCAGTCCTGACCAAGAGGACTTGGTCTCTATTAAAATGTGATAGGTCAGACATGAACGTTCAACTACCGACCGACCTGATCACAGGAAGAGGTGAGCAGGTTAGATGATGTTTGCCACACACCTCAGTACAGCCCTTTTCTCTTGCAGCTGTGAGTGTTATGTTAGCAGGAATGTATTATCCGCACATAGTAAGTACTTCAGCAAATGGGATCTAAAGGTGCTCCTTCATTTAAGTCATACAACACATTAGCAAGTCAACAGTGTCAGATCTAAATGTGTAGTGCTGTGTTAGTGTACACATTTTAATTGTTGTTTACTGTTTTCTGCATTTATTAATTATAATAGACATTTGTGTACTTAGGAAATAGTTATAGTTTAAGTAAGAAAGCACAGAACAGACCACCAGATCCTTTTAAAAGTGCAGCACAGATATGCTGGTTCGAGGCTCTCTTAGTTCGCCGCCATCTTCGGGATATATTGGTGTGCTAGGGGTGTGCTTGAGTGTATCTGAAACAACAGTGCTCTACATGAGTTGAATAAAGAATGTAAAAAGCTGATAGATGTGTTCCTGCATCATCTGTCATTGTTGCTTTCCACTGGTGTGCAAGATTTGAACCTACCCCATCACAATAGGCTTATACTTTACGATATTCTTTTCACATAGGCTTACATTTAAAATGTTCTGTTCACCATAAGCTTCTATTTTGTTAGTTATCTTCGATGAGTGTTATAGTGTTAAATAATGAAGGCTTTAGCTAAAGTCAAATGTTATGATTGCTTTTGTCTTGTTAACAATTTGAAATGTAATGTTGTGTCGATTTATGATTTGCTCAAGGATTTGCTCTGTGTATACGAACGGTTTATAGCATTATTTTTGTTAAGACTTCCGTCCCTTTGTTGCTCCTTTTCTTACTCCGCGCATGCGCACGTGCATGCATGCGTGTCTGTGTGCATTTCTGCGAGTTGGTAATAAAGAGTCCAGATTTTGCATGCAACCACAGTATTAATTGTATTAATTGCTTTTCGGTGTTTTGTTGATATAAACTCAGTATCTATAGATGAATTCCATCCCTATCACCTTCGTCTTTGATAAGAATTGTTTAATTTATTTGAATTCGCTTTAATTCCCATCAAGGGAAGCAGCTTACTCAAAAACAGCCTCCTGTCGCGAGAGAATAATCGACCTTGAGCAAATTCATTGCATCGAGAGCAGTGACGAATAATTATTTTTGTTGTTGCGTGTCTGGGCAATAAATATGCAGATTTGGTTAACCAAAAACCGTTCCTGTAACCTTGGAAATAGCGGGCGCTTCATTCAGGCGCCGACCACGTGATGACGTAGACAAGAAGAAAGACAGATATAGAAGGAATCAACAAGATGAGGGGATAGCTCTAAATGTGTGATAACTAGTGCTAATAAGACGTATGGGGGTGTACGTCTGTTACTGATAATTGTAATCTTATTGAATATTAGATGTTACGACAGTTGTCTCTGTTATTCAAAGAAAAGCAGAAAACAATGCTCCCCAAGCCACTGAGTGAAGTCGGACAAAACAAACAACACTGCGAATACTTTGAACGAGACAAAAATCTTTATACTGCTAATAGCCACAAGGAAATAATTTTTATCGCGCGACCAGAAAGTGGTTCAGGTACTCTGCTTCAAGATTTTCGCCGAAGAGCTGTTTCTCAAAACCTCATGTAAGAAAAGAATCTACATTCGGAGCAGTCTCGAGTAACGTTACAAATGACAAAAACGATTTACTTCGGTTCTAACAATACAACTTGCCTGTCAAATCAAATTAATAGAATATTGTCCTTTATCAGAATGAATAGGCAGATTCAAGGATTAAAGTTTTTATTTTTAAATCAAACTCTCAAAATGTCATTTTTCTTCTTCCAAAACGGGTGTGATGATCAAGAGTTACGTTCCTTAGAGCATTCAAATTTTCTTATTTTGTGTTCTGTCAACAGAACTCTGAAAACTGTATAAATTAAATTATTCTGGAATTCTGGAGGCACACTAATGTACACTCCAGTTTATTCGAAATCTTTGGGGTGACTAGCGGTGAAGATTAGCAGGAAAACAGTGCCGTTATCGGGTCGCCATTTTGATGACGTATTATACATAATGAAGGCGGAACGACATAGTTGAAGTGATAGGGCATTTGGGAGTTTCGTTATTTTTCCTGCCAGTCCAGTAAATCGACATACTTAAAGATCATTTATTAGAGAATCAGTTATGAAAGTAACTGGTGTAGGTCTACTCATGTTACCATGGTAACAGTTAAAACTGAGGATATGCCATTGTCTTCATCGGGTCGTTCATTTACAGAGGACAGGTAAGAAATATGTGAATTAGGAAAACGTTGATAAATAGAACAAGTCTACAAAAGTACGGAACCTGTTCAAGAAAGAGTTCTGACAGGAACTGGCATGGAAATGAAAAAGAGAATGTGCGTGGTATTGAAGTCCCAATAGGAAGCACGTGAGCAAACCAGTGCAAAAAAAAAAAAAAATTCAAAGTCACAAGGGAGACGATTCTCACTATACAGGAGAAGCGTTCGATGAAGCACGTAACGTCACCAATATTTCCAGCGACAGATTCTATGGACCGTGCACTTTAAACGGTGAATTTCTTCACTCATGAGCAAATAAAACCTCAAGATATGATCAAATAATTTCTCCACTCAGAAATATTGACTGAATATTCAAAAACATATTGAGTGAAAAAACTGCATTCGAGAAAGGAAACTTAAGAATTTATGCTAAGAACGAGTAGAGATGCTAATCATGCTGAGAATAATATCGATCGACTGTTTTAATAAAGTTAAAGATATTGTTTAATTATTACTTATGTTAAATTAAAAATTGTAAACACTCGTCTATTAGAAGCAAGAACCAAACGAGTGTTTTAATAAAGTTAAAGATATTGTTTAATTATTACTTATGTTAAATTAAAACTTGTAAACACTCGTCTATTAGAAGCAAGAACCAAACGACTGTTTTAATAAAGTTAAAGATATTGTTTAATTATTACTTATGTTAAATTAAAACTTGTAAACACTCGTCTATTAGAAGCAAGAACCAAACGAGTGTTTTAATAAAGTTAAAGATATTGTTTAATTATTACTTATGTTAAATTAAAACTTGTAAACACTCGTCTATTAGAAGCAAGAACCAAACGAGTGTTTTAATAAAGTTAAAGATATTGTTTAATTATTACTTATGTTAAATTAAAACTTGTTTTAATAAAGTTAAAGATATTGTTTAATTATTACTTATGTTAAATTAAAACTTGTTTTAATAAAGTTAAAGATATTGTTTAATTATTACTTATGTTAAATTAAAAATTGTAAACACTCGTCTATTAGAAGCAAGAACCAAACGACGATGCAGTCAGCAGTATCATGTATCCGCAATGCCGCTCATTAACGTTAACACCAAGATACATCTTTCTTGCTGCGTTTGTCACGTAGACATGAAATGCATCAAGCGGTACCGGGCCACGACGTTACAAATGCATCAAGCGGTACCGGGCCATGCCGTTACAAATGCATCAAGCGGTACCGGGCCACGACGTTACAAATGCATCAAGCGGTACCGGGCCACGCCGTTACAAATGCATCAAGCGGTACCGGGCCACGACGTTACAAATGCATTAAGCGGTACCGGGCCACGACGTTACAAATGCATCAAGCGGTACCGGGCCACGACGTTACAAATGCATCAAGCGGTACCGGGCCACGACGTTACAAATGCATCAAGCGGTACCGGGCCACGCGGTTACAAATGCATCAAGGAGTATCAGGCCACACACCTTAAAACATACAAAAACTTACACGATGCAGTTAGTTCTTCTAAACCATACACAACTTTTAGTGCTACTTGATAATCAATGTTTGTTAATTTACTTGTGGCAGTATTTCGAAATAGGATTATTCGATTTATCTTCCTCAAAGTACTCAGTAAGTGCCTTATAGTGTTTTGTTATTATTTGCAGTGAAAAGTGCCTGGAATATCACCTGACATCACTGAGAGGTCTGGAAGCAACATACTCAATTTAAGAACTATTGACTTTTTCTTGAAATTTGCATCGTTTTGTTGTGGACCCCATTGTATATCGTCTTCGTGATCAATATCTCGCATTAACTTCTTTCCATGTTTTACAAATGTCCAAATCCTCAAAGAGTACAACGCTTGAACTATTGAATCTCTCTTTAGTTATCCTGAGGCGCCATCAGCTTTGCACAAAGTCAGTGAGGCACCATCCAGCATAAACATCACCATTATCATGACGTCAAGATTGTGTTTTGCTCAAACTAGTGGATTGCCAAAACACTAGAAGAAACATCACAATTAATCAGCTGCACTATTCCACCAAAATAACTTTTATACAACATTTGTAGGCCTGCACTATTCCACCAAAATAAGTTTCATATAACATTTGTAGACCTGCACTATTCCACCAAAAAAAGTTTGATACAATTCCACCAAATAAGTTTTATGCAACATGTATAGACCTGCACTATTCCACCAAAATAAGTTTGATACAACATTTGGTGACCTGCACTATTCCACCAAAATAAATTTTATACAACATTTGTAGACCTGCAATTTGAAGTAAAGTGTGAGGTATTTGTTGACAGATATGTCTGATGTCTATTACTTATCCAGTGTGCGGAAGCAATGTCCAAAATCTCGTCTTTTTGAACAATGCTGTTGACAGCCTCCCAAAATTCAGATGTTTCGCCAAACTTTCAGGAATTTTAACTCTTTTTGCCCTGTGTTCATTTATGTCGAACTGAGAGCAGCGACGTATTCACTGATGGTTGATAGAACTGTCGGGAAGCACTTTAATTTTCTCTGGCTTTGACTGGAATCATTCTCGTTCACGCAACATACACAGAAACTCTGTAACTGGCATAGAAGGTTTTGGTATTTGAGTTTGTGAGATGAAGCTTGTGTGGTGACGTTTGCGTGATGACGCTTGTGTGGTGACGTTTGTGAGATGACACTTTAAAAATGTCCAGTTTCCAAAAGTCGTCCCACCTCTTTACATCTGCGAGTTCTCCCGGAAATGTAGCATCACGACATTACAAACGTAACGTAGCAATCAAACGTAACTATATCTTGCAACGGAAATACGACAAATTGTATTTTAGGGAATAGCAGTTTTTACCAATTCATCACGCCATTCCACTTTGAAATGAACTTACAGGTCGTTAGTGATTCGTCATAGTGAATCAATTTTTTTACTTTATTAATAAAATAAAATATTTTAAGTGAGTAAATAACAACTTCAAACCACTTAAATGCATGTTGCACGATGGGAAATTTTCCTACATCTTTTAAAATATCTTTTAATTTGAATTAAGAATTTTATGAAACATGCTTATTTGCAATTCAGAATATTATGACAACCTGTAATCAATCCATAAAGAATTTGTGAGCCTGAAGATAGACAGAGAGATGAAGAAAAATAGTTTGTCTGACTGAGGGTAAGCAAAGCTCAGATCAATGGGATGAGCACAAGTCTGAAAAGAACTGCATGCATTGCTCTTTTGTTTGAACCATAGCCGTAGATCAACATGCACCTTGTGTTTTTTGATGTACAGATCAACAGATAACTTCTGTGTTTTGACGTGTAGATCAACAAGCAACTTGTGTATTTTGATGTGCAGATCAACAAGCAACTTGTGTATTTTGATGTGCAGATCAACAGGCAATTTGTGTGTGTTGATGTGCAGATCAACAGGCAACTTCTGTGTTTTGATGTGCAGATCAACAGGCGACTTGTGTTTTGATGTGCTGATCAACAGACACTTTGTGTTTTGATGTGCAGTCACCTAACGACATTTTAAAACGGATTACTTTCGTGACTCTGACCAAGTGTCTATTTAACCTTCAGATTTATGTAACAGTGAACTCGCTTATAGAACAGAGGGACATGTGTCGGGTGTGAAAAAGTAATGAATATTATTAATTAATTATTTAGTGGTATACTTTTTTTAAGTTGTATCCTGTAATTTCATTGAGTGAGTGATCGAAATTAGTAGAAACATTTTCTTCCCCCCTCCACATTAATAATAATTATTTTCATCATCTAAATCGTCTACTATAAATTGTTTCATTATGGCTGAAATAATCATTTTCATCACATAATATGATTTGTTTCATTACGACTGAAATAATCATTTTCATCACATAATATGATTTGTTTCATTATGACTGAAATAATCATTTTCATCACATAATATGATTTGTTTCATTATGACTGAAATAATCATTTTCATCACATAATATGATTTGTTTCATTATGACTGAAATAATCATTTTCATCACATAATATGATTTGTTTCATTAGATAGGTAATAATGCCTTAGTTTATTAAATGACACTTACTGAATCCAGTAGTATTCTCAGGTAATAATGATTAAGCAGTCTGTTACATGAAAATGATCAATTTTCTGTATTTTCGTGCGTGTGGTAATTTTATGGAACTCCCAATTTAGTATACATGTATTGTGCTGGTGAAAAGAACTGCCTAATTAAATTTGGCACAATTCCAGTTTTACGTCCGAACACGAAGAAACTTTTCTTGACTTTGCCTAATATAATTATAAATTGCGTTTAATTAAACTTTTGCCCTGGGTTACTTAATTATAATATTATTTATGACAAGTTGTCTGTTTAATGCACAAAAGTAATTGAGATATAGCATTTTGTAATTAAGAATCCCCACTTCCTTTACGGATAAATTAAAAATTTCTTTGGCAAGTTGTTGTCAGTTATACTAAACTACAGCAGCATTTAGAGGTAGAACTGTAGAAGGTTACTGAGTACTGTAGTAAGTTGTGTGACGCCAAGCCATTTAGTTAATGTTTATGATTATTATTAAATAATCGTCTATAACTGATTACAAGTGGTGAGAATCTTAATTTATGTTATAAATAATTCTCCAGAAGAAACGTTTGATCTCAGCCCATTGGCTGGTCTCGAACTCGTAAATCATAACCATTGGATAATAAAACTACTCATGCATTTGGAACTAGATTGCATTACATCAGCAATTTCTAGCATATCCTCAACTTGAATGTTTACTCTAACTCTGACACTTACACAAATACCATCATATTCCGAATTTCACTCATAAGGAGTGCTCAAGGTCGGGTCGCTTTGACAATTTATATAAAATTAAATTTAAAAACAGGGATAGACAAATTTACTATGCCACAGATTGCTTTGTGATAAGTACTGTAGTGGTGTATTATTGTGGAAAGTAGAGACTGATCAGAGCTCTAGTAGTCTTTCCTAGTGCTGTTTACTACAGGTGTAGATTGCTTTGTGATAAGTACTGTAGTGGTGTATTATTGTGGAAAGTTCTGTAGAGACTGATCAGAGCTCTAGTAGTCTTTCCTAGTACTGTTTATTACAGGTGTAGATTGCTTAACATTTTATTAGCTATGTCTAGTACGGTAGATGACACGATAAATGAAATGGCAGACATATTTGATGACAAAGCATTTGTTATAAAATGAAGTGATTAAAAACTTCATGAATACTTTGATGACACACATTCGGGCCCCACAACAACTTTATATCCGGGCCCCCACCCCAACAGTTAATTAAATAAATCAGTAAATGCATTGTAAACTTGTTTGTAATAACAATGTTATGATAACATCACTTTAATTAAGTCCACTTGATAGTTTAAGATCAACGACAACGTTCCTCTACAGTCTACACTCTACAGTCTACACCAAGGGTCACCAACACGTTGCCCACGGGCACCAGGTCGCCCGCAAAGACCACCTGAGTCGCCTGCAGGCCTTTTCTAAGTCTTCACATTATTAATAATGTATAAAGGCAAACTAGAAGAGTGTATCAAACTGGTAGCCCCTTCGTATGACTCAGTACCCATGAAGTAGCTCTCAGTATCAAAAAGGTTGGTGACCCCTGGTCTACACTATACAGTATGTTCAGAATTACTTTCTGCGTCACTTCTCTGCAAAAATGTTAACAAGTTCATCAACGTCCATTACTTTGCGTGTTTATTTTCTACGCTGAGAATGGCTAAACCGGATAGTCCATCTTGCAACATCGTACTATGTAGGTAGTTTTTTGTTGTTGTTCTTTTAATGAGCTTAAGCTGTGAGAACGATCTCTCTGCTGTTGCCACAATTACTGGTAAAATAAGGAAGAGAAGGAAGATATGCAGTGCAGACATCGGGAACTGTGTAGCAAGAGAACTATTTTCGATTATCAAAAGATGACTCAGCTCTTTGATTGTGTTTATTTTCTTAACCTCTTGTTTGAGAACCATTCTAAAGCTCTGCAGGTGCTCGAAGAATGATGGTGTTATGTCATTTGGATATTGCTGTTGTAGTTTTGTCGCCTTTGAGAACAGCTGCTCGAAGAATGATGGTGTTATGTCATTTGAATACTGCTGTTGTAGTTTTGTCGCCTTTGAGAACAGTTCATCATCGGTGGCGAAAGTCAATTCACGAGTCTGCAGGATGCCAAATATATCTACGACAACCTGCATTCCCCTGGACCGATTAACAACTTAATTGAGAATGTCTAGAGTGCGGTAAACTACATTTACTTTCAATCGCATTTCTGGATTAGTGGGTCTGCTACCATCGCATAACTCATCAAAGTGCTTCTTTATTTTGGGGATCCGTTGTGAGTTAGCTACGCCACCGAGTGAAGAAGTTAACTTTTCAGTTCTTCTTTTCTTTCTCTTGCAATTTAAACTACTACGGGATAACCACTGAAGTACAACAGTTTATTGATAGTGGATAATGCAAGTTTATAGAAAGTAGTATTTAATGCAAGAAATTTAGTATTATAAAATTACTGCAAGTATTTGCAGTCTAGAGTTCAGCTAGACTGCTAGAGAGACAAGGTAATCTACTTACTCAAGTTTGAAGGATTTAGAGTACTTCCCCTTCCAAAAATGTCAGCGTCCATTAGAGTGTTCGTAAAAAATTATATATATATATATATTGTTTCATATTTAAAATAAGTATAGAAATTATATAAATACGACAAAATATTTTCTTACTATAGTTTCTATATTTAAAGATATCGACATTGTGAACCTAAAAAAAAAAAAGCTAGCATATCGGTGATATTACAGGTCACAGAGATGTAAACTTGTCGCTACTTTTATTCTTTTCGCGATTACAAGCATTGAAGCAATGAAGCAGAATGCAACAAAATATTTCCTTCAAAATAAAAATGTTTGTTATATGTTTAAGAAAAATATTGAATCTATAATTATTTTAATTTTCCATATGATTAGTTATTAAATTTACATTGATCTTGTATTTGTTATCTCTAGAAAATTATGTGGACCAAACTTAAGAGGGGTCATATTGACTCAGCTACCCCACATATACAGACAGTACAGCCCTTGTCAGCGAATGACAAGTGTAACAACCAGTTGCACTACAGATGTTAAAACCAGCAGTCCATATTTCATCACTACACCTATATTCTATGTGAATGCAGGTTTGGATCATATTATGATTTTTGCACAAAATGCATGTGGAATTGCTACCGTCTTGAACTGTTTTAGTTTAGGTTTTATTCAGTTTGCATTTTATTATAATTTTCTCATCACTTGATGAATATTTTTTTAGAATAAAATGTGCACTTATAAATAAGCCTAGTAAAAAAAATAACAATAAAATACCAAGGTGTGGTTGTGAGTCATAACTCTTAATTTGATTCATGGTGTTAAATACAGTGAGATTGATTACTGTAGCTATATTAAAAAATATGAAATATTGAATAGAGTGGATATTAGCAATAACATGTACTAACTAGATTATGAACTGCTGAACATTTTAGGCCTTAGAATCAAAATTATGTCAATAGCACATTTTTCTTAACTGTATAAAGTTAATATTCACAATAGTATAGAATATTTTTACAGCTTTATGGACTACTGTATAAGTGTATTCAAAAGCTTGTAATATGCACATAGATTTGAAAAGGAAACGAATTTATAAGTAAGAAAACAGTTTCTACATTAATGTAAACATATAACTTATAAATTAAACAATCCTGAAAGTGTTGTTAGCTCTTCTCATTTTCAGTGCAGTTACATAAGACGCCTGTATTTACAATAAAAGCACAAATACTTGTGAATTAATTGGGTCCAAGAGTATAACAGATGTGACTTTCCAACTGTCTAGGACAGACGGAATAACAATACAACAGGCAGCAAATATGTCCTAGGGGACAAATGAAAACGTTGCTTATTTTTTTGTGTCTGTTGCTGTAATAGTATAAAATTAGTAATATTGTGAGACTATAAATTTTAACATCTTGAGGCAGTATATGTGTGTAACATTGTAACATCACTGGGTTTTAGATCAAATGAAGTAAATTGTCTAGTCACTGTTTGAACTTTTTCGACAGGCAAGACATCATTTGATCAGGAAAATCAGTTCGACCTGTCCAGACAATAGGCTTGAAATGTTAATTGTTATATCCTTTACCTTGTGATTAGCTACCAAATAAATATTGAACAAATGGCAAGAATTGATGCCACATCTGGTTTTTATGATTTGCATCCAAATTCAGCAAGGTCCACACTAGTGAAATATTTTTATTTGTAAACATTGTAAACAAAAATTGATGAGATTATGGTGGTCAAAGTAAAAATATAGTAGAATTTTATCTCCCTTGGTATTATGACATCATATACTGTACAGTTTAAGCTGGCTTTTAAGTACACAAGTACTGCCCTTAGTAAATCACATAACTCTTTGATGGGGAAAATAAATTGTTAACTTTTTATGTTATACTTACATCCAATATAACATGGCTCAGTATTATGTAGAATCACTTATAATAGGTCAAAATTGGACTTAATTTTTTTCTTTTGTATAAACAAAGTTTCATGAGATATAGCAAGTACGTATGACTAATTTAAAATAATGGTCAAATAAAAGTGTCTAATAAAATGCATAATTGTGAAGCACTTTGCCTGCATGCTCAACTGATGATCAAACATCAAAGTAGAATTTTAAACCATTCACTTATACATGTGTAATTTTACAAAGTATCCTTTCACCAAATCAGAGAATGAAAGATGTCCCCTTTGATAGTGTAGCAAGAGTAACTATTCTTAGTGTTTTCATCACCAGTGTTAATTCTCATAAAAGATCGCATGAGCAGCGCAATCTCGTGATCATGCACTAATATGGTTGAACTTGACACTAATAGTAAACATAAAACATCCCCAGCCAAATATGCCAAGCATGCTCCATTACTGGTGGTTGATCATTGTCATTAACATCCAAAGCCACTGCATATTAGTCTAGTAAATGTACTTTTAATTGTTTCAAACTTTACATTTTCATATGGTTCAGTTTTTTTAAAATTCTGTAGTTAATTAATTCATTCCATTTCTGACGATAAGTGATTTACATAAGTATTACAGAGTCTCACTTTTGTTAATAGTCATTGTGCTATTTCAGGGTGTAGTTTATTACAACATTGACCAGCTGGCATATACTGCAAACTGTCGCTGCTGGGCACTACATGTAATGTTGTGGGTAGGGAATGGGGATATGACTGACTAGATCACACAGTGGGCCAACTTCAATGAGAAATTGCGAGAATCGTGGCGACTCATGACCACGAGAATCGATCAGTAAAACTGATGGGATCGGAGCCCTACATCACAGACATGTATTTCTTAATGCTGCATAAATTTGATACACTGCATAAGTATAACATGTTTAGATATCTTAGACCCCAACTACCACATTACATTGGGTCTCCAGTGTACTTCATTTATTTATATGATAAGAACACTGTTCAAACACATTTTACTTTCATATGACCAGGTTTGTTTACTGAGCTTTTTTATTTGCAACAGGAATATATTTCATTATGAATTAACACCCTTGCTTCAGTAAATTGTTTATTGTTTTGTTTTACAGATATGTGTTCACCTTAGGCTTAATTCAAGAAAACATTTGTCATTTCAGTTCCACATATTGGCCATTTATACACTGCAGTCCTTGCTGATACAGCAGCTATATGGCAACGGCTCAAAGGCAGACAAACACTGTTTTCTGTTGGAACAGACGAGCATGGCCTCAAGGTTTTATGTTATATTATTATTTATTTCTAGGCATAGATAAAGATGCCATAAATTTTGTGACTTTGTACATTAATACATTATTTATAAATTTATTAACACTCTAAATAACATTCTTTGCCATTGTACTGTAAAATGATTTGACACTCTAAATAACATTCTTTGCCATTGTACTGTAATGTTCTATGATACTGTACCTTAACATTCTGTGACAATATACTGAAACATTATTTGACACTGTAAATAACATTCTTTTACAGTAGACTGTAACATGCTTTGACACACTAAGTAAAATTCTGTGACAATCTATTGTAATATGCTTTGATATAAATAAATTCAAATGCCTTTTGTTGTCTTCAAGATTCAGCAAGCAGCAAATGCACATGGAGAAAGTGCGCAACATTACTGTGATAGAGTTTCATTGCAATTTAAGGTGTGTACTTTTAAAACAGAATTATTAGTTAGTTTGCTATTTTATTGAAAGGTCTGTAATATTACTGCAAAAAATTTTCATTGGCGATAGGTCACGTAAGTATGTAAAGTCATTGATTTGGTTATCTGAACATTTTCATTTTGGTTTCATTCACTTGACATTTAGTATGTCAGTTCTCAAATTAAATATCACATGCTTTTCTGGACACTTTAATTTTGATTTAATTTACTTTCATTTAATGTCTGTTCTTAAATTAAATAACACACACTTTTCTGGCATAGAAGAATCATTGCTGTAGAATGTAATTAATGGAATATAGTTATTTAAACTTATTTTGTATATATGCATGAATGTCTTTATTTTGTTTCATGGCTCCAGACTGGGAATCAAGTGATTTTAGTAAACCAAGAAAGTTAGGAGGTGCAAATACATTCATCATTAGACTGTTAACATACGTTTAACTGATAATGCATTACACTGACACATGCTATACATACCTTAATTCAGAGCTTTCTTAACCTAGAGTTAGAGCTTTTTTAACATAAATTGAATTGATTATACACTACACTGACACCTGCCTATACAAACCTTAATTCAGAACTACTGCAACATGCATGTCTGTAACAAAAGGATTTGCAATAATTTACAGTATCTAGAACATGCACATTTAGTAGTAAATATGTGCGTGCCTTTTGGAGGTTAGAAATATGAATACACATTGCAATTTATATGTTCTAGTAGCATATCAGACTTGGGTGAACAAGAACTTTATGAAATACACTGACCTATTTTCATTTCTAGAAATGTTACCTCATATAGGTAAGAGCATTTTAGTTCACATATAATTGTGAATATTTTAGGGTTATTCCAAATGTAAACATTTTAGTTCACATATATTTGTGAATATTTTAGGGTTTTAGTTCACAAATAATTGAATATTTTAGGGTTATTCCAAATGTAAACATTGTAATATTTATGAGGCACTTACTTTCATAAGGTGCCTTTAGATACCTTTATGTACAAATGATAACTTTTGAGTGAAGACTGCACATATATCACTAATAATTGTTGGAACTGGCTGTTAGATATTTAATGTACACTTGTACAGTAGATTAATCACTAATTAATGTAACAGTTAGGTTGAATAATAAATAAAAGTAACTTCCAGAAATGAGCTGAAGTATTATTCTTTTATTCTTAACTTCTCTGTTCGGGTGATAATTAGGTTATAATTAGTTATAATTACTTCATATATCATATTCTAGATCTCTTGAATGTATTATAAACTTATATAAGTTTTCTCTCACTGTATACTTTATGTATGTTTGTATTTTGTCATAGTTCTTTGTTTTGCTATATATAATATGTACGATGGTGGATCGACTGTTAAATCACAGAATATCAAAATTATAATTAAGATATTTTTGCTGATGGCATAGTGTAATAAGAAATTGTCAGTATATTGATTTTAGAATTTCTTCTGATAAATGTTCTGACATTACACTTCATACATTTTCTTCCCATAGCTGCTGTTTGATAAGAGTGGAATTTCTTATGATGATTTCATAAGAACTACAGAAACCAGACATTATAGAGCTGTGCAAACATTCTGGGTAAGATTCAGTACTTTCTATATGCTAGTTTTCAGAATACTTGTTATATAATGAAAGAACATAAGCTATAAAATTAACTGTGTTAAGTCCTGTGCTCAGTTATTTTTTGTTATTAGTTATTATTTTTAAGTGCTCATAGTAATCTACGAAAATTAAATCTGAAAATTTATTTTATCTTCTTACAACACCCAAAGCAAAACAATAAACTTGGATATTTCAATCTGAATTAAAATATCACTTAAGAAAATATGATAGTAGAAAATTACAAGATCAGTTTAATCATACTAAGCTTACTACATGAACTTGTTATAGTTGCCTGTAACAAAATATGTATTTTATAACATTAAGTTAAGTATTCCAAACATATTTTTCAAAATCATTACTAATAATTTAAGGATATAGATAGATAGTGCTTTTTCTGTTGTATGATACTAAAATCAATTTTGTAACTCATTTAGAACCGAAGTTACGAATTTTTTAATATTTAATTTTTTGCAAGCTAAACTGACTGGATCATATGATAAGAATAACATATTGCCATAGCTGGACTGACTGGGTCGCATGATAAGAATAACATATTGCCATAGCTGGACTAACTGGGTCACATGATAAGAATAACATATTGCCATAGCTGGACTGAGAAAGAAGCACTGTAGTTATTTTGGACTAACTAAATCCTCAAATCCTTATTAGGCAATTATAATTTTTAATTTTGTTTGCACAGGAAACCTTGAATAAGAGGGGATACATTTATAAAAGCCATTACCAAGGCTGGTATTCCGTGTCTGATGAAGCTTTTCTCACTGATCAAGAAGTGCAGGATTGTACTTCACCAGATGGAAAAGTTACAAAGGTATTTCTCTTTTTTCACCAGGCAGAAAACTCTCATAAATGTTTCTTTTTTACCAGATATAAAGCTCTCAAAACTGTTTCTTCTGATCCTCAATTCTATAATTTCTAATTATTTCTTTGCGACAATTTTTGAGACTGTCTTATTTGATTGATAATATATCTCACTCTAAAGTTAAATTTTACTGAGATCATGATTACTTTTATAGCATGACTTTCTGTAGGTTTTTTTTTGTTGGTTTAAGAGTCAACTAGAAAAGAATAGCACTATGCTTTCAGTAAACTGTGACGATCAAGCCGAAGTCTCATGCAGGTTATTTTCATTAAAAGTGTATTTTGTACACACATTTCATTTAGTGATAAAACTTAATCAAGCAATTGTATTTTCAAGCTCTTGGCTTTACAAATATATATATTATGAACATAGTATGAAATAGTATCTGTTTAATAATTTACTTGTACACGTACATGTAATAATTAATCTAGGTAGAACTGTTCTCTTAAACATTTAAAAATGTAATCCTTTTCAAAATTATTTAAAAGTTATATTTGAAGATTTACCAGACAGAAGCAACATGTTGCAGTGTATTGCAACAATTTTTTTTTTTGGTGGGGGGAGGTATTCAGGGTTTGTTATCCTTAGTACAAATCATTGTATTGTGTGTGGAAGTACAGTTCTGAATACTGATGTAATTGTTGTAAAACCTTCATAACTTTCTGTACATTCATATATGCAGTTTCTTTGTCTAATCAACTTAATTATAATAATTGAAACATGTATATTCATTAACACACATTGCAATTAGATGCTAAAAGATATTTGAAGTGAGTTATAAATTATGACAGTAGACCTTCGAAAGCCAGAATTATAATCTTAAAACTATTGTAAACGTAATTATATATATATAAAGCAAACATACATAAAAAATAAAGCAAAGTGCATTGATACAAGTTTTACCACATTTATACATTTTAAATGATTTTTAATAAATTATTATATAATAACTCTATGCATATATTATTTTAAAGTCAGAAATATTGATTGAATCATCAAGATAGAGCACAAATTCCTAATTTTTTTTTTAATATTTGAACCATGTCTGTAATGTATGTGGTTCCAGAGGTATGACATTTTACAATTTGTATATTAAAGTTTTTGTCATCTTTCTTCTGAAAGTGTTAAATTTGCTTGTTTGGTGATATTTGAGACCTCATACATCACTGGCTTTTAGAGCAGTGTCTTTGGAAAAAATTGGGCTATATTGTTTTAAATACAGAAAAAAATACATTTTAAGCCACTTAATTGAATATTTTGATTTCAAAATATTCAATTAAGTGGCTTAAAATGTATTTTAATGAATATGCACTTTATATTACAAGTGTGTTTATGTACTAAAGAGCTATGTTTGCACACAGTTTGTAAAATATAATACATTCTCTAAAAAGAACTTCTGCATTTTTATTAATTAGAATATACCCTTCTGTTATAATTTTAACTTTGCCATTTCATGACTGAAGATTTTTGCTTTTTACAGTGTATCAAAAATGAGTATTATTCATGTAAATTGATGATGACTAGTGGTGTCAACGGGTACCCATTGCTGTGCTAATACCCGGGTAGTAAAATTGTGGTCCGGGTATCCATGATAATGTGGCCTTTGGTACAGAAATGAGTAATGTAGAGTGGGGTGCAAGGGAAACTGACAGAGACAAGCCAATCACGCGATAGGTGAGAGAACTGAAACTGATTGTCTTGATTTAGCACACTCCCCCCTCCCCCAGTCACACTCACACCCCGTTCGTAGATGGTGGCCTGTTAAATCGTGCCAGCCATGGCAGCCGCTGTACCTAGATCTAAGTATGGATGACATGGATCACTGTAGCTTGTGCCGTTTCCTGTGCTCATTAACACATGTAGCATGTTAATAAGACTTCAGTAAACAAACTTGTCATTATTTTAATGTCAATAAATTAAATAATAACATTGTAATATTTTTAATATGGGTAAGACATCGTCTTAACACCCAAGCAATTGGATAGTGACACGGTGAAATGCAATCTGTGCGATGAAATTCTGTCGGTGAAGGGCGATTGAACTTATGCCCTATTTTTAAAAACGCAATTGTTGTTGACATTTTATTTAGTTTTAGTTTACTTTATGTAATGATTGATTGTATTAAAGTTTATGTTGTACATATAAAGATCATAACTAATAGTAAGTCACTAGATGCACACCATTGGCTACTGTGTGAAATAGAGCACATGCTTAATGGTTAAGTAGCTTTGTGTAGAGATCACGAGTTGCGATGGAGATTATGCTAATTTTCAAGCGGGTACCCAGGCAGTATTTTAGAAAAAATTGACAGCCCTAATGATGACTAACTTATACATGATATTTCATAAACTATTTGAGGTTTTCTCTTAGAATTTTGCAAGCAACCTTTATATCATCTAGTACTATTGTGCAAACACATTTGTTTTACTCTGAATCAAATTTGAATAATTGTTTGGGACTCCCTATTAAAATGACTTCAGTGAGCAGAGTTCTGGAATTGTAATAGATGAGAGCAAAATGTTAAAATTATTTAATTATTTTTATGATTTTCATATTGGTGCATGTGCTCAAAGTACTGGTTCCAAATGAAATAATTGGGTTTGGGTTTGCCTAGACAATTTAAAATGGAAGTAGTAATAATTCTGAGAAGTGACATTGTTAAAAATATATGATAAAATTGTAATTGAAGAAGTTTATTATTTTATCATGTCCTCTCTTTTCCTACCTAAGCTTTTTTTTTGAAAATATAATTGCTGAGTAGTAGTGCTGTAATTTAAAAATACAATGCCATTCAGCTTTATGATAATCAGAACTTACATGGACATTGTATTACTAAAATAATTGTTGAGTGTCATTTCAGTCAGAAAGTATTCCATTTTCCTTGCAAATAGATATCATATATACTTTAGTTTGCATACTTATTGGATGTAGGGTTCCAGACTTTTGTCATCAGCTCCAATAGCAGAATTTGTCACATTCCAGTATTTCTACATCATTTCACAAACTATTTGAAATGAAAAATTAGAGCATTGAGCAGTTACGGTAGATTAGTTTTTATACTTTGTACTGTGTAGTCAGTTTAACAAGTCATTTCCCAAAAAGAGATGAACTTAGTTCAGAGCTGGACACAAAAC
The DNA here is from genome assembly GCA_028829895.1 of Sinotaia quadrata. NCBI lineage: Eukaryota > Metazoa > Mollusca > Gastropoda > Architaenioglossa > Viviparidae > Sinotaia > Sinotaia quadrata. Next base: position 118,926,912 of record CM054177.1, on the reverse strand, counting down.
ATTTCAAAATCAATGTCTTTCATTTTCCATTTCACTTTACAATTTTTTTCTCAACAGGTGTCAATTGCAAATGGTCAGCCAGTTACATGGATGAGAGAGGAAAATTATCTGTTTCGATTGTCTGCTTTTCGAGAACAGTTGACTTCATGGCTTGATACTAGAGGTGAGTGTTTTTTTTTCCATCACATTGCAGTTTTTATAATTCTTCAATTGTGCTTGTGTAAAATAATAAATAAATATAAAATCTGAAAATGTTACATGAGCATTGATTTTTAGTGTACTGTCATCATTTGCCATCCTGTGTTGTAGTTGTTGTTTGTTGTACACTAATGACAATAGACAGAGGCATATCTGATATCTGAAATCTGATATCATATTACTACAGTCTGCTTTGTTGCTTTCTCTTGTCTTGAATTAAAAAAAAGAGTTTTCACACTAACACATTGTTTAAAACATTGTTTACTTTCTTCAGAAAAAATTATCACACTTAAATATTGCTGGGGATGGAAGTATCATACTTAAACATTGCTTGTTATCTTGAGAAAGAGAAATAAACAATTTCCTATCTTTAACATAAACCTCTTTCTACTGAACTTGCTCATAAATACAGCTGATTGATTATGTATAATACAGCCATTAGTTTCTGTTTCCTCAAATTCTTTTATTACATCTGTCATTAATAGATGAAATATTTAAAAATTTGTTAAGAACACCGCTAGCCATGCCTATTGAAACTAGCCTTTCATACATCTTTTATAGCAATGCTTTTCCATCAGGAAATGCTAGTTTCTTTTTTAGCTTTGGAAATTGTGGAAATGGTGTGTGACATGTAAAAAATAATGTATTTATTAGTTGTTGATTGTTGTAGCCATCAAGCCATCTCATTTTGAAGGATTGGTGCGTTGTTGGCTGGATGATCTTCAAGATCTTTCAGTTTCAAGACAACGCGAACGCTTGTCATGGGGAATACCGGTACCAGGAGATGACTCACAGACAGTGAGTACTGGTTACTAAGCCAAACATCTGTTGACTGTCACATTCATTATTATAGAGAGAATGGCTGTTACAGTTATTGTTATAGAGAGAATGGCTGTTATATTGTTATAGAGAGAATGGCTGTTACAGTTATTGTTATAGGGAGAATGGCTGTTATATTGTTATAGAGAGAATGGCTGTTACATTGTTATAGAGAGAATGGCTGTCACATTGTTATAGAGAGAATGGCTGTCACATTGTTATAGAGAGAATGGCTGTTATATTGTTATAGAGAGAATGTCTGTCACATTGTTATAGAGAGAATGGCTGTTAAATTGTTATAGAGAGAATGGCTGTCACATTGTTATAGAGAGAATGGCTGTCACATTGTTATAGAGAGAATGGCTGTCACATTGTTATAGAGAGAATGGCTGTCACATTGTTATAGAGAGAATGGCTGTCACTGTCATTGCTAAAGAGAGATAAAGTTAACTTGTTATGTAGATTAGAATTATCATTGATTTATACTGGCTGTTATATCAATGCTAGAGAGATTGGCAGTTATATCATTGCTCGAGAGGCTGGCTGTCACCACAAAAACACGAATTAAGTGGGAAAAAACAACCAGACCATCAATGCTTCAGGACAGAACTAGTGCAGGCACTAGATGAACTAATAGAAAATATCACACATTTATCACCATTATCATCTAAACCAGTACCAGAGACAAGTCACAGAATTATGGAACTAAAAACAGAAAAACCAGTAGTATTGAGCACCATTGAGTACACCAAACACCAATCCAGGAAAACATTCTGAAGAAACAATGAAGAGAAATAGACTGCCACCACATATAAGGAAACAAAAGCAACACAAAGACAAACAAAATTAACACCACCAAAAAAAACAATAACAACATAAAAAGGGAAAAAATAATATCAAATGCATCAAAGAAATTACCAACACTTCCAATGGGGATTTTCTGACCACCCCTTCACAGACTTAAGTGATAACTTATTTATACCTACGTACCTCTTTTACCAGTGCCATAGAGAAAAAAAATTAACAATCCAGGCCCATTAAAAATCACCAGGGACAACACCAGAAACAACAACACTAGAAGATAAGCAAGACGGCTAATTTATGATCACACCAGCTGACCAGCAGGTGAGTGATCCATGGATCTCTGGATAACTCACAGCCTTTGCCACTCAGATAACCAAAGTATGCCAGTAGTGGATGGACCAGCAACTTTCATCAATCTGTCATCTGTACTATCTACATTTCTCTGCTCCACCCTGTCCTTCTTCATCCTTAATCTACCAGCAGAGATGTCTCCTCGCAGCAGACTGTGAAATCAGCACAAGCTGCCATATCCCAAAATAATGTCAAAAAGTGTTGACAACTAGTTTGTTCAGTTTGTATTCATTTACATGTTGGGTGTACATACATGCGGTTTGACATACACAAATGTATATTTTATTTATCCTCCTTATTTGTACAGTGGAACCCCGCTATAACATGCCCTGTGGTAATGCGAATTCGGATATAATGTGGCTCCCAAAATTTCGTATATTCATTCGCACATATTGCAAAACCCCACATTAACGTGATCCCACTATTAATGCGATCCAATTTTATGGACCCCAATTATCGCATTATAGTGAGGTTTCATTCTGTGTGGTTTGACATATATAACTGTTTTCCCCATACATTATTTGATTTATCCCTTATTGTTATTTGTGTCCTCTGGCATATGCAAGATAACTTTGTAATTATTATTTGTTTTCTAAAAACTGTATAAAGATTGTCACATAGATACTGATTTGTGGTTTGATGTAATATTCAAATTCTCTACAGTTTTTATTTTGTTTTCCCCTTCAGGCATATGTGTGGTTAGACATTATGTAGAATGAGCACCCTAAATGGCACTTTTTATTTATTCCCCTTAGGTGTATGTATGGTTGGATGCTCTTGTCAACTACCTCACTGTTGCTGGCTACCCTGACAACACAGATGTGATGTGCTGGCCTCCAGCTTGTCATGTCATAGGTAAAGATATTTTAAGGTAAGTCATCTTATGTAAGCCTCACAGGTCATAGGTAAAAACATTTTGCTAAGTCTGTCTAAAGTTAATCTGTCATATGTATAAGAACATTTTAATACAAACTAATTTAAAGATAAACTGTCATGTCACAAGTAAAGGCTTTTTAAAATAAACTTGTCTAATGCAAGATAATCACATCATATTTAAGAACATTTAAAAATAAATCTAAAGGTCACAGGTAAGACATTTTAAATTCAATTTCTCAAGGTATATTCTCATGTTATAGGTTAGGGCTTATAAACTGATGAAAAAAGTAAGTCTCTCTTGTCATACATAAGGACAGTTTAAGATAAAATAGTCAAAGGTGAGCTGCATTGTTGGTAAAGAAATAATTTTGTTAAAGGTAATACATAATCTTGTTATAGGTAATGACACAATCTTGTTAAAGGTAATGACATAATCTTGTTAAAGATAATACATAATCTTGTTATAGGTAATGACACAATCTTGTTAAAGGTAATGACATAAGATAAGTGTAAAATGTGAACTGTAATGTTCTAGATAAGTACATAATCTTATAAGTAATGACATAATTTTGATAAAAGAAATGACATTTTAAGATATCAAGTAAATGTGAGCTGCCATGTTATAGATAATAATATCTTAAGTTCGGCTAGTCAAAAAGTCAGCCTATCAGGTCCATAGGTAAAAAAATCTTATGTAATCCAATCTAAGGACAACATGTCAGTTTGTAGGAAAGTTCATTGTAAAATATGCAAGGATGTTTTAATGGACATTGTCAACAGTAAATCTGTGAAAAGTACATTTGTTTTAATAAAGATATCCTTCTTAAAAGTCAACACTATTAAAAATTCTTGTTTGTATATTAATTAACACTAATTCATGTAAGATGTAGGTACAAAGTTTGACTTGTATTAGTTGACATACTAAAGTTGTACTAGTTGACATACTAAAGTTATTTTAGTTGACATACTAAGGTTGTTCTAGTTGACATACTAAAGTTGTTCTAGTTGACATACTAAAGTTGTTCTAGTTGATGTACACCAATAGCCTTGTTGAAATATTTGTGGCAGCTGATAATACAGAAAAACATATTAACATTTCCAGACTTACAAGTTGTGCAAGAGTTGTGCTTTTTACTTATGGAGTTTTTCTTTTTCAAGGAAACTTTTATTTAATGCTAAAGCTCTTGGTTGTATGATTGAAAAATATTTTCTTAACCATTTATGACCTTCATTGTATTTTAATTTTCTTAATACAGGAGCATTTGTTATATTTTATAATTTGTAGATCTGTCATTGTCTGAAGTGCACTGATGTCTTGAATGTTGGGCTTCAAACATTTGCAGATAACAATATTGAATATGAAAGAGGCGGTGTTAAAAGTGTTAAAAGTTATAAATGTTTATTTATAAATCTCATTTATATTCTGCATGCAGGTTTCATGCTGTGTATTGGCCAGCCTTCCTGTTTGCTGCTGGCCTACAGCCGCCATCTTCCATTCTGTGTCATTCCCATTGGTTAGTGGATGGACACAAGGTATGGCTTAAGATGAACACAGTTTGACTGCAGGTGGTCAATAGATAATATGGGCACACAATTTATCTTAAGGTTGGACACAAAATGTGACTTACACAGTTTAATTTCAGATGATCACAGTACATGACTTAAAGGTTCCAAACAAGGTGTGAGATTAGGACATGGTATGAGATTTAAGATGATATGTCCAAGCTGTGACTTTAATGAGAATAAAAGGTATGACAATTTGGACAGGCACAAGGTATCACTTAAAGTGGACATGCATGAAATATGATTTGAAATGGACACAAGATGGATTCAAAGTTTTACTTAAGGTGGGCATGCACAAGATATTACTTAAGGCTTACAATTGGCAAATATAAGATAGAAATTTGTATTGATATAAATGATATTACCTCCCCTTTAGTATAATTAATAAGGCATAGACATTGTGTATATGACTGCTCCTTGAGCACTTGCTAGATGCTTTTCTGATGACCATGACTGTTTGCATCATTATTAAAAACAGTGGTCAAATTAAGCTTAACTGTTTGACACAATGCCATATAGGATTGTTTACATTACCTATTACAAACACAGTGGTCATATTTCACTGGCACAGTAGCTGATGTGATTATTTACAGTACCCATTACAAACACAGTGGTCAAATTAAGCTTGACTGTTTGACACAATGCCTTATGATTATTTACAGTACCTATTACAAACACAGTTGTCAAATCAAACTTAACTGTTTGACACAATGCCTGATTTGGATCGAATCGTTTATTTAACTTGTACTTGTATGTCTTTAGAAGTTCTATCTTACTTTTTTTTTTGTTGAAATAATTATTTTAAAAAAATAACTTTCTACAAACATCACCATATTATATCCTTTATAAAACACACCATGGTTACAGAGAATTAAATAACACACCACCATTATAGAGAATTAAATAACATATTTGTATGCACATTAGTATATAGGTTAATGGAAACTGTATTACCTGTATCTAATTGCTACTGTGTTTGTGTGTGTGTGCGTGCGTGCGTGCATGCATTTTGTTGGTGTCGGGGGGTGGGGTGGGAAAAGGTGACAGCTCGGAAGACAAGGGTGGTCACAAATATGAGAAATAAGTAGAAGACAGATATTTTAAAGCTTGTAAAAAAAATTGTTATATTGGAAGAGGGAGGGTGGTCTCAGATACTAGAAATAAGTAGAAGACAGCCCTGTAAAAAAAAAAAAGAGGTTTTTATATTGGAAGAGTGAAGGTGATCTCAAATACTAGAATACCAGAAATAAGTAGAAGAGATGCTTAAGCCTGTGAAAATATGTTGAAAGAACGAGGATGGATAACAACAAATAGGTAGAAGACATAGGTATGTTCAGGCCTGTGAAAAAAGTTGGCTTACATTTTACCTAAGCCTTTTTCCACTTTGTATCAAAACAGAAAAATCAAACAAGAAAGAAAATAATGCCCAAAGTTGAGACTAGTGATTAAAAATAAACAAATCAAGGGTTGCACCTCCCTACATATATTTTTGAAGCATATTTAACATAGACACTTTGTTGTTGTAGATCTTGGGGAACAACCCTAAAAAATTGTAGCAATGAGTAACTCGAAGTTTGTTATGACAACCTGCTAGTGAAAGAATGCCAGCAGTGAGTGTGTAGGGGGTTGACAATGACAACAACTGCTAAAATCATATAATGATAGGTTAGGATAAACATTAAGAACTGATTATATATGTCTTTGTCATAATAATAAGAAATACTTTGGTTTTATTATTTCTTTTTTAAACACAATAATTGCAGTTTTTATGAAAGCATTTTAACGAATTTATAAATTTCTGAATATGTCTGACTGGGCCTCTTATTTTACTGAACATCTGATTTAAACTAATTTCAGTCTAATATTTGCAGACTTTCATGTATATATTTTACAGATTGACTCACCTTATGTTTTATATACTTTTTTCACACTATCAGAAAAGTTCTGGTCTGTATTCCAGTGTTCTTGATAAAGTGAGAAACATGCATAACAGTCTAAATAAATCAGTGTTTAGTTAAAGATACAACTGCCAGTTAATTATTCTTCCAAGATCATTTCTCTGCTATTTGTTTATATTTTATTTGCCTTAATGCCTGTTAAATGTATATATTTTGTTTGCCTTAATGCCTGTTAAATGTACATATTTTGTTTGCCTTAATGCCTGTTAAATGCCTATATTTTGTTTGCCTTAATGCCTGCTAAATTAACTTATCATTATGGTTCATCAATTAAAATATTTCTTCTTTCTAATTTTGCTGGCTTCTTTTTTTAAAACTTGTGGCAGTTGTTGATTTAGGTGCATCTAGTTATTAATCATTTGCTCATCTTGTATCTCCTATATATTATCAGTATTTTTCATTTTGTAAAACTGTTTAAAAGGAAAGCCAAGTGGAGTATAATAAAATTATATATTTAAAAAATATGAAAAAAAATGAAATATGAAAAAAAAATATCCATTTGTATTTTTGTTGTTGTAGATGTCCAAAAGCAGAGGAAATGTAGTGGACCCCATGAATAGGATTGATAAGTACTCTGTTGATGGGCTTCGCTATTTTTTGCTGAAGGAAAGTTCCATCAGTTCAGATGGCAGTAAGTACATGTTTTGGTTTGAAGCTATGTTAGATTTGACATCGACACAGAATTGTCCATAGGCATGCATAATTATCTTTCCTTATTTTCATTCTTAAAGGGTACTTTAAAAAAAATCTCAGTGGTGAGTACTGCTTACAGGACATCACAAAGAAAAACATTGTGAGAGATTTTATGAGTCTTCCAAATTCAATGTATGCAAGGAATCAAGGGTAGAACAGAGCCACATTTCTTATATATGTTGACTTGCTTCATAATTCTTTGCCTTTATAATAGCAGGGAAAGCTTTATTTTATGGTCTGTCAACTAGTCTCAATACTTTGTTTTTTAATAGCAGTGAGAACTACATTTAAATATCTGTTGAAATGTTTTGTAATCCATCATGTATAGGCACCTCAGTTTGCTTCCAGATCTTTGTATGACTGTTGACCATTCTTAATTTGCAGTGCAGTTGTATTGGAATGCCTTTCTTTTGTCTGGTTTCGCAAACTTCACTGGTGAAACAAAATGATGGAAGAAGAGAGATAAGTCATTCTAAATTTAGAAATCTTTGGGGGTTTTCTTTGTTACAGATTACAGTGATTCAAGAGCCATAGAGCGAATCAATAGTGACCTAGTTAACACCCTGGGCAACCTTCTGAACCGGGTAACGGCACCTTCCATCAACAAACACCAAGAGTTTCCTCCTCTTGATGAAAACTTGGATTTACTCAACTTTGTTTCCCAGAAAGATGTGGACATGTATTACTCTTTATATCAGCTTCCAGGTTGTGTATTTTTGTTGTTGTTGACATTATAAAATTATGTTAATTGTTACTCATCTTACATTTTTTATTTTAATTTAATAGAATGTTATTTGGGGTAGAGATTAGTTCTTTTTGCAGATTTAAAAAAAAAATTCTAGAAAGTTATTTATTAAGTTAATTTTTGTTTGCAATAAATACTTTTTTTTTTTATTTAAAGGCAAAATTTACATATATATATATATATTTTATCAATTTAATACAAAAGTGTTGACATTTGACCTGGAATTTTTACTTCTCTTAAAAACAATTACTCTAGTGTCATTTTTGCAATCTTTTTATACTTACCAGTTTATACATTTTTCACATTTGTATGCGTGGTCACACCTCAGAATGATAAAAGCATCTGAATAGTTACCAAAAGATGAATTCCACAGATTTTTGATATTCAATCCAAAATTGTAGAGAGTTGAGGTTTTCTCGAAACATTTCCAAAGATGTCAACTTGATCAGCCATCATGGAGATTTGAGGTTTTCTCTAAAACATTTGAACATGACAGACAACATGATCAGAAAGTGTGGAAAGTGACATTTTCTCCTAACATTGGAACATGATCAGAAAATGTGGAGAGTTGAGATTTTCATTAAACATTGGAATGTGACAAATAACATGATTAGAAAATTTGGAGAGCTGAGATTTTCACTAAATATTGGAATATGACAGACAACATGATTAGAAAGTCCATAGAAAGTGACATTTTCTTCTAACATTGGAACATGATAGACAACATGATCAGAAAATGTGGAGAACTGAGACTGTGTATATGTTGAAGAGAGACAGAGGACTGTGTACATGTTGACAGAAGAGAGACAGAGGACTGTGTACATGTTGACAGAAGAGAGACAGAGGACTGTGTACATGTTGACAGAAGAGAGACAGAGGACTGTGTACATGTTGACAGAAGAGAGACTGAGGACTGTGTACATGTTGAAGAGAGACAGAGGACTGTGTACATGTTGACAGAAGAGAGACAGAGGACTGTGTACATGTTGAAGAGAGACAGAGGACTGTGTACATGTTGACAGAAGAGAGACTGAGGACTGTGTACATGTTGAAGAGAGACAGAGGACTGTGTATATGTTGACAGAAGAGAGACAGAGGACTGTGTACATGTTGACAGAAGAGAGACAGAGGACTGTGTACATGTTGACAGAAGAGAGACAGAGGACTGTGTACATGTTGACAGAAGAGAGACAGAGGACTGTGTATATGTTGACAGAAGAGAGACTGAGCACTGTGCTAAGTATAAATGATGTAATTTGATTTTTGGACAGGCTTTGATCAAAATAAAATGTTCACATTTGAACATCCCTTGCATAAAGCATAGTAAAAATGCATATCTTTAATAAATGCTTATGAATAGTGAATAATTTTAAGAAACAAATTTGGAAGAAAATTAAGCCAAATGATTAAAATCTAAACCTCATCTTATTACAACAATCATTAAATTATGTATTCTACTTTGCTGCTTACTTTTTATTAAACAGAGTGCACACTTTACAAGTCCCTTAAGTACATATGCAAATTACAATCCTTATTTATTTCTTTTACAGACCAGGTGAGTGAGCTCTATGATGACTTTGCATTTTCTCGAGCAATTGACATCTTGCTGATTCACATTTACTGGACAAATTCTTTAGTGCAAGCACACCAACCATGGAAACTGGTCAAGTCCAATGATGCCACTTCTCAGCAACATTTGCAGCTCATTTTGCATGTTTCTATGGAAACAATGCGAGTGTGTGGCATTCTCCTTCAGCCAGTAATACCATACTTGGCATCCAGCCTTCTCACAAGGCTCGGCATTTCACCCATGTTGCGTGAAGTTCAACATGTGAGCAAAGATAGATTAAAAATTGGACGTCCACTTAAAGATAAAATTACATTACTCAAAAGAATTCAAAGTGAACAGTAGGCAGATTATTTTGGAGGTGAAAGTAGTTCATTTGTGTATATATAAAAAAATGAAATAATTGGATATGTGGTGTCAGACGAATGCTTATATATGTGTCTGTATGTTTACTTGTATCCATCCATTGACCAAATGACTATATTTGTTTACTGTGACTATATTTGTTTACTAAGTGTGATGCTTGGAATAGTTTAGCATTAGGCGCTAGACATTAGTAAATAATCCTGACCACTACTATTTTTATGTTTTATATTTCAAAACTATAAGTGAAATATGGTGGTCACTGTTTGACACTATTGATTATTGCTATTTGAGTAATGTGAAAATTGTATGTTATTATTTGCTAAGTGCTTTGAACTGATGCATGAATGTAAGTGTAAAGTGATACTTTTAAAATGATACAATGCATGAATGGAAGTGTACAGTGTTATGTGTCCAGTATTTATTTATAGACCCTGTTTCAGAATTTAGAATTTATGTTAATTTAAAATTCGTTCCTCCTATTCTGAAACAGATTGGCTGCTCAAATTCACACTTCAATCTGATCAAATTTAATGCTTGTAGTTTAAGCCAACAAATTCATAGACAGGCAAACTTGTGTACAAAGCACGGACTGGGAAACGTTAAACAATTATAGTTAATTATGCATTCAATCTCCTTTTTCTCGACTCATTCGCCCCCACCCAATCCTATTGGTCTATTTGCATAAATAACCAACTACAATAATTGATTAACAAGGTAAAAATGAATTTAATAAAATTTAACAAATAACAAAAGATATTCAAGATTCAGACGATATTAAGTCTCCTAATACTATGCTATTTGTCTAACACACGAAGTGTTCGAATAGATTGCAGATAGAGTTTATTTTGTTCAAGTACACCAGTCTTTGCACTTAGCTGGTTATCGAAATAGCGACGATAAATGAAGCACGTGGTCCCCAACGAAATTCCTGTTGGATTACTGGACTCAACGGCCTAGTTATCACCAACTTGGTCGACAGTCTTTCATTAATTACACCCCTCTTCTGAATCGCATCAGGAGTTCAGACTCAGCCAATTTCTAGACACCAATTGAAGCAGTATACAGGCCGGTTCACTGGGCGGTGAATTTTACGACGATGAAGAAAGATCAAGATGTCAGACGGAATACATCAGACAAAGACCAAGATCGAGAGACCAAGGAAACCCGCTCTTGTTCAATTCAACAGTATGATTAGCAGCAGGCCCTCACGTGATTCACGGAATTTCAGATGACTTAGACGCTCGCATCGGTCTGCCTTTTCCTTGTGAATGCAGGTCTATAGCGCGATCAGAGTATTTAAAGGAATATACGAATTTATGGCGCGAATTATTTGTCACGTGATAACACTTGGTTCGACCTACAATCGGCCATTGTCTTAAATGTTACATAACTGGAATGAGTTTTCTCTCCCTTATGAATAAGGTGTGTGTATCAGAGCATGACGATTACATGACGATTACAAAGAACTGCATCCAAACAAGAAAAAATAACAAATTTAAACGAAAGCGGGTTAAGAGGTCAAGTATAATTTGTCTTAACTCTGCTACATACAGTACACATAAAATGATACCTTTTAAACAACATAACACATTAATGTAAGTGTATACAGTACACATAAAATCGATGTAATACATTAATGTAAGTATACAGTACTTACAAATATAAGTATACAGTACTTAAAATGATACCTTTAAAACAACATAATGCATCAATTAAATGTATAGTATACATGAAATGTTACCTTTAAAATGATGTAATACATTAATGTAACTATATAATACACTTAAAATGATACCTTTAAAACAACATATGCACCAATGTAAGAAAATAGTATACATGATAATGATAATTTTAAAACGATGTAATAAGTCAATGTAAGTGTATAGTACACATAAAGTGATACATTTAAAATGACATAATGGTTCCTTAATGAAACATATTATGTGAAGTGCAGTAGTCTGATAAGTTAAAACGTTTTATTTATTCTTCAAAACAGACTGCAGTGACCTGTATAAAATGTATCTTAAAAACCGGTTTTAATGACTTCCAGGGAAATAATTTGGTGTGAACAGTTGCTTTAAGATAGATTAGTATATATGGGCATCACTATATCTGGTTCTTTGGGGATTTTCTTTTTTATGTTTCTAACTGAAGGTTAAAGCTATTTACAGTAGGATTTGTACATGAACCTCAAAAGGTTTTTCTCATATCTCTTTTAAACTGTAAGTTAAGCTGTTTACAGTAAAATTTGTACAAGATCCAAAAAGGTTTTTCTCATATCTCTTTAAACTGAAGGTTAAGCTAGTAGAATTTGTACAAGACTCTCAAAAGGTTTTTCTAGTATCACTTTTAAACTGAAGTTTAAGCTAATAGAATTTGTACATGATGTTCATAAGGTTTTTCTCGTATCTCTTTTAAACTGAAGGTTAAACTATTTACAGTATGTATATACAGCTGTGTGTGTGTGTGTGGACAGCGATGCTAGTTTTGAATCGCGCAGTGCACTGTTGCCCCTCGGCTGTAGTAAAGTATAACATGTGTGTTACATTTTTGATAGCCAGTTATTATATTATGTATTTATTAAGCAAAGTTAATGTTTATGTATTCTAATAGTTAGTGGGATGTAGTTTATATTTATATAATTTTGTAAGTCAGTTTATATTGTTTTCTTAGTGTATTCTATGATTTATGTGTGTGTACATGGTTTTCTCCTATCAGAGGGATATAGTTATTTATTTTATTTGATAATTTATGTTGTAAATTATATTATAAGAAAGCATTGTATTCAGAGAGTATTTATTGTAGTATTTTTTGATAGTTAAAGTGTTATATAATTCTAGGTAGTTTAGAAGGAATTTATGTTAGAACAAAGAAAGTATGTTAGCACAGAAGAACCAGTTTAGTGGCAGTTTTAGTCTCAGTGCCAGAATTGTCTAGTGGAGTCCCCTTTGCCACCCGGACTTTTTAGTTATATAGCAGGTTACCGTGTGTGAAAGTGTGGTCAAACGATAGATAAGAGTGGTCTTGGAAAGGCTTGTGTTGATGCAAACATTTAGAGCCAGTGGTCGAGAGATGATGAAAAGGCTTGTTTTCATGCAACTGTGTAGCCGGAGCGAGAGGAAGAGTTGTCTTTGAAAGGCGTGTTCCGATGCCACTATGTATGCTGAGAGAGAGAGAGAGAGACAGTATTTGGCGGTATCGCTGGAATAAAGAGTACATATAAATGTAAACATGGTGTTCGTGTTACTCTCTGTTGCTGCCGTAGCCATGTATTGTCTCGTCATCTTCATTTTTCCATCATCTCCTCGCATCCTGGGGTGACCCATAATAATAACAACACCACACCCCATCACAAGTAGAATTTGCACATGACCCTTAAAACGTTTTTCTCATATCTAAGACTAAGCTGTGTTGAATACAACATATTGTGAAATTAATCATTCGTAATCCTTATTTAATAAGAAATGGTTGTAAATATGTGTTTGTGCAAGTATTTGTTCTGTATATTATTGGACAACAAACATCTTATTCACCTGTGTGCAGAGCAAACTGACAAAAAAATACTAAACAGTAAAGCGTGAAAATGTACTTATAAATATAAATATGCATCATATGGCAGAAAATCAACAGTGTGTAGTGTATTCTTACACTGCTCCCTGCCTCTATCATGGTAGGTCATGGAGGTTTATAATTAGTAGACCATGAGGTTCAAATCCTACACAGAAAGAAAGGCTGCTTATTCCTTGTAAAATATAATCACGGAACAGATGCTCAGTTTCCAGTTTATGCATACTTAACTACATTCTCCCTCACATTCAAGTCTCAACTTACAGTATTTATTAGCCTGATACACGCACACAGCATAATAAATACAGCATATCAGTTTTATGAACAGGTTCACTAGAAACAATGTAAAGTGTTTAACATACTACATATAAGCATTATAGTTCACAATTTGTAGAAATAGTAGTTTACTCACTTAATACATCTCTACGTAAAATACAAGTATAAAGCATCAATAGCAAAATTGCATGAAATATTTCTAAGTTAATTCTCTCTCAACCAGTCAGTTAACTACCATTAAGCAAATGGCCAACTTTCAAGACCAGACTTCTTACCACACCAATTTCAAGTGATTAGACAATAGGAAAAAGCTAATCATCCAGTTGGAACTGGTTTGCATTACATCATCAATTTCTAGCATATTCTCAACTCAAGTGTTTACTGTAACTCTGACACATACAAAAGTACCATCATAAGGAGTACCCAAGGTCGGGTAATTTCGACAATTTATATAACAATTAAGTTTTAAAATAGGATAAGCAAATTTACTCCACCACACCCTAACGGGGCCTAAAGCTTATTTTTCTTCCAGTGTCTCTTGTTACTGCTAAAAGTGGCATGTTCTTGGGTATTGCAGTATGTTGTCGAATCGACAAATCAAAACATTATCTAAAGTTCTAAACCCATCATACCATCAATCTAATCGTTTAGACATATTACTAAACCGATTTTCCAGCCAACCGAAACTGCACGTGATTGTCACATGCTCGCAGCGCGTGCCCGCAGTGTCCTTGCATATGGCCAGACGATTCTCTGATTACAGATAGCGTCAATTCAGTGTTGATGACAAGAACAACTTAAACAAATCGATACTGCGATTGATTTTGTTTGGATGCTTCTGATGAAAGCTTCATAAAATTCAGTAGAGCTCCTTTCCAAATTGTCTGGCAATATTGCTACACATCTCTTGACATGTCTGATTATTCTGGCAATATTGCTACACATCTCTTGACATGTCTGATTATTCTGGCAATATTGCTACACATCTCTTGACATGTCTGATTATTCTGGCAATATTGCTACACATCTCTTGACATGTCTGATTATTCTGGCAATATTGCTACACATCTCTTGACATGTCTGATTATTCTGGCAATATTGCTACACATCTCTTGACATGTCTGATTATTCTGGCAATATTGCTACACATCTCTTGACATGTCTGATTATTCTGGCAATATTGCTACACATCTCTTGACATGTCTGATTATTCTGGCAATATTGCTACACATCTCTTGACATGTCTGATTATTCTGGCAATGTTGCTACACATCTCTTGACATGTCTGATTATTCTGGCAATGTTGCTACACATCTCTTGACATGTCTGATTATTCTGGCAATATTGCTACACATCTCTTGACATGTCTGATTATTCTGGCAATGTTGCTACACATCTCTTGACATGTCTGATTATTCTGGCAATATTGCTACACATCTCTTGACATGTCTGATTATTCTGGCAATATTGATACACATCTCTTGACATGTCTGATTATTCTGGCAATATTGCTACACATCTCTTGACATGTCTGATTATTCTGGCAATATTGATACACATCTCTTGACATGTCTGATTATTCTGGCAATATTGCTACACATCTCTTGACGTGTCTGATTATTCTGGCAATATTGATACACATCTCTTGACATATCTGATTATTCTGGCAATATTGCTACACATCTATTGGCGTGTCTGATTATTCTGGCAATATGATTAAGTCATATTTCTTGACGTGTCACATGGTAATTCTCACCGACTGGCCCACAAGGAAAGAAAGACTGTGCTCATTTATTTTCTTCTTCTAAAAGCTACACAACCATATCAACTCAGAGCATATTTTAGAAAATCTCAACAATTATATTTGTTATTGCCAAGTGTACTTGTTTGTCAGCTCAGTGTTGTCTCTTACGCTAACGAACTGAAAGCAGATCGTTAAGAATTCAGGCAGGCAAAGAGAGAAAGGCATTTAATCTAATTCTCAAGATTCACATCTGTAATTTAGTTAATGTGATCTTTAGGTTCAAAACAATGGTAAGAGCCTGCGTTTAAAAAAAAATAAAGGGAAAGGAAAAGAAAAGATTAGAACAAATTGTCAATATTAATTGGAAACTTTTAGTAAGATATTTTTAATAAAAAAAAAAAAGTCCTTTCATTTATCAAGAATACCATTTGCATCATTGACGAATATCTCCATTCAGACTCAGTACAATGTCTTGTTTTTCCACAATCCAGGGAATTGGATGAACTAAAGTAATACCTGTCATACTGATGTTTCAAGTGACCCCCCCATCACCACCCCATTCAACTATCTCTCTCACTTACGCACACACATGCACACACACACACACACACACACACACACACATATATATGTGGATATACATAATAGATTAGACACACAACATACACACACACAAGCACACACACACACACACACACACACACACACACACACACACACACACACACACACACATATATATATATGGAGACACATATACACACACACATATATATATGTGGATATACATAATGGATTAGACACACACACATACACACACAAGTACACACACACACACGATAATTTATGTTGCTCTATTTTTATAAATAATGTTTTATCTAATGCAGTCTGCTTGCTCTTAACCGTTATCCTTTCCAGTGATGCACACCGAAGAGAAATAAGAGAAATTGTTTTTCTCACAGGCAGGTGTTTGTGCCGCACGCTTTTATCCATCCGTCTTGTGGACGGCTTGCAAATGTTTTGGTTTTTTTTTAAAAATTTCCCGCTGCACTGTTAGTGTCGTACCGACGTCAGATTTTCCACTGGGACACTGAAAAGACCAGCCATATCCAGCTGTAAAGGACTTATTAGTAAATATTCTTTGTAAAGGAGTTATTGTAAAATAATATACGTCTGATTATGACTAAGAAGTGAAGTGCATTAAGAAGAAATGTCTGATCAATTAGTATAACTGTCTGATCGATTACTAGAACTACCTGATAAATTATTAAAACTATCTGATAAACTCTCTGATCAATTAATAGAATTATCTGACTGTTTAACTGAGGAATTACTAGAATTATCAGATTGTTTAGCATAACTGATGAATTACTAGAAATATCGATTATATGAACACTCTGACAAGATCAAAAGTTTACTGTTTAACAACCTTATGTCGAAGATCTTAAATAGATATTACTGTTTAACAACCTTATGTCGAAGATCTTAAACAGATATTACTGTTTAACAACCTTATGTCAAAGATCTTAAATAGATATTACTGTTTAACAACCTTATGTCAATGAACTTAAATAGATATTACTGTTTAACAACCTTATGTCAAAGATCTTAAACAGATATTACTGTTTAACAACCTTATGTCGAAGATCTTAAATAGATATTACTGTTTAACAACCTTATGTCAAAGATCTTAAACAGATATTACTGTTTAACAACCTTATGTCAAAGAACTTAAATATACATTACCGTGGCAAGAACGTACAAAAAGAATTATTAAATGACTGTGTGAAAGTCGCTTATTTATTATGACTAGATATACTGTTTAACAAACTTCCTATATATTTTTACCAGATATAATGTATAACAAACTTCCTATATATTTTTACCAGATATAATGTATAACAAATTTCATATATATTTTTACTAGATATAATGTTTAACAAATTTCCTGTATATTATGACTAGATAAATTGTTTAAGAAATTTCCTCTATATACTCATTAAATAGAGGAAATTACTTAAAGAGTAAAATATTATTTATTATGTATTCTGTATTAATTTTTATCCAGAATTTATTTCTGTGAACTTTCTATCTTTTAACTGTCTGAATGTTATTTGGGTCTAGTAATCTGTAAGAACTAAAAGGCACGTGACTAACGTTAGGTCGTAATGCCGTCAGGGAGAAGTGAATTAGCCCATGATTCTGACTGAGTAAGATTATTCATTTGCAACTGATCCTAACTTCTGACAGACTAGATGTTAAGCAGATGCTTGTTAGGGATGTTAAATTGGACATGGGCATGACTTAAGGACAGCTTAAACCGATTTACAACTGGCAGGTCTGGTAGGACCTTCAAGTTTGCCATTGGGTACTAACTGACCAATCAGTATGATTTACAGTGCAACCTAGAATTTGTTGTTAGTGACAGAACTTCGAATAATCCTTCTACTCCTTTGAGACTTTGCTAGAAACAAAAGGTTTGAATCCCCCATTTGGAGTCCACGGGAAGGTTGCCAGTATATTGTAAGTACAAAAATTGCTAAGTTTTGTTAGGTTTTTATTTAAGTTAGATAAACATTGTAGATAATATTGTTATATTTTGTAAAAAGGCAGAAAGAAAATGTTTGATATATTTTGTAACAATTTTTATGTTGTAAAGTTCAATCAGTAGTTCAGCTGATAGATCTAGAAGTAGATTTAATTTATGTAATGAAACGTTAGGCTGATGAGTAGAGATAGAAATGAAGTCACAAAAAGATTTTTATGAAGGGACGAAATTAATATTTTGCTGTGAATTTTGGAACACACAGTTTATCATGTTCCTTGTTTGGCTGCATCAAGCACCCTCGTTCTTATACATTGTTCTGCCCTGCTGTTCTATGGCACGGACTGACAAAGTTCATTGATCCGAAACCACCCAGACAGAGCTATGGGTGTTGTTGACTAGGGACAAAACCCCAGTGATCACGGTCATGTATTTGTTAATTGACTATCTCTTCCTATGTACTGTTTGTGACGTCACTTGTCTTGCATGATTGTGCTGTATTCTACACGCATTACATGATAAAACTAATAATACTTGAATGTTACTGAAAGCATAGAAAAGAAGTTATTGATAATAATAGAAGCTAAGTTGAATGAGAAACATCTATTATCTTTCATCTCATTTGAACCGAGAGCAACTGTGAGTTCATACATCAACGCACCAAAAAATATGACTGATTAGTTCAGAGTATCAGATGCTTTTAGAATTTGTAGATTTTCCTTCGTCCTTGGTAAATGATTCTGTTCACTACTTTGTACTAGAGTTTTCTTAATGTATAATTAATTCCATTTATGCCATTGTGTATACAGTAAAGGGGGGAATATCTTTATATGCTATTAAATTCTTGTTACTTATTTTTTACATTCCGCACTTCTATGTGTATTTAATTGGAAGAAAATCTCGAGCATGTAAGTGGGAGCGATTGTGACGTAAGAAAGTTGGACCTAATGAGACTGAAAGTAAAATGTCTTGCATTACTGAAGGGGTGTTATTTCGGGCCAGCATTTACTCTGGATAGGTTAAATGTCTGGGTGAGAAACTGTCGAAAAGCCACAACTCTTTTGAACTAGTATTTCCTTAACAATTTAACCGCAGGTTCACAGGAAGATAAATTTATCTTAACTGGTTTTAAAATAAACCACTCCCTTGTTCGAGTGATCCTCACGTTAAAACTATCGCAAAATGTTTGATAGTGGTTTTACATATCATTACTAGATATAATATTTGACAGTGGTTTTACATATCAAATATTTGACAGTGGTTTTACATATCATTACTAGATATAATATTTGACAGTGGTTTTACATATCATTACTAGATATAATATTTGACAGTGGTTTTACATATCATTACTAGATATAATATTTGACAATGGTTTTACATATCATTACTAGATATAATGTTTGACAGTGGTTTTACATATCATTAATAGATATAATATTTGACAGTAGTTTTACATATTATTACTAGATATACTATTTGACAAATTTCCTGAATATTATTACGAGAGACACTGTTAGACAAATTTCCTTGAGATGAGGATATTCTGATAAGCAAATTCTGAAGACCTTTAGAAAATCATGCAATGGATTTAATAATATTGTAATATGTGCTGATGTTTGTAAAATGTTTAAGTCTCATGCCCAGTTTGTTTTTAATATTGAAAAAGTATTCAAGTCTTTTGCCGTTAACTTTTCTTTGGTAATATTTGCTAGCTTTGAAAAAAACATTATTCAGCCTTGCCCTTACAAATGAAAGTGGAAAATTTAAACATTAATGTTTGATGAAAAGAAATTACTAAACCCAAAACTTACAAATGAAAGTGGAAAATTAATGTTTGATGGGGAAAATATTATTAAGCTCAAGACTTAGAAAGAAAGTGGAACATTTAAACATTAATGTTTGATGTAAAGACATTATTCAGCCCCGCCCTTACAAATAAAAGTGGAAAATTCCAAGCATCCATATTCTTATAATTCGTCTTTTGATTTCATGAAGAACTTTTCAGATTACCTGAAGTAACTGACGATTATTTGTATTCCACCTACCCGGAACTCAAGCTTTGGTGGTGCCAGACCTGTAATTTAGACACTGAGAGTCTTATTCATAAATTATCTTTAAATTTAACGGAATGTAAACTTTCGCTCTTGACAAAGTATAACTTACAAATATTTCGACTGTCTAAATACGTAACACATTCTTGTCGTCTTTCTGCAAAGAACTCTCTAAAAATGATCAGAGGAAAGGAGGAATCAGATATGTTTCTTGAGGAACGCGCCAGTGTCGAGAAACTGAATTCGTTCAAGCAAACTGAAACATCATGGAAAGTTCCAGCACCGAGTCAGGTCAAACGGAAAACATATAATCCGGTTGACAAAGGGTGGTCCTGGGTTATTCTTGCTTGTAAGTATAGTCATAATTATTTTTGCTTGTAAGTATAGTCATAATTATTTTTGCTTGCAAATGCAACCATAATTAAAGTTTTTGCCTTTAACATAATCCATAGTAATTATTATTATCTTTTATAAGTGCAGCCATAATCATTATTCTTGTTTTTACGTACAACCATATTGTGGTGGAGTAAACTTGCCTATCCCTGTTTCTAAACTAAATAATTATATATATATTTGCTGCCAATATTAACATGACCCAACCTCGGGCACTGCTTATGATGATATTTTTGAGTTGAAGCAAACAACTCTAGTGGAGAATATGCCAGAACTTGCTGATGTAATCCAAACCAGTTCCAACTGGATGAGTAGTTTTTCTGACTAATAGTCTCACACTTGTTCATAACAATTTCATTAATGTGGATGGACCAAAAGTTATTTTGGATCATGTTGATGTCTGTGAATCCAGCGTTGTCATTGAACTTTTCAGTAAACGTGCTACTGTAAGTTAATTCTGGTGAATTCCCTTCAGGAGCCAATAAGGCGAAAATTGAGGCTTAAGTTTGGTCTAAAGAATTCATGAAAGTTTTATTTTAAACATTCCTCATGGAGCGTACATGAAGACTCAGGAACATTCCTCCTGATGTGCTTGATAGCGCATACAACCTTCTGGATGGTTTTCCACTGCATGCTTTGTGAGCGCATTGAAGATTCTGGAACAGTTGTATAATGTACCTAGAAGGGGTGCATGGAACCCTCACCTAAATAAGAAAGACAGTGACTTGTTACAAAACCGTGATTGTCAACACGTGCTAGTGACGGCCACCATCATTGAAAATTATGTACATTGACTATAATTATCTCTTTTGAAACTCCACTCTCATTTCTATGATGAATTATTTCTATGAACTTGATTTTATATATATGTAATTGTAACTGCTGCTAGGATAAACTGAATGATTAATTTATCTAGCGTTAATCGAACATTGTTGTGAAGTGATGTAAATGTCAACACTCTTTTAATTATATTCAAATGTTGTATATTTGATTGTTGGTTTAATACATTTATTGTTAAATTTATTGACCTTCTTACACATATATTAACACTTATGTTGGAGTAATAGTGGGTGGATGGGGGCTCGTTAAATATAAATAAGAGGCGGATTTTTATTACTAATTTGGTAAGAAGTTTCCACCTACAAAAAAACATTATGTGAC
The DNA here is from genome assembly GCA_028829895.1 of Sinotaia quadrata. Taxonomy (NCBI): domain Eukaryota; kingdom Metazoa; phylum Mollusca; class Gastropoda; order Architaenioglossa; family Viviparidae; genus Sinotaia; species Sinotaia quadrata. Next base: position 118,905,232 of record CM054177.1, on the reverse strand, counting down.
AGTAAATCTTGTTATTGTGTACAGAGTAGAGTTTTACGTCACCCTTATAATCGGACATGTGAGAGACAGGTTAGTCCTGTGAGAGAATTATAATTATTAATAACTATAAAGTAGAATTCTCATTCACTTGTAATGTGATGTTAATTAATAAATAATAACCATAACGAGTGAAGGGTGCCCAGAGAGATGTCACAATATTATCTATCTATCTATCTATCTATCTATCTATCTATCTATCTATCTATCTATCTATCTATCTATCTATCTATCTATCTATCTATCTATCTATCTATCTATCTATCTATCTATCTATCTATCTATCTATCTATCTATCTATCTATCTATCTATCTATCTATCTATCTATCTATCTATCTATCTATCTATCTATCTATCTATCTCTGTGTGTCTGTCTGTCTCTCAAATCATATATATGTATATAATGTGGTCAGATATATGTAGTTTTACACTAGTGACACGAAGCCACTTCCAGTCATATATATGTATGTAATGTGGTCAGATATATGTAGTTTTACACTAGTGACACGAAGCCACTTCCAGTCATATTCTAATGTCGTCGGATAAAGGCAGTTTTATATGACAGCAAGTACGTCACCGAAAATTATTCTTTGGAAACCTTCTCAAGGTACACGACATATCGTCAGCCATTAATTTATTCATAAAAGAAGATCCAAGAATTATCACGATGCCATTTAAAGATTATAATTGGTTTTGCAGGTCTTTTTGGAAATCAGATGTTGTGTATTGGCTTTCTGCGCTCATTCGGCATTCTTTTCGTCGCCATTAAAGACACATACCACCCTCCGGCGACCATCGTCTTTCTCATTGGGGGCATCCAAGGTGCAGCGTTCAGCTTGACTGGTGAGATTCTGCTTCATCGGAACTGACTTTCAGCCTGCTTTTCTTGGATGTTTTTGTCCAGTCTTTTGTGCTGTCTACTCTCAATGTCACATTTCATGCGCCAGTGCTCAACGTTTTTGTCTAGACTTTTGTGCTGTGTACACATTTAATGTGGCAATGTTCAATTTTAAAATTATTTTAAACTTGCCACTCCCACCTTCATAGTTAATGTAAAGATTGTTAGTGTTTCGTCCACTCCCAGCTTCATACTTAATGTAAAGGTTGTTAGTGTTTCGTCCACTCCCACCTTCATAGTTAATGTAAAGGTTGTTAGTGTTTCGTCCACTCCCAGCTTCATACTTAATGTAAAGGTTGTTAGTGTTTCGTCCACTCCCACCTTCATAGTTAATGTAAAGGTTGTTAGTGTTTCGTCCACTCCCACCTTCATAGTTAATGTAAAGGTTGTTAGTGTTTCGTCCAGCGTTGTAGATTACGAATTCATAATACATTTAGTCTATCGTTTTTTTATTTCCCGTCTTTGGCGCAATGGTCTCTTGACGTTGCAGTTCATGTGATCGTGTTTACATGTTTTGTCCAGTCTTTGGTACATCTAGCCAGTGTTTACACATTCTAATATGCCGACTATATACATTCTGCTTCACGTATCATATCTATTTTTTCCTGCAGAACTTCTGCTGAGTTTAATGTGTCAAGATCTTGTTCCTGTCAGCACTAGTAACCTTTAAATTGTATTATAATATTATGGCCGTGACGTTCTCTTCTTTTTGGCATCATGGCCTACAACGCTAATGAACGGAATTAATGAAAATGAAAATGAAACGATGGTAATCGATGCTAATGATTGATCGCCAATGACTAGCGTTAACTGGCGAAACATTATTTTGTCTCCGTTCATTAGCGTTGAAGGCCATTAAGTCTCAGTGTTTCTGTTCATTAGCGTTGAAGATTATAACGTCACTGTGCCACTGTTCATTCGCGTTGAAGATTATAACGTCACTGTGCCACTGTTCATTAGCGTTAAGGCCATATGCCTTTGTGTTTCCTTTCATTAAGGACATGACATAGTTTCGTTTCTGTTGTTAGCACTGGTGGCCATGACGTTGCTGCTGCAGTACATTTCCGTGAGGAACATCATCATCCTGGGAGGGCTAATCGCTTTCTCAGGCCTGGCTCTTAGCTTCTTCGCTCGGTCCGAGACTCTCCTCATTTTTACACAAACCCTGTTATTTGGTGTGTATCGTCACAGTTTGTGTATAACAAACACGTTTTGATGTTGGCCGTATGTGTGCTTAGCGCAATATAATTAGAAAAAAGTACTTAGTTACAATTTTAAAAGTTGACATCATGCATTCTGTGTATAGGTTAAATGATGTACATTTGGTAACTGCATACACTTTTCCAAGTAGCTTTACTCACTTTATGAGTATAATACATTTCGGTATGAACATCTTTTGGGTTATATTGCCGCTCTAATGATCTCAGTATGCAAGAATATATTTTTAAAGAGTAGTTATTATACATACCTCAGTATCTGTCTATCTATCCATCCATATATCTGTCTATCTATCAAACTGTCTGTGTGTCTATCCATCTATCTATAGATTTTAATTAAGAGGAAAGTTACAAAATGACTTAATTTATTTGTTTTAGTTATAATTTATAACTTGTACACAAGTTTGGAATATACTAATTTATAACACGTATACAACTTTGGAATATTCTGATTTGTAACATGTACACAACTTTGGAATATACTACTTCTTAAAATTAATAAATCTACTACTACTACTGTATGGATAAAAGTACTTCTTAAAATTAATAAATCTACTACTACTACTGTATGGATAAAAGTACTTCTTAAAATTAATAAATCTACTACTACTACTGTATGGATAAAAGTACTTCTTAAAATTAATAAATCTACTACTACTACTGTATGGATAAAAGTACTTCTTAAAATTAATAAATCTACTACTACTACTGTATGGATAAAAGTACTTCTTAAAATTAATAAATCTACTACTACTACTGTATGGATAAAAGTACTTCTTAAAATTAATAAATCTACTACTACTACTGTATGGATAAAAGTAAGCACATGGCTTATTGTTTACGCCTCTTAGGAATAGTAGAACACATTTCTAACACTCAGATAACGGTGACTTACACATATGTCGTAGCATGAAAATACATGTACTACCCAAAACTATGTACAGCACCCAGAGATGGTATCGACTGTCCTTGTGTTGAATGATAGTACGCTAAGCAACCTCCCTCCCCCCCCACACACACATACACCGAATTACGTGATTTTAAACAGTTATATACAGTTACGGTGTTGTTGGTGTCTTCCATTTCAAGGGGTCGGTAACTCCATGTGCTTTGGACCCGGATTTGTTTTGCTCGGGGCCTATTTTGACAAACGCCGAGCTCTGGCAGCTGCTATCGCAAACACGGGTGGCAGTCTCGGATCCTTTTTAATGCCACCCATCACCCGTCTTTTGCTGCAGGAATTCTCCTTCAACGGAACCTGCCTCATTCTAGCAGGCATCTTTGCACACAATATCGTTTTCGCTATGTTCTACACGCCGCCAGCGAGTTACCTCCCTCCAAAGCAAGCTCACGATGCCTACGAGCAAGAGCGTGACGTGCCTCTGACGGAAAACAAGATGTCAGCGTCCGGAAATGTACAGGAAACGTCACGTCGTGGCCAGAGCGCGATTAACACACTACAAGACAACGAAATAGAGAAATCGCAGGCAAAGACTCCAGACTACCAGAGTTACATCGACCACGACCATGACCACAAAGCGGAAGGCGAGGCTGACTCCTTTTTACCGATGCTTACGCGCTCCCGTTCGGATTCCTGTCCTGCCAGGAATGGACTGCATTCCTCTGCAGGTGCACTAACGAATTCAAAACCCGACTTTACCTACTCTTCCAAAGCTGCAGACAGGGGATCAAAAGTTGACTTCGGCAGCTTGGCTTTAATGTCGAGTCTTTCCGGCTCGAATACTGTAACGCTGGTCACAGTAGAACAGAACTTCAATAACGATGGCGAGAGTTTAAGCGCCGCTGGGGACGACGACAGCAGAAACACCCCTGTCAGTGGGTGCAGCAAACTTGCTCGGAACTTCAAGGAGATGTTTGACCCGACTCTGCTGAGGAGCCCGATGTGCTGGCTGCTGCTAGCTTACAACTGTTTTGGTATCGTGGGCGTGAACTTGCCGTCCTCATTTCTGCCATCTCTAGTAGTGGAGAAAGGAATGACGATGACGGAAGGGGCGCTACTCTTGACGATGTCGGGCGGCCTTGATGTCATTAGTCGTCTGGTGCCCGGATTTATCGCGCAAATGAAATGGATGAAACCACAGACAATGGTGAGCCGCAAAGAACGAATTATGCTTTGGTGTTTAATAATATAATATTTGTTGCACTTGTGCCTATATATAGACTAGTCATCCATTTTAATGACATTTTAATTATAATGTATATGGATATATGTAGATCATTAGTTGTTTGCTGACTTGTCTGTCTACTAACAGTTTAACTTAATAAAATAATATGGGTCTTAAAAATAACGAAACAACAAGAATATCGTTTTAACAGTGAGTTTTATCTGATAATATTTTTTAAACAGGAAATAATTTTCAGTAAAAAATTAAATAAATTATCGAAACCACCCATCCACCCTCATACACGCACTTTAGAATTGTCACCCGTTGCTGAATCGAATACATATTACCAGCTAAAAAAAATAAACACATTCATTCGCTCAGAGTTATCGGTCCTTTAATTCCAGGTGTGTATCGCCTATTTCATCATGGGACTGATGTTCCAGTTGACTGCATTCTTCAATACATTTACGACCATGGCTGTGTTCACGGCCGTGTATGGTTTGTGTGCGGGTACTTTCATCTCTATGCTGCAGCTTATCATCATCGACTTTGTCGGACTGAAGCACTTTCCCAAAGCATTCGGACTGGCACAGTTGGCCTTTGGCATCACCACAGCTCCGGGCTTTCCGTTACTGGGTAAGTCTGACAGTAGAAATGAACAAGAATTAAAATTATTTATGATTAAAAATAATTACAATTAGGCCTAATTAACATAAATACTTTTTACAATAATAATAGCAAGTTATTCGTAATAAACAATTGCATAAATAAACATTAAAGTATAATAACTACTTATGAAATAAGTAAGTGAAAGTAAATATACTAAGAGCAAAATAATAAACAATTGTAAGGAACAAACCATATAAGAGTTTTCAATACGGAAAACTATAACCACAGCACCATATTGAATAAGCTTAATTCGGTGCATTGCGTTTAATTTATATAATTTATATACAATTCACCTTCACTAAAAATATTATATATATATACACACACAATAATAATAATAATAAAGTACTAAATACAGTCGATACGAAGAGTCTGGCTTTTTCTTGAAAATTTCAGGGTTTATTAAAGACATAAGCGGCACGTACGTCACATCCTTTCATTTGATGGGTTCTTGCATTCTTCTGTCTTCTGTTCTCCTTATGACGGAGCCACTGGCGCGAAGGTTGGACGCGAGACTGGAGAAATCTGGAGCTGTTTCATCACCTCACACTTGAAAATTACTCAGAAAACCTTACTTTTCTTCAGCCACAAATCTAATTCACGTTGTGAAAGCTGGAGTGCCCAGATAGTAAAAATATCAGCCTTGCGAGGTCAGAGAACTGCAGTTTGTGGTGGAACACGTTCTCGTGACGTGAGAACTAAACACTGACAAATTGTCTCTCGGTTAAAGGTGTATTCGCTTTCAAAAAAATAAAAATAAAAAACCCACAGGACAGTGTAAACAGCGTATGTTGTGTTATTATATTGCACATTCCTTAGGGTTTTTATGTCATTGCTTATTTGCATTTACACGCATTAGGCCAGGTCTAATATATCTTTTTCTTTCAATGTGCAGTTAAAATGTCTGACGATGACGTCATGTAGTGTTGTGTATTAGTGCATGTTTGCTCATTTCTACTATACTGTATGCTTTTCAACATGGAGTTAATGTCTGGTGATGATGTCTCTTGTATTTGTGCATGCTGACAGGATCTGTATTTTTTCATTTATGTGGCGATGACGTCACTTTAACTCATTGACTTTATATACTTATAACCCATTGATTCCATGAGTTGTCTTTAACCCAATGGCTGTTGAATTTCTGAACAAATGTAACCCAGTTCATTTTATTTAAATTTTTTTCACTAATGCTATGCCAACATTATTATAACTGAGAAACTAGGAGGAAGTGGAGATAACAATGATGCTAGACAAGATCGTTTTGAGCCGCCTCTCACTGCTTACAATTGCCACATTCTTTGTTAGAGATGAAATAATTTATCCACATTTTAAATAAATTCTTCCTTCCTTCCTTCCATGTGATTTGTGTGTGTGCGCGCGCAATTGTACATATGTATGCATAGTTAGTAAGTATTATATATATATTTAGATAGATATACAGACAGACAAGTTGGGGGTCGTATGGATGGATGGACAGACAGCTATCTGGCTAGATAATTGGCAGACATGCGCGCGTGCACACACACACATACACACATACATATATTCGCATTTTTCAGTTTTGTATTGCATAATGAAAATCTGTATGAGTTTAGATTCATTATTATCTATTAAAAATAATAATTACATGATAAACTTTGGTACCTGCTAAATATGTCATACAATTCAGGTGGTGAGTATTTACTTACACTTTGTCGTTCTGTCATATATTATGTGTCTTTCTGCATTTTTGCACTATGCAACAAGAAATAAATGGCACCTTCTCTCATAAGTAAAATACTTGTTTTTAAATTCTACATTGAAAAAGAAACCAAAAACATTCTAAAGAACACCTCCAAGTGCTAATTACGACACGGATATGTGACGTCAAGATTTTACCCTGACGTCATTATAGTCACATGAGTGACTGGGTTCTATCGCTACTACAGGTATATTCTAGTCAGTGGATTAAAAAACAAAAAACCTGGATTCGTGAGTTTCATTATTTGCTTTAATATTCATTTGCACATAGGTGTACGTAAGTTACGAAGAGGGTTTGCTGTTAAAATGAAATTAGGACCTAAACATGTGCACTGTAAATATTTAAAGTTGCCATTGTAATTTTCTGAAATAATGAGCATACGATGTATTTCGCTATTTCAATATTTGCAGTCACAGCGCTAATTAGAGGGATTACATCTCGAAAAAACCCAGTAATATTAATGTGTATAGTATCTTTACTTATTTGCTTTAAAGAGTTATTTCTACGAGGATTTCGACATTATGATTTAATATTGTACCTAGACTGGTACATATACTCACTCGGTTGTACAGTAGAAGTAGTAAAGGAAGCAGAGATGGTGTCGATTTAGGAAGAAAAAGAAAAGTAATGTTTACTATTAAATTAAATTTTTACTGTGTTATCCTACTTTAGAGCACTGAAAGCAATCCCGAATATTTATTTTTGACACTTCATATAGCTTTTAAAAAAACAACTTCATTTGCCTAGAAAATGCTTCTTTATTGATTTGCTGATGAAAACCATTTATCGACATGGCTCTTGTTGGCCCTGCTAGTCCCTATTTATTTCCCTATAACCTCTAGATATTATGTATTTATCATTATCATTTAATCTAATCACTCTCAAATTACTTAACACAGGCCTTGAAATAATCGTACTGTTGTTTAGGCAATGCATTGAAAAATGATGAAAATTTCACGCGCATGAAACGAGGGCGGTGGGGGAGATAAATCTGTAGTCTTTAGAGTGGTGGCTACTGTTTCAATCACGTTGTTGTTTCAGGAGCGTTGTTCCTGACAAGTGATCGTATAACCTGCATCAATAATTTGCTCCCGGATAATCACGTCGATCTCTCATTCTGACTCACGAAATCGCATACAGTTTAATGGATGATCCCTGTGCGCTGTTTCAATCAGTATATAACCACATACAATTTTAATGGATGATCCCTGTGCGCTGTTTCAATCAGTATATAACCACATACAGTTTAATGGATGATCCTTGTGCGCTGTTTCAATCAGTATATATAAGCACATACAGTTTAATGGATGATCCTTGTGCGCTGTTTCAATCAGTATATAACCACATACAATTTTAATGGATGATCCCTGTGCGCTGTTTCAATCAGTATATAACCACATACAATTTAATGGATGATCCCTGTGCGCTGTTTCAATCAGTATATAACCACATACAATTTTAATGGATGATCCCTGTGCGCTGTTTCAATCAGTATATAACCACATACAATTTAATGGATGATCCCTGTGCGCTGTTTCAATCAGTATATAACCACATACAATTTTAATGGATGATCCCTGTGCGCTGTTTCAATAGGTATATAACCACACACAGTTTCAATATATGGTCATACAATTCAGGTCAATGTCAAGAAATGTGTTTGTATGCTAGTTCTCATTCCTTGTCTGGTCTTGTAGGCTGATGTAATGTCTTTGTTTGTTTGTTTGTTTCTTTCTTTCTTTCATTCTTTCTTTCTTAATGAATGAATGAATGACTGAATCTGCCTTGTAGCTTCATCTGTTGCTGTATTACATATTTAGAATGCATACTTATAAAATAAATGTTATTGTCTTTATATTTTAAAATATCCACCCTCTCTCACGCTCTTTCACTCTTTCTCTCCCTTTCACCCTCTGTATTTGTCGGATTTTATGAGTGGTCTTTCTGTCTCCACTGACTGAACTATTTTCTTTATTGATAATGCTATTTTTACATGAACTCGGAGTTATTTTAACATAACCCTTTTAATCTTTAATTAAATGGATTTACATCAAAGCCATTAAATGTCTAAAGGCGAATCTTATTACTTCTCCAGAGGCTTTCAGCATTTTCTAAATTCAAGAGCTATAGTATGACTGACTTACAAAAGAAACAAGTGCCTTCTTCACCAATGATTGAAGTGGAGACTTACATCACAGCTGTCTCCTACAACCCTGTGGACAAAGGGTGGTCGTGGGTCATCCTGTTCTGTGAGTAATGTCCTTGAACTATGCTGCGCGTTCACTCTTGAATTCAATCTAAAATCAAAGCAATCTGAAGTATTCGAGTGTTAGAGTCTTTCAATGCACTGGTATCATATATCTGTATGCATTATTGTAGCATATAGTACATTTGTGTAAGTTGGGAGGGTTCCAGGAACCCGGTGAAACATTTGTTTGCAAATCCCATGAGTTAAAAATAAATATATTTGCGTGCTCTTTAAGTATTGGTTGTAGGCCGATTTCGTGTCCTTGACGCGTGCAGTATTGGTTACAGCATTTCGTCCAACATTAAACACACGCTATGTGAGTATTTTATAAATATTCATTAAGTTCTGTGTAGATACTGCATTATGAACGCGTAGATACTGCATTATGAACGCATAGATGCTAGAATAACTTTTGTACATTTTACAGGTGGAGTATTTGAATCAATTTGTCATTGAAATTCTTAAAACCACATAAACTTAAACAAGGAACAGAGAGAGAGTCACCTGGCTAAAAGTGACACTAAATAGATTTTAAAAAGAATACAGAAGGACTCGCCTAACTAGAAGCGACACTAAAGAACTTTAAAAAGAACAGAGAGGGACTCACCTAACTAGAAGTGACATTAAAGAGACACAAAACGAACACAGAGGGACCCGCCTAACTTGAAATGACACTAAAGAGACAACAAAAAAAAAGGAAAACAGAGAGGCATTAGATGAGAAACATTCAGCTTGGAATGACAAGAGGACATGTGTAACAATGATACACAGACACATTAAACTAGAAATTGCACTGAAGAAATTTGTAACCATGAAAATGCATCTTTGTAGATTTTGTTATACGTACTTTCTATACTATTCTTAATTAGAAGTGTAATATTATTTTGTGTGCTACGATTACATGTAACTTTACGGTCGCTCTCAACAGATGTACCTTTACTTCACTCTAAACAGGTGATTCTTTATTGTCACTCTCAACAGATGTATCTTTACTGTCACTCTCAACAGATGTATCTTTACTGTCACTCTCAACAGATGTATCTTTACTGTAACTCTCAACAGATGTATCTTTACTGTCACTCTGAACAGATGTATCTTACTGTCGCTCTGAACAGATGTATTTTTACTGTCACTCTCAACAGATGCATCATTTCTGTCATTCCAAACAGATGTATCTTTATAGTCACTCTGAACAGATGTATCTTACTGTCGCTCTGAACAGATGTATCTTTACTGTCACTCAGCAAATGTATCAATTTTTAATTAGTCTCTTTTCAAAAGTATCTTCATCGTTATTCCCATGAGTAATCAGATGTGTCCTATGTGCTATTGACACGTGTATTGTTTTCGTCACTCACAGTTGGATGTGCTTACTCTTGTTTGCTATTTTCACCTGTACTTTACCTGTCATTCTCAGTTAGATGTCTTCTTTGTGTGCTATTGTCATCCGTATTTTACCTGTCATTCTCAGTTAGATGTCTTCTTTGTGTGCTATTGTCACCTGTACTTCTGTCATTCTCAGTTAGATGTCTTCTTTGTGTGCTATTGTCACCTGTACTTTACCTGTCATTCTCAGTTAGATGTCTTCTTTGTGTGCTATTGTCACCTGTTTTTACGTCATTCCAAGTTGGACGTCTTCTGTGTGTGCTATTGTCACATGAAATTATTTGTCACTCTCATTTAATTATGCCATTACAGTTCCTTTACCATCCTATGCATTGTATTTGTTACTCACTATCAGTTGTGACTTTTTCATGTTCTATTGCCACAGGTCTGTTCATTGTGCAGACGATCAACATCGGCTTTCTTCGTTCATTCGGGATTATCTTCGTTCATATTGCCGCCGAGTACAACTCGTCCGCCTCGTTTGTGTCACTAATTGGAGGGTTGCATGCTGCTGCCTTTAGTTTATCTGGTCAGGTTACAATTTGATGTTCTTGTTTAATCATATTTGTGTATTATGTATATGTGCATTTTGTATATAATTTGCAGGATGTTTAATTCACAATTTTGTTTATTTCTTATCGTCCCTCAAGTGACTCTCATGTTTCACGCATCCAGACCATTCACAGTTTCCTTTAAATTAATTTGCTCATATTGTCTTCAATTAATTTTCTACACTTATTATTATAATATTATTCGTTTCTCTTAAAGATATGCTCTTTTCAGTTTATAATCGCCGTTTTATGGTAGTCTGCACACTTGACATATCATCATGTAGCTCTCCATTAATTCTATTTGTTTTAGTTCCTATAATATTGTTAAATGTTTTATTCATTCATTCATTTCTCTTCTTTACATACAATCATTTGAATAATCAATAAAAGTGTGAATTATGCACACTATATGAATTTCTCCTGTTGCTTGCTGGGAATGAATTCAAACATAAGTATCCTTCTGCATTTATACGAACTTATGAAAATAATGGATATTATTGAAGTGGTTATACAATAATCAGATTACGAATAACATTTCGTCAGTAACTGATTTCTAGGTTCTCTCGTTAGCCTTGCTTTTTTCAACTCTTCAAATCTTGTAATTTTAAAATGAGTTCGCTAATATTTTATCATGTATTTTATAACGATTTTAGAAACAGACGAGTTTCCTATACACGCGCTGGATTCAGAATGAATTTTTGCTAGCATTAGAATACTGTCCTTGGAAGAGAGGCCACCTTCATGAATAGAAACAGGCGCAATAACTATTCGTTCTTGTTGATCTCACTCATGGCTCTGGAAGCGTATATATCTTGCAATTGTATTTTAGCATTTACAGAATAGGTGTCCCAAATGAAAAACAATGGGCAACATTACTCGACGTCAAAAGTTTAAATGAATTATTAAAATGGTGGAGTAAAGACAAAAAAGCAATACAAATAATCTTTGTTTAACGCAAATCCGAAAAACACAAATTTGATTTAAAATATTGAACTTGAGCAAGTACCCAGAATAACTGTGCTTGGAGTAACGTGTTTTTTGCTCACTGAAGGATTACTTAACAAGATGAAGAAATTCCTTCACAAAGTGCTGCAAATCTTATATCCCTATCGTGGGTTTTCCTCACACCTATCGCCTTCTCACCGATCAAGCAGTAAATATTAAAAGTTAGGTGTCAGTCTGAGTTTCCAGTTTGTTGAAGGTGTCGGAGTCTGGTCTTTGTTGGCATAGTATAGAGAGGGGTCATCTGCGAATTGTGAAATTTGTTGTCTGATGTTATTTGTCTGATCACATGTGGCTCTTTTGAACAAAGTAATGTAGGGCTTTAAGCACTATGTCTAGATCACATGTGTTGAACAAGGCAATGTAGAGTTTAAGCACTTTGTCTAGAGACTCTAGATCACGTGTGGCTCTGTTGAACAAGGTAATGTAGAGCTTTTGGCACTTCTAGATCACGTGTGGCTCTGTTGAACAAGGTAATGTAGAGCTTTTGGCACTTCTAGATCACGTGTGGCTCTGTTGAACAAGGTAATGTAGAGCTTTTGGCACTACTCTAGTATGGACCATGCAAAGGCAAAAAAGTAAATTCATTGGCATCACCTAATTTTACCAATTTTTCTTATTAATTTTTTCATTTAATATTTTGCTGACTATTCAATACTGTGTTTTTAGCACTGTTTTCGCTGACTGTTCAATCCTGTGACGTTTCTGTTTTAGCACTGTTTTCGCTGACTGTACATTCCTGTGACGTTTCTGTTTTTAACACTGTTTTCGCTGACTGTTCAATCCCATGACGTTTCTGTTTTTAGCACTGTTTTCGCTGACTGTTCAATCCTGTTACGTTTCTGTTTTTAGCACTGTTTTCGCTGACTGTTCAATCCCGTGACGTTTCTGTTTTTAGCACTGTTTTCGCTGATTGTTCAATCCCGTGACTTTCTGTTTTTAGCACTGCTTTCGCTGACTGTTCAATCCTATGACGTTTCTGTTTTTAGCACTGTTTTCGCTGTGTTCAATCCCGTGACGTTTCTGTTTTTAGCACTGTTTTCGCTGACTGTTCAATCCTGTGACGTTTCTGTTTTTAGCACTGTTTTCGCTGACTGTTCAATCCTGTGACGTTTCTGTTTTTAGCACTGCTTTCGCTGACTGTACTGTTAGACTGCATGACCATTAGGAATGTCGTCCTCCTGGGCAGCTTCATAACAAGTGCAGGCTACGCCCTCAGCTTTTTCGTCACTTCCGAACCGTACTACCTCCTCACTCTGTCTCTAGTAGGTGTGTAATGCTGGGCGAGAATGAACTAGAACATAAGTATTCATTATCATTTTCACACACAAACTACTTCATCGTTATCGCTTGCTATAAAGGAACTACATCATACACATTCATTACCGATTGTACAAATATTTGAGGTAAAAAATATCGTAGTATATAATGAAAAGGACCATCTTTATCATTTATATAGATAAATTAATTCAAGAATCTCGCTTGAATGAATCAAAACTTAGATATCAATCAGCATTATTACGAACTTATCAAAGTAATGGTTATTATTTGAATGGTTATTTAATTATAAATAGTTTATAAACAACATTATAGTGCTAGGGCAGACTGAGGCCATAAATATCATTTCAATGGTTATGTCTGATTTAATGTCTTGAATATCATCCAATAGTTATGTAAGAATATGGATTTTCAGTGGTTATGACATTTTAGATCATGAATATAATTTAAGTGGTTATCAATGCAATAGAGTATGAATAGGTATCAAATGGTTATGACTGATTTAGATCATGAATATCAGTTTAATGGTTATGAAAGACTTAGGTAATGAACAAAATTTTAGTGTCTATGGTTAATTTAGAATATCATTGAAGTGTTAACTAATAAATATTATATTTCTTTATGACTTAAATGCGTCAAGCCCATTAATTATATTCATGATCTAGATCATCTAAAACCCCTGAAATGATATAAAAATATCAGTTGAAATGCTATTCATTATACAAGAATCATTCAAACCCACTGAAATTATAATCATGACCAAATCATTCGTCGAATATACACTGAACTGGTTATAGATGTAGGTCAATGTTCCCTCAACAAAGATTCCCCTGACTCATATATGCATCCCGCAACTGTTGGATTGAGTCTTACCCTCATTCAAGTCTAGTGCTAGAATACCGAATACTGTTGGACTGAGTCTTACCCTCATTCAAGTCTAGTGCTAGAATACCGAATACTCTTGGACTGAGTCTTACCCTCATTCAAGTCTAGTGCTGGAATACCGAATACTGTTGGACTGAGTCTTACCCTCATTCAAGTCTAGTGCTAGAATACCGAATACTCTTGGACTGAGTCTTACCCTCATTCAAGTCTAGTGCTGGAATACCGAATACTGTTGGACTGAGTCTTACCCTCAGTCAAGTCTAGTGCTGGAATACCGAATACTGTTGGATTGAGTCTTACCCTCAGTCAAGTCTAGTGCTGGAATACCGAATACTGTTGGACAGGGTCCTGGCTTCATTAGGCACAAGGACTCCTACCCTCAGTCAAGTCTAGTGCTGGAATACTGAATGCTGTAGGACCTCAGTTCCCTTATCTCTATAATTCCCCTATCTAATACCTTTGTAATCGCCTAAAGAAAATCGGAATTAAAAATACAGCTAATAATAATAAATAATAATAATAATAATTCGCAATAAATAATTATGCATCCATTCATCTATACAGCCGCCCATCTATACAGCCGCCCATCTATACATCAATTAATCTATACATCCACCCATCTATGCATCTATCTATAGCCACCAATCTATGCATCCATCTATCTATATATCCATCCATCTCTGCATCCACCCATGTATGCATCCATCCATCTATCCACCCATCAATCAGTTTATTAGATAATGAATAGATCAACTCAGCCATCGTCAACCGCTCTGTTGCTCTGCTGTTGCAGGAGGTGGAATGTCAATGTCTGCTGGCCCAGGATTCGTCTTGCTAGGGTCGTACTTCGACAAACACCGAGCACTGGCTGCCGCTGTCGCCAACTCGGGTGGTAGTATGGGCACCCTTATTATACCCCCCATTACTCAGTTTTTGCTAGCACACTATGGTTTATCCAACGCATTTCTAATTTTCGGCGGGATATTTGCCCAGTGCATGGTCTTTGCATCTTTCTACACCCCACCGTCAGACTACAGGCCGAAAACCAAGGACATCGATCTACCTGTAAGCCGTCTTCCAAATGATGTTAAAGTGTCACATGATTCATCGCGTTCTTTGGTTTCTGTCCCAAAAAAAGTCAGTGTGAAATTGTTCTCTGTTAATTACTCTCCCCAAGAAGCGGGCGTGCTGCAGATACACACTGTGGAATCTGTTACAACTGTTACCGATACAGACTTGCCCTTCCCTGCTCGTAAAGCAAGATTTTCTGTTCGAAACCTCGAAAGGGATTGCACATCGACGATAAGTATAAATTTAGCCAACCAACCTTCCATGATAGATACGAATCTACCCTGCGTTTCGAGCTTGGGAGGGGGGCAGACTCTTATGCTGGTTGGCTACGAACCCCTAAGTGACACAGCAGTCGAGTTCCACTCGGAGAAAGAGGAACAGGAGGAACATGATAACCTCGTTACTGTCGGTACTACCCAGAGATGTAAAATGTGGTCAGTCATTTACGACAAGAATTTGTTCAGAAGTCCATTACTGTGGATACTTCTGGCGTATAATAGCTTCGGAATCATGGGGGTCAACATGCCTTCGACCTACATACCTTTACTGGCCAGAGAGAAAGGGATGACCACGGAAACTTCTTCGGGGCTACTGTCCATATCTGGGTCCCTGGACTTCGTCAGTCGCCTGGCGCCAGGCTTTTTTGTGCAAATGAACTGGATGAAGCCGCATACCTTAGTGCGTAAACTAAGTCAAATCGGTTTGCCACATTAAAAAAAAGTTTTGGTTTCCAATGTTAGATTTGTCATTTTTATTGTTTTGTGTGCATTTGGTTGGCATTGTTAATGCTTGTCATTTTTAGAGTTTTGTGTACATTTGGTTGACATTGTTAATGCTTGTCATTTTTAGAGTTTTGTGTACATTTGGTTGACATTGTTAATGCTTGTCATTTTTAAAATTTTGTGTGCATTTGGTTGGCTTCGTCAGCATTTGCCATTATAGATTTTGTTCCTGCCTGGTTATCATTGTTAAGTTTGCCATATTAGGATTTTTGTGTGTATTTGGTTGGCATTGTCAGCATTAGTCATTATATTGTTCGTGTCTGATTGCTATTGATAATTCGTATGCCGTTTACGTGAACTGTTGACAATGAGACTTAGAAAATTTTGTTTAATCTTGGTGACAATGAGACTTATATTTAATCTTTTAAATATCTAATTAATTTAAGATGTAATTAATTTAAATTAATGTTTGCAATTGTCTTGTATCTTTATATTTCAGACTGATCATTCGGATATTCGCAGTTATGACGTATATTTTCGATCTCATATAGTTTCTCGATTTGGAATTCTATGGTTTGTCAAAAAAAAAAAAAAACGAACATGAATTAATTATTTTTTAAAATCTTTGTTTCTTATATGATTGTATATAATACTATATTATTCTGAGGTGCATATGATAGTATATAATACTGTATTATTGTGAGGTGCATATGATTGTATATAATACTGTATTATTGTGAGGTGCATATGATAGTATATAATACTGTATTATTGTTGGAAGGAGATCGTCTGTTGTCCAAAATTTATCAGGAGCGAAATATTTCGACATTGTAAATCAGGTGGATATAACGGAAAGAATGTTATTACACTCTTTCGTGAGCATAAATAACGTTACCATTTATAGCCTGAGGTCCGTATGTGAGAGTATACCTGTCCCTTTCGACTACACCTGCCTTCTGACAGTGATAACGCCAACTAAGAAGGTCGCCACACCTATTTACGTCTCTTGTCCGCCGGTTGAACTCCCCAGTGCCTTACCCATGAGGAGACTGACGTCACATTCCTTGAGTCAGTAAGTTTGGCTGAACCAGTGCACTTAGATGAAACTGACGTCACATACCTTGAGTCAGCAAGTCAGGTTGAACCAGTGCACTTACCCACGAGGAAATTGACATCATATTCCTAAAATAGCAAACAGGAATGCTAGCGTTGCTCTTTAGGCATTTTAAACTGCAATAGATCACGTGACTTCACGATAAACTAGACAGAATTCTACTATTTGCTAAACCGGGATAAAAGTTTATATATTATTGCATATGGATTTAAATAATGCAAAATGTGATCATATAGTTTACATTAACCACGGTAATAATGGTTTGTGTTGTTTCCTTGTGTGTGTTGATTTGTTTGGGTTACTGCTGTCTGAAATTATAAATCATATGACACTACAGAGGTCATAGGTATGTACGCGATGTTATCAGAGCGTGGACAACACGTACAACAACATATACAGTGTTTCGTCTAGTTCTAACTTATCTCACGCTGTTTCAAGGACACTTAATTAACAACATATATAGTGTTGCGTCTAGTTCTAACTTCTCTCACGCCGTTTCAAGGACACTTAATTAACAACATATACAGTATTGCGCCTTGTCTTAACTTATCTCACGTTAAGGTCACTTAATCAACAACATACAGTGTTGCGTCTAGTTTTAACTTGTCTCACGCTTTTTAAGGTCACTTAATTAAAAACATACATTGTCTTGTTCTTACTTATCTCAAGTTTTTTTTAAGGTCACTGAATTACAACATATACAGTATTGCGTCTAGTTCTAAAATCCCACGCTTCTTAAAGGACACTTAATTAACAACATACGGTACTACGTCTTGTCCTAACTTCTCTCGCGCTGTTTTAAGGTCACTTAATTAACAACATACGGTACTACGTCTTGTCCTAACTTCTCTCGCGCTGTTTTAAGGTCACTTAATCAACAACATCACACTTTTAATTATTAAAGAACGCGAAGAGGTGGAGTGATAGGATTTCTTATTTTTACCTTTGTTTAAAGTTTTGGGTAAATCAATGTTGTATTTCTACAAACTACAGGTTACCTTTGTTTAAAGTTTTGGGTAAGTCAATGTTATATCTTCTATATGCACACATGCCCTAATCTTCGACTGGTGCCATTTTCTTTTCCTTTTAATTTTTGTCCAATAAATTACGAGGATCATTTTGAAAGCATTTATACATGCATATGATTTTGTGGCCCATAAAAGTATATGCAGTCATTTTGTGACGTCAATGAGATGTCTTTAAAAAACAATAGGGCAAAGTTAATCATTCACGTGTTTGTGTGACTTTTTGAGTTTACACCAAGTACGGGCAACTTCAAAACTGTGCAACGGTCAGTATTTTCAATAAGCTGTTGATTGAAACACGTTTATACTGAAGAGCGGTGCAGCTGCTTTAAATAACAATAACTACAATAGAAGGGCGATATAACTGCTTTAAATAACAATAACTACAATAGAAGGGCGATATAACTTCTTTAAATAACAATAACTACAATAGAAGGGCGATATAACTTCTTTAAATAACAATAACTACAATAGAAGGGCGACATAACTTCTTTAAATAACAATAACTACAATAGAAGGGCGATATAACTGCTTTAAATAACAATTATTGCAATAAAAGGCTGTGGACATAACCAATCGACTTGGTAGGCCACTTTGGATTTGAACAAAAATCTGACTTTCCCAATTTATTTTGTCAATCTCAACTAATGCATCTCGTAGGTATTTATGTAGGACATTTATTATTTTTTTAACACAAGGATGATGATTTACCCTAATTACTTAACTCTTATTTTGAAACAGCATTATAATGTTATGATATATATTTATTTCGTGTTACAACTGGTGTTCATATATCTTGTACTGACTTTTTTTTTTAGACGTTGCGATTTGGTGTGTGAAAGATTTGAAATTAAGTATATATAGCTTTGGTATTGTTTAGTATAAGTTTGTAATAAATAAAACTGTAGACAATTTTAAGATAAAACTTTATGTAATAATAGTAAAAGAAATCCAGAGATTGTGGAATGTCAAAGCAGATGTAATACAGTAGTTGTAGGATCGTTGGGGAACTTAACATCTGAGTTGGAAGGCTATCTGAATATACTACTATCTGGACAACACAGAACTGCCCCACTACTAAAAGCAGCGCTCCTCGGAAGTGTTCACATCCTCCGTAAATCTTTGGGTTTCCCAGAATCTTGGTAAGATGCCGAGACCTTGGATCATAACAGTCAACAGAAGTGGTGGATAAAGAGCCTGAATAATTGTTTAGATTCATTATGTCGTCTTGGTCTACATGTTGTTTCAGGTTATTTTATAGTTGATCACTTGATTTGATTATTTAAGAATTATTAATCTCTTTTATTGCATAATAGATTTAATTCAAACTTTACATAAACTGTGTCAAGTTTTTAAAGGACAGGGATTTTGTAATATAACTAAAGGAAATGAATAAAAAATATATAAATATTATTTTAACTCTTATGACGACTGCAACGTCGAGAGGTCTGTAGAGCGTTTAAGATTCAACAAGACATATATCCCCCCCCCCTCCCTCGCCTGGCACTATTCATTCGTTCGCTAATTGCTTAGTCAATTTGCAAATGAGTTTCTAGCTTGTATTTACATTAGGGTCAAACAGTTTAGTCAATGCTCAGCATGAGATGACTTTTCTTGCACATTACGGACAGATATTCCAGTCAATAATTAACTGTGATTTGTCTTTACTTCCACATTTAGTGCCATGTAGTTTACTCAATAATTAAATGTGAGTTGATTTGACTTCCGATTTAGAGCCAAATAGTTTAAATAACTGTGAGTTGACGTTAAATGGTGGGGTTTTTGTGCAGGTGATGATTGGACTTCTTGTGATGGGGATCTTTTTCCAGTTCCCAACGTTCTACAGTTCTTATTCCACCATGGCGTTCTTGAGCGCCGTTTACGGACTTTGCGGTGGCGTCTTTATGTCTATGCTTCCATTAATTGTCATCGACTTTGTTGGACTCCGTCATTTCCCTAGGGCTTTCGGGCTCGCTCAGCTTGCCTTCGGGTTCACTCTGGCTCCAGGGTATTATCTTTTGGGTACGTTTTATGCAATTTAGTCTTTGACACCATCAGCTCCTTTTGGGTATTTTCTTTGCACATTTGCACAAGTCAATCTTTGTCACCACAATCTCCTTTTGGGTATTTTCTTTGCACAAGTCAGTCTTTGTCACCATAATCTCCTTTTCGGTATTTTTTTTTTGTGCACAATCCAATCTTTGTCACCATTAGTTACTTTGGGAAATTTTTTCCACACAAATTAGTCTTTACAGTATTCATCTCTCTTTCTCTTCTTTTTTTTTTGTTTGATGTGTTTAATATTCAGTATTTGTAACAAACAACTGTTTAGGTTGCTTTGTACGAAATGCTTGTTACAGTCAACTGTATAGGTATGTCTTTGTAACAATCAGCTGTTTGGGGATTGTTTAGTATAAGTCAGTCATTACATCAGTCAACTGTATAGGTATGTCTTTGTAACAATCAGCTGTTTGGGGATTGTTTAGTATAAGTCACTCATTACATCAGTCAACTGTATGGGGTACGACTTTGTAATAATCAGCTGTTTGGGGATTGTCTAGTATAAGTAATTTTGATAACAGTCAACTGTATGGTACGTTTTGTAATCTTTAATATATAATTAGTCATAGTGACGAGCAGTTCTGTCAGACCTCAAACACCTCAGTAGAACAATAAGCTATTGATATATAATTAGTCATAGTGACGAACAGTTCTAAGCATGCTATCACTTAATGTAAAAGATATTTCCTTTTCCTGAGTCACACAAGATCTTCCAGAACTTGACACAAGCAATCCTCAATGTCCACACCACGACTTGGTAGTGAATTTCTGCGATGCCAGTATTGTTAGCTTATACCTATGGCGATCTCCTGACAGTAGAAAATGTTGTTATTGTAATAGGAACAACAGTAGGATCAGAAAGAAAAAAATAAGTCTTTATAAATAAAAAACAGCATATCGGCAACAATACCAGAGATACTTAACCCCCGCCCCCCCCCCCCCCCCCCGCCCACAGACAGCACTGGCTTGAGTGTCTGAGCAGGCCAAATAAGCTGATTAAGTGCACACCCACTGCACAAAAGACTATAATATAAATCAGTTAGACAAAGGGAGGGAACCCAGTTAATGGAAGATGTTAAGTGACTGATTTGAGATTTTTACCAATTCCATTAATTACAAATGAATTAATTTAGTTAATAATAATAATAATAAATAATAAAATGCACTATAAAGTCAAAATAAAATAAAATTGAGTAACAATAGGTGAACATAAAAAGTAAAACGTACTATATGACAAACTGTCAAAAATAGTATTGACAGCAATCGTGACAGTATGATAATGATAAATAGTAATACTAATGAAAAGGAAAGTAATTAAATAATAATAATAATGATAGCAAAGTAGAAGAAAATAATGCAGCATTTGCCCCTCACCCAAAATTAAAAATTTTAAAAATCGGATAAATCCATTACCAGACTTAACGTACGGCTAGTCTGTAATTCTGATCCCACCATACTACAACACCCCACCCGACCCCTACTTAATCTGGCACGAAATCGGCAATTAAGCCGGAAAGTGTCCCCCCCCCCAATTAATTTGATAATGAAGATCTCCCATGATAATTATTAATGTATAGTATGCTTCATACGTTCTTACGCCCTTTATTTGTAATACTATTTCCTTGTATCTGTTCACAGGAAAAGACATCTCACCAGAATTCAATGTTAGACGTTACACCAGGTTTTTTTTTTAAATTACACTTTACACAAGGGTTTTTATTAGACTTTACACAAAGGTTCTTATTAGACATTACCTCGCTAGAGTTCCGTTAGACATATCCTCACCCAAATTTTATTAGACATGGCCTCCCTACGGTTTGATTAGACGTTGCTTCAGGAATTGATTAGATTTTACTTCAGGGTTTGATTAGACGTTATATCAGTGTTTGATTAGACGTTGCTTCAGGATTTGATTAGATTTTACTTCAGGGTTTGATTAGACGTTATATCAGTGTTTGATTAGACGTTGCTTCAGGATTTGATTAGACGTTATACCAGGGCTTGATTATACATTACACCAGGGTTTAATTAAATGTTACATCAGGATTTGAACAGATTTTACTTCAGGGTTTTATTAGATTTATACCAAGGCTAAAATAGATGTTATATCAGGGCTTAAATGACGTTATATCAAAGTTTGAAAAAAACGTTATATCAGTGCTTGAATAGATGTTACATTGGGGTTAATTAGACGTTGTACCACCAGGTTTTGATTAGATATTACCTCATGCGATTAGACGGTTCAGTTTGGAATTTATTTCATTAGACGTTATTTCATCAGAGTGTTTGATCTCATTAGATGTTTCTTTATCAAGGTCTCATTCCTCTAAATAATCATGCAGTGAGCTATTGTTGTTCATACAGAATGTAAATATTATTTCTTTCTTTCTGTTTCACTAAGACAGTCTTCCTTGGTGAGCAGTTTCTGTAACGAATTTGCTAGGCTTATTCCATGGACTCTACAACTAGGATCACGTGATTTCCACTTGTACTTTATAATCTATTTTTATCCCTTGTTTGTAACCCCCCCCCCCCCCACACACACACCATTGTAACCTTTCACAATCGTGAGTAGCGTCAGTGTAAACAATTAGTACTTTTATTTCGAAAAGTTTGCATCCCTTTCCATTCAGGTCAACTACTCGCCAATCACGGATTCGTTTGAATGTCTTGCCAATACTTTCCATAGTCCGCACAAATGTCTTGCCAACACTTTCCATAGTCCGCACAAGTCTTAATTGTCTTGCCAACACTTTCTATAGTCCTCACAAGTCTTGTCTTGCCAATACTTTCCATAGTCCGCACAAGTCTTAAATGTCTTAGTGAACGGCCTAAAAGTTGTTTCCTCTTGTCACTGAGGACTAATCCTTCTGTAGTTTTAAGTGAGTTACCCGTCCCTTACTCCGACAAACTACACGTCTGAAAGTAATCTAAACAATGACACTTGTCATCAGAAATAAGTTCAGGAATTAAATTAGATGGAAACCAGTATTTACAGATGTTAATATATCTCTAGTTATAAGAAGCATACAAATTAAAGAAAGACGGTTGTGTGTGTAACTTTTTCGCTTGTACATTTTCAGACCAACATCTGTGACGTCACTTAAATGAAAGGGTCACTTCTTTGCTTGTACATTTTTTCAGGCTACATCTGTGACGTCACTAATACATTCGAGTCGGCTTTTCACCTGATAGGCACGTCGGTCCTTTTATCTGCAGCGATCCTTTTATTGGAACCCACAGCGCGAAAACACTTACAAAAAAGGACGCCTATAAGGAAGATAACACAAATGCTGCTTCAAAATTCCCTCCTTCCTGCCGATCCGAAACAACAACAATAATAAAAACACTGACTATTAAACAAGCGATATGAAATGACTAATGTATGGCCTGTTTTAGTTTTTGCACTTTTGGTATGAAGTAACTAATGTATGGCCTATTTTAGTTTTTGCACTTTCAGCATGAAGTAACTAATGTATGGCCTGTCCCCTGTGAGCATTTTTTTTAGAGCTTTCACAACCGAGAGGGAGTCTGTAGCTGCAAGATATTTGGTGTTGTCTGGTTTGTTTTTGCCAACTATGGACATCGTCTCAGCTGAAGGTGTTAGCTGTGATTCTAAGACTAGTGTCGTGGTCGTTATTTGTGAATGTATTTAACTTTTCTGAGGTAATTCACCTAAATAAAATGTGAATGTATATAACTTTCGCTTGTACGTTTATAATAAAGATCGCTCTGGCGTGTTTGCATTTAGACGCAATTATTGTGTAAAAACCCGACGTAGGGGAAAACAATTCATTTCAACAAACTATGTTCAAATATTGGTATAGTTTTATTATTTTCATCATTATTCTTTTAAAATAACACTTCTCTTATCCTCTGTCTCGCACATATGCGTACATTTTACACACACACACACACACACACACACACACACACACACACACACACACACACACACACTCACTCACACATACATACATTGAAACAGAGCCACATCATTCATACATACAGGTTCATGCATACAGACACACAAGCATACAATCTGCAAATTTACAGCTAACACGTCTTTTATAGCACAGCAGCACGTATATATATATACAGCTCATTGCGCAAGCAGACACACACACACACACACACACACACACACACACACACACACACACACACACACACACTACGCACCATGCACACATTCACAGACAAAGAAATTTATCTCGCACAGATAAACACGCAAAATGATCATATTGATCTTAAACAATTCGCTCGCACAGGCCTCAGATGGTGTTCACTTGGTACAACATGGCAAGTCATAATCACATCCTTACAATTTATTCATCTTACACACATTTGTACACAGCATCGCAATCACACCAGTATATCATACGGTACACACTTAACACAATACGTTCCCACATGGCATGACAATCATACCATTGTGTCATACGGTACACATTTAACACAAGATATTCCCACACGGCACGTCATCATAACTACATATCTCATATATTACTCACATGCAACAAGCACATAAACACATACTGCACTCGTGTAGCATGCACATATATGCACACACATGGCATTTGGCCCACACTGACAGGGCACACAATCAGGCATTGAAACACACACACACACACACATCACATGAAATACGGGACACACACACTGATATTACGCTTACATGTTTTGCACATCCACACGGCTATTGCATAACACAAATAACAAACATACACAAGGGACTACACATTACATGCGCGTACTATTCACACCACAAAACACAATCGCACACAACTATGATGAATAAAAAGGGGAATACAGATTATTACCCACAATGATACGAACTGATTTTAAGTTTACAGCTGATGAATACTGATGTTTAATATATCTCAGTACCGCATCGACCACATAGTATTATGCCATTTTAACGACTGACGGTAGACCAACTCATCGATCAGTCATAGACATCATTACCATTAAGTCAACTCATCCACCACACACAGGCATTTTAACGACCAGTTAGATGTATGGTAGACCAACTCATCCATCACACAGATTTTTTAATTAAATCATTGCAAATTCCAACTTATTTCATTAGATTTTAAGCACTTGACTAAAAATGCATTTGCAGATGTTGGAAGGAGGAAACTATTTATTTTGTAAATAAACACTTAGAACTTTTTGATCATATATATATATATACACACACACACACACACACAACATACACCTATCAAAAGTACCTTGACTAATTAGTCTGCGTGACGGAATTTTTTTGAGTGGAGTAACGGCCTGCTCTGACAGAGTGTGTAAAAACTCAAAATAACAAACTGAAACTTTGACTCAGTTAAGTCTCGTCTTATTCTTATCTGCATAAGTTCATTGTTAAGTGATCATTAAAACATTCTACATGTATATTTACCAGTGAAGCTCTATGAATAATTATGTCTTTCTTGGTATCTCGGTAAACTATATTGGATAGTTTCGGTGAATTGACTGGGCGAAAAGAGTTACTGCCGCTAATCTCGTTTTCGATCAATGCGTCGCTGACAGCGATGGCGGTCAATCGCTGAGAAGTAGCGAAAGTAAGAATTTTCACTAAGATATTCAAATTTTTGAAGCGAAATAAGTATTCTTGCCCTCTTAATTTGTTAGTTTAACATATGCAGTTTATTTTATGTTTTAATTTTTATATTATTTTCATTAATATGCTGAATCTTTTAGCTGACGAAGTGGTTTTATGGATGAGTCTGTACACGTTCCTGTGTTTTGGTTTATTTTGGTACTTAAACGATACATTATCGGTTGTTACGTTAGATATGTACGTATATTCGATATTTTAAGTGAAACATAACTTTAGAAGTATATTTCAGTTTTATGCAATATTTTCTAAAATAATGAAATAAATAAATAATAATTGGTTCTGGATTTATCACTGATTTATGTGTACTAAAAGATAACTGAATTAGATAGGCCTTCAGAAACCAATCAAAACAAATGTGTTTTGTCTTTTACCTTTTTCTGGGATAAAATTAAAAAAAATATTTTTATTTCAATTTCAAAAGAAATGAAATACATAAGAGGTTGATGTTTACATATTGCAAATAAAATATTGCATAGGCCTATATTTAGTATATCTGATGCATATTTCATACCTTATGGAGTAAAATTTTAAAAAGCAATCCACAAACATGGCATTGTAATAACTTTTAGTAATTAGATCGGAAAAGTATAGATTTGCAAACAGTTAGTTATTGATAAATGTTCATGTGGAATTTAAAAAAAGATATTATAATGTACAGAAAATAAATATTTAATTTAATATACAATTTTCTACTAATAAACATGTAGTTATTTAATATCCTGTCAACATACCTAATAATTGTATTCTATGCAGTATAAAAAGCTAACACATGGTAGTGGATGGAAAACAGCATCAGATTCTATATCTATTGTCATGAATTTTTTTCGTGGTATAAACACTATGAACACTGATGAAAGGGATACTATTCAGAATTTCAGTAAAATAACTCTTTGCTTGACAAGTATTGCTTACCATATACATAGACTGAGATAACTTTAAGTTCAAACTTGCGAGAAATTTGTGCTGAAGGATTTACTTGGGATCATTCTAAATCTTGTTAACTTATATAAGCATGCAGATTAATATTTAATAATAATCAAAATAATGCCTGACTTAGCTAATGTTCAACTTTTCAATAATTATTAAGTTAAATAAATACAAAACACTATGCACATTAATTTTAAGCCAGAACAGTAGAGGACAAAGCATTTTACTACTACTACTTATACTGTTATAGCAATAATTAATTTCTAAGCACAAAATTAAATAAATAAGAATATTCACAAACATATATATACTATACAGTATTGAATAATTATACAGCATTTGTGCATGTTGTTGCATTATTTATTCTAATTCCTAATAATAAAAGTACATGTAATTTGATCGATTTAATCTAATTTTATAAAAGCTCTAGGCACTTTACAGTAATTATACATTATTAAAATACACAAGATCTTAATATTCATATTACTGACACATAAGAAAATTAAAAGTAATATTATATATTAAAAATAAATGAATCCACATGCAAAATGACAGTAAGTAACAAGCAACACTATTTATGAAAGAGAAACAAAGAAAAATGACCTTATAGATATCAGCTAGAACAAATAATGATTCAAGAACATCCAAATTATTTTTGTTGATGGAAAAATATACCAGGAAAGAACTGTTGAAAATGGTTATGGTCTCTGTGTTTCAGCTCTAAAGGCGGTGAATTCTAGGTAGATGGACCCCCCAAAAAAAACCATAAATAAAAGAAAAGATTGTTGATCTTATCACATAAACTTTGCTTTGCTTTTGGGATATTTAAAATACATATTCAGATGATGAGTGCAAAATTCTTGCACAGAGAGAGAGAGAGAGAGAGAGAGAGAGAGAGAGAGAGAGAGAGAGAGAGAGATTAAAAATAAGGTAGCGTCATTGATATTCATTGACCATAGCAGAGTTTTGAATTTAGTCATTCTCTAAGGAGCAGCAGCCATACCTTAGTTTTATTGTCATTCATGTCATATGTAACTTACTACTCATCATCTAATACATATGAAACATGCTTCTGGTTGAACAGTAGATGGCAACTTGATAGAGTATGTGCTATACATGATAAAAATAACTGGTCTGAGAACAGGACCCAGGGGAACATTTCATAGATTGTCTGGGCTGGAATGTTTACTATTAGTATTACTGATATAATTTGCTCTCTTTCAGACTGACATTTGAAGGAAGATAAAGCAATATCATGGATGCCAAAAGTAGGCTGGGGATACTAGATTGGCAGTAAGCTAACTGACGATCACTGTAAATGATTATGCTGATATAGGTGAAATGTTAACTGAGTTAAAACATCTTTTCCAAGACCTTTGACATAAATGACAGATTAACTATTGGCTTTAGTTTTTAGTTCATTCAATGAAAATATTATTGTGATATAGGTGAGATGTTAAAGTTCTTTTCCAGGACCTTTGACATAAATGATAGTTTAACTATTGGCATTAGTTTTCAGTTCATTTGGGTCAGATTTTAAGGAGTTAGAAGTAGCTTAATTTAAAAGATGAAGTATTTATGATGTCTGTCAAAGCACTTAATACAGTCTCTGAACACTCCATAGGCTGTAACTTTAGGACAGATTTCTTCAAGATTTTTGCTAGAAAATCCACAAATATTGACTGAAATATTATGAATGATACTTGTTAAAAATTTTATCATGTCTATAAATAAATGTCAGGTAGGTAATAGATGTCATCTGATAGTTTTCACCTAAAAAGGAAAAACTCCACTAAATCAGTCTGCAGAGACTGTGGTAGGCAGTCTGCAGAGACTATGGTAGACAGTCTGCAGAGACTGTGGTAGGCAATCTGCAGAGCTATGGTAGGCAATCTGTGAAGACTGTGGTAGGCAGTCTGCAGAGACTGTGGAAGGCAATCTGTAGAGACTATGGTAGGCAATCCATGGAGACTGTGGTAGGCAATCTGTGGAGACTGTGATAGGCTATCTGTGGAGATTGGTAGGCAGTGGAGACTGTGATAGGCTATCTGTGGAGACTGGTAGACAGTCTGTGAAGAATTTTCATGCAATTAATTTATCTTTTATGCAAGCAATTGTTTCTATCTTCCTACCTACCTGTCTACTTATCTACCTATATCTGTCCATCTGCATCCTCCTCCCTCTCTCAGAGAGAGAGAGAGATGGTGGTGGTGGTGGGATGAGAGTATCATGGTATTGGGTAAACATACATTTGCACATATTTTTAGTATGTTAGTTTTTTTTGCTTTTCTCACTAATAGGTTTGTGAAATAAAAAATATCATAGTATTGATTAGTCATAAACTAGATAAGATTTCTTTCTGTTTTTCCTTTATAGATTTTTATCAGTAGTTTTGTGAAATTCACAATACATCTTTATATATTTAAAATACCACAGTTTTGGGTAATAAAACATTTGTGCATATTTTTTTAACTGGTGCTCATTAATAGGTTTGCCATTCACCATTCAGATAGATTATTCATGGAACAATAGGCTTTTGTATTGTCACTTGTTACTATTACATTACTATACATCTAATACTAGTAAATGTATTATTTTGTATTTATAATATAATATTATTTTATAATGAATAGCTGAAAGAGTGACTTCTGTAATTTCTTTGGTTTTATATAATACTATACAAGAGATATAGTTACAAAAGCCATATTACCGAGAATTATTTGTTTTCTCTTTTAGATTGTTGGTGCCAATACTTTGATGTTTTAAATTGCTCTTTGTTATGCTTTATGATTTATTTTGTTCTTCCTTTTATGTTGTTCGTAATTACTCTCTTTAACATTGTTGTTAATTACTAAGTTTTAACTTTTATATTGCTTTTAATAACTGTGATGTATATTGTTTTCCATTATTCTATTGTTGAAAGAAATCTTTTATTTATTAATGATTTTCCTAAAAATTTGTTTACCATTTTACAAGTGCTTTCATTTATATAGTTGATTTTTATTTTTTACTTAATCGCTAATTTTGTCACATTTTTCTTTTCTTTTTTGTCACCAGATACTGAAAAGCACAGAAGAAGTACTATAGTGAAGTCTGTTAATTCATCTCTCTTTAGGTCTGCTAATTCATCTTTTGAGGTCTGCTAATTCATCTTTTGAGTTGTGCTAATTCATTTTTTGAGGTGTGCTAATTCATCTTTCTTTCTCTTTATGAATCTTTACTAAGGCGAGTATAAAAATTTTACTGTGCTGATACAGCCATTATAGTTGCTACAGAATGACACATGGACAATATTTGTTTGATCTAGATTGCATTGAAATTGTATTTTATTTTATATGTGGGTTTGATGTGTCGATGGATGAAATTATGCCATAAATTGAAAGTAATTATATTTAATTTCATCTTCATTGATTATGACTGTATTTTCTCTTATTTAGTTTCATTTCAAATTTGCATAGATCAGCATTGTCAGTCTACCCTCCTACTCCTAGTACAATGGCTCTCAAGCCTATTTTGAAAGTGAAAGTAGATGAACTATTTTTGCGATGGCTTAGTGAGAATGAGACACAGCAGGTTCTTCGTGAAAATCTTTATCAAATTTCTCATGGAGAGGCTCTTACACAGCCTAGTCCTCGGGGTGGTTTTGCTCATAAGCCAAGCTCCCCAAGACATCGCCCAGGATCCCCAATTTTGTCAACATCATCTTCAAAATTTCCAAGCCCAAGGAGCCCACGACGACCCCTGGTGTCAAAAAATAACATTCAAAACAGTTCAGGGACAGAGAACAAAGTAAGATCATTTTCATTGTTAGAGTTACTTCAAAAACACAAGCTGCATAACTTCTGAATGTTAAAAGAAATAAAAATACAATATAGCATGAAAATTCAAAATGCTTGATTGAAATTACACAAGGCAAAAACCAGAATATCCTCTTGAAAGTTATTTAGCTGAATCATTTTGCAGTTGTTTTTGTATTGCATATCTCCAAAAAGTGTTTTGAATTTTCAAGTTGCAATTACTTAGATTAGAATTGTTTATAAAAAGTTAGAAGAAGATTGTTTATGAATATGTTGATTAGCTATTTTGTAATTTATTGACTTTAGAGATGATTTTTAACCTTTTTACTAGTAACAGGGGTCGGCAAACTTTTCGGAATACTAGGCCATTTTTTTCAGGTCAAGAAGGCACACTAGGCCAGAACAAACAAGGTGTCCAAAGAAAGGTTGTTTTATTAAAGCCCTTGGAAGCCCTTGTTGTAAGAATGGCTAATTTAGATAGCTCGCATTTGATTGGATTGCGTTTGTCCTAAGGTCATGAATACATTAACGGATTAACCCCATCCCTCATTCAAAAGAGTATGGAAAGACCTTTCATTCAAGTATAGTAATAGTGTATTTTTGACCATTTTTTAATGACGAACAGTTATATACTATTCATCTTCATATTGCAGAACAATTATCTACTTTACATTTTCTATTCAGCCATTTATTCTGCTAATAATATATCTATACTTTTGTACAACAGAAATTTGTTTTGGCACTAATGGATGTGTCACATACATGGAAGTTTTAGGCCACTGGAAATAATTCCATTACTGTATTACTGCTTTGGCACTGTTTTATCTCACACTTAGGATTTCTGGTTATATTGTCTTGATGATAAATGGTGTGACTTTTTAGTTACTATTTATCTTTTCTCATTCTAAAAGTATACCCCCCCCCTACCCCCAATGATGCACACAATCACATAGAACAAGCAATTTCACATATACACATATTACAGACAATACACATTTCACATTTAAAAAAAAGTGATTGTTCACATGTTTTGAGTTGGTGCCTAAATCTGTATATTTATAAGTTGGTAATAAAAGTAATTATATTTATATATTAATAACATGAAATTAGTATTTATAATAGTCAAGTTATACTGCTGGCTACCAGGTTAAACTACCAGTCTGTAATGGGGCACAAATAAGATCATCATTCTAGTAAAGTTACTGCAAGAGTTATAGTTCTTTCTTTTGAATGGAATACCACTTTCAAATAATGAAGAGGTTGGCGACTAATTGGATGACAGCTGATTAATAATAGGCAGTTGTTGTAAAAGATTACTTTTTGCTTGGTTCTGTGTGTACAGAAAGGAGACAAAAAATTGATATAGTACTTTTTTTTTTTCGTTTAGAATTAGAGCATATTGAAAACAGTCACTGAATCCTTCCCAATGATGTTCAAATCTTTTCTAACAGGAGACAGAATTCCAGCCTCATTTCCACTAGAACATGTGAAAACAAGATATAAAATAGATTACCTCATTCTGACTGTTGAAAAATATAAAATAGTTTGCCTTATGCCTTAGAGTATTCTAGACCCTGTAGAAACAAGATATAAAATAACTTGCCTCTTTTCCGCTACACCCTAGAGAAACAAAATATAAAACTGTGTCTAATTTGGATTAGTCTGTTCAAACAAGATCTAAAATGGCTAACTTCATTCCGAGCCTATGGCAACAAAAGACGAGAAAGTTTGCCTCATTCTAAATATAGCCGACGAAAACTGTAGTAGAATAGCTTGCCTTATTCTGATTAGATTCTTGAAACACGATACAGTTTAGTCTAATTCTAAATAATTCAAATAAATGAGTAGACAAAATAATCTTCCTTCTCCCGACTAAAAGGCCTGCATCATTCCTGTTGGATCTTGTTGAAATAAAAATCGGAACAGCCGCCTCATTCTCGTCAAGGCCTGTTAATGAAAGACGGAACAGCCGCCTCATTCTCGTCAAGGCCTGTTAATGAAAGACGGAACAGCCGCCTCATTCTCGTTAACGCCTGTTGAAATGAAAGACGGAATAGCCGCCTCATTATGGCTAGTGCCTCAAGTAGCCTGTGCTTGCATTACCTTTCATGTGTACATGTCACACTGTTAGACCCCTCCACCCCAAACTTTCCCCCGCGATGATTTTTATTCATTTCTGAGGACGTTTAGGTTAAATGCAATGACATGCATTATGTTTGAACAATGGAACAAATAGGAAACGTATTTTGTACTGCTAGTCGTAGACAGCTGTACGACCAACTTGGCACTGAGCAGAAGAAAGGACAGGAAAGGATAACTCTTGAAACTGCAGAGAGAGAGAGAGAGAGAGAGAGAGAGAGAGAGAGAGAGAGAGAGTCTGTTTGAAATAGAGGAAGTTTATCACTATCCTTTGTTCTATTGTTTGATTTTGCAAAATTATTTTGAATATAGGATTGCAGTGTAATTACTTTCTTAATCTTTATTGTAGAGTTTATTTCTACTCATCTGTAATCTAACTTTTGGTCACTATAGCTAGATTACGTCGATGATATTATTACATTGTAGCTTATCTTGAGAACACACACATACATGCACGAACGCAGGCAGGCAAAAACGCATGCATATACACACATATACGCAGACAGACAATTCTTTATTTGTAGGATTTTAATTTGCTATTACACATTCCTTGGCGAAGTGCCAAAAGGATGCTGACGACATGACGAGGCTAAAGAGTAAATGTCCACTTCTGCGTTGGTTGATTTCGCAGAAGGGATTATAAATTATCGGAGGGTTCATCAGAGACAGTGTCAAGATTGTTAGTGAACTGCAGGAAGTACTAATCGGTGTAGAAATACATTTGGAGGCAGAAGCATAAGGATAAGGAAAAATAGTATTAGACTGGATTTCCCAAGACATTTTAATTAATAATACTAGGTCAAGAGAAGTATTGAGATTCATTTGACAGCATAATGTTGTTATATAGATTCAAACGGAACTAATTTCGGGAATTTACTTACAGCTTTATTCGGCCGACACTAACAAATAATCAGAATTTGATTTGTCTTTATCATTGTCAGCAGTTTCCTTCATTACGTATTTCTCGATTCATTTTAAATGTATAGGCGATGTGATTTTATTCATCGTGATTAAAAAGTCCTTAATTGATGATTCAAAGTTATAAAGCTTCCGGATGACGTCACGATATAGCCCTCTCAATAATTGACTTCTCTCTTGCTCAGCGTGGTCCAACTGCAGTCTCGCGAGCCAGCGTACAATTGCTTTGTGGCCCGCGCTCATCAAAAGTTAATTATAATTATTATATGGTAAACTTTCATTTTATTATGAATGGCCCACGAACTTTAAAGTTTTGGTTTATGTGGCCCTCGAGGTTAAATAAGTTGGATCACTTTTTTGAGGCAGTTGATTGCAGTTTCCGGCCTGTGCCGATTTCGTGCTGGCACAAGGTGTGCCGCTGATAGGAGAATTGAAAATGATGGAAGACAGGGTGGAGGGTTGTTTAAAAAGACAGGCTAGAGGGGTGTTGATGAATGGTAGCCGGTGGGTCTGTGGCGCTCCTCTCTCATCGATAGAGGCATGCATTAGCCGGATTGTCCGTGGGCTAATGTCTTAGTGGTTGGTGTTGTTGGTGGGGAGAGGGTGGGTGAGGATATCTTATAGAGCCCAGGGTAGTAGTAGCACACCAGATCTATAACTAGTGCGTGCACACGCTCGGGATGTTCAACCCGATGTCCTTCTCACTGTTCATGTTGTCGTCGTCGCTGTCTCCGGTGTTGTCCGTTGAGATGTTCGTAGATGGGTGCTGGCGGCCACTGCTGGTGGTCAAGTATCAGTTGTACCATGTCCGCAATGGGGTGATTAAAAAATCCCCATTGTGGATTCTGTTGCTCTATATACACCCGTCGTGGTCGTTGTTGTTGGTGGTGGTAGGTGTTTTTTCCTCTTTCTTGTCTGGTGTTGTTGTAAGTTTCTTCTGTGATTTGGGGGGCTCTTCTGATGCTGGGAGGCCGTCTGTTTCTTTTTTTTCCTTTTGTTGTTGAGTTGTCTTTCTATTTGTTGTTCCGTTGTTGGTGGCTTTGTTTGTTGACGTTGATGGTTCTGACAAGGGTGAAAGAGGAGGGACCTCAAGCACCCATGTGCAGTCTTCAAGGGCAGTCTGGATGTTAGCTAGCGTGTTTGTTGATGTCTGTCGATCTCTTTCATTCTGGCTATTTTTTCCCCAGGTAACTTCTTTCTTCACAGGAACCGCAACCGTATTGATTGAGTGGAGAGTGGAACTTGTAACCGATTTATGATGTCAGTGATTGTTTTTCTTTCTTCATTGTAGAGTGGGCAATGCAATAAGAAGTGTTGTATAGAGTTTTCTGATCTATAGTGATTGCATATTTTTGTTTGTCCTGAAATCGTGTGTATTAGAAGTGTTGAATTTAGTCTGAAAATGGCTTTGTTGTGTAAGTTAGGAGGTCTTAGCGTATTTTCCATCTTATAAATCTGTTTAATTTGTGCGTGTATTTCTGAATTGTATATGGAAGTATATGACTGTCTGCCATGTTTTGTACTATATTTTTTGCCCCTTTATCTGCTGTTTTTATCTAGTTCCTTAATGTAGTTTCTTATTTTGTTTGTAGCGTATGTTCTAGAAATGATGTTTGTGTTGCATAATGTCTGTATTGAAAATAATGAGTCATTTAATATTAGTATGCTTTTATTTAGGGGTAAGGATGTATTTTTGTTCAGTTGTGAAAGTGCTTTCTGCATGACTACCAGCTCAGCGATGAGTACTGACTTAGCAGGGAGTAATTTGTAAGTGAGTACTGAATTAGCAGGGAGTACTTTGTAAGTGAGTACTGAATTAGCAGGGAGTAATTTGTAAGTGAGTACTGACTTAGCAGGGAGTAATTTGTAAGTGAGTACTGAATTAGCAGGGAGTAATTTGTAAGTGAGTACTGAATTAGCAGGGAGTAATTTGTAAGTGAGTACTGAATTAGCAGGGAGTAATTTGTAAGTGAGTACTGAATTAGCAGGGAGTAATTTGTAAGTGAGTACTGAATTAGCAGGGAGTAATTTGTAAGTGAGTACTGAATTAGCAGGGAGTAATTTGTAAGTGAGTACTGAATTAGCAGGGAGTACTTTGTAAGTGAGTACTGAATTAGCAGGGAGTAATTTGTAAGTGAGTACTGAATTAGCAGGGAGTAATTTGTAAGTGAGTACTGAATTAGCAGGGAGTACTTTGTAAGTGAGTACTGAATTAGCAGGGAGTAATTTGTAAGTGAGTACTGAATTAGCAGGGAGTAATTTGTAAGTGAGTACTGAATTAGCAGGGAGTAATTTGTAAGTGAGTACTGAATTAGCAGGGAGTAATTTGTAAGTGTATGTTCCTTGGTAATAGTGAATGGCTGCTCCATTTCCGTCTGATGTTTTGGAACCATGACCAATCATGTCACTTCGTAACTTGCTTCAAACTTAAGCTGCGGTTGCGAGAGTTGGCGACACACTTCAGTATCTCAAGTCTTATTTACTCATCCATACGTCACAACGTGTCCTTTATGAAAAGCGTAATTTATTTATAACCAGCTTTATTTACAACTTTGCTTATGACCAACAAAAAGAATTATATTTGAATTGCATTACGAATTCGATATTTTAGTTGGTCTCTTGGGTTTATATAGTACGTTTGAAGTGGTCATTAACGTTCACAAATTTAAATATACTTTTTAAAAGGCTCATTAAATCAAGGAAATGGCGAGAGTATGAACGAATAAGAGGAGTTACATCTTTATCAAAAATAAATGAATCTACGAAATTCCACTTATTATACACGCTCCAACGAAATTAATTGACAACTTTGCACACGTCACAGTGGATCCAAATGCTTGGTCATTTAGTACGTACATGTATTTGAAATAATTATGACTTTTGAAAGTTAGAGGGACTCCTGAGAAATTCTTGGTGAAATGGAGAGGTCGGGTAGAGTAGGACTAAAGCGCATGTCGAAATGGACAGAACAGTATTGGGCAAAATGTGACACGGAGAACTATTTATCGAAATGGATAGAACAGTACTGGGCAAAATGTGACACGGAGAACTATTTATCGAAATGGATAGAACAGTACTGGGCAAAATGGGACATGGAGAACTATTTATCGAAATGGATAGAACAGTACTGGGCAAAGTGGGACATAGAGAACAGTTTGTCGAAATGGATAGAACAGTACTGGGCAAAGTGGGACATAGAGAACAGTTTGTCGAAATGGATAGAACAGTACTGGGCAAAGTGGGACTCGAGGGATATTTATAAACAATATAGGGTGAAGTGACGTAGAAGAACTTTTATTCAATGCACGATTCTCATGACTGTCATTGATTCGTTCGAGAATAGAGCACAAGGAAATGGCTGTCATTAATCTGTTTAAATGGTTGTCATTGATCTCTTTAAGAAAGAGTACAAGGAAGTGGTTGTCATTGACCTGTTTGAGAATAGAGCACAAGGAAGTGGCTGTCATTGGCCGTGTGGATGGCAGGCTTAAATAGGACAAGCTCTACTTGCCGGATGCCATTTCCAAATAAGTTAACTTGTCGACCTTTCCCCCCCCCCGTATACATTTTTGGATCTTTTTTTTTTTTAATAGACTATACACAATTATTATAGTCATTGTGTACATTGTTATAGTCAGTCATAGCAAAAGCGGAATCTAAAGTGAATAGTAGACACCAGTCCTCCATTATTTCTGATATTGACTCAGTCGCTTAGACTTTTGTCCGAAGTTGATATGCTTATCCCCGGACATCAGTATAATTTGACATCATCACCGTTGACCTCTTGTGTCGAATCTAGGCCTTGCTTACTGGCGATTCTTGTCTGTGGGATTTTTTTCTCCACTGTTATCGCTGCCTGTGGGTCTAATGAGGCACTTACTCTCCTCATATCTCATTAGCCTCGGATGCCAAGATGTGTAAGAACCAAAGCCTGTCAGCACCAAGCTGGAAAAAGCAGTAAACGACCCCCCCCCCCCAATACACATGCACTCATACATTTTAAATAATTATAAGATAAGAATTAGAAATTGAAATAAAAATGTTGTCAGGGCAGTCACGCGAATGTAAATGCTCGAAAACTTCATTCGGATTTCCAACAGGCTTATCAAGCAAGAATGAATTTCCATACTTTGTGGAGATCTTTACTCTTAACTAGTGAATGCATTACCTTATTTTGTGGAGATCTTTACTCTTAACTAGTGAATGAATTACCTTATTTTGTGGAGATATTTATTCTTAACTAGTGAATGAATTATCTTATTTTGTGGAGATATTTATTCTTAACTAGTGAATGACTTACCTTATTTTGTGGAGATATTTATTCTTAACTAGTGAATGACTTACCTTATTTTGTGGAGATATTTATTCTTAACTAGTGGATGAATCTTTATTCTTAACTAGTGAGTGAATTCCCTCACCCTGTGGAGATCTTTATTCTTAACTAGTGAGTTAATTTCCTTACCCTGTGGAGATCTTCATTTTTAACAAGCAAATGGATTCTCTTATTTTGTGATCTGAATTATGTGAATTAATTCCCCTTACTTTGTGGAGATTTTAATCATGTGAATGAATTCTTTTTGTGGAGATTGTAATCTTAAACTTATGAATGAATTTCAAATTATCTTGTGTGTGTGTGTGTGTGTGTGTGTGTGTGTGTGTGTGTG
This sequence comes from Sinotaia quadrata, assembly GCA_028829895.1. Lineage (NCBI taxonomy): Eukaryota > Metazoa > Mollusca > Gastropoda > Architaenioglossa > Viviparidae > Sinotaia > Sinotaia quadrata. Next base: position 118,867,118 of record CM054177.1, on the reverse strand, counting down.
TGTGTGTGTGTGTGTGTGTGTGTGTGTGTGTGTGTGTGTGTGTGTGTGTGTGTGTGTGTGTGTGTGAATCTTAGCTTGTGAATAAATTCTTATACTTTATGGGATCCTAATCTTTGTGAACGAATACTCTTACTTTGTTGGAATCTTAATTTTAGATGCGAATGAATTTCTTGACTCTTGATTTCTTGGGAATCTTAAAAATCTTAGCTTGTGAATTTTTGCTCCAAGTGTCTTGTAGTTCGAAGACACTTGAATACCGCGTTCAGTGTCACGAACGTTGCATGCGCGAAGTGTGACAGAATAGGAGAGTAGAGGATTGAGTGATATAAGAGTGATATTAAAAAACAAACACCCCCTCCCCCAAAAAAAAATAAACAACAAAAAACAACAACATAAGCAGCATATTTTACCTTCAAACGGTTTTTAAAAAATATAACCAGCTCAGAAGGATGAAACCATGCAGATAGTGCAGAATTTTTGTTTCTTTTTTTTGTATCGAGTTTGTAATTTTGTATTAAACACTCGCAAGTTATATATCACTGTCACACTACAGTATAAATGAATGTGTCTCCCTCTCAGTACAAATAAACGTATCTCCCTCTCAGTACAAATAAATGTATCTCCCTCTCACTACAAATAAATGTATCTCCCTCTCAGTACAAATAAATGTATCTCCCTCTCAGTACAAATAAATGTATCTCCCTCTCAGTATAAATAAATGTATCTCCCTCTCAGTACAAATAAATGTATCTCCCTCTCAGTACAAATAAATGTATCTCCCTCTCAGTACAAATAAATGTATCTCCCTCTCAGTACAAGTGAATGTATCTTACTCTCTGTACAAATGAATGTTATCTCGCTGTAAGTGCACATGAATGTACCTCTCATATATCGTGTTCACAAGTATTAGATGAATGAGGAGACAATTTCACTTAGTATTTTATAGTACTGATATTATTGTTGGATTTGGATTTTGCTGAAGTGGATATTCTTACTAATGCAAGAATCTGGCTCTGTTTTACGTCCCTAATCTCTATGAGGCATCCATTATAACTGCCAAAATGGGCAATCTTGTTACTGGTTCTAACTACTCCTCTCTCTGAGCTGTATGAACATGAAGTATTAACTGCCAAAATGGGCAACCTTGTCTGTGGTTCTAACTACTCCTCTCTCTGAGCTGTATGAACATGAAGTATTAACTGCCAAAATGGGCAACCTTGTCTGTGGTTCTAACCACTCCTCTCTCTGAGCTGTATGAACATGAAGTATTAACTGCTCGACAGAGCATGGAAATATAAGAATGATAACTCTATCCCCTCCCCCCACACACACCTACTGCCTATTTAAATATAACTGGATGATAACTGCTGTCGTTTGCTGATGACACGTGCCATGTAAGAATTTTACAAAATGGTGGACACATTAGGTATGTAAATTGCCGATAAAATTATTGACCAGTGTTGAATCTATTGTCAGTAAAATACACTTGTACAATCTTGTCACTCTTGCCTCGTTTTATTTTAAAAAAGAAAGATTGTGAAGTTTGGGTCATAACTTTTCTCAAAACATTAAAATGAAGGCAGATATGAGTAATTAGATCGCGAAAGTAGATTTTAAATTTCTTTTCGGTTTCACAACCAATGCCTCGAGCAAAGAAGAGTTTATAGCAATAAAAATCCTTGATTCATTTATTACTCTCGTTTACAAATGTCACTGCCATTATGTAAATGAAGGCAAATACAGTAAATACTTTAGCGCCCGATTGCCACTATGTCGTGAAAAAAAAGTCGGCTTGGAACAGATTGACATCCGATTGCAAGGATGTCGTGAAGAACAGCTTGACATCGAATTCCTGGTTTGACTATCGTTTTCGGCACGCGCGCCTACTTGAGAGACGGGAAGAGCTCGACAGGCATAGGGAACGTGTGTCATGTTGCGCTAAAGGACGTTTGTGAAACGAGCTGCAAGAAAATGTCACTTAGCATTTTTAGCACTGATGTTGCTGTTTGGTCTAGATTTTGATGAAATGCTGCTATCATGTTGAGGCAAGTATTTCGTATCGTGATCACTAAGAACAATCAGATGTACTGACTGACCATAACAATCAGCTGTTCAGATGTACTGACCGTAACAATCAGCTGTACTGACTGACCGTAACAATCAGCTGTACTGACTGACCATAACACTCAGCTGTACTGACTGACCATAACAATCAGCTGTACTGACTGACCATAACAATCAGCTGTACTGACTGACCATAACAATCAGCTGTACTGACTAACAATTAACTGTACTGATCGTAACAGTCAGCTGTACTGACTGACCTTAACAATCAGCTGTACTGATTGATCATAACAATCATCTGTTCTGGCCGTAACAATTAGCTGTACTGACCGTAGCAATCAGTTATACGGCCATAACAATCAGCTATAATGACCATAATAATCAGCTGTACTGACCTTAACAGTCAACTGTGCTGACCGCAGCAATCAGCTATATGATCCTATCATTCAGCAATAATTGCTGTAACAATCAGCTATGCCTACTATAACCCCTTTGTGTAAGATATCACTGGGCAAGTTTATATGGAAGCCTTCAATTCTTACCTCTGTAAGCTATGTGATAGAGAAGTATTAACGGTTCCACTCCTGTCGCTCTCGTCCATTTGAGCACGTCAACATAGCCCGTGTCTTTAAGACGTCTGTGGACGCATAGATATAATGGTGATAATATAAATGGTTATAGCCCGTGTCTTTAAGACGTCTGTGGACGCGTAGACGTAATGGTGATAATATAAATGGTTATAGCTCGTGTCTTTAAGACGTCTGTGGACGCATAGATATAATGGTGATAATATAAATGGTTATAGCTCGTGTCTTTAAGACGTCTGTGGACGCGTAGATATAATGGTGATAATATAAATGGTTATAGCTCGTGTCTTTAAGACGTCTGTGGACACATCGATATATTAGTGATAATGTAAGTGGTTATATTTCCTGTCTTTATGACGCCATGTGACAAATGACATAAATGCTTTTATAACCACTGTGAGTATGCAAGTATCATGATGATAATTTCGTGATTATAACTCCTATCCCTAAGACCTCGTGAACATGTAAATATAATTCTGCTAATTCCTGTCTATGACCACTGTAAATATAAAAATATATTTGTGATAACTCCTGTCTTTAATATCACTGTAAATATGTAAATACAATTGAGATAATTCCCGTCTTGATGATCACTGTAAATATGTATATATAATTGTGATAACTCCTGTCTTTAATATCACTGTAAATATGTAAATACAATTGTGATAATTCCCGTCTTGTAAATATGTACATTTAATTGTGATAACGTCTGTTTATGATCATTGTAAATATGTATATATAATTGTGATAACGCCTGTCTATGGCCACTGTAAATATGTAAATATAATTGTGGTAACTCCTGTCTTTATGATCACTGTAAATATGTAAATATAATTGTGGTAACTCCTGTCTATGGCCACTGCAAATATGTAAATATAATTGTGGTAACTCCTGTTTATGGCCACTGTAAATATAATTGTGGTAACTCCTGTCTTTATGATCACTGTGAATATGTAAATGTAATTGTGATAATGCCTGTCTAAAGCTACTGTAAATATGTAAAATAATTGTGGTAAATCCAGTCTTTGTGCTCTCTGGAAACATGTAAACCTAACGGCAATAAATCCTGCCATTATGACCGTTGTAAATATATACGTACCATGACGACAGTTCCTGTCGATGACCTCTGTATATATGTTTTTGATTATAATTCATGTCTTTATGACTTCTGTAAATATGTTTTTGATTATAATTCATGTCTTTATGACTTCTGGAAACATGTTCATGATTATAACTTCTGTCATTATGACTTCTCTGTAAACATGTCCATGATTAAAATTCCCGTCATTTTGACCTCTAATTGTGATTACTCACGTCTTTATGACTTCTCTGACAAGTAAATGTGACAGTGATTACCCATGTCTTTATGACTTCTGTGACAAGTAAATGTGACAGTGATTACCCATGTCTTTATGACTTCTGTGACAAGTAAATGTGACAGTAATTACTCACGTCTTTATGACTTCTGTGACAAGTAAATGTGACAGTAATTACTCACGTCTTATGACTTCTGTGACAAGTAAATGTGACAGTGATTACTCACGTCGTTATGATTTATGTGACAAGTAAATATAATAGTGATAACTCGTGTCTTTATAACTTCTGTGACAAGTAAACGTGATGGTGATAACTAATGTCTTGATGACTTCTTTGACAAGTAATTATAATGGTGATAACTCGTGTCTCTATGACGTCTGTGGCAAGTAAATGTGATTGTGAGAACTTATGTTCTTAAGACCCATCTATAAAATAAATACCATGGTGATCACTTCTGTCATAAAGACCCATCTATAAAATAAATACCATGGTGATCACTTCTGTCATAAAGACCCATCTATAAAATAAATACCATGGTGATCACTTCTGTCATAAAGACCCATCTATAAAATAAATACTATGGTGATCACTTCTGCCATAAAGACCCATCTATAAAATAAATACCGTGGTGATCACTTCTGTCATAAAGATCTATGAGAACATGTATGTATGCAGCATGGTGACAACTCGTGTCTCTGTGACGTGTATGAAGATGATAACTCCTGCCCTTCTTAATTCTATAAACTTGTAAATATTACAGCGATAACTCCTGTGTCTGTGAACTACTTGAATAACTGCTGTTTGAGCTTCTTTGCCTGTCTGTGATGTGTAGAAATACACTAACTCTTAGGTATACTCCATTCGGTCATTTGAGTACATAATTAATTATGTAGCCACATGAACCTAAAATTATGCCCATGATTGTATGCGGGACGTAAAAGCAAGAACTCTTAATTAACACGCATGACTGCTTCTTATGAACACACTCCCCTCTGCTCTCATCGACACACACACACACACACACACACACACACACACACACACACACACACACACACACACACATACACACACACACACACACACATACACACACGCATATACAAATGACATACCACTCACACGTCTCACACACATTGTCCTCTCCCCCCCCTCCTTTGTTTTATGCATTCTTGTTTTCTTTCACGTTACCTCTGTGAATAGCCAAAATTTAGCATGTTTTTCATGTCAGTCAGTACCTCGCCTGTGTACATCCTTTTATTTAATTGTAAGTATGTGTTGAGCTGGGTAAGACTGCATTTTGCGCCTGTCTGTGCATTCTTTATTTATTCTGTCTGCTGTATGTATTTATTTAGATGCTTGTGTTCTCCGTGAACTCTATATCAGGAAGTGGACTATGGTAAGTCACTGGCTGTAGGGGTTATAGGTTAAGGATGTGCAAATCGTGAACTTGTTTTCATTTCAGAATTATTAGCAACAGCTCGCGGTTCGTTGTAAATTTTAACATCGTTTGGCCACCATGGGAACTGATTTTAATTTCAAGATCTTTGGGAACAGGTCTCAGTTCGGTGTAAATTTGTAACAGCTTTTGACAACCTTAGGAACTCTTTGTTCGTACTTACTTTGAGAGCTAAACTGATATATATCATTATTTCGCCTATAGGCGAGTTTACTTAGGATGTGGTGAGCTCAGTTTTAATGTTTAGATATAAAGGATTTGCTGGAATGTATATAATATTATGCTAAAGTGTTTAATTCATTTTAATTTACATTTTGTGGATTACAGAGAGTGGTGGTTACTTAAAGGTTTTGATTAAAGTTCTGTGAATTTAGTTTCTAAAAGAATAAATAACCAACAAACAGCAGGATAAAGATGTGTCAGAGTAGTTAAAAAATTATGTACATTTGTTAAAAATTGTTGTTTTCTTTATGTATCTGTGCCAAAGTGAGAAAAGTAACAGTAAACGTGGACGGTAACGTAACATTTGATTTATAGGTAGATTATACTCAGATGTACAATTTGTATTCAGATAATTTTACCAAATTAGAACCTTTACATTGTTTTTTAATTTAAAAGAAGATAATGTTTATAGCAAGGCATTACATTTTTTAATATTCGTACATCTTGAGTGGCGTGTTGAGAAGAGACTGGTCCATTAGACTGTAACGTTGTGTGTACTGTACTTTGTATACAAACACCGAGACAGACGACTAACAAGTGGTGTCCATTCATCTGTAACCTTGTGTGTACAGTACTTTGTATACAAACAGACGACTAACAAATGACGTCCATTAACTTGTAACCTTATGTGCACTGTACTTTGTATACAAACAGACGACTAACAAATGACGTCCATTAACTTGTAACCTTGTGTGCACGGTACTTTGTATACAAACAGACGACTAACAAATGGCGTCCATTAACTTGTAACCTTGTGTGCACGGTACTTTGTATACAAACAGACGACTAACAAGTGACGTCCATTAACTTGTAACCTTGTGTGCACGGTACTTTGCATGCAAGCGGTCGACTAAGTGGCGTGTTGGGAGGAGACTGTTTCATGAAAAGTCTCTCTCATTCCGGTCCGAATGTTGTAGTGTCGAGGAGCTGGCTGTAATTTGACCCAACTTGTGACCTTTCGAATAGTTTTTATTGGACTCTGCTTTACAACTGCAACCTGACTTCTGTTCTGAAAACGACTTTGGAATATAGATATATTAAAAACATGACAAGAATTCTGAGGTAGAAAGCAAGGCATTGATTGGACTGAAACCTGGCTGTTTGCTGCACCTTGGATGTGTTGAGAATGTTACTCGCTGGATTTCTTTAAAACCTCAGCGTTGTTTCTTGGATTACGTGAGCTTGGAGGAAATGTTGCTCGCCTGCTTGGGATTAAGGGTATGTTCTAGTATTTTAGCACTTTTTTTCATTTCAAACATTTCACTTTCTCTTTCGTTGTAGTCTAGTTTGAAACAGAACGATTACGTTCTCAGTGGTAATAAATTTATTTCTTTGTAGTTTTACATTCTCTCTCTCTCTCTCTCTCTCTCTCTCTCTCTGTTTGCCTATCTATCTATCTATCTATCTATCTATCTATCTATCTATCTATCTATCTATCTATCTATCTATCTATCTATCTATCTATCTATCAATCTATCTATCTATCTATCTATCTATCTATCTATCTATCTATCTATCTATCTATCTATCTATCTATCTATCTATCTATTCTACAACCACCCACCAATCCATGTCTCTCAATCCACTCCCATACCTACTTGGACCACTAACTTTGTCTGACTTGTAAGCCTCTCGATGAGTAGTTCGTGTGAGCTGATTAGAATACACCTAGTATTTTACACGTGAGCTGATTAGGATACACCTTGTATTTTACACGTGAGCTGATTAGAATACACCTTGTATTTTACACGTGAGCTGATTAGAATACACCTAGTATTTTACACGTGAGCTGATTAGAATACACCTTGTATTTTACACGTGAGCTGAAAGGAATTTAATACATATAGTATGTTACACGTGAGCTTATTGGATTTTAACACCATGTTCTGATTGGAGTTTAATACCTGTAGTTACTTGTGAGCTGATTGAAGTTTAATACACGTTGTATGCTACGTTGAAGTTTAATACATGTTGTATGCTACGTGTAAGCTGATTGGAGTTTAATGCATGTAATGTGTTGCTTGAGAACTGATTGGAGTTTAATATATGTAGTATGTTACGTGTTTGCTAATTGGTGTTTATAACAGGTAGAGTGTTACTTGTGAGCTGATTGGAGTTTAATATATGTAGTAAGTTACGTGTTAGATGATTAAAGTGTGTTAGGTGCGAGTTGATTGGGATTTAATATACGTAATATGTTACATGTCAACGGATTGGAGTTTAGTACATATAGTAATTAGTATGTTAAGTGTTGGGTAATTGGGATTAATACATATAGCAAATTACGTGTGAGCTGATTGGAATTCTAAAGCATGTAGCATATTATGTGTGCGCGGATTGGAGATTAATACATATGGCATGTTACGTGTGAGCTGATAAGGGATTAATACATATATCATGTTACGTGTGAGCTGATTGGGGATTAATACATGTAGCATGTTACTTGTGATATGATTGGAATTTAATAATGTAACGTATTTCGTGTTTACTAATTGGACTTTAATAGTGTATCTTTGGACTGATTGAAATTTAATACACATAGTGAACATTGCATGCGGGTTAAAGGCGATTATTAAGATTAATTATCACTTGTAATACCCAAACTCCACTTAACACTGAACATCGTATTACTTGTATTAATCAGACAATTTGCATCATTTGAAGCTGCAAAGCATGCGATAGTCATTACTGGTGTGCACTGCTTAATCTTGAAGTTTTAAATATTTTAGTCATGATAAGATCAATAATTATTAGGAACATAGCTTTTTGAAAATGAAATAAATGGTAAGATCAATAATTATTAGGAACATAGCTTTTTGAAAATGAAATAAATGGTAAGATCAATAATTATTAGGAACATAGCTTTTTGAAAATGAAATAAATGGTAAGATCAATAATTATTAGGAACATAGCTTTTTGAAAATGAAATAAATGATAAGATCAATAATTATTAGGAACATAGCTTTTTGAAAATGAAATAAATGATAAGATCAATAATTATTAGGAACATAGCTTTTTGAAAATGAAATAAATGGTAAGATCAATAATTATTAGGAAGGTAGCTTTTTGAAAATGAAATAAATGGTATTGCATTTACTTCATTTTACTTGCTCTCAGGCGTAAAGTAAAAAAAAAAATGAAGTAGTTGGCGAGCCCAAACTTTCTCAAGTTGTCTTTTGTGGGTCATGTGTAAAGTAATATAGATATATGTGGCAGAGTAAATTTTCCTATCCCTATTTCTAAACTTAATTGTATATAAGTTGTTAAATTGTCAAATCGACCCAACCTTGGGTACTCCTTATGATGGCATTTTTGTTTTTGTGTGTGTCAGAGTTGGAAGTAAACAACTTGAGAATATGCTAGAAATTGCTGATGCAATGCTTTTCCCTTGCATACATATTATGTTTGTCCTACGAGTTAAACTTTTCACTTTTATACATACGTGACGTGTTGTACGAGTTTAAATTTTCTTTGTGTACTTTGAGATATGTACCACGAGTTAAACTTTACCTTGTATATGTTGTACGAGTAAAATTTTACTTACATACATTTGTAACTTGTTCTACGAGCTAAAATTTTCCCTTGCAAACAAATGTGCTGTGTTCTACGAATTAAACTTTTACCTTGGTCACACGTGATGTTTTCTACGAGTTAAACTTTCCCCTTGCATATATTTATATCACATATTATGAAATGGGCATCAAAAAGAAAGGTTCAAATGTAGTTCAAACACATTACATATTATGGTGTGTGTGCGCGTGCGATTGCGTGCGTGCTGTGTTCACCTATAGTTCTATCTGTCTGTCTATTTGGTAGTGCTCGTTTGGAGTTTTGCAGGCAAACTCAGAACTATAGTTCGGCCTGCCGCTGACATAATTCATTACGTATGAAGATGTCAAAAGCGGAACAAGGTGGTGTTGCGTGACCTTGCACTAACTGCAATGAAAATAATGTGCGAACATTACGAGGAATATAGCGCGCGCATGCGTGCAAAAAGACGTGTCGCACACTGATGGCTCTGTCGCCATTGCCTTAGTACATAATAGTGTGAACTTTTAACGACCTTAGTCTACATTCTAATTTGGGATCATCAACATATAGTGTGTGTTGATGTCGTTACATAATCAGTATAGAGTGTATCGATTTAAAAGTAAAACAAACACTGAAACTGTTTTAGTCTGTTAAGTTTCAAACAGGCGATTAACGATAACGTTTACATAGATTTAACTGATTTAGTGATTAGTTAAATTTACTTGATTATTAATTAATTAGATTTACTTGACTATTAATTATTTAGATTTAATTGAGTAAAGATTATTAGATGTAATTGATTAATAATTATATAGATTTACTTGGTTATTAATTATATAGATTTACTTGGTTATTAATATTATATAGATTTATTTCGTTATTAATTATACAGATTTGCTTCGTTATTAATTATATAGATTTACTTGGTTATTAATTAATTAGATTTAATTGGATATTAATTATTTAGATTTAATTGGGTATTTATTATTAAGATTTAATTGGGTATTAATTATTTAGATTTAATTGGGTATTTATTATTTATATTTAATTGGGTATTCATTATTTAGATTTAATTGGGTATTCATTATTTAGATTAATTGGGTATTAATTATTTAGATTTAATTGGATATATATTTTTTTTAAAGATTTGATTGGGTATTATTATTTAGATTTAATTGGATATTCATTACTTAGATTTAATTGGGTATTCATTATTTAGATTTAATTGGGTATTCATTATTTAGATTTAATTGGGTATTAAAATTAGGTATTAATTAATCGATTAATTGTTAATTTTTATTAACGATAAAAATTTGTTTAATGATTAATCGAAAACTTTTCTCCCATCACTTATACAAATGAACCGGAAGTCTAAAAGTAACAACGTGGCAGCGGAGAAATATAAACATATTTCCGGACGATCACATGAACATTTTGGTTTTAAAGTATTGACTGATGGAAATATTGAAAATGCTGAAATGGTTTATTGCATTTATTGTGATAAATCGTTTGCCTATCATGGTTCTAACACTTCGCTTACTTAACCACCTCCTAAACAAACATCCACTAATAGTATCAGAAACTTATGCTGAGACGGTCTATTGCAGCATTATCACCTACTTCGAAGCAGGCTAGTTTGAGTCACTTTTGTCGTCCGTCTGATCGTCCAGTGAGTGCTGCATTACAACATGATGTTCAAGTATCACTTGCAAACTAGATTGCTAGTAGTGTCAGACCAATATCAATAGTAGATGACGACGGCCTTCAACAAGTATTACGGTGAAATTGCAAAAGGCTGAATATAAGCTACCTTCCCGCCGCACTACTTACAAACTGTTGACTTTGCAACTCGGTTGTGTATGCAGCACTATGTTTAAAATGTCCGACAATTTTTTTCGACATTTTCCAAACAATGTTTCGGTATCAGCGGCTTTAAATCCATGCAATATGCTCAGTGCTAGGCTATGAGCCAAACAAGGAATACCGGTTTTATCAACAGTTGAAAGTCTATTTCTTGCATTGTCAGTAACTAGAGCCTGAATTCTGTTCGTTATATCCCAGTCTATTTCAAACTGTTTATATAACTCGGCATCACTGTCAGAATAATGACGTTCAACAACATTCACGCATTCAAGAACATTTTTCAATTTCCAGTCATCGGCAATCCAATGGCCAGTAATTCCATAATAGCTTTCGTTACCTAAAGATGTCCAAAAATCAGATGTCAGCGCAATTCCCTTTGCGTTTTTTTTACAGATTCTTTAACACTTTGAATCTTTCTGTTATACTGGGTCACCATTGTGTAAATTGCAGCAAGATGTACCAACAGATGGAATAGTATTTTTATTATGCTGCAGAGTCTTCTGCAGGCCAGAGAAGCATTAACTGTATACATGTCAGATGAAAAGAAGCAATACAAAGGTCCCAAACTGTCTGATTCGGATTGGGAGAAGATTTCGAAATATGTCAAAGTTTTGGACTTATTCTGTAAGACCACGGTCCTTTTTGGCGGTCAAGATTTTGTTTCATGTAGCTGTGTATTGCCACTGCTATCATCGTTGACAAAACACATGACTGTACACGATGATGACCCGGGCTACATAGCTAAATTTAAGGCAGCATCGATTAATGACTTCAGTGAACGTGTAGCTAATATGACAAGTATTGAAATACTACATATTGCAACAGCACTTGATCCAGGCTACTTGTACTGAAATACTACAGATTGCAACAGCACTTGATCCACGCTACAAGTATTGAATACTACAGATTGCAACAGCACTTGATCCACGCTACAAGTATTGAATACTACAGATTGCAACAGCACTTGATCCACGCTACAAGTACTGAAGTACTACAGATTGCAACAGCACTTGATCCATGCTACAAATACCTGAAGTGTTTGTCAAAAGATGCAAAAGAACGAACTTGGTCACGTATTGAACAACAAATAGCAGTTGATGTTCATGATGAGCAGATGGAGACTGCTGCAACGAATGATACTGACATTGACAATGAAACTATATGTGAACCAAATGTAAAGCGTATTAAGCTAATGGAGTCTGACTCAGACATTGACAATGAAACTCTATGAGAACCAAATGTAAAGCGTATTAAGCTAATGGAGTCTGACTCAGACATTGACAATGAAACTCTATGAGAACCAAATGTAAAGCGTATTAAGCTAATGGAGTCTGACTCAGACATTGACAATGAAACTCTATGTGAACCAAATGTAAAGCGTATTAAGCTATTGGAGTCTGACTCAGACATTGACAATGAAACTCTATGAGAACCAAATGTAAAGCGTATTAAGCTAATGGAGTCTGACTCAGACATTGACAATGAAACTCTATGAGAACCAAATGTAAAGCGTATTAAGCTAATGGAGTCTGACTCAGACATTGACAATGAAACTCTATGAGAACCAAATGTAAAGCGTATTAAGCTAATGGAGTCTGACTCAGACATTGACAATGAAACTCTATGAGAACCAAATGTAAAGCGTATTAAGCTAATGGAGTCTGACTCATACATTGACAATGAAACTCTATGTGAACCAAATGTAAAGCGTATTAAGCTAATGGAGTCTGACTCAGACATTGACAATGAAACTCTATGTGAACCAAATGTAAAGCGTATTAAGCTAATGGAGTCTGACTCAGACATTGACAATGAAACTCTATGTGAACCAAATGTAAAGCGTATTAAGCTATTGGAGTCTGACTCAGACATTGACAATGAAACTCTATGTGAACCAAATGAAAAGCGTATTAAGCTAATGGAGTCTGACTCAGACATTGACAATGAAACTCTATGAGAACCAAATGAAAAGCGTATTAAGCTAATGGAGTCTGACTCAGACATTGACAATGAAACTCTATGTGAACCAAATGAAAAGCGTATTAAGCTAATGGAGTCTGACTCAGACATTGACAATGAAACTATATTTGAACCAAATGAAAAGCGTATTAAGCTAATGGAGTCTGACTCAGACATTGACAATGAAACTATATTTGAACCAAATGAAAAGCGTATTAAGCTAATGGAGTCTGACTCAGACACGGAAGATCAAGTCGACAGCTCTTCTGATGAATTACTGCGTTATAAAATGGAGAAGAAAGATGCTGAATCGGTTGACCCTCTACAATGGTGGAAACTTAATGAACATCGATATCCAAAATTGGCATTCCTTGCCAAGACCATTTTGTGCATACCGGCTACTTCAGTTCCATGTGAACGATTGTTCAGCTCTGCTGGTTATATTGTTAATAAGACGCGCTCGCCACTTGAACCAAATACTGTCCACATACTTGTCTGTTTGTATAGTTGGTTATTTGAAGACATAGGAACAAGACAGTCCAGTGTTATTTCGATTTTCGACAAATACGACTATAATGTGAGTTATGTGGCTATAAATTTGTTGCTTTAATCAAATTAACTTTTAATTAATCGTTGATTTTTCAAAAGTTAACTATGAAATTAAAATTAATCGTTAACAGCCACAGTATTAATTATTTAGATTTAATTGGGTATTAATTATTTAGATTTAATTGGGTATTAATTATTTAGATATAATTGGGTATTAATTATTTAGATTTAATTGGATATTAATTATTTAGATATAATTGGGTATTCATTATTTCACTCCAGTGTTTTATTTCGTGCACAATCTTTTGTATGCATTTCGGTCACCTCACACTGATGGTGGCAAGACAGCTGTAACGATGGGTTTCACGCCATGTCAAATAATATTTCGTCAACTGAAACAACCCTTTTACAGACTATAAATAATTATTCATTTCATATAATAGCAATAACGATAAACGTGAACGCAAGGTTTTGAAAACGGGTGACGCACTGTGTGTGTGTGTATGTGTGTGTGTGTGTGTGTGTGGCAGAATAACGAAATTATAAAAATAACATAGTGTAGAATAATACTTATCCTCTTGATGAGAAATATGCAGGTAACCACATATTTTGTGAAAAACTAAGGAGCCAGATGCACAATGCATTTTCGCATGCGCCTTTTTTTTTTTTATTGTGGTACAGACGAACATTGTACCATTGCTCTCCCCCACCCCATCCCTGAGAAAAACGTGAAGAAAGAAAAGGGTTGGAAAAAATCGCTGAGTCCCGGCGCCTGTTTTCTAATAAAATAAAAAATAACGCTAGAAAACTAGGTGCATTTAATTTTGTGGGTTTTTTTTTTAATGCAAATATTGTAAATATACAAAATTTAATTTTTTTCACATCTGATGTATCGTTCATTTTTAGTTATTGCTAAATATAATTGATTGCTGTATGAATTATTATTATTATTATTATTATTATTATATTAAAATTTGAATGTCTTATCAGTGTATTAAAATACAAAGCAGTGAAAAATGATTATAATGTTAAATTGCTAGTCGCGTATTCAATTCCATACTCAAAATACATTCTTTTTTATAACTAAAGTCACTTGTTCTACTCCATACTTAGTATACATATATAACTGGAGTCACGTGTTTTACTCCGAGCTCAGAATACATTTGTAACTTGAGTCACGTGTTCTGCTTCATGCTTACAATAAATGTATAACTGAAATCACGTGTTCTGCTTCATGCGTAAAAATTATGAGGATTTGTGTGTGTGTGTGTGTGTGTGTGTGTGTGGTGTGTTAACATTTTTTTAAAATTCCGATGGTACAGAATATGAACAGTTGTTTTTAATAAATATTGTTTTACTTTCTCCACCAAGGCTTTCCACTATGGATATGTTAGAAACGGGACACACACACACACACACACACACACACACACACACACACACACACACACACACACACACACACACACACACACACACACACACACAAACGCGCTCATACATGCCGCGCGTATGCTTAGATTTTCTTTTTAATGACGAACAGACAGGAAGACAAGAAGGCAGCAATTTGAAACCTGAACTCTTGTTGGAGGATGCGGATAGCAGGCAGGCGGGCGGGCGATATAGCAGCAGCTGTTGCTGTTGCGCCGTCCACTGATGCGCCGTGTGCAAGTACTGGGTAAGGGGTACCGCCGCTTCTGCCCACCCCTTTCCCTCCTCCGCCTTTCTCTGGCACTCGACTTTCCTCTGGGACTGATAGTTTCGGCACCGGCACCCTGCTTGCACCGTGCCATACTTTAACAAAATCCTTTATCCCTGAGAGTTGCTGCCCTTCAGACTGGGATATGGTAAATGTGGTTGTGGACTTTGATGGCATTGTGGCATACTGCTGTCGTTCACTTTGGTGCTTGCAGTGGCTTTTATTGTGAAGGTGGATGTATTGCCGTTGCGAACGGACGTGTTGGCTAAGCGGGCGCGGGCGTAATGAGTCACTGAGTGTGAGTGAGCAGTTCACTGTGAGCACTTTACCCTCCAGAACGTAAGTGTAACTGGAATACATTTCTCACTCACCCGTGTTTTCACACTGTGGATGCACGCGCTTGTCAGCGTACCTGTAACTGTGGGCAGCATGACGTCAGTCTGAAACCTTGGCCTCCAGTTTCCTTAGTAACCTTGGCCTGCAATTTCCTTAGTAAGTCCTGAAGACCAGCGCTAGCCATCAAGAAATCAGTCTGTTAATTTGATACTGTGTTGTTGCCGTCTTCGTTTGTTGTTAAGAGTATTTCCTGTCGGAGCTAAAAATAGCTTACAACATCTCATTTTTACAAACGGAAACAGGTATATACTTTTTAAAAAAAGAAAAAAAGATATCGTTCTTAATAGATCTGTCGGAGTTCCGAACAGGTAAGCTTTTGCGATTAGTTGTGTAATTTTCTGGTGTTCGTAAAATAAGTACTGCGGGGGTACAGTGCGATCACTTCGCAGTTTTCTGTGATGATGGCTTTGGAATTTCTGTGTGATAGCTTTGGAATTTCTGTGCAAGTCTTTGAGTTTTTCTGTATTGGTCTAGGAGTGTAGGTGGATTTCAGTACGTATTTAGGTAATTGTCTAGGTTAACTTAGGTTGTATGATCAGCTCTGGGAATGTATGTACCATTGTTAAGTAGCTAAGTAGTTAGGTAGAATCATGCTAGCTTAATGAATTTTTTTTTACCTTTATATCATGTGATAGACTGTTAAATAGCTATTTAGGTAGGGAGAGATGTGATAGCTTAATGAGTTTTTGAAACTGTATATCAAATGTTATACCAGATTGTCTGTTAAAGTTGCTTTGACAGAGATGGGATCGTTTTAATGAATTTTTTTAACCTGTATAGCGTATGTTATATGTAGATTGTCAAGCCAGGAAATAACTTCTTTGTCTTTAATTATTGATAATGTATTACTAAGCCAGACCATAGAATATAGCTAGGTCTGTATTTTTGTCTACATAGTATTTGTTTGAAAATTAGTTTGATCAGTTGTGTGAATTTCTTGCTTTAAGTTACTATATAAGTAGTGAGCAGTAGAACCTGTCATGATTAGTATTAGGCATATAGACACTTATCATTTGTGTCATTTTCACTATTTTTTTATTAAATATTAAGTAAAAACAGTGTAACTATGTCTAGTTTTGTTTGTTGTTAAATATACAGATTAAATATTTTTTTATATTAAATATTAAGTAAAAACAGTGTAACTATGTCTAGTTTTGTTTGTTGTTAAATATACAGATTAAATATTTTCCATAGTAAATCTATAAATGTATATACCTATCTTAATTACATGATACATGGATAAAATGGTTATGATTTATGATTTGTGTATTAGAAATACTGTGGAATTCAAAAGAATGTGAGTGGATTAGTGTACTATAAGTATTATTAGTGGCTAGAATGTTACTTTGTTAGTAGATTAGTGTACTATAACTATAAGTATTATTAGTGTCTAGAATGTGAGTGGATTAGTGTACTATAAGTATTATGTAGTTAGAATGTGAGTGTGATATAAATCTATATACTATAAGTATAACCTTAGCTAGAGCAGGTGATAAAATTATTGGTTACTTAGTAAGAAGTGATATAAGTATCAGTTACTTATTAAGAAGTGTTATAATTATCTGTTACTTAGTAAGAAGTGTTATAATTATCTGTTACTTACTACTTAGTAAAAAGTGTTATAATTATCTGTTACTTAGTAAGAAGTGTTATAATTATCTGTTACTTAGTAAAAAGTGTTATAATTATCTGTTACTTACTACTTAGTAAAAAGTGTTATAATTATCTGCTACTTAGTAAGAAGTGTTATAATTATCTGTTACTTAGTAAGAAGTGTTATAATTATCTGTTACTTACTACTTATTAAAAAGTGTTATAATTATCTGTTACTTAGTAAGAAGTGTTATAATTATCTGTTACTTAGTAAGAAGTGTTATAATTATCTGTTACTTACTACTTAGTAAGAAGTGTTATAATTATCTGTTACTTAGTAAGAAGGTGTTGTAATTATCTGTTACTTAGTAACAAGCAGAAAGACATGGAGTCCAGCATTGAGGTATTCACTAAGGAAGATAGCATATAACAAAGTTGTTTCAAGTTTCCTCTGCATTTACTGCTTTGATAATTTGCTGGTGTGCATTTAGCTCCAGATTTAGAGTCTTGTACAGAGGTAGAGTGCTGGTATTTTTGAGCCATGTTGAGATTTCTTGATTTCTTCAGATTTGCAAGGTTTATATTTTTGAGCCAGCTATGTTGACATTTCAGACATACAGGATTTGTGTTTTGGAACTTCAATCAGTTGTGTCTAACAATAATGAGATAGTAGTTTTGGTCACCTTAATGGAATTTTAATTAGTGAGTATGGGATAGTATTTTGGGATCTCTTTGAGTTTTATATATTGAGCATGGGATAGTATTTTGGGATCTATTTGTAGAGTCTTATATAATGAGAATAGGATAGTATTTTGAGTTCTCTTTATAGAGTTTCTATAGTGAGTATGGGCTAGTAATTTGGGGTCACTTTGTAGAGTTTTATATAATGTGAGATTGGGATAATAGTATTTGGGGGTTATTTTGTTGAGTTTTATATAATGTGAAATTGGGACAATAATATTTGGGGGTTATTTTGTTGAGTTTTATATAATGTGAAATTGGGATAATAATATTTGGGGGTTACTTTGTTGAGTTTTATATAATGTGAAATTGGGATAATAGTAAATTAGTATTTGGGGGTTACTTTGTAGAGTTTTAATATGAGAATGGAATAATAGTTTTGGGTCACCTTAAAGGAATTTTATTTAGTGAGTTGGGGTATTATTTTCGGGTCTCTTTGTGGATTTTTTTTTATAGTGAGTATGGGATAGTATTTTGGGATCACTTTGTAGACTTTTATATGATGTGAATGGGATAATGTTTTAGGGATCATTTTGTTGAATTTTGTATAGTTATAAAGAGATAGTAATTCACTAATTGGGACCTCCTTTACTGAGTTATGCTTATATATATATATATAGGTGCATTGCTAATGATTTGAGAAAGTCTTTGATGAGTTTTGTTCACAGATAATGAATGGACTGTTGTTTTATGTCACCAGTTTAGTGGAGTTTTAACTTAAGTTCATGGCTAGTATTTCTTAACCACCTTAGTGAAGTTTTGTTTTACTACTATTTTGTGATCCCTTAGCAAAAATTTGTATATAAGTACTTGAAAATTTCCTTAACTTTGCCATTGCTTAAACAGGAATGTATAATTTAGAAAAAGGTTTCATTACTGGCTTTTTGCAATTTTTCTGACTTTGCCATTCTTTACTATCATGTTCAGTGTAATTGCTAATGCGCTTGCTAATATCATTAGCTTGTATGGTTTTGTGCAGCTGTACAGTTCTTGTGGGAGGGGGTTGCTTTTAATTGTTACACTTTTAAAATCACCTGTGCAGTTATTGACCTTAGTACCAATGTCCAATTTTTAGCACAGCTCCACTTGACTAATATTCATGTTACATCACTACACTTATAATTTTCTTTTGTGATGTTTGAGTTTTGGACACTAATAGTAATATCTAGAAGTTGATGATATTTATTAAGTTTATAGGTACTTTGCACTAGCAGTATTAGTATTAGTGAGTGCTGTGAAGTGTGTGCACTAACATATATGATGGGATCAGTGAAACGTTTGGACAGGGATTTTGCACTACTTTGTAAATAGATATCTTTGAAGTTTGGATAAATATTTCACATTTGTGTGTAGTTTGCCACAAAATCTGTGAATTTTGGATAGGTGCTTTACATTAGCTTGCAGTGAATGATGAGGTCAAATTTGATGGATGTTTTACTCTTTTTGTACTATATGGTGATTTATGGAATATTGGAACAGGTATTCATAAAGAAAGCATACATTTTATTTTGGGTTGGTTGTTTATCTTCGTTTCTTGAAATGTGACTCTATCTGTCTGTCTGTATGTCTATTTATCTTAACTAATTTTCACTATCAAATTATATGCTTACCTGTGTCTGCCTGCCATCATACCTATCTATTTATCCATTTGCCTGTCTGTCAGTTTATCTGTCTGAACAAAAGCATTATTAAATCACTTTAAACATATTCACAGTGATTGTGTCTGATGAAAATGCACCTCTTTGTTACAGGTTATGATTATTATTATTATTAATCATCCATAACTAATTACAAGTGATGGTGAAATCTTAATTTATGTTTATTAATAATTTTTCAAGGAGACACCACTCGTCTCTCACTTGGCAGATTATACTGGTGTAGTAAAAGTCTTCTCTCTTCTACAATAATAAGACAGACGTTTTACTGTTACACAATACTTTTTTAGGTGGAAATTTCTTACTAAAGGAGTAATAAAAATAACAATAAATTTATTAAATCAACAATTATATATACAACACATGAATATAATCAAAAGAGTGTTGACATTTATATCACAATAGTGTTTGATTAAACGTTAGACACTTATTCAGTTTATCCTAGCATAGACACCAGCAGTCAAATCAACACATATATATATATAGTCAAGTTCATAGATATAGTTTCATCATAGAAATGAAAGTGGAGTTTTAGAGAGATAATTATAGTCAATGTAAAATATCTTTTTCCACTAGCATGGCCACTGATGGCCACTAGCATGTGTTCACAATCATGCGATTTGCAACAAGTCACTTTCTTTCTTAATAGATGACAGTCCAACATAGCCCTTCTAGGCACATTACACAAGTATTCCAGACTCTTCACAGCTCTCACAAAGCACACCATGGAGAATCATCCAGAACTATCCAAGCACATCACAAGGAATGTTTCAGAAGCTTCATGTGCGTTACCCAAACACACCATGAGGATTGTTAAAAAATCTTCATGAATTCCCAAGACCAGACTCAAACCTCAATTTCAATTGTATTGGCTCTCTAACAGAATTCACAAGAATCAACTTGATTTAAAATAAAATGCTGCTTCACAGTCGCTATTCTGCCTGTTTTTAATTTTTTCTTATTTATATTTATTTCCTTTTATTTGAAAAAAAAAAATCTTATATGCCTGGTTGTTAAATGGGTAATCGGGCTCGTAGTTAAGAAAATATTCAGTACTAACAAAGATATATCAATCTATTGTTTGAGAAATAGTGATCCAGTTTTGCTGTAGCAAATTCATGTCTTATTGCTCCAGTATTGCTCTAGAAAATTGGTCTCATTGTGGCTCAATATTGCTCCAGAAAACTGGTCTCATAGTGGCTCAGTATTGCTCCAGAAAACTGGTCTCAAAGTGGTTCAGTATTGCTCCAGAAAACTGGTCTCATTGCGGCTCAGTATTGCTCCAGAAAACTGTTCTCATAACTGTAGAGAACCGGTATCATGATGCTCCAGTATGGTTCTTGAAAGTCTGTGTCGTGCTCCATATTGCTCTAGCAAGTCGGTTTCATTGCGCTCCAGTATTACTCTAGAAAGTCAGTGTCATTGTGCTCCAGTATTGCTCTAGCAAGTCAGTGTTATTGCGCTCCAGTATTACTCTAGCATGGCGATATAGTTATGTTCCAGTATTACTCTAGCATGGCGATATGGTTGTGTTCCAGTATTACTCTAGCTAAACGATATCATTATGTTCCATCTAGCATGGCGATATGGTTGTGTTCCAGTATTACTCTAGCTAAGCGATATCATTATGTTCCAGTACTACCCTAACATGGCGGTGTCTTTGAGCTCCATTATTATTCTAACAAGCTCTCATTGTGATTCATTCTTACTCAAGCAAGCCGCGACTAGTGAATAAAATGTCCGCCATCAGACTATTAGACGAGAGAGATGGAAGTTGGCCAACCAGCTTCTTGTTTTGCGGTACAATACAATTTAGGCGTATGTGTGTGTGCACGTATTTCTCGAGCTATAGTAAGCCAGCGAAGACGTGAATAAACTACGTCTTAAATAATTGAGGAACACACCTGCCAAGTACTTTGTCTGGTATTCCAGCGCTCTTTTTGTTTAGCAGTGCGGTATTTTAGTTTATCTTTTGTTGCGAATGGTAATGCGTAGTTTAGTGTACATTTTTTTGTTATGTATGGTAATGCGGTATTTTGATTACTTTTTTGTTACGAATGGTAATGCGGTATTTTGATTACTCTTTTGTTACGAATGGTAATGCGATATTTTAAGGTAGTTTTTTCTTACGTTTAGTAACGCGGCGATTTTGTGTACATTTTTGTTAGTATGATAGTGCGGCATTACAGTGTACTTTGAGTCATGTATGTGGTGGTGCAGTATTTTAAAGGACTGTTTGTTACATATGTCATAGAATAGAGAATACATCTTACTTTGTCACGTAATTTTTCCTTAGTGCGAGTCGGTCTAGTTTGGTATTGCGAAATGTTAACGTACTTTATCACATATATTGGGAACACAGCGATTGAGCGTTAAGTACTGTGTCATGTAGATTGAGCGTTAAGTACTGTGTCATGTAGATTGAGCGTTAAGTACTGTGTCATGTAGATTGAGCGTTAAGTACTGTGTCATGTAGATTGAGCGTTAAGTACTGTGTCATGTAGATTGAGCGTTAAGTACTGTGTCGTGTAGATTGAGCGTTAAGTACTGTGTCATGTAGATTGAGCGTTAAGTACTGTGTCATGTAGATTGAGCGTTAAGTACTGTGTCATGTAGATTGGAGCTCGGGAATTTATCCTAATTTTGCCAGCTGTGACACTGGGCAAGCCGATTGAGATACTCGAGACAGGCGCCATTGTATGACAGGATGTTATTATCTTGGCCGTTATCTTCAAGGCTGATATGATCAGTAGTTCGCATATCACCTGCTGGGTCTAGACGCCTTGCTTCAGTAATTGCTCATTAGTAGCTGGCTCTTATGGTTTGAAGACAAAATGGCTTTCCATAGCTGATCCCCCCCCCCCTTTTTTGTTGTTGTTGTACATTTATTGATTTTGTAAAATCTGTAAGTGTTAGATCTTTTGTTGTACATTTATTGATTTTGTCAAATCTGTAAGTGTTAGATCTTTTGTTGATACTCGTGTGTTTTTGAGTAAGGAGTTTGTAGTCGATTAAAGCTAAAAGTTGGAGCATTACCGCTTAATTCTTCAGGTATTGACATCTGTCTTTCGCTGACCATTACCGCTTAATTCTTCAGGTATTGACATCTGTCTTTCGCTGATCATTACCGCTTAATTCTTCAGGTATTGACATCTGTCTTTCGCTTAAGTGTTGTTTTCCGGTCTGAAGGTCTTCCAGTATGCGCGCGTTTGTTGTATATGTGTTGTTGTTGTTGTCGTATTTGTTGTTTTGTGTACGAATTTGTATTTTTATGGAGTTTTGCTGACTGTGTGCGTGCGTTTGTTGTATATGTGTTGTTGTTGTTGTCGTTGTATTTGTTGTTTTGTGTACGAATTTGTATTTTTACGGAGTTCTGCTGACTGTGTGCGTTATTTGTTGTGTCTTCGTATGACATGTCTACGAGTGAACGAGTGCTTACTTTAAATTCATTGGTGTTGTGTGCCAATGTTTGTGTCTTCGTATGGGATGTGTGACACACATCCTTTGTTACTGGTTATTATTATTAATCATCCATAGCTAATTATAAGTGAGGGAGAAATCTTAATTTATGCTTATTAATAATTCTATATGGAGACACCACTCGACTCTCACTTAGCGGATTATACGTGTGCAGTAAAAGTCTTCTCTCTTCCATGATAGTAAGACAGACGTTTTACTGTCACACACTATTTTCGCAGATGGAAACTTCTTACTAATGGAATAACAAATCTGTCTTTAATCATATTTAATGAGCCCCCAGCCATCCGCTGCATTCCAACATATAGTTTAATAATATGTGCAAGAAGGTTAATAAATTTAACAATAAATTTAATAAATCAACAAATCAAATATACATATGACAAAAACAATGAAAAGATTAGTTGACATTAATATTCCATAAAACAACGTACACGCAATTCCAGTACTTATTCAGTCTTATATCCTACACATGATTCAGCAGTCAGATTAGTATAAAAATTAAATCACAGGACTATTCTTATCATAGAAGAAATGGAGTTACAGAGTGATATGATAATAGTTTGTACATAAACTGTTCAATGACGTAAGCTGCATCAGTCCTTTGTCACTTTCATAACATTGTCACAATAGAATAGTCAATCTTCCAGTCTCTGCTAGGTACTTGTAGGACGCTGCAACACTTTAGATCCCACAAGACTAATCTAGGCACAAATTCGTCATATTAATTAGGCAAACACAGTAACGAACTTCTAGCACACCTTTAGCTAGAAAGTTCCACAGTGAAGTGGACACACTTGCTGATGCAGACAAACAGGGTGCAGTGAATCAACACAACCGCCGCATTTTAGAATATAAACTTCTCAATCCACACAAGCATACAAGAAGAAAAGGAGAAAAAAGGCTTGCTCCTTTCTAAAACATCCTATCAGAGAGCAACGCTATTTTCCAAGTTCACTCATTTCACTCATCTCTATTCTCTATTCTTTCTTAACAATCATTCTCAACTTAAATTCCGACAACAGATTATATTAGCCCGATACATCTGTGCAGCATAATAAATACAACATAATCAAATATGAACGTGTTTCCTCTAGAAACAATGTCATGTGTTTAACGTATTACGTACAAGTATCATAATTTACAACTGTAGAAATAATAGTCTTTTCACATAATAATCCTTACTTTACATAACAGATATAATATATCAATAGCTTATGAAATATTTCTAAGACAATTCTCTCTCAATCAGTCAGTCAGCTCACCAAAAGTTAAAACGATTGCCTTTTCATGACCGGACTTGAGTTACCTTCAAAATCAAAGTGATTAGAATATAGAACTTTCTTCATCATGTAAGTTTCGGTCTCTGCTCATTTGCTAGTTTGTTATTTGTAAACCTTAAACTATTGGATAGCAAAATTTACTCATCCACTCTGGACTGGTTTTGGATTACACAAGCAAGTTCTAGTGTATTTTTTACCTGAGTTATTTTAATTCTGGTACTTAAAAAATATCACCATGTGCAGTGCCTGAATGTCATATCGCATTGACATTTAACAAACTAATGTAATTCACTTTATAAATAGGGACATGCAATTTACTCCGCCATAGGATGCTTGCGAGTGAACGAGTGCTTACTTAAATTCATATTTGTTGTGTACCAATGTTTGTGTCTCATGCTATATTTTTTCCACAGTGTTTATTCTGTTAAAACTAGCTGAGTTTTGATTTGTGTATTCTTCTATATTATTAAATATACAGTAACTTTTTGTAAGTCAAAGGTAAGAAAATTATTGGGGGAAAAAACATTGACAATTAAAAATATAAAGTTTATAATTTAACTCTGCAAGCATAAGTGAATGGTACTAGTAATACGTTTGTAGTCATCAGAATTATTTTTGATTAGATAATAACTCATTTGTCAGGATTAGGGGACATATACGATTAGATAATGACTAATTTGTCTGATTAGGGGACATATACGATTAGATAATGACTGATTTGTCTGATTAGGGGACATACGATTAGATAATGACTAATTTGTCTGAATCGGGGACATATACGATTAGATATAACTTATTTGTCAGGATTAGGGGACATATACGATTAAATAATGACTAATTTGTCAGGATTAGGGGGACATATACGATTAGATAATGACTCATTTGTCAGGATTAGGGACATTTACGATTAGATAATGACTAATTTGTCTGATTAGAGGACATATACAATTAGATGACTCATTTATCAGGATTAGGGAACATATACGATTATATAATGACTCATTTATCAGGATTAGGGGACATACGATTAGATTATTATTAATTTTTTAGGATTAGGGGACAGATACGATTAGCTAATTAATCATTTGTTAGTATTAGGGGAAACATGTGATTTGATAAAAAATAATTATTCATTTGTCAGGATTAGGGGTCAGGTACGATTAGATAATGATTCTTTTGTCAGGATTAGGGGACAGATGCGATTAGATAATTATTCATTTGTCAGAATTACGGGACAGGTACGATTAGATAATTATTAATTTGTCAGGATTTTAGGGAACAGATACGATTAGATAATTAATTTGTCAGGATAAGGGGAAACATACGATTAGATAATTAATCATTTGTCAGGATTAGAGGTCAGATACGATTAGATAATTATTCATTTGATTGGATTAGGAGATATACAGAGATGCAATTAGATAATTATTCTTTTGTCAGGATTAGGGGACTTGAATAGTGCATTTCAGATCAAATGCGGTTCTATGTTTGTAGACAGCCCGCATTCTGATTGGTCATCAGTGACGCAGAATTTATGGAATGTAATATTTTAGCTTTAGTTTACTGTTCTGTGTAATTTCCTTGTGTTCAGTTTTGTGTTCTGTGTAATTTCCTTGTGTTCAGTTTTGTGTTCTGTGTAATTTCCTTGTGTTCAGTTTTGTGTTCTGTGTAATTTCCTTGTGTTCAGTTTTGTGTTCTGTGTAATTTCCTTGTGTTCAGTTTTGTGTTCTGTGTAATTTCCTTGTGTTCAGTTTTGTGTTCTGTGTAATTTCCTTGTGTTCAGTTTTGTGTTCTGTGTAATTTCCTTGTGTTCTGTGTAATTTCCTTGTGTTCAGCTTTCTGTTCTGTGTAATTTCCTTGTGTTCAGTTTTGTGTTTCGTTTAATTTCATTGTGTTCAGTGCTGCGTAGTAATCAACTTAGTGAAGTGGAGATTTGTCCTTCCAGGCCAGCAGCACGAATTTGTTTGCTTGAGTACAATTGCGCTTCTCGCGAGGGAGCTTGTTGTTCTCAACCTGAAAGTGACCTCCAGTGACGGGAATTACCCAGCGTGATCGGCTGGCTTCGGTCTTGTAACCTGGCAACTCCGACCTGTACTAGCACTGACATCAGCTGCATCTCGCGCCTTCTTGTCGAGCATGTTTTAGACCGCAAAACAGTGCGGTCAAACTGTAAATCTTAAAAAAATGTCATAGGAGTCACTAAACCCACAAATTTATCTTCTGTTTTGGCGAGGAAGATTGGCTGATGTAGAAAAATAATTCTGGACTAATATGGAAGACTGGTAGATCCAGGCTGCGACAATTTTGGAATAGATTTTGACCAGAGTTTGGCTGGATTGTTCTGAACGCACTGTAAACTGGTTGACCGAGACTACATTGTTCTAGAAGCCGCAGCAATGAAAACCCTTATAGTCCGGATTATTCTGAAAATGGTTATTCGGCATTGAAAACTCTGGCTGACCGAGACTGGATGACACCAGGACCAACTACTTGTTGTAAACACATTGTTTTTCTTGTCAATCTGACTCGGAGTGCAGCCCCTTGCCTAAGAAGCGATGATTAAAAGCAAACGCTGTTTGGCCAAATTTCGGAGCAAAGCGTGAGTGCGTAGATCAACAGGTCCCACTTCGTACCACGGTACTGCACACACTCACATACACACATACACACACGGGTTGGTTGTCTACAGCATGCAGAAAAAATATGCCTGCGTACGATACCTGCACTCACGTATCACTGTGTATCACTCTTGCAAGATCGACCTGCGATACTGCAAGGCGCTGCACAGCTGCGTCACTTGTAGTCTCCTTCAGAAAGTGGGTCTTCCCTGTGCAGCCATCCATTATGGCCTCTGCACGGCCGTTACTGGCCCGCTCCCCGGCAAAACCCCAGCCCCAGTACAAACGTTCGTTCCCAATTCGTCCAAGACACCCATTCCAGTGTCAACATTGGGTGGAATTCACATCGGAACGTATAATACGGGTGTCAAGAGCGCCGGGAGCGGGAAGCTGGTAGGTGTGGGGAATGCTAAGACGCCAGTCTTGGTTTCCAAAGCGGGTTTGAACTCTGACGTTCCAGAGCATGATGTGTCTGTGTCGGCTGTAGATGGAGAGGTGTGCCCAGCATTTCCTGTTCAACTAGATCAGCAGGTATTTTTGTGCACTGATGTGGAGTGTGCTTTGTGTAGTCGCATGCTCCAGAACGTACGATGGACTGAGTATTATAGTGCTGTTTGTGTCTTAAGGTGCCTTGTGGAACTAATTACTATGTATGATCTGTTTGAGAGCTGTCTGTGAAGCCAACCCAGATTTGTCAGTTTGTTTTCGACTCTAACCCTTAGATTTGCAGTCTGTTTTGGATTCTAACCGTTAGATCTGAGGTCTGTTCTGGTTACTAATCCTTAGATTTTCAGTCTGTTTTGGTTACTAATCCTTAGATTTTCAGTCTATTCTGGATTCTAATCCTTAGATTTTCAGTATGTTCTGGTTTCTAATCCTTAGATTTCCAGTCTATTCTGGATTCTAATCCTTAGATTTTTAGTTTGTTTACTAATTCTTAGATTTTCAGTCTATTCTGGATTCTAACAGATTTGCAGTCAGTTCTGGTTACTAATCCTTAGATTTTCAGTCTATTCTGGATTCTAACCCTCAGATTTGCATGTCTGTTCTGGATTCTTATATCTCCTCTTTTTTCTGATGCTAGGCTGTGTACTTGACCCACTGTCATGTTGCTGAGTGCTTCTTGTGGGAGTGACTTCATTCCTGTGCACTGTTGACCTACATTAATATTTTTAATAAGTAAATATAGCTAATTGGCCTAACACCATCCCTTTTTTCAGATATTTATTTCAGTAAATTCATAATGCATAC
Organism: Sinotaia quadrata; assembly: GCA_028829895.1. NCBI lineage: Eukaryota > Metazoa > Mollusca > Gastropoda > Architaenioglossa > Viviparidae > Sinotaia > Sinotaia quadrata. Next base: position 118,838,854 of record CM054177.1, on the reverse strand, counting down.
ATGTTTGTACTATTTACTGATATATTAGTAACTCCTATATTATGCAATACCAATTAGCTATGGCAGCAATGCTCATTTTTTTTTTTTATGCACAAAAGAGGTGTGGGTGTGGAGCAGCTTATTATATTGAAGGGAGTGTGCGTACTAACTTATTACCCCTGTATCATTCAGTACCAGTTAGCTAAGACATTAACTGAATTTCTGGCATCAGTTTGGGCTGCATGATTATACTGATAGAGAGCATGAGTACTAAGAGTACTTCTAATAATGCCTAGTGAAACCTGCATACTGTATTAGCTACCGTAATATCATTGAATTTTGTAATTGAAGTCCACTCTAGGAGAAAAACATTTTACTGACATGGAATGAGAGTACTTCTAATAATGCCCAGTGAAACCTGCATACTGTATTAGCTACCGTAATATCATTGAATTTTGTTTGATACTGGTCCACTCCAGGAGAAAAACATTTTACTGACATGGAATGAGAGTACTTCTAATAATGTCTAGTGAAACCTGCATACTGTTTTAGCTACCGTAATATCATTGAATTTTGTTTGATATTGAAGTCCACTCCAGGAGACATGGAATGAGAGTACTTCTATTTTCTAATAATGCCTAGTGAAACCTGCATACTGTATTAGCTACCGTAATATCATTGAATTTTGTTTGATATTGAAGTCCACTCCAGGAGAAAAACATTTTACTGACATGGAATGAGAGTACTTCTAATAATGCCTAGTGAAACCTACATACTGTTTTAGCTACCGTAATATCATTGAATTGTGTTTGATATTGAAGTCCACTCCAGGAGAAAAACATTTTACTGACATGGAATGAGAGTTGGCTTAGGGGTGTTTCCCACTTGTGCATGTCTTATTGCATATATTAATTAGGTTTTAACATTTGACTTTTTGAGAATGTTCAAATAGTTTTTAGTACTTTCATTATATCATCATAGTACTTTGTTGTTTTTTGGGGGGAGTGGGGGCAAGAGCACTCAGCACTACAGAGACTATAGGTTATTTTACAAATCATTTGTCAAATGTCCCCTAAACCTACCACCTATTTCATCAATTATAGAAACTGATAGATATTTTTAGTTATTAACTGTTTAGCTTAACCATTCTCACAAACAAGCATATTAAATTTCCAACAACAAAAATGTTGAGCTGGGTTGAAAGAAAAAAAAAAGAGTTATGTGTTATTCAGGAGTGAACAAAGGAGTCACTATTCATGTAGACAAACAGGTGTTATTTTATTGTGAAAAGAGAAGTCAATACTCATGCAGACTAGTGTTATTCAATTGTAAAAAGAAAAGTCAGTACTTGTGTAGACTGGTGTTATTCAGTTGTAAAAAGGAAAGTCAGTACTCATGTAGACTGGTGTTATTCAATTGTAAAAAGGAAAGTCAGTACTCATGTAGACTGGTGTTATTCAGTTGTAAAAAGAAAGGTCAATACTCATGTAGACTGGTGTTATTCAGTTGTAAAAAGGAAAGTCAGTACACTCATGTTAGCCAAGTGTTATTCTGTTGTGAAAAGAGGACAACCACTCTCATTTGAGGTCTTGCTCCAATGGCATTCATAAAACATGAAAGGTTGCATCATATTGACAATCACATCATTTGAATGGAAACTATACAAAACAAGATTGATAATGCCTCTTTTAATTTTCTCCAAGTTTGTATATATTTCCACACACTGCACAATATATTCCGTGTTTCTGTTCATGGTTTATAGCTTAAAAAACAAAATTAAATGAGATTGATTCATTGTAAAAGAAAATCACTATTAATGTAGACAAGCAGTTATGATTCTAGAGGGAAAAGAAAATCACTACTGATATACTATATAGACAGTTAGATTTGATTATAGAAGTAAAAGAAAGTCACTATTAATGTAGACAAACAGTTATGATTCTAGAGGGAAAAGAAAATCACTACTGATATAGACAGTTAGATTTGATTATAGAAGTAAAAGAAAGTCACTATTAATGTAGACAAACAGTTAGTTATGATTCTAGAGGGAAAAGAAGAGTTGGTATTAATGTACACACATTGCAGAGGACCAGATCTATACACACTGCCAGACGACACAATTTTCTTGTGGATGTGTGTATATGTGCACTTGTGAACATGCCAACATGAAATAATATGTTGACGTTATTAATATATTTAAAGAAGGTGAAAGAAGGCTTGAAAGTACAGTTTAGACTTTATCTACATGAAACAGCTGTGAATTAGAAATGTTATAAGAAACAAAATTAATTTTAGCTAAAATTACAGTATATTTGACAGACAACAAGAACTAAATCAATTTAATCTTGATTTAGGGTTAGATACTTCAGATGACATTGATAATACTGATAAAGGAAGAAGAACTATGGTTGTCAGTGACTGATAAAGTTTTACACTTCTATCTTGAGAATGGTTGATTAACACTGATAACAAATTAGAAGTACATATGACTATGGCTGATAAACATGGAGAAAACACTAGAACTGTAGTTGATATGATTAATAAATGCTGATAAAGCACTAGAACTTACTGATAAACACTGCTAAAAGAACTGCACATAACAATGACTGATGATTTCTGATAAAAGTCTGATATAGCTGATAATCATTAATAAATGCTTATGAGGGCAAGATTTTCTAATAATGATCGAAAAAGGAATATATATATAAACATGTTGTAGAATTAACTTATGGTTAGAAATGCATTTGCTATGGAGAAACTTGAAGGTTTAATGAACTGTTAGAATTTCAGTCAGTTTTTAGAGAAGTAACTTAGGATTAAACAACAGTCGATAAGTCACAAGAAACTTAAAAAAATAACAAAGTACTAGAAATACATTTGCATAATGCCATTTAACTCCATGCATGCCAAACCGTAAGTCATGTTGCTTCTGTTCATGTCATCAGAAGAAAGAGACATAATACAAAAACAAAAACACAAGAATTGTTGTTTCCTGTTCTTTGAGTGATCAGGTTACTTAGAGCTGTTGCCATCTGTGCAAGGAATTTGTGGGGAACAGATAGATGGTAGGCTGGCCTGATCTTTTGACCTTTCATATAGTGAGCTTCTGATCTGAAGGAAGGGGAGGAGAAATAAGGAGAATGAATATGCTATACATTTTGTCTGAGTTGTACAAAACCTGTGCATTTTTGTCACATTATCTCATAAATCTCTTGAGTGCAGACATGTTATGTAACCACATGACCTTTGTATATTCAGACATGTTATGTAGCCACAGTGACCTTTGTACATTCAGATGTTATCTAATTGAATAATAATTATATTCATGTAAGAAGCCTGTACCACATTCAGTTCATCATGGTTCCATAAACAAGTCATGGGAATAGTTCATTGAGTAATTTACATCTATAAATAGATAATAAACCTGAATACATACACTTCATTGTAAACCATTGGAGTAAATTATTTAAGTACATATAGTCATGGATACCTTATCTATATTCATTTCATTTATCTTACCTTGCAACAATCATTGAAGTAGTCACTATTAATTTGGTATACAGCTGCCATTCCATTATCACATCTTACACAAGCCATTGATATTCACTCAGTGATTATGTATACAACCTCCATTTCATTTTCACATTCTTAATTATTGGAAGTATCTTATCCTGTGTGTGAAGAAAACAAGAAAACATTATGCTCTAGTGGTCTCTGGAATAAAAGAGCTTTTAGAAAATAAAGTGGTATACTAAATTTTCATGCATGTAATTGTACATCAAATACTTACCAAAAGCCTCGAGAAGGACATGAAAATTATGTATTTTAATTCTATATCCAAATCATACTCATAAACCTAGATGTGGGCTCCAAAATAATTCATAGCATAGCTAAAACCTCGATGAGGGCTCCAAAATGATAGCCTAGTGAAAACCTTGTCAGTGCACCAAAATAAAGGATGTAAAGTTGGAAGGAAGGAGGGTTGATAAAAAGAGAGACAAATGAGTCAGTGCATACACAACACAGAAGATCAAGGGATGAAAAGGAAGAGAGAGTAGAGGAAAAATATAGTTTCCTGTACTGAAAGGCATCTTGCACAATTTGGGTCTTCCATGGGCTTGGGGGGTGGGGGAAGAGAGAGAAGGATGTGGAAATACTTGCACACTTTCCCTCCTGCTGACAAGATTTGATAAACTTGTGAGTTTAATCAGTAAAACAGATTACCAGAAAGAGTAGTTCATATGAGTTTAATCAGTAAAACAGATTACTAGAAAGGGTAGTACTTGAGAATTAAATCAATAAACAGACAGGTAGTAACTGTCAGATCATTAAAACATTATCAGAAAAATTGATGCATGTGAGTTTAATCAACAAAACAGATTACCAGAAATGATAGTCCATATGTGTTTATCAACAAAACAATGGTAGTCATTATACATTTATCAGTAAAACATTACCAGAAATGGTAGTCATCATGAATTTATCAGAATTAAGATTGTGATTAAGACCAGTACTTGTGATTATAATCAATAAAACTACACATTACTTCAAACACTTTAAACTCTTATGGTAAATGTTAAATAATAAGCAACTTATAGAATTGTTTGGCTATTAAAATTACAACCTGTGGCTAAAGGTAAAGCTCTCATTGCTGCAGGAAATTGCTCTTACAATAAAAACCACATGACATCCTGTCAGTAGCATCACAGAATGCAGAAACACTCTCAAGACATTTAAAAAATAATTCTTTCATTCATTTAAGTGCAAATAATAGCACAGGATGTTAGTGCAGACAATATTTACAAAAAAAATGGTAATTTTATCAATGAGTGAATTTGAGAAATTTAGAGTCCCCAACTCTGTCACCTTTATGTGAAAACTTGCATGATTTTTGTAATAAAAAAGAAAAATCCATGTTGATGCTCATTTTAATCAAGGAAATAGTCTGTTGGAACATTGGCTTTGAAATTTGTTGACATTTAAAACATTTAAGAGTATTGACTAAACTTATTTCCGTGGTTGAACTTGTTTCTTGTTTTGTTCTTGAAGTATATATATATTTGATTGATGTGGACTACTTGTCTTTATTATTAATGTCATGCTAGTAAACAAATCTGTAAGTGCTGGAGACAAAACAGTCCAGTGCACACAACACTTTGGTGAACTTGTTCTGCATGATTGAATAATAATGTTAATTAACCAAAAACATTTATACATTATGATATACTAAACATAGCTTTTGTTTGAACCCCTGAAATTACTTTTCCCTTTAATTTCATTGGAATAAAGTAAAATTTTATACAGGAATTAGGAATATCTCATTACAAATATTCTAAATATATCTTAAATTGATTCCTTATTAATAAAATTCTGACCAAAGTTATCAAAGGAACTTTAAAGCCCTATTTTGGATTGAATCAATTATGCCTTTATACCTTTTATATAAGAAATGACTCATTTTATCCTTCATTATCTGTTTTATTATAATAAGTATATCATTTAATTTTTTTCAGGCTTATAAGATTAAAGATTTGTCGTGAATGAATTAATTATGTGCAACTAACAACGTATAACAACAAATCAATTAGTTTTTGGTTTAATATATTTTAACTTCTTTGCGTTTTTCCTTTTTGTAATTTATTAGAAGTTTGAGGTATAATTAAATTATATATTTATTGTCATATATAAGTTAGTAAGTTATTGAGTATATATGTTATTGTATATGTATTGGACACTCCCCTTAGTTATATTGCATATTTTTAATACATGCTTGTAACTGTACTTGCATTTGGACACGCTTTACGATTTGGGGCATAATTGTACTGCTTATTTTATTATGCACAATACTGTACTGATATTAGGACACCATTTGGGGATTATTTATATTGCATAATTATTCATGCGTATATTTTACTGTATGCATATTTAAAAAAAAATTTAATGGGCAAAATTTTACTGCATATGTTCTTGTGCATATTAACTACAGTTTTATGGACACCATTTAGGGCATAATTAATTTTGCAATATTTCTTATGCATGATTGTACATTTTTTTTTGTTTGAACACCATTTAGGACATACTTACTCTGCACATTTTCTTATGCTTGTAACAGTATAGGTATTTGACACTATTTAGGGCATAATTATACTGCATTTTTCTACCTATTCTCATACCTATACAGTATTTGTATCAAAATTTATTTTTTTGTGTGTATTTGTTTTTACTTGTATAATCGTTCATATTTATGTTTGTGTAAGTGTACCTATGCATGATGTGAGTGTTTTGATGCATATTGTAATTAATATATATTTGCAGTACTTGTATATATGCATATATAAATAAAAATAAATGTATATTAGTATCTAATGTTATTTTCATTATGATTTGAGGTCTTATATCAGTTACATATGGGACCACTTGTTGAATTTAATTTGGTACTGCAGTTTAAATGATGGGACCTTTCACTTTCAAACTTTTTATTTTCACTGACAAACATCATTCTACTGAGTTTCTTGTTTTCTGTAGCAAACTTTTTATTTTCACTACCAAACATTAACATTTTTGTATCATGCTTTTTTTCTTTTCACTACCAAACTTTTTCACTTAATCACTAGGTCTTTTGTTTTTTTTAAACCAAATTCTTGCTACTAAACTGTTTTGTCATTACCAAATTTTTGCTACTAAATAATTTGATTTCACTACCAAATTCTTGCTATTAAATTCTTTTGTCTCTATCTGTGTCTTGTTCCTATATTATTTTATTTCACTACCAAATTCTTGCTAACAAACCTTTTTTATTTTAAACTATCATCAAATTTCTTGTTATTCCTATCTGTATCAGGTTTTTTGTTATTCCAATCATACTTCTTATCCCTATAGTATCAAACATCTTGTTATCTCTATCGAATGTCTTGTTATCCCTATCAAACATCTTGTTATCCCCATCAAACTTCTTCTCATTAACCTATTCATACTTCAGTTTTTTTTGTTATTTTGATCATATTTCTTGTTATCCCTACCAAACCCTTATTAACTACCAGGTTTTTGATATCCCCACCACGTCTTTTGTTATCCCCATGTCTTTTGTTATCACCACCATGTCTTTTGTTATCCACACCACACCTTTTTAACTATGAAGCATTTTGTTTTTCCTTCTAGACCGTTTTTTAGTTCTACTTTTTTTCACTGAAACGTTTTTATTTACACCACCAAATGTTGTGTTGTCACTAGCAAACATCTTGTTTTCACTATGGATATTTTGTTTACACCACCAAATGTGTAACCATTAACAAAATTCTTGTTTTCACTATAGATATTTTGTTTACACCACAAAATTTTGTGTAGCCACTAGCAAAAGTCTTGTTTTCACTACATATATGTTGTTTACACCACCAAATGTTGTGTAGCCACTAGCAGAAATCTTGTTTTCACTACAGATATTTTGTTTACACCACCAAATGTTGTGTTGTCAGTAGTAAACATTCTTATTTTCACCATAGATAATTTGTTTATAATTTAATCCATACATTTTATTTTTCACTATGAAACATTTTGTTTCACTACCAGACATTTTGTTTTCACTACTAAAGTTGTTGATTTTCATTCTGAAACTTCTTACAGTTGCCACTAACAAATGGCGGCCAGAAAGACTTGGCCCCGCTGGGAGTTTTGCGTGAGAAGGAATCAAAGCCTCAAGACAGGGACCTCTTTCCAGACAGAATGCCTAAAGATGCTCCCACTGACCTCAAAACATCATCCAGATCATTACTATCTCCAGCCATCATCACCACAAGCTCGGGCACAGGCACTACTTCATCCATGGCATCATTGCCATCATCCAGACCATTGGCAAAAGAAGACAAAGAGAACAAGATCAAAGGACGAGGTTTGCCCGCACCCCGAGCGACTTCAGTCAGGCCTGAGGACATTCCGCAGTTTTACTTTCCATTGGGCAAACCTCAGGCAGCCATGGATGTTGATGCTGTCATCCTGAAGGCCACGACTGAGTTCAGCAAGCTGGATGGGGGAAAGGCATACAAAGAACAAATGGGGCAGATTGCAAAGGTATAGTGCTGTCTTTTCATTGTAATGACAATAGGGACGGTCAGTGAGGGACATCATAATACTAAACAGGATTCATATCTTTTTTTTCCAGTTTTGGAAAGTCAGACTTGCTTAATATTGCATCTGCACCATACTGAAGTGAACAGTTCCTTTACATTAATAAGTTGTGTTTATGGTTTACATATATTGTCTTGATACTAGAAGTGAACACAACTATAAAGGTATAAGATTTAAAGAAATCGTGTACTAGTTTAAGGCTGATATGACTTAGGAAAACATTATGAAGTTTAGCTTGACCTTTGGCTGGTTTAAATCAATAGACTTTTCCTAGTTTAGACATGTAGACTAATGGACTGCAGCTAGATTAGATTACACACAAAGACTGGTTAATTAAGACTTATATTTCATTATGGACTAAGGATAGATGAAACATACTTTGACCTGTATTGATTGGCTATTTTAGATTTATGGATTGTTTAGATCTATTCTGTAGAAGTCAGGATTATTTTAGTGTATCAGAAGTCAGGTAGTCTGTTGCCAAGGAATAGCAATTAGCATAAAACTTTTTAATACTCTTGAACTTAAATTTTAAAAAATTGTTTACATACTAGAAGCCAGATATGTCAGCTTAGTAAAGACACTGTTAATACTTATAATACAAAGCAAATTTATTGATTGTGAGATAAAGCAGTTAGACTCATATGCAGTAGATAATGGGTTCAAACCCAGTCTTTGGTAGATGGATCCTCATCCACTCCCTAGCTCATGAACCTTACCAGCACAAACAAAACCTATTTATTAATACTAGTCACTTTATGAATCTTTGGAGAACTACCACAAACAAAACCCATTTATTAATACTAGTCACTTTATGAATCTTTGGAGAACTACCACAAACAAAACCCATTTATTAATACTAGTCACTTTATGAATCTTTGGAGAACTACCACAAACAAACACCTCTGGGCACCCTTCAATCATTATGATTATTATTTATTAATTAATAACACATCTAATTTCAAGTGGTCAAGAATCTTAATTTATAGTTATTTATAATTCTCCCACAAGGCTAACATGTATCTCAATTGGTGGATTATAAGAGTGTTGTAAAACTATACTGTTAAACCAATAATAAGATAGACATTTTACTGTCGCATAATCTTTCTAAGGAGCAACAAAAATCTGTCTTTTATTTATCCACCCACTATTATCCCAACATAATGTTTTAATATATGTGCAAGAAGGTTAATAAATTTAACAATAAATTTATTAAATCAACAATCATATGAATATAATCAAATGAGCATTGACATTTACACCTCTTCACAACAATGTTTGATTATAGACACTCATTCAGTTTATCCTAGCATAGACATCAGCAGTCAAATTAACATATATATATATATATATATATAAATAAAATCAAGTTCATAGATATGGTTTCATCATAGAAATGAGAGTGGAATTTGAGAGATAATTATACTTTATAGTCGATGTACATAACCTTTTAAATGATGGTTGTCACTAGAGTATGTTCACAATCACGTGGTTTGCAACAAGTCACTGTCTTTCTAATTAGATGACAGTCCAACATAGCCCTTTAAGGCACATTACACAACTGTTCCAAAATCTTTGATGTGCTCACACGCACACTGTGGAGAATCATCCAGAAATTCATATGCACTATGATAGTAAATCACAAGGAGTGTTCCAGAACCTTCAAGTACACACCATGAGGAATGTTCAAAAGGTCTTCTTGAATCCTCGAGACTAAACTCAATCCTCAATTTTTGGCTCTCAAACGGAATTCACAGGAATCAACTTACAGTTGCACATTTGTTGATAAGTTCAACAATAATGCTGGATACACACCAACTTGATCCAGTAGAGTACAGTAGTCACTGCAGTCTGAAGCGAATACAAGATTACAAAAGAAAAAAGTGTGCTCCTTTTTGCAAAAGTCAAATTAGCACTAAATTTCAAGCATATTTCATCTCTAAACTCTTTTCTTTCTTACACACATTCTCAACTTACAAATCCTGCAACAATACTCTTTAGCCCAATACACATGCACCTTAAGAAACATAGCATCATTCAAAATTCACAAGTATAATGTACTACATAATCAAATTAATGAACATAGAAATAATGGTTCAGTTACATAGAGCTATCTCCAATTCAAATCAAAAAGTCCATTTTTTCTTCATCAGCCAGTTAACTTACCATAAGTTAATGATTGCCTTTATGACTGGACTTGAGTTATGTCAAAATCAAGGTGATTAGAATATAGAACTCCTTCAACAAAGTAGCTTTCGGTATAACCCCATTGGATGAAGTTATTATGAACAATTGTAAGACTATTATTCAGAAAAACTATTTTTCTGCTTGGAACTGGTTTGGATTGCATCAGCAAGTTCTAGCTTATTCTCCACCTGAATTGTTTACTCCACCTCTGGCACTTACAAAAATATCATCATAAGCAGTACTCAAGGTCAGGTCACATTAACATTGGCAACAAATATATAATTATTAAGTTTAGAAATAGGAATAGGCAAATTTACTCTGTCATACATCTATTAGTACTAGTCACTGTATGGAGAACTAGCACAAACAAAACCCCATTTGTTAGTACTATTTTAATACTATATTAATAAAATATTATATTTCAGTAGTCACTGTATAGATTGTACAGAAAGAAATGCATTTTGTACTCCTCACTTCACTTTCCTGATTAATAAATATTTATATCTCTCATTGCATCTCCCTTTCAGAACTTGCAAAGTTGCATCATTATGAATGTGTGTGTGTGTGTGTTTGTGTTAGTACTTTAATCAGTTCTTAAAGTCAGTCAAGTACATATCTATCCCTTTAAGCACTTAAACCAGCATAATGATATCTGTCCCTTTGTCAGCATGGCAATATGAATATCTCTCCCTTTTGACATTTGTACTGGTCTTTGTCAGTACTTAGTATGACAATAATACCTTTTTGGTGTTAAAGTCAGCATGGCGATATGAATATCTCTCCCTTTTGATATTTGTTTGCACGACTATATTGGTCTTTGTCAGTACTTAAGTTAGCATGACGATATCATTTCCCTTTTTGGTATTAAAGTCAGTATGACAGTATTTCTCACTGTTTGGTATTACAGTCAATATGACATTATCTGTCCTTATTTAAAGTCAGTATGACAATCTTCCCCTTTTTGGTATTAAAGTTAATGTGACAATATTTCTCACTGTTTGGTATTAAAGTCAATATGACAATATCTGTCCTTTTTTTGTATTTAAAGTCAGTATGACAATCTTCCCCTTTTTGGTATTTTAAAGTTAATGTGACAATATTTCTCACTTTTTGGTATTAAAATCAGTATGGCTATATCTTTCCCCTTTTGGTATTAGTCAGCATGGCTACTCTTTCAGTAATTAGGTCAACATAACTAAATCTCTTCCTGTTTGGTTTTAATGTTAGCATGACTACATCTCTTCTTCTCACCATGTAAATCAGCATGATTAACTTTTTCTCTCTCTCTTTCAGGACTGTCTCACAAACACTTGTATTTGTAACTATAAAATCAGTGAAAGTTGTAAATGAATATTATTATGACACAAATTCATTGCATAGATCTCTGTTCCTTAAAATAATTAAATAACTTTGAACTGTTTGAAACATTGTTTGTTTGGCTCTATCATTTGTTGTTTCTGAAACTGAAGTTAGCTCACTTGATAATAATTCTTTAAAAATCCACTTTGTCAAGATTTTTATTTTTTTTTAGAACACATTTGGATGTTTGGAAAATGCTCACTGATAACCGGCATGACAACTGCAGTTGGGGAATGAAAATATCTCAAGTTAGATTCATCCCTGATAAATCTGCAGTGTTAGGCTCTTCCTTTAGGCTAAAATTAAAATTGACATTGTTCTTATAATTTTATTCTCCATACATCGGAAGCAACAGTTGGCAAAGTGTATTTTCAGCCATTGTCTATCACCTGAGAGTTGCAGTTGCCATAATGTTGTTTTTTTCTTTTTGCTTATTACTTCACTCATCTTACTTCAAGTACACTCACCTATTTTGTCTGGGGCATTGAGACCAAAATAAACTTTTCCCTGGCATTACTTGTTCTGTTGGCATCAAGAAATTTGGTTTCCTAGAGATTTTTTCCCATGCATTTTCTGTCAAGAGCAGTTCTACTTTCACCCTTTTCCCCTTTCAGATCCTAGCACATGGCCAAACATTAATCAGGGATGCTTTTAGGTTTGCAAGTTTGCCAGAACCATGAGCTTAGACCCTCATAAGTGATAAAAAGTTAATGCTATAGCTGACAATTACTTATGCACCAAACAAGTAAATATTTATGGCACTCACAAGCCAAGATCTATCATGACACTCATATAATAATGAACAAGTTTGACAGGTCAGTTATATTATGATCTCATACTAATGAACAAATTGAAAAGGACAGTCATATTAATGACACATCATAATCATCTGCCCTGCAGTTATTGCTTTATATCACTCATATTATGGTACTCGTATAATAATTAATGGCTTGGATAAGTCAATCTTTGATTACTTCTAATAACCACCTTGGACAAGTCAGTCATTGTTTAATATCACTCATTAATTTCATACTCATATTTAAATAATTAGATCAGTCATTAATTGTTAATGTTACTCACTTCAGTATAATTAAACAGTCCTAGACTGATCATTACTGACTGGTCAGCCTTGCACCATAGTGATCTTAGTTTGTAGAACTCTGTATAATGAAGACTGAATAAGAATCGTCTGAGTTTGTAGAACCCTGAAAGTATAATGAAGACTGAATAAGAATCGTCTTAGTTTGTAGAACTCAGAAAGTATAATGAAGACTGAATAAGAATCGTCTTAGTTTGTAAACTCTGAAAGTATAATGAAACTGAATAAGAATTGTCTCTATCTTTGTAGAACTCTGAAAGTATAATGAAGACTGAATAAGAATCGTCTTAGTTTGTAGAACTCAGAAAGTATAATGAAGACTGAATAAGAATCGTCTTAGTTTGTAAACTCTGAAAGTATAATGAAACTGAATAAGAATTGTCTCTATCTTTGTAGAACTCTGAAAGTATAATGAAGACTGAATGAGAATTGTCTTAGTTTGTAGAACTCTGAAAGTGTATAATGAAGACTGAATAAGAATCATCTTTGTAGAACTCTGAAAGTATAACAAAGACTGGGCAAGCATCATCTTGAAATTATAATCTATTTTTAGTATCCAGTTTGAAAATATTGATTATAATAAATATGATTGTATAGTTATGTGGCTTGAATATATTGACTCTGGGTATCTTTTTCATTTGGAACTAAGGGTAGGGTACTAAAACTAGTAAAAGAGTCAATTTCAGAACATACTTTGACTTAGTATTTGTCTATAAATGCACAAATGTTGCAAATAGTCATTTATATAGTAGGCTGATTTTCCATGTATTTAATCTACAACATTTTGATTTAATAATCCATCTTTGAAACAGTCATATTGTTTTGTTTTACAATATTGTTTCTAGTAATGATAGCCATTTATGGCTAAGTGCAGTGCTCCTAAATCTAGTAAATGGAATCAGAGAATCTCCATGTACAAGTTTAATTATATTTATGTTTATTTTCATTTCACTAGTTTCTTTATGAATTGATTTATGAAAGTGTTGAAAACAGTATTGTCTTAGCTAAAAGCTATGATTTAAAAGCTCAAGGATATAGTTATTATTTCATACGTAAAATCTATATTTGATTAATTATATTTCCAGTGAGTAATCTTTTCATGGAATGCATCTGCTACGTTAACTGGGGCCCCATTTATTATGATTCATCATCTTGATGTGTCAGGTTTTTATTGTGTGCAAATAATAATCAGATTAAAATGTCAGTGAATGTGTGTGTGTGTGTGTGAGTGTGTGAGTGTGTGTGTGTGTGTGTGTGTGTGTGTGTGTGTGTATGTGTGTGTGTAATGAATGAATCATCAACACAAATAATAATTTGGTATCTGCATGTAGATTGTGGGTAAGTAAATGTTGGATAATAAAATATTCTGAGTGTATAATCTTGCTATGAATTGGTGAAGCAAAAGGTAGTGGCATCCAAGTGGGTGGATGGGTGAAGACAGTATTTTGTAGGAACAGTACTCTATCTTGAAACTGAGGACTTTAAAAAAAAATATTGTGCCCAAACTTTCCTGAAAACAAAGACAAATTTAGGTATGTCACCACCCACTGTCACAGTGAGCTTCATGAAATAGCCACACACACACACACACACACACACACACACACACACACACACACACACACACACACACACACACACACACACACGTGACCTCTGCACAGTATAGAGATTAAAATTTCAAACTAACATTGAGTTTTTATGTTGTATCTTGCTGATGGCTTAGTCAAAACCATTGATAAAACTATTAAAAGAAAATAATTGCTTATCCACAATGTAATTCACATGTATTTAGTTAGTATATTGGATAGTTGGCCCATAATTTTGCATAAAAAATAATGATCTTGATGAGTTGTGAACCTAGGGGTGATTGTGATGGCTCAAGGGAGAGCATCTTAGTCATATCTGTATTGGTGTGTCTGTTCTGCATTGTAAATTATCATGAGTGAGCATCATAGTCATATCTGTATTGGTATGTCTGTCCTGCGTTATATATCATCATGAAGCTAAGTACTTGTGAGTGAGCAATAACCATCATTGTTTTATAATTTGTTTACCTGTAAAAATGTATTAATGTATGTTGTAAATGTACAATAATTTGTGTCATACAGCTGTATTGTGTCATATAGCTATATAGTGTTTGGTGTGTGCACCATACATCCACAAAAGTGTATTTCATATGTAGTGTGTGTGCATGTGTGTGTGTGTGTGTGTGTGTGATACATCAATAGTGTATGCATAGTATATATAGTATATTGTGTTTATGCCATTGTATGTTTGGGGTGTGTCATATATGTTGTGCATTGTGTGTCTTGCATCTGTACAGTATTTGTGTGTGTGTGTTTGTCATTAATCTATACAACATCATATATTTATATTTATGTATCTGTATCATACATCTCTGTGGTTCAGGTGTGTGTATGTGTGCCCGTCATACATCTATTTAGTGTTGCCTCTCATATTTGTGTGTGTGTGTGTGTGTGTGTGTGTGTGTGATCTTCATGATTTGGTCATGTATTTATATATAGTAGGGGTGCACAAACTGCAGTCAAAGTCAGGGCTCTGTGTGGCCCCTGGAGCACATTATTTCATTATTTGTGTTGTTTTTTTTCTACTGAGCCATGTGCATCTGACTTGCAGCCCTCCACACACTATCAGTTGGAAATTTGGCCCTCTGGCCTAAAAAGTTTGTGCACCCCTGATATATAGTATGTGTATGTGTATGCCATACATAGTGTGTGTGTATATGCCAAACATAGTGTGTGTGTAGTATGTCTGCATAAGTGTGTATAATGATCTCTCTGCCAGCATAAAACATTGAATGAATGTTTATATCTGTGTTTGTAACTTGTAATTATGTACATAGCGAGAATGTTACAGAACTGAAAAATGTAAATATAATAAAATGCTATCATAGTACTTTATCAGATATCTTGTTGAAAAATTTCACACTGAGACTTATTTATTATTATTTGTAATCACAAGTGAACACAGTCTTTTCTCTCTGCTTGTTTCTCTCTTTCTCTTGTTTGTTAATATGTTGTGTATTGTATATCTTGTAAAATTTCAAGAACTTGTGCACTGTCTTGTTTATTTTTATCATACTCAAATATTGGTCAGTGTTACTCTGTATACTGGCCTATTGAAGCAGCCAATTTTGTATTGAGTCAAGTGACTTTCTCCTAATAATACTGTTTGTTTGGTTTATCTGGTCAAGTGGTCTTTATATAGCTCATCTTCATTCATTAACTTGCAACACTTGACCAACAGAGGGTTTTATTGCAAGAAACAGGAAATATCTATTTTTAGATAAATACCCACTTCAGGGTGAGATTTTGTTGGTTTTATTTAAATCAAACCAATTGACTGATTATTTGCAGGCTTGTGGATTCCCTTTGTACTGGAAAATTCTTCTCTTTCGGGCAGCTGGAGGTGAAAAGCAGGGCTTTGTGACCCTTCAGTCCCTTACAGCTATGTTAAAAAAGTAAGTCACAGTTACAAGCATTTCAGAATGTGTTTGGACAAGAAATCCAATTTCACTACACTTATCTTTCAGCATTACTGTTTGTTGGCACTTTACTTTTTCTCGTTTTCTCCTCTTGGAAGAGAAAGACATTTCCATGTCTTTAGAAATGAAATCCAATTTCTGTACTGTTGCTTGTTGGCCCCTTTACATTTTCTCACTCTCACAGATGGAAATGTACCCAAGGATTTTAATTTTTTTACTACTTATTAATTGTTATGCTACATTAATGTAGTAGTTATGAAGATGTGCATACTTCTTTATAGTATTTGGTGCCAGTGTCTACACTGCATGACTGTACTAGTTGTTAGCATATATGCCCCTTGAATATTAGATGTTAACAATAATAGCTCTGCTTTATGAATATTTAATATATCATTATAAGACATGAATATATTTTGTTATATATATA
This sequence comes from Sinotaia quadrata, assembly GCA_028829895.1. NCBI lineage: Eukaryota > Metazoa > Mollusca > Gastropoda > Architaenioglossa > Viviparidae > Sinotaia > Sinotaia quadrata. The sequence continues at coordinate 118,822,174 of CM054177.1, read as the reverse complement.
TATTCCAGATTTGAATACATGAGTTTCATCAATATTTATGTGTGAATATTTGATTTTAGTATAAATGTACATTAGTATGAATATCTTTTGATGTAAGTGTATTGAATGGAAATTTCTAGTTCAGCCATGGTATATGTTTTCTTTAATAATTCTGTATAATTGCATTTTAATATATGATTATGATTATCTAGTCCCCCACCTCACCTCGCCTCACCCCAACACGCACACACACACACACACACACACACACACACACACACACACACACACACACACACACACACACACACACACACACAACTATAGTCAGTTTTAGGAAATGAGTTTGACATATTTTCCCTAGACTGGCCTATATCATGCCCTAGAATACAAATGTTAACAGAGGTCAAGGACACTTTTTCAACTTGTAAATACCAAAGTTTGCTTTTCTTGTTTTGTAATTGTAGTGCCAAAATTTGAAGTTGAACAATGCTTTTCTTGTTTTGAGCCATTGTTTACACATATAGAAACACTAGATTTAATTTTTAAAGAGTTGTGAAATTGCTTAACTCTGAATGTAAGATCTTGTTTCTGCCATTGTTTACACAAATAGAAACACTAAATTTAATTTTCAAAGAGTTGTGACATTGCTTTTGCTTAACTCTGAGTGTAAGATCCATTGAGAGGCTGTCAGAATTCTACATTTTAATTTAATATGTTCATGAGAAATAAAATTCATTTTTAATTCAGAATTTTTCATAATAAATTTCTTTTTAAAAAGGAAATGGTATTTGTTGATCTGATCTTTCTTTTATTACATATTTTTATTGCAATAAATGTTATGCATATTTCAGCAGCTGATTCCGGAGACATTTTGTGTGTTTCATTATCTCTTATTTAATTCATTAGATCTCTTCCTTAATTCATTACAAGTAGCTTTTTATTTTTTTTTTATAACTTTCAAACAAATAAATCTTATTTGAAATGTAAAAAGGGGTTATTCCCTTGAGAATGAATGAAAAATGTACTTTATGAATTAAAGTATATGTTTACTTTAAAGGACTTTGCTGAACATGAGTGTTTTTAAAGCACTTTTAGAAACAGGTAGTTTGGGTGTATTCATATCTTGAGTTTTAGAAACAGCTAGTTTGGGTGTATTCAGATCATGAGTGCACTTTTAGAAACAGGTAGTTTGGGTGTATTCAGATCATGAGTGCACCTTAAGAAACTCGTAATGTATTCAAATCCCAGTGCATCTTTCAAAAAACTTAATTTGACTGAGTTTTCAAATCCCCAGTACATTTTCAAAAAACTTAATTTGACTGAGTGTTTTCAAATCCCCAGTTGCACCTTGAATATGTAATTCAAGTGTTTTCAAATCCCCAGTGCATTTTCAAAAAACTTAATTTGACTGAGTGTTTTCAAATCCCCAGTGCACCTTTCAGAAAACTTAATTTGACTGAGTATTTTCAAATCCCCAATGCATTTTTCAGAAAACTTGAGTGTTTTCAAATCCCCAGTGCACTTTTCAGAAAACTTGAGTGTTTTCAAATCTCAGTGCAACTTTTAAAAAAATTAATGTGTGTTTTCAAATCCCCAGTGCATCTTTCAGATAACTTAATTCAAGTGTTTTCAAGTCCCAGTGTATCTTTCAAAAAAGTTAATTTGAGTGTTTTCAGATTCCCAGTATATATTTCAAACACCTGAACTTGAGTATTTTCAAATCCCCAGTGCAACTTTCAAAAACTCTAATTTGAATGATGCCATCTAGGCTAAATAAAGAAAACTCTGATTAAGAACATAGCTAGCCTTTAGTAAATGCCTTCAGTAGACTTGCCATCTAGCTTACCAGCAGTAGTCATGCCGTCTGACTAATCATCCTTAGATACACAATCTGTAGATACCATGTGCTGAACACTGTGGAGAGCATCCTTGAAAGTAATCTACCAGAGATAAGTCAGTGAATTAGACATGGATTAACTCTATATTAGTTTCAGGCTGGTGAAATAGAAAATAAGTTTCTCTCTCTCACACATATAGTCATTGATTCATTCAGACTCTCTGAACACAGCAGAATTGTTGTCACAGATTCTTAAATCTTAATATTTGGAGTTATCAAAGTTGATCTAGGACTTAAATACAGCAATTGCTCTTCTCCCCCTCCCCCCTCCAGAACGGGGTTTATAGCTATCTCCTTTTAATAGGTACCAACATGTTGGTTTTTTTGTTTTTTTTAAATCTCTGTACATTAGATTTTGAGAATTATCTTGAGATTCAAAGAATAACAATCAAACAAACAAAACCTACACATTAAAATGTTTCTATCAGTAAGTGTCATTTGTGAGGTTGTTTTTTTTAATGTCTTACATCTTTTAGCTGTTGAATTTATATAATAGAAGTTTCAGTTTTAAAAGATGGGAAGAGAAAGGAAAAGTCTTTATTTCATTTTATTTTCAGATTGTTTACAACCTGTCATGATGAAGCAGCTCGATTCCTTAGATTGCTTGCCAAGCCAGGCCGCATGGTGCTGGAGTTTGAAGACTTTGTGCCGTTAGTGCAGGTGAGAAACCAGTCAGCTCTAATCACACTTACATTGAAGATAAGTTGCGTACATGATTTAATTTTAAGACTGGTATATCAAGAATAAAGCTTGTTTATAGTGAATGAGACCAGTTTACAGTGGATGAGACTGGTTTACACTGAATGAGACCAGTTTACAATGGATGAGACTGGTTTACACTGAATGAGACCAGTTTACAATGGATGAGACTGGTTTACACTGAATGAGACCAGTTTACAATGAATGAAAGAATGAGGTACAGCTTTATACCAATGTGTAAGTAAATATAATGTTGAACTATTTATTTACAATTTGGAATGGAATAGCCTTCTTTTTTTGTGTTGAGAAAAATAGTCAAATCTTGGTCAATAGCCAGATTTCAAGCTAAAGAAAATAATACACACACACACACACACACACACACACATATATATATATATATATATACACAGTGTATATCAGTGGAAATAGTTCCTACTAATGAGGTTTGACTTTTGTCCGATTCTTAATTTTATTGCATTTTTCAAAGCACCTGTTTAATCAATCATAAATGATAAAGGCTGATAAATTAAACTGTCTTATTCATCATCTGTTAAACCATTCATAAAATATTCAAAGCACCTGTTTAATCAATCATAATACATAAAGGCTGATAAACAGTTATTCAATTTCAATAGGATATACATCTACAATAAAACAGGCAGAGTTGGCCAAAACAGCTAAATACAGGAATGTTTGTTTTTAAAATAAAACAAAAAACAACAGCCCACCATTTCTTCAGGACAGACCTTACTATCAGTTTAAGTTAGGGATGTCTGGCTTTTAGTGGCCCACATGAATAAATTGCTCATGTTGTAAGTCAAGCCCTAATTTCATCTCTGTTGACAAACAAAATGAAGAAAAAAAAAATCAGTTTCAACAAATGTACACTAGAAACAGGACATTGTGATTGGGTGAAGTGGTTGACAAACAAAATGAAAAAAATCAGTTTCAACAAACGTACACTAGAAACAGGATGTTGTGATTGGGTGGAGAGATTGGGGAGCAAATTTTGTTTTACTTTTCCACCACCTTTTAAGTTTAAATGGCAATGAAAACTCTGATATACCGTAACCACATAAATCAAGCATATTTGTAAAGAATATAAAGTTCATAAAAACAACCAATCTAAGCTTCTGTTTTGTTTTTTTCATAAGATATTGGGATTTTAATGTTGAATTTCATCACACTCCATTTATGTTATGAAATGCTGTCAAATGTTGAGAGGTGTTTATTAATAAAAGTTAAATCATCATTTATTTCAAAGTATTATTATATTTGTACAAAAGAACCCCAGACAAACACAGAAAGTCACCATGCCATTTTAATACTTCATTAACCAGCTGATTTGGAATTTAAACTTTTAAAATGAAATGTTAATCTGACTGACATTATTAAGATTATGGCCTAAAATGATACATTCTCATACTACATAGTATTAGTAATATATTAATATTACCTTAATATATTTAATTCCATAGACTAGAAATAAGTTATCTCTTTAAAATAAGCCAACAAAATTGTCACTATAAATCTAAATTGGCAGTAAAAAGATTAACATGTGTCTAATTCCAAAATTAATAAACCTACTGCGAAGATTGTTGCTGTCATTTTTATGCACTGTTTGCATAAAATTTGCACTGTTAAAGACAATTGAATAAATTAACAATAATTTTCACTTAGCTGAGCTTAAATTAAAAACATATTAATAATTTATGACAGGACAGCAACATGGACTCAGTTTAAAATTTAGGTTAATAATAGTAACACATTGATACTTTGAATACAAATATTGTGTATTAGATATTTCATGCTAAATTTGGTGTTCAGCTGAATTCTGTAAAAGTTGAGATTCAACTGAGACACAACAATAGACCTATTGCCTGTTATTTTTATAGTAATGAAATGTTTTTATATTTATTAATAACAAAAAATGAATGCAAAGCAATTAGATATTATCTTAGGTTTGATTATTACCTGCTTTTAAATATATTTTATTTCAAGTTGGGGTATTAGTAGGGAGCTTTTCTGCATGAATTCAAAACTTTTTCAATAATTTTCAAAGATTTTCAAGTTTCCGAAGCTTCAGCTTTGTATATATCATGCAGTAATCATATTTAGTTATGGAGAAGTCTCAATCTAATCTTTAATCATTAATTTAAATTATTCTTTTTATAAAAATTAAATTTTAATTTTGAGGTTTCTCTTCATGATTGTATTACTATTATTAACATTATTATAATATTAATACTGAGTAGCAAACACTAAAAATACTAAAATGTATATGGTAAAATACTCAGTGACACTTATTTTTTTACACAATTTCTTTGGAAACTAAATTATTAACAAATAGCAAAATGCTCAAAATTTTATCTGATAGTCTGTTTTATACTAGTTATGTTGAAAGTGGTGTTACACTAGTAAATTGCTCCAAAACTTATCTGGCAGTATGTTTGGTCTGTCGTTCTCTGAGCTGAAACAAAGAGGTATCATGTTGAAGCACTCATTACTTTAAAATAAAAAAATACTGATAATCACACATGAATGGAAAAAAATGTTTGTCTTTGAGCAAAGCAAGCACATGAACAAACAACAAACATTAAAAAAGACCATAAAGAAGAAGAAAAGTCAAATTTTATTTCTGTTTACATTTTTTGGTGATTATTCTCAAAGCATTTACTAGAATGGGCATTTGGAAAGTAGATTATTTTTAATGTCTTTTCTGCTGCTCATTAAGCTCACTCTCAGTATAACCTTCCAGCCCCCCTTAGATTAAGACAACAGTGTCCCCTTCCAGCACCCCCCCCCTAGATATAATTAAGACAACAGTGTCCCCTTCCAGCACCCCCCCCCCCTAGATATAATTAAGTCAGCAGTGTCCCCTTCCAGCATCCCCTTAAATATAATTAAGATGACATTGCTTAGCTCTCTATGTTAAGAGTGCAGGAGTGGATTGGAAAGAAGTTCTTCAGTGAAATTAACCGCTACTTTGTTAGTACTAGTTTTATGCCCATAGCATTTAGGACTACCTACTTGGCTGTTAACCACAAAATGTGAAGCATCGAGCTGCATTTAGCTATTAGGTTGTGGGTTGGATGCCCCAGTTTCATTGACCAAAGCTACATGTCAAAGAAGTATGTTCACCAAAATAACTGATGAGCCTCAACAAATGTCATTTATTTTTCTCACTATGTTCAACAAAATAATTGGTGAACCTTAAGGAATGTTTGATTTTTCAGTTCCTTAGTATGTTTGCCAAAATGAATGATGAAGCAAAAGAATATTTCTTTTTTAATTTCTTCAGGACATTGTGGATCATCATCCAGGTCTTTCATTCCTTCAGGATGCTCCAGAGTTCCATTCTCGCTACATTCACACTGTATGTATTGTCACATATTTATTATATTCATTCTTGCTACATTCACACTGTATGTATTGTCATATATTTATTATATTCATTCTTGCTACATTCACACTGTATGTATTGTCACATATTTATTATATTCATTCTTGCTACATTCACACTGTATGTATTGTTACATATTTATTATATTCATTCTTGCTACATTCACACTATGTTTTCTCACTTGCTTTATTTATTCACACTATGTGTTTGTCCATGATATTCATCCACACTATAAATTTACCCATGCTTTATACTTATTCATTCTTCATTCACAGTGTGAATTGTTCATATGTTTTTGTTCATTCACACTAGTGTATTTATCCATGTTTTATAATCATTCTTCCTACATTCAGACTGTATGTATTTATTTTGCTACATTCACACTGAATGCATTTACAGGTGATACGGTGACTTGTAATCCTGTGATTAATTCTAATTTTAAATTTTAGTTCCCTTCTATAAGTTTTCTTGCAAATATTGGTATTTATTGTTGTGCATTTATGGCAAAAATCATAGGTATTTGTATATAATAAAATGAATCTAATATCCCTATACAAGAATTAAATCATATCACTTTGACTTAAGATGATAATACAAGATAATTACAAGTGTACTAGAAGCTAAAATACTATACACAACATACAGTAGAATACTACAACTTACAAGAAAAGAATAATTAATAGAATTTAATTTATTAATTTGAGCCTACAACTTTCGTATTTACTCTATAAATCAAAGGTTCTGAAGATCCACCTTATCTATATGCTGTACTTTATTTTAGTAACAACTACCAGTTAGTTTTTTTACTTTCTTTTCAGTTTCAGAATTTTGTACTTTGCTATAGATTTTTTTGTGTGCATGGAATTTCTTTGGATCCATCATTCTTGCACTTATGTTTCTTGAGGTAGCAGAAGAGTCTAGTCATGGTTCTCTCCTCTTGACTCAAAGTCTATGTGGATTGTTGAATGAACAATTCTTGCAGTCCTACATGAACACTTCAATAATGAAATCTCTTGAACCCCAATGAACCCCCCCAAAAAAAACAAACAAACAAAACAATAAAAATGATAACACAAAATGAAATTGAGATTTATGACATTTGACTCCAGCTGTATAGTGCATTTTTTCTACAGTCAGATTATGTATATTTGTCACATGATTCATATCCATTTTCCTCCATCACAAGTACATTCTTCTTGTAATGTGTATTTACAGCATAGTTTAGTTTTTTGTCACCTACTCACCTACTTTACAGATATTCTTGACACAGTCACATAATTTCTTTGTGACTCATGTAAATTGTAAATTGATAACCTGCTTTGAACTCACAAATATCAATTTGAATAAACAGCATCAGTTCTTGATACTATAATATTATGTTGCATAACCATTCATTTTGTTTTATTTCGTCAGGTGATTTCTAGAATATTCTTTTGTGTAAACCGGTCTTGGACAGGCCGGATAACATTACCAGAGCTCAGGAAAAGCAATTTTCTTCAGGTGAGACCTTTGTTGTCTGATATGCTGACTGACAAAGGTATTTTTTTAATTTTAAATTATTTCAATCAAATTAGTAGCATATATTTTTTTTTGTTTTTAATGTTCAGATATTTCACTCAAGTTTAGTACAATAGAGCATATTTTTTATTTGTTTTTTAATTTTAAGATATTTCAATCAAGCTTATTAGTATATTTTTTTATTGTTTTTAATTTTAAGATAATATTTCAGCCAAATGTAGAAGCATATCTTTATATTGTTTTTAATTTTAAGCTAACATCATTTAAATTTAGAGGCATATTTCTTTTTTAAATTTTAAGATAATAATTATTTCAATCAAGTTTAGTAGAATATTTCTTTTAATTGTTTTTAATTTCAAGACAATATCTCAATCAAATTTAGTAGACTTTCTTCATTTATTTATAATATAATTTTAATTCTGATTCATTAGAATAGTTTTTTAAAATGTTAGTAATTTTTTGCTTTTCTATTTTTTCACTAAAGTTTGCTCCTCAATAAGAGATTTGTTTTATCGGTTATAAAATGGCTTCCCTGTGCTCAATTTTGGTTGGCACCAAACTCCTATTTCTGTCATATATTTGTTAACATTTTTCATTTTCCTAATTTCAAAAATTCTTTTTATTTCACTAATTTGTTAGTGAAAGTCTTTTTTCCATTCTTTTTTTAATTGTAAAATTTCTTTTTGTCTTATATTTCTAGCTCTAAAATATTTTTCTCCCTCATTTGTACAGTGAAAGTATTTTTTATTAATATAATTTTTCTCACTTATAAATATTATTTGTTATTTTTTTATCATTTCAATGTTAACATTATTTTTTTTAATTTCATTTCATTTAATTCTCTTTTAAAATATTTCATTTTAGTAAAAGTATTTTAAATTTCCATTAGTAATGTGTTTAACCAAATTCAGGTTCATTGATTGCATTGTGTCGAACTCCATATTATTCATGACAAGTTTCTAAATGAATGTTTTACTTGTAATGGAAATATTATGTACACTGTTTTTACTGCTGCATTCACTTATCAGGCAGCAGTATTTTTTTTTTATTATTGACTTCCTTTATACATTTGTTAACTTTTACTACTATATTCACTTTTCAGGCAACAGGAATTTTTTAGTATTGACTTCCTGTTTACATTTATTCACTTTTAATAAGTTTTATTTTATTATTTTATTTACATTTATTCCCTTTTAGATGTTGGGTAATGAAGATTATTTAGTACTTTAGGGACAAGATAACATAAATAGCTGAGTAGGGTAATGAATATTATTTTTACAGTACTTGTCTTCAGGGACAAGATAACATAAATAGCTGAGTAGCATGAAGATTATATGTACAGTACATGTCTTCTGGGACAAGATAACATAAATAGCTGAGTAGGGTAATCAAAATTATACCGTATTTGTTTTCAGGGATAATATAACTTTAATTAGTTGAGCTGGATAATCAAGATCATATAGTACTTGCATTCAGGAAGAAGACAACATAAGTAGTTGAGCTGGATAATCAAGATTATACTCTACAGGGACAGGATTGATGACATAAGTTTCACATATTAACTTTGATATCACTCATTGGATGTAAAATGCCAAAATTGTGTTGTTTTGGTTTCAGATATTAACTGTTATCATTTATCATTAATAAGCTTTGGACATTATATTGTTTGACTTCACATATTAACTGTTATCTTATGTCAAATGCAAGTTGTGGTCACTGTATTGTTTGATTTCAGATATTAACTGTAATCACATGTCAAATACAAGATTTGGACATTATATCCTTTGATTTCAGATATTAACTGTTATCACGTCATATACAAGGTGTGGATATTATATCATTTAATTTCAGATATTAACTGTTATCACATGTCAAATACAAAGTGTGGACATTGTTTGATTTCAGATTTTAACTGTAATAGAAGAGGAAGATGATATCAACCAAGTCACCGAATATTTTTCATATGAACATTTTTATGTCATTTACTGCAAGTTTTGGGAGCTAGACAAAGATCATGACTTATATATTGACAGGTCTGACCTAGCTCGGCATAATGAACATGGTTTGTTTTCATATTTTTTCTTTCTTTTTTCTTTTTCAAATTATTTATTGATTAATTGTCTGATATTTTATTTATTTCACATTTTTGTCAGTCTTCCTTTTAGTATTTCATTCAGTGATTGTCTCTCCTGTTTTTCTTGTCATCTTTCCTGTAGTGTATCATTCTCTTGTCCCATTTTTTCTTGCCATCTTTCCTGTAGTGTATCATTCTCTTGTTGTCCCATTTTTTCTTGCCATCTTTCCTGTAGTGTATCATTCTCTTGTCCCATTTTTTCTTGCCATCTTTCCTGTAGTGTATCATTCACTTGTCCCATTTTTTCTTGCCATCTTTCCTGTAGTGTATCATTCACTTGTCCCATTTTTTCTTGCCATCTTTCCTGTAGCGTATCATTCTCTTGTTGTCCCATTTTTTCTTGCCATCTTTCCTGTAGTGTATCATTCTCTTGTCCCATTTTTTCTTGCCATCTTTCCTGTAGTGTATCATTCACTTGTCCCATTTTTTCTTGCCATCTTTCCTGTAGTGTATCATTCTCTTGTTGTCCCATTTTTTCTTGCCATCTTTCCTGTAGTGTATCATTCTCTTGTTGTCCCATTTTTTCTTGCCATCTTTCCTGTAGTGTATCATTCACTTGTCCCATTTTTTCTTACCATCTTTCCTGTAGTGTATCATTCACTTGTTGTCCCATTTTTTCTTACCATCTTTCTTCTAGTGTTTCACTCACTGATTGCCCCATTTGTCACTGACTCTCTGAATTGTTGTCTTTCATTTTACTTTTTATAGTTTCATGGAATGTTCACAGAATCATTGATTCTCTTCCATGTATTTCAACTTAAATTATTCACAGAATCATTGATTCTCTCCATGTATTTCAACTTAAATTATTCACAGAATCATTGATTCTCTTTCATGTATTTCAACTAAATTATTCACAGAATCATTGATTCTCTTCTGTGTATTTCAACTTAAATTATTCACAGAATCATTGATTCTCTCCATGTATTTCAACTTAAATTATTCACAGAATCATTGATTCTCTTTCATGCATTTCAACTTAAATTATTCACAGAATCATTGATTCTCTTCATATATTTCAACTTATGTCATTTGCAGATTCATTGATCTTCTATTTATTTCAGTTAGTGGTCTTTTGCTGTTTAATTGTTTTTCGTCATATATTTCAGCTCACAGCAATTTGCTGATTGATTGGTTCTTTTCATATATTTAGCTTACACTAATTTACTGATTCCTTAGTAACATTATTTCGTATAATTTTGTCTTTCATTTTACAGTTGTTTTACTGGTAGACTGCTTCTTTTATCTTACAGCCATTTACTAAATGAGTATAAATCATTGACTTTTATCTTACAGCCATTTTTCAAATTGAGTATCATTTAATTAACTTGTATTGGATAGCTATTTATCAGTTGAGTATGATTCATTGATATTTATCTTACAGACATTTTTCAAAATGAGTATCATTTAATTAACTGGTATTGCATAGCTATTTATCAGTTGAGTATGCTTCATTGACTTTTATCTTATTGCCATTTATTAATTGAATCTTGTTCATTACTTTTATCATTCAGCCATTTATCAATTTTGTCTCATTCACTTTTTATACTGCCATGTATTGAGATTCATTCACTGAATTTTCTCTTACAGACATTTTGTAAATTGAATATCTTTAATTAACTTGTATCATATAGCTATTTATCAGTTGAGTGTCATTGACTTTTATATTACTGTCATATTTTCTCAGTTTGTTACCATCCACTAGCTATTTATTATTTTACTTTGATTTATTGAGTATAATTCAAATACTTTTATCTTACAGCCATTTATTAACTGAATATCATTTATTGATTGATTAGGAACTTCTTGGTTTATGTTATTGTTAGTCAGTAACATTCTGTCATTGATTACAACTCTTCTGAGATTTGGTTTTCTTTAAATTCTAATTGTCCTTGCTTTGTAAACAATAGTCAAAATTAAAATCTAATCTTATATTAATAAAACTAAGTTATACCTGTTTGGGGTTTTTCCTACCAGCTTTGAACTCAAGGATTATAGAGAGGATATTTTCTGGTGCTGTGACAAGGTATGATGGTGCTGTTTCAAGGTAGGATGTTCCTATTATTTGATTTAATAAATATGATATTTTAATGTTGCTAGGTTTGACGGTCATGTAACAAACTTTATAGCAGAATTTTGAAACTTGATATCATACAAAAGGCTGGTGTGAAAGTTAGCCGGGTACAAGGAAATGATGTCACTAAATGGCAATAATTTTGTATTCAGTGTAGTAGAGTTTTGAAACTTGATATTGTACAATAGGCTGGTGTGAAAATTAGCATGGTACAAGAAATTATGTCACTAAATGGCAATAATTTTGTATTCAGTGTAGTAGAGTGGACAAGTAGCTACAAGATTTGATTTTAGCAGGATACCAGTGGGTCTTCCAAGTACATTATACATCATAGACTTGATTTGAGCAGGATGCCAATGGGTCTTCAAAGTACATTTTAAATCATAGACTTGACAATGATGTATTTATTAAGATGTACACAGCTTGTAAGCATTTTTATAGATGAAGTTGTATGGATTTTTATTTAGAATTGCACTGATAATTTTTCCAGGGGAAAAGATTTTCAAGAAGGCCGCATGTCATACAAAGAATTTGTTTGGTTTTTGATTGCGGAAGAAGATAAGAAACATCCAACGAGGTAGTTTACTTATGATCTAGAATTATATTTTTAAGATATTTTTTTTTCTTTTTTTTTTTTTGTCCTTGAAAATGATCTGTTAAACAAAATCATACTGACAATGTGTGGTTTACAAGTCATGATCATACTTACAAAATGGATGTGAACAGCTACAGCACTTGGATTAGAAATAACGATCAAATGTGCACCTTGCACATTCTATTTGCTATGAGCATCTTAACCTTTATGAGGTCTATTAGACTATGATTTACAATTAATCTGTTTTCTACGAGCATCTTAACCTTTACAAGGTTCACTAGACTATGATTTACAATTATTCTGTTTTCTATGAGCATCTTAACTTTACAAGATTATGATTTACAATTATTCTGTTTTCTATGAGCATCTTAACCTCTACTAGACTATGATTTACAAACTGAAAACATAATACATTGGTTATAAGTCATGATTAGATGTACACAGGAACTGAATACATAATACATTGGTTACAAGTCATGATTAGATGTACATAGGAACTGTGAATAGCATGTAAGTACATACGTTAGGTCACAATTATATTACACAGGAGGCATCAACTTCAACAATATATGGGTTAGAAGTGGTGATGGCATGTACACAGTAGATATGTCATTATTATCCATAATTGTATTGTGAAAGCTATTTTGGTTGAAATGTTAACTTTTATAGTTGTTTTTTTGTGTTGTATACCTATAAAGCTTTTATCATTTCTAATTACCTTTCATTGCTTTGTGTTTTCAGTAAAAAGAGAAATATGTTTTATTTTGAAGTTCAATGAAGAGATATGTTTGAAGTGATTAAGTTTGTATTTTTATATTAGTATAGAGAAGTATATTTTATTTTCATGTTAAGAGTAAAGATGTAAGTTTTATTTTTATATTTAGTGAAGAGATATGTTTTCTGTTTTTATGTTTTACACAAGTTTATTTATTTTGTTTTTATGTTTAGCTTAGAGATTTACTTGTTTAATTTGTATATTCAGCAACAAAAAAAATGTTTTACTTGTACATAGAGATGTATGTTATATACAATAATATAGAGATGTATGTTTTACTCGTACAAAAGAGATGTATGTTATATAGAGAGGTATGTTTTACTTGTACATAGAGATGTATGTTATACATATAAGAGATGTACATTTTACTTGACATAGAGATGTATGTTTGCTGTACAGAGATTGTTTTACTTTTACATATAGAGGTATCTTTACTTATACACAAAGCTGTTTGCTTGTACATAGAGATGTATACTTATTTGTACTTAGAGATTTTGTTTTATTTTTACATAAAGATGTATGTTTTACTTGTACATCAGTATAGAGTACTGGTTCCGTTGCATGGATTTGGATGGTGATGGAGTGATATCCATGTATGAGATGGAATATTTCTATGAAGAACAGATGCAAAAGATGGAGGCACTAGGTATTGAAAAACTCCCATTTGAAGACTGTTTATGTCAGGTAAACAATATCTTGAATTGTTTCTTTTCTTCTGGCACTTACCTTTGGTCAAGTAAAACTCATAAATATGTTCAGTATTCTTTCATGTCTAAATACTTCAGTTGTAAGTCTAAATAATTTCATCCAGGTAAACTGTAAGTCTAAATAACTTCACTTATGTAAACTGAGTCCAAATAACTTCAGTTATATAAACTGTGCAGAGATATGTTCAGTAGTCTTTCAAGTCTGAATAATTTTAGTCAGGTAAATTGTTATTCTAAATTACTTCAGTCAGATAAACTGTAAGTCAATAAAACTTCAGTCAAGTAAATTGTAAGTCTAAATAACTTCAGTCAGGTAAACTGTGAATAGATGTGTTATTAGTTTCTCAAGTCAAAACTTTAGTCAAGTAAACTGTGTTTAAATATGCTTAGTATTTGGAAATAAATGCATTATATGCATACTATGGCTTATATGCAACCACTCTCCATTGAACTAAGATATTTTGTGAAAGTAAATTTTATTTATGATTGTCCTTATGCATAGAACATTTATATCAGTTTTAAAAAACTTATCATCATAATAAAGCAGATAACTTTTAAATAACAATAAATTTATTATTATAGATTACTTAACTTTTTAGTCTAAGAGCTCCCTCCTTCCCACCCCAACACATGAATGAACTTTGGGGCAATGGATGCATTTCTTCTATAGTTTAACAAAGCTACTGTTACATTCTTCTATAGTTGTAACAAAGCTACTGTTACATTCTTCTATAGTTTAACAAAGCTACTGTTACATTCTTCTATAGTTTAACAAAGCTACTGTTACATTCTTCTATAGTTTAACAAAGCTACTGTTACAGTAGAATGTCTTGTAAATATCAAGTAAGATACTTTGTATAATGCAAGCTGTCATAATGCAGAATATGGTGGTATCCTGTAGGTGAACATATATAAACTATACTTAACTTTGTACAATAATAGCATTGCATGATTGTACTGTGATTTGAATCTTCATTATAAACTGTAATAAGAGTCATACTTCTTCAAATATGCAGCATATTCATTTCTTCACAGCTGTATGAAATAGGGCATATAAATTGTATACTCTGCATTTTAGAATGTGCTGGAACAAGTGACTTTATTTATCTATTAAAAATTGTTTATCAAAATATTCCACTCACTCACTGAACAGTAAGCAGAACTTTTCGTTTACATTGCTTACTGAATTATGCCTTCATTTATTTCATTGTCATTTGACCATTATAATATCCTTTCCATAATACAGATTTCTAAGTGATTATTCACCCGCAAGTATCCATTGTAATGTATCATGTTGTGATTGGAAGTTAATATTTTTCAGTTTACAGGGTGATCACTGGGACCCAAATTAGAGAACCATTAATCAGTATAGCAGTGAATGGGACCCAGAGTAGTAAGAACCCAAAGTCAGGAACCACACATCAGTGTGGGTCCCTCTTGATTTTGGGTCCCTCATATCACTATAGTGATGTATGGTTAGAGACTTTGGGTCCTTCACATCAGTATAATGGTGTGAGGGACCCACATTCAGGAACCACACATCAATATAGTGATGTGAAGGACCCAAAGTCTCTATCCATACATCACTATAGTGATATGAGGGACCCAAAGTCAGGAACCACACATCACTATAGTGATGTGAGGGATCCAAAGTCAAGAACCAAGATCAGTATACTGGTGTGTGGGACCTGAAGATTTAAGATTTATGTATGTCTTCTCTGTGCTGTCACATTCTTTATTTCCTGATTTTTCACTCTGTTTATTCCATATATTATCACCTTGCAGATGTTTGACCTAGTTCGTCCCAAAGAAGAAGAGCGGATAACTCTTGCAGACTTGAAGAACTGTCGCATGGCTAACATTTTTTTTGACACCTTTTTCAACTTGGATAAGTTTTTAGAACATGAGCAACGAGACCCTTTTGCTAACACTAAGGTTGGTATTTTGTTTATAAAATGTCTACCTAATGGTAGCATTTCATTTTATTTTTAGTGATTAACCCACTCAGTGCCTACCTAATATATTGCTAATACTATATATCTGTTGTGCAAATATGCATGACCTACTTTAGAGAGCTTGAAGCTTGAAGGCAGATGAATTGCATTTTAAAAAAAATATATATATATCAATGCATTCCTTTGGATGTAATTTTTATATTGTAACCTGCAACAGGTATTTTACAACATTGAGGTATCTCTTAAATTAAGAGAATATTATTATCTCTCCATCTTTGATAATTTCATTTTATTATGACCCCACCCGCTGCTACAGATCTTTCTCTCCAAAACATGCCACTCAGAGAGCAAGGGTGTTAATAAAGAAATAGTAAATTTTATTAACAATAAAAAATTATGTACACACTACATAATACAATTTAGCATTGAATCAAACACAAATTAAGACGTACATATATACACGAGAACAATATTTAAATTAATATAGTTCAAAGTCTAATAGTTCTTCATCAGTTGTCCTTAGCTGGTTACTCTCACAGCTTGGCTATCTATAATGTTTCCTAAAGTTCTAAAGTTCTTCATCAGTTGTCCTTAGCTGGTTACTCTCACAGCTTGGCTATCTATAATGTTTCCTAAAGTTCTAAAGTTCTAAACTTCTTCAGTTCCCACATAGGGTGCCCCCTGAAAATGTTCTGTATCACAAACATACATAAAGCTACAACAATGTTACATCACAGAATAGAGAAAGTTTGCCTATTTTGTTTACAAACAGTCACATGGCATTTAAGTCAAGACATCTTTTTGCTGGGAGTGTGTGATGTCAGAGGTGGTGTCATGGCACTCACTGTTCATATGTTGGCTCACGTCAAAGAAGATGAAATGGGAGGTTCAAGATGCAGGCATACTTGACAATTAATAGACAAGACCCACAGAAGAATTGCACGAAAAATCAAGCCAAAAGAGGAAGTCAAAGAACCAAATGATGTTGAAGAGCCAAAAAAACAAAGCTGCCATTGCTTTTTTCCCTGATAAACAGTTTTATGTGTAAGCACTCTGACTAGCTTCAATCTACCTTTCTATCATTTTTACTCTCATCAGATTTATTTTAAGGGTTATTAAATCCAGTATTTTCCTCTCTGCATTGACTGATTGGCATTACACTTTTACTATACTTTTGAATATACATGAAACACATTCTTATTATCAATTATGTATATATTCATACACGATCAAAAATAATTTGAATAAAATTGTATTTCATGGATCAATGTTATGCTATAAAAAATTATCTGAATCACTACTACAAATTCTCACAGAGATCTAGGTCTGCTGTCAACTGTTACAAAGTTCCCAGATAATGGCTTACAGATGCTAGTTGCAAATAAACCAGTCAATATTAAATCACATAGTGTTTCTACTGAATAAAATAAACATAAAAAGATATCTTAGAATTATAAGACATCATACAAAGTTACACATGAAAATTTCATTTCTATTTAGCCGAAATAAAAGCATGGAAATTACAAGTTGAATTTATAAATTACAGCTCTGAAATTTATTCACAATTGCATTACCTCACACATGCATCAAAAAAGCAGGAACTTCTGAAAGAAAAACATACACTCTTTTTGCTGGAGCCATGCTTCAACAAGTGGCGAGAAACGAGGGATTTTTCCAAAAAATTGCATGCTTCCTACACTTCCATAACTCCTATTGGTCAGTTGTGGTTGGCTAGCATCAGGCCATTGTCCAGTCATGATGCATTGCACATTACTTGTCACTCTAGAATCATTTAGCATTGCAAGGTAGGCTGTTTATCAATAACAAGGTCTTAGTAAGTGACTTGCTACTTGAAAAGTTTGAATATTGAGTTCACAAAGAATGATGCCAGTATTCTTTAACTATGATGTTACCTCAGGGCATAGTCTAGATATCTGTTTGGAAGGATGCTTACAAATTCCACTGCTTGTTATTCTTAACGTGCAGTGCACTAAGTCTACTTTTAAAACTTTCATTACATAAATACTACTAAAATAAATACAGCGCTCTGCAATTTTACAATAAAACATTTCAATAAAAATACATAGAAACATGTGACAGATTTATATTAGTAACATAAATACAGACCTCCACAATTTTATAATAAAACATTTCATAAATAAGAAATGCATAGAAACAAGTGAGGAGTGAAAATATTTGCAATAACCATTAAAAGTTATTTTCTTCACACTGCTAATTCATCTGTATGGTAATTGCTGAATAAACATTTGGCTTTCATTCATAAAACTTAAAATGGTCTCCAACACTGATGGCTTGGTTGGTTTAAGTGGTATATTAGTTTCAAAATAATCTGTTGTGGTGTAGTTTGCAGGTGTATTTTAATTAGAGTTCTTAAGATTGGTCATAACTTCATAAGTATGTATTAATTTAGTGAGTTATGAATCCTGAACATAATTTTAAAAATAATTTCTAAGATTTATGAGATTAAGTTGAGGTTGCTGCTTTTGCTTTTTTCCCTCTTGATTAATTTTTGTGTGAAATGCTGCCAATAGTATAGTGTTTGTAACCATTTTATGTGAAATGCTGCCAATGGTTTAATGTTTGTAACCATTTTATGTGAAATGCTGCCAGTGGTTTAATGTTTGTAACCTTTTTTGTGTTTAGGATTTGGATGCTAGTGGGAATGAGATCTCTGACTGGGATCGCTATGCAGCTGAAGAGTATGACATTCTAGTGGCAGAAGAGGGCATTAATGATCAGGAAGAAATGTGAGTATTTCAACAGTTTTCACATGATTTATGTTGCAAATCAAACAAGTAGTTGTACATAGGAATAGAACTTTACTACATGAGTTACAAACATAGGAATAGAATTTTACAACATGATTTATGAATATAGGAATGGAATTTTACTTCAGGATTTACAGACATAGGAATAGAATTTTATGACATGATTTACAGACAGGAATGAAATTTTACATCATATTTACAGACATAAGACTGAAATTTTAAATCATGATTTACAGACATGGGAATGGAATTTTTACATCATGATTTACAGATATAGGAATGGAATTTTATGTCATAATTTACAGGCATATGAATAAGTATTTACATTGTAATTTATAAAGTAGGTATGACAGTGATTACATAAGATTTTTTCATGACTCACAGAAGACATTGACTACGATTTCAGTTCACAACTAACTAATACTTTTTCAGTATAACTGATCAGTACAGTTCCTGAAACAATGTGTGTAATTTTTTATCATTTTTATGACACTCATGTCTATGTTTTGCATGATATACACAACAGTCTTACTTATATATTACAGCATAATATATGACAACTGTGCCTATGACTTTATGTCACTATTTTTATGTCACTATTCACAACAATTATGCCTATGCAATATACAGTCACTTTTTTGATTCATGACATCTTTGGTTAGCTGTGAATGTTCAAGGTTAATTAAAATCTCAGTAAACACAGGTTATCTGAATGACTTGAGACTGTTATATTCATAATTGTCAGAAATATTTCAGTATTAGAGAAAAATATTTTCTAGATGAGACATAGATTAATGCATCAGAATAGTTAAAATTATTTAATTGTTAAAGGAAAAGATAATCTTGATGGGGCTTTAAAATGCTGTAATCACAATAAATATAATTATCTTGGTGAAACCAAGATTAATGCAGAATTGACTGAATTGAGAAGCTTAGTAAGTAGAATTGACCATTCATATAAAATAATTTCAGGTTATATAGTGAAGTCAGCTGTGTATAATAGCCTAATTTATATGCATAGTAATAAATTTGTCATTTATTTACAGTAGCTTCATTCATATATGTACTAATTAATTTGTCATCCATTTATAACACTTTCATTTGGGTGTATAGTAAACTCTTCGTCATTCAATTACAGTTCCATTCAGATGCATAGTAAACACTGACAACATTAACAGTAGCTTTATTCTGGGATGTGTAATAAATACTTTGTCACCCATTCACAGTAGCTTTATTCTAATGTGTAATAAACACTGTCACCCATTCACAGTAGCTTTATTCTAATGTGTGGTAAACACTGTCATCCATTCACAGTAGCTTTATTCTGATGTGTAGTAAACAATTCATTTGCCTTATGCAATATGCTGAATTCAAAAGAAACATTGTCACTCTGTAAACTCAATTTAGAGTGTAATAAATATTGTCATATTAAACTTAATTCAAATGTGTAATAAACAGTATCATATTAAACTTAATTTAAATATGTAGGAAATGCAATTAGTCCTATTTCATTAAACTCATTTCAAATGGTCATATTAAAGTCATTTCAGATGTTTAGTAAATATTGCCATACAGGCATATAAAACTCACTTTAGCTGTACAGTAAATAGTCGTCCATTAAAATTAGGTTGAGTTCACTTGCACAGTACCACCTTAATTCATTTGTTTATTTTTTTCCGACATATGTTTATATTTCTTCTTCTCTCCTTGGCACATGCAGCTTTTCTCGGACTTTCACAAGAAGGTATTTAGCATTGCATGACCATTGTTTTGTTTTACAGCAACAACAGATTGTTGTTCTTTTATCTTTTCTGTTTTTCCTGTGTCATGATTTTATTTGTCTTGTGTGTCATGATCTGGACTGGGGTTGGAAAGATGAATTTGAGAATGCTTTTATCCTTTGTAATCATAATGTTTTAGGATTTGGGGTCTTATGTGTCATGATCTGGACTAAGGGAATTCAGAAACTAGGGAGTTAGAAGATGAATTTGAGAATGTTCATGCTTTTTATCTGGCCTCCTAAGTGTATTTGTTTAACCCAGTACACATGTCCCACAGCCATGCACTGGCATTTTGATTACAAAATTAATTTTTCTATTGCTAATAATTATTCTTTTTTGAAGATTTTGTCTTCTGAAGTCTTTGGTATATTTTTGCTCAGAGTTTATCTTCTTAGGTCTTTGGTACATTTGTTAGGAAAAGAGAATATAAAATTTAGTGTAAGTTCAGCTTACAGAGCTTACAGGCTGTAATGTAGGATTGTATTATGGAGAGTGAGCATGTAGTGTAGAATTGAATTATGGAGAGTGAGCCTGTAGTGTAGGATTGTATTATGGAGAGTGAGCCTGTAGAATAGGATTGGATTATGAAAAGTGACCATGTATCTTATGATTGTATTATAAAAAAGTGAATCTTTGGTGTAAAATTGGCTTATAAATTAGCCTGTAATATAGGATTGTATTATGGAGAATGAACCTGTAATATAGGATTGCATTATGGAGAGTGAACCTATAATATAAGATTGTATTATGAAGAGTGAATCTGTAATGTAGGATTGGGTTTAGATGAGTGAGCCTGTATTGTCGGATTGGGTTTAGATGAGTGAGCCTGTAATGTCAGATTGGGTTTAGATGAGTGAGCCTGTAATGTTGGATTGGGTTTAGATGAGTGAGTCTGTAATGTCGGATTGGGTTTTAATGAGAAAACACGTAGTGTAGGAAGTATATGATAATAGATTTGAATCCCTGGTGTTGAGGAAATACATTTTATTTGAGAGTGTACAATGGAAATTCAGTTGAGTGTGTTGAGATTGTAGAGTGTAATATTGAAGGTGTTGTGTAGAATGCATTACACCTTACATGAAGTCTAGTGATGAGGATATGTGATGTATGGTAGAATTCCATACAGAAAGGTTAGGGAGCTATGAAGTCAAAACATCTCCCTGAATTCTCATGCTGGAAGTTTAGAATTGTAAATAAAAATTTGGAAACTTTTCATTTAAGGCTTCCTTTTCCTGATTGGAATTTTTTAATTCTCTGCATTGATTGTCACATTTAGAGAATTCATATGATATAATATGCTAATAAAAATTCAGCTTATTATTATTATGGGAGGGTTCCTGTTATTTAATTTACTAATACAGTCATTGGATACAGTTGATAATGAACTTTTGCTTCTATAGTTATTAGATGTAATGGAGAAATTGTTCTTGCTTGTACAGTTGTTAATGGGCTGAAAGAGATTGTTACTCACACAACAATTTTGTTTGTACAACTGTTAATGGGTTAAAAAGTGATTGCTCCTCATACACAATTTATGGGTTAATAAGGGAATGTTAATTGTACAACAGTGGGTAGATTAAGATGAGGTTGTTACTTGTCATCTGTTGATGAGGTTAAGGAGGGACTGTTGCTTGTGTAACAGTTGGATTAAGATCGGGTTGTTGCTTGTCATCTGCTGATGAGGTTAAGAAGGAATTACTTTTGCTTGAACAGATTAGATTGAGAAAGGAGCTGTATTATTGCAGCTGATGTATAACTTTCTGAAGGCTTGTAAAATATTTGCATTGATTGAGAAGGGGCCACTACTGCTACAACACTTTGACATAGATGAAGGAATGAGGAGAATGTGTTACTTATACAACAGTTAGACATGGGTGGTATTGTTACTGGTACAACAGACATGGGTAGTATTGTTACTGGGATAACATTTAGGCATGGATGTGATTGTTACTAGTAGTAGTACAACAATCATACATGGGTTGGATTGTTAGTGTTAAAGCAATTAGACATGGATGGGATTTAGTACAACAATTAGACTTAGGTAATGGTACAATACTGGTACAATACTTAGACCTGGGTGGTATTGTTACTGGGACAACACTTAGACATGGGTGGTATTGTTACTGGGACAACAATTAGACATGGATGGGATTGTTACTGGGACAACAATTAGACATGGGTAGTATTGTTACTGGTACAACAATTGGATATGGATGGGATTGTTACTGGTACGACAATTAGGTATGGATGGGATTGTTAGTGGTACAGCAATTTGGCATAGATGAAATTTGGTACAACAATTAGACATAGGTAGTATTGTTATAGGTACAACAATAAGTTATGGGTGGTATTGTTACTGGTACAATACTTAGACACAGTAGGAATTGTTACTGGTACAATACTTAGACATGGGTAGTTTTGGTATTGGTACAACAATTAGACATCAACAAAGTTCCCTCTGAGGTGCCTGGCTGTGTGGCCACACAGCTCATTAGAAAATGAAGCACAGCAGTTTCAAAATTCTGCGCACAAGTTTTGGTGCATTCGTAATCATAGCATAACTTTTTCATTGCGATAAAGTATGAAAACTATGAATGATTTTGAAGCCATATATCTTCCTTAATAAAAAGACATTATTACAAACATGTATGTATGTAGTCAGTAGTTATAATTTACAATCACAAATTTTTCTGAAAAAGTTTAGCTCATGCGGAAATGAGGCTGCTCAAACAGCCGCCAGGTCCATGCTCACAAGAAAAATAGAGGGAACATTGGACATCAGTGGTATTGTTTCTGGTACAACAATTAGACATGGGTGGTAATGCTAGTGGTACTACAATTGGACTGGTTGAAAAGGGCCTTTCTTTACAGTTCGATAGAATTGGAATAAAAAACTGTTACATTTAGATAGGTGAGAAGAATGAATTCATGTACAATAGCTGAGTGGAATAAGGGGTCTTTCTTGTATGGGGTTAAGAAGAGAGCCATCTTGTATTACAGTTGTATGGGTTTAGTATGAACTGTTATTTCTTTGACAGTTTGATGGGGTTTAGAATGGACTGTCATTTCTTTGACAGTTTGATGGGGTTTAGAATGGACTGTCATTTCTTTGACTGTTGTATGGGGTTTAGTATGAACTGTTATTTCTTTGACAGTTTGATGGGGTTTAGAATGGACTGTCATTTCTTTGACAGTTTGATGGGGTTTAGAATGGACTGTCATTTCTTTGACAGTTTGATGGGGTTTAGAATGGACTCATTTCTTTGACAGTTGTATGGGGTTTAGTATGAACTGTTATTTCTTTGACAGTTTGATGGGGTTTAGAATGGACTGTCATTTCTTTGACAGTTTGATGGGGTTTAGAATGGACTGTTATTTCTTTGACAGTTTGATGGGGTTTAGAATGGACTGTTATTTCTTTGACAGTTTGATGGGGTTTAGAATGGACTGTTATTTCTTTGACAGTTTGATGGGGTTTAGAATGGACTGTCATTTCTTTGACAGTTGTATGGGGTTTAGAATGGACTGTTATTTCTTTGACAGTTTGATGGGGTTTAGAATGGACTGTTATTTCTTTGACACTTGTAATTGTATGGGGTTTAGAATGGACTGTTATTTCTTTGACAGTTATATGGGGTTTAGAATGGACTGTTATATCTTTGACAGTTTGATGGGGATTAGAATTGACAGTTATTTCTTTGACAGTTTGATGGGGCTAATAAAACACTGATGGATAGGGATAAGAAAGGATTGATGTTGGTCTAAAGGATTGATGGATGAGACTGGGAAAGTAGTGGATGGGGGCTTTTATTATAAAATTGGAGGGTTATTTAGTGGAGTTAGCCATTTCACTGTTCATTTTAATTATAATTTGTCTAAACTTCTATCCTCTAATTTCTTTGCTATTATATTGACCATGCATATATTAATTTAGATATATATATATAATGATCTTTAAAACAAAAATATATGTTAAAGTTGTTGATTGAATATGACAAGAGTTGTCCTTTTTTTCTTTTCTTTTTTCTTCACCCTGTTTCAGTATGATGTGAATTTCCTGCACAGGTATTGTCTTATTGCAGAACTCTTGGTAACCATCCACAACTTCCTGCATTAACCCTTGCACCTATCCTTTAACCATGCTGCTCTTTTCCTTCCTGGCTCACTGACTCCTACTCAAGATAAAATTTGATCCCAAATATTTTAAACATAGATATATTTTGGAGGCAGTTCATTACCTTCCCAAGTAGTTCTTCCCTCCTAGAAAAACTGAAAGGACTGTTGATTTGAATAACTAAAGGCTATCTTATGAAGCATATTGATTTAGCTTTCCTACTAAAGGCTATCCTGTGAAGCATATTAATTTAGCTTTCCTACTAAAGGCTATCTTATGTAGCATATTGATTTAGCTTTCCTACTAAAGGCTATCTATCCTATGAAGCATATTGATTTAGCTTTCCTACTAAAGGCTATCCTATGAAGCATATTGATTTAGCTTTCATACTAAAGGCTATCCTATGAAGCATATTGATTTAGCTTTCCTGCTTTGTAGTACAATTTGTGGTCCAAAATTGTAATTAAAAGAAAGTGTATTTGAGTGGCTTAATCATATCTTTGATACATTATCATTAATTGGATTAAGCCATCATTGTGAATTAAGACATTCTGTTAAACTTTAGCATTTCAGGCTTGTTTCCCTTGCTGTTTGTACACTGAAATGTAAAATAAATATTCTTATTTTAAATACTTCACCCTTAATATCACTTATTGCCATGTGCACATTGTCTTTAGATTTGTTCAGAAAGTAATATATTTTTTTCAATTTCCATTTGCAAGTAAAGAGAAAGAATTCTCCAAATCACAAAATAATTCATCTCTCATAAATTTCCTTAACTCACAATTTACTGGCGTTTATTCTCTCAGTGAATTTTTAATTTATCATATCCTGTAAATTTTCTTAGCTGTCAGTTTACATCTTATTTTTCAATTACCTAACATTTTTGAGTAAACAGTTCAACATTGTGATGTAGTGGTCCTGGCTGGCAGTTTAGGATTTGACTAATTTGGAGAAAGTCACACAAATTGACTGTGCCCAAGGCCCATTTATGTCTGGACTAACTGCTTTGTGTGCTGGCTCAGCTGAAATGTTTCATAACTTAGCAAGACTGTTTGCATTGTTTTTTTTTTTAACTTTTATTATATAACTAGCAAGAGCATGGTAAGGGAGATAACTTGCATCTGCAGATTGTCTTACACTATAAAATTTGCTTTACTCAACCTACTAAGATTGGAGAAATACTTGAATTAATCTAAAATTTTGTTAATGTTTTCACAAATGAATGGAGATAACTTTACCTTGAGTATGTCCCTGTTATCTCTTTTATCAACTTTTATAAAATCAAGTCATAGGTGTTTTAAACATACATAAAAATATGCCCAATGAGAACAAAACAGAGGAGCAATAGTATGAAAATTGTGGATTTGGGTGAGTCTGCAGAAATGCCCATGGCTTATATATGGATCCTATTACCATAGTTATACTGGTAACTATACATATTTTATTTTTGTTTAAAACCTTTGAATTAACAAATGATTAGACCAGACTGTGATTGCTGAACCTCAAAAAAAACTAACTGTGAGCTAAAATTTGATACTTATGTACTTTTACAAATTGTAGTTTTCAAATTATTTGTGAAAAGAAACAAGAACTCTCTTCCTATCTCAGTTACAGCTTTGTCAGTCACTGGGTTTTAACTTTTATAAACTTTTTCCTTGAGCAAAAGATAATGAGCTGCAGTTAAAGGGTGGGTGGGTTGGGGGAGAATAGCACTCATTTAAATTTGCTTCTTTTTAAACAGAGTCAGGCTATATTTTAAATGTAAATAGATTTTGATCTCATTTGAACAGACATTTCAATTTATATTGTTTGAATTAAGTAGATTTCACTGAATTCTGGATAAATGTAGTTACTTATGCCAAAAAGAATTTTTCTAAACTTTGTCCTGAATACTTATTAGCTGACTACACATGAGTGTCATTGATTCTTTAAGCCTACATAAGGGACCCACATCAGTTCTAAAGAACATAACCCAGTATCATGCCCATTTAATGAGAGTGATATCCCTTAGTGCCTCATAAGCAAGGTATATTCTTGAAAAATACTTGGATGGCTTTTGTGCATGCTTATCTGGTGTTTAAGAAAAAATTATTTTACTTACAAAAAATCCACTTTTCTATCATACTACCAGATAAACATGCATGACAAGAATATAATGAAGTGCTGGTGGGAGTGTTCCTCTTAAAAGCAAATAATTTATATATTTTTGTGTAAAATGCAAAAAAGCTTGGGGAAAGTCTATCAGTGTTGCCTCTCATAACACTGATAGATTGAGAAATGCTACCAGACCCAAAGTAGTTCTAGATTCATGGAAGATCAGGACACACTGTGTAAGTAGGTCCAGATTGATTGGTAGTTTCCTCCAAATTTCCAGTGCCTGTACTGATGACATGTTTATCCACACTTACACATTCAGAATGGTACTTACCAACTGAGTTTCATAAGAATTTGGGGAATCAATACAGCAGGATTGATAGTCATGCACACATGTTGCTCCCAATGATTGACCAAGTGTCTAATGTCGGGTTTGATCTAGAGAATTAGAGATGAAGACTGTCATCTTGTAGCTAAGAGATGTATATGTGTGTGTTATGTCCCAACAAAAAAATGCAGCATGATAACAATGGTCAGAGAGGCTGTCCTATTTGAAGAGACTAGACTGTCTGAGGCTTTGGAGATGTTCAGTCGTCTCAGCATGATATGCTTGTATAACTAACTGTCTTGTATTTCTGAATTTACATCATAGTAGGACCTGTCTGACTGGCAGAGGTCTGTCAGTTTGGTCTCTCCATATTCCTTTGGGTGGTTCTAGCCATTCTTTGTCTGCCCACGCTGAGAAGGCTCATTGTTGAATGGTCTCTAACGGCATTTGATTCTGCTTGTATTCAGATCAGATGTCTAGATGTCACAGAAACATGAGTGACACCCTCAAGAAATCTGTGAATTGTATGGCTCTGACTTATAAAATGTCTAAACTAAAAGAAGCTAAATATGCTAATTAGGAATATCATTCTCATTCAGGGCATGCTACTGAGAAAGTTATTTATTGATTTTTTCTTGTTGTTGCCGACCCTGCTTATGTAAGAGGGACCCTCATGGGTACAGCTTTATATATGTAAAACCAGATGCTAATCCTGTGTACCGAGAAGATGTATTTATAACTGCAAGTCAGTCCTCCATATTGTTGCTGTTTATTTACTTTTATGCATTAGTTACATTTTTCAGGTCAACATTATACATATGAAATTTGATTCATTAGACAGTTTACCATGCGATTGTCATATTGAAGGACTACTTTGTTTTATTTTGTACAAACAATTCAGCATCTTGGTTATCTGCATATCATTTTAGTCTTATGTAATGCCTTATTGCTTCAGTCAAATTGTCACAAGCTATCAACATGTTAAGTTTGATTTGCAGGCTTTGTGTTTGTTGTAATTCTTGGCAGCTTCATAGGTTTTTTTTTTTTTTTTACTTTTCATTTGTGATTGATTTGCTTTTTGTTGTTGTTTTCTGAATGTATGCTGTTTTATTTTGTGAATGCCTTTCATAGATGGTGGTGTGAATTTAGAATATACATGTATCAGGAAAACAAAATAGGTTACTTTAGATGTTAGATTACCAGAAATGTTTCTTGTGAAATATTTTGAATAATTAAATAGTGATAACTTGTTTGGGTTCTGTTGTGTTGGTTTGGTTTTAATTTGAGATGTGTTTATATGGTGGTAGTAATATTACAACATAAGAACACCTCATTTGTCAGTGGGCATAATTTAATAAGTTTGAAAAAGATTAATGCAAATTGTGTGCTGTTTTAGTTGTGGTGATTACCATTAAGTATGAGATGTAAAATAACACATTGAATCATTTTTTTTGCTTTTTCCAGCCATTATGAAGATGACTTCGAACCTGATGATGAAGAAGCGACCCAAGATGAAATTTCACGCATGACTGATACTTCACAACGCAAAGTGACTCCCAGGCTCCACCCTACAACCAATGATGATCTTTATGATTTTAGCAATAACAGTCTTGGATTTTGAAATTTGGGCATTTAGAACTGAACTCCACATTGCTTATTGTCTGACCAAATATTTATCAGATGGATTATTGAATCAATCATTGAATAACTTTTAAAATAAAGGAGATGACATTTGTCTTCTGGCACGACTAGTGTAGCAGTGTCACCATTTTTCTCATGAGAGAATCTTTTGAATTGATGGAATTTATTGTGAATTTTGAGGGGAGTTGTTTAAATTTATTTATTTTATTTGGTGGGAGAGGGTATATGTAAAGGTGCTCAGATTTTGTTATTTGCAAGATTGAAATTAAAACCCCTTTTTACAAAGCAAAATGATTCATATATCTATTTCTTTCTTAACATTGACTTTGGTATCTTTCTTTACTGGTTTGACACTTGCTTGAAGTTCATTTGTTGGAGTTCCTAGTAAAGTATGAGTCAAATAGATCTAAGTAAACATAGCACTTCAGTCCTAACAAAGTCAAATCAGAGTTCTTGTAAGTAATAAATAATAGCACTTCATTCCTAAAAAAAGTCAAATCAGAGTTTATTAAGTAATAATAACACTTCAGTCCTAAACAGTCAAATCAGATTTTATTAACTTAATACTTCAGTCTGCCAAAGTCCAAATTAGAGTTATTAAGTAAACTTAACACTTCAGTCTGCCAAAGTTCAAATCAGGATTTTTAAGTAAACATAACACTTCAGTCTGCCAAAGTACAAATAGTAAACACAAATAACAATTCAGTCAACCAAAGTCTGAGTCAAATAGTTAATTATAAGTAACAATGCATTTGACTGTGTTGAAACAATCACTGTGTTTGAATCATGCTCACATGTGGGTGCCCATTGATATAGAACTGATTTTGCACTGAGTGCTGACTGCAATGACAGATTCATCAGTAACATTAAGATGAATTAGATAATTTAGGGGAAGACTCATTTAATAATTTAGGAGTCAGAATTAGTATTTATTTATGAATATCTTTACCAGTCATAGTGAAGAGAGTAACTGAATAAATAATGAATTTGTCAATATGAAGTTTATGTGCATCTTTGATTCTACATGCCCATGTTATGTACTTTGTCAGTCTGTTGACATCTACACAATTTCATACAGTGACACTGTCCATAAAGTACAAGTTCACAACTCCTTACAGTGACACTGTCCATTGTTGACATCTACACAACTCCTTACAGTGACACTGTCCATTGTTGACATCTACACAACTTCTTACAGTGACACTGTCCATAAAGTACAAGTTCACAACTCCATACAGTGACACTGTCCATTGTTGACATCTACACAACTTCTTACAGTGACACTGTCCATTGTTGACATCTACACAACTCCTTACAGTGACACTGTCCATTGTTGACATCTACACAACTTCTTACAGTACACTGTCCATAAAGTACATCTACAGTAGACTCCAGATTATGTGGAGTCTGGTTAATCAGGACTTAGATTAACATGAATGTTAACAACAAGAGCGTATATATATATATCCCATATGGGGTATAGAAAGATGGTTTCTAAAAGTACATTACCACTGTGTAACAAAGTCTGAGTTCACAAACAATATGTATTGTGGAGAGATATAAGTCCTTTGTCATTTTTACATTTAATTTGATAAAGTTTTAAAACCCACACACGATGATGTCAAAATGTTAAATGGTTAATCTTTCTGTAGAACCAAACTTTGAAATATTAGTTTAAATCAGAAAATGCTAATGAATAAAATGTTACTTGCCTGACATTAAGTAATATTGTGGGAAAGTACAGTCTTAAACACCAATGAGTAATATTGTGGGAAAGTACAGTCTTAAATACCAATGAGTAATATTGTGGGAACACACTGTTACTGACCAGACAGCAAATAATGTTGAAGGAAAACATTTTGCTAATGCCCAGACAGTAATACTATGAGAAAACATTGGGTTAATGACCAGACAGTGGGTAATTGTGGAAAAGTATATTGTCAATATTCGGTAATATTGTAAGAAAATGATGAGACAATGAGTAAAAGTGTTAATGAACAGACATTCAGTAATATGGCTTGTGGAAAAACACAGTGATAGTGACCAGACAGTGAATAATATTATGGGAAACAAAAACAAGTTATGTTGCTATGCCAGAGTTTCTGACTGTGAGTGGTAATTCATTCTAAAAAAACAGTAAATGCTTTTTTGGTTCTACAAGTTTGATAAAGCAGTAGTTTGGGGTTCAACCAGCAGGAAGCTAGAGGATTCCCAGTTAAGGTGCCATTTGAGCAGAACAAGTGAAACCTATTTTATGATGACATTGAAAGGGGAGGTAATAGTTGATGTTTCTTCTGGTTGGTTGAGGAAAATAAATTGAGAAACCTAGCTTATTTGCTTTCCTATTTCAAATGCAGTCAAGTTTTTACAGACTAGTTTTTTCTTGAATAATTGTTTGTTAAATCTAAAAAAGTATGTTATATTAATGACGGATTTACTTGGATTTTAATTATTCAGGAAATCTTTTCCCCATTCACAACAGGTACTTTATTTGCAATGTTTAAGGCATATTATATTTTTACACATTTGTTTGCACTTTTTAAGGTGAATTACATTCTTGCATAGTTATTGGCAGGTTTTAAGGTGAATTACAATATTGCATGCTAAGTTTTCAGCATCCTGAACTAAAACTTTAGCTCTTTATTGGAATATGTTGGCAGTTGTGTGAACTAGCAAACAACATTACCAAGAAACAAGTTCGTCAGTGTTCAGAAGGGTAGAGGACACTGAAGTATAACTTTCATTAATAAACAGCAGGATAGAGTGCAGTCTGAAGTATATCTTGTCTGTTTGTAAGCTTTGCTGAGAGTTTGGTGTTTATCCAAATTAATCACTGTTACTCAGGATTGCACCGAGCATAAGAAATGGTTGTTCATTTCAAACACAGTATTTAGTTGAAGTCAAAGCACTTTACTGTCCAGTTTGTATTTCAATGATTGCTACTGTCCAGTTTGTATTTCAATGATTGCTACTGTCCAGTTTGTATTTCAGCGATTGCAGTTATCTTTGTTGACAGTATCACACCAGTGACGTGATTGTTTATTTATAACATTCTTCAATGCAATTTATACTTCATTAATTGTAGTTGTATTTGTCTGTCGATACAGCAAAACACCAGTGACTTGGTGTATGTTGACCAACATTGAAGCTATCTGATTTTATTGTTAGTGACAAGGCTGTTTGTTGGTCAAGACACAGGAGCTATCTCACCTTACTGGTAGTGATATGGTTCTTTGTTGGTCAAGACACATGAACTATCTGATTTTATTGATAGTGACATGACTGTTGGTCAAGACACAGGAACTATCTGATTTTATTGATAGTGACATGACTGTTGGTCAAGACACAGGAGCTATCTGATTTATTTTTCTGATAGTTATTTGGCTGTTTGGTCAAGACTATCTGATTTATTTTACTAGTAGTGACTTGGCTCAAGACACAGGAGCTATCTGTAACCACTAGCAGGAATATGGCTCTTTGATCTAGACAATAGAGCTAGATTTTACTAAGTTGATTGTTTGTTGGTTCCTTTTACTGAGAACATGAGGCCATTTAGAGTCAGCAATTTATGTGAATAAATTAATGTAGCATTAAGTGATTTTGTTTGCATATTTTTACTTTATTTAAGACATTGAGTTATTGTAGTCAGTGCAAATAGGATACTTTGAAATATTACTAAATATTGTGAATGCAACAGTCTTGTAAGAAATTTTCACAGAATAAACTCTTACAAAAGTCAGTAATAATAATTACTGTAGGAAATGCATGCAGTAGTTTGTGCTAGATAAATATTAGTGAACTGTTTCATCAGTAACTTGTGAACACATTTGTGAAATGTTTCATCAATAACATATGAACACATTAATGAACTCTGTCATCAATAACATGTGAACACTTCAGCAGAATGTTTCAACAGTAACATGTGAACACAGTGAAATGTTTCAGTAACATGTGAATACATTTGAAAACTGTTTCATCAATAATATGATAAAACATTAGTGAACTGTCATCTATAACATATCAACACTTTAGTGAACTGTTTCATCAATGACATGTAAACACATTAGTGAAATGTTTCATCAGCAGCATGTGAATACATTAGTGAAATGTTCACAGACCACATGTAAATACATTGGATTCATACATTTGATACTATTTAGTCTGTATCAATCTTGTACACTTAATGTGAATATCTGTCACCAGTCTCTTGTTGGTCTTAAAATGTCAGCTTGAACTCCAGTTAGACATGTAAGCTCAGTTTGAATATTTGTTCTCATACTGTTATACACGGTGGGCCAAAAGTTATACAGTACTGATCGGATCGTGGCAATTTTATTTTACTTCTATTTTACAATTATTTATTATTTTGTTTACTTTACATGTATTTATAACCATTACAATGTAATGAATTTCATGAAGTGTTTAACTTAGTAACAGGACTGTATGTGGACAGTGATGTATAGCTACTTTCAGCCCACTCTGTATATTTAGATTAAATATCTGACTTTTTGCAATTGTTTAATGAAGTTTAAGTATCTGTTTGTTTAATTATGGTCCTCAAAGTGAAATTGTGTGTTTAATGAAGTTTGAATATCTGCTATGTAATTACAGTTCTCAGACTAAGTGAAATCTTGTGCTTCGTGTAAATACTGGCATTGTTGAGTTGAGTAACATATTTGTTGTATAGACTTGGATTTCATTTTGTACTTGGATATTTATATGTATGTGTGAGAATTGAACCTTTGTGTTTGTGAACAATTGCACATTTTTATGGATTTCCAACTAAAGAAATACGCTATATGCAAGTGTTTATAAATTCTTGTATATAAATCATTGCAGCACAGATGCATAAAATCTTTTTATTTGTAGTATCATAAACAATTATAAACTCATCTCGGTGCATTTCCATTATTTTAAAAGACATTTAAAAATTATATCAAAATAATTATGCAAACTTTTATGATTTAAAATAAGATAATATTTGAGCTATGGTAATAATGAATTATTTATTTAAGCATTGTATATACTGTATTTCTATATTATGCAGTATTTTCCAAAATTTAGTCATAATGGATTATGCACCTAAGCCTTTTGTATTTGTATGTAGTGTTGACTTTGCATAATTCAGTCATAATGGATTAGGTACCGAAGCCATCTGTATTTGTTTCTAGTGTTGACTTTTCACAATTCATTATTAATGGATTATGTCATGAAGCAGCCTGTATTTATTTGTTTGTTCAGTATTGAGTTTTCCATAATTTTGTTTTCATGAATTTTTTTTTCATATACATGTACTTGCCTGCTATGTCCACAAAGATTACTTTTTAAAGGTGTCAAATGAAGGCCATCCCATGTTGAGTATCCTTGCTCTTTTAAATTTAAAACCATTAAACCATTTAAAGTTGCATCCAGCAGACAGAAACATCATTAGTTCCCTTTAGAATGGACAAAACTGTCATGGCGATTATGGTGATACTCATTCTGTATGGGAGTGTAGTAAGTGTTAAAGAAAAACTTCATTTACTTCGAAAAATACCTTTTATCTTTATTAGCTTTCAGGTTGCCTCTGTGTATACAGCGAAATTGCACTTGTAAGACTATTTTAGTATTTGGATAGTTATTTATAACTATTGGCATAATTCCTATTTTCCTGTAATAGCATTTAGGCTACCTGTAATACTATGCTTGATTCCTGTAATACTATGCTTGATTCTGGATGGTTATTCACAGCTAAGGGACATAATTCCTTTTTTCAATGAATAGCAGTCAGACTGTCTCAGTGTAGTGGGTTATAATACTTAAGCAGCAGGCTTGTGCTAGAAAGATATGATGTACCCTAAAATCTTAAACGTAATGTACAATTTTTCCAAAGCATTTTTCTTAAAGTATACATTGAAGTAATTATTTTTGAAGTTGTATTTGAGCAGTTTGTCAGTCAGTATGAAATCATTATTAATAATGATGAAATGTCTTAAATTTTAAAATGTATATATATATAAATATATATTAAGCAACTGATCTTAAAACTAAAGAAACAGCCACAAAGTGTGTGAACAAATACATTCATTGGTTTTTTTAATTCAAGGCAGTATCGTATATTTTAGAGTGATGTATTGATTATCTATGTTAGATCTATGGATTTATGCAGAACTAGCACTACTGAACCATTTATAGCTAGCTATATTGACTCATAGCTTGATCTATTGAACATCTAGAGCTAACTCTTTTGAACTACTGAACCCTTTAAAGCTAGTTAGATCTGTTGAAACATACATAGGTTTTCATCACATAGAGTAGTTTTGTGGAGCCATGTAGAGCTTTCTATATTGAGCCACATAGGGTTATGCTGGCTCTTTTGAACCACACATCTGTTGAACCATAAAGAGAGCTAACTTTAGTGAACCATATAAAGCTGGCTGTATTGAACCTCATTGAATATGCTCTGTTGAATCTTGTAGAGCTAGATCTGTTGAATGATATAGAGCTAATGCTGTTAAATTATATAAACTAGATCTGTTGAATGATTAGTTTTAATGCTGTTGAATCATGTAAACTTGATCTGTTGAATGATCTAGAGCTAATGCTGTTGAATCTTCTAGAGCTAGATGTATGTAGGCATTTAGAGCTATTTTTATATGGCTCTATCTGTATGGTGAATACTGGTGTGTGCTTCCAGTCCACTTTCTAAATATGGGTCAGTATTGTAAGGCATAGGAACCAAATGTTTATATGTTTAAGTGATATTGATTGATCTCATACTCTTGCATTGCTGACAGACAGTGTTGGGGTACAATTATATATAGGATTATAGTTTTTTCCATTAAGATTAAAACCAAAGTTGGGGTGCAATTATATATTGGAATATAGGTTTCTCCATTAAGATTAAAACCAAAGTTGGGGTGCATATTATTCATCAATGAATATTCCACTTGAGAATTTATGATACATCTACAATACTAAATAACATGTTTATATATTTATAAAATTGTATCTAATAAATCCAGAAAATATACAAACAATACCAAATAAAAATACCACAACACCAAATACAACATACAGACAACTCTTAGTAACTTTTAGTATGAAATTTATAAGTACATATATTCTGATTGATATTTTCATTCACACTTCAAAAGTTCCTTGGGTAGAATTGATAGTATATCAAATATAATTTTTTTTCTTCTCCAAATAATAATAAAAGTACTTTGGTTACACTGAGGTCTCTTTGCCACTCGATCGTATCAAATTCTTTATTCAGTACAGGTGTCATTTTATCTTTTACACATCCAAAATATTATTAAGATGTATGGTTGTTTAATATTTCAGCATAGCAGACTTTTTTGTTTACTATGAAGATTGATTACCCTTATATCTGGTATTCTCTTTTCTTGAGGACTTCTCTTGAATATTGCTTGTTCTTTTGATGTGATGTGATTAACTAAGGTAGATAATCTGCTTGTTTATTTCTCTGAGCATTTTAATCTACCTTCCAGAATTACCTCAGAGCTGTTTGTTCTAGCAGTTCTCCAGTTCATCTAACCTACACCTAACACTTCAATATTTTCTGTTATCAGTAACATAATATCAAATATTTTAATGGATGGAAATAGTTGTTGTTAAAGTATATACTTATAATGTGTCTCATTTACATTCTTATAGTCTGTTTTTATTTCATTTACATACTTATGTGTTTCATTTACTTACTTGTAATCAGTTTTTATTCTTGTGTATGTAATTTAAATTGTAATGTTTTTTTCTTGTTTACATATATAATTTCTTCCAGTGGTGTGAATTTTTCCCTGTAAATTGGGATTTTGTTGCTAATTTTATTTTGATAAATTGCAGAGGTAAAATTAGCATATCTACCATTAAGACTCTGAGAACAGAAGTTTTCTAATCTTAATCATATTTAAAATAAATCTTGCATTTGACCATATTATTAAAGTCTAATTTTATCTACTTTATACTTGCTTTGGGAGTAAAGTTTTATTTTTTTTTTTTTTTACTTATTTATATAAATTACTGTTTTATGATGGTTTGTTAGGTTGAAGAAAACTACTGGACAGACTATTGTTTGGAATGTTTGCTTTACATTTTTGTTTAATTTTTGTTAAAATAATGAATCTCTTACTCAAAAGAAATGCAAAAGCATTTTGTTAAGAGATTAAATTTTCATTACATCGTTACGCTTGTCCATCACATGATTAGCCTTTCAAAAGCAATTAATATCAAACAGTTTTCATGCATGTCAATGTCACTAGTATTGCCTTCCATAAGTTGTCCAAAGTTTAACATTTGTGGGTTGAATGCCTTTTAAGAAAGCATATAACCGTAAATATATATGTGCACTTGTTGAAAATATTTATTACATTTGTTTGTTTTAGTGCGCTTGTGTGCTCAGTCTATTTCCTTTCCCAATATTCATGTTCATATCATTGCTTTTAATAAGACAAATGTTAAAGTCTAAAATGTTGATGACAAAATAATAATTATTATGTATATGATTGCCTTAGATATAATGCAATTAGAATCTTTCAGCTTGAAGAATGTTCAGTACACTATAATGTATAGAGGATGCTCTGCCTTGTTACATAACACTGGGTGTCATAGTATGTAGTATATAAGGCTATGGTTCCTAAGAGTGTCTGCAGTACTTGTAATATAAGGCTATAGTTCCTAAGAGTGTCTGCAGTACTTGTAATATAAGGCTATGGTTCCTAAGAGTGTCTGTAGTACTTGTAATATAAGGCTATGGTTCCTAAGAGTGTCTGCAGTACTTGTAATATAAGGCTATGGTTCCTAAGAGTGTCTGCAGTACTTGTAATGTAAGGCTATGATTCCCAAGTGTCTGTAGTACTTGTAATATAAGGTTATGGTTCCCAAGAGTGCCTGCAGTACTTGTAATATAAGGCTATGGTTCCTAAGAGTGTCTGCAGTACTTGTAATGTAAGGCTATGATTCCCAAGTGTCTGTAGTACTTGTAATATAAGGTTATGGTTCCCAAGAGTGCCTGCAGTACTTGTAATATAAGGCTATGGTTCCCAAGAGTGTCTGCAGTACTTGTAATGTAAGGCTATGGTTCCCAGGAGTGTCTGTAATAATTGTAATGGTATTGTTACATCAATGTGGATATCTGCAATATGTAGAATGTAAGTCTGTGGCTTCCATTGTTGCTTATAATACTTGTAATATATATTTGTTGTTTTTATGTTTATATTCTAGTAGGGGCCATACAAAATGTAGAAGTATTACAATATTTAAGATGCGTAAATGCAGTAATCAGTTTTTTAAATGACCATGAATGTAGTCAAAACATGGAATATATGGCTGTGGCATTCATTGTTAAAATACAATAGATGTCACCAGAAAATGTACGACTCATAGCTGTGGCATCCCACTGTTAGAATGCAATAGATGTCACAAAAAATGTAGGATGTATGACATTCATTGTTAAAATATAATGAGCATCTTCATGAGGATGTATAGATGATGTCCCCCATTGTTACAATACAGTATGGATCTCTTAGAATATATATAATTGTGTGTAAGCAGTACTTAATTACAGTGGGTGTCTACAAACTGTACAATGTATAGTAAAGGTATTCATTACAAAATATAGTGTATGGCTGTGGCCTCCATTGTTCATAACAGTAATGGGATCATGTCATTATTTAGAATCTATATTTGTGTGTAATCAGTTTTAAATTACAGTGGGTGTCTACTGTAACCAGAATGTATGTTTGTGGTTTCCTTTGTTACATTGCTGACAAAAGGGGTTGTAAGGTATGTACTAAGTATGCATATGTTGTACATTATATACATTTATGTACAAAGAAATATATGGAGATAATTAACTTCAAAAGATTTTCTGATATACAATAAGTGTAAGTGAATTTTCATGGTATTTTTGTGATAACTGCAATAAAAACAAAACTAAAAACATTTCAGTCAGTCTTGCCACTTCTTATCTGGAAATGCCAAAAATAAAATATAATTTAATTTGGGGGGGAAAACTAACTGTTCCTACAACTATAATACCAATTGTTTTTAGATCTTTTATAACTGTTACTACAATTATAATACCAAGAGTATTTTATATTTTTGAATACAAACTATTCCATACTACAAGGTAAAACTGTTTTAAATCTGAGATCTGTGGATGAAAATTGAATATCCCCATAGCAGCATGGCAATGCGTTTGTTTAGATCTGAAAATCTATTTCAGAGTTGACTTTCCCATAGCTACAAAATATAGATCTGTAGATTAAAAAGAAAAACTCTCAATGCTACGTCTTTTTTTTTTTTTTTAGATGTGTAGGCAGAACTAAACTGTCCCCATAACTCCAAAACAAAATCTTGTTTTAGATCTTGAGTGAAAAACTGTTCCTATAGCAATAAAACAGAATTTATTTTAGATCAAATAAACTAGCTGGACGGCAGGGGTTCAAGTTCCACTCCTAACCTCATTACAACTTGACCCACACAAATCTACCATCCAGACAGTTGAATCGTTTACTTC
The DNA here is from genome assembly GCA_028829895.1 of Sinotaia quadrata. NCBI lineage: Eukaryota > Metazoa > Mollusca > Gastropoda > Architaenioglossa > Viviparidae > Sinotaia > Sinotaia quadrata. Next base: position 118,783,163 of record CM054177.1, on the reverse strand, counting down.
AAATCTGGAAATTGTTGAGCTGCGCCTGTGACCATAACGTACTTAATTAATATTAGTGTATATTATGAACGTAATCCTATTTTGAGCCGTTCTGATCATATAACACAAACGCATAGTTCCCAGCCATCGTGATTAAGCAACTTACAATGTAGGTATTATTAACACCCCCATGGCCATCTTGACGGACAGATAAGTTCGTAGTGTAGGGGGCGGACAGTGAAGTCACACATTTACCAATATATATATATATATACAATGGCCGCCATCTTGACGGACAGTGAAGTCATACATTTACCATATACAAACATGGCCGCCATCTTGGCGAATAGTGAAGTCACACATTTACTAATAATTATATATTACAAACATGGTCGCCATCTTGACGGACAGTGAAGTCACACATTTACCAATATATATTCAAACATGGCCGCCAGTTTACTGCAAAAAAAATAGTACAGTGTTAAGCTATTCTCACTTTGGAAATGTCTTCGTTTCTGTTTTTTGTTGCACATTTTAGACTCACAATTTTTTACCCAAATAATTAAATACCAAAATAAACTGGCTAAAAAGGTGTGGCGGATTGTTAATTACGTGTGAATGCAGGAGGGGGGGGGGGAAGACAAGAGAGTGAAATATTGATTAATTATCCCCCTTACCCGCTTCTGGAAGCTAACCCCACTTCGCAGACACGCGCTGCACAAATGATCAGACAGGCGCACGGATGTACATCAAAGATAACGCATCACGAACCGTCTAATCCTAAGGTAAACACGTCATACTAAATAGCTTGCTCAGAGCCCCCCCCCCCTCCCGCAATGGATTCTATCCCTACCATTAGTACACGTAGAAAATAAAGGGACAATACACAGAAAGTTGAAATTGAAAAAGTTTTGACAAATTTAATAAAAAGGAAAAAAAATAAAAACAATGTGATAAATATTCTGATGAAAGAAAATGTATTCTTATGGTGTCATCACTATTAGAAGTTCATGATAAAGTCAATGTTTGTTAAAACAATAGCAGTATATCTAATAAAGCCGAGGTAATGTATTTGATACTTTCTTGTTTGACTTAACTGGGACAGATGAGAATCAGTCTTCGGCTTGAGGACAGCGTCCTGGACCTTGTAAGAAATGTGGTTTGATATTTTCTTGATGCAGACCATCAAAACAGATAATGGTTTCTTTCAGCTGGGTCAATCAACGTATACCAATTGAGCACTTATGTGAGCAGCATGTTTTTAGCTGGTTAGGTCACATAAATTGCCAGACTGGAGATAAAACAACTATTTTCTCCTTTTATTCATTGTTTATAATAGTCCCACTGAATGGTGCCATTCACATTCATTCAGATAATTTAGAGAGATGAGAAAAAGTAAGACAACTCTCTCACACTCACTCTGATAATTTAGAGAGATGATGAAAAGCAAGACAACTCTCTCACACTCTTTTAGACCTTAATTAATTTCCAATAAGAATAATATGCATTTAGACAAGCTGTGGAAAAAGATGTATCAGTTTTAATAATAACAATGTCTAGAGAAATCATGACTACTATCCTTTGTTGGCATGAATCTGAATTCTCAATCCAGTGAAATATTGTGTCTGAGGACACTGATCTATATTGTTATATGCCACAATGTCTTCTTTTACTTTTTCATCTTCTGTTTTATCACCTATGTCATTACACAAGGGCAGGGGAAGAGCATACTAATCCTAACCAATTATAGAATTTATTCCTTTGCTCTCAAACTCTAACTTCCTCCTCAATCTCTTCTAGTTGTAACATTAACTCTTGAATCTCAGAGTGTTTGTTTTCCATTATACTTGTTTCTCTCCCTTTCATCAAATCTAAAATGAAATTGTCAACCTTTCCCTCTATGTGTTCTACTAATTCTCTCTGCATGGATACCATTTTTATTTTGTTTTAGTCTATCTTCTATCCACTATCTTTCTTCTTCTCTTTCACTCATGTGTTCTACTATTTCACTCTGCATGGACACCATTTTTATTTTGTGTCTTAGTCTATCTTCTATCCACTCTCTTTCTTCTTTTCTTTCACTCATTATGAAAGCCTTAGGGGGTTCCCCTTGGAGACTGATTTAGTTTAACTATTATTGGGAGGGGCATTAAAGGCATTTTAAAGTTTATTTACTTCAAAGAACCAGCTCTTGGTCAAATTGAATTTTAAGATATTTATTTAGTTATTTACCTAGCAGACAGATTAGTTGTGGTTCCTTCACATATACCACTAAACATGCAAAATACTAAAGACTGATTATATAAATACCTAATCAATATATTACCTATAAAGGTAATAACCAAAAACTGCATGCATGTAAATGCGGTGCATAAAATTTGACAATATACAAATAGTATCCACTTTACAAATGAGTTACATACAAATGTAAGGATACAGCACCTACATATAAATGTGGCACATAAAACTGACAATATATAAATATTGCCTAGAAGAAGATAAGTCACATATAAATTTAACTAAAGTTATATCTACAAATAATTGTAGGAAAATGACAATATATAAAAATTGTTCAATGCAGTGCAAAGCACAAATTTAAAAAGCAACATATTAATACAAATGAATACCAAAATATTAACTAGTTAATTTGACGTGTGATTAACTAAGTTAATAAAAATGTTAATTATGAAAAATGTTAATAAAACATCTCACTAGACATTACATTTGTTTTGTGCACAATATTTGTAATGCTGGCTATCGTCTATGGATGGCCTTTAAAATATGGAAACCTAACAAAAGTTTTACACATAGACATGAACAACAAAACATTCATCCGTGCTAATCCCAGTCAAGCCTCCATAGTTAATTACATATGAATGCAGGAGGGGAGAAAGACAAAAACATGAAATATTGATTAATTATCCCCCCCTGTTCACTTTTGAAAGCTAACCTCACTTCACAGACACATGCCACACACACGATCAAACAGATGTACAATGAAGATGATGCATCACAAACTGCCTGATCCTAGGGTAAACATGTAAAATTTAATATCTATCACTGAGCCCCCAGACTCCCATCGTGGATTCTGTCCCTTTTGCTAGTACACATATAGCATAATGGGACAATACATGGAGAGTAATTAAGTGCAGTTATGGTGAGTAACTACTGAAAGAACATGTTATAAAAGATTGCAGATTAAGAATAGAAATAGAAATATCACTGACAGAATATTTTATAGAAAATTATATACCGACATCAATATCAAGGGTACTAAACCCACGAGGAAGACAATGGCATGAGTGCTTGGGCAGGATGAATAGGATGGTAGCATCCAGTACATCAAATATTATAAACATAAAGTTTGCAAATTAATATACTCCCCTGTTATATGTTTAACATATTACATACAAGTATTATAATTCACAACTGTAGAAATAATAGTCTTTTCACATAATACATCTTTACACTAAATTACAAATATAATATACCAATAGCAACGTGTAAACAATATTTCTATGTCCATTCCTCTCAATCAATCAGTTAACTCACCATTAAGCTAATGATCTCCTTTTCATGACCGGACTTTAGTTATGTGGAAATAAAATTGATTCGACTAAAGAACTTTGTTCAACAAGTAAATTTCAGTCTCTACCCATTGGCTAGTTCATTATTTGTAAACCTTAAACTATCGACATTTAAAAAAAATTACTCACCCACTCTGGGCTGATTTGGATTACATCAGCAAGTTTTAGCATATTCTTAACCTGAACTGTTATTTTAACTCTGGTACTTACAAAATTATTGTCATGCGCAGAGGCCGAAGTTCATGTCACGTTGACATTAATTTTATCAAACTATATACAGTAATAATTAAAATTTACTTGCCACAATTAGTTTGTATAAATTAGTATTGTAGAAATGCAACATTTCATACAGGCTATTTCCGATAACTTTTTGATTTAAAATGTGTTAGATTTTCTGAAATTGATTTTGTAGCAAGGGCAGTTCACTTTTAAATTTGGCTGTTATTACAGCTTTAATCTATAGCTGTGCACTGGGTTTATAATTATTAAGCTCTCTCTGTTTTCCCCAAACTAATGCAGCTTGTAATATTTTTAGATTTAAAGTTTTTTTTCATACTTTTACATCAGTGAAATAAGTGTATTTTAATTAAATTTAGCCGAAGTAAAATAAAGTCACAAATTTTAAATGACTTTTCCGTCCTGACTGCGCACGTTTCGCGCATCTCCGTACGAAAAAGTCAATAGCGTCTTTTGCAAAAGATAGACTATAACTAGGTGACTAAAGACCCTATAGAACACACTCTTTACTTTATTGGCCTTTAAAGTTCACACTCTACATCCACTGACTGTACAAAGGATAGACAGTAAGTAGGTGAGACTATAGATCATGCTACATACTTTAATCACCTTAAAGTTCACACTCTACATCCACTGACTGTACAAAAGATAGAGTGTAAGTAGGTGAGACTATATATTCTATAGAGCATGCAACATATTTTAATGACCTAAAAGTTCACATTTTACATCCACTGACTGTAGAATATGTTACTTCCATACAGCTGTACTGAATTCGCCACCAGACACACATGTGCTGACTATAATTAAAACTACCCATTGCATTAATTTTACACAACAAATACTGTTATGTTGTCTTTTAAAAAAAAAAAGTAAATTGATTTTACAGCTGACAAACTGAAAAACTACAAATTAGACCTCTACTGCCTTAGTGAATGCTACAAATTATAGAATTTACGCAAGTGCAGTCTGGCAACCTGCTTATTTCACAATTTTGCAGTATTTTGAGTGGCATATTAGATTTAAATACGACGTTGCATGTATGAAGATTGAAAAATGGTTACATCATTTTGAAACGCAACTTTTCCTCTGTGTAACTGACCCATTTTCTTCCGAGTTCAATTTCTATTCTAGCCCGAGCATAAAAAAAAAAAAAACCAAACAAACAAGAGCTTTAAAGATAACAGAGAATTCGCACATGTATCCTGAATTAATATGAAGCCTTCACGTCACTGACAACAGCTGTTTGTACTGAGTGATCACGTGCCCGTATTGAATGCAATCGAAGCACTCCCCCATCCCACACACACATACAGAGAGAGAAGAAAGTTAAGTAATTTACAAACAGTAATGTATGTATACGGAACTACTTTAGTAGGTTATTAATTGGCTTTGTTTCTGATGTTAAATTTTTCTGTAAGGTCGTAACTTGGAAGGAAGGTAGCGAGCGATTTGTGTGTATAATCTGTTCGCCAAATGTGGCTGGCTGTTACATGTCAAAGATAATCTTTTTCAATCCGTGGAACCCGCTACTTTCTCAAATGCATTGCATATACCGATAAAAATATTTCATTCCTGGCCACGACTAGCGAGCCTGAAACAATACGAGAGCAGAGATAGCGTGTTGACATTTTTTCATTGGATGTCGTGTCACCAGGCGAAATATGAAATTTCTGCATGCACTACGGTAAGACGTGTACATGTGTTTACACAAGACTTAAACAGTGCCTGTGTTGTGCGTAAGGCGTAGACAGTACGTGTTTTACGTTTGGAATAGAGACAGACAGTACTCGTCAGAGAGCATAAGTCGTAATGCACGGGGTCAGTGATAAGTCCAATTTCTGACCTATGCCCAGTTTCGTAGCTGATTTTGGATACGATTAAAAAAAATAATAATCGTGCAGTGACACTGAACAATTCTCTAAGAGCGATGAAATTAGCGTGGGGCGTCTTTTAGCTGGACTACATTTGACCAAGGCCATTTTGTAGTTAAAAGGATCGCGTTTGTTCGACATGACTTGGCATGCTGGCAGGACTTACTAAAACGGGCTCGGTTGTCTAAACGGATTTTTAAGTGTTTCTTCTGGTTGTGAAGTAATTTTTCAGATTTAAGAGTTCAGAGATTATATATTTCAACCATTGAATTCGATTAGTTGACAGTAATTGCTAAGTGTAGTCGTTAAATTCGTGTTTTATACTGCCAACAATAGAAATCACGAAATCTTCCTAAAACAGAAGTGACTTACTGAGAGGTCATTGCCTTTGTCTACATTCAGCCATTGACAGGCAGGCAGCAAGCATCGTCTTTTGCCATTTATTCTCTATTGACTGTCATAAAAAAATATTGTATCAGCGGTGACTTGAAGCTCGAGGGGAGAGGAAATTTCTGCTTTAAAAAAAAATGTTACTAAAGCCAAGTTTAAATCTAAACAAAAAGCCCCAGTTCTGTTCTATTCAATTCTACTGGTTTTGGAATTGTTGTCATCATTATCCTTTGATAATTAAATTCTGCATCTGGTTTTGGACTGTGTGTGGTGTCCTAGATCTGGCCTAGAGAGCATTGTGACATAAGCTGCTTGCTGTATATACGTAAAAGTGCAAAAGAAAAGGAACTTGCCAGATAGTGAAATAAGATAAGTTCTTCCATGTATATTAAGTTCATAGAATGTGTGCTCTGTTTACCATAAACTGTTGAGTAAAAAAGGAAAAGATTGAATGAAAAACTATTGGGGAGAAAAATAGGAAATAGGAAGATGAACTTTAAGGCATGCTAGATATCTCTGAGATAGCTATATTTGTAACTGTGAGTTGTAATTTTGAATTGTAATTTGAGTGTTTCTACATTTTTTATATATTTATTTTATATACATTTTAAAATTAATTTTTCACTCATCTTCACTTTTTGTAAATTTTATCTTGTAATGTTTGTGCTATGTTCCTGTTCTATATTTAGTGAGGAATCGCCTGGGGGCTTTTAAAACTACCGGAGGTATGATCTCAATTAGTTGTTGTCCTTGATTATTCATTAATTTATGGGTATCCAACAGTAAATATTCTTCAAGTGTGCTGCAATTACATAATAGCAGAACTAGGTATATGTCATAAATTCCATCTAGAAATAAACATTTCATTACGTTTGGAAAAGTTAAACATTCCCATTAGTAAACAATTGTCAATATGGGCAGCTGTAAGTCATGATCTGTAATTTGATTTTATAATGTTCACCAGTGAAAACAGCTTCACATAGTTAAGTGGAAGAGAAATAAGATTTTATTTGTTGTATGCAACTGTCACCATTACCTTGTGAAAATGGGGGTGGTTGTCAACAGCACTTGGGAGACTGTATGGATGGAATTACAGAATCCACACACAGAAAAGCATCGTAGATGTTTGCCAGGGTAATGCATAGTTTTATTCTGCTTGCAGGGTTACGTTTGTTGTATGCATGCAAGAATGTGAAGTGGAATGGTAAAATGGTGGACAGTACAAAAACAATACAATATAGAAATGAGACGAGACCACACAAATTCAACAGCACTTGTCCTTTCAAAACAAAATTAATCAAGCTTGTTGTTTGAAAAATGAAATACTATGTTTATTTAACTATAGACATGAACATACTCTCTGGGGTAAATGATAAATGATGAAAATAAAATATAAAAAAAGAATAAATGATACAACCAGATTTCTCTCACATAGCAAAATCTCCTGCTATCAATAATTAATCATAGCATTATGTTAATAATGATCTACTTAAAATGTTCTTGAATTAATAGTTCCACAAATAATATTTCTCAAGTCAATCAAATAAAGTTCTGAATAAAGCATATCTCAAATTTCCTATTCTGAATCTATGTGCACTGAGGTTTTTAAGATATAAAGAGTTACTCACACACACTGTTTGTTGTCGTGCTGTCACACAAATTATTCCTCCACACAAATTTCCAGTATCAAAATTCAGGGCGTCTCTGCCACTATTATGGCAATGGGTTATCGCCTTATTATGTCCAACAGAGTTGACCTTCCTCATAGTAGGTTAGGCCAAAACCAATACCACCACTCTGCGACAATGCTGATGTCGTGGTTTGCTGTTACAGTGATGTATCACCATTGTCAGGGTCCTTGTCATTCCATCAGAACAGCTGCTCAGATGCAAAGCGCTCCACTCACACGACAGGCTGGCTCAAGTTCCCAGGTAAAATGTCATATATATGTTTTACCATGCACTATAATTGGCTTGCCTTGCCAAGAATAGTTGGAAAAAACCTCAAAGTCCAGCAAACTTTCACTGACTTGACAATATGTTCAGTCACTGTGCCTCCATGACTAGGATAGCCAACATGGCAATGAGAGAAAACACAAAGGGAAAAGATTTTTTCCTTTGTCCACCACACTGTGTACTCCTCAGATACTTCAGTGTCTCTCTGTAGACCCAATTTCTCTCTCTTCTTTTATTTCAAGAAAACAGCCTTACAGACACCATTAAAACAATTGTTTACCACTTACACAGTTTCTTTTCATCTGGACTTGATAATTTGAAACAAGATTAAGAATATCTAGTGTCAACATGTAAGTCGAAATCTTATTGGAGAATTAAATGTATCCACCTCACTGTGCATATATCTATTTGGTTATTAATTCCACTCTATCTATATTCATATTTAAATAAGCTGTATAACATCTGGGGATAGAGAATGATAATATCATAATAGCACACACACACACATACACACACACACACACACACACACACACACACACACACACACATTTTTCCAATGAATGAAGAGTAAATGACGAATTTAATGTGCTTCTATTGTAATCAAAACTTCTTGTTTCAGGAAAATAGCAAATCCTCATTATAATAATAGGTCATGGTTTTCTGTTTCCTAGTTACATTTTCTAATTTATGTATTCTAACTCATGGATTTACTTTTGAAACTGTCAGAGATCGATCAGAAGTATCAGTCATCAGTCAGAACTGTCAGTGATCAGTCAGATTTGTCAAAGATCAGTCAGAATTATAAGTGATCAGTCAGAACTTTCAAAGATCAGTCAGAATTATAAGTGATCAGTCAGAACTATCAAAGATCAGTCAGAATTATAAGTGATCAGTCAGAACTTTCAAAGATCAGTCAGAATTATAAGTGATCAGTCAGAACTGTCAGTGATCAGTCAGAATTATCAGTGATCAGTCAGAACTGTCAAAAATCAGTCAGAATTGTCAGTAATCAGCCATAACTGTCAGAGAGGAGATATCACAAAGGATCACTCCGATCAATGACGAGAAAAATGTGAAGACATTTTAACAGACATGTACAACCTTTTTCAATTCGAGGCGCATAAATCATGATCCCTCAGAGAACCCCCATTGAGAAACCCTAGATTAAACAATAGAATTGCAGATTACCAAACTACCACAAATATCATGACTATCAAAGGGCAGATAAATTAAGAAATGTGAGAAATAAAATGTGCAGAGAGGAGATTATTCACGTCTATTAAATGAGCAGTTTGAGTATTGTGGTATGTATATATAAACTGAGTGACAAAAGTAAATGAAAAGTTAATTATATCTGTTAACGGAGCGTATCGAGTACTGTGATAAGGAGATAAGCTCAATTGTGTCTTGTTTCTAGGAGATGAATGGAGGAGAAAAGCAAGACGGAAGATACTATCAATAGCAATATGTTCAAGCTAAATGACGTCACGCCGGCAGAGGAATCGTTTTCTAAAGAAGCAGGAAGCTCTGAAGAAAAGGAAATTAGATTTGAATTCAGTCAACACAATCAAGATGAGGTATTTATCTACACATATAACGCATGCATATATACATTTTAATCTTCAACTCTACTCTAATGCCAAGACCACTTAGTTATTGATTATGATTAATTAGTTAATCATCCATAACTAATTACAAGTTATTAGAATCTTAATTTATGTTATTAATAATTCTCCAGCAGACACCACTCGTCTCTGTCACTTGGCGGATTTGCGGGCGCTGTAAACGTTTTCTCTCTTCCACAACATTTACTGTCACACAAGAGTCAGTGGAAAACTTCTTACTTAAGAAGACGACTAATCTATATCTGTCGTACTGGTATTTTCTGATTGTTGTTATCATTTGATCGGAGGTTTGGTAAACTTGAAGGATTCTCAAAGATTTTTTTAAATTTTCAGCTGAGTAATTGTAGCTCAGCAATAATAACCTCCTTTTCTGTACCATACTATCTGGAATTAAATAAAATATCTTACACTCTGTAAAGGGCTGGGATTAAATAAAATATATCACAGCCTGTCCACGACTGGGATTAAATAAAATATATCACAGCCTGTCCACCACTGAGATTAAATAAAATATATCACAGTCTATAAAGGGCCATTTGAAATGTACGTTTTCAATAGCGTTTTGTATAGAAATGTGTATTTTGTTTGTTTATAGGAAAGATATTTTACCTTAAGGTTATTTAAAAATCTTTACATTTCGGTTGGGTTTTGTTTGAATTAATGAATCGTTACATTTTTCTATTTTAAAAAAATGTCAAAGTATTCATCATTTTCAGCTGATTGTGTTGTAAATCTAGATTTATAGACATTTAATCGCAGTCATTAAACTCGAACCACTTAAACGGTATGACATATAATCACAAGACAGTTAATCGCATGACAGTTAATCGTCATCAGTTAAACGTGTTTGTCGCAAAAAAGTATAGAAAATTACGTACACAGGAAAAAAATGATAAAAGTCTATTATTTTTATAAAAAAGAAAAAAATAAGAGGTCTTTCATAATCTACTGTCGTATTTCGAATTTCTTGGATACAGTAAAATAGTAAAGAAATAGTAAAGAAACTTCAATGTACTGTCTGGAACTGGAAATTATGTTATGAATGCGAAATATGAGCAATAGAACGTAAATGAACAAGTATTTCCGATTGTCCAAATGTAGTGACAGCACGGACAACAAAATTCATTCAAAACGCGGAATTTATGACTCGGTTGATATACATGTAAACAACGGCTAGCCTATTGGACCTGTCGCCTGTCAGGAGATTGGAAGTGTCATACGATTAAAAGTACGTCCGTTTAGTTGTCGCGCGGTCAACTGTCTGAACTGTCTCTGCGGTTATCTGACTGCGCTTAACTGTGCGCTATTAAGTGACGCACGATTAACTGTCTGTGCACCGTAAATCTAAGCGTGAATGAATCGTTACATTTTCAGAGTGATATCAAATTTTCATATTTTCACTTACGTCTCTGTAAAGATTTTTACGTTCAATATTTAGGGAACTCCCATTTTCACTCACGCCTTTGTAAAGATATTTTTACGTTCAATGTTTAGGAAACTCCCATTTTTCACTCACGTCTTTGTAAAGATATTTTTACGTTCAGTGTTTAGGGAACTCCCATTTTCACTCACGCCTTTGTAAAGGTATTTTTACGTTCAATGTTTAGGGAACTCCCATTTTTCACTCACGTCTTTCTAAAGATTTTTATGTTCAGTACAGGATGTTTAAGGTAGCTTACATCGGGTTATCTCCAAGATTTAAAAATTATCAATGAGGTCTCGGCACCACATTATATTTTCTCTCAATATTATTTAACTGTTTTCATCCCAACCCTATTGTCACTGGAACCCCAATATTTGCTGGGGCCCGATGGCGGTTGGGGCTGGGTGGTGTGTGCAGCGTCTTTTGTCGTCAACTTCATTGTCGACGGTACTTCGTTCTCCTTCGGAATCCTGCTGAAAGAGCTCCTTCAGGAGTTCAGGGAGTCCGAGTACGTCACTTCCTGGGCGGGGTCTGCACTCCTGGGCTTCAGCATGATGATGGGTGAGCGCTTTGCATGACTGGGTATTTTGGTCTAAATCGTTTACGATTAAAAGTGGGTGGTTTCCAAGTATATAATGATAGTAGTTAGTTTACGGGTATCTATTGAAAGTGGTAGTTTACGGGTATCTATTGAAAATGGTTAGTTTACGGGTATCTATTGAAAGTGGTTAGTTTACGCGTATCTATTGGAAGTGGTAAGTTTATGGGTATCTATTGAAAGTGGTTAGTTTACGGGTATCTATTAAAAGTGAGTAGTTTACGGGTATCTATTAAAAGTGGGTAGTTTACGGGTATCTATTGAAAGTGGTTAGTTTATGGGTATCTATTGAAAGTGGTTAGTTTACGGGTATCTATTGAAAGTGGTTAGTTTACGGGTATCTATTAAAAGTGGTTAGTTTACGGGTATCTATTGAAAGTGGTTAGTTTACGGGTATCTAACGAAACCTTTTCACAGGTATACTTAGTGTATAGAAGATTGTGTATACTTCAGTTTAAATAGCTCATGGGTACTTCAAATGAAATATATCTTGGTATATAATGGGTACGTTCAAATGAAATATATCTTGGTTAATATAATGGTGCGCTTACTTCCTTCATTTTGTATTAGTCGTAGAGTTTCAAAATTCTGAGAATAGTTTTATTAACAATGAACAAGGAGCACTTATATTACTTCTAAATCTCAAGAGTTTTTAAAAGTAAACAATTGTTTTTATAGGAGTAGAAATTCTTTTTTTAAACGTGTTAAAAATCAAATAGTCCGCAAAACGCGTAATTGTATCAAAATCCTTCGGCTTACTGTTCTAAGGATCACTGGTCAGCTTACCGTTCAAATTAAGGGTCATTTGTCAGTTTACAGCCATCTACGGGTCAATGATCAGTTCACTGTTCTCAACCTACTGTTCAGTTTACTTATTTCAGTGTCACTTGTAAGGTTACTAAGTGCCATTGGTCAATTTACTATCCACAGGGCCACTGATCTGTTTATTGTTGTCTAAGGACCACTGATCAGGTCACTGTTCAGTGGGGCCACAAGTCAGTTTATTGTTTTATCTAAGGGTCACTAGTCAGTTTACTGTTCTAAGGGCTACTAGTCAGTTTACTGTTCTAAGGGCTACTAGTCAGTTTACTGTTCTAAGGGTCACTAGTCAGTTTACAGTTTACTGTTCTGTCTAAGAGTCACTAGTCAGTTTTCTGTTCTAAGGGTCACAAGTAAGTTTACTGTTCTGTCCAGTGGTTACTATTCTGTTTACTGTTCTGTCTGAGGATCACTAGTCAGTTTGCCTTTCTGTCTAAGGGTCACTAGTAAGTTTACTGATCTGTCTAAGGGTCACTAGTAAGTTTACCGCTCTGTCCAATGGTCACTAGTCAGTTTACTGCTCTGTCTAAGAGTCAGCAGTGAGGATTTTTTTGTTAGCAATGCCACTTGTCAGTTTACTTAGTGCCACTGGTCAATATATTTTTCTGTTCAAGGACCACTCGTCAGTCAGCTGCTGAAACGGTTCACCATACGACAGATTACATTGGTAGGGACATTGATATCATCAACTGGTTTCATTGCATCTGCTTTCGCTCCGAACATCTACGTTTTCATTTTCACGTATGGCGTCATCAGCGGTAAGGTTCATTGTCAAATGTATCACTAATATTTTGTGTGATAAAATTAGGTCACAAGCATAATGAATAATTTATAAGACAAGATTATGTTACAAGTACATGAATAACTTTTATGACAAAATTATGTCGACAATACGTGATGATTTTTACAAAACAAACAAAACTAACAGATTTGTCGCAGCATTTCAACTTAAAATTACTTTTTCTTTTGCAGGGACTGGACTAAGTATGATATTTCTGCCATCCATAATTATAGTTGGATTTTACTTCCAGAAGAAGCGAGCTTTTGCCACCGGGATCTCTACCAGCGGATCAGGGTGTGGCATTTTTGCCTACGCCTACTTGAACGACCAACTGTTACGGTATTATAACTGGAGGCAAACAGTTCTTATACTGGCCGGCATTTTGCTTAACTGCTTGGTGTGTGGTATGGTCTTCTGGCCGCTTGACTCGCTTCGCCGTCACCAGAAGGGGAAATCGCGTTTGGTAGCAAACAGCCAATCAGATCGTGTTTCCCCTTCCTGCTTCGCTAAGTTAGTTTCTATGTGTTCTGGAAGAAAAATCAGAAAGGGAGACAAGCACGCAATGTCAAAGAAAAATCGGAGTACATTGAACGACGGCATGCCATGTGATTCTTTGGAAGAAGGGATGTCTTTAGTTTTCAAAGAAGAAACAAACAAAAGTAACGTTGACGTCAGCTATCGACACTCTCACTGCGTGGGTGAAGTTTCCCACTACTTACTGAAGCGTGAAGACTTCGTCAGTTGCTCGTACGAAATGTTGCTGTTACAATTCCGTTATCCCACCGCTGACAGTCCTCAACGTCGTCAGCATCTTCGCCTACATCACCACTGCGCGACACCTCATTATAACCGTTGTCTGGTTAGACACGTGACTCAAAAGATGGGAAATCGACTTTCTAAAAGTGATGAAAACGTTCAAGGTCAGTATGAAGAGAATGCTGGGTCAAAATTGAACAGAGTTAAGTATTTCAGTGAAACACATTTAGCCCCACGGAACAGCGAAACACATTTAGCCCCACGGAACAGCGAAACACATTTAGCCCCACGGAACAGCGAAACACATTTAGCCCCATGGAACAGCGAAACACATTTAGCCCCGTGGAACAGCAAAACACATTTAGCCCCACCGATCAGCGAAACACAGGCGAATACATCAGAATTCAATTCTGCAAATAAATGTGTATCATATAGCTCTCATCAATCTCCAGAATCTTATTGGCTCAAAAATATTTGCTGCCAGTTACGTCTGAAAGGAGCCTCGGATAATTATCGGTGTAGCAAGACAATAGCACCGTCTGGCACACGTCTGAGGGAAGCAGCAGATTGTTCTGACGTAGGTCTACAAAGCGAAGATAACTCCTGCTCTGCACCTCTATCATGTCACAATTGTTGTCAACGCTTACTCCACCTGTTAGGTCTGGGATTACTGAAACACCCAAAGTTCATATTTTTGCTTATTACCTTCATAACATGGACAGGTAATACATTATTATTATTATTATTAATTATTATTGTTATTATTATTATTATTATTTTCCAGACTTCTGTTGACTCTCGGTTGTGAACCAACAAGGTATCGGAATCTTATCAAGACTCTGGAAGATCCAAGGTTTTACGGAGGATTTGGGCACTTCAGAGGAGTGATGTTTTGAGTAGTGGAGCGAGTCTGTGGTTTCCAGGGAGTTCAGATGTTATGTTCCCCAAGATTCCTATCACTATAGGTATCACTTCTGCTTTTACATTCCACAGTCTCTGTATTTCTAACCTGAGATCTTGGTATTTTTCTATTTTTTTCTCTTTCTTTTGTTTTAATGTTTCTATCATTTGGAACAGCGACATCAATGGTTGTTGCTGTATTGTCGGACTTATTGAGAACTACAATGTCTGGTCTTCATGCAGGAATCACTCGATCTGTTCTTATCTCGAAGGTCCACAGTATTTTGACTTCTTCTCTTTTGGACTGCTTTTGGTTGGCGCATCTGTGCTCTTTCTGGGGTTTTTACTCCATAGTTCTCACATACATTTCTATATATGAGTTTCGCCACTTCGTTGTGTCATTTGGTGTATTCTGTTCCAGCCAGAACCTGACACCCAAGTATTATATGTTTTGCTGGTTCATCCATGTATTTGCAGAGTCTTCATTTGGAATCATTTGAGATTTCCATGATTTTTTTTGTGCGACTTAATGTTCGGTGCTTGATCTTGCACAGCTGTTACGAGTGCTTCTGTTTCTGCTTTAAAACCTGCCTCTTTCAACCATCAAAATATTGTTGATGTTTTATCAGCTTGTTGCACATACTGGCCATGGAGAGGTTTTCGTTACTGTTTATTTCGTTGTTTTCTTCCGTGTTTCTTTGTCTGTTTGTGGGGATTGGTTTAATCCATTCGTCTTTACTGCTTCTATCAGTGGCTCATCTTTGTTGTTATTCCAGAAGTAGTCCACTTGGCCTATAACATCTATTTCAATGACATCTTTGATTTTCTTGAGGCCTCTACCTCTCATTTTCCGAGACACATATAGTCTCTCTGCGTCTGGTTGGCTTTGTGTATTGTGTGTAGCTTCCTTGTTTTTCTGTCCAGTTCATTTATTTCATTTGTTGTCCAATCTATGATACCTCCAGAGTAGCTAACTCTGGAGGTATCAATAAGTATGCGTTAAGGGCTTGTATTTTGTTAGCCCCATTTAGCTTGGACTTCAGGACTTGTCTAACCCGTTTTACATATTCTCTCACTTAACTTGAACTTTACTTCACTGCATATTTTCTTGATGTTAGTATCCCCAGGTATTTTCCGATATCGACTTGTACGCCTTCTGTTGTTCTGACCTTGCCTTCTGGACGACAATTCTTCCACATTTCTCAAGGTGGGATTTCATGTTATTTCACTGCAGATCTTGACAGTATTGATCGAAGTGATGTCACGTTCATTTTACTGTAGAGCTTTAGATTTTCCATTAACAGTAAGTAAATGATAGCCTATCTTTTTTCGTTTGTATCCTAATCCTGTTTTCTGGATCACGTGGCTGAGAGGATTTAGGGCAATGCAGAACAGCAGTTGTGACAGGGAATAATCTTGAAAGATTCCACAGTTTATTGGTATGTCTCCAATTTGATTGTTGTTGTTTGAGAGCGTGGTTGTCCAGTTTTTCGTTGATTCTTTAATTAGGTTGTGTACTGATGGTGCTATTTCTTTACATTTTTATTGTTACAAGTACCCGTGACTGTGGAACTGAGTTATAGGTCTTTTGATATGAATCCGTGCCATTGCAATGTTTGCTCTTCGTTTCTTGCTGTCAGTAACTATGGATGTATCAAGGGCGGTCCTTTGTTCCTCTGCTGCCTGGTCTAGTACCCTTTTGTTTATTGGTTAGAAGTTTGCTTGTTTCAAGGTGAGACGTGATTTTATCAGATATAATTCCTGATTGTAATTTCCAGGTAGTTATTAAGCATATGATTGGACGATAGTTGTTTGGTGTTGTGCCTTTCTCTGGATCTTTCATAATCAGACTTGTTTTTCCCTTTACCATCCAGGCTGGCAAGATTTCTGGTTTGTTTACTATGTGTTGCAGTTTTTCAGCAAGTATATCATGGAAGGCGATAAGATGTTTCAACCAGAATATTTGTACTTGGTCTAAAGCTGAGGCTTTCCAGTTTGCCATCTTTCTCACCTTCATCTTGATATCTTTCTCGATGAGTGTGATGTTACATTGTTGAGGTGTGTTTTTATGCTCATCATTCATTTCCTTGATCCATCTGGCTGAGGTATTATGTTTATTTGGGTTGCTCCAAATGTTTTCCCAGAAGATCTTGGTGTCCGAAATTTTTAACATCTGTTCTTCTGTTCTGGAATTTCCTTTGAATCCTTGATATATTCTTACAGGATTAGTTTTGAATGTTTTGTTCTGTTGGAATTGCTGACCTCTTGCAGTGCATCTCCTCAGAGTCCTTGCATTTCTCAGTGAGCACTGCCTTGTCTGTCATTGCAGTCTTTAGCGAGCCGTGTACTGTTGTCCTTGCATTCGTTACCAAGCAGTGTCTTTGCTGCTATTGCATTCCTGAGTTAGCAGCGACTCGGTTGTCATTGCAATCACGAGTTAGCAGTGTCTTGCTTGGCATTAAATTACTCAGTGAGCAATCTCTCGTCCGAGATTGCATTCCGTAGTGAGCAGTGTTTTATCTGTCATTGCATTTTATAGTGACCAGTCTCTTGTCTGTCATTTAGACCTAATTTCACTTTTATTAATTCTAATTTCACTTTGATTTATTCCTAATTTCACTCTGTTTTAGATATATGATTTCACATGAATCGTCTGACTTTACTTCGTAGTAGACATATGATTTCACTTTGGTATAAACCTCAGATTCAGTTTGCCATAGATCTTTGACGGGAACGTCGCTGCTTTATATTACTTGTGCCACACTTCTGACGCAAACAACTATATGCTTTACACATCTTACCTCCCTTGTTTTAGGACATAATTATGATTTATATATTTATCTCCCTTGTTCAGTCTCTATGATTTTTAATTAAAATTATAATTTTATCCCCTTTGTTTTATTCTATAGATTTATATATTTTACTCTCTTTTTCTTGCTAAATGATTTATATATTTATCTATCTTGTCCATGCTACATAATTTATATATTTATCTGTCTTGTCCATGCTACATAATTTATATATTTATCTGTCTTGTCCATGCTACATAATTTATATATTTATCTGTCTTGTCCATGCTACATAATTTATATATTTGGTGTTGTTACGCTCTCACTCACCCCAGAAGCCGCAATAGACCTTTCATCTGCACAATGTTCTCAGTCTTACGCTGCTTGTGGAGAAGCTCCACAGCCTCGCGGTGCGTCTGAGGTGGAGGGCAGGATTTTATCCACTGTGTTCATATTATATGACTAATGTATTTATCTGTCTTGTTCATGCTATATGATTTATATATTTATCTCCCTTTTATTTTATATGTTTTATATATTTATCTCCTTTTAGGGCTGTATGATTTATATATTTATCTCCCTTTTATGCTATATGGTTTATATATTTATCCGTTTTGTTCATGTTAGATGATTTATATATTTATCTCCCTTTTATATTGTACTATTTATATATTTATCTGTCTTGTTCATGCGATATGATTCGCACATTTCATATCCTTGTTTCCATGTGCTTTTTTCTCCATGTTTAGCACAGGCCGTCCCTTTGACGTATCTGCCAAACCTGGCGATTTCGAAAGGTGTCACTCATGGGGAGGCAGCTTTCTTGCTCTCCATAATCGGCATCACAAATATTGTCGGTCGCGTCGCTGCTGGTGCCATCGTGTATGCGCTGAAGGTTCGCAGTATCTGGCTGTACGTCGTCGCCTTACTGGTGGCGGCCTTGGTGAACTTCTCCATGCCTTGGTGTCAGGGATTTGCGCTGTTGGCCGTTGTAGCTGCACTGTTTGGGATGTGTATGGGTATGCTGGTGATGAAAGGTCTTTTGATGAATGTGTTAATGATACATGGATGCAAACATGTCATCTTGATGAAATGTGTTGAATGATAACTGAACACTCAAGGAAATAGTGTTTTCTGTGTGAAATTATCTAGCTAACAATTAAACTCATCCAATAGTTCCTCTTCTATGCCGCTGTAATATTAAACATGTGTAGTGTCTGAATAGATGCAAACAATTGCTTAGGTTTCTTAACAACTGTGCTACTAGCACCACATAGAAGTGCCAATTGTCATAATTCCTAGTTACTGACGTCACGGCAGAATACGATAATGATTATAAATAGGTCAAAATTTGTAAAGTTAATGACATCAAACAGAATGTGATGTTGTGTAAGAAGTCAGCATTTATAAAGTTACTGAGATCACACAGAATGTGATGATGGTTATAAAGAGGTCAAAATTTGCAAAGTCATTGACATCACCCAGAATGTGATGATGGTTATAAAGAGATCAAAATTCCTAGTCATTGACATCACACAGAATGTGACAATGTTTATAAGGAGGTCATAATGCCTCAAGCTACCCGCACCACACAGGATGCGACGCTATGTATAAAAAGAAAACATGAGAAAACATTTTATAAAAATATTGCCCAAAGTCCACGTTTCATAGTAAGCCGAATGGTTTTAGATGTCGAAAATTATCATCACCACCATCATTTAGTGGGCCTAGGTACAAAATGTAGTCATCACACATTAAAACAATACAAGGTGCCGTCATCACACATTAAAACAGTACAAAATGTAGTCATCACACATTAAAACAATACAAGGTGCCGTCATCACACATTAAAACAGTACAAGGTGCCGTCATCACACATTAAAACAATACAAGGGCCGTCATCACACATTAAAACAATACAAGGTGCCGTCATCACATATTAAAACAGTACAAAATGTAGTCATCAAACATTTAAATTCATATTTGTAAAATGGTGTTGGATTTGAATGTTTTGGCACTTGAAACTTAAGAACAAATATAATTAGCTCCACAGTCCATGAAAAAAATAAAATATAGGAACATAAAAAATCAACGCCAATTCTTAAAACGAACAACAAGAGCGCAAAGGTAGGACACATTTTTATCATTTGTTAAAGAGAATATTTCACAAAGCGTCGATTTCTGTTGGACAGATGAAATCTACAAAATTCTAATTTCTAAATGTTTTCTATTGCAGCATTCTCAGTCTCTCTACGCACAGTGGTCTTGGCTGAACAGCTCGGCATCGAGGCTCTTACAGATTCATTTGGAGTGGTCTCCCTTTTCCAAGGACTTGCTTTTATTGTCATCACTCCACTTGCTGGTACATTAGCATTTTTGAAGAACCAAAACAATTATTACAGTTAATGTACGCCCCTCTGGCTTTTAAAACGTTGGCAGCTTAATTTTATTATATTTTCCTGTTTTTATTATGTTGTGTTCTTTTTATTCTCGCAACACCAGCAAATGTTCAGAAAAGCAACCGATTGCAGACAAGATTGTAACCTGGCTGCTTTAACCTCCCTTTGAATATAATATTACCAAATTACTGACACCATTTCCCGAGTTTTGTCCATAAACGTAAGGCAACACTTACGTCTGCTCAAGCTTGGAATAATGGAACACAATAATCAGCATGTTTGAAAGAATTGGTACACTTGAAAATGACCTTCATCTATTATCTCCACCGCTAATGTTGATCTACGTCGCGTTTGCTACAGTAGATGAGATGATGCTTGGGATATAACGTGTAGGCATATTTACAAATCCACTCTTTGCTTAACGGTGTAGGCATATTTACAAATCCACTCTTTGCTTAACGGTGTAGGCATATTTACAAATCCACTCTTTGCTTAACGGTGTAGGCCTATTTACAGATCCACTCTTGGCATAACGGTGTAGGTCTATTCACAGTTCCACTCTTTGCTTAAAGGTGTAGGCCTATGTACAGTAGTACACTTTGTTGCACATTGTAGGTCTATGTTCAATCTACTCTTTAACGGTGTCGGCTTATGTACAGTTCCGCTGGTTAATGGTGAAGTACTTTGTACAGTTCCAATCTTTGTTTAATTGTGTAGGTCTATGTACAGCTCCACTCTTTGTTTTCAATGCAGTGCTGTACATATATCTTTTTATTAGTGCAAATATTTTCTCTTTATAAATGCAAATACTATACATTATAAGTTAATAAATGCTAGTATCAATGCAATTACTTATACATTTACTTTTTATATATACAAGTAATTATATTTACCTGTTTCTAAATACAGTTATGTTTTTTCATACATTCTTCATATATTAAAATATTTACCTGCTTATCAATACAAAACTATTGGCGACTTAAAAGCTGAAATTTCAACGAAAATTTCATTGACCATTACTGTGTCAAATTCAGCCACTGAATCTATCTATCTATCTATCTATCTATCTATCTATCTATCTATCTATCTATCTGTCTGTCTGTCTGTCTGTCTGTCTGTCTGTCTGTCTGTCTGTCTGCCTGCTTGCCTACCTACCTACCTATCTATCTATCTATCTATCTTATCTATCTATCCATCCATCCATCCATCCATCCATCCATCCATCCATCTATCTATCTATCTATCTATCTATCTATCTATCTATCTATCTATCTATCTATCTGTCTCAATATACATTCTCAATGTATCTGTCTTTCTGTCTGAATGCATGCCATATCTATTAACTGAAATGCAAACAAATATTTTCATTGGTTTATATATATATATATTGCTATACGTTCACGGCTGTATTAATATGTAGACTGATGACATTACAGTTAAAACAATAATAACAATGAAATGTAAGCTACTACTAGGTTAAAACTTAACCAGTAAGGTCAGCACTGCTGAAGTCAAACGTTTTGGGGTACATCGTACACCTAGAACACAATGAGCGTAGAAGGAAAGACTGATAATTACTAAAATTGTCTAGAGTTTGCAAGGGATTGAGATTTGTAGGTTATTCATAAGTTTATAAGGGAATGTGATATAAGATGTCCCATAGAGTAATACGGGAATGTGATGTAGGATGTTCCATAGATTTACACGGGAATGTGATGTAGGATGTTCCATAGATTAACAGGAAATGTGATGTAGGATGTTCCATAGACTTACAAGGGAATATAATGTACTATGTTCAGTAGATTTACAAAGGAATATAGCGAAGCAAATATGTCTATCCCTATTTCTTAACAAAATTGTAATGTAAATTGTTAAATGTCAAAGTGACCCGACCTTGAACACTGCTTGTGCTGATATTTTTAATTGTCAAAGTTGGAAGTAAACATCTCAGCTAGACTTGCTGATGTAATCTAAACTGGTTTGAAGTGGATGAGTAGCTTTTATTATCCAATGGTTAAGATTTACAAGAACGAGACCAGCCAATGGGCTGAGATAAAAAATGTACCTGCTGTAAAGAATTCTACTATCTAATAACTTTGAATTTGGAGTGGCAAGAAGTCCAGTCATGAAAGGTAGCTGATAGCTTAATGGTGAGTTAACTGACTGATTGAGAGAGAATGGACATTGAAATATTTCGTGCATTATGCTTTTGATATGTTATACTTGTGTTTTACATAGAGATGTATTATGTGAGTATACTATTATTTCTACAAATTGAAACTAAGATGTTTGCATGTAGTATGCTAAACTTTCTAGTTAGTATGTTCATAAAATGATACATTGTATTTATTATGCTGTATGCATGCACTAGGCTAATAAATACCGTTTAAGGAAACTGTAAGTTGAAACTTGAATATAAGAAAGAATGGAGTTAGAGATGAATAAACTGGAAACTTAGTGTTTGTTCCCTAATAATATTTTACAAGGAAGAAGCACCATTTCTTGTGTTACCTGAATCTCCTGATTTACTTATTTATAAACCGCTACAACTATGGTAGATGCGAGAAGTATCTACTCCCAGTGTGTGAGTGTAAGCATACACTACACTGCTTACTGATGTATGGTGGCAAAGAATGCTGGAGCAGTGAATCAGTGTTCTACAACATGCAAGGGAAACACGTGAAACTGGCGACTTCCTTGGGACAATAAGCTTGTGACATTGTTAGGAAAGTGTGCGAGGACTATTGAAAGACTATTGCAGCTTTTCCTAGAAAAGGTTACCTACAAACTATTTTTGCTATAATCTCCATTTTTTGTTCTCTGATAAGAACTATCCTGTGATTTATAAGTTTGATCTTTTGATTTATGTGTAGGATATACGTCTGTATGAATATTGAAATTATTCGAACATGGTTCGTGGAAATAATAATGTCAAATAACCTTTTCATTGTATTTGCTATATGTATATTTGATTTAATAAATTTATTGTTAAATTTATTGATTCTCTTACACATACTGATAATCTTACATTGGAGAAGAAAGTGGGTGGATAGGGTTCGCTAAATATAGATTAAAGTCGTATTTGTCTTCTCCTTTAGTAAGACGTTTTGCACCTATTGTGACGATAATTGTTTGTCTTTCATGTTGTGGAAGAGAGAAAACGTTTACAGCGCCCGCATATCTTGCCAACTGAGAGAGACGAGTGGTGTCTTCTGGAGAATTATTAACAACATAAATTATGATTCTCATCACTTGTAATTATAATAATAATCATAACCATTAACTAGGTGGCGTTAGCATCACAGAATATGATGTAGGATGTTGATTTATTCATGTGAGAGAGAGCTCAATAGTTACTGTGACACAAAATCGTTTTGCATGGTCATAATGCATCCGACGTAAAATTAGAAGTACAGAAACAAATTAAGTAGCAAGACTACCACAAACTATCACTAAATTGGCATAAGTTAACAGAATGATCTTACAGCCCACATTTATTCCGGATCAGTATGGAGTAACAACCAGGTCTTAAGGAAATCACTTCTTTAGCGATATATAAATATTTAGAACGTCTAGTTAAAAAAAAAATAGTAAAGCCATTCCATTTCCCCATTAATACTGAAAATAAACAACATTTTCGTTATTTTAACCAGGCAAATTGTTTGACGAGACAGGACTCTACATCTTGCCGTTTACCATGTCCGGTTCTATGTACGTCATTTCCTATTTGTCGTCCCTTGTGGTGGCGTTGTGCTTCAAACGCGATTTCCCGCTGAGCCAGAAAATCGTGATGGAAGAAATTGTCATAGATAACCCGAACATTAACATTAGTACCGCCTGAATATCGAAATCAGCAATCCAAAGATTAGACTACTTTGTCAAGTGTTCAAACCAATAAACGTTAAAATTTACATGATTTTGTATGCTCTGTTTGTTTTGTTGTATTTGTTAATTTCCGAAAGGTGCACAATTGTCCGAAAATAGTTGTTCGACAAAGATGATACTGGATTAACAAATATAATATTGTAATGTCTAGTAATGGCTCCCGACTGCAAAATCAGCACATATTTGACTCCGATCTAGAGCTGGAGAAAGTTCCGCTCAGAGATGTCGGTGCGATGACAAAGAAAGTTCAGTAGATAGAAAGCCTGGAACCGAGTGGTTTGACAGTCATAAAGTCCAGTCAGGGTAATTTATTTTTCTTCACCAGCTTTACATTGATAAAATTAGAACGACTTCTGTATTTATTATAAATTATAACCTGTAAATACGATGGTAAATTGAAAAATATATTTAATATTGTAATAGTAGATTTTAGTAGACAAAGGAACTTTAGCGCTTTAAAAAAAGTGTTCTGTGTCATTTTCACCAAGATTACAATGGCTTTTAGTGAGAATAGGACTTCTCTAAGAAAACCTGAAATATGTATTCCGACAAAATAATCTATCTTCCAAGAGTTTGAAATGTATTCCGACATATGAATTCATTTTGGAAATATGATACAATACATCACTTCAACAATATAAAAATGTGTTCCATCAATATACAAACTTTTCAATGGGTAGACATTTTCTTAACAATGATTCAAATGTCTTTTCATAAAAGTACGAAATGTATTTGTAATTAACAATAACATTGACATATTTAACATTCGGATAACCAGCGCTGATAAACTAAGTACATGTAACACAAATAGTACTAACTCTCTCACTACACTTGGATGAGCTTGTAACTTATTACGAAGTCAATACTGACAAACTTTGCATTTTGTTGTCCATGTAACAGTCAACAAGGACACACTTAGCATTCTGTTGTGCATGTCACACAGACAACAATGGCACATGTAACATTATGTTGCCCGTGTTTCGCAGACAACAATGGCACTCCTAACTTTCTGTTATCCATGTTTCATAGACAACAATGGTACACGTAACTTTTTGTTGTCCGTTTCATAGACGACAATAGCACATGTAATATTCTTTTGTCCATGTTTCACAACCAACGATGGCATAGAGTAATATTCTGTTGTCCGTGTTTCATAGATAATGACACACGTAATATTCTGTTGTCCGTGTTTCACAACCAATAATGGCAGACGTATCATTCTGTTGTCCGTATTTAACAACCAACAATGGCACACGTAACATTCTGTTGTTCGTGTTTAACTTCCAATATTAGCAGATGCAACATTCTGTCCATGTTATTCAGTCAATAATGGCACACTAAATTTGCTGTTGTCCATGTAAGACAGACAACAATGGCACGCGAGAGATATTTAGTTTTTAATTTTTTAAATAGTCCTCTAAAATATATACTTGTGTGTTATTAATATTTATTTTTAATATTTCTACTTTGGTACTAAATACTTCATCTTATTATTAATAAGTATTTCTTTTTATTGTTTCTATTTTTCTAGTAAATTCTTAAAT
Source organism: Sinotaia quadrata (assembly GCA_028829895.1). Classification (NCBI taxonomy): domain Eukaryota; kingdom Metazoa; phylum Mollusca; class Gastropoda; order Architaenioglossa; family Viviparidae; genus Sinotaia; species Sinotaia quadrata. The sequence continues at coordinate 118,757,622 of CM054177.1, read as the reverse complement.
CTTACGATACCAAATACGAGAATGTGCTAATTATTTGTAATTTGATATATTATTTTAGATTAGATAAAATATGTAAATAATTGTCGGGCAACTGCCGTTTTCTTCTAGGATATTTATTAAGTCGATTTAATTTGAATGATTAATCAAAAACTGCACAGTAGTTTAGCTCAGTTACGTTTTAAAATACATTATGATTACAGAACTATGCGCTGTAAGGTACACACACACACACACACACACACACACACACACACACACACACACACACACACACACACACAACGCACGCGCAGGCACACCACTTGGTTACAAAGAGTACATTTTGACTTCTACCAAACAAGATTAACTTAAAACAGCCGATCATATTAGTCGATAGTAATTTAGATACACTGTTAATCTTATTTCAAAAGAACATTGTAGTCAGCCACAGCTGCTCTATTGATTGACAGATGTCACAATGTGTATTCCATTTTTTTTTTAATAAGGGAGATAATCACATAACTATCAGCCATTTTTCGTAAGTAAATGGTCAAAGTTCTACAAGCAGAAAATAACATTCGTGCACAGTTGTAGAATTAGTTTATATTTTAAAGTAGTCTGTGCGACGCTGAACTTGTAGGCCTGTATATTTTATGAAAGATTTTACCATTCTAAAATGTTTCTTGTTTAAATTCCTATGAATGGTTTGTGTTTAATTCTTGTCATATGTGTATCCTGTTTAATTTTGCAAGAACGGTTTCTGTTTATCTGATTTTCAACACTAATTTATTTTAAAATTCCATGTATCTTTCATGAGTAATTTCAAATGTACCACTCATATTTAATAATTCCTGATTAATTTAGCATGTACATGTCGTATGTAATTCGTACCATACTCAAATGGAAACTCCATTTTTAAATAAAAGCTCCACGCTTTGGAGTGGGGGTAGGGTACGAACTGGACACTAAACACTGGACAATAACTGCTCTGAAACAACTTTAATAAAACATAATCTTTGTGCATTCAGTTTGTTTTATTATTTTTTTTATTTGATTTTATTCTTTCAATGTGCTTATGAAAGTTTTTGAAATGTCAGCGGAAAATAAGGTTTGATTAATAAAATATAACGATCATTCAGTTTGATGGTCAACCAGAAATATATTGCTAACAGAATAAAGAAACAAAGCAAATATCAGTCTAGCCGTTCAACGGATTGCTTACATATACTTTTTCTTCAAATTTCCATTTTGTCTCAAGGATTAAAAACCACGCTTGTCCGTGAATTTGAGATAGAAAGATATTTAAATTTAAATTAAAAATTTTTGTCCATTATTAAACAGTTTCTGTGTTTGTTATTCTATCTGTCTGTCTGTCTGTCTATCTATCTATCTATCTATCTATCTATCTATCTATCTATCTATCTATCTATCTATCTATCTATCTATCTATCTATCTATCTATCTATTTGAACAAGTAAAAGTTTTACACTAAAAGTGAAATGCTGTTGTGAGCCAGTCCACATTTCTTAAATAAAGAAGTAAAATTTTCGTTTGTGAGACAGATTCTAGAAAAATGACGAACTCTGTTGTGAAGGGCCACTATCTGGCCTTCGCAGTAGTCTCCCTAAAATGAGATCTATTAGTTGAGTATGTTTATATTTGCTGTTTGAATTTTGTTTTTGTTTTCAAATGTACAGGCTGTACAGCTTTAATACAGCTGTCTTGAGTGACTACTTGTGTAAAGAAAAAAGAAATCAACACATCAGGCTTCTCAGTGGAAAATATAAATAGCACATTGTCGTCTATGTATTAAATGTAAATATGCCTATGTATGGAACATAGCGGTTGGGAATGGTGGACCTTTTCATAAATATTAAGCACTTAAAAGAAATACAGTCACGCAAGCAAATTTACTGAAAATATGTGATCTAACAACAACACTTGTTGATTGAATCATTTATTCGTGTGTCAATAAACATTTTGTCGAGGGTGGTCGAGCATTAGTAATGTGCGATTTTTCTAACCCTAAAATAAATGTGAAGAGATTCTCTACAAATATGTTTTTTAAAGTTAATTACGGGTCTCTATGGTCCGGGATGGACTAATAAACGGTGCTATGTTGGAGTTTAGCAAAAGAAACAGCGCTGCTCTTAAACACATAATCTACGAAACAAAATCCAAACGGGGAATCTAGCCGGAGTAAATGATTAGAAGACAGTGCAGATATACGTGAGACAATTTTCATGCACTCATTAAAGTGAGGTCTGAAGAGACTGATCGTGTGTTACGTGTAGACTACACGTACATTTACATATGAGAACATAACCAGTGGTGACACGCTGGTGTTGACGTCATGATTGACATGCGTCTATTACGCTGCGTGACGTCCCACGATTTTAGCAGCTCGATTCTTCGAAATCATTTGTCAAAAGCTGCAACCGGTTTCCATCGAGCTTTCACTGCCAGGGTGAGCATCAGGTCCTACTTAGACCATCTTTTCTCTTAACAACTGCTTTAGTCTTTGACTGATAATGTCTGATAAATGTGTATTTCCTTTCAGTAAATGTATATTATACCTCTTTCCGAAACTAAAATTTCATTACTTCATGTTAAGCAGTAGTGAGCTAAAAGCTTCGATAGATTTTATGAACCGAGGCCGAGCTGGATGCTATCAAAGAGTTTGTAAAAGTTCAACAGCTTGCTGATATTTCGTGTGCATTGTATACTAAGCCAGCAATAGAATTTACGTAAATATGCATTGCTGAGTTGATTACAATATATATTGTGAGCAATCTGCAACAGATTTTGTAGAATTATTTGTAGTTTTAATCATCATTCAAAGTCAAGTTCCGGGCAAAATGGCCTGCAACGTTCTAATTAATTAATTTATATAATAGTACAGTGAAAGGTAAAATGATTTTATTAATTGTTTACTGATTTAGAAAATTGAAAATCTGCGGAATGTTATTTTAACATAACAGTTTAAATTTTTAATATCAAAGAACTTATCAAATAATTATACAAGATTATTATTAATAACACGACCACTTTAGTGTCAATAGTACAAAGTATGCTTAGATAAAACGTATGTCTGTATTAGGACAACACATTAACAATAATTGAAAAGTGACTTTATTTCAGTCATTAATCCATAATTATAAATTCAAAATAAACTGTTTAAAGATAATTCTAAGATGATGCGCCATTAATTAATAATTATAAATTCAAAATAATCTGCTTGGAGATAATTCATAGATGGTGTGTTATTAATCAATAATTTTACATTCAAAGTAAACTGTTTAAAGATCATTCATAGATGGTTCGCCATTAATCAATAATTTTAAATTCAAACTAAACTATTGAGAGATAATTCATAGATGGTGCGCCATTAATCAATAATTATAAATTCAAATTAAAATGTTTAGAGATAATTCATAGATGGTGTGTGCGCCATTAATCAATAATTTTAAATTCAAATTAAACTGTTTCCAGATAATTCTAAGATGTTGCGCCATTAATCAATAATTATAAATTCAATCTAAACTGTTTAGAGATAATTCATACATGGTGCGCCATTAGTCAATAAGTTTAAATTCAAATTAAACTGTTTCCAGATAATTCTAAGATGTTGCTCCATTAATCAATAATTATAAATTCAATCTAATCTGTTAAGAGATAATTCATAGATGGTGCGACATTAATCAATAATTATAAATTCAATCTAAACTGTTTAGAGATAATTCATAGATGGTGCGCCATTAATCAATAATTTTAAATTCAAACTATACTACATACACACTTACAAACATATAAAACTGCAATAATAATAGTGAGGATGATAATTTTAGTGGTGATCAAATGTGCTGTATTAAATAAGGAAAGTTTTAAAATAAAAGTCAAAGATTGTACATTACCAGGAACCCAGATTAAAAATGCACAGACTGTAAAAAGAAATATAAAAAGAAAGAATTGGTGGTGCCAGTAATAGGAGAAATACTAAGAAATATAGCGTCTGAGATCTGATTCAATCAACTGCTTTGAAAGCCCCAAACTTGCCTAATTTCTAGGAGCACCATTCTTTGGAATTGTCCACATCCTCCGAGAAAACTAGAATCTCCAAGAACCTGGTAGGATTTCGAGATAAACATTGAGAAAGACAAATGACAGAACTTTAGAGAAGCCGTAGGGAGAGTCAATAATAATAATAATAATAATAATCATCATCATCATCATAATAATAATAATCTTCATAATCGTACAATATAACAATGTATCTATCTATCTATCCATCCATCTATCCTCCCTCCCTCCAGCTAAATAGCTAGCTTCTCTGTTTATATCTTTCTGCTTTTCTGTCTCTGTGTTTTTGTCTTTCTCTCTAAATGCATGCCATGTCTGTTAGCTTGCATTTCTACCAGACCTAAGGATATATTTGTTTTGGACAAAAACTAATAATTAAATCTAATTGTATACATTTGTTAGTTTTTGGTTTTATCTGAGACTCTCCACTCCTCTCTTTCTTGAGCTGAAGAAGGAAGGCATATGTCTGCACCCAAAGTCGACAATGGACTTAGCCAGCAAGCACGTTCCTGAAAGCACAACAACCAGTAAGCCATTTGGATTTCAAGAATCTGTGACGTCACCCAACACGACTGCATGGACGGAACCATTAGAGAGAGCGACTGACTCTCTCAATTCTGGCAAAATGTGTCCTCTTTCCAGCAGTGCAAGTAAACTAAAGCAGAGTTACGTGCCCTTGAAGATCGACACTGCTGGTAGGTATCAAACCTACCCAAAATGAATAGGCTGTAACTGAATTAGTAGGTCATATAATATTTTATTGATAATTGTGAAGCCTTTTCGCTATAAAGAGGAAACATTTTCTCTCATATTAAAGCATCCATCTCTGAATTGTTTCAAATTGTGTCTTGTATTCTGATGTCAAGTGCAATGACTGTTTCAGCATTTCACAAAATCACAATGCATTTAATAGGCGACGTTTTCTTCAACCCAAATATTTACTTATGAAAATTAGGACTGGTAGATTTTTATATATACGTGTAAAGAAAAAACTGCGAAAAATAAGTTTGATATTTTTAATTATTTTGTTTGTAAGAATTATAAGAATGACAACAACAGCAAAATTAAGTCAAAATTATGTCTGTATTTTTAAGGCACAAATTATTATTATTATTATTTTTTTACAAAATGAATGTTATTAAAACAACGATCACTTTTACATTCAAAATGTCAAAACTGCGAAACCTCACTTTTTAAAATTAGCAATATGCTATAACCCCAATGATTTTTGATAAAGTCCATGATGCTGTAGCAGTCACACATACAATAACTTCACTGATTTTATGATAAATTCACATATGCTATAACTCCAATGGTTTTATGATAACAAAGTCTATTGTGCTAAAACTCTAATCATTTCCAGTATAATACGGTTTGTTGTATTATGACAGCATACGATAATAAAGTCCATCGGGCTACAACCACAACGATTTCTAGGATAACAAAGTCTATTTCCTAAAGCCTCAACAAATTCTATGATAACAAAGTCTATTTCCTAAAGCCTCAACAAATTCTATGATAACAAAGTCTATTTCCTAAAGCCTCAACAAATTCTATGATAACAAAGTCTATTTCCTAAAGCCTCAACAAATTCTATGATAATAAAAGTCCATTATGCTACAACTCTAATGTTTTGTTAATGTTTGTAGTCATATTAGCTATAATCATAGTTATTTCATAAAGTCATGTTTGTAGTCATATTAGCTATAATCATAGTTATTTCATAAAGTCATGTTTGTAGTCATATTAGCTATGGTCATAGTTATTTCTGTGTTCATAAAGTAATGTTTGTAGTCATATTAGCTATAATCATAATTATTTTGTGTTCATAAAGTCATGTTTGTTTTGTCTCCAAGCATATCTATGATAACAATGCTAAGACTGGTATAGTATAACCCCAAGTGTTCTTATGTTTGCATAAATTCAGTCATTTTCTCTACTTAGTGTTAAGATTGCAGTAATCACAATCATTCATATATTTTTTTAAACATTCCAACATTTGCTGACAACTCAATCATTGGTATTTATAAAGTCAAGATTCGTATAATTGAAATCATTTCTATGTGTACAAAGTCAGCATTGATGTAGCCTTAGTTTAATTTTATAAAGACAAGATAGCTATAGAATCTTAAAATTTTTTTATGTTTATTAAGTCAAGAATGCTGAACTCACCTCGGATGAAAGTCATCCAAACTATTATATTATCACCCAGCGACTGATTATTGGTGACAGTGTTCCCAAAACCTCCAAAGAGTTATCGGACTTGAATGAGAGTGAAGAAGAATTGCCAGGCGTTGGTTGGAGTATTATTGGCGAGGCAATCATAACAAACAAATCTACTGGCGTCAATCCAGCACTCACGACATCTGAGGTGGACAATCATGATTGTTCTGACAGCGACGATGAGGTGAAAATAACCATTGATGAGGCAACAAGCACTTCTGAGAAAGTACAGGAGTCAGAAAACAATAATATTGAGAACAAGGTCTTCCAATCAACCATGAAAATCTTTCCACAAAATCAGAATATCAGTCAGTTTACCAAAGATGAAAGGCAGTTTTGCAAGCGCCAAACATTTAGTAACCAGACCGAAGAAAATGATAAATGTTACATCAAAGAGGAAGTCGCTGACGACGAGAACGATTGGCGCCATTTACCAACCGAACCATTCAGTGACAAAAGCAGTAAAGATGAGCGAGTGCAGTTTGGGAAGGGGTATAACTGTAGCGCACGTAGTAGGGAGCAAAAGCAAAACAAGCCACGCATAAAAAACAAAATGAGTTTACATCCTAAAGAAATCCCTAGACGTAGTGGAGAATACAACCTGCAAGTTTGCCAAAAGAACAAGGTTAACCCAGGTAGCAAATGTTCTATGCATGATGGGATAAACTCTCAGGCTTTTAATGATACAGAATTATATCACAGGAGTAGTACTGATGATAAAGAAAAACTTCATCCAGCAGCGAACATCACCATTGATAAAGAAAGTTTGTGTCCAGTAACAAATATCGGCACTGATAAAGAAAGTTTGTGTCCAGTAACAAATATCAGCACTGATAAAGAAAGTTTGTGTCCAGTACCAAATATCAGCACTGATAAAGAAAGTTTTTGTCAAGTAACAAATATCAGCACTGATAAAGAAATGTTGTGTCCAGTACCAAATATCATCACTGATAAAGAAAGTTTGTGTCCAGTAACAAATATCAGCACTGATAAAGAAAGTTTGTTTCACACGAGGAATGTCAGATCTGATAAAGGGAGTGTATCTTCAGTTATGAAGATCAGTCCTGTTGAAGAAAATGTGTGTTCGGTTATGAAAATTATTCCTGTTAAAGAAAACACTCAACCAGTTGAGGAAAATTCTCACGAAGGTTTGAGCATGATTACTGATAAGAGAAATCCTCACACGGTTTTGAACATGTTCATTGATAAAGAAAGCGTACATCCAGTTAAGAACATCCATGCTGATAAAGGAAGTATGCGCCCGGTTATAAACAGAAGAAAACAGCAGAATCCCCAGCCACGCTCCAGATTACTGCATGAACGGAAAACAAGTGATAAGCAGATTCGATCACAGATAGCTGTAACAAACACAAGCGAAAAAAGTGACTCAGACCTGAATACAAACTTTAAACGTGACTGGAATGGCAAAGACTTGAAACATAAATCTGTAGACATGATTAGCACACTTCTGATGTCTTTAACAAATGTGAACGAAAAGCAGCCTGCCGCTGACCAAATTTCACCTTCAATAAATGTTCGAGACTCAGAGACAGTAGCAAGGAACACGAAACAACCCCCCAAAATCTCCTCTACCATTACTTCTGAGTCTTCACTGGCCAGTGCTATAGTCTCAGTGTTCCGTACGAAGACGTCTTCTCCTCAGACTTCTGAACCGACACCTGGTAAACAGTTATCACAGATAAGAACCACAGTGCCAACAAAGCTCAGAGATATGAACTCCTTCCAAAATGCTTATTTCTCTTCAATAAAAACCTTTGTCCCAACTAAAGAGAAAGAAACGTATTCTGTCTTCACTTCTGGCATGAGTGACAGCTTGCAGAATCCAGCAGGAGGAGAGCACGAGAAGATGTCTTTGCCTGTCACAACATTAACTCCTTTGTCTTCAGCTCAAGAAAACACATCTTCACTTGCCCAACACTTACCCATATCGACAGAAAGTGTCATATCCTTGCAAGAGACAAAGTATTCAACTGAGGAGCATACAAGTTCAACTGTTGCACAGCTATTGTTACCGAAAGAGAACTCTGCAGATTTATTACATTCACAGTCGCCATTAACAACAGATGCTACTACAGATTTGCATGTTTCACAGACACTGTTATCAAAAGAGGACAATACAATTTCTCAAATTCCTCGACTACTCTTAGCATCAGGTGTTCAAAAGTTTCCCAGTATATCTAAACCTACATCAGCAAAATATTTAAGATTTAAAAATAAATACAGACTGAAAAGTTCTCAGGGCGGCAGAACATTGTCAGAAAACGCATGTCCTGACGGAGCAAAGTTATACATACAAAATAAGTCAAATCTGAGGTCTCTGAGAAAAAGCATAAGTCAAGACTTAGGTTCAACAATCATCACTGCACATTCAAGTAGTAGTGACCAAGACCCGCCTGCACACTTAAAATTGTTAACAAACACCCAATCACTTCATGTCAACTACACCACACCAGAGAAATCACATACCTTTCAGCCTCCAGATACAGAGGAGAGATATAAACTAGATTTTGAAGAAATCCAAAATAATTTCATAAATAACGACGTTGGACCATTGAATGAAAAGTTGTTGCTTGGTGACAAAGAAATTGGAGTTCTCTCAAACGTTTCAGAACAAACCAAACCTCCAGCCAGCAACAGTCTTCCAAGTAAGATGTTGTCACTGGCTATTGTAAAAAGTCGAATTAAGAACATTACTAAAGCAGGAAAATGTATTGATAAAGACTCAGTCACCTCGACAACACTCTTGACAAATCCAAGAAATAAAATCTACCCAAAAGCCATAGTATCCGATACCCCAATGATAACGTCTGTCACTACCAGGCACATGACATCTAAAGAACAGCAGATGTTAGCACTGAAACCTGCCTCCGTACCACAAAAGACACAGTATAGCAAACTGCTCTCCACGCAAGAAATAACTGTTTCAGGTGAAAAAACTGTTAGCAAGAAAGGAAGGGTTACAGTTTCAGAGAGAGAAGAAAGAAGAGCACAAAAAGCTAGCAACCATCTTGAAATAGGACAGATAAACCAGAACACAAATCAACGTGAAAACATTGATATTCAATGCCTCACAGGTCTACCATCTTTACAGACAACTAATCTTAGATTTGCATGTGAAAAGAAAACCAAGCCCCGCCCTAAAATCCTAAATGTAAGAAAACAAACAGTTGATACTGTCGACGAAAATTATATGAAACCTACACAAGGGACAAACCAGACCACCAGTATGGAGACTTGTCGTTTGTCCTTATCTGGAACCACCCAAGGAGAGGCAAACTGGTGGAAGACACCAGAAAGTATTTTGCAGATTAACTCTAATAAAACAATCTCGTTCCAGCCAACTTCAGAAAAGGAGGGTGATAGGAGTACATTGGTAACTGAAAAAGGAACATTCTGCATTTCAACTGATCCTAGTACATCAGATTCTTCAAGTTCTGTTTCAAATTCTGGAACATCAACAGGAAGAGTAGAAAGCTTCAGCAGCCTATTGCGATCTTTCAGCAAAAAGGCCAAAGTTCAGTCAAAAGTTGTTAACAAAGTTTCGAACGTACATGATAATGCACAACACAGAAAACTGGTCACATGTGAAGACAACTCCTTAATAGGCAGAGTCGATGTGATCGAAGAAGAACCGGAAGAGATCCCTATTTTAAATAGTTCTAACCCTGCCGAGAAATCATTTCCAATAGTTTTACGTGAAAATGGAAATTCTATATTTAGGCCTTCAAACTCCTGTCAACATGATGCACAGAACACCTCAACATCTTCAAATCAATCACAAGGTCATTCTCGCTTAGATCGAAAGCAGAAGACTCAAGGAGCAGGAATCCAGTTACACCTAGTTAAACAGTTCATTAGTCAGCCACAAGATATAAGCACATCTCCACAACTAAACCATTTGCAATCCATTGTGAATAATTGTCATAGTGATTCAAGCATGTCTAAAGAACAAGGTCGGACTACAAGAAAAAGTACTTCCGGCACTGCAGTGAAAACCAAGCAAAAAAAGTGGAATCATAAAAAAATGTCTGTCGATAAAAACAGCAAGGCGGATGTCTTTAAAAATGTAAACAAATATCTGCAAGAGCCACTCAGAATAGAGTCACGATATCTAACTTCAAGGCAGTTCACTGGATGCAATCTTTCTTCAACTCAGGTACCAGTTGCATGGCCTGTTTTCCCAGTACATCTGGTTGCTCCCAACGTAAACCATTTTCCTCGACTTGCCAGGATTTTTCCTCAACAGCTCTTGAGCACTTCGTCTCTGGAATTAGCCACTGCTAATGATGCGTCAGCAAAGTCAATCAATTTTGCAGCCAGCACACCTGTATTTATACCAATTACAAGCAGTGGCAGTCATCCTCTGGGATCCCCTATGATATATAATATTTTTGAGCAAAGCAAAGGTCTTTCTAACTCTTCAAGCACTTTCCCCTCTCCATCCAGTGCATTGTCATCAAGAAACAAGAGTATTGATACCAGTATATTTACCCCTGAAAGTTTAGGGCAGAAGAGAAGTGAACCATTAGCAGGAAGTTTAAATAACACCATTGGTAGTGCTACCTTGGACATTGCGTCATCGAGTATTAGTACAGTTATGAGCTCGATGCTATCAAATATGACGTACATGCAATCGCCATCATGGCCCCTGTATTATGCTGCTGTTGTGCCTAGCATGTCTTCGCCAGTACTTGCACAGACAAATACTGTGCAGTCTCACGTTGCATCTGTCCTCTCTACTACTACAGCTTTTCAAGAGCAACATGGCACCGCTACTACTGGGAACAACGCACCCATTGTGTTTGTCATAACTCCGTCAGATGTCACTGCAACTTGTTCTCAGGTCGGTGCATCAGGTAGAACACTGCCAAATCTTCCCACTGCAAATTGCACTCATGTCAATGCAGCAGGTGAACCACAAGCAAATATTACCGTGGCAAATTGTAAACATGCCAATGAGGTATGTGAACCACAAGCAAATCTCACTGCAAATTGCACACAGATAGATGCAGCAGGTGAGCCACAAACAAATCTTCTCACTGCAAATTGCACACAGGTAGATGCAGCAGGTGAACCACAAGAAAACATTACTGCAAATCGCACACAGGTAGCTGCAGCAGGTGAACCACAAGCAAATAATCTCACTTCAAATTCCGAAAATGAAACGCATTTTAGTAAACCTCGTTCTGGCAGTGGACATTTCCCAGAACTTAGCAGTCCTATCGAGAAGCAAATGCACAACTGTCAGAAAGGTGTACAGGATTTCGGCAAAGAAATATCAGCTACGAAACAGATTGAAACAATTCCAATCGACCATGGCAGTGGGAGTAGACTTTCATCCACTTTGTCTGGCCTTACACAGGCAGCAGGACAGAGCATTCCACTGGTTCCACTGGTCACTCTACCTCTTTCCCAAACTCTTACAAGTGAACATGAAAGAAATTTGAATTTACTTTCGGGAACGTGTGGAGTGTCTGTTTCTAACAACAATGCAGAGAGACGAAAACGTCCAATCAAAGTCATGAATATACGTAGATTAAATGAAAAACTACCTAAAAATGCTAAATCCTATTCCCCACAAATGGGACGGTTATCTTCTAACAGAAGTAAATCCAGGAAAGACCTTAATAAGGTGGCTAACGGAGTTAAACTTTTTGAAAAAGTGGATATTACAAAACATGTTTCCACTGAGGAACATATATTTAACGAAGAGCCCATAGAATGCTTATCATTAGCTTCGGACAGCAATAGTAGAGTGACTGTAAGTTGCAGTGTGCCGGTCATTTCAAGTGGTCGAAGAAAAAAGAAAAATCACTCGCTACAAGAACCAAAACCCAAGGCTATCAGGATGGCAACAACGCACCAAGACAAGAATCCCATGTTGGGTCAAAGTTCAGTCGACGTAAGCAGTGTACACATAGCAGTCTCCCCTCACTTTGAATCCATAGCTGGCGCAAACAGCTACCCATCAGGAACTCACAAAGCCACCCCAGAAGACGTCCGGGGACTTCCAAAGTCTGCCATGGACACCAGTGCCACCAACCACACTCAAAGTACAGTTCCTGTCCATGATGCCAGCAGGCGTCAGTCAGCAAAGAATTCCATTTTGACTCAGACCGATGAAGCTGATTCCTACCTGCGTGGGGCACTTGAGAGGGAGGGGGGCCGAGGCACGGAAAGGAGTCCCCGTGAACGCACACTAAAATTCACGCAAGGGGAGGCAAATTCACACAGGCACAAGAAAACTTCCAAACGACGAAGACGAACTCCTTACACAAAAGAAGAGTTAACATGTCGACATTGTAACAAGGTAAAGCTTTCATGTTTGAGAATTTTCTTTTTTCTTTTTGTATTTTAAAGAAAACGTGTATATTGGTTAAAACGTTCTTTGATTATTTGTTTCAGCGGTGTTGCCATTGCTACTGTTTGACATGAATTGACATTTTATATTTGTTTGACATGTGTTGCACTTTGATTATTGTTTGTTATGCATTGCCCCTTGATTTTTTGATTGACTTTTCTGGTCTTTTGGGTTTGACATGTGTTGCACTTTGTTTGACATATGTTACTCTTTCTTTTGCATGTATTGCACTTTGACATATGTTCTTAGTTTAACATGTATAGCTCTTTGTTTGATAAATGCAGCTTTTTGTTTGGCATATACTGCTCTTTGTTTGACATATGTTGCTCTTTGCTTGACATATGTTGCTCTTTGTTTCATAGATGCTGCTCTTTGTTCACTTATGTTGTCTTTTGTTGATTTAACATATATTTTCATTTTTGTCATATGTTGTCTTTTGTTGATTTAACATATATTTTCAATTTGGTCATATGTTGTCTTTTATTGATTTAACATATATTTTCACTTTTGACAAATGTTGTCTTTTATTTATTTAACATTTTTCATTTTTGACATACATTATCTTTTATTTTTTTAACATATTTTATTTTTCATTTTTGACATTTGTTTTTTAAAATTTATTTCACACATATTTTTCAATTTGACATATGTTGTCTTTTATTGATTTAACCTATATTTTTCATTTATGAAATATGTTGTCTTTTATATATTAAAACACATTTTCTTTTCTGACATATGTTGTCTTTCATTTATTTAACGTATATTTTCATTGTTGACATATTGTTTTTTTTATTTAACATTTATTTTTCATGTATGATATATGTTGTCTTTTATTGATTTAACATATATTTTTCTGTGATGGGGTGAGGTGTTATGTTGTTGTTATGGGTCACCCCAGGGTGCGAGGCGATGATGAAACGATGAAGATGCAATGGGACGATACGGCAACCACAGCAGGAGAGGCAGAACACGCAACACGTGTTTTACATTTTCATGATCTTTATTTCGGCGACACACCGCCAACCACGCTCCTCTCTTGACCAAAGACGACTAAAGACGAACGCACCAAGACGAACCAAGACGACCGCTGACCCACCCTCTCGCACACTCTCTCACACAATATATCTAAAAAGTCCGGGCGGCAAAGGGGACTCCACTAAACAATTCTGGAACTGTACTAAAAACTAATGCTAAGCGGGCTCTTCTGTGCTAACCTACTTTCGTTCTAACATGAATTCCTTCTAAACTACCTAGAGTTATATAATACTTTAACTATCAAAAAATACTACATTAAATACTCTCTAAATACAATACTTCCTTACATTACAATTCACAAACTAAATTATCAAATAAAATAATTTACTAAATTTATGTGCCAGGAGAAAACCATGTACACACACATAAATCATAAAATACACTAAGAAAACAATATAAACTAACTTACAAAATTATATAAATATAAACTACATCCCACTAAATATTAGAATATCTAAACATTAACTTTTCTTGCTAAATATATAATATGATAAGTGGCGGTCAAACGTGTACCCAATGGCACAGCCACACATTCCTATATAGCAGACCGCGCCGCGTGATTCAAACAAGCGGCCGACCTACTTTGCTGCCCGGCAAAATAAGCGCTACACACACACTGCTCTGTACACGTACATCCACCCTTCCACATTTCATTTTTGACATATGTTGTCTTTTATTTATTTAACATATATTTTTCATTTTTGATATATTTTAGCTTTTATTTATTTAACATATTTTTTTCATTTTTGACATGTATTGTCTTTTATTTTTTAACATATTGTTTTCATTTTTGACATAATTATGTTGACTTTTATTTATTTATTTAACACATATTTATCTTTTTGACACGTGTTGTCTTTTATTTATTTAACATATATTTTCCATTTTTGACCTCTGTTGTCCGTTGTTTCAGACAAGTTGCCTTTTATTTGACATGTTACCCTTGTTCGTCATTTCTTGCTCTTTGTTTCACATAAGTTACCTTTTGTTTGACATGTTGCATTTGTATCATTGTCCCTTCTCTACTGACAGTGTTGGCTTTGGTAATTGCTGGTGTAGTGTGTGTGTGTGTGTGTGTGTGTGTGTGTGTGTGTGTGTGTGTGTGTGTGTGTGTGTGTGAGAGAGAGAGAGAGAGAGAGAGAGAGAGGGTGTGGATTGAACTTAATGTTGTTCTCTTAAGCTATGAACATTAGCAGGGATGTGAACGCACATGTTTTATAAGTTGATATTAACAACAGACTTTTTAAACGCGATTGTCAGCGGCAAAATGAAATGAACAATTGAGATATAATAACATATAACAACGTTTCTAACTTGAAGCAATAGACCTTTTAACGACTAAAGTGTGACTTTTGGCAAATAATTGAAATATAATTACATATAACAACGTTTCTAACTTGAAACAATAGACCTTTTTACGACTAAAGTTTGACTTTTGGCAAATAATAGCAAATATGTAATATATATAGGTTAAAACAATTAATTTTGTTTTATTAAAAATAAAATAATTTAAAACAGAACTATATGTATAAGCTAACAATAGTAATTTCGGTAGCTGATATGTAATAAAGATAAAAACAATTGATTATGAATAGGATAAAGAGATATATTATCAATATATTATTAAATGATTATCAATATCATAAAGAGATTTATAGAATATTTATATATATATATATATGTAAAGAGGGAGAGAGAAGGGGGGTGGAGAATAAAGATAAAATTAGTGGATTATTAATATCATAAATAGATTTGGGCGATAAAAAAATACAACAATTGATTAATTATCAGTAGCATAAAGAAATTTATAGAATGTAAATGTCGGCTATATCAGCTGACACCTAATAAGATTTAAGAGATAAAATCAATTGATTAATTATTAGCAAAACGCACATAACAATAGTTGCTACCTCACAATAAATATAAAGTTTGATAAAACACATAAGGAGCTAAAAAAAAAAAAAAAACCACATGTGAGGCCAGAAACCACAGACAAACAGGCCGACAAAGAGGCAGATAGACAGATAGATCCATTTCCTGACCCAAATTCCTATGCTTACCTGACATTGTTGCAGGTGTTTGTCAACATTTACCGGCTGAGGCGACACGAGGGCTCCCACACGGAAGAGCGTCCGTTTGTCTGCAATGTGTGCGGCAAGGGCTTCAAGCAGTCCGGACACCGCAACGAGCACCGTCTGACGCATGACCTGGTCGGCAGACGCACCTTCCTCTGCAACCATTGCGGTGTTGTCATCATCAGTCGGTCATCTTTCAGATATCATCTACTCTCGCACCAGCAGCTTATCGGTGGCAATATGGCAGTTGCGGCTAGACCATCTGCTAACATAGATTCAGGTATCTTAGCAGCATACGTTTGTAAACAATATTATTGCGAAGAAACTGAGTAACAAAGAGTAATCTGAACTGGATTTATACCACATGTGAATAATAATAGACATTTCATTAACACTGATGTTAATGTTTGATTGGTGTGACAAGGATGTTAATGTTTAAATGGTGTGACAAAGTGTTTAAATGTTGTGACAAGAGTGTTAGTGTTTAAATGGTATGAGAAGAGTGTTAGTGTTTGTAATGTATGACAAGAGTGTTAGTGTTTAAATGGTGTGACAAGAGTGTTAGTGTTTAAATGTTGTGACAAGAGTGTTAGTGTTTGTAATGTATGACAAGAGTGTTAGTGTTTAAATGGTATGAGAAGAGTGTTAGTGTTTAAATAGTATGAGAAGAGTGTTAGTGTTTGTAATGTATGACAAGAGTGTTAGTGTTTAAATGGTGTGTCAAGAGTGTTAGTGTTTAAATCCTGTGACAAGTGTGTTAGTGTTTAAATGGTGTGACATGAGTGTTGGTGTTTGTAAAGTGTTACAAGAATAACAGCTTCCCGTTTTAGCCAGTTCTATTTTATAAATGAGAGTGGAATCCAAATTTAAAGTTAAGGTTTCATTGGAATATTATTCTCTAAAGTGGAAATATATTTTTAGTGTTTACTCACATAATATTATTTTTATTGTTATCTAATCTGCATATTATTTAAATTATGAAAATATTATACATAGATAGATAGATAGAATGATAGATAGATAGATAGATAGATAGATAGATAGATAGATAGATAGATAGATAGATAGATAGATAGACAGATAGATAGATAGATAAGGCGCTCATAAAATACAGGAATAAATTTATATACAATACTGGCTAGAGAAATTTGTAATACTAAATCTTATAATTATTAAAATTTCATTAAATATTCATGTCTACATTAATTTTGCAGCTGAAAATCTATAAATAATATTCTAAATTTTATAATCACTTTTGCTGTCGTGCACATACAGTTTTACTTAAAATAATGTTTGAACTGTCGAAATGTTTGAGGGTGGGATTTTTAAATATAATTAACATATATACATAATTAATAATTGATATTTTCTCCTAAATTAAAATGAGCTGAAAGAATAAAATAAATAATCTATTAAGTGTAGAATGTGTATGTACGTGATATAATTTTAATCATATACGTTATTCATTATGGTTCTATTTTCAGTGTTAATAAGTGCAATCTGTAAATATTTAATGTATCAATGTTTGCACAATATATATAATTATTTTAATGTACATTACACTTATTGTTAGGTTTTGGTTTATGTTATTTCAACATCTACATACTTATAAACATTTTTGCAAGCCATAAATAAACGGTTTGTAAAATATCTTCCAGAGAAATACTGTATCATTTTGTTAATTTAAAAAAAAACAATTAAAAATTTTTAAAGTAAAATATAGCACTATCATTTACAGCTAACTGTACATTTCCACTGTTTAATCAGTTATGCTCGTTTGTGGAAATTAACATCTCTTCATTTCTTTTTATGGAAATTAACATCTCTTCATTTCACTTTGTGGACTAAGGGAAACTTAAAAATAAAGGGTGTTGTTTTTTGTTCATTTAAGGAAATTAACATCTCTTCATGTGACTTTGTGGAAATTAACATCTCTTCATTTCACTTTGTGACTAAGGGAGACTTAAAAAATAAAGGGTGTTGTTTTTGTTCATTTAAGGAAATTAACATCTCTTCATTTCACTTTGTGACTAAGGGAGACTTTAAAAATAACGGGTGGGGGTTTTGTTTGTTCATTTGTGGAAATTAACATCTCTTCGTTTCACTTTGTGACTAAGGGAAAGTTTAAACTAAAGGGTGTTTTTTGTTCCTTTGTTTTCTCCTTAATCAAGACAGTATGTATAACTCTCCTGGGATGATATCCGGTGCTGCACAGGGGAGCTAATATACGGACAGTTATGGCGTGCTGTCTAATATAATAATTAATATTAATTTAGCAATAATCTCTGAGGTTACAAATAGGTAGACTTGATTTGGGTTCATCTCACTTGTGGCAGCTCTGTCAAACAATATTTTTGTATAGCCTCCCCACATCCTACAGTCCTACACCAATCCAAAATTAACGACAAGCACTAAAGCAAAACAAAACGCAGAAACAGTTTATTATAAATCAAATGTAAATTATGAATGTTAACACAACGTGCTGAAAGATAAATACTAACAGTTTATTATAAATCAAATGTAAATTATGAATGTTAACACAACGTGCTGAAAGATAAATACTAACAGTTTATTATAAATCAAATGTAAATTATGAATGTTAACACAACGTGTTGAAAGATAAATACTAACAATTGTAATTCAGATGTAAATTATAAATGTAAAATGCTTATGAGAAGATTCTCACACTAAACACATTCTAAATCTTACATCATAATACACACATGCACCATTCACTGAACCATTTTGCTTTAATCAGTTTGACACAGGTAGTTTAAATGATTCATATAGTTTATCTCTTAGTTCTTATTAAGAAGAATTGTTCAGGTAATTTAAATGAAAGGAAGAAAATATTTCTTATTCAGAAGAATTGTTCACAGGTAATTTAAATGAAACGAAAAAATCTTATATTTTACTCAGAAGAATTGTTCACAGGTAATTTAAATGAAAGGAAAAAATCTTATATTTTACTCAGAAGAATTGTTCACAGGTAATTTAAATGAAAGGAAAAAATCATTTTTTTACTCAGAAGAATTGTTCACAGGTAATTTAAATGAAAGGAAAAAATCTTATTTTTTTTACTCAGAAGAATTGTTCACAGGTACGTCTTCCAGGCAAACCTAATTGTTTCTTCGTTAAGTACATCGGTTATAAAGAATCACATATAAATACAGTTATTTATATGGAAATTATAGTGGAAAATTCCATTTAGCATAGCCTGTTAGATTCCTGTTCTTAGGTCGACCTGCTATTACTGGATTGTTTCCCTTGGTGCATGCATGTTTTCTGTCGTTATCATCTCAGCGATCGTCACTAATCAACACTTGTAACAAACATTGCTCATCCTTTCATGGCTCTTGAAGGTGGCCCAAAACAAAATTCTTACTTAAACATTTAATTTTGCACTATCATTCATTCCTTACAATCCTACAGAAATCTAGAAATAGATCATACAATTTTACTAACAGACCAAAGCTGTACTTTAGGGGTGGCCTAGTCGACGATTTTTGGAAGGCAATATTGTAAAGAACGATTCATATTTTAGTTTGTCTCTTACTTGTAGATTAGAGCTCATAAATTGATAGTATTTTAATATGTTACGAGGGCTGCTATACGCGAGCCGAACTATGGACATCCTGATGTAAACATTTCCTTTTCGAACATCGTCCATAAGGCATTTTGGCGCGCTCCGGGTTCTAGTTCTATAATTATATTAAAATTTATATTGAAATAGTTCAAAAGAAATGTGCAATTTCTGATAAATGAATCTTTGGGTTAGATAGATTTGATTTTTTCCGACATAAACTATTTCGTCTTGAAATTGACTTTTTTTAAACTGTAAACAGAGATTTATATCAGAATGTTACTGACCTATGGTTTTCCTCTTGCAGTTACAATTAAAAAATGGCTGCGTATAGCATTCGCTTTAGTTACAGAAAGCGTTACTGATAGGTAATTTATATACCTTAGGACAGCAACTTTCTCAATTACTGCGCAATAAGGACTTTGCATCAATAACTTTGCTATTATTCAACTTTTATATTTGTTTATTAAAATATATTTTATCTGACAGTAGCAATGAAAGTGTACTGTTCTTTTTGTAAAGTTATTATTATATTTATTATTTAAGAAAAACGATTACACGTTTGGCAATTTGTGTTCTTTGTGATCTTATGTTACGTTGATGTTTGGTTTTACTTCGAGAGACTGGGTATTAAAAAATAATCACAACTTTCTTTACAACTCTGATCTATGAGTTTGGGGCTGTTATTTTTATCACTTATAGTGAGAGTGAATTGTATGTGTGCTTTTTGGTGGTGGTTGTGATCGTGTGTGTGCGGTTGTGTGTGTGTGTGTGTATGTGTGTGTGTGTGTGTGTGTGTGTGTGTGTGTGTGTGTGTGTGTGTGTGTGTGTGTGTGTGTGTGTGTGTGTGTACTTAGACTTCTCTTGTTAATAGCATGGCAAAATTTAAGCTTTGGTGCATCAGCCGACATGCATTTATTGAATGTAGTCTGTACATATTGTTTAATGTGAACATTTCCTTCATTGAATGCAGTCTGTACATATTGTTTTATGTGAACATTTCCTTCATTGAATGTAGTCTGTACATATTGTTTTATGTGAACATTTCCTTCATTGAATGTAGTCTGTACATATTGTTTTATGTGAACAGTTCCTTCATTGAATGCAGTCTGTAAATAATTTTGTATGTGAACATTTCCTTCATTGAATGCAGTCTGTACATATTGTTATATGTGAACATTTCATTCATTGAATGCAGTATGTACATATTGTATTGTGAACATTTCATTCATTGAATGCACATATTGTTGTATGTGAACATTTTCTTTTAACAGGAGGCACCACTGCTGAAGTGAGCACTGGACAAGCAGACCTAACGGATGGTGAAAAGGAAACTGGTGACGGGAAAAGAACGAGCATACGTGTGGCGTCTTCCAACTTGGCCCTGTCAGCAAACACAGAATGTGGCATAACGAATGTTTACACGGCCTATGACTGTCCTCACTGCATGGACCGTTTTGCCACTGCCCAGAGCCTCAACAACCACCTGGAGAGTCACCCGGAAGTGACTCTTCGGTGTCATGTGCAGCCATTCACTTGTGAGACGTGCTCGCGTAGCTTCACCTACCGCCATAACTTGGAGAAACACCGCGCCCTGCACGAGAAGCCAGAGAAATACGCAGACATGTACCGTCGGAAGGTGGAAGAGCACATTGCCAGCGGCAAACCCCACTTCAAGTGCGACACCTGCGGGAGAGTGTACCTGCGCAAGGAGACGCTTGCCAAGCACCTGAAGACTCACCTCGGCCTAAAGCCGTACCAGTGTGTCGTGTGCAACAAAAGCTTCACGCAAAAGATTCACCTTACCGTCCACTCGCGTCTGCACACGGGTTGTCGACCTTTCCAGTGCCGTACGTGTCGCTGCTGTTTTCTGGACAGCACTGCGCTTGCGCGCCACGTGGAGCGGGACGCGTGTCGCCAAGAGGGGTTTTCTTTCAACATTGGGAAGCGAGGCCGACGGCCATTTCACGTTGTCTTGGATGGGGAACGAAAACACATCGAGAGAAAAGGTTAGAATTTTATACCTTAACATCGAAGATTAATAATTAATTTTAATTTGATTTTTATTTTATTTTAAAAGAAATCAATGTTTATTTTTTTCTTTAAATACTAGATCAAAATTTCTTTGACAGATTACTATTCGTCTTTCTTTTTAAAGGCTTAGTGTCCACTGAAAGACCGTGTAAAAGTAGTACATAAACGGAGTGAAGTATTTGCTTAGTGTCCACTGAAAGACCGTGTAAAAGTAGTACATAAACGGAGTGAAGTATTTGCTTGTGAAAGGATGGGGGTGGGTGGGGGGAATTACCGTCTACTTACCACTTAATTTGTGCATCTCTCTGCCAGACACTCACTGTTTGAAGTTTTGAAATTTGTTACCCTCTGTGCTGATGTATCCAAGCTTGAGACACAAGGACGTATTTCCTTATCTGAACAGTATCTATTGCTCTTGTAACAGGCAGATCTTCCAGCAGCATATAATAATGACGAAATTATTTTTAAATTTCTGTTAAGTGTATTGCCAATCTAATGATAAAGACATAAGAAAACTATTAAAGTCGATATCATTGAACATACTACATAGGTCTCGTAATACGTCCAGTCTGCTATAGACGATATGCGATATCTACATTTTTGTTTAGAATGCAACTAGTTATCTCACTGGTTTGCAATAAAAATCGATTTAAGATATTATATCTTCAGCATTCAAAAATAATATATGGTTGAACAATATTTCATGAAAGAATATGATAACATAAGTCATAAGGTACCGTACTCTCATCACTTTATTCGTTGATTCGAAAGTTTAAAGATTGAATTTACTTGATTAATGTTGACAGAATGACAGTTGGCCAATCAGTGAAATCTGGCAAGTAATTTATTGCAAGAGAGCTTTAAATTTGCGTCATTGCATCTTTAATAACGTATCAGTTATGTATTTAATATTTTAGAAAATATGTGTGTGTTTAAGTGTGTGTGTGTGTGTGTGTGTGTGTGTGTGTGTGTGTGTGTTAGTGAGCGAGAGAAAGAGAGAGTATGTTACGTCCTATATTTTGAATTGCGATGCTTGTTGAGATATTTTTGTAATAACTTTCTGTACTCTGGACTGTGATGCCTGTTAAATCTGTTGTTCACGTCCTGTATTTTAGATTACGGATGTTTATGGAGTTTTGTTGTTCACGTCTTGTATTTTAGCTTGTTAAGTTTTGTTGTTCACGTCCTGTATTTTAGATTGCGGATGTTTATGGAGTTTTGTTGTTCACGTCTTGTATTTTAGCTTGTTGAGTTTTGTTGTTCACGTCCTGTATTTTAGATTGCGGATGTTTGTTGAGTTTTGTTGTTTTGCATCTTGTATTTTTGTATGCGATGTTTTTATTTGTTTGTACGTTAAGAATCATACCTTGTACATCTTTCATTTGGTTAAGTACAATGGTCACGCTACTTTCATTTCATTAGCTTGAAATCGATTTTCATACTTCTAGCTGGTCAGCATGATTACCAGTGTGATGTGTGCAACTGGTCCTGCAGACGGAGAGGGAACCTGACGAATCACATCCAACGAGCTCATTCAGGACACACCAAGAAAGGCGGGGCAGGTAGCGTGTGTGTGTGTGTGTGTGTGTGTGTGTGAGGGGGGGGGGATGCAAGAAGAAAATAGAGGGATAGTGAAGGTGAGGGAATTGTGAAGCGTGAGATAACGACGAAAGTAGAGGGGCAGTGAGGACATTAAAGTGAGAGAATTGTGAGGAGTGAGATAATTGCGAAAGTGGTAGTGAAAGACAATAAAGGCCGGGGAGGTAAGGTGGAGTAGGACACACTTGGAAAAGTACAACTGAGTTTAGGAGTAGGAAACCAAGAAAAGTTTGGTGGCTAGCTAAGACTCTAAAAATGAGAGACAGCACACAATAATTCAGATTTTAAAGTGATCAGAATATATTAGAATGTTTGGTGTCTAGTTAAAACGTGAGAAAGTTAACACGAACTAGAAAAAGATTTTAGGATAAATAGAATATATTAGAAATGTTGGTGGACAGTTAAAACGTGAGAAAGTTAACACGAACTAGAAAAAGATTTTAGGATAAATAGAATATATTAGAAATGTTGGTGGACAGTTAAGGCACCTACGAGCATGTATGGAAAAGAACACACTAAATATGATGTAAAGGGCAGTTGGAGAACATCGAATATAAATGATTGAAAGGTTATTAGAACGCACTTCATACATCATAATTATATTGAATACAGTATAATATATAAAACGTGTATACAGTGCAGAAAGAACAATACAACAATTACTGTTACAATGTCCATACACAGACACCTAATAACACTCAAAAACCAGACTAGCACGAAATATAAGTGTTACTTGGTAGTATTAATTTAAGTGTTACTTGGTAGTATTAATATAAGTGTTACTTGGTAGTATTAATATAAGTGTTACTTGGTAGTATTAATATAAGTGTTACTTGGTAGTATTAATATAAGTGTTACTTGGTAGTATTAATATAAGTGTTACTTGGTAGTATTGATATAAGTGTTACTTGGTAGTATTAATATAAGTGTTACTTGGTAGTATTGATATAAATGTTAATTGGTAGTATTAATATTTAATGTGAAAACTGAGTTGTCGGGTTATTTCTGGTGAAGATTATTAAGTTCACTAGGTTCTCAGTTCTTGATTTACTGAACCAAATCACACTATCCTTTTAGCAATACCCCCCCCCCCCTCTATTTCCTATATTCCGCATACCGACGTGTGTATAAATACTGCTCGATACATATTCTATATTCCTGGCTGTTTAATTCAGGTCGTAACAGACGGTCAGAAGATAGCGCACGTGGTGAACAGGTCAGTGTCATGGAAGACAGGAAGGACAAAGCAGAAGGCCGTCAGTGCCAAAGTGAGAATAGCACAAACTCTGGAACCAGGCGCAGCAGCAGAAACTGTGACGTCAAAAGTAACGGTCGTCGTGATAGTGAAAAGAAAGACACTGATTCGAAAGATAAAGCTTGTCAACAGAGCGCTATGGAAATAAACGTCCCTGCTAATTCCAACTCGGCCTTCTCCATCCAGTCCAAACGTAATAGCAATCAAGAAAAGCCTAAGGAAGATAGTACTGCCAAACACACCAGGAAGAGTCACAGAATAATATCGCGCTCTGGGAAACAAGAAACTCATCGGATAAATCAATAAATATTCATATAAGTAGTTCATAAAAAAAAATACATAAATACACAGATGCATTATCAGTGGATCCTGAACACACTGAAACACATCATATTAAGTGGCGGACAGTTCCGTATATTTGACAGGCGGATAGAAAACGAGAGATTAATTAGCGGACAGTTCAGTGTATCTGACAGGCAGATATGTAAAAATGGCGGACAGTTTAGTACATTCGACAGACTGATAGAATGATAACAGATTAAATGGCGGACAGTTAAGTACATTCCACAGACATGTAGAGAGGTAACAAAAATCAAATGGAGGACAGTTAAGTACATTCGACAGGCAGATGGAGAGGTCAGCAGAATCCTAAAGACAAACAGAAAGTTTAAGATAAAAATAGGCACATTATCCATTTAGTACACTAGACAGACAGACAGCCGTGACCAATAGTTTAGTAAGGGCAGTTCAGTAGACTGACCCACAAGTTGACAAAGATCTTATTTTATTAGAAAACGTCACAATGAAAACTTTATATATATAAGAAGAGATCTTAATTTATTAGAAAACGTCACAATGAAGACTTTATATATATAAGAAGAGATCTTAATTTATTAGAAAACGTCACAGTAAAGTCTTTATATATATATATATATAATATACTGACAGAGATCGTAAATTAAATAGGCAGACAGAAAGTTCTTTAGATTTGAAGAGAAAGAGATTTCTTTAGATATTCAAACACAAATCTTTCAGCAGTTAACAGATAAATTCACTGTAACTGAAAATGTTCTCGAATCCAGACAGTCGGTCTATAATGAAGCCAAAGTACAACTCCCTAAAATGAAAACAAGTTAGTTGCAACATGTCTACTTAGCAATTCTTAGCTATATCACCGTCTTTAAGATTCATTAGTGTCTACGATAATTTTCATTCGTACCACAATCTATGGTGAAGTCAAGACACTGTAAGACAATTTTCTTCTACACCACTGCCTACCACAAAGCCAAGTTACAGTAGTGTTTACGACAATGCTCATCTACACCATTGCCTACCACAAAGGCGCCCTGTTAAATAAACAAGTATTATTTTCCTGGAAAGTGAGTGAAGTATGTAATGTCGTTATACATTTAAAAAAAATATATAAATACATCAGTAGGTATATGTTTAGGCATAATGACTTTCATAACCAAGTTACAGTAGTGTTTACGACAATGCTCATCTACACCATTGCCTACCACAAAGCCAAGTTACAGTAGTGTTTACGACAATGCTCACTAACAATACGCTTCAATTCGTTGCAAGCCCACGTATTCAGTATCATCCTTAACTGGTTCTATTAATGCATGTACTTACATCAGTCATATCTCGTTGTAATAATTGACTGGTTTTAATAATGCATGAATGTGCATGTACTTAACAATTATCACTCCTCTTTTGATATTGTGCATAGATAACTCTGAGTGGAATGTGGTTATCTGCTCTTGCCTTTAGTTACTAAAATTTATTTTTCATGATCACAATTATAGGCTTTCGGGAATGCTAATTTATTTAAGGGCACTAAGGTACGTGGCTACAAATCTTTCAGGTCAAATGGATTGCCAGCGTGCGATCTATTACAATTGTTCATAACCATTCCGTGTTGCAAATCGAACGTATAAGAAATAGAAATTGTTATGATCAATGACTTGAACAATGAACAGGACTTAAGCATCTCAGGCAAGGAGTTTCTTGAAGTTTGAACTATTACTGTTGTGCTTTTTTCTAAACAAATTCAGCTATGAAGTGTCTCCAAGTGTGATTATTCATATTATTCCTCAACATTGCAAAGAGAATATCAAGTTTGACCTATTACTATTATGATTGTATTATTCCTAAATATCTCAAGCAAAAACTGTCTCAGAATGCGAGAATTAATATTATTCCTCAAAATCTCAAGAAAAACTGCATCAAAATGCAATTATTCATCCTGTCCCTCCACTTGTCAATTTAAGACCGTATCTCCAAGTGCAATTATTCATATTTTTCCTTAGCATCTCAACATTGCAAAGAGAATATCAAGTTTGACCTTTTAATATTACTATTGTATTATTCCTAGATATCAAGCAAAAGCTGTCTCGAAATGTCATTATTAATAATTATTATTTTTAAACATCTCAAGCAGGGATCCTGTCTCAAAATGGTATTAATATTATTTTTTAAACACCTCAAGCACGGACGCTTCTCAGAATGCCATTTTTAATATTTCTAGTCATCTCAAGCAAAGATTATGTCTCAAACTTATTAATATTAATATTATTCTTAATAAACTTAGGCATGGGGAGTCTCACATTTCATGACTCATTACTATATTATTATATCTCAAACAAGGACATTGTCTCAAAGTGCAGTTATATTATTATCTTTAAACATCTCATAAAAAGGACATTGTCTAAAAATGGAAGTAGTAATATTATTCCTAAACGGCTGATTCCTCTCTCCCACAAACCCACACGCTCCATTTTCTGTGACAATGTCACCATAAATGACATAATTATTTATTTTATAGTGTTACCCTTAATTTCAATAATTTCTGATAGTAGAGACATCATTAAGTAACTTAGCAAAGGGAAGTAATTACGCTTAGAGACTCGATCGTGAATTAGCGCCCTGTTAAATAAACAAGTATTATTTTTCTGGAAAGTATGTAATGTCGTTATACATTTTAAAAAATATATAAATACATCAGTAGGTATATGTTTAGGCATAATGACTTTCATAACCAATTACCGATTCCGCTGTCCACCCATCCGTTACTGCAGTCAGTAACTGGGGGTGAAGGTTACCAGATGTCATTTTAGCGATATAGTCACTTATGATTATACTCTCCCCTTCATTTGAAAAACAGTTTTAGTTTTTGATCATATGAATAAATATGTAAAACGTATATAAAGCTATTTCAAATAAATCTTCATAATTGTTTTAATTCTTAATTTCCACGTTATATTTGTTTAATATTCAAAAAGAGCAATTGCTCTCTAAACGACTGAAGCTTTAAGCTATGTTTAGGTGCTTTATAAGTAAATAGCAGAAATTAAACAATCGACCAGATCTGAGACAGTTTAATTGTCTGTTTTTTAATTTTGCTTAGTTCTTTCATTTTATTTAGATTTTGCATTTTTGAAAGTTATTTGCTCATTGTATTTATACGTTATATTTTTCTTCTGCGAATCAGACGTCACGAAATTATAATGAATCAAATGAAATTTCTTTTAGTGTTTGTCTTCATGTTTTGATCTTCCTGATTTTCTCTTCCGGAGACGCTGGTGTTCTTATAAATATATTTGATTGCTGATGTTGCTTTGCTTGTAAGGCAATGAATGAAATGAAAATCATTTTCTATTTTACTTTTTAAAAAGCATTTAAGCATTATGCGAAGTTATTTTATTTACAAGCTTTTTACCTCGGTTACACTTTAAAATGACAATTTTCACCTTTAAATGGCCTTGTGATTCGAAACGTTTTAATTGAGTTTGTGTACTACTATTAATTTTAATTAATTTGCAAGCTTCATCTCTGCTGTTACGGTGTAATTAATGTTACGAAAGGTTACTGTATGATTACTTTTTAATAGATTCACTTATCGTTCTCTTTGTACTAACATGAAGACTTAACTATAGATTCACTTATTGTTCTCTTTGTACTAACATGAAGACTTAACTATAGATTCACTTATTGTTCTCTTTGTACTAACATGAAGACTTAACTATAGATTCACTTATTGTTCTCTTTGTACTAACATGAAGACTTAACTATAGATTCACTTATTGTTCTCTTTGTACTAACATGAAGACTTAACTATAGATTCACTTATTGTTCTCTTTGTACTAACATGAAGACTTAACTATAGATTCACTTATTGTTCTCTTTGTACTAACATGAAGACTTAACTATAGATTCACTTATTGTTTTCTTCGTATTGACTTGAAGACTAAATTCTAGCACTCTAGGATTACTTCTTGTTCTATTCGTGTTGATTTGAAGCCTGAATTCTAGTACTCTAGGATTACTTCTTGTTCTATTCGAGTTGATTTGAAGCCTGAATTCTAGTACTATATGTTCATTTGTTTTCTCTTCGTGGAAATTTGAAATACTAGAATCCTTTTTGTGTACAGCTTAGCATTTTAGTGGCGAGCAAAGATATTTCTTTGATATGAAATGAAAACATATTTGATTAAACCACAATATTAGTAAATTGTTTATCGTTTTAATAATTGTTTGGACAGCATATTTCTTGCTATTGTGCTTAACAAGATTGAAAGTATTTGTTATTATGAAATATTCGTAGCATTTGTGTCACATTATGTTATGTTAAATATCTATCTATCTATCTATCTGTCTGTCTGTCTAAAATTGTTGTCACAGCATGGTATATTAAATATATATAAAATTGTCCACCACCGTATGTAGTATATTGAAATATGTCTAATAATTGTCATCACTGTATTTGTTAGTTTGAAATAAGTATAATATTTGTCGCCACACTTTGTGTTTTATATATATATAATTGTCTCCACAGTTGTTATATTGAAATATGCATAACATATGTTGTAAAAGCATTTGCTGTATTGAAATATGTATTCCATCGTCGCTACAGTATTTGTTATATTGAAACTTGTATAACATTATCGCCAGAGTATTTGTTATATTGAAACTTGTATAACATTATCGCCAGAGTATTTGTTATATTGAAACTTGTATAACATTATCGCCACAGTATTTGTTATATTGAAACTTGTATAACATTGTCGCCACAATATTTGTTATATTGAAATATAGCAATAATGTCAGTTATATTGAAATACATATAGCTCTGTAGCCACAGTATTTGTTATATTGAAATTTTGTATGTTGCATTATTGCTACAGTATTTCTCACTTTCTTTCATTTAACTTCATTTCCTGGTCTAAAATTCAAAACGTGTCATTAGCTTAAAAGTTTGTTCTATTTTCACACACACACACACACACACACACACACACACACACACACACACACACACACACACACACACACACACACACACACACACACACACACACACACACACACATTACATTGATTTACCCATTTCATTTAAACACAATCATCCTTTTCAGAAAAGTCTTTAAAAAAGTGTTTTGAATTAGATAATTAAATATATAATTATGAATCTGTTAATCATTCACGTCATTGGAGTAAAAACAAAAAGAAGTAAAATTGAAGGTACATTTCACTCCCTTTTTGATATTGAAATTGTTTGATTTTAGCCAGCATTTATTACCAGCTTGCTGTTGTGTTGCTCAATATCTCTTTGAATTGTTTTTGTTTTGTTGTTTATTTACTGAAATTAAATGCAATTTAAAAATATTATTTCTTGTTTTGATGAACTTAATTATTTAACTGTTTCTGGCAATTGTCAGCATATCATTTCATTTTATGTGAAGTGTAAATTGATTGAAAATATTTTTGTAATAAGTTCAATGAATGCATAAATGTGTATTTTGTTTTATCAAATTTTATATTATTACAATGTATCAATATTGAAGATATTCACATTATTATAACTAATATAAGAGTAAAACCTAGCAGTAAAAGTGTAATTTGTTTTATATAATTGCCAAGTGCCAAGTGCTTCGTATAATTACATTATTATAAGACATATATAGGCCTTGTCAAATTGGTATTGCTATTTCTTGTCTTTTTTTTAATAGATTGATTCTTTGATGATGAAATTTTGTGTCAATTTATGATTGTTTCTTTCCTCATATAGGTCTCTGTGTTTTGAAATAGAAGAGTACTTTATTTGATCTCATTTGAATATGAAATACATTATTTGATTTCATTCAATATGGTGATTTATTACGTGTGGCTAAATTTTTTGTGATCACATTTAATTATATTTATATTTATTGCAGTACCAAACTCATGAGCTGCACACTTAGTATGTACTGGCATAATTACTAGTGATGTTGGCCTGCTTTGTTAACACTAAATAAGTAGTCATACTTTATATTACACAACAAGCTCTCAAGTAAAAAGAAATGTGTACTCTAAAATAATGAGTCCTACATTGTCTTACACAGGCATCATTTTACCATGTTCTAGTGGCTTGTTATAAGAGACATGCATCCTCTAATGATGACAGTCTTTAATACGCTGGACAGGCATACTGTAGAACACCATTTTGACTTACTATGACTGCCCAGGCATACTGAAAGAACATTTTGACTTTTGACTTATTTAGACTGCACAGGCATACTGTAGAACACCATTTTGACTTGCTATGACTGCATAGGCATACTCTAGAGTCTAGAACAACATTTTGACTTAGACTGTACAGGCATACTCAAGAACAACATTTTGACTTAGACTGAAGTCACTGAACAGGCATACTCAAGAACAACACTTTGACTTGACTGTACAGGCATATTGTAGAACAACCTTTTGGCTTAGACTGAACAGGCATACAGTAGAAATCGACATTTTGGCTTACACTGAACAGGTATACTCTAGTCTAGAACAACATTTTGACTCGCACTGCACAGGCATACTCTAGAACAACATTTGGGCTTACTTAGATAGACTGCATATGAATTTTGTAGAATGTCACACTGAAAAGCTTTGACAGAGTGGACACACATTATATAGAATATTATATTAACATTCTTTGACAGACTGGAAAAGAAAGGTAAATACAGCACATAATTTGGATACTGGGACAGGCTGGGTCAGCATACTATAGAATATAATTTTGACATGCTTTCAAAGACTGGGCAGAAAATCTGTACAATACCAGTTGACATGCTTTGACAATATGGACAAGCAATTTATAGAATATTATATTGCCATGCTTTGACAGACTTGTTAGGCAAAATACAGAAATTAATTTAATATTCTATGAGACTGGACATGCAAAATACAGAACATTAATTTAATATGTTTTGATAGACTGATCAGGTAAAATATTAATTTAACAGACTGAACAGGCAATATACAAAAAATAGTTTTAATACACTCTGAAAGATTACACATACACATGTACATAGTAGAATATCACATAGATCTGTTTTAACAGACTGGATAGACATTATACATGTATTTTACCAGGGGTAGGCAAACTATGGCCCGCTGCCCACCAAGGGTTTTCATGCTGCTTAGAAACAAGTCCTATATTCATGCCATTTAAATTTCTCAACTGTAAAATTTCTTCTAATTATGAGAAAAATGTAACCACGCGATACCAAATACACACCCAACTGAAAATTAATTATGATGTTATTTACAAAAAGTCTTTTGTTTTTGCTATTTCAAATAATAATTATTTTACTTAATGAACTATGCAGCCCATGACAAGGTGTAAATTTGTGTATGTAGCCCTTGCACTGGAAAGTTTGCCCACCTTTGTATTATACTGACATTCTTTAACAGTCTGAACAGGTAACATATGATAATATTGACATTTTTTGACAGTCTGGACAGGTAACATAGGACATAATACATGTACTGACATTTGGTATCAGACTGCGCAGGTAACGTAGGACATAATACTGACATTCTTTGACAGACTGCAACAGGTAACATATAAAACATAATACTGACATTCTTTGACAGACATGACATGTAATAGTGATATGATTTGACAGATTGGCCAGGCAAAATTAGAACATTAAGTTAAAATACTTTGCAGACTGTATTCATTAGAAATGCTTGAAAGAAATGGATGTGCACATTGTAGAACAGTATATAGACTTGCTTTTAATAAAGTCAAGCATACTGTAGAACATTATATAGACTTGCTTTTAATAAAGTCAAGCATACTGTAGAACATTATATAGACTTGCTTTGATAGACTAGTCAAGCATATTGTAGATTACCATATAGAACTGCTCTGGACCAGCGCAATGAGAGTATAATTTTTGATATACTGGACAGACATGGTGTAAAATTTCACATTGACAAGCTATGAAAAGACTGGACAGGCAATATTTAGAACATAATGACATACTTTGACAGAATGGACAAGCTTAATGTAGAACATCATACTGTCATGCATTGACATATTGGACAAGTAGATTAGTATATTGGCAGACTGGACCAGCACACTCTAAAGTATAATTTGACTTGCTGGACAAACATACTGTAGAATATCACACTGACATGCTTATAACACAGAGTAAACCACTATACTTTAAAATACAGAGTAAACCAGTTTACTTAAAGTAAACTAGTACATATATAATTTATAACTCAGACTGGAGTGCTATGAGAGACTCAGGCAGTCTAAAAATATCTAGCTTTTGTATTTAGTGTATTTAGAAAGACAAATGCTACTGACACACTTTGAAAGACCAATCAGGCACACTATAAAATATTGGCACATTACCAGAAACCAGACCAGCACACTATATAAAATAGTGGCACTTTACCAGAGAACAGACAGGCACATTGTATAAATTAGTGGCATGTTAGAAGATACCAGTGGTATACAGTAAAATGTTTACTGGCAAGCTCTGAACAAGAAAACAAATCTAGAATATATTTGTATGCTTTAACAATTACTTTAATAATAATAATAAATTATTATTCTGTTAACGCTAGAAAAGAACAGACAATCACATTCTGAAAAATATTGGTACTCTAGGAAAACCAGACAGGCATTTTTTAAAATGTCAACTATTGACAATACCATGACTTATCTACATGTGCACTTTGAAGCAGACCAAAATAATACAGTGTTAGTTATCTACAAAATCAATTCGAAAATAATAAACAATATGTTCATCACTGAAAATGATGATTTTTTTTTTATTGTAGTGATCAGAGGCACAATGGTACAGAAACTGCACCACATATTAACTTGATAATGAGAAAAAGTGTGTTTACAAGCAATAAGTGTATTAATTTAGAAAACCCCATTAAGAATATATATTAAATTATATGTTAAAATTACCATTAGCTTTTGAAACATATTTCAGTGAGCAGTAGTTGATTGAGACAATTTGTAGCATATCATCCTGAGTGTTCTGGAAGGGTGTGAGTTTTGTCCACCCTGTATTGAATTCATGTAAATCTGTATTGTGTTAATTCCACATATTTCTTTTCATTTCACCCAGCTTTGTATCCACTCATTTCATCCTGTACTATGTTTATGCCACCTGACATATGTTCATTCCAATCAGCAATATGTTCATCCTACCCTGAATTATGTTCATTCTATACTGTTGTTTATCCATTACTGTGTTCATTGGATTTGTATTGTACTAGCTTCATATTTCCACCTGTTCACTCCACCTTTACTGTGTTCACCTCACCCTTTATTTTGCCTGCTCTACCTTTCACTCTGCTCATTCCACCCTGAATTGTGTATATTCCAGACTTCTTTAAACCTGTTTTGTATTCTTTCCCCCTTTATCCTGATCATTCTACCCTGAATTGTGCCCATTCCACCCTGCATTTTGTTCAATATTTTATATTTTGTTCGTTCTTCATGTCAGATGGAAAAATGTGTTTTGGGTTTTGCTTGGACAGTTGAAATTACTTGCAACATGTCTGTGTTGCTTTTGCTTGAATAGTTCACTTGACTTGCAATATTTCTTGAACAGTTCAGTTTACTTGTAGTATTTCTTGAACAGTTCAGTTTACTTGTAGTATTTCTTGAACAGTTCAGTTTACTTGTAGTATTTCTTGAACAGTTCAGTTTACTTGTAATATTTCTGGGACAGTTCAATTTGCTTGTAGTATTTCTTGAACAGTTCAGTTTACTTGTAATATTTCTGGGACAGTTCAATTTGCTTGTAGTATTTCTTGAACAGTTCGATTTACTTGTAATATTTCTGGGACAGTTCAATTTGCTTGTAGTATTTCTTGAACAGTTCGATTTACTTGTAATATTTCTTAAACCATTCTATTTACTTGTAATATTTCTGGGACAGTTCAGTTTACTTGTACAATTGCTTGAACAGTTCAATTTGCTTATACTATTTCTTGGACAGTTCAATTTACTTATAATATTTCTGTGTTGTTTTTGCTTAAACAGTTGAAACTGCTTGCAACATGTCTATGTTGCTTTTGTTTGGACAGTTTAAATTCCTTGCAACATATTTCCATGTTGATTTGCCTGGACAGTTCCAATTAACAGCAACAGGTTTCTGCATATTTTATACCAACATATGTTCGTTTGTGTGTATGAGGAAATAGATTTTAAATTTAATTATATTATTAAAAGTTGTGTTGTTGGCTAATGCAACAAAAAGTATTAAAATATTTTCTCTTATTTTGTGTTATTTGATGTTAAACTGTGTTTGCTGTTTGAATAAACATAATTATCAATTGTAATTTTTTGTGATATTTGAGTTCTTCTTGTGCAACATATATTTTTTGTTTTCTTTTATTAATTTTCTTTTGCAGTATCATTGCCTCAGAAAACTACTTTCTGTTAGCCAGTTTGTGGTGTGTGTGTTTTTATTTGCTTCAAGTCTCAAAAGTAAGCTATAAAAGAGTGTATTTTGTAAGGAAAATCTTAACAAACTTTCATATTATCACACAAATTTTAACTAGCTGTCAAATTATCACACAAAGTTTAACTGGCTTTCAAATCCTCAAACTCATTTAACTAGCTTACATATGTTATATGATGGGAAATTTTCCCACATATTTTTATATAAATTTTCATATTTTCATCTATAATTTTAAATGAGATTCTATTTTTGAATTGTATGATTTAAAAATGTTACATAAAATTTACTTTTGGAAGTCCACAATGGACAAGAGTGAAGGGAGAAATTAATTTGTTAGTAGTAGCCATAGGGTAGGGATGTTACTATTACCCAGTAGAACATTAGAATCCTGACCTCAGAGCAATAATGCATCAGCTTAAACATTCTTATTGTTCTGTGTGGAACAAAGCTGGATGTAAGGCCCATGCCATGGCCTCTAGACATGTTTTAATTGTTTAGCTTCCAAATTTAGAAACACGCTCCCAACTCTAAAAGACACACATTTCACTAGTCAACACTTTGAATTTCTTGCTTTGAGAGTTGGTCAACATACTTCTGAAAGTGATATGCGTTTTGACATTTACTAAAGTTCCAGAGTTTCGGGTTACATTTGCGTCTGAGTGCTTTTACAATTTCCACTGTTGACAACCACACCAGGTAGAGTCGAGAATGTAATCAAAGTCAAACACACTGATACAACCATTTTCCACTGTTGACAACCACACCAGGTAGAGTCGAGAATTCTTCTGAAAGTGATGTGCGTTTTGACATTTACTAAAGTTCCTGAGTTTCGGGTTACATTTGCGTCTGAGTGCTTTTACAATTTCCACTGTTGACAACCACACCAGGTAACACACTGATACAACCATTTTCCAAGAAACTAACTCTCTAACAATTTTTTTTCACTTCTATATCAGCAGAATGAGACACAGAAATAAAATATCTTGCACAGAATTTGACATTACATTTAATTAAGTAATAAAGAAACAATTAAGTCGTTAATTATATTATTTGCAGTTGTCACAAGGTGTGTCGATATATATATATATATATATATAAAATGCTCATTCACCAAAGAAAATATAATTAAGTAATAAATAAAAATAGACGACGCGAAAAAATACTGATTCATTATTTATTAACGAAACACAACCGATTGACACTATCACTTTGGCTTTCGCTGCCATACAATTAATATTCCAGTGAATCAATGTGCTAAAAAGTAAAATCAATGCAGAAAATATTTAATGAGTGAACAATAATAATTACTTTGTGGTTTTCCTAATGAATGGCTTGGTCTACAACCACCAATTTCAAAGTGGCAGCGTTAATTGCTGTTTCCAAACAGGATGCTCTGTCAAACAATCATTCCCAGCAACATGCCCCTCCAACCCCCACCCCCGGGGATGAGTGGTTGGAATGCTCAATCACGGATCAAGTGTTCTGTGAAAATGAAGTCAAAAGAAATTGTTTGGTGCAAACAAGGTGAGGATAAAGTGAAGGTGATAACTGAGTAAATAATACACGACTGAACAGCATGTAAACTAATTATGTAAACAACAAATGAGCGCGTCAGTTGAATTCGTAATGAATGAACGCGTTAGTTGAATTCGTATTGAATGAACGTAACTGAGCATGCAAATAGATGAACGAAAAGCGTTTAAAGTGACCTTGAGCATCAGTCAATGAATGAATCAATGATTCAATCAATTAATCAGTCCAAGGAGAAATCAATCGCCAATTGATGAGACTACAAACACGCAAGCTATTATTACAATTAAACCATATATCAAAACTTGTGTTTTCTATTATTACCAATTAAAGCATGCATAAATGCAGTGAGGTAATTAATTATGTATGTTTGAGGGCGCAGTACTATATAATGGGCAAACTAACATAAGACTTTGCTAAAAGGACTGCATTGTCCAGCATGAATGTGCCGATGTAGTAAAGACCAAGCTGACATAGCACCCTGTTGTAAATTAACTGGCCGTGGTCAAAGGAGCTAGAATGATTGTGGGTACAGACTTTGCATGAGTTGGTTTCAATTTTGCAAAAAAGAGGAAGTAAAATCCAAGGAAACATTTCATGCTGAACATATTTAACTTTGAAAAAAATCAATAATGGTCAATTACTAAATTATTATCCTCCTAAGTCAGCAAGGTGGGGGAGGGGGCTTTTGTTATAAATTGCGATGTTTCTGCAACACCGAAATGTCTTTCTTTATTCGTGTTCAACAGAGGTCTTTTCGACCAGTTATATCAGTTACGAAAAGAAAAGATAACTCGGCCGGCTGTATAGCATGTACGAAAAAGAGGGCGTTTCGGTCAGTCGTCTTTTGTGGCTAGACCAGCATTCAGTCATGGTTTCTTTCTGCATTCTGCCACTCGGCGGGTAGATATTTTTATTTTATTTTATTTTTTAATAAAATACGACATCCATTTGGTGCATAATTATTAAACAATAATTATTTCAAAATTATGCAAAATCACTTTAATACATCTTAACTGTCCATTTTTGGCCATTGTATGTGTGTATAATATTTCACTAACGTCTTTCCTTCATCTCATCGAGAAGACCGCTACAGACATCAAAACTTTCACGTGCGCTCGTTTTCTCGCCTGAAAAATAAAAAAAAACCCAAGATTTATCAGAGCTGTTAGAGACGACTGTCCACTCTCTCTTTTGTGCTGATTCAGCACGGCATTCTTCCTCATACACTGCACTCCGTATATATATGATGGCAAAGTATGCTGACTAAATCGTAGAATTTCTGGTACAAGGAAGTTACTGGAAATTAGCACTACCACTCTAGGTCCCCATCTACTTCAATTGTATATGACAATTAAGTCTAGAAATATGGACAGGCAAATTTAATATATCTAATATATCATCACTGTCATCGTCATTCG
This sequence comes from Sinotaia quadrata, assembly GCA_028829895.1. Lineage (NCBI taxonomy): Eukaryota > Metazoa > Mollusca > Gastropoda > Architaenioglossa > Viviparidae > Sinotaia > Sinotaia quadrata. Next base: position 118,719,669 of record CM054177.1, on the reverse strand, counting down.
AAATAGAATGTTAAGGAACAATGTGTATTGATGAGATATATAACAATGATATTTATACCAGGTTGGCTGCTGACGTCTGGCAAGTAGGTCTTCAGTTTGGATATGCACGTGTTGAGGGTGGGAACTTCTTTCGTTGATTCTAGTGATGATTTAAGAGACATTAACAGGACAATAATAGGCAGTAGTAAAACATTATAAATCTTATGTAAAACATTAATATATATTAACAAGACATCAATAGGCATTAGTAAAACATTATAGAACATTATAGAACATTATAGGTCATATGTAAAACATTAATGAAATATTAAAATTAAAACAGCAACAAGACATTAATAGGCATTAGTAAAATATTATAGAACATTATGCATCATATGTAAAATATGAATACGATATTAATGGTAAAACATTAACAAGACATTAATAGTAAAACATTATAGAACACTATAAATAATATGTAAAACATCAATAAGATATTAATGATGAAACTTTAACATGACATTAAAAGGCATCAGTAAAACATTATAGAGCATTATAACTCATATGTAAAGCATAAATAAGATATTAAAGGTAAAACATTAATAGGTGTTAGTAAACATTAATAAGACATTAATACTGTGTCCGACTAAATTTGCCTATCCCTATTTCTAGACTTAATTATTATATACATTGTTAAATTGCCAAAGTGACCAACCTTGGGCACTCCTTATGATGGTATTTTTGTTAAGTGTCAGAGTTAGAGTAAACAACTTGAGTTGAGAATATGCTAGAAATTGCTGATGCGATCCAAACCAGTTCCAACTGGATGAGTAGTTTTTATAATCCAATGGTTAAGATTTACGAGAAAGAGACCAGCCAATTGGCTGAGATCAAAAGTTTACCTGCTGTAGAGAATTCTATTATCTAATCACTTGAATTTGGAGTGGCAAGAAGTTCGGTCAAGAAAAACAGCCATAAGTTTAATGGTGAGTTAACTGAATGATTGAGAGAAAATGGATTTAGACATATTATTCTATTGATATGTTATACTTATGTTTTATGTAGAGATGTATTATGTGAGTAGACTATTATTTCTACAAATCTTTGAACTAAGATGTTCATATATAGTATGATAAACACTTGACATTATTTAAAGTGAAGGCGCTCATAAAATTGATATGATGTATTTATTATGCCATGTGCGTGTATTGGGCTAATAGATATTGTTGCAGGAAACTGTAAGTTGAGACTTGAATGTAAGAGAGAATGGAGTTAAAGATGAATAAACTGGAAACTTAGCATTTGTCCCCATATTATATTTTACAGTGTAAAAGCAGCCTTTTCTTATTTTATTTGAACCTCTTGGTTTACTGATTTATAAACCTCTACTACCATAGTAGATGCAAGAATTATCTACAACAGTTTATAAGTATGAGGAATACACTTCACTCCATATATGTATGGTGGCAAAGTATGCTGACTAAATCGTAGAATTTCTGGTATATGGAAGTTGAGCTAGTATGGTGGAGCACCAGAAAGCCTTGAGAGAATAGCAGCTAATCAGTGCTCTACAATGTGGGAGGGAAACAAGTGGAATCGACAATAATAAATTGAACAATAAACTTGTGACTTTGTTATGAAAAGTGCGTGAAAAGACTATTGCAGCTTTGTCTAGATAAGGTTACACATAAATTATTATCACTTATCTCTAATAACTCTATTATTGTTCTCTGATAAAAAAAAAAAATTATCCTGTGATTTGTACTGACACTAATCTGTTAAACTGTGTATTAGGATATAAGATTGTATAGATATTAAATTTATTCAACTATGATTTAATCTAAATATTGATGTCTAGTAACCTTTTTCATTGTATTTGTTATATGTAGGGCTGTCATTTTTTTTCTAAAATGCTGCCCGGGTACCCGTTCGAAAATTAGCATAATCTCCATCGCAACTGGTGATCTCTACACAGAGCTACTTAACCATTAAGCATGCACTCTATTTCACACAGTAGCCAAAAGTATGTATCTAGTGACTTACTATTAGTTATGATCTTTACAACACAAACTTTTATTTTTAATATTATCAATCATTACATAAACTAAAGTAAACTAAAACTAAATCAAATGTCAACAACAATAATGTATTTAAAAATAGGATGTCAAGTTCAGTTGCCCTTCATCGATAACATTTCATCACACACATTGCATTTCATTGTGTCACTATCCAATCGCTTGGCATGACTCCACACAGACAATGTCTTCCCCATATAAAAATATTACGTTATTATTTAATTTATTGACAAGTTTGTTTACTGAAGTCTTATTAATATCAATAACATGCTACACGTGTTAATGAGCACAACAACCACAAGCGAAAAGAAAGGGCATGAGCTATGGTGATTGGTGATGTATGTCGTAAATAATTAGATCTAGGCACAGTGGCTATTCAGCGCGTAAGCCTAACCACGGCCGGCACAATTTAGCAGCCGCCATCTATAGGCGGGAGGCCAGTGTGACCAGAGAGGGAGTGTGCTAAATCGTGTATAGACATAATGGTACCCATTCTCAATTTTACTGCCTAGGAACCCTTTGACACCACTAGTTATATGTATATTTGATTGTTGATTTAATAAATTTATTGACCTTTTTACACATATTGATAACATTATGTTGGAAAAGAAAGTGGGTGAAAGAAAGACGGATTGCTTTTCTCCTTTAGTAATACTTGTTCCACCTATGGAAATATTGTGTGATGGTAAATGTTTGTCTTTAATGTTGTGGAAGAGAGAAAACGTATACAGCGTCTGCATATCCGCCAAGTGAGTGGTGTCTGCTGGATAATTACTAATAACATAAATTAATTATAAATTATATAGATTATAATCACTTGTAATTAGTTATGGATGATTAATTAAATAATAATAATCAAAACCGTTAACTAGGTGCGTTGGCATAACAAATGCATTAGTAAAATATTAATAAAAATTAATATACATAAGTAAAAATTAATGTGGCATTAATAGACATTATAAAACATTAAAATGACTTTAAAAGGAATAGTTAAAACAATATAATACGACATTGATAGACATTGGTAAAACATTAATAAGACAATAATAAAAACAATGTTTGTACTGACCTGCTTTTTTATTAAGATCGAAATATTTTTCAAGATGGCGGGTGGTCTCATTCTGCTGTATCTGAATGCGGCGCATCGTGTCTCTCAAGTCTTCCTTCTCTGCCTTGAGTGTGTCCACCTCATCTGTCAGTTGTTTATTTTTGGTCTGAAGATCTAAAACCGTTTGCATCAAATCTGTCACGACTGTCGTGTTGACCTTTTCGATGGAGAGTTTGTTTATCTCCCTTGTCAGTTGGCTATTTTTGGATTGAAGGTCAAGAACCGTGTCATCTAAAGCTTTCGCGTCTGTCACGTTTTGTTTGTCCTTCCACAGCTTGCTCATCTCGCCTGTCAACTGTTTGTTTCGATTTTCAAGGTTAAGAACTCTGTCCACTAATTCATCCACGACAGTCCTGTTTACCTTTACGTTATGAAGCTTGCTCACGTGATCCGTTAACTGTTTATTTTGGGCCTTAAGGTCTTTAACCAAAATCTCTATACCATTCCACCGGCTAGTGAGATTTACTAGTTCTTCGTTCTTAAGGATGTTGATGGCATTTGCCATTCGCTCGATTTCAGACTTTGAGTCATCCACAGACTTTAACAAAAATATCACGCGACTGCTGAGGCTTTGTGTCTCACCCTTTAACGATTCTAAATTCCCCTCCAGAAGGGAGAGGCGAGTGGTCCTCTCGACATTGACCGTGACGCCTGTCTTCAAGAGGGAGTCACTGGGCAAGCAAGTTATAGCGAGAGAGGTTTCATCCAGTAGACACGAATACACGCCCTCTTCTATGGGGTCTGGCAGTGTCAGGTAGAAGATGCTGTTGTTGTACGATGATGTACTTGCTACTGTTTGACCGGATGGGGTCTGTTGAGAATTTTTTATTTAGAAGTTAGTCATTGTCTTATAAAGCTTAGTATGCTGGTAAACTGCTATTTTGAAATCCACTCTTTTAGTGAGCATATATTGAATTTGAGAAAAAAATTAATTCCAATGAAGAAGAATTGAAAGTTCACACTTGAAGGACTTTTATTTTAATCAAGGAATACATACTAAGTAAAACATATTTTTCACGTCTCACCAAGCATTTACGACCAAATTCGAATAAGCGTGCATTAAAACGAATTTAGAGACAAAACTAATATATGTGAAGGGCAGTGTGAGAGAATTATGTAAACAAAAAGTATGTATAAATAATAAATATGTTATGAGAATACTTGCATTAAAACCATGTGTAATGGAACATGACATGCATGAATGAACTGATATAAAGGAACATGGCATGCATGAACTAGTATAAACGAGCTCACGAAGGAACTTGTGCACTGTATTATATACAATAAATACTCCCCGGATGATATATCATGACATATAAATAGACAAAAATATACTGGTGTGTACAAACGTATATGAACAGACAAGGGATTGTGCATTGCAAATATATGACAAACCAAGCATGACGGAATACGCACTCAATACTGCAAACAGCATTTCACGCTTGATAGTAAGAAATAAGTAATAGATAATCGTGTATAAAAATTAAACATACATACAAAAAAAAGGAAACCGTATACAAAACAATAAAAAGAAGGAACCTGTATACAGAAATCAGAATGAACTTGCACTCCAATATCAGAAAAGATACGCATACAAAACCCTGGGAAATGCATACAAAAATCAGGGAAATGCATACAAAAATCAGGGAAAGTACTTAATAAGTGGAAACATGCAGGCAATAATAATGGGAATACGCATAAAAATTAGGGGAATGCATAAAAAATAAGAGGGAATATGCCTACAAAGCATACAAAAATACATGGAAACATGCTTGCAAATATTAGAGAAAATGCTTACAAAAATAAGATGGACCATGCATACAAAATTAGTAAAATAAAAATGCTTACAAAAATAACAAATTACATGCATACACAAATCAGAAAATAGTACATACAAAAATAAGATGGACCATGCATTTACAAAAATCAAAAGAACTAACGTACACACAAACAGTATAAAACGTAAAATCAAAATAATAAAGAACATGCTGAACAATTCTATAACATTTAAGACGTCATTCTATAAAAGTGAGCATATATAATATTTAAAATGACATTATAACAAGAAACTTACGCATAAAAATTAAGATGACATTGATAAGAAGGAACATGCAAACTGTAACAATAATAACTTCCCCCTAACATTTTTACTAGAAATTAATACTTGTATGCATTTATTTTCTTTAGATGTATGAGTCTATTATTCTACATATATTTTCTGTTGTGGTAATTCATTGCATATGTAGTTGTGCTCAGTTTGCTTGTTGTTTTGATTTGTGAGCATCATTGTTGTGAACGAGAGTTGAAGGCAGTATAAGTGGGTGTGTGAGTAAGAGTTATCCTTCCGGTCATTTTGCGGCTAAAGCAGTGTACAGCTCGAGCGTGTCAAAGCTGACAAGCAGCTAACGACCCGCATGTTCAAGTTTCTGCCGCACTTCCGAAAATAATTGTGGTCAACCAAAACAGTGCTAACTGTTATCGGAAGCTTCCTTGAGAGACTCCTTAATGTAGTTGTTACGCCGGAAGTAGCTTGCATGACTCCTTTTTCAGTAGTACACCGGAAGTTGCTTGCGGGACTCCTTTTAGTTGTTACACCGGAAGTTGCTTATGGAATTCCTCTTTTATCTGATAAACCAGAAGTTGCTTGCGGGAGTCCATTTTTACCTGGTGCAAAGGAAGATGCTTGTGGGACCCCCATTTTTTTACCTGTCCCACCAAAAGCTACTTTTGGGACCAACGTTTTATCTGTTACATGGAGTTGAGTTCGGATGGCAGGAAGTCCCGGAAGTGGTCATCAGCCTGTGAATTACCACGCCAATTATCAACCTACTGACTTGCTAAGTCCAAACGGAACTGTTCCGCCATAACTAGAGCCTAGGGTGTGGTCTGGAGTACCAGTTGGAACTGTGACATTCTACGCCGCTGAGAGAAATCAACCTAGAAGAAACCTTTTGGGACTTCTGATTAATTGTTCTTTTGTGTGGAAGCTCTGTCAAAATTCTATAGAACTGGATTTGATGGACGACGTATGTTGTAATTGTTTAACATTTTGTAAGTGAGGAACTGAAATTCTGAATTTGCCATTTTTGTTTTAGTGTTTGCCCGATGTTGCTCTACATTGTTAAGAGATCATAGCTGAATTGGCCAGTTATTCATTTATTTATGTGTATTGATATATTCTCTTGAGTGAGAATTGTTTTGTTTTACACACGGTAATTTCCTAAAGGAGCTAATTTACTTACAAAGAGTTTAGGTTCACGGTGTATGAAGAGATGGTCGAATGAAGAGTAATTATGGTATTCTCAAGTGTGAGAATTGTTTATCTTCGTACAGTCAGTTCCCTCAAGGTTACCTTTACTCACCAAAGTTTGGATCCAAGTTACCTGAAGGCAAGTAATATTTAGGAAGATAAATCCTCCTGTCGAAGTGCTTTGCTTTAATTCAAGAAGATTAATATTTAGGAAGATAAATTTTCATGTAGAAGTGCTATACAATTAATTAAATAATTCAAGCAGACTAATATTTAGGAAGATAAATTCTCCTGTCGAACTATACTTTAATTCAAAAAGATTAATATTTAGAGAATCTTTAACAGTCACATCGTAATCCTGACACTGGGCGGGACTAGCAACCACCTTCACATATAGTATTTAAGATGTTTGTCTTTTTAAAAAAAATAAGCATATAATATTTAAGATGTCAGTCTTAGAAAAAATAAGCATGTAATATTTATGATGCCAGTCTTAGATAAAAAAATAAGCATATAATATTTAAGATGCAAGTCTTATAAAAAAAAAATGTTTAAGATGACGGTCTTATAAAAAAATATAATTTTTAAGATGCCAGTCTTATAAAAAAAATATAATATTTAAGATGCCAGTCTTATTTTAAAAAATCACATCTAATATTTAAGATGCCAGTCTTATAAAAATATATATAATATTTAAGATGCCAGTCTTATAAAAAATATAATATTAAAGATGCCAAACTTATAGAAAAACTAATATTTAAGATATCAGTCTTATTAAAAAAAATAACATATAATATTTAAGATGCTTGTCTTATGAAAAAACCCAAATAATATTTAAGATACTAGTCTTATATAAAAAATATAATTTTTAATATGCCAGTCTTATAAAAAATATATAATATTTAAGATGTCGTTTAAAGAGAAGGAACGTGCATACAGTATAGAAGCTGTTATTCTTATGTGTGTCATTTCTAAAATTAAAAATAAAACGTGTATACTACGCTTACAAGACATTTCATGCGAATCTTTACAAGAGGACGATTTTAGAGAGTAAACGATTTTAAATGGTTGTACCCAGTTAATTTTTCATTATTTTAATTCATGTCACTCGATTAATTATTCATTATTTAAATTATATTTTTCAGTTCTTTTTGAGGTACTTTAACTCGTGTCACTTAGTTCTATGTGAGCTATTTTTAACTCATGATAATCAGTTCTACTTGATTTATTTCAACTCCTATTATTCAGGTAATTCTCCACTGTTTTAAATCAAGTCACTTAATTCTTTCAGACCTCACCTTCCATACGACGGACACTGGGGGGTGCCCCAAACTCTGAAATGCGCCGCATTCCAGCCGTAACTGCCACTTCTGGGCATCTGGGTTGAAGATGTTGTCAGAAACTTTGGCATAAAACCCGCCCTCTGTTGTCACAGGAGCCTCTGCACACAAACGTCTTTTGAGTGCCAAGACAATGTCTGTGACATGAAAACTGAACTGACCTTAGCTGCAGATGGAAATAGTAATAGTGACACGCATATAGACCAAGTCAATAAATTGTAATAATCCATTGACTTTTAACTTGCTTGCACTGGTCTTTTTGTTATACGAATACTGAAGTGACCTTTGCTGTAAACGACAAAATACTGGATATAAATAGATGATGTCGTTAAATTGTAATAACTTGGCGATGTATATTTAACTTAACTCTCCCTGGTCACTAACATGATAAATGTTTTACTCTACGGACACGAACATTTTAAGAAATTTACACTATTCATAATACTTTTGTCTATTATGTTGATATGCGAGGCAAATGAATTGATACGAATATAATTTCCGACACAACAAATTCTGAAGCGCAGGTCATCAAAAATAATTCATATTTGTTTTGTGTCTGTATTATAGACATCGTTCACAATAAACGTTCTTTAATGGACATTTACAGTTAAAGATTTACTGGACAAAAGAATTTCTAACCGTATATATGTGTGTATGTGAGTATTGTATGTCATGATACTCTTAATCACACGTGTACGACAGCCATTAACAAAAAGAGAACCTGTCTGTCAAAATTTAGTTTTCATGAATAATTCTTACTATGGCGCAAATATGGCTTGATGTTGGTATATCAGTAGTGCGTCTGTGTATTATTAGCAATGTATCAGTAATGCGTCAGTGTATTATTAGCAATGTATCAGTAATGCGTCAGTGTATTATTAGCAATGTATCAGTAATGCGTCAGTGTATTATTAGCAATGTATCAGTAATGCGTCAGTGTATTATTAGCAATGTATCAGTAATGCGTCAGTGTATTATTAGCAATGTATCAGTAATGCGTCAGTGTGTTATTAGTAATGTATCAGTAATGCGTCAGTGTATTATTAATAAAGTATCAGTAATGCGTCAGTGTATTATGTCAGTAATGTAATCATTATATGATAGAAGTGTGTAGGTAATGTGTCAAAATATTGTTACTATGTAGAACATGGACACAAATGTTACGCCGCATATCTAGGCATGTAGCCATTTGAACGTTCCCACTTATAATATCTTAACTTAATAGATTCGATGTAGGAGTGTACAATGTCGTTTGTATTGAGATTTTTGTCACGTTCTGACGTCCTTGACTGGATTAATTGACTGCATTCATAGAGCAATCCGTCAGTGCACGAGATGCGGACACAACAAGTGTTGAAATAAACCAAGCAAACTGAACAACGTTCTTGACTGTGTTTAATTGATTGCGTTCATGGGGCTAGCCGCTAAACAGTATGAAAAGCGGACACTGGTAGTATAGAAATGAACCAAGCAAACATGACACCGTTACCTGACACTCGCACTTTTACATGATACGAGTAAGACCCAGAATTTTCTTTCAGGGTCATGACGACCTGGTAATCTCCTGCGTCTGAGAGATTGGCGTGTGATAAGTGAATTTCGGAATTCAGGTGGAACTCAACTGTTCTTTCTTCATGCAACGGAGATGGCGTTGCAGGGTTGAACGCGGCCACGAGTGCAGTTGGCTGATCTGTGAAATAGGACGAGTTTCCGTATTTGATATTACGTGCCTCTAGGTCATATAATTATATTCAAGAATTATACATAAAAAGTTAATAGTGTAGAATAAATACATACATTAAAATAATTACTCGGCTTTTTTTATAATAAGGGACAACTCTTACTTTAAATTTAATTGTAGATGTAGATGTGATTACATCATAAAAACTGTTAACGCTTGGTTATTGAAAAAAATAAAATGACGTTTTTAAGACATCTTGCCACACTCGTTTTCAACACTGTAAAGACTAAGTGACTGTTAATACACGGGCAAATAAATGTATAGACTTCGTGACTAGACTGCAAAGGCATATAAATTTACGGTAGTCACTGCATGTCAACTATGTCTATAAGCTACGTGGCTAGACACGGCGTGAGCAAAAATATATGTATAGACCAAGTGGCTGGCTACTGCTAGAGCAATATATAGACTACTTGGCTAAACACTGCATGGGAAATATATATGCATAGGCTGTCTAGTTATTTCATGGACAAACATATAATATATACTGAATGGCTATTTACTGCATGCATAAACAACTTTATATACTGAATGGCTATTTACTGCATGCATAAATAACTTTATACTAAATGGCTATTCACTGCATTCAAAAACAATTTTATATACTGAATGGCTATTCACTGCAAGCAAAATCAACTTTATATACTGAATGGCTATTCACTGCAAGCAAAATCAACTTTATATACTGAATGGCTATTCACTGCAAGCAAAATCAACTTTATATACTGAATGGCTATTCACTGCATGCAAAAACAATTTTATATATTGAATGGCTATACAATGCATGGACAATACAGATACACTTCAAAACGCTTTAGAAAGAAAAATTGATTGGGAGAACGCCCACAAAATGTTCAATACATTTTGTTTTATTCATCTCTTTAACTCGGTGGTATCGATCTTGGAGCACAGAATAAAAGTGTGTGGCTCACTGAACGCAGTCTATGTTACATAAGGAAATGGAGGCTCACTGAACGCAGTCTATGTTACATAAGGAAATGGAGACTCACTGGTGTAAAGCACAGATGTGTAGTCTTTCTCTTTCTTAATGAACTTAAAGACTTTGGCTTAAACTACTAATGTGTAGAATTGCCCTGCCTTAATGCGATAACTTTACCATTGGATATAACGTTTTCAGATCACTATACCATGGGAACTTTTATCATTTGACAAAGCACCTTTTCAGAAAACATTACCTTGATAACTTTTATCATTTGACATAACACCTTTTCAGAAAGCCTTGCCTTGATAACTTTTATCATTTGACATAACTCCTTTACAGAAAGTCTTACCTTGATAACTTTTATCATTTGACATAACACCTTTTCAGAAAGCCTTACCCTGAGCATTGTTACCAGCCGTACCTTGATAACTTTTGAAATTTGACATAAGACCTTATCAGAAAAGTTTACCTTGATAACTTTTGAAATTTGACATAAGACCTTATCAGAAAACCTTACATTGATAATTTTTTTTTAATTTGACATAAGACCTTATCAGAAAGCCTTACCTTGATAACCTTTACCTTACCTTGAGCATATTTGAAGAGCTCTACACTCAGCACATTTTCAGGTTGCACTTTTGTAAAGCGCCAGGGTAGTATAATAGTATCCCCGGTGCAGACGTTCACCCTTATCTCTTTAGGAAAATCGGCAAGCGTTCCTGGAATATGTCAAAGCCAGTATACAAAATAAAATTGTGTGACATTTCCTGTAATATGCCAAAGCCAGTGTACAAAATAAAATTTTCTGTAATATGTTGAAGCCATTATACAAAATTGTGTGACATTTCCTAACATTCGTTTGGAGCCATTATTCAAAATTGTGTGACATTTCCTGAAATAGTTTGAAATCATTATACAAAAGTGTTCAAATGTCATGAAATAGTTGAAAATAAGCAAACTAACAAGACATTTTCTGTAATAGTTTTAAAAAATTGTAAATTATTTCCTGAATTTCTTTGAAAGAGACAAAATTACACCTAGGTAAAATAATATAAATTGTTTGACTGAAATAGATAGCTTATAAAAAAAGAAGAAATATTCTGAAAACGTTTGAAATATTCGAGAGTTAATAAATATTCTGTAAACGTTTGAACTATTCAAGACTTTATAAATGTTCTGAAAACGTTTGAAATATTCATGAGTTTATAAATGTTCAGAAAACATTAGAAATATTCAAGAGGTTATTAATGTTCTGAAAACGCTAGATATATTCAAGCTTTTAGACATGTTCTGAAATAGAAAAATGCAAGAGTTGAGAAAATATTCTGAAAGTGTTAGAAATAGCTAAAATAGTTTTACACTTCCTGGTGTAGTTTGAAATACGTTAAAAAAAAAAAGTAGTTTCATCAGTGAGCAATAGACAAAAGAAGGGGAAAGCACTTTCTGAATTAGTTTAAATAGAAATCATAGGATAGTCGTTTTCTGAACTACAGCAGCTACTGGGAGTAGGACATTTGTTTACAAAATATGAAAACGCTGAAATATAATAACTAGTCGGAGTGGGAAATTTTATTTTACACTGTGTGAAATACCCTGAAATATAATAACTAGTCGGAGTAGGACATTTTTTTAAACACTATGTGAAATACGCCGAAATGCATTTTTCAATCTTTCCAATCGCTCATAACGACGTAAAATAGCTAGACATAAATTGAATTAGTTGAACCTTTCTGATATTCCCTAATATTTTGAAATATTTGTATATTACCTTAAGCAATTATACATTTTTTTCTGAATTTGTATAATTATTTTATAAATTATTAAATGTTGCTTTATCCAGTCGGACTTTGGCTGTAATAAACAATCTTTAGCCAAAAATCGGAAACAGTTTTAGAAGTGACCAGACTTTAGTATGTAAACTGTAATAAATACAAGTATGAAAATTACAAACACTTCCGCTTCTTTTATTTGACATAGACCCCAGCATTAAGTAGGTCGTATTTTCATCATTGTCAGTCGCAATGTAAGAAAGTCAATATTTAATCACCTAGAGTGTTGCTAGTTGTGGAATGGTTTTATTGCTATTTTTAGAAAACCCAATCTTTCTTTATTTATTTATGTATTTCTTTCTTTCTTTCTCTCTTTTCTTTCTTTCTTTCTTTCTTTCTTTCTTTCTTTCTTTCTTTCTTTCTTTCTTTCTTTCTTTCTTTCTCTCTTTTCTTTCTTTCTTTCTTTCACTCTTTCTTTCTTTCTTTCTTTCTTTCTTTCTTTCTTTCTTTCTTTCTTTCTTTCTTTCTTTCTTTCTTTCTTTCTTTCTTTCTAGATAGAACAATAAGAAAATACATAAAATATACTGTAGTTCATGAATGTGCTGTCGAGCATTTGTCATTTTATTCTTTGAAAAACAAGAAAAAATTATGACCAAATCGTTTAACAGTGCAAAGTTATTGGTGAATTAATCTCCCTTTCGGACCCGACCTTCGACCCCTTCTGAACTCACAAACACCATTTACACTATTAATGACGGTAAACTGGAAACTTTTCTTTAAAATATTTTCTTTTGAATGAAAGTAATATTATGAAATCAGCTTAAAATTAATTAAATAATAAAAAGTCGCATGTAGGTGTTGTATTCTTTACTCTAGTTAATACTTTGTTAGTTCATTATTTTCCAAAATTAAATGATAGTTATCTCCCCTAAAAATATATTTATGGCCATTGCATTGTATATTAACATAAATCACAAAAGGCAAACAAAGAAACAAATGACTTACCGGAAGTGAAAGACAGAATAAAGAGAATGAACATACTGGAGTCCGAGTGTACACTGTGACGTAATTAAAACAAAGGCCAATGTTTACAATAGGCAGTTCAGTCTCTACTGTACACACTACTGTATGATTTAAAGCTGAGACCAGTTCAGTATGTTTCTTCAACTGCTCAATAACAGACACCGTGGCATTTATTACATAAGAATCTAGGAACAGAAATAATATTTATTTGCTGTTCCAATAAATATGCTCACAAAAATTAAGGCGATTACATTTCTTTACTTAACAGTGTTTAGCTTGCCAGCAACCTATGTCATTTGCATGGTGCCTGCAAGCTGCACACACAACGAGTCACGTGATATGAAACGTCTAAAAGCAGTGTGTCTTTAAACTATTCATGTTACACATGTTTCCTTTCTTCCGCTAAAGTGTCCTGGTGTAAAATTAGAGTCGTGACATGAGTGTGATAAGTTGGACTCTAGTTACGACCACATCAGACGTTTCTTTAATCCCTGCAATGCGACTCTTCCTATCAACATGGTATCTCGAGGACAAGGTCGGAGTCGACAAGACTTTCTCAAACGTCAATAGAAACAAGCAGATACAATGGTGTGATGGGACACAGGATGATGATTGCAATATATCAAATGACTGCACTAAGTGCACAATGGTGAGATAATAAAATAAAATATTTTCATAACTATTGCACTAAAGACTGAAATTTACTTGAACAGCCGGACGTCTGAAAGCATCACGTTCATCAGTGTTCGAATGCCCTGGTCCACTGGTGGTCAAGATTTCCTCAAATGATGTAACGCTATACAAGTTGCAGTCTGCTTGTTCACAATTTTGTCTTGTTTTATTTTAAAAATTGTTTTAAATGATGAGTAGTGCTACCGTGGGGATGGTAAAATATTGGAATCTGAGGAAAGGTATACTATTTTGTTTAATTATTAATGATTGTTGTATCTGTTGGTTTTATGAGCACCATTCGTTATTCGGAGTTTATTGTAAATTGATGATACAATCTCATCATACCGTTCTTTGAACTGCCTGGAGCGTGACCTCCACTTCCTGAGGAAGTGACGCAAAAAGCAAATGCACGCGCACTACATCGGGACTGTTAAACAATCTCACATTCCATTGGTTTGTTGAACAATTAATTAAGACAGCATTTGGTTAGGGCATTTCTGAAGGCATTCGAACACTGATGAATTTGGTGCTTTCAGACATCAGACCGTTCAAGTAAATGTATTTCAATCTTTAGTGCAATAGTTATGAAATATTATATTTTCTTATCTCACCATTGTGCACTTAGTGCAGTCATTTGATATATTGCAATCATCATCCTGTGTCCCATCACACCATTGTATCTGCTTGTTTCTATTGACGTTTGAGAAAGTCTTGTCGACTCTGACATTGTCATCGAGATACGATATTGATAGGAAGAATCACATTACAACGATTACGGAAACGTCTGATGTTCTCGTAACTAGAGGCTAATTTATCACACTTCTGTAACAAATCTCATTTTACACCAGGACAATTTAGGGGAGAAAAGGAAAACATGTGTAATACGAGTAGTTTAGTTTAAAGACACACTGTTTTTGGACGTCTCATATCACGTGACCTACTGTGTGTGCAGTTTGCAGGCACCTTGCAGACGACTTGCATTGCTGGCTGGCTAAAGCCCGAATGAGAACAATATTAAGCAAAGAACTGTAATCTTAATTTTTGTGAGCATATTTATTGGAATAGCAAATACATATTATTTCCATTCCTAGAATGTGCCTTTATAAATGCCATGGTGTCTGTTAATGAGCAGTTGAAGAAAAAGAACACACTGGTCTCAGCTTTAAATTATACAGTACTGTGGATGGTATAGACTGAACTGCCTGTTGTTAACATTGACCTTTTTTTTTAATTGCGTCTCTGTGTACACTTGGATTCCAGTATGTTCGTTCTCTTTATTCTGTCTTTCACTTCTGGTAAGTAATTTGTTTCTTTAATTACTTTTTTGTGATTTATTTTAATATAGATGGCAATCGCTGTAAATATCTTTTAGAGGGAGACAACTATCATTTAATTTAAGAAACTAATGAAGTAACAATGTATTAATTAAAGAAAAGCAGACAACACCTACATATGACTCCTTTTTTTAAAATCAATTTTAAGCTGATTTCATAAAATTACTTTCATTCAAAATTTTTAAAAGAAAAGTTTCCAGTTTACCATCAGTAATAGTGTAAATGGCGTTTGTGAGTTCAGAAGAGGTCGAAGGTCAGGTCGGAAGGGAAGGGAGAGTAATCTCACCAATAAAGTTTCACTGTTAAAATGCTTTGGTCATGAACTTTTATTGTTTTCCAAAGAATAAAATGACAAATATTCTACAGCACATTCTTGAACTGCAGTAAACATTATATAGAAAGAAAGAAAGAAAGAAAGAAAGAAAGAAAGAAAGAAAGAAAGAAAGAAAGAAAAAAAAAAAAAAAAGGAAAGAAAGAAAGAAAGAAAGTCTAGCACCCTGTATCTTATGTGGACTTAAGCCAAGCCCCCAGTTTCTTTTGTCATCAGCTTATAATGCTACATCTCTTTCAATCTTTAGCCATTTGTCGCTTTCCTCTCTGTAATCTTTTCTCTTTAATATTTATTTTTTTCTCCTTTTCCACATAGTCTTTCACATACTCTTTAGTTTCGTCTGCAGAGAGGTCCATCCCTTCTGCTACTGCCTTCCTTTCTTCTATCCACCTCAGTCTTTCTTCTAGTATAATTTCCATTTTTCAAAAAGTACCGCAAAACACTCTATCACGGTCATATACTTGCATGTATAATAAAGCAATAGCCAGAAAACATTTTTGGTGTGTGTATGGATTTCTGTGGTGAACAGCTGAACAGGTCCTAAGCTGTATTGGTAAACACTCTTTCATCTGAAGGTGTGGTGTGACAATCAAACAGGAGATACTGATAAAATTATATAACCTCGCACTGTCATCAAACACCAAATACTGATGAAAGTGTATAACTTTGCATTGTACATCAAACAGCAGATACTGATAAAAGTATATAACCTTGCACTGTACATCAGTTAACATAGACACAATACAATGGGCAC
Source organism: Sinotaia quadrata (assembly GCA_028829895.1). NCBI lineage: Eukaryota > Metazoa > Mollusca > Gastropoda > Architaenioglossa > Viviparidae > Sinotaia > Sinotaia quadrata. The sequence goes on along the minus strand of CM054177.1, from coordinate 118,703,350 downwards.
CAAAAAGTGAATTAACTAACCCCATGCTGTCAATCTAATCACCAATGCCAGAGTTCAGATATAAGGGATGGGCTATGCAGGCTGTCAATCCACAGTGAACACACACAAACTAATACATTAAACTCATAGGAGCCACACTTTTTTATGAAGTGAACTATTTCAGTCAAACAATTTATATATTTTAACTAGTTCATTAAATGTCATGTAATTTTATCTCTTCCAAAGAAATTCAGGAAATATTTTACAATTTTGTTTTCAAATAATGATTGAAAACTATTACATAAAATGTCTTGTTAATATGCTTATTTTAAAACTATTTCATGACATTAGAGCACTTTTCTATAATTATTTCAAACTATTTAATGAAATGTCACACAATTTTGTATAATGACTTCATACAAATGTCAGAAAATGTTATACAATTTTATATAACAACTTCAATGTCTTCCAGAAAATGTAACACAATTTTGTGAAATGACTTCAATGTGTGACATGCACCCCTTTGTTACTGGGTATGATTATATTATTATGAATAATAACTAATTACATGTGATGGAGAAATCTTATATTATGTTTATTAATAATTCTCCCAGGAGAAACCACTCATCTCTCACTTAGTGGATTATACAGGTGTGGTAAAAGTCTTCTCTCTTCCACAACAATAAGACAGACATTTTAAGATCATACAATTTTTTCATCAGAGGAAACTACTAAAGGCGTAATAAAAATCCGTCTTTATATTTAATGAGCCCCCACCCATCCACCCACTACTACTCCAACATACAGTTTAATAATATGTGCAAGAAGGTTAATAAATTTAACAATAAATTTATTAAATCAACAAAATATATACAAATATAATGAGAAGATTATTTGACATCAATATTCACAAAATAATGTTAAAGTAATTCCAATACTTATTCAGTTTAATGTCCTAACACATGATTTAGCAGTCAGATTAGTATAAAAAATAAATCACAAAATTATTCTTATCAGAGAAGAAATGGAGTTATAGAGCAATATGATATTAGTTTGTACATAGAATGTTCAATGTTGTATGCCACAACAGTCCTTTGCTGCACTTTTGTAACAATGTCATAAGTTTATAGTTCACAACAGAATAGTCAATCTTCTAATGCTCTGCTAAGTACATTGTAGAATGTTCCAAAACTGTAGATCCCTCAAGACTAATCTAGACACACATTCGCCAATATTAGCTTCTCGAGTAGGCCATCACAGTAACAAACCTCTAACCCTCCCTTTGCTAGAAAGCTCCACAGAGGAGTCAGATGTAGTTGCCAATGCATACAAACAGGGTGCAGTGAATCATCATAATTCCCACCCATTAGGATTGGATACTTCTCTAATCCACCACAAGCACACAAAGAAACAAGTAAGAAAGTGTTGGTTGATTCTCGTTTGTACTGGTGGAACCTCTGCCTGTACATCTCACTAGTCACTCTGAAGTAAGCCAACAGTTCAGTCTTATAAGCCTCATATGTCATTTGTTCCCCTGAGAGTCTATTACAGACCATATTGTCTTGTCCCTTCATACCTGTCACTAACTGAGAAAGACATAAATTGTCCAGTAGTACTAATCTTGCCACACATTGCTCAAACTCAACACATAGTCCTTGAGTCCTCAATATTTTCCTCCTTTCTACTGAAGGAATGAAAATGAAATGTTATGTTTATGTTTATGTCTGAAATTTGGCATCCCTCTCACATATCTTTAGACTATCTTCCCATATCTTTAGTTGATTTAAGCCAAGCTCTCAGTCTCTTTTATCATCAGCTTCTAACTCAGCCAATGCTACCTTAAGGTCACTTTCAGTCTTTAGCCTTTAGTCACTTTCCTCCCTTTCAATCTGTAATCTTTTCTCTTTATCTTCTCTTTCAATCTTTAATCTATTCTCATTCATTTCTGTTTCTATCTATAACCCTTCTTTCCTATCCTCATAGTTTGTAACATACTCTAAAAGTTCATTTCCTGACATGCCTGAATCAATGGCTTCTATATTCTCTTCTGCCTCCAGCTCTTTCTCCCTTCCCAAGTAGCCCCCATTTTATAATTGCAAAAATAACTCCACCACAGTCACACACAACTTAGCGTACTTATGTGCTATCTGATTTACAAATATATCTACAAGCTCACACACTCAGCAACTAGTAGAACACTTAGTCAAGTTATTTACAATAAACAACAGTATAAACAATACAATTTCTACACATCAGTAATAGAAACTATCATAAATACATGCACCAATACAATCAATAATTATCAAGGTAAAACAAAGTTAATAAAAATGTCAAGTGAAAAAGGATAGACAAAGCAAGACAGATTCTAGATATGATTATAAATAAAATAAGACTGCATTCTAGAAATGTCTATTCCACTAGTCAAATGTATTTCTTTTAGTAGTTAATCTAGGGGTCTTCTTAGGTTCTAAGCTTCACACATTTTGCAACAATTTTTTTCCACGTTTACTAATTTCATTACTCTGATAGTTAGTTTAACAATTTTGAACAAATTTACACTTATACCAGACATAGTATCCACTTTATGTGACGTGCACCCCTTTGACACATGGTATGCTTATTATTATTATTATGCCTCTTTCCACGTCTTCTGTTTGACTGTCGGTTGTGATCCAAGGTCTCGGAATCTTACCAAGATTCTGGGAGATCCAAGGTTTTACGGAGGATGGGGGCACTTCCGAGGAGCACTGCTTTGAGTAGTGGAACGAGTCTGTGATTTCCAGGGAGTTTAGTCAGGTTCCACAGTTTATTATTATTATTATTATTCAGCCTCTTTCCACGACTTCTGTTTTGACTGTCGGTTGTGATCCAAGGTCTCAGAATCTTACCAAGATTCTGGGAGATCCAAGGTTTTACGGAGGATGTGGGCACTTCCGAGGAGCGCTGCTTTGAGTAGTGGAGTGAGTCTGTGGTTTCCAGGGAGTTTATTCAGGTAGCCTTCAATTCAAATGTTATGTTCCCCAAGGCTCCTATCACTATAGGTATCACTTCTGCTTTTACATTCCACAGTCTCTGAATTTCTAATCTGAGGTCTTGATATTTTTCTATTTCTTCTCTTTCTTTTGTTTTTATGTTTCTATCACTTGGAACAGCGACATCAATGATTGTTACTGTTCTGTTGGACTTATTGAGAACTACAGTGTCTGGTCTTCGTGCAGGAATCACCCGATCTGTTCTTATCTCGAAGTCCCACAGTATTTTGACTTCTTTTTTTTCGATGACTGCTTCTGGTTGGTGCATCCATGCTCTTTCTGGGGTTTGTATGCCATAGTTCTCACACAGATTTCTATGTATGTGTTTTGCCACTTCATTGTGTCGTTTGGTGTATTAATAGTCAATCTTCTACATGCTCTGCTAAGCACACTGTAGATTCCTTGAGACTAATCTAGGCACACGTTCGCTATATTAGCTTCTCAACCAGGCAATCACATAAATGAAATAATTTTAGCTCTCCTTTTGCTAGATAGTTCCACAGAGGAAGTTGGACACACTGGCCAATGCACACAAATGGATGCAGTGAATCATCACAATTTCCACCCACTAGGATGGATACTTCTTGAATCCACCACAAGTGTACAAAGAAACCAGGGTAGAAGATGAAAGGCTTGCTTCTTTCATGAAAACATAATCAGGGATCAATGCTAAGTTCCCAATCTACCATTTATAAACTCCATTCTTTCTTACAATCATTCTCAACTTACAATTCCTGTAACAGTAATTATTAGCCCAATAATGTGTACAGCATAATAAATATGACATGATCATTTATGAACGCATTTTTATAGAATAATATATCAATAGTGAACTGCACAAAATATTTCTAAGTCCATTCTCTCTCAATCAATTAGGTTAATTTGCCTTAAGCTAATGCTCACCTTTCATGACCGGACTTGAGTTACGTCAAAATCAAAGTGATTAGAATATAGAATTTTCTTCACCGATACGTTTTGGTCTCTATCCATTAGCTAGTTCATTATTTGTAAACCTTAAACTATTGGATAGCAGAAATTACTCATCTACTCTGGACTGGTTTGGATTACATCAGCACGTTCTAGCATATTCTTTACCTGAGTTGTTATTTAACTCTAGTACTTACAAAAATATCATCATGTGTAGTACCCAAAGGACATGTCATGTTGACATTTAATAAACTATATAATAATTAATATAATTAATTTAAATAATAAAGCAGACACATTGATTGACATGTTTAACACCACAGTGATCCAAACAGCCAAAGAGATCCTTGGCAAACATAGATGAGCAAATAAACTTTGTTACAGCTGACATCCTTGATCTGTCTGACAAGTGTCAAGAGCTAAAGAAGAAGAAATCAGAAGTAGAAGGAGCAATACAGGGAAATCAATCAGGTTCTCATTCAGGTTATCAAGAAAAGCATGAAAAAGGCAAAGGAGACATGGATTGAAGACCAGTGTAAAGATATAGAAAATAATCTAAAAAAAAATAATAGCAAAATAGCATACCAACTGTTCAAGGCCCTGACCAGTATAAAACAAGGACACTCCTCCATCATTCAAGATAGTGGAGGGAATCGTCTTACAGAAGATCAAGACATTCTTAAGAGATGGACAGAATACTGCACAGACCTATACAACCCACAGACCAACAGGGGATTCAGACAAACTCATCACCCCACCAGTGACCAACACCTACAACTACCCATCCTCCGAGAAGACGTAAAGACTGCAGTGAAATCATTGAAAAAAGGGTGTCGCCACCCCACCTTCTCTAGGATGAAAAGAGGGTGGTGGCTTGTCGATGCCACGTAGGACTTGCATAAATATTATTACAAATCCACACACAGAATACCAAGATGGTTATTTGGCTCGAATTTTCAGCATGTAGGTTACATATTGCCAACATGCTTGCATGTGTGATTGCATATGGGTAAGGGTGAAGTGTAGACAGCACAAACGATACAATGTGTAACAACGACCACAACTGCTCTTTCAAAACCATAGACAGGAAAAGTCTCAATGTCAGAGTATAAATTCAAATTTATTGATCTATGGGTTTCCTCTCACATGTTGGTTAGTCAGCCATCACAACTCACACCCGTGGGATAGGGGGATAGAAAAGAAAGAAAGAAAAAGAATGATGAAATAAAATTAAAAAATACGAAATTCAATTTCTTCATGCAGTACTACTTCTAAAATAGCCTAAGCATTTTACAACATAATATAACAGTCATTATTTATAAGTTTTGGAGCCACTGCTCCTATATAAAAATTCAATAGTTCAACAATAAACAATGTCATTTGACTTGCACATCCTCTTCAATCAGTTCCATCAATCAGTTCCATCAATCAGTTCCATCAATCAGTTCCATCAATCAGTTCCATCAATATTTTCTTATATTAATCTTAAAGCCATCATTTACTTATAAACGTACATTTAAACTTAAGGTTTAGTTTTAATTTTTTGGTTTAATGTTTAATTAAGATTCTAAGCTTTAGTTTTAAGTTTAGGTTTATGTACTCTGAGATTCCTACACTAGTTAATATCTTTCTACTCACAAAGTCATTGTCACATTCTCCTTGTGCTGGGGGGTTTAAAGATGCACAAAATGCCGTCGATGTCTCGACACTGGTTCACTCCCTGGAACCCAAATACAGCCGCCTTCGCTGCCACTGTTTCACCTCCTGTTACGCTTCTTGTTAGGCCTATTTCTCAACTCTCACTTTTTTTCATTACTTCATTTCGTTTCTCTTCTCTTCTCATTAATTAACTAACGGTCAACTTGGCCGTTTTTCTGCGATATGTCACACATAATCGCAACTGCTTCCTGCTGCAATATTTCCCATGCATGACAACATTAAACGTCCACCAAAATTCATATCTGCATGGAAAATAATCGACTGTCCACGGTCTTTGAAAACCCAAGTTGACTATCCGTATGACTGGTCCACCTTGATCTGTGATGGCCCTGATGGCGCACTTTCAAAATACAGCTGGGTAGGTGTCTGGCACTCTATTTCAGTGTCCAAGAATTCTTTAGCTGATTGCCTCACAGCTTCATAGAGTGTTCTTGGTACAAAAACAGTTAGAAATTTTAGAGGGTCTTCTCACCCCTCTACCAAACACTACATCCCTGGTGTCTGTTCTTGTTTCTCGTTCGTTTCTGTCTCTGACATCCCCTTTTATACGCAAAGTTCTTGTACATCATTTTCACTGAGCTGATTAGAACACACACCCCTCCAGCACTCGGTACCCCCATCCAGCACTGCACGTATCAGGAATGTCCACTTTCTATTAGTGCCAAGTATTGAGTTCCAAGTTGGCACCTTTGATTGACAATTCAATTTGACCTACCTAGCTCAGAGCATGATGTCAGGCATATCTCAGAGCAATGGTTCTACTCTTATTTTGTTTTTAAAACTACAGTTACTATGGCAACTCATCATCACCTGGCAAGCCTCGTCATGGCAAGAAATGGTTGTACACACAAACCAACACAGTAATATAAATCTTAACTTTCCAATCACTCAAATTCTATTTCAACAAATAATTTGACAATACAATATCAAAAACAACCAAACTTTTATAGTGGTGATTCTTAAAAAAATGTTACATTTCAAAATTCAGAACCTGTCCTCTTACAGACAAAATTAGTGTCTCAGTGGCCTGTCCCCATTCTGTACACTGACACAGATTTATGGACATGGCGTCCTGACCACAAAGGGGTAAACGCGAGCATTCCTCGAAAGTTAATTATGCCTTTCCATTCCCCGCATGAAACAGTGTTTCTACCTCAGCTAGCATTTCTCATTGTTGACCAAATGGTCATTTTGGCCCCTTTCTTTGTTTAAACTAATTTAGCTGTTTCGTTAATCGTTAGAGTATGAGGCCACTTAGAGAGAGAGAAAAAAATTATTAATATTTCCTCATCCATGTGACAAAGGGGAAGGCAGCAGGAATAGACAACATCCATGCAGAACTAGTCCAAGAAGGGAGAGAAGCCATAATAAGTGCCCTACTAACAATCTGCAATAAGATCTGGCATACAGGGGAATGGCCAACACCATGGACTCAGTCACTCATAATAACTCTCCAGAAAAAGGCAATTTGCAGCAATGTCAGAACTATCATATGATAAGTCTTATATGCCACCCAAGCAAAGTCATGCTAAAGATCATATTAAACAGAGTGAAGCCACAGGCAGAGGAAATCATAGCTGAAGAACAGACAGGCTTCAGACCATGGCGAAGCACAACTGAACAGATTTTTAATCTGAGACTGCTATGTGAAAAGTACCTCCAGTACCAACAAGACCTTTATCATGTCTTTGTAGATTTTAAGAAGGCATTTGACAGGGTGTGGCATGCAGCCCTTTAGTCCACCATGAAGCTGTACAACATCAATGTCAACCTGATCAAAGTCATAGACAGCCTTTACAGCAAGACCACCAGTGCAGTCTGCTTCAATGGCCAAATAGGAGATTGGTTCAGGACAACAGTTGGAGTCAGACAATGCTGCTTATCTTCACCTATTATCTTCAACATCTTCCTTGAAAGAATCATGACAGATGCTCTGGAAGACCTTGAAGTAGCTGTCAGTATTGGAGGCAAAACAATAACGAAAATTTGCTTTGCTGATGACATTGATGGCCTTGCAGGAAATGAGGAGGAGCTAGCTCAATTGGTGGAAAAACTGGACAGGACAGCTACTGCTTTTGGTATGGAAATCAGTGTAGAGAATACCAAACTGGTGACCAACAACAACAGTGGCGTTGGCAATGACCTCATGATTGGTGATCAGAAACTAGAAATAGTTAATAAATTCAAGTACTTAGGAGCTATCATGACAGATGAGGGATCAAAACCAGAAATACTGTCCAGGATTGCACTGAGAATAACAGCAAAGGCAAGGCTAAGACCGTTTGGAAAGACAGAAACATCTCAGTCACCTCAAAGATCAGATGGATGTGCTCCTTGGTTGTATCTGTGCTTCTATATGCCTGTGAGTCATGGACACAGTGGAAAGGATACAAGTTACTGAAATGAGATGCTTTCGAAGGTTGCATGGCATTTCGTATAGAGATCATGTTACGAATGAGGAAATGGGAAACAGAATGAGGCAAGCCATTGGGCATATGAAGAGCTATTGGCCATTGTGAAAAAACGCGAAAGGAAATGGTATGGGCATGTCACAAGATCAACATGGCTTGCCAAGACAATCATGCAAGGTATTGTGCAAGGAGGGCAAAGTTGAGAAAGACAGGAAAAGGTGGGAGGATAACATCTCAGAGTGGTCAGGACTGAAACTGAGCAATACAGTAAGATTACAAGAGAACAGAATGGAATGGAGGAAACTGGCTGTCAGGTCATCAGTGGTGCCCCAACGGTCGACAAGACTAAGGGATAGATAGATAGATAGATAGATAGATAGATAGATAGATAGATAGATAGATAGATAGATAGATAGATAGATAGATAGATAGATAGATAGATAGATAGATAGATAGATAGATAGATAGATAGATAGATAGATAATTATGTCTTAAAATAAGCACATTTATTCCACTACATAAAATATCTCAGGAAAGGACACAGTTTTGTATAATGGCTTTAACATATTCCAGTAAATGCCCTACAGTTTTGTATAATGACGTTAACATATTCCTGTAAATGCCCTATAGTGTTATATAATGGCTTTAACATATTCCTGTAAATGCCCTACAGTTTTATATAATGGCTTTAACATATTCCTGTAAATGCCCTACAGTTTTATATAATGGCTTTAACATATTCCTGTAAATGCCCTACAGTTTTATATAATGGCTTTAACATATTCCTGTAAATGCCCTACAGTTTTATATAATGGCTTTAACATATTCCTGTAAATGCCCTACAGTTTTATATAATGGCTTTAACATATTCCTGTAAATGCCCTACAGTTTTATATAATGGCTTTAACATATTCCTGTAAATGCCCTACAGTTTTATATAATGGCTTTAACATATTCCTGTAAAAGCCCTACAGTTTTATATAATGGCTTTAACATATTCCAGGAACGCTTGCCGATTTTCCTAAAGAGATAACGGTGAACGTCTGTACAGGAGATAACATCACACTTCCCTGGGTTTTTACAACAGTGCAGCCTGAAACTGTGCTGAGCTTGGAACTCTTCAAACATACTCAAGGTAGGGCTTTCTGGAAAGATGTATCAAAAGTTAAGTTCTCAAGGTAGGGCTTTCTGGAAAGGTGTTATGTCAAATTGCAAAAGTTATCAAGTTAAGGCTTTCTGGAAAGGTTTTATGTCAAATTGCAAAAGCTATTAAGGTAAGGCTTTCTGGAAAGGTGTTATGTCAAATTGCAAAAGTTATCAATGTAAGGCTTTCTGGAAAGGTGTTATGTCAAATTGCAAAAGTCATCAAGGTAAGGCTTTCTGGAAAGGTGTTATGTCAAATTGCAAAAGTTATCAATGTAAGGCTTTCTGGAAAGGTGTTGTGTCAAAAGTTAAATTCGCGATGTAGGGCTTTCTGGAAAAGGTGTTATGTCGAATTGCAAAATTTCTCAAAAGGCTTTCTGGAAAGGTGTTGTGTCATATTGCAAAAGTTATCAAGTTAAGGCCTTCTGGAAAGGTGATGTGTCAAAAGTTAAGTTCTCAAGGTAAGACTTTCTGTAAAAGTGTTATGTCAAATTACAAAAGTTATCAAGTTAAAGCTTTCTGAAAAGGTGATGTGTCAAAAGTTAAGTTCTCAAGGTAAGAATTTCTGTAAAAGTGTTATGTCAAATTACAAAAGAGCGATTTAAGGCTTTCTGGAAAGGTGTTGTGTCAAAAGTTAAGTTCTCAAGGTAAGGCTATCTTTAAAAGTGTTATGTCCAATGGTAAAAGTTATCATGGTAAGGAAGGGCAGTTCTAACAATATGTTAATTGTCGACAATACAGGAGTGCACACCAGCAAATGTTTTCATTTATACGGATGTACAATTTATTTTCATACTCAAGTTTTAACTTCAGTTACAAATGATGCATTGTGTATGCTTGTCATATTTGTTTTTTACAATTTTTTTAAATAGATATAGGTGGGATCAATTACAATTCATTCCATTTATTATATTTCAGTGTGATAAACTCAAACACCCTTTCACACAAAAATGGATATTTGGTTCGTGCATGTGGCTGCAGGTCGCCACTCTCGATTCCAATCAAAAAACTGATGAAGATTTATCATGTACTGATAACAATTTTATTGGATTCTATTTAAAATTGATTTATCGTACATACACTAATGAATTCCACTTAAATTGCAATTTGTTGATTTCTATATAAACTGTCAAAGTAATATTGCACTGACTTAATACATAAACTGCACTTAAGCTACAGAAAATAAATTGACATATTTGTGTGATACCATGTTGAACTACAATTAATTGAAAATAACAAATATTTAAATAGAGATTTACATGTATTTCATTAATCATTTGACATAATATAGAGTGTATATGGCATGGCTTGATTTGTTTGGGGTTTTTAATGTATAAATTATGCAAAATAAATTCCACCCATATCAAATAGATAATATTATGCACATAATAAAATACATAACACAGAAATTGCTGACAATAATGATTTTATTTTTTTTATAATTTATGGTGGGATTAGAGTATTTTAGATATTAGATGTAAGGAAGATTTCTTTTCTTCTAATCAACTCATGATTATAAACAAAATGTTTTAAACATCAGGTTGTACCAACATCATAAAGAGGTGTTAAAAACATGTACACGTTTGTATTGAGTATAAAATAAATAGATAAATAATCAACTCATCGTTTATCCTGAATATCTTTACTGATATAAAGTGATCAGTTGTAGATGGAAAAGTTCATGCCATAATAAATAGTTCAAGTGATCGATTGATGTGTAGCAAGTATTGCCAAACAGTTTTGTGCAGTTAACTTACAATGTTTGTTTTAAATAAGTACTATAATATTTGTACACTATTTATTTAGAATAAGAACAGATAATATAGTCACGTGTTTAATAGTCACGTGTTTAAACAAAAGTATTAGGATATATGTACTATGTTTAACAATACCAATATACAAATATTATTATTTGCACCTTTGATTTACCTTGAGACATACAGTTCAATTCAATTCAGGTTTTGACTTGAGACATACAGTTCAATTCAATTCAGGTTTTGTCTTGAGACATACAATTCAATTCAATTCAAGTTTTGTCTTGAGACATACAGTTCAATTCAATTCAGGTTTTGTCTTGAGACATTCAGTTCAATTCAATTAAGATTTTGTCTTGAGATGTACAGTTCAATTCAATTCAGGCTTTGTCTTGAGACATACAGTTGAATTCATTTCAGGTTTTGTCTTGAGACATACAGTTCAATTCAATTCAGGTTTTGTCTTGAGACAAACAGTTCAATTCAGGTTTTGTCTTGAGATATACAGTTCAATTCAATTCAAGTTTTGTCTTGAGATGTACAGTTCAATTCAGTTCAGGTTTTGTCTTGAGATGTACAGTTCAATTCAATTCAAGTTTTGTCTTGAGATGTACAGTTCAATTCAGTTCAGGTTTTGTCTTGAGATGTACAGTTCAATTCAATTCAGGTTTTATCTTGAGACATACAGTTCAATTCAATTAAGATTTTGTCTTGAGATGTACAGTTGAATTCAATTCAGGCTTTGTCTTGAGACATACAGTTGAATTCATTTCAGGTTTTGTCGTGAGAGATACAGTTCAATTCAATTCAGGTTTTGTCTTGAGACAAACAGTTCAATTCAGGTTTTATCTTGAGATGTACAGTTCAATTCATTTCGGGTTTTGTCTTGAGACCTACAGTTCAATTCAATTCAGGTTTGTCTTGAGACATACAGTTCAATACAATTCAGGTTTTGTCTTGAGACATACAGTTCAATTCAATTCAGTTCAATACAAGAAAAACTCAATGTGTAATAATTATTGAGATTGGAATCTGTGTTAAAATTAATTTCATGTTCTGAATAAAGAAGGTACTGAGTTACTAAAGAAGCTAGGGTAAGAAGTAATGAAATAATATTTATTAAAGTATAATACACTTAAGGGAGACTTTATTGAGCTCCTTTCAGTGATTTTTGAAATCACTTTTGCTTCTTTAATTTTATGTAGCGCATCTATGATAATACTTGTTACATTTGTGATGTTCTAGAAACAAACATATGGTTTTACAATGCTTTGATGTATAAGTACTTTTGTGTTTTGGGGTGCATTTACAGTATACATTTGCTCAAACAAGCAGGTTGAAATAGATTCTGTCTGAGAACTCAGAAAGAAAAAAACTCGAAGTATAAATGTTGCTTGAAGCCATAATACAATGATGAGAATCTTAATTTGTTATTAATAATAATATTATAAAAATTATAATTCTCCAGCAAACACCACGCGTCTCTCTCACTTGGCCGATAGGCGGGCCCTGTAAACGTTTTCTTTCTAACACAACATTATAAACAAACATTTACCGTCACACAATCTTTTATTACTAAAGGAGAAGATAAATCAGTCGTTTAATCCTATCCACCCACGTTCTCCTCCGACATAAGATGTAAGAAGGTCAATAAATGTAACAATAAATGTAGGCAGTAATGCATTCTAAACTTAATAAAATGTCTCGCAAACCAATAAAAGATTATGTATAACGTAAAAAGTAATTACTTTTTATTTTATAAATTCTTAACAATTCTGTGAAACTGTTAGTACAAGGAGAAATCTATAGAAGATGAAAACTCTTTTTCTCTAATATATTTAATATTGATTATTTATTAAAAATATATGAAGCTACAAGTGAATTAAAGTTGTCAGAATTTGCATTATACTTGTGGGATAAAATAAAATTTTATATATTAATAATATTGTTTAATTTTTATTTTTTAATTAATCAAGGTAATGATACTTATAAATTACTGAAAGTACATTGTATTCAATCTCTATAAATTTTAATATTTTGGTTACATATGTTATCTTAATACTTTACAAAGTACACAGTTTAACCTAATTATGAAATAAAAGTTATATTTAAACAAAACTTACTGTCAACATTGCCTGACAAGTTATAAACATCATCATACATGCAATCTTCAGACTCCATTGCAGTGCAGGCCTGATCTACTATCTCAGTACTAACCGAAATTTAAATTTAAAATGCAATTATGGAAATAATCTAACTCAATAATGATACTTGTGACCATACACGGTATTAGATGAATGACCTGTGCAAAATAAGAATGTAAGCTAATCAGTGCCGTCTTAACGCATGCGCATTCTGGGCAGTTGCTCGGAGGCCCATGCTAATCTGTGTAGGCTGTGACTTGCTGGCAATTTTTATTCCTGTGAGAGGTTGTGTCGGCAGGGGCCCAGTGAACTGCTTTGCCCGTCGGCCTATAAAATGCTGTTAAGATAGCCCTGAAGCTAATAACAGTGAACATGATTAGTTATACAATACATGTAAAATACATTTTACTTTCTGCTATAGTTCTCTTATGATTTTGTAATTTATAATTTATAATATATATTTTATTATATATTTCAATATTTAGTTTTGGTCAACTGCACCGTTGATGATTATATTTAGGAATAATACCGTAGAACTTAAGAACCATAACTCGTACAGAAATGATACAAATATCACTAATCTCTACAATCACCCTCTTATACTCATGGGTATAATTAAAGGTTTTTTCAGACTTCTGTTCTTAAGAACATAGAAAGCATAAATTAAGAAAAAAATTATAAATATTCGTTATTTATTTTAAATAACCGACTTTCATGAATATGGAATATTACAGTGGTTTTTCTTTCTAAACTCACTAAATTATTTCACTGTTACCTGAAAGCGGTAAAATGTACACATTTATTTTTTATCTATTTTACATGGCTTTATAATTACCGATTTTCATTGTAGTGATACATATAAACTTAATAAAGTGATTACTGATTATCAATAAAACATCAAATACAACACAGTTTATAACAAATATAACTAACAGAAAAGCTGAACAATGCATTAAAATTTTATCTTACCCCTAAGAGACTTAAACAGGATGATGAAGGTGTTAACAAACAAAGATTTGATTCGTTTTGTAAGCACGAAATTCTGCGACTCGAGTTTACTAAAATAACTAATCTTGCCAGAGGGCTGACGCTATTGATGTCACGGCTAATGCCTTGCATTCTGGAACTTTCTCGAACGTGTCAGATCGATAGTATATATACTGTGTCTGCGCCTTGACGCTTTACTACATACCATTACTATGTCCCGAGGTTTCTGGTTTGTTCGGTAAGGGCTAAAAGGTATGTCTGGAGTAGTTATAAGTTTATGTAAAACCAAACTCTTGCTGATAGAATATTCATATAATTTTACCATAACTTATTTATTAAGTATTGCAGATTCATTTTGTATTTTTCACATCGTCTTGATGACGAGAATAATTGAAAACACAATTTTCTATAATGTTTAAGTCTATAAAGTTAATTAGGCAATTGCATATCTTTGTTTGATAATTGTAATTGAATATAGAGGTATCTGTTAACGTTATGAGGAAGACAATAACAGAATAGATTTAAGAAACGTTGTTAGGAGAAAGCGGATACATGCATTTGTCTATTCTGTAGTGCTTCAAACCAGTTCCAATTATAAGTTTCGAGTTCCGAATTTTGAAGTTATGAGTTCCGAATTCCAAGTTCACGTTGGCAAGTTGCAGTTGGCAGTTGACTTACAGTTGTGAGTTGTGACCACTCAGCTGTGACCAGTGAATTATGTTGCCAAGTTGGAGGTGACAAAGTTTTAACTACCATTGGTTTGGAACCAATCTATCAAAGTCTATGTTGGAAGCTGCAGCATTCGTGATCTGATGTCTGTACTTCCATAGCCTTCCAGTTTTAACGAGGGGAGAACAGCATAGGACGCCGCTGGTGTAACCAGTCATTTATCTGTGACTCCTGAAGTATCCCAGGATGAGATAATTGTGACTGTGTACTGAACTTGAGACAGTGAGGAACTCACAAGTCATATTTGTGGTTTGGTCATTCTATGCATTGATAACTGAGTAGCTTTCTATCTGCACCTGTATTCACTATGCACCTGGCAGCTTCAGGGATGCCTAGGTGTAGAGCTTTGATTAGTATAGTGGAGTGCCAAGTTGTGTCGAAGGCTTGAGTAATGTCAATAAATATGGCTAGGAAGTGTTTATTTGCTATTCTGTCTAACATTATGTTGTCTATTAGTCTGTTAGTAGCGTCTGTTGTTGACCGTTTAGTTATAAAACCGTGTTGTGAAGGAGACAGTAGTTTGTTTATTTCTAAGTGGTATGTGATTCTTTTGTTTATTATAGTTTCTAAAATTTTTGCTAGAGTGGGGAGGAGTGAGATTGGTCTGTAGGAGGATGTCAGTGTTGGATCCTTTTTGGGTTTTGGGATAGGGATAATGGCGGCGTGTTTCCATTGTTTGGGGGGGGGGGGATGTCTCCTGTATCTAGTATGGCGTTGTATAGCTCTGTTATGTTTGCAATGAATTTTTCTGGAAGTCTGCGTAAAATTTGGTAAGGGATTTTGTCTGGCCCGGGTGCTGTGTTTTGTTTGTTTTTAATTGTATGTGTTACTTCTAGTGTTGTTATTGGGGAATTAATTGGATTGTTGTTTGAGTTTGTTTGCTGTGGTGGTTTTCTAGTTTTGCTAGTTTGTCTATCAGAAAATGCACTGAGAGCATGCAAGAAAATGGTCCTGTACACTCTCATCCTTGCTTGAACGCAGGCCGTAACCCTCTCGATTGCAAATCAAGATAGGTCATTGGTCTTTGCATGAACGCGAGTATCACTTGTCCCATTTGAAATCGAGGGAGGTAATCAGTCTCTACATAAACTTGAATTTGTTTTTAAAGTCCACACTGAGTCAAGACTGGTATAATATAATTTGCAATTCTATTCTATCACAAAACATAGTATTAAAGAGTGAAATATTTAAAACATGTCAATTACTTACTCATATAATCTCAGAAATAACTTCCTTTAACAGCACGCATTTCTGTAGATGAAATGTTACAACTTCTTTCGTGAGTGAGATTTCCTACTATTAAGAAAGCGAAAGACTAACATTAGACTACACATTAGTATTTAAATAAAAGTCTTTGTGTTCATTAATGTGAAAGACTTCACATCTGTATTTTACATCAGTGAGAGTCTCCATTTTCTTATGTAACATTGTTGGCACCTCCCATAAATACAGATATCTATGACAGGAAAACAATTCAGGTCGTCACTTCCGGTAGCTCGTACAAGCCCCCCAGGGTGAGTCCCTCACAGATAAGACATATAGATAAAGAGAGACAACTAAGACAAAGACAGACGTTAGACAGACGTGATGATTACACTTATAAATGTCATACTAGATGAAAAGGATAATGAAATCGACATAACATTAGATGAAAATTTAACAGAAACGTTCTATAACAATCAAAGAAAATTAAAAAAAGAACAATTATTAAAAATGAATGTAATGACAGGTTACAAAAGTGACCCCTAATCTAATTCAGAGAATCAACAGCCTCCTTAAGTTTATCTAGATTGAAAGTTTTTGAATTTATCAGTTCTTTCTAAAATTTCTCCTCAAAAGAATTGTGATTTCCCTATAGAGATTTTGTGCACAGCATTTTCAATGCTTGATTACTCAACTATTAGTCTCAAGCGATGATTCAACACAAAATTCTTCACAGCAACGGCACAGTTGTCCAACGCTAGCTCCGCATTCGCCCTGTCTCACATACACACACCGTCTTGAAGCCAATACTTGTACTTCGACTAAATCAGGTAGACAGGCATATGACTGATTCTGAAATTCAATAATGCAGTCAGAGAAACTGCTTACTACAATTTAAAGTATTCAAGTGTCAATGGCTATCAATATTCTCTGAGCACATTGACACTAAACTGAAAGGAAAGATGTGAATTAATGATATATAAATATCTACAAAATATTCTATTATTTTTACACAAAGCTTAAACCAAGACTTAAAAATCAGTCACACATACCTTCCACGGTCTTCAAAACCCAAGAATCAAAGGTAATCTGGTTGGAGTACAATGAATTCTTCCCTTAGAATATTAGTACTCAGTGGAGTCTTTCTAGACTTTATATCCAAACAGTTTTTCTTCAAAATACCAGACCAAAATTCTGGGACTGCCTCTTCTCATCGGAGCAAGGTTTGTTCTAAGCAAAGTGATGATGACTCATTAGATCTCGGTATATAAAGGTTTTTCCATCCTAAAAAGTGTTTCCTTGAAGTTACCTATTCTATGCCTATGCTGATTTATGATGACACAAGAATCTCCGATTTCTAACTCGTGAATCTCCAATTTCTAACGTGTGCGTGCTTTTATTGGCCTTTCCTTTGGTCCAGATAATATTATTCCCTTTCCTCTCCTCTAACTTCATAGATTTGTGTTCCAACAAACATCCCGTTAGGTCTTGGGATGGTTTGGATAACTACGTCAAACGTGTGTTTGTACTAGGCTTTCCTGTACACCTTGTGTATTTAGGTTTTATTCGTTTTCGTTACTTTTATTTTTAAAATGTTTATTGGCGTGATGCCAGGCAAAGTTTATGCCTTCCTCTGACAAACATAGCTTTACGATCAGTGAGCCACACACTTTTATTCTGTGCTCCAAGATTAATACCATCGAGTTAGGAGTTGAGTATTGAACATTTTGTGGGCGTTTTCCAAATCAATTTTTCTTTCTAAAGCGTTTTGAAGTGTATCTGTCTTGTCCATGCATTGTATAGCCTTTAAGTATATAAATTTGTTTTTGCATGCAGTGAATAGCGATTCAGAATATACATTTGTTTATCCATGAAATAACTAGACAGCCTATGCATATATTTATCCACGCAGTATTTAGCCAAGTAGTCTATACATTTACATTTAATTGCTCAAGCAGTATCCAGCTACTTGGTCTATGCATATATTTTTTACCACGCGTGTCTGGCCACTTAGCCTATAGACATATATTTGATGTGCATTGACTACCGTACATTTATATGTCCATGCAGTCTAGTCACGTAGTCTATACATTTATTTGCCCTTCCAGTCTAGTCACATAATCTATAGCTATACATTTATTTGCCCATGCAGTCTAGTCACGTAGTCTATACATTTATTTGCCCATGCATTAACAGTCACTTAGTCTGTACAGAGTTCTAAACGAGTCTGGCAATGATGTCAGGCTACGTAGCCAAACACGACGTGGTCAAAAATATATGTATACGTCATTTTATTCTTTATTTTTCAACAGCAGCAAAGTGTTGACAGTTTTTATGATGTAATCACATCGTCATCTACAATTAGAATTAAAGTAAGAGTAGTCCATTATTATCAAGCCGAGTAATTAGTTATTCTGTCAGTATTTATTCTACAATGTTACCTTTTTATGTTTAGTTCTGGATTATATAAGACCTAGAGACACGTCATATCATATTTCATATTTCATATTTCCTGTACAGATCAGCCAAAGGCACTCGTGGCCGCGTTCAACCCTTCAACGCCATCTCCGTCTCCTGAAGAAAGAACAGTTGAGTTCTGTCTGAATTCCGACATCCATTTATCGCCCGCTAATCTCTCAGATGCAGGAGATTACCAGGTCATCATGTCCCTGGAAGAAAAATCTTACTCGTATCATGCAAAAGTACGAGTGTCAGGTAACAGTGTCGTCGTACTGTTTGCTTGGTTCATTTCTATACTCCTAGTGTCCGCTTTAGCAGCTAGCCCCATGAACGCAGTCATTTAACACGGACAAGGACGTTGTGTTCAGTTTGCTTGGTTTATTTCTTCACTTGTGTCCGCATCTCGTGCACTTTCGGATTGCTCTATGAATGCAATTAATCCAGTCAAGGACGTCAGAACATGACAAAAATCTCAATATAAAAGGCATTGTACATTTCTACATTGGATCTATTAAGTTAAGATATTATAAGTGGGAACGTTTAAATTACTATATGCCTAATACGTAAGAAGTGTAACATTTGTGTCCATGTTCTACACAGTAACACTATTTTGACACATTACCTACACAATTCGATCATATACTGATCGCATCACTGACATAATAATAGTAATATACTTGTTCATTACTGATACGCTGCTAATATTTACACTGACGCATTACTGATATACCAACATAAGTCAGATTTGTAAAATAGTAAGAATTATTCATGAAAAACTAAATTTTGACAATCAACTTCTAATTAATGGCTGTCGCACCTGTGATTAAGAAAATCCTGACATATATATATAAATATACACACGTATATACGGTTAGAACTTCTTTTGTCCTGTAAATCTTTAACTGTAATTGTCCATTAAACAACGCTTATAGTGAACGATCGATAAAATACAGACACAAAACAAATATGAATTATTTTTGATGACCTGAGCTTCAGATCTTGATTAGTCGAAAATAATATTCGTATCAATTTATTTGCCTCGCAGATCAACATAACAGGCACACACAAAAATATGAATAAATTTCTTACAATTTCTTACGTGTCCGTAGAGTAAAACATATTTATCATGTTAGTGACCAGGGAGAGTTAAGTTAAATATACATCGCCAATTTATTACAATTTAAAGACATCATCTATTTATATCCAATACTTTTTCGTTCACAGCAAAGGTCAAGTCAGTACTCGTATAACAAAAATCAATAGATTATTACAATTTATTGACTTGACCTACTTGCATGTCACTATTACTATTTCCATCTGCAGTTAAGGTCAGTTCAGTTTTCATGTCACAGAAATTGTCTTGGCACTTTGTGTGCAGAGGCTCCAGTGACAACAGAGGGCGGGTTTTATGCAAAAATTTCTGACAACATCTTCGACCCAGATACCCAGAAATGGCAGTTACGGCTGGAATGCGGCGCATTTCAGAGTTTGGGGCACCCCCCAGTGTCCGTCGTATGGAAGGTGAGGTCTGAAAGAATTAAGTGACTTGATTTAAAACAGTGGAGAATTACCTGAATAATAGGAGTTAAAATAAATCAAGTAGAACTGATTATTAAAAATAGCTCTAAGAGAACTAAGTGACACGAGTTAAAGTACCTCAAAAAGAACTGAAAAATTCAAATAATGAATAATTAATTGAATGACATGATTTAAAATAGTGAAACATTAACTGAGTACATCCATTTAAAATCGTTTACTCTCTAAAATCGTTTTCTTTTAAAGATTCGCATGAAATAATCGCGCTATACACACGTTTTATTTTGTATTTTTAGAAATTACATATGAGAATAACAGCTTCAACAGTGTATGCATCTTCCTTCTCTTTAAACGACATCTTAAATATTATACGCTATTAAAAAAGACTGGCATCTTAAATAATGTATGCGAAACTGACATATTAAAATACTATATGTGAAACTCTCTCTAATGGTGGAGGTGGTTGCTAGTCCCGCCCAGTGTCAGGATTAAGAAGTGAATGTTGAAGATTCTCTAAATATTAATCTTTTTGAATTAAAGTATAGCACTTCAACAGGAGAATTTACCTTCCTAAATATTACCTGCCTTCAAGTAGCTTGGACCCAAACTTTGGCAAGTAAAGGTAACCTTTAGGGAATTAACTATAGGAAGATAAATAATTCTCACACTTGAGAATACCGTGATTACTCTTCATTCAACATTCTCTTCATACACCGTGATCCTAAACTCTTTGTAAATAAATTAGCTCCCTTAGGAAATTACCGTGCTTAAACCAAACAATACTCACACAAGAGAATATATAAGTACACATTAATAAATAAATAAATAAATGGCCAATTCAGTGGTTATCTCCTAACAATGTAGCACAAAATCGGACCGACAACAAAAATGACAAATTCAGAATTTCAGTTTCAGTTACAAAATGTTAAACAGTTACAACATAGGTCGTCCATCAAATCCAGTTGTATAGAATTTGACAGAGCTTCCACACAAAAAAACAATTAAGCAGAAGTCCCAGAAAGTTTCTTCTAGGATAATTTCTCGCAGCGGCGTAGATTGTCACAGTTCCAACTGGTACTCTAGTTCTGCCCCAGACCAAACCCTAGGCTCTAGTCGTGGCGGAACAGTTCCGTTTGGACTTAGCAAGTCAGCAGGTTGATAATTGGCGTGGTAATTCACAGGCTGAAGACCACTTCCGGGACTTCCTGCCATCCGAACTCAACTCCATGTAACAGGTAAAAGCTGGTCCCAAAAGTAGCTTTTGGTGGGACAGGTAAAAAAATGGAGATCCCGCAAGCTGCTTCCTCTACACCAGGTAAAAATGGACTCCCGCTAGCAACTTCCGTTTAAACAGGTAAAAGAGGAATCCCGCAGGCAGCTTCCTGTATATCAGATAATAAAGGAGTCCCGCAAGTAACTTCGTGCAACAACTACAAAAAGGAGTCCGCAAGCAACATCCGGTGTACAACTGAAAAAGGAGTCCTGCTAGCTGCTTCCGGTATACAACTGAAAGAGGAGTCCCGCAAGTAACTTCGTGTAACAACTACAAAAAGGAGACTCCCAAGGAAGCTTCCGATAAAAGTATGAAGTTAGCACTGTTTTGGTTGACCACAATCGTTTCCGGAAGTGCGGCAGAAACTTGAACGTGCGGGTCGTTAGCTGCTAGTCAGCTTTGACACACCCCAGCTGTACACTGCTCCAGCCGCAAAATCACCGGAAGGATAACTCTTACTCACACACCCACTTATACTGCCTTCAACTCTCGTTCACAACCATTATGCTCACACATCAAAACAATAAACAAATTGAGCACAACTACATATGCAAAGAATTACCACAACGGAAAATATATTTAGAATAATGGACTCATACATCTAAAGAAAATAAATGCATAAAAGTATTAATTTCTAGTACAAATGTTAGGGGTGAGTTATTATTGTTACAATTTGTATGTTCCTTCTTATCAGAGTGTCATCTTAATTTTTATGCGCATTTTTCTTGTTATAATGACATTTTAAATATTATGTATGCTCACTTTTATAGAATGACGTCTTAAATGTTAAAGAATATTTCAGCATGCTCTTTATTATTGTGATTTTACGTTTCATACTGTTTGTTTATAGGTTTCTTCTTTAAATTTTTGTAAATGCATTTCCTTGACTTTTGATTGCAAGTTCCCACTCATTAAGTACTTTAAGTACATTGAGTATGCGTGTTTCCACCTACTTCTGTATGTTTTCCCTTGATTTTGTATCGATGTTCTCACTTATTATGTACTTTCAATGGTTTTTGCATGCGTGTTTCCACTTATTTTTTGTATGCGTGTTCCTTCAGATATTGGTGTGTAAGTTCATTCTGATTTCTTTTTATTTTTTGTAGACGTGTTCTTTTGTTGTATATATGTTTAATTTTTATACATGATTTTCTATTACTTATTTCTTACTATCAAGTGTAGATGCTCATTGTAGTACTGAGTGCATATTCCGTCATGCTTGGTTTGTCATATATTTGCAATGCAAGAGCCCTTGTTCGTTCATATACGTTTGTACACACCAGTATTTTTTATTTATATGTCATGATATATCATCCGGGAAGTATTTATTTTATATAATACAGTGCACGAGTTCCTTCAGTAGTTCGTTTATACAAGTTCGTTCATGCATGTCATGCTCTTTGGTTTTAATGCAAGTATTCTCATAACATATTCATTATTTATATATAACATTTTTGTTTATCTAATTCTCTCAAATTGCCCTACACATGTATCAGTTTTTGACTCTAAATTAGTTTTAATGCACGCTTATTCGAATTTGTTGGTGCTTGGTGCTTTGTACACGTGACAAATATGTCTTTTATTCCTTGATTAAAAGAAAAGTCCTCCAAGTGTGACCTTTCAATTCATTTTCATTAGAACTAATGATTACTCGAATTTAATATATAGCCATTACAAGAATATGCATTTAAAAATAGCAACAGTATCGTTTGCGCAGTTCGCCAACATACTAAGCTTTGTAGGACACTTAATGACTAACTTCTAAATAAAAAAATTTCAACAGACCCCATCTGGTCAAACAGTTTCAAGTACATCATCGTACAACAACAGCATCTTCTACCTGACACTGCCAGACCCCATAGAAGAGGGCGTGTATTCGTGTCTACTGGATGAAACTTCTCTCGCTATAACTTGCATGCCCAATGACGAATCCCTCTTGAAGACAGGCGTCACGGTCAATGTCGGGACGACCTCTCGCCTCTCCCTTCTGGAGGGGAATTTAGAATCGTTAAAAGGTGAGACGCAAAGCCTCAGCAGTCGCGTGATATTTTTGTTAAAGTCTGTGAATGACTCAAAGTCTGAAATCGAGCGAATGTCAAATGCCGTCAACGTCCTTGAGAACGAAGAACTAGTAAATTTCACTAGCCGGTGGAATGGTATAGAGACTTTGGTTGAAGACCTTAAGGCCCAAAATAAACAGTTAACGGATCACGTGAGCAAGCTTCATAACGTAAAGGTAAACACGACTGTAGAGGATGAATTAGTGGACAGAGTTCTTAACCTTGAAAATCGAAACGAACAGTTGACGGGCGAGATGAGCAAGCTGTGGAAGGACAAACAAAACCTGACAAACGCGGTTCTTGATATTCAGTCCAAAATTAACCAACTGACAATCGAGGTAAACAAACTCTACAACGCAAAGGTCAACACAACAGTCGTGACAAATTTGATGAAAACGGTTTCATATCTTCAGACCCAAAATAGCCAACTGACAAGGGAGGTAAACACACTCTCCAACGAAAAGGTCAACACAACAGTCGTGACAAATTTGATGAAAACGGTTTCAGATCTTCAGACCCAAAATAGCCAACTGACAAGGGAGGTAAACAAACTCTCCAACGAAAAGGTCAACACAACAGTCGTGACAAATTTGATGAAAACGGTTTCAGATCTTCAGACCCAAAATAGCCAACTGACAAGGGAGGTAAACACACTCTCCAACGAAAAGGTCAACACAACAGTCGTGACAAATTTGATGAAAACGGTTTCAGATCTTCAGACCCAAAATAGCCAATTGACAAGGGAGGTAAACAAACTCTCCAACGAAAAGGTCAACACAACAGTCGTGACAAATTTGTTGAAAACGGTTTCATATCTTCTGACCCAAAATAGCCAACTGACAAGGGAGGTAAACAAACTCTCCAACGAAAAGGTCAACACAACAGTCGTGACAAATTTGATGAAAACGGTTTCAGATCTTCAGACCCAAAATAGCCAACTGACAAGGGAGGTAAACACACTCTCCAACGAAAAGGTCAACACAACAGTCGTGACAAATTTGATGAAAATGGTTTCAGATCTTCAGACCCAAAATAGCCAACTGACAAGGGGGGTAAACAAACTCTCCAACGAAAAAGTCAACACAACAGTCGTGACAAATTTGTTGAAAACGGTTTCAGATCTTCAGACCAAAAATAGACAACTGACAGTTGAGGTGGACACACTCAAGGTAGAAAAGGAAAACTTGAAGGGCACGATGCGCAGCATTCAGACACAGCAGACAAAGACCACCAGCCATCTTGAAAAAGTAGGTTAGTACGAACAATTTTTATTATTGTCTTATTAATGTTTGACCAATGTCTACCAATGTCCTATTATATTTTACCTAATCCTGTTAATGTCATTTTAATGTTTTATAATATTTATTAATGCCATATTAATTTTTACTGATGTATATTAATTCTTATTAAAGTGTTACTAATATGTAAATGTGACGCCAACGCCACCTAGTTAATGGTTTAATTATTATTAATTAAATAATCATCCATAACGAATTACAAGTGATGAAATCTTAATTTATGTTATTAATAATTCTCCAGAAGACATCACTAGTTTCTCTCAATTGGCGGATACGCGGGCTCTGTAAATATTTAACGTCACATAATATTTCCGTAGGTGGAAAATCCATCTTTTAATTTATATTTAGCGAGCCCCCACCTTCTTTGCAAGCATAAGATTATCAATATGTGTAAGAAGGTCAATAAATTGAACAAAAATTTATTAAATCAACAAACAAATATACATATAATAAATACAATGAAAAAGATTACCTGACATCAATAGTTTCACGAAACCATGTTCGAATAATTTTAATACCTATATAGTCTTATATCCTAAAACAGAATTCAACAGATTAGTGTCAATACAAATTACAGGATAGTTTTTATCAAAGAACTGAAATGGGGGTATTAGAGATAATTGTTTATAGTTTCTATGTAACCTTGTCTAGGCAAAACTGCAATAGTCTTTTCACTTGCTTTTCATAACGAAGTCACAAGTTTAGTGTTCACGTTGTTACTGTCAATTCCATTTGCTTCACTCTCACATTGTAGAGCACTGATTAGCAACTATTCTCTCGAGGCTGTCTGGTGCTCTGCTGTACTAGCTCCCTCAAGCAGAACAATTGTATAAATTTCCAGTAACTTCCTTGTACCAGAAATTCCACAATATAGTCAGCATATGTCTTGCCACCATACATCAGTGGAGTGCAGTGTATTCCTTACACTTATACACTGTGGTAGATACTTCTTGCATCTACAATGGTCATAGAGGTTTATAAATCAGTAAACCAGGAGGTTCAAGTAAAACAGAAGACTGTTTTTCCCCTGTAAAATATAATCACGGAACAAACCCTATGTTTCCAGTTTATTCAACTTTAAATCCATTCTATCTTACATTTAAGTCTCACATTACATTATATTTACAGTTTCCTGCAACAGTATTTATTAGCCTAATACTCACACACAGCATAATAAATACAGCATATAAATTTTATGTGTGCCTTCACAAAAACAATGTCATGTGTTTAGAATAATATATATGAGAAGTAATAGTCTAGTCATATAATACATCTTTATGTAAAACGCAAGTATAACATATCATTAGCAAAGTGCACAAAATATTTCTAAATCCTTTCTCTCCAAACCGATCAATTAACTCACCATTAAGCTAATGGCCACTTTTCATGACTGGACTTCTTGCAACACCAAATTCAAAGTGATTAGACAATAGAATTCTTTACAGCAGGTATTTTTTTTTATCTCAGCCCATTGGCTGGTCTCGTACTCATAAATCTTAACCATTTAATAATATAAAATACTCAACCAGTTGGAACTGGTTGCAATTGCATCAGCAAGTTCTAGCATATTCTCAACTCGAGTTGTTTACTCCATCTCTGACATTTACAAAGTACCGTCATGAGGAGTGGCCAAGGTCGAGTCACTTCAACAATTTAGCAATTTATATAACAAATAAGTCTAGAAATAGTGATGGGAAAATTTACTCCACCACAGTATTGTCTTATTAATGTTTACTAATTAATGTTTTACCGTTTATATCTTATTTATGTTTTACATATGATTTATAACGCTCTGTAATGTTTTACTAATGCCTATTAATGTTTGGTAATGTTTTATCATTAATATATTATGATTGTTTTATATATGATATAAATACACTGTATAATTTTTAATTTGCATGTGTTGCTATTGGATAAATCATTTTAGGAAATGTCTTTTGACAGAAAAAGACATTTTATCGAGATTTTAATTAAAATAATTCTGGGCAACCATTTTTCTAACCTTATATACTGCCCTTATAAAAATATATAATAAGAAGAAACAAAATAATGCATTTAAATTTATTTTTAATGTGCATGTGTGTGCAGTTGGAGATTGGGTTTGGAAAGATAATAAGCTGTATTTGAATTATAATGATTATATAATTGTGACCCGGCACACTACTTACTTAATAAACTGATTATTATTATTATTAATTAATCTTTCATAACTAATTTCAAGTGATGAGAGTATTAATTTTATTTTACTAATGATCCTCCAACAGACACCACTCGTCTCTCACTTGGCGGATGTTTGGTGTTGTAAACGTTTTCTCTATTCCACACCATAAGTCAACATTTACAGTCACACGTTTCCGTGAGTGGAAAACTTCTTACTAAAGGAGAAGACAAATCCGTGACTTTTAATCTGTATTTAGCGAGACCATACCCACTTTCTTCTCTAATATAAGATTATCATCAATATGTGTAAGAACCACATATTTATTAAAAGAAAAATCAAATATACATGTGACAATTACAATGAGATATATAACTTGACATCAATATTCCATGAACCCATGTTTGGATAATTATAGTGTACACAGTCTCTACTACATATATAATAAAATTACAGTTCAACAATAGTCACTACAAATCGCAAGTTAGTCCTATCAGAGAATGGAAATGAACTTATTAGAGTTAAATGTTTACATTTACCTGACCTGGATTAAGCACTTCTTGACAGTCTTGCACTTGTTTTTGCAACAATGTCACAGTGTCAGTTCCCATTTCCTTTGCAACAATGTCACAATGTCAAATGTCCAGCTCAGCTCCTGTTCCAGCCACTGGAAACTCTGACACACTGCTATATTCTCCAATGTCTCCTACTCTGTCACTCCTTCATGTAGGACAGGATTTCAGCAATTCTGGTAACTTCACTGCACCAGAATTCTCAAGAATGTACCCAGCTTATTTTGCTTTGAATCAACAATAGTGCACACTTTACTCCTTTACACTTACACAACTGCAACACACTCTGCAAGTTCCCCGTGCTTCCCTTAGCAATTCATAAAACGATTTAATTTTAAAATAGGGAGGGACAAATTTACTCTGTCACAATAATAATATGTAATTTATTAACTTATACATCAACATATATTTAATCCTTGAATATCTTATCCTGCTTCGATTTGCACGTGCATATGTATGTATATATGTGAGTGTGAGAGAGAGTAAGAATTTTGATTTATTTTACTAAATGACATTTATTAATTGAAGAGCAACGAAGATATTTTTGTGCTGTTACTATAAATTGTTTAACTCTGTTAGAAGTATCTTACTGTCATTTTATTAGTTTTATTTACGTTACTCTCATTGTCACTAGTTTACGTTACTGTAACGATGGTTACTAATATATCTGTTAGCATTGTTTGTTGCTGCAAATTATCTATAGAAACGTTTTCATGCCGATATATCAATGTCATTGGTGTTCAAATGCATTTATACATTTTTGCAATTAAATGTTTTTATAATATTTAAAATTTATAATTTGACAGGGTCAACCTTTGTAATCTGGGGGCGCAGCGACTGTCCAAGTCAAACTGTTACAGAGTACTCTGGTGAGTGAAATTTTAAGAGATGAATTAAAGTGAGCATTTATATAATGCGTCAAGATTTGACAGATACTGTAACAGGTGAAATAAGTCGGTATATATATCATACGTCAGGATTTGCCAGATATTGTAAAAGGTGAAATAAGTGGACATTTATATAATACGTCAAGATTTGACGAATTGGAAGAGGTGAAATAAGAGGGCATTTATATAATACGTAACGATTAGACAGATACTGTAAGAGGTGAAATAAGTGGACATTTATATCATACGTCACGATTTGACAGATACTGTAAGAGGTGAAATAAGTGGACATTTATAAAATACGTCAGGATTTGACACATACTGTAAGAGATGAAACAAGTGGACATTAATAGAATACGTCTGGATTTGACAGATATTGTAAAAGTTGAAATAAGTGGACATTTATATCATACGTCACGATTTGACACATACTGTAAGAGATGAAATAAGTGGACATTTATATCATACGTCACGATTTGACACATACTGTAAGAGATGAAATAAGTGAACATTATATCATATGTCACGATTTGACAGATACTACTATCGTCGACAGGTAATTAACTGTCAGAAATGTAGAAATCGTGACATACAAATAATACATTGTCTGTGTTATATACTGTAATTTCAGGGACATCCATATAACTGGATTTTATAATAATAATAATAATTTTATTTGGTATTGAATTAATATATTGTAATTGCTGGTTTATGAACCTCTGGATAGTGTGTAGCAATCATACAGCTAATGGAAAACATATTTTATTTTAAATAATAATTTTTTAAAATATTTAATTAATTATAATTCCATATCTACACTATAATCAAACTTATAAAAATGTTAGAAGTTCATATGTCAGCTTATGTTGTCCTGAAACTGTGTTCAAAATTCTGTGCAGATATCTTTGTTTTTTTTAGATATCCTGCAAAAACCGATATTAACGATTGGTTTTCAGTTAATTTTTAACCGTACATAAGAACAGATTTTACTGATATTCCTTACTATAAACTGCTAAATGATGTTTAATAAGTCCCAGCCTGGTATGGAAACCACTCCTGCTCAGCCTGGCTCTCATCCTGTTGAAGTCTCTGTTGCCTTTTCTTAATTCTGGCCTCATGGGATTCCTGCAAAGCCTGGCACTCAGCCTGTTGAAGCCTGTGCTGTCTTTTCTTAATTCTGGCTTTGGGGAGGCCTGTTAAGCCTGGTACTCAGCAGTTTTAATCCGCAGAACATCCTTTTGCTCAAAACTCTGCCTCGCAAAAGGCCCAAATTCAAATTGCAGCGCCCGCAACACAAACGCAAAAGTTAGAGCACCATCATTGTACACTCCAACAGCAAGTGAGACAGCGGTATTGACAGTCAAAGTCCAAGGTTCTTCTTTTTTGGTGCAAATTTCCATATTAAATTGTTTGTTGATTCGTTAGAATTTTGCGTGTATCCTTTGAGTCACCCCTGAAACAAATCAGGCAGTGCTAAATCAAATCTCGTTCTTGCTAAAAGCTCGTTTTACAGTTGTCATCACTGCCTTTGGAAGATTATTTTTATGAACAATTTTTTTTTTCACTGCCTTTTTATATGGGAAATATTCTGAACGAAGGTTATGCATAGGTTTATCATAAGTGGAATGTGAAAATAGATGGCCAAACATGTTCTTTCATTTTGTTGAGGTTGATTTTATTACTTCTTATAATACTGCCATATAAACGCTGTATTTAATCTATTTGTTTGTTAGTCTGCTCTTACAATGTAGTGATTTACCATCTGAGAGGGTTTTCCTTTCATACTTCATTTTAGATTTTTGAGACGACACTCCATGCGCTTTTGAATGTGCCCTACACACTCTAAATTATGAACTTGTACTTCTCCATAGGGCTTACATTCGACTACATTTTTGTAAGCGTTTGTGTCACCATAGGGTTTACATTCTGCTACAGTTTTGTCAGTGTTTGTGTCACCATAGGGTTTACATTCTGCTACAGTTTTGTCAGTGTTTGTATCACCATAGGGCTTACATTCTACTACAGTTTTGTAAGTGTTGTATTACCATCACCCACAAAACCAGTATATCATAGGTTTTACTTGTTGTCACAGGTCCAGTCTACGTTTAAAGACCCTGTCCTATTTTAGATTCCAATTATCAAAATATTAGTTTATTGAATAATTCCTAACAATAGTGACTGCCGGACGGCCTGACTTATCTTCTACGAAATATTCGGCCAATTATTCACGATACCTCGCCAGATAAATCAGTTGACTTGCCTCAACTGATAATGTTATCTCCCCTTATTTATAAATTAATATCTATAATTCTTTATCCCTTTATTACGGCTCGCCCCCAATCAGTTGAATCTCTGGTCGTGCTACAATCGATTATGTAACAACGAGTAAGATAACAATAAATTTAATAACAATTCAATTAAAATGGAAGAAAAATGAACAATTACGATTCGAGACTAACAAGCGAGTACTATCGCGCAGCCCAGTTAACTAACCACACACTGTCTCTGAGTTCTGTGTCTCGTTTGGCACAGTAACGTATCTTATAGTTCATTCAACAAATGAACAAGTTGTCATTGATTATTCGATGTGTCCTTGACATCACGTAGCAAATCTTCTAGCAGCCTCTCGCAGTCCTTTACGACTTGAGGCGTAGACTGCAGACAGTGTCTTCAATATAGAATATCATGGATTTGGTCGGTTTACCTTTAGGCTCCTGTCTCCCTGAGACTGATGATTCCTCTAGCTTGGATTCCAACTTCCAGCTTGTGACTCAAGACTCAAGACCGGCTGTAACAAATAACATCATGTTACAGTATCATGTGGCAATAACAATTGAATGGGCTTTGTGGCAAACAGCAATAAATACTCTTTACAATTTCACTAATTAGCTTTAGCTAATTCACAGTTGAATTAAGTTCAAATGAATAAATTCTTTTCAATATATATTTCCTTCATTACAATACCATAATGACTATAATACAATTTGTATAATACAATTTAATACAAATTAGCTCTTCCATGATAACAATCAACGTCACTGTATGAAAAGCAAATGGCCATATATGGGCATCTAGTATCCGTCTATCAATCCGTCCTTCACCTCTGGCTTGTCCTACATTCCCTTAATGCGTAAACAACTTATTGCATCAGCTTATGTTTAATCCTTTAACGGAAGTCCTCTCAATAATTATACAGGCAGAGAAAACCGTTAATACAGTGAACGATTAACAATTACAAAAATATGTTATTAAAATAAGCATAATTTGTTTAATATATTCTGACGCTTGTCAACAGAAGACCAAAACAATCTTTAATAATTGCTGCCTCCATAGACCCTGATGACCAGACATGGTACAGTGTAGAAGTGTGAGATGTCTCCCATCTCCTATAGCTTGCACTGTTTCTATCTTTCTTCTTCCATACTAAATATGATTTGCACTACTTGCTCCTGGTTCCTGCATCTAACACCTGCCCAGTCTGGCAGCCTGTAATTGTAATTGTCAGCTCCAATCATAGAAGAATGACCTGGAGGTCTTCTATGTACCGTATGCTGAAGCGTCTATATCCCTAACCTCATCATGGTCTAGGACTTAACATTGCTTATTTTCTCTTTCAGCTGTTTTCTGCGTAGAATCCCTCTGTACCCTGGAAACATCACTCTCTCTCATAGTTTTGTTTGTACACTGATATGTACTGTTAAGCACAGGTGGAGGCAGATCCATCACTCCACACAATTCGGCGCGATCTGCACCAATGCAGCGCATAGCAAACGCTATCCGACGATTTATAGAATAATTTGAAAGATTAATATTTGTATCAGACTGCAGTTAGAAAAAGAAGTTTATTTTTCACAATTTTTATTGCTACAGTCAAAGTAAACCTCAGACATTAACCCCTGTCTGCTAACATCTACTAAGCTAACTGTGCCATGAAAGAAACGGCATGACAAGTTTGCAGATATGTTTTTATTTAGAATGTCATTGTCAATAATTCTATTTCCTTGTGGCACCTCATCCACATTATCACTATTTACACTATTATCAGTATCACTACATTCCTTTTATTTTTCTTTCAACTCATTCTCGAACTCACTGATAGTTTTTTTTACTTCTTGTGGGCGTGGCACTTTGAGTTAGTGCTAAATTACATACCAGTAAATTATTTTCACTGCCACTGATAACATACTGTGAACCGGTACATAGTATCGAATTGTCTGCTACTTGTGTGTGCTGATTGCCGTGAATTTTTTGCTTTTTGTCGCTTTCCTCTTACAATTTTATTTTATTTTCAGGCATCTTTTTGCAAACTGCTAGGCCACTGAATATAATATATACCACACACAGGGTGAATAAATTTAATAAAAACTTCTTTTTACGAACAAAACTGAAGCTATTCATATACCGGAAGTGTCAAATAATACATTGGAAGAGAGCCACTTCTTTTTACGAACAAAACTGAGGCTATTCATATACCGGAAGTGTCAAATAATACATTGGAAGAGAGCCAAGTGACCTTATTATTTCAAAACATCAGAGGTAATTAGTATTTTATTAATAGCATAGCCGTGTATTTCACCACAAAGTTTGTTCAAAATGACGGTCTCCCATAGTATACCCTACTTTGATTGACAAAATCTTCAAAACTATTGTGAATTGTCCAAAAATGATAGCTGTTTCGTACATTTCATCCATGTTTCTATTCGAAAAGACCAAGAAATTGTTTTTTAAAATTTAAAAATGTTTCATGCTTTTTCAGCTAGGTGTGCAACCTTAGATTATGAAAATTAATAATAAAATTGTCAGTCATTTACTGTATATGGACGATCTAAAGCTTTATGGTAAAAAATGAACATAATATCAATTTGCTGATCAGCACTGTCAAGATGCGTAGTGAGGACATTAATATGAAATTTGGCATTGTGAAATGTGGAAGAATTATTGACCAGAAAGGAAAGATCAAAACAACTGAAGGCCTACAATTTGACATCGGAAAAATCAAAGATGCTTCAGTGGGAACAGGATATAAATATCTTGGGATACTGCAACATCAAGCTAAATGGAGCTAATAAAATATAACCCCTTAATGCTTTCGCAATACTTGTCATTACCTACCCTGGAGGCATTATAGACTGGAGAACAAATGAAATAAATAAACTATATCGAAAAACAAGAAAACTACTCACTATTTATAAAGCACTACATCCAAAAGCAGATGTAGATAGACTATATATATTTCGGAAAATTGGAGAGAGAGGATTCAACAAAATCAAAGATGTCATTGAAGGAGAAGTTATAGGCCTGAGTGACTACATCTGGAATAACAATAAAGATGACTCACTGTTAGAAGCAATAAAGATGAGTAGATTATACCAAGCCCAAGAAACAAACAAAGAAACGTGGAAGAAAACTGCAAAACAGACATTAGCAAAATAGATGAAGCACCAAAACTCTCCAGGGTCAGTATGTACGACAAGCTGTCGAATTATCAACAAAACAATCAGCTTTCAGATGGTTAAAAGAAGCAGGTTTGAAAGCAGAAACAGAAGCACTAATAGAAGCACAAGATCAGGCCCTAAATACGAAATCACACAGAATCAAAATCATGAAAATCACAAATGATTCCAAATGCAGGCTCTGGAAAAACATGGATATTATTTTGCTCTCAGTTTCTGGCTGGAACAGAATACATCAAGAGACACAACCGAAGCGGCAAACATCCTACATAGAAATCTATGTGAGAACAATGGAGTAAAAATCCCGGAAAGAGCATAGATGCACCAACCAGAAGCAGTCATTGAAACAGAACAATTCAAAATACTGTGGGACTTTGAAATAAGAACGGATCGCGTGATTCCTGCACGAAGACCAGATAGTGTAGTTGTCAATAAATCCAATAGAACAGCAACAATCATCAATGTCGCTGTTCTAAGTGATAGAAATATTAAAAAAGAGAAAGAGAAAAAATAGAAAAATTCAAGGATTTTATTAGAAATTCAGAGATTGTGGAATGTAAAAGTAGAAGTAATACCTGTAGTGATAGGTAGCATAACAACTGAACTGGAAGGCTATATGAATAAAGTGCCTGGACAGCACAAAATTGCCCCACTGCTGAAAGCAGCCCTTCTCGGAAGTGCTCACATTCTCCAGAAAAACCTCTGGCTACGGGGCCCTGTCCTAAGCACACCCATGCACAATGGTAAATCCGGCACTGCACACGTGTGCAGTTTAGTTCAAATATTTGTAGTAATAAAAGTTAACGCACATAGTACATCTCTACATAAACACAAGTATAACATATAGTAAAATGCATGAAATGTTTCTAAGTCCATTCTCTCTCAATCAGTCAATTAAACTCACCACTCTAGCTAACGATTGCCTTCAAGCCGGACTTCTTCCTTCTTTGCCACTTGAATTCAAAGTAACTAAAGGGTAGAATTCTCTACAGCAAGTAAACTCAGCCCATTGGCTGGTCTTTTTCTCATAAATCATAATCATTGGATAGTAGAAAACTGCTCACTCAGCAAATCTAGAATATTCTTGCCTCAGGCTGTTTACTTGAAACTCAGACACTTTCAAAATAATACCCCAAGGAGTGCCCAAGGTCAGATCACTCTGACTTTTCAACAATTTATATTACAATTAAATTAAAAAATAGGGAGGGGCAAATTTACTCAGTCACACAATACATAACGCATAACGCACATATTTGCTTAGATCCTATTTCAATATCTATGCATGGGGCCTGAATTACTACTAATGCCACACAGCCTTCTCTGAAAAAGATATGCCTTACTTTCATGCAACAATCAAATAGTAAAGATACAGAAACATTCTACACAACATTTTAATCAATAATATATAACAATAATTTCTGAGAAGTCGATATATTTACCACTTGCGGAAACGTTCAAAACTTTTTCATCTACATGAAATTCAACCCTTCCGTTTGGCGTGGGTGCAAAGTGTGTCTAAACGTGGGTCTATTACCACATATATATGAATGACTCTTGGTCAGGTTGCAGGTGACTCCACCATCATCACAATAAGACAGCACCATCACCAGATCACAGATAAACATTGAGCAGTCACCACACTTTTTCTTCGGACTCCCGAAAAGGAAACATGGGACTCACAAGAAACAAAGCCCTTATCAGAGCTTGAGACAGAAAGACCAACTTCACTGCCGACACCCATATACTGGTCAGAGCTTGAGACAGAAAGACCAACTTCACTGCCGACACCCATATACTGGTCAGAGCTTGAGACAGAAAGACCAACTTCACTGCCGACACCCATATACTGGTCAGAGCTTGAGACAGAAAGACCAACTTCACTGCCGACACCCATATACTGGTCAGAGCTTGAGACAGAAAGACCAACTTCACTACCGACACCCATATACTGGTCAGAGCTTGAGACAGAAAGACCAACTTCACTGCCGACACCCATATACTGGTCAGAGCAGAAAGTACTCGCACCTGAAAATGACGAGAAAACTGACGACAGTTCAGACGATGAAGGCTTCAAGCTAAAACACTATAAAAGAAGTAATTTAGTCCAGCATAAGTAAAGAAAGGAGTTTATATGGCGAACATTAACACAAATAAACTTCCAACTGTGGACCCCCTACACCAACCTGAACCAGCAATATGAAAGGATGGTATGGCTGATATTTCAAAATAACAAGCCAACAGATTTACCAGCAATCATTGACTGCTTAATGGAAATAACATATATACTCCGAGACATCTACCCCAACACACACGACAAAGAAACCAACACCAACATCATATGGACGCTTCCACCAAAAAAGAAAACCAACGCCACACAGACACCGAAAGATGACAAACAACAAGCCTTCACGCAGACCCCAACAAACAAAACGGAGAGCAGGGAAGTACAGACTCCAACCACCACCACGGAGGAAAAAGACACTCAAACCACAACAGACATCCCAAAGGAGCATGAAAACAGAACGAAGATCGAGGCTGCCATCGCTGACATGGCCAAAACACAAGTGGCCCCACCCCTCTCACCTCTGCCAGAATCACCTCCAAGAGCTACAACAACACCAACAACACCTACAACAACCGGAGCAGACAACCACAATGGACAAACAACACAACAGAAAACTAAAGCCAAAAGACGACGCCCACCACCACACATAAGAAGACAACACACATAAGCAAGATCAGCAACGACAGGAACCACGACCACCACAACAGCACACAACAACAAAACAACCACCGCCAACAATACGACAACAATGGCAAGGACATAGAGAGCAGCAGCAGTACATGCAATGGGGATATTTCAACCACCCCATTGCCGACATGATACAACTGCTGTTGGACCACCTCTAGTGGCCACCAGCGCTGACATTCACTCATCCCAACGGACACCGGGGACAACATCGACGTCAGCATCAACAACGACAACACTACCAGTGAGGAGAACAGGGGTTTGAACATCCTGGGCGCATGTACACACTAGGTAAAGACTTGGTGTGTTTCTAGCCTGGGCTCTGTAAAATACCCCCCACCCCGGCGCCGCCACAACAACAATGGCGACAACTATAATGGCGACTTAGTCAATTGACCTCCGGACTAAAGCCTACCTCCACCGACCAGACACGCCGACATGCAGCACAGCTATCATCACCAACGACACACACCGACACACACACGACATCTACTCGACACACAACAACCCCCCGTCCTCTCCAGAAACAAATGAGGAGAGGAAGTTTTCTCCAGAGGACCTCCACTGAGAATATCTCTGATAAAGGGCTTACTGCATCCTCTGGAGAGAGTCAGAGAAAACAAAAATCAAGTTGCAAGTTCTCTCACATCATTTCGCAGAACGCAAATGTCCATATAAGGGCATTCCATATCCTGTCAACATTTACCCACTCTTACTGTCACCCTTTCCCCTTCTGTACATTTTCGCTGTCCACGCGTGATCAATGAACTTAACCTCAATCATTTAGCATGTAGCATATGCAGTTGCGGCAGATTGCATAATCGGACACGCGACTTGACTGCCATAACTAATAACTTAAATTACAGATTATTTATAAAGAAAAAGAAACAATACAACACAAAGAGCATAATTTGCCCATGGTTCTACCATCACAATCATCATCATCATCATCATATAGCCTTTTTGCATGACTTCTGTTTGACTGTCGGTTGTGAATCAAGGTCTCATAATCTTGCCAAGATTCTGGGAGATTCAATGTTTTATGGAGGATATGGGCACTTTCTAGAAGCATTGCTTTGAGCAGTGGAAAGAGTCTGTGGTTTCCAGGGAGTTTATTCAGATAGTCTTCCAACTCAGATGTTATGTTCTCCAAGGTATCACTTCAGCTTTTACATTCCACAGTCTCTGGATTTCTAATCTCAGGTCTTGGTATTTTTCTATTTTTTCTCTTTCTTTTGTTTTTATGTTTCTACCACATGGTACAACGACATTAATGATTGTTGCTGTTCTGTTGGACTATATTGAAAAGTACAATGTCTGATCTTCGTGCAGGAATCACTCGATCTATTTTTATCTCAACGTCTCACAGTATTTTGACTTCTTCTGTCTCTAAGATTCCTACTG
Organism: Sinotaia quadrata; assembly: GCA_028829895.1. NCBI lineage: Eukaryota > Metazoa > Mollusca > Gastropoda > Architaenioglossa > Viviparidae > Sinotaia > Sinotaia quadrata. The sequence continues at coordinate 118,665,472 of CM054177.1, read as the reverse complement.
GTTGGTGCATCCATGCTTTTTCTGGGGTGTTTACTCCATAGTCCTCACATACATTTCTGTGTATGAGCTTTGCCACTTCGTTGTGACTTTTGATGTATCCAATTCCGCCCGTAACTAATTGCAAGAGATAAGAATCTTAATTTATATTACTAATAATTCTCCAAAAGACTCCACTCGTCTCTCTCTCTCGCTTGGTGGATATGCGGGCGCTGTAAACGTTTTCTCTCCCCCACAACATCAAAGAGAAACACTTATCGTCACAATCTTTCTGTAGGTGGAATACTTCTTACTAAAGGAGAAGACAATTCCGTCTTTAATCTTTATCTAGTGATCCCCCATCGACCCACTGTCTTTCCAACATAAGATTAATTATCAATATATGTAAGAAGGTCAATAAATTTATTAAATCAACAATCAAATATACAACATTTGAATATAATCAAAGGTGCTTTGGCATTTAGAACACTTCACATCAATGTTCGATTAATGCTGGACAATCGTTCAGTTTATCAAAGCATAGACATAAGCAGTCAAAATTTAAATACATAATCAAGTTCGGATGTCATCAAGGAAATGAGAGTAGAGTTAGAGAAATAATTAAAGTCAATTTACATAACCTTTTCAAAGATGGCGGCTGTTGCTGGAGTGTGTGAACAATCTCACTGCTTGTAACCATTCACTTTCTTTCTTATTCAGGCGAGGCCCCACCTATCCCTTCTATAGGCACCTTACACAACTGTTCCAGAGTCTTCAACACACTCTCCAAGCACACCATAGAGAATTTTGTCCTGAATTTCAAATGCACTATCAAACACATCTGGTGGAGTGTTCTTGAATTTCCATGTGTGCTTACTCAACACACCCTGAGGAACATGCAAAATAATCTTCATGAATTCCTGGGACCAAACTCAAGCCACAAATTTCCTCCATATTGGCTCTTGAATGGAATTCACAGAAATCAGTTTAGAGAAAAAGTCTTACTGCTATGTTTGACGACAACGCTGGATACATAGACCAATGTAACCAAGTAAAGTAGTCACTGTAGCAACGACAAAAGAAAAACAAAAGGTTTGCTCTGCTCTGCAAAAGTCAAATTCAGGCACACTAAATTTCATGAATATTTCATCTCCAAACTCCTTTGTCTCTTTAAAACCTTTTCAACTTACAAATCCTGTAACAATTTTGTTAACTCTATATTAAGACAGTATAATAAACCAAGCATGATCAAACTTCACAAGTATAATGTACAACATAATCAAATTAATGAACATAGGAATAATGTTTCAATTACATAAAGCATTCTCCAATTCAAATTATAGATCAATAGCAAACATCTATGAAAAAGTCCATTCTTCTTTAGCAGTCAGTTAACTTACCATAAACTAACGATCGCCTTTATGACCAGACTCGATTTCAAATTCAAAGTGATTAGAATAATGTACTTCTTCAACAAAGAAACGTTCGGTCCATTGCCATTGTTTGAGGTTGTTATGAACAGTGTGAAACTATTAGTCAGAAAAACTACTCATCCAGTTCGAACTGGTTTGGAATGCATCATCAATTTTTAACATATTCTCCAACTGAAGTGTTTACTTCCAACTTTGACACTTACAAAAAAATACCATCATAAGGAGTGCCCAAGTCCAGGTCACTGACAATTTACCAATTTATATAAAAATTAAGTTTAGAAATAGTGATAGGCAAATTTACTTTGCAGCAGAATCCATTGCTAACAAATTATGTTGAAAGAATTTAGAATGTAGACAAAAAGAGATAGGGTTATATGTATTTTACCATGTCGCTGTGTCATATTTTAAATGCAGCATATACGAAAAGTATCTATAATAGCCTAGTAATACTATCAACACATCTGCTTTTGTGTCTAATTAAAATTAATTATTATTTGCCCATGTTGATTTTTTTAACATAATATATGCACTTACGTTTTGATTTTTTTTATATTATGGAGTGAGTGGGAATAGTCGACTTGACACTTGCAAATATTCTTTTTTTAAATTATTACTGTGATTATAGCTGTAATGGTTAATGCTATATATAGATGTTTTAGCTGTTAATCTCAGTATGAAAATGTACTGATAATTCATATTCCTTACCATGCCGAAAAGGATAGCTGTGCTTTTGTAACGTACCCTGTTTTATTTATTAGGTTAATAATGTTTTTAAATGTCAATAAACATTTTATTCTTGATTCAAAACCGTTAGCAGTTATCTCTTTTCAGGCATCGTTGGCGGGTCGTGGTACGACCACAGCGGAGGGGCAGCAAATCGCTTGTGCTTGACCTCGCAACCAGAATTTGACAATGCCAGGACGAGTTATGAGCACGCTCTTCTATTTGGCGCTGAAATAGAAAACATGCATTATCTCGGCGTGGACGACGAAGATGCCGTCTGCGCCGTGTGTCGCACTAGCCTGTCGATGACCATCATGTTACCCGGGACCAGGTCTTGTCCAAGTGGTTGGACCAAACAGTACTCGGGATATCTGTCTGCTGCATACTACGGAAACAAAGGCCCTTCAGAGTATATCTGCTTGCACAACTCTCCTCAGGGCAGACAAGGGGGGTCAAAGAACGATAACGGTGCTGACTTATGTTTCGTTATGACCAGGTGCGGTAGCCTCCCCTGTCCTCCTTACCAGGAAAATAAGGCCGTGACATGCGCAGTGTGTTCAAAATAGGTCACGCTGCTTTCAACGAGAATCAACGGTTCAGTACTTTTGCAATATTATTTGCTTTAAATATTTAATAAAACAATTGTTTCGTAGTTGTCATTTAAAAAAAAATATGGATGCATGAATTTATCCATATTGCAGAATGTAAAAACAAAAATTAAGCAATTTTTTTTCTATTATTTAAAAAAAATGTTGAAATGTAAGTACAATTTAATTTGCATAACATTTGCAACTTCCCCCCTCCCCCGATGCATTCTTTTTCGTTTGCTTGCAGAGTTGTATGTCAATGAGAATTTCCCTTTAAAATACAGAATGGAAAATGAGCCTTATCAACTCATTAAAACCACATTATGTTTCTTCAATAGTAAATAAATGATGAAATGTATTTCTTAAACATTTTGTGATAATAAAAGTAGTTGAGTATTCTTATCGCTTTAAATATTTATTTGACTGACAGTAAAAAATGTTGTTCTGGGAGGGTCAGGAAAGATTATATTAATTCATTATCGCTGGTATAATGCATGCCAATACGATTTGGGGATGGGGTATGCTCATGTATGTGTAAGAATGCAATCGCCCTCTCACATACGCAAACATATACACACAAAACCAGGATAAGAAATTAAAATTAACAATAGCAATTCATTTAATATTGCAAACCTATGTTACGTTTCCAGTATTTCTTTATAGACCCTGCCTAGGATTTTAATGACTTTAAAAATGATAGATTAAATTAATTCCTTCTCTCTATCCTATACAGACTGGTTGCCCAAATTATCATTTGACTAACTTAAAAATGTGTCTTGTAGTGCAGACAATAGATTTACAAACTGACAATTTGCGTACAAAGCTGGCTTGGAGTCGTTAAATTCCTCTAAATTAATATGCATTCGTTATGTCATTCAGCTCATTCGCCCCCATCCAAACCAAGAGTTATCTATAGGTCTATCATGCATAAAAATGTACTACAAAGAGGATTAACAATTAAAATAAGATTTAATAAGTTTAACAATTTAACAAATAGTCAATATACGAGCGCGAAGTCTAATTCTAAGCCTCAGCAATTAACGTGCTAAAATGTCAACGAAAAAATTGCCTTGAGAAAAATATGTTCTTATGATTTCCGTGCACCAAGCAATAACTTAGCTTGTGAAGTTGCCACGTGTTCGAATCCAGTCCAGACCAGTCTACCTCACTTGTCGTCTTTCAGCAAGGAATGCATACAGCATAACAATGGAACTGTCTTTCAATGACACGCTGAATGGAACTTGTAAGTGTAGATAAGACGTGCAGACCTGCGCGTCGGCACTGCCTCAGTAATGGTAATAGGACAATAGTGGATTCAACTCAACTCATAGAGCCTTGAACAGGGCTTTAGTAGGAAACAAGGAAAGCTGACCTGAAAACAAGACTGTTTTCGTAATCGTCCTGCGTTTAAAGTTCGCCAACTTAAGCACGATCAGTTTTAAATGCTCTGGCTAGAAATTCGACATAACGTGTCGTTTACAATTTAGATTAAAAAATATAATCTCACGCATGTTGCGTTTAACAAGCATGACGTATGAATTACCAAATATTTACAACGTTAAAATTTAGAGTTCATACGAGAGGGGCAATTCAAACTAAGCAAAGCGCTTTACAATTTACATTAAAATTTACAAGCAATAATTTGAATTACAATAGGAAATTCATGTTGGGCTCAGGCACCCCTGGCTCTAGTGAATTTAAAGTTATATAAATTAAAGTTACAATGGAAAAAGAGTTACAATGATTTATATACAATAACTTATAGGTTTTTGTCATTTATCAACAAACCGTGCTTAAGCTACAGTAGCAATACATAGCACAAAGTTACATACATAGTTCAAGAATGCAAAATACAATCAATAAATGTGATACCTTAGTGAGAAGTCGAAATGTTATCTCAGCAATCGCGTCGGCTGTCCTCTATGTGACTCAACGAATAAGCAATGGCACGAAGTATCAGTACTACGTCTGGCTTCTGGTTTCTCGGAGTGGCTCTACAGAAACGCGTTCCCCTATTTATCAGAATGTATAGAACACATCACGTGACGGGTCACGTGGTATGTAGTTGGTTCGAGAATTTAGACAATGGCCTAAAGTTACATAATATCTCTGACCTCTTTGTTAGAAGCTTCTCGATACTGAAGTATCATGGGAGAACTCTAAACAAAGGAATTTCAAATTTTTATGTTTGAAAAACAAACAAGTGGGTCAAGGAGTCATGACATTTTTATCAGACTGTAACAACCTAAAGTAAGAAGCTGAAAAGACTAATTCATTCATACTGGAAAAGTCAAGAGGCTTGCAAATGAAACTCAGGCATAAGCTTTGTCTACAAACTTACATCCAAGGTACAGAAAACACTTATAGGCTAATGTTTATACTACTTACCCCCCACCCACCGACCCCGTACATTTTAATATGTCACTCTGCAACTCTTTCAAAAACAATAAATTATAAACATATAAATAATATGCCACCAAGGAATGTTATTTTGTAAAGGAAAAAATCAGCATCGTTAATTAACGCTAATAAACTAATAGCCGATATGCTAATAATGAAAAATAAAATCTGAATTGGAAATTGTTTATAAGGAAAAATGTTTCATTTAAATATCTAGATATCAAGTAATGCGCCCCTAAAATTAAATACCCTACTTACTAATTCTGAAAAAAAATGTTGTAGAGATGCAGTGATAATGCGTCTGCAGAAAAATGATGATGATGAACACACTTGCCAACACACTGGCAGAGGCATAAAGTTAACAAACACAATTGGTGAGGTTCACGAATTTAGTTCAACTTTGTATGTTGAAGACATGCAGGTACAGGCGAAAAAAAAGCACTGAACACTGAAGAGTGCCCGCATATACAAGTGAAGACTTGTTATACCATTCCTCGCTGATGAGTGCAGGAAACATCTCGTTGATGAACGAAAAAGTACTCAAATGGTGATGACTGTTGGATGAGTGGTGTTGAATATTCCTCTTTCGCTCAGCCTTCCTCCCTCAGTTCCGTGGAGACACTGATGAGTCACTGCTGACAAGGTTGGGCCTATTGTAGAGTACAGACGAGACTATGGAGTCTGGATGTCAAGAAGGAACTGGGTTGTCGACAAAACGAACACCAATTCTGCACAGGTAAACGGCGAATATTCAAAAAGTCTTTCTTTCTCTAAATTATTACAAAAACTTGTCAGAAAGATGACCAGAGCTCATTGTAGAAAAATATACGAACTTCTACACCTCACTGTAGCTCGGATGATTCACGCACTAAAACTAGCATAGTGACGCAGTCCTTTTATGTGACTCCTGGTTTTTCCGTCTTACCATGGACTTCTAGAAAGCTGTCCATGGCAAAAGCGTGTAACACGATGAAAATATTTCCTAACAATGGGCGCACCACTCCTAGGGTGCAAGAACTCCTAATAACAAAATATAATCCATATCTAAAAGTTACAATAACAAGTATAAAAGATTAAATATAATTCCTACCTACTCCTACATAACTAATTAATCTTGAAGTAAATAAATGAATAAATAATTTTAATTAAAACACTAGATGTACATAATAAACGTGCACACACACAAACTCACTGACAATGCATATATCGACACTACATTCATTCCACAAAATGATTACAAAAAATGAATACACCTTATGACTGATAAGGGGAGGTAAAAATACCTTTAAAAAAATAAATTTTAAGAATGACTCTCCCTGACACTATCTATCTTTCTATCTATCTATCTATCTATCTATCTATCTATCTATCTATCTATCTATCTATCTATCTATCTATCTATCTATCTATCTATCTATCTATCTATCTATCTATCTATCTATCTATCTATCTAACTGTTTGTTTGTCTGCTTGCTTGCCTGCCTGTCTGTCTATCTATATATTTATCTATCTATCTGGGTTCAAGACTACATATGATCTAATGAATTAACTGCATACCTCCATTTTATATAAGACGTAAGCACAGCAATCTTATATGACACCTGAAGTAGTTAACGAGTATTAATAGAATGTCACATTGTCTACAGACAACTGTCACAGCGCTCATGAGGTGTCACACTAGCAAAGAAAGCGAAATTTGTGAAAGTGGTCACGTTTGCACACGCAGAACGTTAGCAAGCGTTGTCACGCTTTTGCTGTGAAACAAAAACAACAGCAAGAAATCACCATGCTGTTATTGTAGAGGCAGTAGTCTTCCAGATCACAGACCCGTTAACGAGGCATCGATGTGAAACAAATTCACCTACACCTCAATTCAGCTAATAGCACAGTTGGTTTCAGTCATGGCGATCCCCATTTTTACACTGGCACCATTTTGCCTGAAAGCACTGGGCAGAGTCCCTTTAAAGAGCATTGCTTGTTTCCCGAAAACAAACAAACAAGACAAGTTTTTCCTCGATTGAAATTACCTCTCCGCTGGGATATCATGACGCCCTTTGCAGAATCGCTTGTGTGCGGCTGTCCCTGACACCAGTACGAAGATGTGAAGAGGCTTGACCGGATGTGAAGTCCTTTTTATAGCTCAAACCTCAGGATTCTCTCGAAAGTGTAGTGACGCCGTTGTCGCTAGGTACTTTGTGGTTATGTAATAATGCATTATAGCAAACATGTATTATTTAATGATATTAACAATTCATACAAGTGCCGATGCAGAGTATGGGCTACTTGTTAAATATTCAAATCCGATACTGTTTTGCCGATATGCTAGTATTCCGCTGCCAATTCGACTCATATCTTCCGCTCAGTAAATATCCTGAGAAAGAGATTTAAAATATATCTATAAATAGATATATAGACGGACAGAGAACAAGACGTAATAACTAGACTATCACTACAAGTTACGACAACAAACAAAAAACGTTAGTGACACTAACAGATACGCATGACTGAAACCAATTAAGAAAAAATCAATAAAAAAAAGAAAATTTTAACAATATTTAAAAGAACAAAGCAAAATGCATTTAGTCTTATTTTCTCATTACTGACATTGAAACTAAAATTCTCTGCGAGTTCAGTTAATTATAACTTTGGGCATGCACTTCTCATCTCCTTTCGCATTTTTATGGTGAAAAAACTCTCACATACATAGTTCACACATTGTAATTTCGTTTTTCTTAGAAGTAATATTCTCTTGGTGAATGAAGGAGTGCATTGACTTACATTCGAGTGCTAGCGCCTGATTCCAATAACTAACACGGAATGCATCTATATCCTTTCTGCAACGCCATCAGAATACAATCCTAAATATCTTAAAATTTAATAAACAGTGACTAATGATGTAATCCTTTACAGCCTTGAACACCTCAACACTTGTTGAAGTTGTTAGTAGTGAAGCTGAAAGCAAATATTTTTCGTCCTTCAAGTCGCCTTCAAGTGTTGAAAACACATATACACTTTTAGGATTGCCATGATAGCAACTTCTGTAAATCCACCAAGCTGAAAATAAATATTTTTCGTCCTTCAAGTCGCCTTCAAGTGTTGTCAATTTTTGCCCTAATCAGGTTCAGGTTTGTCCAGATTTGTGAGAACTGTACCAAGCTAATGACTGCCTTCAAGCTGGATTTTCTTCTTCTATTTCAAATTCAAAAGTGTAAAATTCTCTACAGCAAGAGAACTCCTTAAACTCAGCCCATTAGCTAGTCTCGTTCTCATAAATGAGTATCATTGGATAATAGGATATTGCTCACTCAGTTTCCATTATGTCTGCGAATTTAGAATATTCTTGCCTTAGGCTGTTTACTTCAAACTCAGACACTTTCAAACTAACACATTAAGGAGTGCCCAAGGTCGGGTTACTCTGAAAATTTAGAAATTCATATAACGATTTAATTTTAAAATAGGGAGGGACAAATTTACTCTGTTACAATAATAACATGCAATTTATTAACTTATACATCAACATATATTTAATCCTTGAATCCTGCTTCGACCTTATATATATATATATATATATACATACCTGCCTAACTATCTATCTTACCCATCCATCTGTTTATCATCGGCCTCGTACTGACATCTAACCTAGAGGGTGAAGCCGAAGAAGAACAGCGAAGTAAGGAATGTGCTTTTGACAAAAGTGTTCTATTAACAACATTATCATTTTCACGATTTTTAAAAATACATTTTGCTCTTTTATTTCTTGCATCCTTTCATTCGTTTATGGATATGTTATTTTTTATTTCTTGTAAATATATTTTTTACTCGTTATTATTATTATTCTTTTTTAATTTTTTATCTGTTTATTTTTCTGTTAATGGCGGTTGAGTTTTGTATTCAAAGGAGAGATCACTGGGGAAAGAAAAAAGCAACAACCTAAGCGTCAGTGTGATTTACTTTAACTTTTGCAGCACACCATTAAGTGGAGAATTTTGTTTGTTGTGCTCTTAATCAACACAACTACCACACTCTAGGATGGATACTTCTTGAATCCACCACAAGCACACAAAGAAGAAAGGAAAAAAAGGCTTCATTCTCAACTTACAATTCCTGCAACAGTATATATTAGACTGATACATATGTGCAACATAATAAATACAGCATAATCAATTATTAATGTGCTTCTGCTAGAACCAATGTCATATGTTTAACATATTACATACAAGTATCATAATTCACAACTACAGAAATAATAGTCTTTTCACATAATAATTTTGACATTAAATTACAGATGCAATATATCAATAGCAAAGTGAACGAGATATTTCCAAGTCCATTCACTCACCATCAACTAGTGATCATCTTTGCATGACCAGACTTGAGTTCTCTTCAGATCAAAGTGATTAGAACATAAAACTTCTAAGCTAAGTATCATTTCTACCATTGGCTAATTCATTATTTGTAAACCTTTATCTATTGGATAATAAAACTTACTCATCCACTCTGGACTGGTTTCGATTACATCAGCAAGTTCTATCATATTCTTTACCTGAGTTATTATTTTAACTCTGGTATTTAGAGAAATATCGTCATGAGCAGTATCTGAAGGTCATGTAAATTGACATTTAATGAACTGTATAATAATTAAGTTTAAAAATAATGGATAGGCAAATTTACTCTGCCACACTCTGTGAAATTGTTCATAAACTACAACAAACTACAACTTGTTACACTAACATGGATGCGGAAGTTTCAGATTTCTTTCTCTCAAACACAATTTGTATATGTTATATAATTATTGAATTTTATTTGAGAAAGGACGATTGAAAGTTAAGCGTGCACGTGACTGATTTGTGTTGTGGTTTTGCAGAAAGAAACACACCTTATTTTTATGTTTTCGATTCACTTCAGCTACAGTGACTACTGTACTCTATTGGAATCAATTGGTGTGTGTGTGAACCCAATGTTTTCATGAAATTTATCAGTAACGTGTTGCTGTAAGTTGATCCCTCTAAATTCTGTTCAAGAGCCAATTGAGAAAATTGAGGTTTCAATTTGGTCTCGAGAATTAATGAAAGTTTCTTGTCGCGTGCTGAATGGCACACATGAAGATTCTGGAACACTCCATGTGATGTGCTTTGATAGTGCATGTGAAGTTCTGGATGATTCTCTAGTCTATGGTGAGCTCATTCTTTATCCAAATAAGCTCTACCCTTACTCATTATTTATCCAAATAAGCTCTACCCTTACTCATTATTTATCCAAATAAGTTCTACCCTTACTCATTATTTATCCAAATAAGCTCTACCCTTACTCATTATTTATCCAAATAAGTTTTACCCTTACTCATTCTTTATCCAAATAAGCTCTACCCTTACTCCCTTACTCATTCTTTATCCAAATAAGCTCTACTCTTACTCATTATATATCCAAATAAGCTCTACCCTTACTCATTCTTTATCCAAATAAGCTCTACACTTACTCAGGGCAATAATACAACAATGCAGTTTGCATGAACAATCATTGCGAGTGATTATAAATTAGATTCACATTGAACAATTAAAAAACACAAAGTATCGACACACACAATATGTCATACTCCATAAGATATATTAGCACATTCTTAAAGTAAAACTATAATTGCCAAGGAAAACAAATCACGAACATTTTGTATTAACTATCGAAATAACATTTATCTACCAACTATGCTAGTTGTTAAAGTAAAGCATAGCTTTACAGTATAGCTACTTAAACATTAAAATAAAAGGACTGTGGCAGAGTAAATTTGCCTATCCATATTTCGAAACTTATTTGTTGTACAAATTGTTAAATGTCAGACTCGACCTTGGACACTGATTGTGCTGCTAATATTTTTGAGTGTCAAAGTTGGAAATAAACAACTCAGGTAAAGAATATGCTGGTGCTTGCTCATGTAACCTAAACCGGTTTTAGGTGGATGATTAGTTTTTTTTTATTTAACATTGTTTTTTTTTTATTTAACATGGTTAACATTTACAAGAAGGAGACCAGCCAATAGGCTGAGGAGATCAATGTTTACCTGTTGAAAAGAATGTATATTCTAATCATTTTGAATTTGGTGTGGCAGAGTCCAGTCATGAAAGGCAGCCATTAGCTTAATTGTGAGTTAACTGACTGATTGAGAGAGAATGGAATTAGAAATATTTCATGCATTTTGCTATTTTTATGTTATACTTGCGTTTTTTTGTAGATATGTATTATGTAGGTAGACTATTATTTCTACAAATTGTGAACTAAGATGATTGTAAATAGTATACTAAATACCTGACATTGTTTCTAGTGAACCTATTCATAAACTTTTATGTTATATTTATTATGGTATGTGCGTGTATCAGGCTAATAAATAATAAATACTATTTCAAGAAACTGTAAGTTAAGACTTGAAAGTACGAAAGAATGGAGTTAAAGATGAAGAAACTGGAAAATTAGCATTTGTTCCCTGATTATATTTTACAGGCAAGCAGAATCTCCCTGTTTACTGATTTATAAACCGCTACAACCTTGGTAGACATGAAAATTATCTACCCCCAGTGTGTACGTGTAAGGATACATTGCATTCTGTTAATTTATTGTGGCAAAGTATGTTCGACTACATCATGGAATTTCTGGTACAAGTTAGACTAGAAATCGCTACATTGTTGTTCTCCATGATGGAACTAATAGGCAAAGGAACGCCCATGTTAGCCTCGAGGGAATAGCAGCACATCAGTGTTGTACAAGGTGCAAGAGAGACACATGGAACTGACAATAGTAATGTGAACAATAAACTTGTGATTTGTTACGAAAGTGTGTGAAAGACTATTGGGGCATCGCCTAGACAAGGTTATGTACAAACTATTACTGCTTATCTCTAATAACTCCACTTCTGTTGTTTTATACTGACAATAATCTGTTAAATTATGTGTTAGGATCTAAGACTGTGTGTGCATTGAAATTATTCAAACGTGTTTTGTTGAAATATTGATGTTACGTAATTTTTTCAATATATTTGCTATATGTATATTTGATTGTTAATTTAATAAATTTATTGTTACATTTATTGACCTTCTTATACATATTGATAATCGTATGTTGAAAAGATAGTGGGTGTATGCGGTCTCACTAAATATAGATTAAAAGATGGATTTATCTTCTCCTTTAATTAGTAGTTTCCAGCTACGTAAATATTGTTGCGGTGGTAAAAGTTTGTCTTTAATGCTGTGGAAGAGGGAAAACTTGTATAGCGCCCATATATCCGCCAAGTGAGAGAGACGAGTAGTGTCTGCTGGAAAATTAATTATTAATAACATAAATTAAGATTCTCATCACTTGTAATTTGTTATGGGTGATTAATTATTAATAATAACCATAAATAAGATGGTGTAGGCGTCACAAGGTCAAAACTAATTAATATTATTGCATTACAGTATGTCAAAGTGAAAGTATTTGTAGTTTGAGTTAACTTGTGGTAACTGTATTACATTAGTGAAACTAGTGGTAATTGCACTATATTAAGTCAAAGTCAAAGTATTTGAGGACTGCGATAACTGTATGCTGCCATTTGTGTTTGCATGTTTATGTTCAGATTCAAGGTCTACGTACGTCCGCTGGGGCCACAATGATTGTCCAAACACAGCTTCCTTGGTGTATGATGGTAAGAAACACTCGACACATGTATGCATCTCTTCACGCATGCATACACTTGTTTGCACATGTGTAATACACAGTAATAGACTTTTTACTGACGCATAATGTTTTAATAAAAATCCGTCTTTTATTTATATTTAACGAGCCCCCATCCACCGATTATTACTCCAACATAATTTTACTATATGTGCAAGGTCAATAAATTTATTAAATCGACAATCAATTGTACGATCAAAAGAGCATCGACATTTACATCACTTCACAATAATGTTCGATTAACGCCAGACAATCATTCAGTTTATCCTAGCATAGACATCAGCAGTCATATATATAATTATAGGTTCATAGACATAATTCATCATAGAAATGAGAGTGGAGTTTCAGAGATAATAATTATAGTCAATGTACATAACCTTTCAAATGTTGGCAGCTGTGTTCACAAATACATGGTTTGCAACAAGTAGATAATAGTCTAACATACCCCTTCTAGGCAGGTTACACAACTGTTCCAGAATCTTCAATGTACTCACAAAGCACGCTCTAGAGAATCGTCCAGAACTTTACATACACTATCGAAAGCACGTCATGTTTTGCAGAGTGTTCTAGAATTTTCATGTGTACTACTCAACACACCACGAGGAATGTTCAAGAAACTTTTATGAATTCTCGAGACCAACACTCAATTTTCGCCACATTGGCTCTCGAATGGAATTCGCTTGAATCACCTTACAAGCAACATGTTTACTGATAAGTTTGACGACAATGCTGGATATATGCACCAACGTGATCCAGTATTGTACAGTAGTCACCTTAGTCTGAAGTAGATCGAAAGCATCTAGAAAAAAAGACACACTCTTTTCATAAGCTAATGATCGTATTTATGACCGAACTAGAGTTTCGTCAAAATCAAAGTGATTAGAATAAAGTACTTTTTCAACAAAGTAACTTTTGATCTATCCACATTGAATAAACTTGTTATGAACAAGTGTGAGACTATTAGTCAGAAAAACTACTAATCCGCATTGGAATTGGTTTGGATTTCATCAGTAAATTCTAACAAATTCTTTACCCGAATTGTTTACTCCAAATCTGACACTTATAAAAAAAAAATACCATCATAAAAAGTGTCCAAGGTCGGGTCACTTTGACTTTCAAAACTTTATATAACAATTAAGTTAGAAATAGGGATCGGCAAATTTACTCAGCCACACTATAACAAAATATATTACCATCAAACATCATTAATGTCCATAACCGATTGAATAATAATAATAATGCTGCTACTAATATCAATAATAACGACAACAGTTGCATTCATACTTCTCTAACATTACATATTTATAATTACAGTAGTACTAATTTTAGCAGTACAGTAATGACATAAAAGCAATGCCCTAAATAAGTTTAATCGAACACGCATACTTCTAGAAGAAAAAAAATATAGAAATTTTAAAAACTTTTTCAAGAAAGTATTCATGTTTTGACTGTGCTACGGCACTAGATTCCAAATCTAGCATTCTCTAGGCTATACTAAAATCTTCCTTCTCTCCGTCAATAGCTATTTATAATCCTACATCATTCTTTACTCTGTTGATATCTATTTATAGTCCTGCACGTCACGTCTTCTTTCTCTCTGTCAATAGCTATTTATAGTCCTACAAGTCTGCTTTCTCTCTGTCAATAGCCATTTATGAAGTCCACTAAGTTCACTTGTGACGCCTAAAATTTGTTTTGATATTAGTTCTCTACTCAATACATCTGCAATATTCCAGGTGAGGTCGGTAGGCCGTGGTTCAATGATGCCGGTTCGGGCGGCTAACCGACTCTGCTTGTCTAAGCATCCCACTTTCGACTCAGAGAAATCGTTCAAAGGTCTGAGCAAGATCATGGGGGCTGTGTACGAGGGCATCGGTTTTTCTGAACACAGCAACATTTACTGCGCTGTCTGCCTAACGACTAAGTCCACTACAATTATGGTGCCTGGCACTAATGCATGCCCCACTGGCTGGACCCTGCAGTACTGGGGCCATCTTACTGCTGGCTATTACCGCGACCGAGGTGCTTCTGAGTATCTGTGTCTGGACTCGACTCCTCACGGCATTAAAAGACCAGGTCATCTTGGTCCTAAGTTCTTCTACACTCTGACCGAGTGCGCTGGAAATCTCCCGTGTCCTCCGTACCGTGATGGCAAAGTAGTCATGTGTGTCGTGTGCTCTATCTAAGTCACGTGATCGGTAAATCGGACCAGAGGTCAATATACTCATCTGTATTGTCTAAAGTATATTGTATCAAGGTCACAATGTCAGTCTATCCGACAGAGTTCATGAAATATTGCGTGTTCAGTTGCATTTACGTCTGTGTTCTGATAAGTGATCATGTTTTGTTGGAAATAAAGCATGTTATTCAAGAAATAAAATAGAATTTGTAAAATGTGTACCCACTAGTGTGTTTCTTGAAGGAAACGTGAGTATGACTAATTCTAAATGTGAGAGAGTGTGTATGTGTGTGCATCTCATTACATTTCATTGGTGCTGACCCGAATAAACCATTATATAGTGTCATTGTAGTCTTTTAAAATTCCAAAGTTTCCACCAGGGGTCTCAAACTCATTTTACCTGGGGGCCGCTGGAAGTAGAGTCTGGGTGAAGCTGGGCCGCATCATTATTCCCTGCTGCCAGAGACCTGGCAACGCTTCCTCTTACATAGCTCAGACACATTTGGCTTCAGGGAGGAAGCCACTGAGACCCTCAGTAAGTTTGGACCTGAATTTTGACTTATTAAAGTTCATGGTGGAGAGGAGCTTTACACACAGATAGGTGCTCCCCAAAAGGCACTTGGTCCGCTTGAACATCCTGGAAAGCTCAGGGAAGGTAAGGGGCAATTCTCTTAAAAACTGCCCAAGCTTTTCTGCTTTTCCACTCACCTCCCTGAACTTGGCTTTGAGTTCAGAATTACAATGTATGTCAATTAGCTCCATTTGAAGCACAGAAGGGGAATCTTCCACATCGAAGGAGAAGGGGTCAGCAAATATTTGAAAGGTGGTTCTGTGTTTCTTGAATTCTGCAAACCTGTGATCAAATTCTTCATGCAGCTTTACAATGGCATCAACATACTTCTCACCACTGAATGGTGTGGCACAATCCATGAGTGCCTTACAAGCTGGGAAATGGCAGAGGTTTGTCTGAAAAAGCTGGGCTTTCCATAACACAAGTTTTGTGGAAAATACTCTGACATTGTCAAATGCTGTGCTGACAAGCTGCCCCTGGCCTTGTAATTTCTTGTTCAGTACATTCAGCTCTTCTATGATGTCAACAAGAAAAGCTAAGTCCATGAGCCATTTGGGATCACTTAGTACAGGAACAGCCATCCCATCCTTCTCCATGAAGGTTTTCACTTCAGCTCTCAACTCATAAAACCTCTTCAAGAACTGTCCCTTGCTAAGCCAACTTACCTTGGTTATTTTTCTGTTCTTCCTTTTCTGTTCTTTCAGTCTACTATTTTTCTTCTTTGCTAAACACTTCACCTGCTTTTTCGACATGAAAATGCTGTTTTTTCGACATGAAAATGCTGTTTTTTCCGAACAACTCATCTGTGGGTAGACCTGTAGGGTCTATAATCTATATAGAATTAGCTTGCTAGATCTGGATGCTTTTGAACTTTGCTAAACAGTAGCAATATGTAACAGGCTTGGGAAAGAAAGTTGCCGAGTTTGGCAACACACCGTTACTGTCACGATCCTGAGGTATGGTAGCCCACAAGTGACAAAAACTATAAAACTCCCAAGCTGCGTGAGAAAAACATGCGGGCCGCACTATCACTAAACTTTGATATCAAGTGGGGGCCACAAAATATCGTCACGCGGGCCGCAAATGGCCCGCGGGCCGCATGTTTGAGACCCCTGGTTTCCACTATGATTGCATTTGTGCTAAAAATATTTGTTTAAAATAAAATTGAAAATATGAAGTAAATATACCCTTTCTAAAATTGTAAATGTAATCAGACAATAAAGTGTTTGTAAAAACATATACGAACTAAAATGGGGAGGTTAATCACTGAGAATGAAGCACTGTGTTTGATACTAGGGTGATTTAATTATAATTAGGTCAGATGCACTTAGGCTTAACACACCTATCCCCCTTTAGTTGTCAATACAGGTAATCGACTCTTGTTTATTACTGGGTGACGTCATGTATTTCTTGACTATTTGACTCGTCACGCCTTCATGTAGAAAATACTGAAACATCAATGGATATTACTTATTATAATAATTACTTTAAACGTTACAATACCAGAATGGTGTTATTTTATGGATTGCCACCACCTTGCACCCTTCGTGCATGGCTGCAGGTGGTTCGAACTTATCAGTTCACCTTTCACCTGACACTTATTGTCAATCCCATACTGATCTCACCGGTACCCTGATGGATGCCTGCAAGCATTCTTGACTATTAGTCAATTCTGACTCGACACCTTACCGGTTTCAGTAGACACCAAGCGTCTGACTCTGGTATGATTATCACATAATGGCTTACGTAGCCCACACTCAGCCTCCTCTAAAAATAGACTACAAAACAAACCTACCTTCTAGAAAGGCTAACCCTTATCCCCAGGCTGGAAACATACCTGAATGTTCCAGACTCTCAAATAACCAATCAAAGCACAGCTCAGCCACGTGCATGAACATGCCAGAAACAACTGTAAATTGTCAGGTCTATCTATCTGTAGTGGATGGAGTTCCAGAGTGGTAGAACCGGGTCACAAACATAGAGACAAGACTGACGAACGATGATGGACGGCAGTCATGACAACAGATTTGACAACGCCTGGTAGTTGTTACATAGTCTTTATTTGTATGTAGATAGACACCCTCAGAGACTCTCACTCAAATGTAGTAGTACCGCTAACAGTCACTCTCATCTAACAGTGACTAGACACTCACTCAAACCACACACGCTCTTTATATTCTATGGGAGCGGCCTTCCCTGAAGCCCAGGGTTCCAGAAAACGGAAATCTAGTGTGGAAAGGCTTCTAAAAATAATTTTTTTGTTTCTTTACTTGCTTTCGACTATCAATTACAGCTATATGCCTAAAAAGTACATAATAATTTAAATATACAGTGAAACTACTATAATTATACTTTAATATACAAATCCTTTCATATATATAATCTGAAGAACTAAACCTTTAATAAGATAAAATCTGTGGTGGCGGGCTTTAGGAAAAGCATTCACACCCTCATAAATTGCAAAATACACAAATACAATAACATTATTCATCACATAAAAATACATCACTTAAAAATGTAAACTATCTACTTTCTAAATATATAAATATGAACTTCACTTACTAATTACCTAAAACAGTATATAACAATAAAAGCACGCACTCTGACACAGCTAGCGCCAATATAGCGCGCGCTTTGAAACAAAGGGAGTGGTCGTGACCCAATTTACACAGACAGCCGTGATCCTAAAAGAAAAGGAAGCGTGGGGATGCGGCTGTACACATACACACACGATGCTGACACACAAAAGTACCAAAACATATCTATCTATCTACATATCTATCTATCTATCTATCTATCTATCTATCTTAGCCAGCCAGCCATCTATTTATCATATTCATATACATAAAACTATTTATGTCTTTGACTCACATCTGACCTATAGGGTGATTTTGAAGACAGACAGAAAACTGTCAAAAAAATGGTGGTGAGTGTTTTTTAAATATAATTTTTACTTTTTACTTTTCAGTACCGTCTTTTTATTCACTATGAAATTATTTTAAAAACATGTCAAACATTCTTTCGGAAAAAAAGAAAAGTACATTAAAACCGTTGACTGCCTAAAGGAGAAAGAAAAGAAAAATACATCCAAACAGTTGACTGCCTAAAGGAGAAAGACAGTCCAACAGAGATTGAGGCCGCCATCGTCGAATTCGATAGAGCGCTAGTGGCCCTGCCCTCTCATCACTGCCAGAGTCCCTCCAAAGGTTACAACAAAATCGACAACAACAACGACAACCACAGCAGAGAGCCAAGAAAAAGCAGTAGAACAGGCCTCCAAAGTCAAAAGACGCTGCCCACCATAACACATCAGTAAACAACAGCAACCTCAACAACAGTGCACCCACCGACAACAGCAACAACGACAGCAATGGCGGTACAGTGAGCAGCAATACACACAGTGGGGATATTTTAATCACCCCATTGTGGACATAATTCAGTTGTTGCAAGACCACCTATACTGGCCGCCAGCACCTGCCTTCATGCATCCCAATATACACTGGGGACAGCTATGACGCCAGAGACAACAACAACACCAGTGAGAAGACAAAGGGGTTGAACATCCCGGGCGCTCGTACACGCTAGGCATAGACTTGGTGTGTTACTAACTTGGGCTCTGTAACAAACCCCTCAAACTCAAAGTCCTGGAACAACACTAATAACTTCCACCACTACTTTAGCCCATGGAATATCAGACTAAAGTCAGCCCCTACTGGTCAGATACGTGCAATGGATGAGTGAGCTAAAACACTACAGAAACCAGAACACTAAACATAGAGCCTACAGCAATATTCAAAACTTCCTACAACCACAGGTCATCACAACGTTCAATCTACATCAACATCATTCAAGAGACATGCCTATTAAGGACAACACAGACAACAACAACAACAAATCGTCAATATTTTTTGTCACCCATGATTGTATTTGTTTGCAGACAAGAGTGTCGTATGTACTGAGATGGATGCACATGAGATTAAGTAATTATGTATCTTTAGTTGAATGTAGCATGGCAGATTTGTTAGATGATCTTTGTTATTTTTATTGGCAGGAAACCTGATTTCATTTTAGTGGCCAAAAATGAGGAATGTGTGTCTGTACTAGTGTACAGGCTTTTGTTTTACTGTAGCGACAAAACTAGGTCATCATTGCTTGTTTAAATCATGTAGCATGGTATTGTCTCTGTTGGTACCCCATACGATGGATGAAATGAAATACACAACAATTTGAGGTCAATTGCTCCATTGACTCATTACAGCCCCCCAGAGGATAGTCCTCACAAAGACAGACAGGACAGTCAAACAAATAAACAAATGGACGGACAGACAGACAGACGGACAGATGCGATGACAGACGTGATGACTATGATTAAATGAATTTAACACGAAATGGAGATGATAAGAATTGACACAAGACAGATGAAAATTAATAAAATATTTATATAAAAGAAAATTAAACAAATAAAGAAAGTAAACAGAATCAATCAATTACAAAATACACCTAGAACAATGGTCGTAATATCTGTCAGAGAAAAGTTAGCCTCCCCTAACTAGTTATATTTCCCCCGATCAAGTTGATTTAGTTTTCTTCTCTATTGTCCAAAGATTTGCACAAAGTTCTCAACATAAAAATGTTTTATACAAAGTTTCCAAAAGTTCCTACATGGTTATAGACTGTTTTCACACTCCTGTACTACTTTCACTTAACTTAGTTACAAAGGTGGAGTTTAACTGTCACTGGCAGATATGTCCACCTTCTTTTCCAAGTGATGTAATATGGCTTCTCATGAACCAACGGCTGATATACTTCAGCAAACTGTTGCCAACAATAGAAGCAATTGCTATCCCAAAAGGCAAGCCTCCAAACATGTAGCAAAAAATCCTTCCATTCAGTGAAAACCAAGGATTGAAGTAACCTGTAACAATGGCTTATGGATTCCCTTAAAAATTTCATATGCTCTTTTTTCTCAAGCCTTCTGGCTTATCATTTGCACCGAAATTTTCAGATTTACACTACGTCGAAATCTGGGCTTCCCCTACACACCTGACATGTGTCGTTGTCGTGGGAAAACCCATGGCTCTCATTCACACCTAGGATTAAAAATACTTCCGACTTCCTTCCACTCTATTAAACTTGCATAAGCTAAGCGATCACCTCCCTCCCTCTTTCACTCAGTGCCCCATTACGTTCTTACTATGCATGTATACGTATTAATTGACTGGCTGGACTTCCACCTGACCTGTGCTCATGACATAACTAGCTTACTTCTCTTGACCCAGAAAAACATGGCCCTGTCTTACTGGTGATGTAATAGATACGTCATATGTCTGTACAAGCCATTGTTAAACTGCCTTTTGCATCTACATTTAGATTTTGTTTTTTACTTATTTCTTAATCTAAATTTTTATTCCTTTCTATATGTCATTTTTTAATATTTATTGATGGGATCAGGGCGAGATTGAATATAGTTATTTAATTTATTTTGTATTTTATGTTTTAAATTATATGGTAGGAAAGAGTTGGATTTAAAGAGTAATTAATGTAGTTTTTTTTAGATACTATAAGCATTATACAAATCTAAGTACGTTAGGAGTAAATTATAGGTAAACCAAAGTAAGATAGCACAGAAGAGTCAGTTAACACCAGTTTCAGTCATAGGTGTCTAAATTGTCAACTGCGGTCCTCTTTGTGGCCAGAACTCATAGAATATAATTAGCATGTGTGTCTGTGTCAAAGGGAGAGATGGCTTGGTTGGATATGCGTACAAAGAGCTGTGAGCAGAGAGAATGATTTGTTTTTTGTTTTGTTTTTTTCTCGCTGACGTTCCTCCAGAGGATGCAGGAAGCCTTTTATCTGGGATATTTTCAGCTTTGGTGGTCCTCTGGAGGGTCTTCCTCTCCTCACTGGTTTCTGGAGAGGGTTGGGGTGGCTGCTTGGAGGTGGTGTTGGTCTTCATGCCTGTAGTGGTTGAGAGGTGGGTGCAGGAGGGTGGTGGTGGTAGCCTCCTGTAGCTGTCGCCGTGATGAGTAGTAGCTGGAGGAGGATTTTTTTTTAATTTTTAATTATTTTTTATTTTATATATATACAAGCCTGCCTCTTATGTGGGGTAGGGGGTGTTGGTTTCAGTTGAGTGTGGGTCAGGTATCCTGTCTGCGTCTTTGGTTGTATTTGTTCTTGTGAGAAGGAGTGATTGTTGTTTGTGTGTGCCACCTTAAATAAAGGCCTCATGTAAGCTGTAAACATGGTGTTGCATGTTGTCATCTCTTGATGTGGCTGTCATGGAAGGTGTGACGTATTATCCTCCATCATCGTCGTTGTTTTCATCTCGCATCCTGGGGTGACCCATAACACAAAGACTTTACACCAGAGTTCACCCCATCACACTTTCTTTTTCAAGAGGCCCTGATAAGGGCCTGGGTGTAGGAGGTAAGCATTCTTGTTCTTGAGGACTGAAAAGGGCTTAGGCGTAGGAGGTAAGCTTTCTTGTTCTAGAGGCCCTAAAAAAAGGTGTGGGAGTGGCGATGCCTGTAGTCCCTGTGATCTTTGTTTCCATGTTTACAAATTCGATGATTTGGTAGGTTGGTGAATGTGATCTCTACGGCCCGAGTACGTGAAAGAAAGTTAGATCACCAAAAGAGATTTCCTTTTTTCTCGCATTTGTTATCAATGTGTATATTGATAAAAGTTTTGTAAGATACTAGAATATCAAAACAGCAAAACAATTATAATTATTGGCAATAGCCAGTAAAACACCACACATCATTTAAGAGGCAGCTACAGAATTACAGGCAGTCAAACAAATAACAAATAAAATAGTAATTCTTAACTTGTTTTATGATTACTAAAATGTTGAAACAAAAGCATTGTTTAAGCACCCATATCTTGGTTGATTTAAGTTGAAGAGGCATGTGTTTCTGAATGATTTTTGAGAGCTATTCTAGTTACGACACACATACTTATGCAAATATAAAAGTGTGGATGCGGAAGGGGAGCAACTACTATGCAGGTGAAAATGTTTCCTACATAACAGAAATTATTATTATCACTTAAGTAGCATTAACTTATATTTTAAGTTTTCTGCTTGTATAGTAATCACTAGCAATCAACATTGCAACTCATAAAATCTCCAGAAAGCTAAAGTTCCCGCACGTTGATACCATGACCTATTGTGAACACACTGCGCATGTCACGACCTTGCCATCTTGATATGGCGGACAGGGGAGGCTACCACACTTGGCCAGAACATAAGCTAAGTCAGCGCCATTATCGTTCTTTGTACTGCCGGGTCGGCTCTGAGGAAACTGATCCACGCAGATATACTCAGAAGCGCCTTTGTTTCCGTAGTATGCAGCAGTCAGATGTCCCGAGTACTGATTGATCCAGCCTCCGGGACATGACTTAGTCCCGGGCATCATGATAGTTACTGACAGGCTAGTGCGACACACGGCGCAGAGGGCATCGTGGTCGTCATTGCCAACATCCAGCATGTTTTCGTACTCCGCGCCATAAATACGGGCGTGCTCCCAATTTGTCCTTGCATCGTCAAACTCTGGCTCCAAGGTCAAGCACAAACGGTTTGCCGCCCCTCCGCTGTGACTATACCAGGAACCGCCTACTATGCCTGAAAAGAGAACACTGCTAACGATTTTCAATTAAGAATAATAAATACAATTTCAAAAATAATAAATGGTTATAATGCAATTAACAAATAATAATTAATAAGCAGGCATGCTAATTGTATAAATGAGTTATTTGTTTTTATTTCTAAGCAAAACCAGGCATGTTAATAGTATTACTGGATTAGTTGTTAGTCGTCTAAACTAGACTAATTGTATTACTCGGGGTATTTTTTATTTATCAATCTTGCTGACTGACATTAATCTAGTGTTCACAGTAATCCGTGCTGTAAGGAACTGGAGAAAATTGCACAAATGGGATCGCGCCGAAAAGCACTCCCATGAAGAATACAGTTCCTAAGACTGCAGCATTTCACCTTTTACTAAATTACCTGGTGGCTATGGTTACTACTACTACTATCACCACTACTACTACTACGTCTACTAGTATTACTAAAACTGGAAGAGAAAAGTAGAAAAATACCGGGATCTCAGATTAGAAATCCGGACTCTGTGGAGAGTAAAAGCAGAAGTGATACCTGTAGAAACAGGAGCCTAGGAGAACATAACATCTGAATTGGAAGGCTATCTGAATAAACTACCTGGAAACAACAGGCTCGCCCCACTACTAAAAGCAGCGCTCATAGGAAGTGCCCACATCCTCTGTAAAACCTTGAATCTCCAAGAATCTTGGTAAGATTCCGAGACCTTGGTTCGCAACCGACAGTCAACAGAAGTCGTGGGAAAAGGAATAATAATAATAAATTTCGGAACAGGATGGCAACAAGTGAGGTCGACATAGAGATCGTGCCAGTAAATGAAGTGAATTGTAATTTGGTATGCTTGTTGAAGATTCACAAAAGGAGTGTTAAAAGTATGAATAGTAGTGTTTGAAGTATATTTTGTTTTTATACTGTGGTACTTTTCTCATGCAAAGACCAGCCATCAATCAACACATGTATAATGAAGTTGTGATTTGTCAAGGGTAACATCCACATGATGTTACGTAATCCAGCTTTGTGACGTCAACCTTCCCTTGAGGTAAATTGAATACTTGCATCACATAGCTACTTTTGATATATTTTCATCAACGCATCTATGATACTTCAATTATAAGCTTTCCTGTCCAGCTTTCATTCGCCGATTATATGATTTCTTTGTGCAAGTTTATTGATAACTAGCAGATCAACATTTCATTTTATTGTTAAGCAATTTTTTTTACCCCACTGATGTATGATGGAGAAGAAGATAAATGATTCTAAGACGGATCAGATTTCGCCCACATTAAAAATACATGCACTAGACATTGATGTTTCAGGATGTTCTAGTGGAAAATAGGCTACTGGAACACTAGAAAAACATCGGAGGAGTTGGGCTAAAGAAGAAAATATACAAGTAATAGCCTCTATTATGAAAGTCAACCAACAGTATGGGAATATAGAAAAAGGATGCACAAACTTTGGCAAAAATAATATCCAGGTGAAATTATCAGTGAACAAATAGCTCCTGGACCAAAACAGATCAATCGTGCACAATAAGCTTCTTACTATCGTAGAATTAAAAAAATATTGAACAGCAACAAACTCTTAACAAATCTGGCTGATGACCACATGAAGAAATAAATAATGAACTAACTGATATACAGCAATGCAAATTAGAAGAAATAAAATATTTCATGGACAACAATAAATCACATGTAGGAAGAAGAATACAAGAATACAACTGAAGACTACAAAATAACAAAGCTTTAACAACAGCAATTCACAATGCAAATAAAGTTGTAAGGTACATCTTCACAAAAGATATTTCAGAAATCAATAGCCTATTATATGCTACAGCAAAAGTAATTAAAAAATATATAATACCAGCCAAAGTACAGACAAAGAAACCATTAGTACCACCATGGAAGAGAAGAAAAGAAAAAAAATTGAGTGTACTAGGAAAGAAATAAGCCTCATGACAGCAGCAGTTCATAACAATGGAAAACTAAAACAGCCGTTAGTAAACAAATACCATCTAAATTAAACAAATATTAAGACCGCAATAGAAGATGCTAAACAAAGGCTACGGGGACTCAGTCACCGTCTTAAAAGATAAACTGCAAGATGTCAAAAATTCAAACAGAACAAAAACATTCAAAACTGACCCTGGAAGACTATATCAAAGTTCAAAGGAAATCCCAGAATAGAACAACAGATTCCAAACATTAAGAACAACAGGATATTCTGGGAGAACATTTGGAGCAATTCCCGTACGCATAATGTTCAGCGAAATGGAATGAGGAACTATAAAACTACCATAAAGACACACCACAACAATGTAACATCACAGTCACTGAGGAAGATATTAAGAAAATATTAAGAAAGATGGCAAACTGGAAAGCACCGTGTTTAGACCAAATATCAATATTTTGGTTAAAACACCTTTTCTGTTTACATGTTAGAATTGCTGACCAAACTGGATTACAGAAGGGAAAACAAGCCTCATTATGAAAGATACAGAGAAAGGAACGGTGCCAAACAACTATCATCAATTACATGCTTATCAACTGTCACGGAAAAATAAGGGAGGTAATCAGAAAATTAATTTTTATCCTTGATTATCTCCACTTGGCCATCGCGCGACGCAACAGACGTTAGCAAGTGTCGTCTGCTAGCTAAATGACGTTATTAATTACGTGCACTGTCAGCAAGTTTACTAATTCATGTTTCCTATATTTTTATAAAAACACATTTGATTAATTATTTGAGTTAGATGTAAAATTGTGATTACAATATCTTGAAAATGTGTTTGATTTTTATTATCAATTATTATTACAAATTTAATTAGGGATTATATTACTAGAAGTATTGCACCTCAGCGTAATGCACCTTTTTAGCCTGGGTAAAGCAAGGATACATGTGGGAGTTTGATCTTAGAGAGAGTGAGAAATGATTTTGCATAAAAGGACTGACGGGACCTATTTTAATTTAGTGTGCGTCTGTCTGGACTACAGAGAGGTGTAAGGCCATCGTACCTACACTGAGTCTGGACAATCTTTCCATCACCGTTATGACCTTGGAGGAAATGAACTGAATATTCTCCACGTAGAGTATAGAGTTAGACGTGTGTTTTGGTCACACTCAATTCGTTGTGGCAGCCTATAAAGCTTGTCCTTATTATTCTACGTTTGGATCCGAACCTTGGGCTGGCCATCAGCGGAATGAGCTGAAGGGACCAGGATTGCGCTGAAAGAAGAATATTCCATGCCACTCATGTGTTGGAGCTGCTGCCGCCGTAGACAGCCCTCTGTTGATAGATTTTGGATCTTGGAACCGTCGCAGAAGACAGGTGTCTGTGAGCTCCATTTTGTTACTGTCATGGAAGACAGCCGTCCGTGTTCTTCGTCATAGAACCAGGTATCCCAGCGTTGAGCAACGTGGGACGAGTATTCGCAAGTTTGTACGTACTGCACTCTCCGTGAACCGAGTTTTTGTCACCAAGCGTGTTATTTTTCAGATGACAGAAACTGTAACTTTTTGTGTTCGCCAGCGTGTCGGCAATTGTGACTATTTCGTTTTTGTGCTGTGTGTTCCTGCGTCGACAATTCAGCGTGTTTCAAACACTAGTAAGTAGGAAAACTTTTATTAGAGGTGCATTACTAGGTAGGATAGATAGAATATAAACATTTTCATAACTGAACTATTTTTCATGAACATTTAACTTTGACTTTTACTTAATGAATAATTTTTGCGGTTATCACTGCAGTTCTAAGTAAAATTAACATTCGTTGACGTTGGGTTTTCCACCCACTAATTTTAAGATAATAAATTTTAAGGTTAGATATTTCTCTGCGGTCATTACCGCTGGTTGTGCTTTAGTGGGCCCAAAGTATTTTTGTGCCACTCAATTTTGGCAGAAGTAGTGAAAACGGTCATCACCATTTATTGTTTGATTATTGTAGTTTATTCATCATACTTTTTTTTATTATCATCGCTCATGTTTCCCTGCCCCATGGATGCCGTGTGTGGATGTTACTGAATGAATGACTAACACCGTGTGAGAGTTAAGCCAGTTTTCCATTTTAAAATCCTTTTTAAAAATTAAATTCTTTGTTAACTCTTTCTCAAGAGTTGGGCTTCCTTTCTTGGGTTTTGAAAGTGTATGTTGGTGCGTTTGTTTGTTTGTTCGTTCCGTATGTCCCACACACGACATTCACACGCCTGCTCACACACACTCACGCCGGCTTTTCACATTTTACCCCACATCTCAGAATAAAGTTAATCCTATCCCCCACAAGACTATTCGTGGTGTCTGAGTGTGAGAATGATCATCAACATCTGATCATTCGATGTGATTCCGGCAAGTCGCGGTTACTGGGTCTGACCCCCCCTACCCACCGAGGAGGAGATAGGGGCCAGCAACAAATCAGCAACGACAAAACAACGCACCACGACATCAACTATCTGGAAATTATTATCATGAATTATATCTGATAAAATCATGTTACATCTAGAAATAAACAAAATATTAATAAATGAATAAAAGGTGTCTAGACTAGACAGCAGATGAACAAAGGACCAATTGGCAATTGATAGGCTTACAGAAACCAAGAAGACGAAGAAGAAATCTTTCCATGGCATGGATTGACTACCGAAAGGCTTATGATTCAATTCCACATTCGTGGATACTTCAAACAACAAAAATGTACAAAATAGCACCTTCACCACCAAATCAAATACAAGTATCAATAACAAGCTGGAAAACTACCATAACATGCAACAATATAGAAATTGCAGACATAACAATAAAATGTGGAATTTTAAAAGGAAATTCGTTATAACCACTGCTGTACTGCGTAGCCCTAAATCCTATCAGTCAAGTCTTTCAGAAAACAGGAATAGGGTACAAAATTAAATCATGACATATTATCAGTCATTTACTGTAGATGGATGATCTAAAGCTTTATGGTACAAATGAATATATTATCAATTCGCTGATCAGTACTGTCAAGATATGTAGTGAGGACATAAATATGAAATTCGGCCTTGAGAAATGTGGCAGAAATATTGTCCAGAAAGACAAGATCAAAACAACAGAAGGCCTACAATTCGACTGTGATTGGGTCGGTTCAATTCGTTCACACCAACGAGCAGCAACGGTGAAAGAGGACGCCAGAACACTTCTGTCAGTTTTCTTACATGCTTTATTCAGCCCTTGTACAGCAATCCCTCTCAGTCTTGAATGTGGGGAACGCTTCCGGCTTCCGCCGCTTTCGCGTATAATCCCTCTCAGATGTTGTTGTTGTTGTTCCGCTATCATTCACCCCAGAAGCCGCAAGAGACTTTTCATCTTCTCGATGTTCTCAGTCAGTTTGGCGCACACTCTCAGCCGCCCTCCGTTGGTGGGATCCCTCTCAGACACACGCACGCGCTAATTATACTATCAGATCGGCCTTCCCTGAAGACCCCGTAGGCCAAACACAAAACTCTAGCAAGAAAGGCTTCTAAAAATAATTTCTGTGTTTTCTTACTTCTATTTCAATCACACGCACGCGCTAATTATACTATCCGATCGGCCTTCCCTGAAGACCCCGTAGGCCAAACACAAAACTCTAGCAAGAAAGGCTTCTAAAAATAATTTCTGTGTTTTCTTACTTCTATTTCAATATAAATTTCATTCAAAATACTAAGAGCTATACTACAAATCAAATATAAAATAAAACCTCTATAAGTATACTTTAATACACAAATCTTTCCTAATACATAATCTAAAGATTTAGACCTATAATAAAATAAAACATATGTTGATGGGCTGTAGGAAAAGCATTCACACACACATTACTTACAAAATACACAAATGTAAAATCATTATTCTTCATATAAAATATATCAATTAAAAATATAAACTATTTCCTATCTGGATATAAACTGTCTATAGTAAAATAACAAATGCATAGCATAATAAAAAATAATTCAAATATACACACTAGCACAGCACTCTAAATTAGTAATGGTAATGTTTACACACACACTGCGCGTGCTTTGAAACAAAGCAGCACCTCCTGACCTATTTGTCAGGCGCTCCGTGCAGATGATGTCTGCCCGCTGACACAACACTCACAGAGGCAAGTGAAAAAAGGCTATACCGAGATGGGCGGCAAACGCCACGCATACGTGCTCGCCCCTTCCTGTGATACAGTCGGTCAGAGGCTGTTAAGCGTTAGTGTCCGACCTACCACACGACATTGGAAAAATGAAAGATGTTTCAGTCGGTAAAGGATATAAATATTTAGAGATACTGCAACATCAAGAAAACCAGCGCGAAAGCGGCGGAAGCCGGAAACGCCCCCTACACTCCATCCATCCACATCAAGAAAACGTGCAGAGTGGAGTAAAGTCCAAAGCTAAAAGAGAGTTTATATATACTGGTTTTGAGGAAGATGGTGACAAAAACACTTAGAAAACTGTAGCAGAGTGTAAGCCCTACGGGAAGTACAAATTCATAATTTAGAGTGCGTAGGGCACATTCAAAAGCGCACGGAATGCCGTCTCCAAAATCTAAAAAGAAGTACGAAAAAACACCCTCTCAGATGGTAAATCACTACAAGATAAAGGCAGGTTAACAAACAGATAAATGAAATACAGCGTTTATATGTCAGTGCTATAAGAAGAACTAAAAACAACCTCAACAAAATGAAAGAACATGTTTGTGACATCTATTTTCACATTCCACTTATGATAAACCCATGAATAACCGTCGTTCGGAAGATTTCCCATATAAAAAGGCAGTGAAAGAAAAGAAAAACTTTGTTCAGAAAAACAAAGTCTTCCAGAGGCAGTGATGACAAATGTAAAACCATTTTTTAGAGACTTAGCACAGCATGATTTGTTTCAGAAGTGTCTCAAAGGCTACACGCAAAATTCTAAAGAATCAATAAACAATTTAATATGGAAATTTGCACCAAAAATAAAAGAACCATGGACTTTTGATTGTCAGTACTGCTGTCTCACTTGCTGTTGGATGATGGTGCTCTAACTTTTGCCTCTGTGTTGCGGGCACTGCAACATGAAGTTGGACCCTTTGCGAGGCAGAGTTTTAACCAAAAGGATGTTCTGTGCATTCAAACATCTGAACATCAGGCTTAGGCCAGAATTAAGAAAAGGCAGCACAGACTTCAACAGGATGAG
Source organism: Sinotaia quadrata (assembly GCA_028829895.1). NCBI lineage: Eukaryota > Metazoa > Mollusca > Gastropoda > Architaenioglossa > Viviparidae > Sinotaia > Sinotaia quadrata. The sequence continues at coordinate 118,635,123 of CM054177.1, read as the reverse complement.
CACCAAGATGAGCGCCAGGGTGAGCAGGAGGGGTTTCCATACTAGGCTGGAACTTATTAAACATCATTTAGCTGTTATATCAGTAAAATATGTTCTTATGTACGGCTAAAAGGTTAACTGAAAACTAGTCGTTAATTTCGGTTTTTTCAGGATATCTATAAAACTATTAAAGATATCTGCTCAGAATTTTGAACACAGTTTAAGGACAACATAAGCTGGCATCTGAACTTCTAACATTTTTATAAGTTTGATTATGGTGTAGACATGGAATTATAATTAATTAAATATTTTTTAAAATTATTATTTAAATGAAATATGTGTTCCATCAGCTGTATGATTGCTACACACTAGCCAGAGGTTCATAACCTAGCTATTACAGTATATTAATTGACTACAAATACAATTATTATTAAAATCAAGTAATATGGATGTCCTGAAATTACAGTATATAGCACAGACAATGTATTATTTGTATGTCAAGATTTTTACCTTTCTGACAGTTAATTTGCCTGTCGACGATAGTAGTATCTGTCAAATCGTGACGTATTATATAAATGTCCACTTATTTCATCTCTTACAGTATGTTTCAAATCGTGACATTATTTAAATGCCCACTTATTTCATCTCTTACAGTATGTTTCAAATCGTGACTTATTATTTAAATGCCCACTTATTTCATCTCTTACAGTATGTTTCAAATCGTGACTTATTATATAAATGTCCACTTATTTCACCTCTTACAGTATCTGTCAAATCTTGACGCATTATACAAATGCCCACTTTAATTCATCTCTTAAAATTTCACTCACCAGAGTACACGGTAACAGTTTGAGATGGACAGCTGCTGCGCCCCCAGATTACAAAGGTTGACCCTGTCAAATTATAAAATTTAAATATTATAAAAACATTTAATATGCAAAAATGTATAAATGCATTTGATCACCAATGACATTGATATCTCGGCACGAAAACATTTCTATAGATAATTTGAAGCAAAAGCAATGCTAACAGATATGTTAGTAATTGTCGTTACAGTAACGCAAACTAGTGACAATGAGAGTAACGAAATCAAGACTAATAAAATGACAGTAAGATACTTCTAACAGAGTTAAACAATTTACAGTAAGAGCGCAAAAATTATCTTCGTCGCTCTTCAATTAATAAATTTAATTTAGTAAAATAAATTATAATTCTTACCCTCTCTCTCTCTCTCTCACACACACACACACACACACACACACACACACACACACACACACACACACACACACACACACACACACACACACACACACACACACACACACACACACACACACACACACACACACATATATATATATATATATATTGAGAGAGAGAGAGAGAAAGAATTCATTGAGTCAATACTTATAATTGCTTTGTTTGAGTAAAAGAATTAATTATCAATATTTATAATTGATTTGTTTGAGTATCTATATAATATGTAGCATTCACCATTTTGTTTGTGCCTCTGTGCATAGGGCATGTGCACACTTGTGTTTTTGTGGGTCTGCCTACATGTGTATGAGTGCTTAAAATGAAAAGATGCATTGATTTCTTCTTTTAATATTTTGCATGAACTCATGGAGTACATTCATCAACAGTGTCTGACAGACTTACCTCTATTCCCATCATGGCTTTTAGCTGCCATTGACGACATCGTTAACAAAAGTCCACAACTGACAAAGACTGCTAGCAACATTTTTAATCTTTCAGCTGTAACACAGACATTTGCGACATTTTAAGTTCTAAAAATCTGACTTCTCTGTCAGACCATATATCAGCGGCAATTAAAACACTAGCACTTATCACGGTGTGCAATTTTACTCTGTTGTATTAGGTTATAAATAGAATCAATTCTGTTTTATTCATTGTATCGTTGCCTCAGACTCACAAATTCTACATTTTCAGCAGCGCCATCTTTGTGAATGTGGTGAGCATTGAGTTGGAATGTGGTGAGCTGTTGGAATGTAGCTGTTGGAATGTGGTGAGCTGTTGGAATGTGGCTTGTTTCCTACATTTAGTTGGAATGGGTTCGCGTTCTTTTACAACATCTTGTAAAAGCTAAAAGTTGGTTAGCGCATCATTAATACTGTTTGTCTCGTTTTATTCATCATCCCTCGTAGAGTGTATCAGTAACAAAATACCACACAACGTTCTGATAAGTAAGAGGATCTCAAGTTCTTTATTCTGTGAGCTAGGAAAGATAATTCCTGCACGGGATTCATTCTACAAAGGTCAGGTTAGGAATATTTGTTGCAGGTGGATTTATAGCAGCAAATCACTTGTGTCATAGATTTATGTGATTTTATTATTATACCCTACATGTTTAAGGTATCAGTAAAATGTGTGAATGCTTTTTATCCTGAAAACTAAAATAAACAATTACATCCCGGAGATTAAAACAATGTACAGTACAGCTATAAAATATTTTAAAGTTCTCATTTACATCTTGAAGATGAAGGTAAAAGCACTTTTTCAAGAAAGGACACAATGGGGAAAGATAAATATACTTCATCTTTTTTTCTGTACATCGTCTCATGCTTTGCATGCTGGTGCTACCAAACATATCGCGTGAGATGAAGGCCGTTACTTAACATATCGCGTGAGATGAAGGCCGTTACTTCACTTTCATATTTCGAAAATATATCCCGTAGTCCCCACCATTTCAAGAATGTGCAGTGTGGCACTGTGAATGTAAACGCTCATATATTCTTCAGTAATTAACGGAAATTGCCAAGTGAATGCTTATATTATATGAAATCATCATTATCATCAACCTCGTCGTCGTCGTCATCATTTAAATAGGGATTGAATATAAAAATGAAGTATCATTTGAAAATCTATATTTGATAAATGTTATTTGTTTCTTTTAATAGTAAAACCAGTCGAAATAATATACTCATCATACCTCGTAGTCCAGTAGTTGCGCTACAGTGTTCAGTACGCCTGCTAAGCCGTCAGCTCGAATGAATCCGAGTTAGAATTCCAGTTGGACATCAGTTGCTTTAAATAGGCTTTAAATGTGGGAAGGGTTTCACATTTCGGCGATCGAGTCCAATGGGCGAAAGAGGTTCGAAATATGGGGCGTGTTGTCGCGGCTTTAAAATTGAGGGAAAAATTTATAAATCCATATATGGGGTTGGTATGATTATGACAGTTGCTTCAAAGGTAGGTCTTTGAACTTGACGCCGCCATTGAAACAGAACAGGCAAGCGTGTCATCGCAGTCTTACAATTAATTGAACTAAAACATTGGCGTGTCATCGCAGTCTTACAATTAATTGAACTAAAACATTGGCGTGTCATTGCAGTCTTACAATTAAGTGAAATTAAAACATTGGCGTGTCATCGCAGTCTTACAATAAAGTGAACTAAAACATTGGCGTGTCATCGCAGTCTTACAATAAAGTGAACTAAAACATTGGCGTGACAGCGCAGCTTTAGAATCACAAGAACATTAGGTCGTGGTATTACAGCTATACAACTCTGAGGAATATCCATTTTTTAAATGATGACAGTTACGAATCACTAAGAGGAAATTATTAATTGAATTAATAAGTTTTTGTATTTCGTTTTGATAAATAAATAAATATTTATCTCGAATCTAAAATAGAGTCTGAATGAATTCAGTTAAATTGCTTTTTAAATTTATAAATGTGGCTCGGAGGGTTAGAAACGAACTTGTTAATAGAATGTTTCCAGTGATGCTCATTGTTGTAAATAGAATGTGTTTCCAGTGATGCTCATTGTAGTAAATAGAATGTGTTTCCAGTGATGCTCATTGTTGTAAATAGAATGTGTTTCCAGTGATGCTCATTGTTGTAAATAGAATGTGTTTCCAGTGATGCTCATTGTTGTAAATAGAATGTGTTTCCAGTGATGCTCATTGTTGTAAATAGAATGTGTTTCCAGTGATGCTCATTGTTGTAAATAGAATGTGTTTCCAGTGATGCTCAATGTTGTAAATAGAATGTGTTTCCAGTGATGCTCAATGTTGTAAATAGAATGTGTTTCCAATGATGCTCAATGTTGTAAATAATATGCATAAGCAATATATGCGTATATCAAGTTATGTTTAATGTTATAAATGATATTCATAAATAATATATAAGTGATTCAAGTTATGTTCAGTGTTGTAAACAATGTTTAAAGTTATGTGCAGTGTTGAAGAAAATAATTTCTTTTACACTTATGTCCACTGTCATAAATCATGTATACATGTATCAAGCAGTCCACGATTATATAAATAACATGCAAAGCGTCTCAAACAGTCCACGATTATATAAATAACATGCAAGCATTTCAAACAGTCCACGATGATATAAATAACATGCAAGCGTTTCAAACAGTCCACGATGATATAAATAACATGCAAGCGTTTCAAGCAGTCCACGATGATATAAATAACATGCAAGCGTTTCAAGCAGTCCACGATGATATAAATAACATGCAAGCGTTTCAAGCAGTCCACGATGATATAAATAACATGCAAGCGTTTCAAGTACGGTCGACTTCATTTACGTTCTTTCCACTAGACTTCATAACTGACTACTACTAATGAATAGAGAGACAAACCGAGAAAGAAGAAAAGACATAGAAAGACAGACAGCGACCATTAACATACAAATAGTTAGACAGACAGAAAGGCAGATAGAGAAATAATCAGACACACAGAGGTATGCAGCAGACTTAGACAAGTAGAGAGACAGAAAGGTATGAAGATAAAAAGATATGTCGACATTCAGACTTGGAGACAAAAGGAGTCGGGGTTTTCTGTTTTTCTTTTGAGCGACTCTTGACTGTAACTCGTTTAAGTTATAATAATTGGTTGAGTTAAAAACACTCCGATTTAGGTCAGAATATATCTATACTTTGTGTTTGATCTTTTTCCTTGCTTAAATTATTTAAGTAGATTGTACTTTTAAAAATAAACTGTATGTATCTTATTTAGTTTGTGCACTTATACACTGTTAACAACTCGGTAACTCATTGCATGGAAACATAACGGTAGCACATTGCATGGTAACTCGTACTAATGGCAACACATTACACGCTAACTCTTAACTTTGCAGTGTCTAGTACTTTCTGCTGTAAAACATTACATGGTGACTCATAACTTTGCAGTGTCTAGTACTTATGTACTGTTGTAACACATTGCATGGTGACTCATAACTTTGCAGTGTCTAGTACTTATGTACTGCTGTAACACATTGCATGGTGACTCATAACTTTGCAGTGTCTAGTATTTATGTACTGCTGTAACACATTGCATGGTGACTCATAACTTTGCAGTGTCTAGCAATATTTCTGTAACAATGAATGTTGAAAAGAAGCGGATGACGGTAGTCTCCTTTACCCTTCTTCTCATACAGAACTTGATCACTGTATCCACATATTTCTTGTGGCAAAGTGAATCTTCATACAGAACGTGGTCACTAAAACCGCATATTTCTTGTGGCAAAGTGGATCTTCATACAGAACCTGATCACTAAAACCGCATATTTCTTGTGGCAAAGTGAATCTTCATACAGAACTTGGTCACTAAAACCACACCATTATTATGGCTTAGTGAATCTTCGTATAGAAACTGGCCACTAAAACCACACCTTTCATATATGGATAAGTGAATCTTCATGCAGAACTTGGTCACTAAAACCACACCTTTCATTTATGGATAAGTGAATCTTCATAAAAGAAATCTGGACACTACAGCCACACCATTTACATATGACTAGTGAATCTTCAGGCTGACCAACACCTGCAATTTTTGATACCCAAAATCTTCTCGTAGATAAATTATATTTATTCAAGGTCATGATAAAGATGGCAAAGATGAAGCAACCTACTGCTGTAGCGCTTGAACCTTTGATAAGAAGCGCATCCGTTGAGATAACGGGATATCAGTTGAGATGACGAGGCATCTGTAGAGATAACGAGGCAGTTGGGTGTTGCGAATCATCTTGCCTGATGAATTGTGTTATTGTATTGATTGATTTATGATGTGGCTAGTGAATTATTCATGATTTTTGATTGATCTCTAGTTCGTAGAAAGCGTACTGGGTACGTGCAGTTGATTAATGCTAAGACAGGGGTATTAAAATGTTCACTTGTGATTAATCGCGTTAGGCCACGGATGTGCTGATTGTTCGTTTTCTTTTGAAAAACTACGTGTATTACGAGAAATAATTATGCCTATAATTCGTCATAAGTGGTTAAACCTCTTTTGAGTGCCGTGAAGAAATTAAGTTGTGTTAATATTTAAATACACGAGGTGTGCTTGCAGTTGTACAGTAGTGAATTTGGTTTTGTATTAGCTAAGTAAAGGGAACAAGTGAACTGAATGAATGGTATTTATTAATTAGAATGATGGCAGAATTTGGTTTTGTATTAGCTAAGTAAAGGGAACAAGTGAACTGAATGAATGGTATTTATTAATTAGAATGATGGCAGAATTTGGTTTTGTATTAGCTAAGTAAAGGGAACTAGTGAACTGAATGAATGGTATTTATTAATTAGAATGATGGCAGAATTTGGTTTTGTATTAGCTAAGTAAAGGGAACAAGTGAACTGAATGAATGGTATTTATTAATTAGAATGATGGCAGAATTTGGTTTTGTATTAGCTAAGTAAAGGGAACAAGTGAACTGAATGAATGGTATTTATTAATTAGAATGATGGCAGAATTTGGTTTTGTATTAGCTAAGTAAAGGGAACAAGTGAACTGAATGAATGGTATTTATTAATTAGAATGATGGCAGATTTTGGTTTTGTATTAGCTAAGTAAAGGGAACAAGTGAACTGAATGAATGGTATTTATTAATTAGAATGATGGCAGAATTTGGTTTTGTATTAGCTAAGTAAAGGGAACAAGTGAACTGAATGAATGGTATTTATTAATTAGAATGATGGCAGAATTTGGTTTTGTATTAGCTAAGTAAAGGGAACAAGTGAACTGAATGAATGGTATTTATTAATTAGAATGATGGCAGAATTTGGTTTTGTATTAGCTAAGTAAAGGGAACAAGTGAACTGAATGAATGGTATTTATTAATTAGAATGATGGCAGAATTTGGTTTTGTATTAGCTAAGTAAAGGGAACAAGTGAACTGAATGAATGGTATTTATTAATTAGAATGATGACAGAATTTGGTTTTGTATTAGCTAAGTAAAGGGAACAAGTGAACTGAATGAATGGTATTTATTAATTAGAGTGATGGCAGAATTTGGTTTTGTATTAGCTAAGTAAAGGGAACTAGTGAACTGAATGAATGGTATTTATTAATTAGAATGATGACAGAATTTGGTTTTGTATTAGCTAAGTAAAGGGAACTAGTGAACTGAATGAATGGTATTTATTAATTAGAATGATGGCAGAATTTGGTTTTGTATTAGCTAAGTAAAGGGAACTAGTGAACTGAATGAATGGTATTTATTAATTAGAATGATGGCAGATTCCAACTTATTTGATTTCGCTGCCTGGTACGAGGAGTGCCGTTATTAGGAAGAGTTGGAGATGATAGAATGGGGGATGGTTGATAGGAAAGTTACAAAATGGTAATGGTGAATGGTTGATAGGAAAGTTACAAAATGGTAATGGTGGATGGTGGCCAGTGGGTCTGTGCAGTTCGATGTTTGGCCGGTAGAGGCTTGTAGTAGTCCGGGTTTCCATGAGTTACTGTCATGTGGTTGGTGTTGTGTCTTCTTGGTTGATGTTGATGTTGTTGTCGGTGTCCCCGGTGTTCAAGGAAGAAGGTGGGTTGAGGTAATTTATAGATCCCAGGCTAGTTCCTCACTTGGTTTGTACCCAGTGAGTACACGCGCCAGGGGCGTTCAAACCCATGTTCTTCTCGCTTGTGTTGTTATCATCATCGTCGTTGTTGTCGTTGTTCCTGGTATGTCCGTTGGGATGTGCGTAGACTGGGGCAGGAGGCCAGTACGTCAAGCATCAGCTGTATCATGTCCGCAATGGGGTGATTAAAATCTACCCACTGCGGATACTGTTGTTATCTGTAGTGGTAGTAGGTGCTTTGTTTGCCCTCTTTTCTCTGTGTCTATGAGCAAATGATGTAGAACAGGGTGGTTCATCTTATTCAACCCCGAGGACCACATAAATCCAAAAATTAAATTTCGCAGACCATTTAAAATAGAAACAAATTATGTTATATAATTTAACACATATTTTGTGTATGCACGCGGGCCACAAAACAATTTTACACAGGCCTCATTTGGTCCAAGGTTCTGCAGTGAGACCACGCCAATGGCGTGGCGTCTATAGCATGGCGTCTATGGCTTACCTGAACAGATGGGCGTTAAAAGCAAGAAAAATGGAGGAGTCAGTGGGTTAAGAGTTAGGAGAGAAGCATTTGTTTACAGGAAAACCTCTGCGTGAGGAGAAATGCAGACGGAAAAGAAAGAAAGTGAAAGCTTTTGAATTAAGGAAATTACAGTTTGAAAGAATGGGCATAGAGAATGATCTGCAAAGTTAAACAATATTAACTCCATATTGAGAGGAAAGGTACAGCTCATGAAAGAACGGGTACTCGAAATGTGCGATAGGCTCGGGGCAACTATGAGGACGACAATGGAGGTAAACAGGAAATACGAAATATGAGAAAGAAACAACAAGCAGCTAGATGCAGAGCTTCAGGTTAATATTGAAACTGGAAACGATGGAAGAACGACAAAACAATAGATTAGAAGAAATAAATCTCGAACGGGAACACGAACAAAAATAAATAGCATAGCTAGAGAAAAGTTACGGTTTGAGAGTCTGAGGTGGATTTGATAAATAAATAGCATAGCTAGAGAAAAGTTAAGGTTTGAGAGTCTGAGGTGGATTTGATAAGAAAACTGTACCTACTCCCCCCCCCCCCAGTTAGTGAAGCAGTTGTAAATTATAGTGCCGTCCCTGAACTCTCAGATGTAATTTATGAAAGTGACTTAGCATTTCACTAAGATAGATACACTATCCTGCAGTGAAGGAAGTGATGCGAATGTGACCTCGGCACTTGAATCCAGTGTGGAGACACCTGAAATGCCAGACGTGCCTCAGGGCGAGACTGCCAGAACGATTGTTCCTCTGAGGAGCTCTTGCTGGAGACCATAGAGGGTGGTCCGGAAGACCCCACTAGAGTTCCACCAGGTGAAGTCTACAAAGATTGCTGTGTCGCCATCCCATGGACATCCGATCATTCAGGCAGGTTATGGAGATCCCTGGCAGCAAAGGATGGTGCCACAGAACCAAGCATCATTACTGAGGAATACCTAAATGTACATTGAAGAGATATTCTTCTGAATAAGAAGCCTTTATTGGACACAATAGATGGTAGGCCTGAAGGTCATTCTAGTGGTCCATCAAGCCTGAATGAGCTAGGGTTACAACGAGACCTGGCTAGTCAGGGCAAAACTGTACCAAAACAAGCGCTGTTCCCAGCTCAAGATTACACAACTTGGCAGCAACAGCGGTCCACCACAGACAATCAAACCAAGTGCCATTACAACAGAACTACTGCCATCTTCTAAGACAGGTGACTCACTGGATTTCATACCGATAGAGAGCCGCTAAAGTTTACAGATCTGGAATCTTTTTGAAACTATCATGTTTGCAATGGTGTCACTATCAGCAGGGCCAGATGACATAATGAGATCGATTCTGCCCAAGTGCTATTGTAGACGACAAGATAAAGTGATTATTTGTAACCTGCCATCATCATTGAATAGGAACCCTCAGAGAGGATGGTGTCATTGCAGTGCTAACCCAAAGATTGTCTACTGTAAGGCCTTGAATGTTATGAACATCTTCATCCACCCGAAGCTTAATGTCTAAGACGTCTGTCTTTTGCCTGGAGTCGTCTGAGTCGTCTGAAATAATAGCTGATGTTTGTGGAAATATCTGGGATTTGGTTGACCCAAGATGGCGGTACACGGCAATATCACCTTTTCTCTCTGTGGGTTACTCCGCACTAATGATGGCAGGTTCCAATAATCACTTTGTACTGTCATCTACGATAGCACTTGGGCAGATTCGGTAGATTAAGTCTCAATGCGACATCTAAGCCTGCCAACAGTGGGCATCGATTGTTTTAATTCTCAGCTTGTTGATTTCCTATGCTATACTATTAGGGATATTTTAATTCCGAGCTTGTCAATTTGCATTATTGCACCAGATATCTTAATCACCAGCTTGTCGACTTGTATTGAATTACTGTACCATTATCTCTTAATTCCCAGCTTGCCGGCTAGTAATTACTCTAACATATATTAATCCCTAGCTTGTCGGCTTGCATGCATTATTCTAAAAGAAATCTTAATCTCCAGAATGCTGACTTTGCCTTTGAACCCACACTCTGTCACCTCCCTGGAGAAGAGCATACATACCAACATAAATCAGATGGAAATCCATAAACACTCGCATTGTAGATAAGTACATGAGCACCAAAAATACCCATAGCGGTCACACTGTAGATAAGTACATGAGCACGAAACACCCTTAAGAGCCACACTGGGGATATATGAGTATATGAGCACCAAAATAACCAAAATGGCCACATCCTTAAATATGTGCACGAGCATACAAAATACAAATAACAGCCACACTGTTGATACGTTCTTTAACCCAATAGCGTCAGATCTAAAACTTGATGCCGAAACTGTTCGAATCCCTATACTTATCCTCATTAATCAGCAATTTAAACTAGACGTCCCAAATATTTGTCCGAATCTCTGTACATATCTCATGAAATCTCGACTGAAAGATATCCAGAAGACTTTCAACTTTAACCTTGTACTGCAACAAGTCTAATTTCTTTTCCACCACAAGTGTCTTCCGAGTTGGAAACGCCTCTAAAGTCCTTTCTGTTAGCTGTCTGATAAACAAGTGTCTTCCGAGTTGGAAACGCCTCTAAAATCCCTTCTGTTAGCTGTCTGATAAACAAGTGTCTTCCGAGTTGGAAACGCCCCTAAAGTCCTTTCTGTTAGCTGTCTGATAAACAAGTGTCTTCTGAGTTGGAAACACCCCTAAAGTCCTTTCTGTTAGCTGTCTGATAAACAAGTGTCTTCCGAGTCGGAAACGCCTCTAAAGTCCTTTCTGTTAGCTGTCTGATAAACAGGTGCAGTTTCATTTTAAATGCAGAAATTTCATCGCACAAATTTGTGAACAGTTTGTCTTTTTCCTGAAGCCTTGCATTTAAAGAGTTTAAATGAGACGTGATATTCACCAAAGAATGCTGGGTCATTAAGTCAGTCATCATTCTGCAGACATTCTCGTTCTGTAGACAATTCATCTATTTCAGACAAAAACAGATAGAGACTATTTTTCAGTGCCCAGAAACGTGTGAGTACTTTCCCTTTAGACAGCCATCTGATTTCGCTCTATAACAGTAGGTCACCGTATTCCTCGCTCAGGTCTGATAGAAAATGTCTGAACACACGCCTGTTCAGCGACTTACTTCGAATTTTATTTACGCATTTCAGAACAACATCCATGATGTGTTTCAAATTTATTGTCTTTCCACACAGTCCTTCCTAGTGAATGATACAGTGATACTTCGTTATAGTGCAGTCAAGAAAATTTTCCAATAATGACAGACGTCCAGATTTACTCATTTTTAACTTTTAATTTTGCCATTACGTCTCACATTACGTTTGTACCCATGAAATCAACTTGATTTTGGCAACTTGAGTCATTCATAATACAGCACATTAGAAAATAATTTTAAAACTTATCTGCATATGAATTTCACTTTCAGATGACAGTTCCAAAGCACACCTGTGTTCGGACTTTGACTCTTTCAATGCATTTAGAAAGTATGGAACCCAAATACTAATGATGGCTGAAGGGAGTAATACATTAACCCAGTACGTATTCACCATCGTACTTAAGCTGGTAAAAATCCTGATTGTTTTCTTACTACAATAGCTGTGCATACATTATCGTGCATTCGAAAGTCTAAAAAATATGTCATTGTTGTGTCTATACATATAATAAAATGGTTGTGGTTGTGGTTTTGTACAGGCTTAAGTAAATAAAGTTACTCGATGGACTTTGACCCAGTGTTTTCTGTTGTATACCTTAGTACTCTAGTATCAAATTCTAAGTTTTTATTGAGTTCTCTGTCATATAATATGTAATAATCAAATTCTATGTTTTTATTGAACCCTGATTATAAATTTGTGGTAGTTTGTTATGTGTGAATGCAGGAGCGGAGAAACACAAGAAAAATAAAGTTGGTTAATTACTCCCGTGAGTGCTTACTGTAAACTTAACCCCATTTCTCAGCTACATGTGCACACAATCAGTAAACACATATACAGAATGGATGTCAAATGACAGCGACACACACGTCTTAATCCTTAGCTAAACAAATAACAGTCAATAAGCTCTAAACCTCTAGACTCCCTTTGTAAATACGGTCCCTGTAACAAATATGAACAATGACAGAATGAAATACATAGTCAAGAATTACAATCTTTACGAAATTAAGAAATGAAATTAAATAAAAGGAGAAGCAATGAGGTAAATGTCCAGGTAGATTAGGCTAAATGCAGCTCTATAAAGCGTCATTATTAATGAGGAATTTTACTGCAAATAGATTAGGGTAAATGCAACTCTATAATGTCGTCATTATTAAGGAGGAATTTTACTGCAAATAGATTAGAGTAAATGCAACTCTATAAACTCGTCATTATTGAGGAATTTTACTGCAAACAGATTAAGGTAAATGCAGCTCTATAATGTCGTCATTATTGAGGAATTTTACTGCAAATAGATTAGGGTAAATGCAGCTCTATAATATCGTCATTATTAATGAGGAATTTTACTGCAAATAGATTAGGGTAAATGCAACTCTATAATGTCGTAATTATTGAGGAATTTTACTGCAAATACTAGAGCGGTAAATGCAGCTCTATAATGTCTTCATTATTAATGAGGAATTTTACTGCAAATAGTAGAGCGGTAAATGCAGCTCTATAATGTCGTCATTATTAATGAGGAATTTTACTGCAAATAGTAGAGCAATGGCAATAATGTAGTGTCTTTTGAGTGTTCTCTTATATAACTTATCTTGAACCAGAGGCATTTAGTCCCCTGGGTCCTGAGAATGAGTGCCTGGTTTGATGACAGCACAGAAAACGCCATGATGACATGGCAGTTGAGCCAGGCACTTTTCCTTGGCTGGTCAGACGACACAAGGTGCCAGACTGGAGACAAAATAATAATGTTTCTCCTTAAATGCATTGTCTGACACCAAGGCACATAGTTAATAGATATTATTAATAATAATAATTAATTAACCGTCCAAAACTAATTATAAGCGATGAGAATCTTAATTTATTTTATTAATGATCCTCCGGCAGAAACCACTCGTTTCTCTCACTTGGCGGATATATGGGCACTGTAAATATTTTCTGTCTTCCACAATATTAAACAACATTTATGGTCACAAAATGTTACAGAAACGTGTCTAATAAAGAGAAGACAAATCCGTCTTTAATCTATATTTAGCAAGACCCCATCCACCCACTTTCTTCTCCAACATAAGGCTATCAGTATGCAAAAGAAGGGGAATAAATGTAATGAATCAACAATCAAATATACATATGACAAATACAATGAAAAAGATTACTTGATATCAGTATTTCCATAACACCATTTTTTTAATAATTTCTAAGCGTAATACATTCTTATAGCCTAAATACAATTCAGCATTAGTGTCAATACAAATCTCATGATAGATCTTATCAGAGAACAGAAAAGGAGTTATTAGAGATAAACGATAATAGTTTTTACATAACTTGAATTAAGTACTGTCAATAGTCTGTGCACTTTTGCAACAAAGTCACAAGTTTATTGTCTCCAATTATTATGTCAGTTTCAGTGTTTCCCTGCACATTGAGAAACTTGTTTCCCTACTTTTTCTCTCAACCTGAGCACTTATTTTCGCCGTCAACTTCTTCAAGCAGAACAATAATTGTAGCGATTTCCAGCAACTTCTCTGCACCAGAAATTGCTCATGTAGTCAGCATATCTTGCCGCCATACATCAATGGAGTGTAGTGTATTCTTACACTTACACAATGCAGTAGAGGCTCCCTATGTCTATCATGGTTGTAGAGGTTTATAACCAGTAAAATGGAAGGTTCAAATGATACACAAACAGAAAAGTTCCTTTTCTCATTAAGCTAACACTGCCTTTCGTGACCAGACTTCTTGCCACTTCATTTTCATCTGATAAGAGAATATAATTCTCGTCAAAGCAGGAAAACACTTAGATCTACTCACCCTGTTGGAATTAGTTTGCATTACAGCAGCAATTTCTAGCATATTCTCAACTCGAGTGTTTACTTCAACTCCGACTCTTACAAACATACCATCATAAGGAGTTACTCTGACAATTTAACAATCTATATAACATTTAAATTTTAATATATGGATAGGCAAATTTACTACATCAGTAAGGCGGTGTGCAAGAAAGTGTGTTGTGTATGTGTGTGTTGTTGTTCATTTGTGTGTGTGCATGCACGTGTGTGTGTGTGTGTGTGTGTGTGTGTGTGTGTGTGTGTGTGTGTGTGTGTGTGTGTGTGTGTGTGTGTGTGTGTGTGTGTGTAAATGCCCTATTCATAATACATATGTTCGTGGTTATATAATTACTTCTGTGTGTGTATTTTTACATTAAATATGCTAGGTCTGCTTGTGTGTACATCCAAATACGTTTTCATAATAGACCAAACTAAATCCGCGAAATCATCTGACGCTGTAAATTAACGTTAAGCGGAAATCAATCAATCACTATACCAGTCAGTTACAGACAGAGTAGCGGTAAATGAATTAAAGCATGGCGCAAAAGTTAACCTCTCAGCTGAAGTGGCTCGTGGTTCGCACCCTGATCGGGGTGAAACTTTTTACCTATAGACTGTGTCCTGATCCGGATGATAAATTTTACCTGTAGACTGCGTCCTAATCCTGATGACAAATTTTACCAGTAGGCTGTGTCCTGATCGGGATGGCAAACTTTACCTGTAGGCTGTCCTGATCCGGATGACAAATTTTACCTGTAAACTGTGTCTGATTCATATGACAAATTTTACCTGTAGACCGTGTCCTGATCCGGATGACAAATTTTACTTGTACACTCCATTTTCTATTAATAGTTTTCCCTTTTGTTCCTGTGCTCTAATTTCCGAATACAAAGTTCAACGGATTTTGTTCTTTGATCAATTATAATTATTTGTGTAATAGAAAAACAACAAAACTGGTCGACGAGTGGTATATGTATCATGCTTGCATTTATATATATGTTTGTTTATTGTGTACTGAATGACACATATGGTTTATTTATTTTTTTATCTTATCTTCAGGTTTGTGTGTGATTGTACTTTATGGTTATTGTTTTTCTGGATATTTTATATGTCTAGGTAATAATGCGTATTTCAAAAGAAAATTGCACATATGCAAGTATACTCACTGTATGTTTGTATAGACATTGATCTTTAAATCATTAAATATAAGGATAAACTAATTGCATATATATGTATAAATTGATGGTATATATGTGTATAAATTGACTGTATGTTTATTTATAAATTGATAATATGCACGTGTGTACGCCTGCTGTATGTTTGTAATAAACTGATGGTATGGATTTGTAAATTTGACTGTATGTATGTGTATAAATTGATCTACGTTCATATATAAATTGATGATATATATGTAAAGTTATGGTATGTATGTGTGCAAATTGACTGTATGTTCATATATAAATTGATGATATATATGTAAATTTATAGTATGTATGTGTGCAAATTGACTGTATGTTCATATTAAATTCTTTTTATTTGTTAGACCTCTTTTATGCACATATAGACCTAATTCGTGGTTTGGATGGGGGTTGATTGAGCTAAATGTAACATTCTGAATGCATAAGGATTTAAGAGAGTTTTAACGGTATGCAAGTTTGTCTGTTCGTGAATCTGTTTATCTGTACTACAAAGACGCATTTTCATATGAGACAAAAGATAAATTTGAGCAACCAGTCTGTTTAGGGAGAGAGGAGAAATTAATTTAAAGAATAAATTAAAGTTCTGTAAAATTCCTGAACAGGGTCTCTAAATAAAAACTGGACACGTAACAATTACAATAAATTTTGGAGTACATTAATGCCGACATTGAGACAAATTCTTTGTTGTTAAATTTCTTGGAATACAAAGGACAATATTTATAAGTGAAATAACTTAAAGTCCTTCAACCCCCATCCAAACCACGAATTAGGTCTATATATGCATAAAAATCACTACGAAAGAAGTCTAACAAATAAAAAGAATTTAATAATTAACATTTAACAATAACAATCAATTACGAAGACACAGCTTCAGATCTAAACTAAGGCAATGTTTCAAGGTGCTTATTTTAGTCAGTTAGAGTTAATGTTACGAGAAATTGTTTGCTCGACACTTCTGTTAAATCAGGAGCACAGAATAGTTACTCATCTGTCTTAGTAGAATCTTGATAAACGTGTGGTCTAAGGTCAGCTTGATCCTTCCACATATCAAGCGATACGTGCGTCGTACTTATCAGTAGGTTTCAGTAACCTGTCGTCTCTCGACAGTTACCCTAGAGATGTGTTTAGACGTGGTATCATCAACGATGGCGGCACGGTACTTGTAACATCGTCCGACCAAGGTTGAACAAAGGAACATGCACCCAACATAGAAACGAAGGTGGCAAAGAATACGTAGAATAAAAGAAGAACCCGCTCTGGAATAGAATTTAATTCCTATGAGCGATTTGCGTTTACATTCGCAAATCATCCGAAACACGTGATTGATAACAATGCGCAGAGTTTAAATCTTCGACTATCGTGTCTTTTACAATATTTTTATATTCATAAAAGATACAATATAATCCTCGTGTGTTATTTTTAACATTACATGAACGTATGAATTTCCAAACATTTACTTCCTCAAAAATGGAATTCATACAAAGAGAACAAAATATAATCCAAATTAAGCATGAGTGCTTTACAATTTAACAATGAAATTACACGCAAGAAAATCATTTGAATTACATAGAAATTCGCAACGTGCACAGACGTTCTGCGGCACAAGAGAATTAAAGTTTATACAAATTAAAGTTAAAAGGTTACAGTTAATTTATATACAATGAACTTTTAGGTTTTTAGTCATTCTTATCGAATCACGTATGTTCGGAGGAGAATGCAATAATTCTGCACAAATACATACATAAATTCATATACAAAAATACAAATAGTAAAATGCAATAATATTGTAAGAAGTAGACGTGTTATCTTCTTATAGTAGAAACTTTATACTTTTCTACTTTCTCATGTTATTTGAATCTACTGCTTCACTGATTGTAAACCACTACAACTGGGCAAAATGCAGGAATTGTCTTCCACAGTGTATATAAGTGTAAAAGAATACACTACACCACTTTGATGTATCATGGCAAAGTATGCTGATTACACCAGGCAATTTCTGGTACAGTGAAGTTACGAAAAAATCACTACAATTATTGTTCTGCTTGAAGTAGTTGACATGGCGAAAAGAAACGCCCAGGTTTGCTCAAGAGAATAATAACAGAACAGTGTTTTCGACATATGAAGAGAAACACGTGGAACTGGGTAATAACGGTGGAAAATAAACTTGTGACATTGTTGCAAAAGTAAGCAAAAGACTGTTGAAAGAGGAGTTAAAACTATTATTGCTTATCTCTGATAACTCAATTTATATTTGCTGCTAAGAACTATCCTGTGATTTAAATTAAATTATTGAATTGTATTTTAGGCATAAGATTGTGAATTATAGAAATTATTCGAATGTAGTATCATGGAAATAATTGATGTCAAGTAATATATTTCATTCTATTTGTCTTAGGCATGTTTGATTGTTTATTTAATAAATTTATTGTTATTTTTAAAAAAAATCATATGCATATTGATAACCTTATTTTGGAGAAGAACGTGGAGGGGGGTCTCGATAAATATAGATTAAAGACGGATTTGTCTTCTCCTCTAGTAACAAGTTTTCCACCTATGGAAAGAATGTGTGACCTAAATTTTTATCTTTAATGTTGTGGAAGAAAGAAAAACTTTTACAGTGCCCGCATGTTCGCCAAGTTTAGAGACGATTGGCGTCTGCTGGAGGATCATTAATGAAATCAATTAGTATTATCATCATTTGAAATTAGTTTTGGATAAATAATAATAATAATAATAATAATAATATCCATTAACTAAGTGGCACTGGCGTCACATTATGTAAATCCATTATTCTTTTGTAATAAAGCAAAGTATTCTCTATGATTTATTGTGCATAAATTAATTTATCCTTACTTTTTATTCTGCACAAAGTAACATACTCCATAAGCTAAGTTCTGCATGAAGTTATTTATTCTTTATGCTTTATTATGTAGAATGTAACTAGAATTAATCTGCATACATTGATATCTCTATGTTTTATTCTGCATGAAGTAATTTCTCTGATTTATTCTGTATAAATTAATTTCTCTGTTTATTCTGCATAAAGTAACATAACTCCATAAGCTTAATTCTGCATGAAGTAATTTATTCTTTGTGCTTTATTCTCCATAAAGTAAATTATTTTCTAGATTTATTCTGCATATCTTAATATATCTGTATTTTATTATGCATAAGGTAATTATTTTCTATAATTTATTCTGTGTGAATTAAAATATCTTTGTTTTATTTTTCATAAAGTAACTTATCTTCTATTATTTATTCTGTATAAATTAATTTCTCTATTTATTCTGCATATATGAACTTATTTTCTAGATTTATTCTGCACCGTTAAACAAACTTTCTGGTATTTTCACTAGTCTTCTAAATCCCACTGAGTGTACATCTACCCCTTCGACACGTACAAATATTCAAGCACACACAAACAGGCACACACACACGCACATTTGCAAACTTGAACACACAAACACCCAGATACCAACCTTCTACAACTTTTCTTAAAATGACGTCAGCATTACATGTGATATATTTTCAACCGCTCACCGAAATAGACCAATGTGACTGAAATTGGGGAAGCACTTCCGACCTAGATCAAAAGAGTCGTCTTTAAAATTGAAATTGTGAGAAGAGTTTAAAGGGAATTGTGTTCTTTTATAACAATGCATACTTTGTTTGGTGGGTATGGCGCCATCTTTTTTAAATGATGACAATTATGTGGATGACGATGAAAATGAGATTTCGACTAGTTCTGATCATCATACGACGTTGACAATGATGATGAATTTGAGAGAATTTAATTAAACTGAGACACGTCGTCTTCTTTGAATGTCTAGCTTTATTAACATTTGACTCACGCTAAGAAATGGTTTTAGGGTCATGGTGTGCACATCAACATGAAATAAGTATTATATTTCGGTTACAGATTTTTGTTTCTAATATGCAATTCTTTTTCTAGTTTTAAAAGAGGCACTTGTAATGGGCGTGGTCAGCATTGCAGATGACTTCTCTCGCCTACCGAACAGTTCTTTCACAGTTGTTCGAAATCTGAAGAAAATAAAGGAAAGTCAATATGAACGTTTATAATAACTTTTCTCGTCAACAGTCTTAAAATGACGTGAAAAAGCACAAAATATTTATAGTTTTAATTATCGATGTTATAGTCATTTCAATGGCGAAAATTGGAAACAATTACAAATGCTGCACAGACGAATCGTAGTTTTACATGGATTTTGTTATAGTGGCCGCCATTTTATCATTTCCTTAATCGTAGTTTTACATGCATTTTGTTATAGTGGCCGCCATTTTATCATTTCCTTAATCGTAGTTTTACATGGATTTTGTTATAGTGGCCGCCATTTTATCATTTCCTTAATCGTAGTTTTACACGTATTTTGTTATAGTGACCGTCATTTTATCATTTCCTAAATGTTTGTCTTATCGTTATCATTATCATAGACACTGTCAAACTGTCTTTATCACTGGTTCAAGAGAAGAATTATCTCCCCTGGATCCATGCATTACCGTAGAAGAGCAAATAACAGTACTGAGTGTTCAGTAATATTTTATTGTTAACATTAATTTTCTTTACTTTTGTACTTATGTAAAAGATACAATTTACTCGTCAATAAAATAATATACTGAACAGAAATCAACTAGTGTAACGTTTACAACATAATAATTATCAAATAAATTAAATTGGCAAATGAATTAAAGTTATATTTGATGATGATAGTGGTGGGGGTGGGTGATGGTGGTATTAGTGGTGGTGTGGTAGGGGTGATGACGACGATGATGATGAAGTTTTGATAAAGCGCTTAGTCTTATAAAACTTTAATTTGCAAATAGCTCAACAAACAAATGAATTAACAAAAGAGAAAAATAAGGATGAACTTTAGAAATGTACAACTTTAACAAAAATTGACACAATGGGGACAGTGATAATCTTGTTGGTGAAAACAGAAACGTAACTTTGATCTAAATTCAACAACGAACCTGACTAATTAAATAGTTGGTTGTGTGTGAACATTCTAAAACTACAATCCTCAAGGAATTAGTTTGTCTTTTTGCCTTTTCGACTGAGATTTTTTAATAACGTGCTTGCACCAAAAATGTCCACTTTTAATGTGGCCTGTTTTATAATATGTGCTTCTAACTGGGCAATCTTTATATGTGTATATAAGTGATTATTTCTTTTTTAGTTCTTTAATGTTCGTTGTTAAATATATTTAAGTACTAGTTAATGTGTTTGCCATAATGCACATTTTATTTCGCATACTTCTTTGTGTGAGCATATTGTGCATTGTTTATTAGCATTCTCAAACGATTAGCATTTTGTGTGACAGCGAGCAAACAGGTAGACACTTAGCGATTAGCATTTTGTGTGACAGCGAGCAAACAGGTAGACACTTAGCGATTAGCATTTTGTGTGCAAAGTACACAAAGACACTCCTTAACCAATTAGTGTGTTATGTAATGAACACTAAAGCAAATAGCGAGTATGCATTCTAAAGGAAACTGCAAAACCTATTACTCTACTTAAACCATACACATGCGCGCACATGACCTTGTCCACACGCACGAACACAGAGACACACACTATCTATCAGACAAACCAACCAACGAAAGGAAAATCTACACGCACACGCAAACCCCATGGTAGTGAAATGATTAGCGTGTTGTTTGGCGTATGCCAAAGTAAATCGCGTGTTGTGTAATACACATGCATTTAAGTTACTGATCGCGTTGTGTGATGCATGCTTACTTAGCATCATCCATACTAAAGTTGATTTGGAAGCTTTGTGAAGTGATTAATTCGTTGCGTGATATGTCCTAAAACGAGTCACATACTATTTGATTATCTAAAAGAAGAGAATATTGCTTGATGTATACTGAAGCTAATTGGGCGTTGAATAATATGTACCGAATAGAAATCGTGTTGTATGATGTGTATGGAATTGTATTTGTATAGTCTGGTATGTACATGCATAACAACTAACAAACAAAATCTTAAGAATCCGTGTTTCACGAGATTTACAGTTACGAAATGTGTATAGTAAAGAATTGTGTATTTTGTGATAGTTACTATTAAATCATGAGATTTACAGTTACGAAATGTGTATAGTAAAGAATTGTGTATTTTGTGATAGTTACTATTAAATCATGATCGGTAGCAAACGTGTTGCATTCACAAATATAAATTTGCATTGTTTTCACAATTGGAATTACAAATAACTTAAATACATTTATGTCCAGTAGTTTCTTTTTTAATTAAGTGTGTACATCTGAAAACCACAATCAAAAATGCAGCATGCGTCCTAAATTTGCAATCGCAGAAAAAAAACACTGACCTTGTGCCCATGGACATATAGATGACAAAACTGAATGCTGAGTTCGTGACCTCACAGGTGTGGGCGATTGTCTGGATGATGACAAAAATGTTGCAGTGCTTGCCGGACGGTATGTATCCAGGGACAAAGGAGCGGAAGAATGCTTGGACGACTGATGGCGTCATGGTACAGACGTATAACAGGCAAATAACGTTCAGCATTTTAGTCACAGCGCCATCTTTCTTATCATTCATGGAGAGCTGGGTTTTATTGGCTATGCCCTGTCTCCATGCCTGGTGAATGGTGATATGAGAAAAGTACTTTAGTGAAATATGACAAGGGGACTAAGATGGTAATGGGTGACTGTCATGGTCCTCAGAAAAGTATATGCATAGTATTTAATTTTGGCACTTAGATGAATAAAAGTGATTAGAATGAAAGGGTAGGGGAGACCTCTTACATAATAAGCGTTGGTCAGTCTGAGAACTACTGGCCATAGTCAGGAAAACCCCACCAAATATCAATAAACATTTTTTTTTGTGTTGATGGACTGTTCACCATACATGGCACTGGGCAGGAAGTACAGGTCAAAAAACGTTTAAAAGGCGTTAAATTCCATAATATGGATCATCGTATCAGTTTATGTTACACATATGAAACAATCTAAATTAACATGGAAGTTCACTTTTTACCTAATTGAATATTAAAACTTTGCATTTGGTCAAATCATTAAAATTAAAATGGAAATCCTCTTTCCCCTTGACTGAATATTAAAACTTTGCATTTGGTCAAATCATTAAAATTAAAATGGAAAGCCTCTCTCCCCTTGACTGAATAGTAAAACTTTCATTGGTGAAATCACCAAGAGTCATGTCCCCTAATCCGCATCAAGGACAATAGCAATATTAACATCCAAGACGGAAATAGGTATCGCTGTGTGTCCAAATGTTTAACCGAATATCGACGCAGAGAAACAAACAATTATTGTGAAAAACTTTCCATAGTAGCAGTTATCGTACGTGTTATTTCACAACATCGGCTAAGTTCGCTCGCTCGCTTTGTGACAATAGTACCTTCGGAGCAAACAGTTTATGTTTTAATTATTCATTTTTCATTTATAGTAACTATAAATAGACCAACTGTGTTTTAAAGGCGCTTTAGCCCGGAAAACAAACTGTTTTTGTTTTATTCATTTTTCAGTTATTGTAATTATAAATAGACCAATAATACTTAAAGGCGCTTTCGCCCAGAAAGAAACGTGTTGATGCGGAAGTGTTGTGAAAAGAGTGTAGACTTCTTATAATTATTGCTTATTTACTTTCACGTTGTGAGCGCAAGACACAAAAGTTTCGCTTTCAAAATTAAAATTTTTTACTGCCCACGCCTATATACTCACTGAAGTGCTGGACACTCACAGCGACGTCCATATCCACTTAAAACGTTAATATTATTGTTGTGAAAAAAATATTCTCAATAATTACGGTACCCATCTCTCTTGCATGTTGTCCATGCCATTTTTAATATAAGGACTAATGAAATATTATGTAATGAAAACCTGTCAGTATCAAAGCGCAACTTAAAATACATTTATATTATGCATGCACTCGGAGAAGTTCGTATATATTACGTACACACTCTGATAAGGTCGTATATATTACGTACACACTCTGATAAGGTCGTATATATTACGTACACACTCTGATAAGGTCGTATATTACATGGAATAAGTCGTCTAATTAGGTCGTGCTTGTAAACTACTAAAGACCTTACACTCATTCACACACTTATGCAGACTTGAACTTATACACGCACACACACATACACACACACGCACACGTATACATAAATATACGCACACGCACACAGACATACATAAATCTACGCACACGCACACAGACATGAACACAGACACAGAATAATATAAATCAAACAACGAAAAAATTAAAATACACAGACACACACTTATCAAAATAAGGCAAATCTAACAACAAAGGAAATTAAAGCACACAGACACACACAGTTTATCAGAATAAGGCAAATCTAAAAACAAAAGAAATTAAAACACACAGTTTATCAGAATAAGGCAAATTTCACAAAGGAAATGAAAACACAGTTTATCAGAATAAGGCAAAACTAACAACAAAGGAAATTAAAAAACAGAGACACATACAGTTTATCAGGGTAAGGCAAATCTAACAACAAATGAAATAAAACAACATAGTTTATCAGAATAAGCCAAATCTAACAACAAAGGAAATTAAACAACATAGTTTATCAGAATAAGGCAAATCTAACAAGAAAGGAAATTAAAACACACAGTTTATCAGAATATGGCAAATCTAATAAAGTAAATGTAAACACACAGTTCATCAGAATAAGGAAAATCTAACAAGAAAGGAAATTAAAACACACAGACATACGCAGTGTATCAGAACAAGGTAACTTTAACAAAGGAAATTAAAACACACAGACATACGCAGTGTATCACAACAAGACAACTTTAACAAAGGAAATTAAAACACACAGACATACGCAGTGTATCAGAACAAGACAACTTTAACAAAGGAAATTAAAACACACAGACATACGCAGTGTATCACAACAAGACAACTTTAACAAAGGAAATGAAAAGGCATACACGCGGATACATTCACATACCATGGTACTGCGAAGTTTAGCGACGGCATTCACATACCATGGTACTGCGAAGTTTAGCGACGGTGATGGTGGTCGTCATGACGACGATAACGAGGGACGTACACGGAATGGCCAGACTCAGGAGGTGGTTGTACAGGATATCGATAATGACACGGCTGCTGGTGTAGAAGTAGCTCAGCTGCGACGACCACCTCATTCTGTTTGTTATCGGGTCGTAAGCCTGGACCGTGACATACTTCATATTGAGCAGGCTGTAGAAGCCCAAGATGTAGGCCGACATGACGACAATGGTGATGGCCATGTATTTCGTCTTCAAGAACTTTTTGGCTATGAAGGGCGAGAGCACACACACGCACCGTTCCACCGAGATGATGGTTGTCATGGCGTTGGAGATGTTCATGGTGCCGAGCACGAAGCCCAGTAATGTGTTGAGAAACTTCTGGCTCCAAAACTCTTCCAGGTCACTGTCGATGAGCCCCAGAAAGCTGAAGAATTTGGCCGAGAAGATGACCAGTAGGAAAGACAAATCGGCCAGAGCGAGGCTGAAAAGACACAGGTTGATCCTGTCGCGCAAACCTTGCTTGACGAAAACAATAATGTTGATGACGTTGGTGACGACGCCGAAGACTTCTAGCAAAGGAAGAATGGTCATCTGTAGGAGACCTTCCACCCTCTTGGCCGTTACTTCGTTGATTGGGCTTTCTGGGTTGTTGCAAGGCAGAAATGTTGTATTTCTCGAAAGTGTGTTAATTGGTTGGTTATTATAAAGAAGCCATGCAGTTGTGGCATTATCAATGTCGATGTCAGACGTGTACAATGTAGTAAACTCTTCACTGCTTTCTGTAACGTTTGCCTTTGCATTATACATCATAAGAAAGCACCTGATTTCAGGGATAACATAATAAAAACACTTAAATAATAATAATAGAAAGAAAGAAAGAAAGGAAGAAAGAAAGAAAGAAAGAAAGAAAGAAAGAAAGAAAGAAAGAAAGAAAGAAAGAAAGAAAGAAGGAAGGAAAGAAAGAAAGAAAGAAAAAAAGAAAGAAAGAAAGAAAGAAAGAAAGAAAGAAAGAAAGAAAGAAAGAAAGAAAGAAAGAAAGAAAGAAAGAAAGAAAGAAAGAAAGAAAAAGAAAAATGAGTCGTGGAGGACAAATGTTAAGACATTAGCACACATTGTCAAACGATCAAACGGTTTATGAAAGTTAAACCTGTTAGTAGAGTAAGAGTTGAATCTTTCGCTAA
Organism: Sinotaia quadrata; assembly: GCA_028829895.1. Lineage (NCBI taxonomy): Eukaryota > Metazoa > Mollusca > Gastropoda > Architaenioglossa > Viviparidae > Sinotaia > Sinotaia quadrata. The sequence continues at coordinate 118,609,381 of CM054177.1, read as the reverse complement.
TTAATATATTGTTCTGAAACGTGATTTTGGTTCTGATTGAGATATTTTGTTGAAGACTTGAACCTATTGTTAATTGAAATATTGTGCTGAAAACATGAACCGGATTTTCCAAGTGAGATATTGTGCTAAAGAATTGAACCAGTTTCTAGGCGAGATATTGTACTGAAGACTTGAACCGGTTTCTTGGTGAGTTAGTTTGCTAAAGACTTGAAGCAGTTTCTAGGTGAGATATTGTGCTGAATACTTGGACCGGTTTTTAATTTAGATATTGTTCTGATTCCTGTATTTTCTAGGAAATAATTGATAACTTTTATAGCTGTTACTAATATGTCTTAGGCATTAGCAGTCATTATGCATACACATTTCAGACTGTCGAAAGTGTTAGTATATGCAAGTAATGAAGAGGAAACAGTAAAATATGTTTTGGATTTTCGTTTTAAAATTCGAACTATTTTAAGGTGTAATACTAAACACAATTTTGCACTTATTTTATTCTGATTTCAAACAAGTTACTTGCTAAACTATTCCGATTTCACGGACTAGTGACCTTTCCCATTATTGACAAATATATTCGAGTTGACATTTTTTAATCATGTCCTCAAGCTTCATTCCAAGGGTCAAGGCGTTCAAGACTAATGGACCTTTAAGGAAGTGTTCCGACCGTACACTCTCGTAAACTCTCGTAACATTCTAGTCGAGAGGCATTCCAATAGTGCGGATGATAGTTTATGAGTACAAGTTATTCCACATTAACCTAATGAATGTGAGATACAATAGAAACTCTTCCATCTTGCGGATTATGCTAACACCAAGGAAAACGCACATGCATGAATGACGTAAGAGGCGATTAATAGGTCAAGATTCATACACATTTCTGCAGTTTTAGCAAACTCAGAAATAGTTCTCCTTTAACCATGGTACGAATTACTAACCACCGGGAAGAAAAGATATGTAACTGGCTCGACCACATTTGTGTGTATCGGAGTACAATTTTTAACAGCGACAGAAGTTGCATAAAGAGTCAAATATTGAAAAGTAAGTTAGCAATAATTATCACATACAAACTTTTCAGTTCGATTGTTGAGTTAATGTTCGTTTGGCTGAGACTCTTAGGCAATCTTATTTTAAAAATCTGAATGAGTACTCTGTGACATCATTATTACGTACATTGTAACCTCACGTTTACATTTTATGCAAAGTGCTAATGTGCCCTGTAAAATTAATTGCGCATAACTGATGACATTTCTTGACGTATTCATAAGTGAATGACACAAATGCACATAACTGATGACATTTCTTGACGTATTCATAATTTAATGACACAAAATGCACATAACTGATGACATTTCTTGACGTATTCATAATTTAATGACACGGACTGCACATAAATGATGACATTTCTTGACGTATTCATAATTTCATGACACGGACTGCACATAAATGATGACATTTCTTGACGTATTCATAATTTAATGACAAGGACTGCGCATATCTTGTGGTCGTTCTTGTAAATATCTACAGACTAATGACACTGGTCGTATGGCTTTAATCCTTATCCGATTGTGAAGTGTTCTAATCTGTCAAACTCCTGTCTTAAGACACATCTGAAATATCTTTTACTTTGCCATCGAGTAACGTTTTCCTCTTTTTATCACATGAACATTTATCTCATTGGTCAGTAAAATTGTACCTTAAATAACCTTCTCATGTCATCTCACTGGTCTGGGAAATTGTACCTTGAATTATGCGTCCAAGTTATCTCACCGGTCTGTTAAATAATATCCTGAATCACCCATTCACATTTTCTCACTGGTTTGTTTAATTATACCCTGAATCACCCATTCAAATTTTATCACTGGTATATTTAATTATATCCTGAATCATGCGTTCCAGTAATCTCACTGGTTTGTGGTGGACCCCAAATCATACGTTATATGTTACCTCATTGATCTGTGAGGTTTTTACCCAATTTACACTGAATTTTATGAAGTTTTTACAGAGTTTACATTGGATATTTGCTTGTATGAAGTTTTTACCCAATTTACACTGGACATTTGCTTTTATGAAGTTTTTACCCACTTTAAACTGAACTTCTGCTTTTGTGATGTTTTTAACCAATTTCACATTGAACTTTTGTTTGTATGATGTTTTACCCGATTTTCACCAGTATCACAATGGACGTTTGTTTGTATGATGTTTCAATCGATTCACTCTGTTTTCTAATTGTTAACCCATTCGCTGTTTTCTAACTGTTAACCCATTTGAACTGAGTTCGCTTCTCTGATTTTCAACCGCTTCTCACCAGACTAAGAATATTAGTGAAATATAATGAAAGGCAATTTATATTATGGATAAGAATTATCCTGTATCCTGTGAAAGTGATTTTTCTTACCCTTTTGACCACTCGTTCTACTGTTACATACTGTAGTCCAAAGACTACTCCGCTTGCATGAAGATGACTGCGTCGCTCGTTTCCTAATTCACACTCGTAAGCCTAACGAACATCTTTTGTAATGTTATAACTGAATAACATTTGAACAGTCATAATGTTTCGTAGTTTCTGATCAGTGTTCACACTAATATTATTACTAATTGCTGTACAGGAACAGGATAGCTACGACACATAATCGCCTGTCACGTGACAAATTCTCATGCTGAATGAAGCGACATATTGTCAGTGTATTCTGTAAACTCATACCTGAAAATATTTCTGTTGGGACAGATGGTTATCTACCTAACTGGCAACAATGGTGTTATCCCCACTCGCACACACATCTAATCAGTAAATATAGATCAGTGTACGCTCATGGTCTCTGTGGCTTGTTTACGAAACAAAGGTGTTCAACTGTCAATATGTTTATTTGTCAGTAAACGATGGACAATTAAATGCACATTTATTTTTATGTTTGTTAAGAAATCGTTATTTTGATAAAACTTAAGTGCTTAATACACATTCCAAAGATATAAGCTCGCTATTTTCAAATTGTTCGAGGAATTGGGAAAGATCTGAAATTGTTTGAATAACATCACTTTCGTCAAAGTAATCTCCCTTATTATTTTTTTTTCAATTCTTAATCCTAGGGGAAGGTGCCAATTTCTACACAAATTATGTGACTGTATAAGACAGAAATAAATAATTTACCACAGTCATTTTATTTGTCTACCTCTCAGGATCAAATTTCATTCCAATAATAGGAAATACAGAAAGCATTTAAAAAAATAAATATGAATACAGATTGATCCACTCGTATAAAAAAATATTAAATGTTTTACTTCCGAAACGGCACACATAGCAAAATAATCATTAATATTTTCACATAACTCTTTTCTAGCTTTAAAATCCTTCTGACCTATTTGTTATTCTCTGTCGTTTGATCGTTCAACGTAAATTATTTAGTAATAGTAATAAACATTTTAATAAAATAATTTTTTTAAATACACCGAGGAAGGATATTTATAAAACAGTTTACTCATTACAGTTTCAAATATTTTTAACTGATATTTCCAAGTACAGTTTTAAAATTTACATTGAGACTGCTGTTGTTTGATTTTTTTTCTTCCGCGCGCGCGCATGTCTGTGTGTGACTGAAATTGAAAACAAACGTAGACGCCAACAAAGCATTGTTAATGAGTTATTTCCCTTCGATGTGATTGATTACCTGAAGTAACGTCATCATCAAATTAAATGGGGGACGCTTCCGGTTTACGCCAATTTCATGCCAAAATATGTCAGAGGAGGGAGGAGGTGTTTGTGGGATATGTGGGGCAGAATCGGTAGCAAGCTGTACGTTAGGTCTGCTAATGAGTTTTTCGATTTTTATTATTACAGATTTATTTGTTCTAATTTTGGGTGAGGTATATTATTTTCTTTATTATTATTATTTGGGTATTTTCCTAACCATTAGTTTTCCTATTATTATTGTTACAGTGTTGTCACGATTACTATCATTATACTTAGTATTGTTGACTTTCTGTCGTATAATAAAGTTTCCTTTACCTGTTTCACGTACTGTAAACAGTGATATGAAAACGTACGACCGACCAAAGTCACTTTCACTTTCACTTTCACATGAAATAGATTCAACGACATTAGATATCGAGATCGAGTCCGACAACAGTCACAACTTTCCCATTTTTTGCTTTTGAGTATTGACCCCATTCATCAAAGCAGACGAGACTGTTGTACGACATATTTCACAATTTCATTTTCCCCTTGTCGCAAAGTACAAACGGTTGAACAGCAGCGAAAAATAGAAACAAAACAAAAACTGTCTTGAAGAAGAAGAAAACTAACATAACTTTTAGTCAGATAATATTATAAAGTTTCCGGTTACAAAGGAACAGTTGTAAAGCAATTTGTACTAATATCTGTACATGTATCAACTCGATCTGTTTGATCTAATCTGGGAGTTTTCAAAAGTTGTCATTGCGCAGTATGTCGTTATGGTTGATCTAATAATAGAAATTTCAAGACTTGCTGCTCAACTTCGATAAGTGTGGTTAAACATCAGAAATTTCAAGACTTGTCGTTGCTCAACTTCGATAAGTGTGATTAAATAACAGAAATTTCAAGCCACATCTATGCTTCATTCTTTTCATTGCTTTTGTGTGAGGATTATTTACACGCACTATCTCTTAACATTGCTTTGTGTATCGTAATATTGATATCTACATATGTTATTATTACATTATTGTATGATTTAAATTATTGCATTATTACATTCTTGTACGATTTTGTCGATCGCGATTTTGTCGTCGCGCATTTGTTCATCGCGTTTTTGTCGGGGCGCATTTGTCGGTGAACCTTTATTCTGTAATATATTGTTTATTCAGTAACACTGTATTTATTCTGTGATATATGTTTTCCTTTAATACTGTTTTAATGAGTAACATGTAGTTTATTCTGTAATACTGTATTTTTCTGTACTATTGTGTTTATTGTGTAATACTGTATTTTTTCTGTAACAGTGTTTTATTCTATAACATTGTGTTTATTCTATTACACTGTATTCATTCTGTAATAGTGTGTTTATTCTGCATTAATTGAACATTCGTGTGAAACAATATATGTCAATGTACTTTTATTGTATTTGTTATATGTATATTTGATTGTTGATTTAATATATTTATTGTTAAATCTATTGACCTTCTTACACATATTGATAACCATATGTTAGAGAGATAGTGGGCGGATAGGAGGCTCGCCATATAGATCAAAGACGGATTTTTATATTCTCCTTTGGAAAGAGGTTTTCCGCGTAAGAAAATATTTATTATGTGACAGTAAATGCTTGTCTTTAATGTTTTGAAAGAGAGAAAACGTTTACAGCGTCCGCACATCCGCCAAGTGAGAGAGACGAGTGGTGTCTTCTGGAAAATAATTAATAACATAAATTAAGATTCTTATCACTTGTAATTATTTAGGGATGAATAATAATAATAATAATAATAATAATAATAACTAGGCGTTAGTGTCAAAAATAGCAAATTGCTTTTGCACAAAGATACGCATACACTTGCACACACATACAAACATACACAAATCACTCAAATACACACATTTACACACATGCACACATACACTTAGCTTAGTCATTAAGGGTTACTGGAAAAAAAAATTATTCAGATTGATTTAATTCATTTCATACAAAGGAGTGCTCTCCCATATTAAAACTAAACGGAAATTGCGCTGCACTATATGATGATTCTTGGTGTGTAAGGAGCATCGTTAACTGATCGTTTCAATATTTTTTTTAAAAAAACAAACAAACTACAAAACCTATAATCTAAATGTTACTTTGCTATGTTGCAAAAGACCGATTTGTTTTTCTATTCATGTGCGTCTTTCATTTTATTTTTTTAACTATAAATTGTAATGGTTCAAACATCGGAATTAAGATACAAATTATTTACACAGTTTTGAAAAGTTTTGTTTTGTTTTCGATTGCGACCATTGTGGGCAAATAAAAAAAAAACTTTTAATTGATGCAGCCTTGAGCAGTTCTACCCTGACTAGTGGTATGTTTATTTGATGTCTTTATAATTCACCTCGTTGTTTGTTCAAACTATCGAATTTTCAGGAACTCTTTTCTTTTAATTTCTTCATTTCACCTGAATCTGTGACTACGTGTTACTGTATGTCGAGTGTTGTCAATCGTGTTCTTGTGGTTGTTTGTTATTATTAGTTGGTTTCAACTCGATCATATATTCGTAGGGGACTCCTTTGACATTGTGTGATTGTATGTTTAATTGCCTATATGCCCGGGTACTTGTATGTTAAAGTGCTAACACGCTAAAATAACAGTGTGTGATTGTATGTTAAATTGCCTATATGCCCGGGTACTTGTATGTTAAAGTACTAATACGCTAAAATAACAGTGTGTGATTGTATGTTAAATTGCCTATATGCCCGGGTACTTGTATGTTAAAGTGCTAACACGCTAAAATAACATTGTGTGATTGTATGTTAAATTGCCTATATGCCCGGGTACTTGTATGTTAAAGTGCTAACACGCTAAAATAACATTGTGTGATTGTGGGTTGAAATGTTTGTATGTCCGGGTACTTGTATGTTAAAGTGCTAACATGCTAAAATAACAATGTGTGATTGTGAGTCGAAATGCTTGTCTGTCCGAGTACGTGCATGTTGAATTGCTAACAAATTAATATATTCGGTTGTTTTAAGTGCATCTTCAATTTCAGTTTTTAACTTCCAATGTTTTTGTGTGCATCTTCAATTTCATCTTTGACCTCCAATGTTTACAGAAGACGCAGACAAGCTTCTGTTTGAAATCTTAAGAATATTTTTGTAAATTATTTAAACATAATGTAACTCAACAATGCATACAAGAAAGACAGACTCAAAACAGATAGACAAGCGGATGGATGGATGGAGAGAGAGAGAGAGAGAGAGAGAGAGAGAGAGAGAGAGAGAGAGAGAGAGAGAGAGAGAAAGATTTTCCTAAAGCATTGTTTCTAGCACAATTCATAAGTATAAGCTTCACGCTACTTTTCATAGTTAATCCACACAAAGGAATGATGTTTACTGGTGATAACAGTCCTAAATGCTATTTGCTGGTTATAATAGTCAGGAATGATGTTTACTGGTGATAACAGTCCTAAATGCTATTTGCTGGTTATAATAGTCAGGAATGATGTTTACTGGTGATAACAGTCCTAAATGCTATTTGCTGGTTATAATAGTCAGGAATGGTGTTTACTGGTGATAGCAGTCAGAAATGTGTTTTAACCGAGTTCTTGGTGTTGATAAGGGGACACATTCACAAGCGATTTCGGAAACTTTTCTGGATGATTCTGGGGAAAAAACCAATCTTCCTGCTTTCCACGAATGCGTTAATTATCTTCTTTCCACATCTTAAGTCAGTGGCACAGTGAGTGCCACAAAACGTTCTTGCATTTATTACGCTAGTGTCGCACACTTATTCACACTCAAATGTCACAACAGTGGTCACTTATTATTAATGTCATTGTGACAGGGACGTCCAACAATTCACAGTTGTATGTCAGTCATACACACGCATACGCAGTCACAAGCATACACATACATATTATAGCCATTCACACGCGCACATACACAGACAAGTGTATACACAGTCACAAGCATACATACAATTACATTCATTAACATGCACATGCACATGCAAACATTCAGGTAATACATGTATACACATGTACATATGCACCTATACAATCACACACTTCCAGAAACAGACAGATGTATCTGCAACTATTAAATAAAAACGGAAGTTAAGTAAAGAAACGATGTCAGAAGTGTGATTAACATTTTAATTATTCTCTAAAAATAGATGTAGAATCACATGTGGACAATATTACATAGACAACTAATTAACAAACATCCAAGTGTATATAAACCATTTGAATGTCTTTGCATCGATTGTAGAAATCAAATACTTCAAAGTGCAGTAGACAGCCGGTATTGTCTGAATTCTTTGTTCGAAACAAGATTGTTCCAATCAATAGCTATATTTATCAGCACTCACTTGCTTGGCATCTATCAATATTACGTGGTTGGCATCTATTAATATTACTTGGTTTAGCAGATATCACTGTTACTTGATTTGGCAGCTATCAATATTACTTGGTTGGCAGCTATCAATATTACTTGGTTGGCATGTATTAATATTACTTGGTTGGCATCTATTAATATTACTTGGTTGGCATCTATTAATATTACTTGGTTGGCATCTATTAATATTACTTGGTTTAGCAGATATCACTGTTACTTGATTTGGCAGCTATCAATATTACTTGGTTGGCAACTATCAATATTACTGGGTTTTGCAGCTATCAATATTACTTGGTTGGCATCTATCAATATTACTCGGTTGGCAGCTATCAATAATAGTGTTTCGAACAATTTTCAGCCGGGTTGTTGTTAAATGTGAGTACTTAAAAATCAAGAACACCTATTTTAAAGTGCATGTGATACAAAGCTAGAACTTCTTTCTACACAAGGAAGTAGTGCGAGGACGTGACAACGTGTTTGTAAATGTAAGCGAGGTAAAAAGACGTGACAACGTGTTTGTAAATGTAAGCGAGGTAAAAAGACGTGACAACTTGTTTGTAAATGTAAGCGAGGTAAAAAGACGTGACAACTTGTTTGTAAATGTAAGCGAGGTAAAAAGACGTGACAACGTGTTTGTAAATGTAAGCGAGGTAAAAAGACGTGACAACTTGTTTGTAAATGTAAGCGAGGTAAAAAGACGTGACAACTTGTTTGTAAATGTAAGCGAGGTAAAAAGACGTGACAACGTGTTTGTAAATGTAAGCGAGGTAAAAAGACGTGACAACTTGTTTGTAAATGTAAGCGAGGTAAAAAGACGTGACAACTTGTTTGTAAATGTAAGCGAGGTAAAAAGACGAGACAACGTGTTTGTAAATGTAAGCGAGGTAAAAAGACGAGACAACGTGTTTGTAAATGTAAGCGAGGTAAAAAGACGAGACAACTTGTTTGTAAATGCATACAAGATACAGAGACGTGACAACGTGTTTGTAAATGTAAGCGAGGTAAAAAGACGAGACAACTTGTTTGTAAATGCATACAAGATACAGAGACGTGACAACGTGTTTGTAAATGTAAGGGAGGTAAAAAGACGAGACAACGTGTTTGTAAATGTAAGCGAGGTAAAAAGACGAGACAACTTGTTTGTAAATGTATACGAGATACAGAGACGTGACAACGTGTTTGTAAATGTAAGCGAGGTAAAAAGACGAGACAACGTGTTTGTAAATGTAAGCGAGGTAAAAAGACGAGACAACGTGTTTGTAAATGCATACAAGATACAGAGACGTGACAACGTGTTTGTAAATGTAAGCGAGGTAAAAAGACGAGACAACTTGTTTGTAAATGCATACAAGATACAGAGACGTTACAACGTGTTTGTAAATGTAAGCGAGGTAAAAAGACGAGACAACGTGTTTGTAAATGTAAGCGAGATAAAAAGTCGAGACAACGTGTTTGTAAATGTATGCGAGGTACAGATACGTGACAACGTGTTTGTAAATGTAAGCGAGATAAAAAGACGAGACAACTTGTTTGTAAATGTATACGAGATACAGAGATGTGACAACGTGTCTGCAAATGTAAGCGAGATAAAAAGTCGATACAACGTGTTTGTAAATGTATGCGAGGTACCAAGACGAGTTGTTTACTTTGTTAAATAGTAGGTGGTATCTTGAAGTAACACCCATTTTCAAACGTACAGGTAGTACAAAGATGTGACAGTTGTCAGTTAACAAGTTCAAGACGTCACGTCTGTTTTAAATACAAAGTAACGCAAATAAATACGAGACCCCAGTAATACGAGAGTTAAACGTAAAACAAAACCATTACAGATATGTAACACCTCTTTTAAACAACGGGGTATAAATCTGTTTCTTATTTTTAAAATGAATAGGTGGTACCCTAGAGACAAATTACAGCTGGACCCACCCAGGGAAGCAACATTTATGTAAACTTAATAGATGGACCCCACCCAGAGAAGCAGCGTTTGTCTGAAAATAGATAGTAGGGAGGTGCAATATACTTTTTAAAAATAATAAGTGATACAAGTTAACAAAGTTTTAAAATTAACAATGAAACAGATACAACAATATTTAAATTTAACAAGTGGAGCAGATACAGCAATGTTTAAAATTAACAAGTGGAGCCGATACAACAATGTTTAAAACTAACAAGTGGAGCAGATACAACAATGTTTAAAACTAACAAGTGGAGCAGATACAACAATATTTAAATTTAACAAGTGGAGGAGATACATTTAAAAAAAAAATTAACTAGTATAGGAAATACAACAATGTTTAAAACTAACAAGTGGAGCAGATACAGCAATGTTTAAAACTAACAAGTGGAGCAGATACAACAATGTTTAAAACTAACAAGTGGAGCAGATACAACAATATTTAAATTTAACAAGTGGAGGAGATACATTTTTAAAAAAATAACTAGTATAGGAAATACAACAATGTTTAAAACTAACAAGTGGAGCAGACGCAATAATATTTAACCAAAAAGTACTTATTGTAACATGCACACACAAAAGCAGCAGACTGACGTCATAATTTTCTAAGTATAAAAGTGACGCCCAAACGTGACGTGTTCCAAAGAGGACAGGTGTTAAACAACTATGGATGAGGTATTGTGAGCGTGCATTTGTTGACGAAAATCAAGTATTATGACTGCTCTGTAGGAATTTGTTGCAACAAATTCAATTAGCATATTACCTTCATTAATTGTTGTAATTGTAAGCTCATTACGAAATTAGAAAGCTATTTAGCAAGTCAGTATTAAGTATAAAAGTTATTAAATAAGTAACTGTCTGGTGACGTATTACGTTAGTTTATTCATTGGCTGATATAAAGTAAGTTAGGAATATTGCAGGCTACTTTATTCTGTAGCTACATTAGAGTTAGTAAGTCGGTTACTGAAGGAGTGAGTGACCCAGTTCGTTACTTAGTGAGAGAGTAGGAAAACTATTTTAATACTATGCTAATCTATACTATGCTATCAGAGAAGGAAGACGTTATACTTTTGAGTCAAAAGTAAGTTAACAGTTGCTAATAAATTCTTTTCTTCAGAAATTGCGGAGGTAATGCGATCATAATAGACATGTTATTAATCGGACTGATGAAAATAGATATGTCATTAATTAGACTAATTATAATAAAAGTGTCATTAATTAGACTGATAATAGCAGATGTGTCATTAATTAGACTGATAATAATAGATGTGTCATTAATTAGATTGATTATAATAGAGGTGTCATTAATTAGACTGATTAATAATAAAGGTGTCGTTAATTATACTGATAATAATATATGTGTCATTAATTAGATTGATTATAATAGATGTGTCATTAATTAGACTGATATTGATAGATGTGTAATTAATTAGACTGTCAATATGAATATAATAGATGTGTTTTATAATTAGACTGATGATAATAGATGTGTTTTAATTAGACTTATAATAACAGATGTGTCATTAATTAGATTGAAAATAAATAATAGGTGTGTCATTAATCAGACTGATAATAATAGATTGTCATTAATTAGAATGATAACAATAGGTGTCATTAATTAGACTGATAATAATAGATTATCGTTAATTAGAATGATACTAATAGATTGTCATTAATTAGAATGATAATAATAAATGTGCCATTAATTAGACTGATAATAATCGATGTCTCATTAATTAGACTGATAATCTATTTTATCTCAGTGGGAAAATAGTGTAACTATTTTATTTTCGCTATAATTTCATTTCCTGACTAAAGAGGGGTTTTCTGCCGTAAGAATTTCTGATTCCGTTTTAAATATTCAGTTTATAAATAGCATAGGTACAGTGTAATCTGTTTATTTCTAAAGATATTCATAAAACCAATTGCTAGTAGTAACAGTTAAATTTTATTTATCATTGTTTTAGCGGAATAATGTTATTTATTTCCAGATTCACTTGTTTCTTAACCATATATTTACTAGATCAAGTATTTATTGGTATTTCGAGGCAACGTTTAATAGTAACAGGTCACCATTTTTTTTTAAATATTAGAAACAATTCTTGATTTATGACATTATCTTCAAAAGTGTTTGATCGTCTGAAAGTGCCATTTTTAATTTTTCAATCAAAAAAAACCGTCGAATTTGAAAAAGAAACACTTTGTGCTTAGTGATGTTTGAAGTGAAAATGTAACATCCATTTTCTTTAAAGTCAGTATTAAATGTATCTGAATTATCTTTTGACAAGCCATTTGTGGATTTTATATAGTTATACTTTTAACATTTATATAATTGCATTGGAGCTTGTCCTCATCCATAAAGATGTAACCTTTCAGGTCATAACAATGACATATTGAAACTGCGGTCATAAGGCATGTGCTCAATGCATAGACATGACGCAACACAGGAAACTACTAATTTATTCTTTCCATTTCAACGACGATTGAAAAGTGCCCGAGCTATGAATAAAAATATAATATAATTTATGAAGTCAGCAGGGATGGGATGTTGTTTCATTAAATATATTTTAAAACTGTATTTCATGAGTTACAAAGTATTCTTTACAACATTTCAAATGTATACAGTTGTTGTGAGTGTGCTCGTGTATATTTAAGTGAGGGAGGTGGAGGTTTACTTGTACAAGGCAATGTGTCGGTAGACAGACATTTACACAAGCCTTCTCGTCTCATGAACGCCCGGGATGTACGTGCATACGTGCGTACATAGTATCGGTTCGCTGTGCACAGACAACGTGTCAAAGAAAACAGCAGGAAGTACTGTGGCTGGATGCATGGAGTGTGTGAGTGAATGGACGTATTTTGACTGGATGGACGTAGTGCGTGGCCGGATGAACGTAGCGTGTGACTGGATGAACGTAGTGTGTGACTGGATGAATGTAGTGTGTGACTGAATTGACATTTTTTCTGACTGGATGAACGTAGTGCGTGGCTGGATGGACGTAGTGTGTGACAGGATTGACGTAGTGCGTGACAGGATGGACGTAGTGCGTGACAAGACGGAGGAAAAGTAGGCGCAATGTGTCCATGGACGGAATTCAACTACAACTCTGCAAGATTCACTGGTGTCAAGTGGTTGTAGTCAACAGGTGGGTGGTGTTGTTTATTCTGGCACAGTGGTGCCATCTATCGTCAGTGTGTGGAGCAGACCGTGATGGCGCTCGGTTCCGGCCGACGTGGTGATTAGCGCGTGAAAGTCGCCCAGCCAAAAGCTAATCTTGGACCCACCGTCTGTGAATTCATTCTGAAACATGAAACAAACAAGTAATATGTTCTTGGCAAAGCCTGGTGATATCTTCTGAAACATGGAAACAAACAAGCAATATGTTCTTGGCAAAGTCTGGTGATATATTTTGAGGATGAAGACTATATACAGATAAATATTTGTGAGCTGGTGAATACAGGCGTGTAAATGTAACGCATTTGATGAATTAATTTAGCGAAAGTCATTATAATGAGGGTGTCACGCTCACCTGTGTATCCGTGTCCTCTCCGTTTAGTGTTACATCCAGAGTGTCAAGGTCTGAAAACAATAAATACTATAAACATTTCTGGTGTATGAAAATATGGTTTATTTATGCTTACAATAACGCTAGGAAAAAATGTAACGTCAATCCAATAACGCTAGGAAAAAATGTAATGTCAATACAGTAACGCACAACAACACGAAAAAATAAGGACTCAGCGTGCGTCACACTAAATGAATGACAATCATGAAACAAGTCTTCTAAAAACAGAGTATGTCTGAAAGCAAAAGAGTGAGTGAAAGAAAAAGTGGATACCCTATTCAGTAAGCCAAAAGAGTGAGTGAAAGAAACAGTGGATACCCTATTCAGTAAGCCAAAAGAGTGAGTCAAAGAAACAGTGGATATCCTATACAGTAAGCCAAAGGCGGAATACAATATTAACAAAGAGAACGAAATAGTCGTATTCAGTACAACAAAATGTCAAGAAGAAAAGTTAAGTCAAATCTAGTCAAAGAAAATGTCATTTATTGAGTCAAAGTAAGTCAAGTCTAGTCAAAGAAAATGTCAAATATTGAGTCAAAGTAAGCCAAGTCTAGTCTAATCTTTGCTCTTTCAGTGACTGCTTCTGATTGGTACATCCTTGCTCTTTCAGTGTCAGCTTCTGATTGGTACATCCTTGCTCTTTCAGTGTCAGCTTCTAATTGGTACATCCTTTCAGTGTCAGCTTCTGATTGGTACATCCTTGCTCTTTCTTTTATTATTATTATTATTATTATTATTACAGGTATTGCATATGAAAGTGTACCTACAATAATATAATTTAACATGGCAGTAGTTTAATAGTCCAATTCCTAAACGCGGTTCGGAAATGGTGGAGGAATGGTGGAGGGGTGGGGGATATTATGCTTTAGAAGCTTTGAAACTAATATTTCTTATCATCAGCTAAAATATTAAGTATATATTCTAGTTAATCACGAAATCTTATATATCCTGTCAATCATCAGCAAAACATTAAGAATATACAGAAGTTACTCAGGAAACCTAAAATATTAAGTATATATTCTAGTTACTCACCATTAGGTAGATATTCTAGTTACTCACGATTAAGTAGATATTCTAGTTACTCACGATTAAGTAGATATTCTAGTTATTTACAATTAATAGATATTCTAGTTACTCACGATTAACTACATATTCTAATTACTCACGTTAAGTAAATACGCTACTTACTCACGATTAAGTAGATATTCTAGTTACAATACGATTAACTACATATTCTAATTATTCACGTTAAGTAAATACGCTACTTACTCACGATTAAGTAGATATTCTAGTTACAATACGATTAACTACATATTCTAATTACTCACGTTAAGTAAATACGCTACTTACTCACGATTAAGTAGATATTCTAGTTACTCACGAAACACAACGCTGTTCGGTTGTCCGTTGAGAAGAAATGTCCACACTTTTACCGATGAGGTATCATCTGGAATGTTCAGTTGATCCTCAAGTTCGTTCAGTTTTGCTTGTCGCTTTTTCAACCTGCGGGGGTGGGTGGGTGGGGGGGAGAGAGGGGGAAAGAAAAACCGTGAGGAGAAGTATATATAATTTATTCTATACAAATTATCTCTTTCTCAGACAGCTAAAACACATTTTGTCTATCAACTTTGTGCCTTAAAGTAGGAAGGAAATATTATCTTCAGGCTAACCGGATTTTTCTGAGTAAAGTGAATACATATTTGAACAGAAAAGAAAATAATCAGTTTGTATTATTAAATTACAGATTTAAAAGAGTAACAAATGTGACGAAATTAATTATAACATTATTATTTGATTAGCAGAAGCTGGCCTAGTTTAGAAAATACCCTTATATATATATATCATACACTTATATAATACACAAACAAGCACATCTCTCACACACACATACATAAGCATACACATGGATTTTCGTGTAATTTTTTTAAAATCTCTTTGTAATAAGGTTTCCAAGATAATGCTAAAGCAGAGATCTCTTATGACCAAAAACTGATAGAATTTCGTCAAGGAACTCTCTCTCTCTCTCTCTCTCTCTCTCTCTCTCTCTCTCTCTCTCTCTCTCTCGTATGCTGTGTGTGTGTTGTGCGTGTGAGTGTGTGTGTGTGTGTGTGTGTGTGTGTGTGTGTGTGTGTGTGTGTGTGTGTGTGTGTGTGTGTAAACAATAAATAATACAAGACATTGATTTTGAAATAACGCAGACAATGTATCTCTCTAAATCAACAACAAAGTGATACAGGATATAGATTTTGCCAATGACAGCAACAAGCCTCTCTCCCTTTGTGTTACAAAAAAACCTTGCAGAAGATATTGATTTCGTAAGCGCAAATAAAGAATTTTTTCTCTCTCTCTAAATAAAACCTTGCAGAAGATATTATTGATTTCATAAGCGCAAATAAAGAGAGCTCTCTCTCACTCTCTCACTCTCTCTCTCTCTCTCTCTCTCTCTCTCTCTCTCTAAATAAAACCTTGCAGAAGATATTATTGATTTCATAAGCGCAAATAAAGAGAGCTCTCTCTCACTCTCTCACTCTCTCTCTCTCTCTCTCTCTCTCTCTCTCTAAATAAAACCTTGCAGAAGATATTATTGATTTCATAAGCGCAAATAAAGAGAGCTCTCTCTCACTCTCTCACTCTCTCTCTCTCTCTCTCTCTCTCTCTCTCTCTCTCAACAAAACCTTGCAGAAGATATTATTGATTTCGCTAATGAGCACGTTTCTCTCCCTCACTCTCTCTCACTCTCTCTCTTTGTGAACAAAACCTTACAGAAGATATTATTAATTTCACTAAGAAAACAGACAGAAAAATATTGATTTAGCTAAAATACACAAATCACTCTTCCCAACAAAAGCATACAGAAGATTTTGATTTCACCCCTACAACACCCCCCAAAAAAATTAAAATAAAATATAAAAAATAAAACGTGTCACACTGTGAAAATGTTTCTAGGTCAAGTCTTCAATGACATGACCTCTGTTGACTGATAATGGACATACTTACCGTCTATGTATTGCAAACATGATTGTCGTTAAAAATACATATTAATTCCGCAGAAAGAGAAGACAGAATTTTTTCCTAAAAGGGCTTTTGTTGACATGATAAAAGATGTACGTTTTTGCAGTGGAGTAAATTAGCCTATCCATATTTCTAAACTTAATTGTTATGTAAATTGTTAGTTAAATGTCAAAGTGACATGACTTTGGGCACTGCTTATGCTGATATTTTTAAGTGTCAGAGTTGGAGTAAACAAATCAGGTGAAGAATACGCTAGAACTTGCTGATGCAATCCAAACCAGTTCCAACAGGATGAGTAGTTTTTTCTGAATAATAGCCTCACACTTGTTCAAACAACTTCATCCAATGGGGATGGATTGAAAGTTATTTTGTTGAAGAAAGTCTTATAGTCTAATAACTTTGATTTTTATATAACTCAGTCCGGTCATAAAGGTGATCATTAGCTTATGGTAAGTTAAGAGTCTGATAAAGAAAGAAAATACTTAGAAATATTTCTTACAAGTTGGCTATTGATCTATGATTTGAATTGGAGAATGCTTTATGTAACTGAGCCATTATTTCTAAGTTCACTATTTTGATTACATTGTACATTATAATTGCAAATTTTTATCAATGCTATATTTCTTATACTGCGTGTGAATGGGGATAATGAAAATTGTTGCAGGATTTGTAAGTTGTACGTTGAGAACGTGTATGAGAGAGAAAGGAATTTAGAGATGAAATATGCCTGAAATTTAGCACTCCCTTCATTTGACTTTTGCAGAAAGCATCGCACCTTTTTTCTTTGATGCTTTTGATCTGCTTCAGACTGATGTGACTACTGTACTCTACCAGATTAGACTGATGTGACTACTGTACTCTACCAGATTAGACTGATGTGACTACTGTACTCTACCAGATTACGTTGGAGTGTGAATCCAATGTTGTCATCGAACTTCCACTGTTTAAAGCAGCCCAGTTATCTCCCAACATAACTGAGTGGGCGCTCACAAATGGCAATAACCACAGGAAAACAGGTCCAGTCCTCTATGACTATATGTCTATGTCAGTCGTCTATGTCTGTATCTCTGTCTCTTCGTCTCTCTCTATGTCTCTGTCTCTTCGTCTCTCTATGTCTCTGTCTCTTCGCCTTCACACTCTCTCCATCTCTCTCCAGGTCTCTGTCTCTTCGTCTCTCTACATGTCTCTGTCTCTTCGTCTATGTCTATATCTCTGTCTCTTCGTCTCTCTCTATGTGTTTGTCTTTTCGTATCTGCTCTAATTATAAACTGACAGAAGATATTGATTTGAACAAAGAAGACGACTTTACTCTGCCATTGTAAACAGAAGCAAATTGAAAATGTTATTGCTTTCGCCAAAACAAACGATTCTCCCTCTTCTAATACACACATGTATATTTCTTGTCCGCGCGCGCGTGTAAGTGTGTGTGTGTGTGTGATGTGTTTTTGTATGTTAGAGTGTATGTAAGTGTGTGTGTGTGAGAGAGAGAGACAGACAGACAGACAGAGAGTAGTGCCAGAAATGCAGTACATATGGCTTGATGCTGCTTTCAATAAACTTAGATAAGTATAGCTGTCGACTTACTCAAATGTTAATATTTTTGTTGCTTTCTTATTTATGAATGTTTTGAAGTTGAAACATGTTTTGTTGCTTTCTTATTTCTGAATGTTTTGAAGTTGAAACATGTTTTGTTGCTTTCTTATTTCTGAATGTTTTGAAGTTGAAACATGTTTTGTTAGATTTCATGGCTGGCTTCGTTCCAACAGTATCCAAACTGTCGTCAGGATTTCGTCCATCTAATCCAGTCACGCACGTTACACAGACCTTGAGGGGGGGGGGGTGACCAAACGGTGTGAGTGCTGTACTCTAAAGAAGAGATTCTGAGTTCCAGACACAAACCGGCCGAGTGCTACGATAAACTCATGTTTTCCCCAGACACAAACCGGCCGAGTGCTACGATAAACTCATGTTTTCCCCAGCTCGAAAACGAAGGAACCAATCAATCATTTAACCAATCAATTATTCAGTACTCCTTAGACTTATGCTAGGACGTCAGACGTCAGACGTCAAACGAAGAAAACCAATAAATTATCGATTTTGCAACAGTAGATTATATAGGGCATTTTTCCTTAATGCGTTTTAATCCTACTGAAAGCTTGAAGCATTTTAAAAAAAATTCCATGGCGCATATGTCGAAAAATAATGTATGTCTACTTCGATCATAGCTGACAAAATTCTCTACAGAAATTTAAAAGTCAAGAGAAGATTTTTACAGTCGGCCATCGTGTGCTTCTGTTTTCGGTTAAGATGCCGTTAGGCCTCGCGTGTAGCAAACCTGACCTTGAACCTGAATGAAAATCCGGTGGAAACATAAAGACAGAAAATAAAAAATCCTAATCACTACCTCGACTAAATGGGAAACCAGACCCTTATTCTCTGGCAGTCAAACTACTTACGAAGGGAAACCAGGCCCTTGTTCTCTGGCATTCAAACTACTTACGAATGGAAACCAGGCCCTTGTTCCCTGGCAGTCAAACTACTTACGAATGGAAACCAGGCCCTTGTTCCCTGGCAGTCAAACTACTTACGAATGGAAACCAGGCCCTTGTTCCCTGCATACGTTGACACACTCAGCAGGTCTAGGGGTGGGAACTGATTCCTGTCCAAAAGTTAACTTGCACGCGGTTGACTTTTATATACCGACAGTTATAAGCTGTTAGCAACAGTGTGCCTACCTTGAATCATAAATGAAATTTTTTGTTTGGGGATGACTATATCCAAATTATTTTTTTAAACATTTAATCCTGCATGGATATTATTATTATAATTTGTGCTGCATGGAAGCGAAAATATTTAGAGAGAGCAATGTTACGCTTATATTGTGGTCAATGTCACGCTTATATTGTGGTCATTGACACAGGTTTCTGACAATTCAGCTTTACCGAACAAAACATAAGAAAGTAAGAGTAAAAACATTACGCTGATGACAGACAGCGACATTCTGTCCAAGTTGGAAGTAAAAGTCCTGACTGATCAGTAGGTGCTAATAAGCGAATAGTGCGGATGCACATAGCCAAGTTCAGATGAACTGAAACTATTCTAAAATGACAGAACTAAGTCACACTTGTCTGATAAGCTGGAAAGTGTTATACGAGCAAAGGTAAAATCTTTTTCAACTGTAATTAAAGGGTAACTCCAAAAGTGACGTTGACTGAGAGACATTGTGGAATTATGGCACTTTGACTTTTGCAGCACGGAGAGCAGACGTGGTTTTCTTGCTCTGAACAAATATTCATCTGATATGTATTTAAAGTTTATTTTTAGAATTTTTTGCGAGGAACGATAAAGTCGCTCATGTAACATTGAGCTAGGTTCGGAGGGAAAAATGTCTTTCACTAATTTTTGAGTAAGACATAAAGGAGAGAATCAATTAATTTTATTATTTGTATAATAATTGAAATCTATATTGAAACGCATTAAATATTTTAAGGAAAGAAAAGAAGAAGTTAATCGTGTGCTTTCTTTCTTTTGTCTTCAGCTTATTCTATTCTGTCATCAGACCTGTCGTCATTAATTGGTCTTGTGACATTTTCATCAGTCACTTCTCAAATCAAAGGATAACTTACTTTAAGGAGCCTTGAACTTTTTCTAAAATAATCCAGCTAACATTGTTTTAAATTCAATTATATTGCTTTCTTGGTCTGGTTAATCAAACCTGCTGCATCATCTTAGACTACAGCACCCTTTTAAAATTATAAAATATTAGCGAACGTCATAGCTTCTGTGTTTAATCTGTACTTGTGTCTGTGAGGCAATAGCATGACGTCTGCCTTTAGTGTGTGTGTGTGTGTGTGTGTGTGTGTGTGTGTGTGTGTGTGCGTGTGTATGTATGCCTGTGAGGCAATAGCATGACGTATGCCTTTAGTGTGTGTGTGTGTGTGTGTGTGTGTGTGTATGCCTGTGAGGCAAGAGCATGACGTCTGCCTTTAGTGTGTGTGTGTGTGTGTGTGTGTGTGTGTGTGCGTGTGTTTATGCCTGTAGGGCAACAGCATGACGTATGCCTTTAGTGTGTGTGTGTGTGTGTCTGTGTGTGTGTGTGTCTGTGTGTGTGTGTGTGTGTGTGTGTGTGTGTGTGTGTGTGTGTGTGTGTTTATGCCTGTGAGGCAACAGCATGATGTTCAAGCATGAAGCGCTTGTTTCATGCAAAGAGAGTGTCAATGAAACTCTACCAGCTTCTAATTATGCCTGCCCTACAGGGCAACAAGGAATTAATTTTCGTTCTTTCTTTTCTATCAACACATGCTCTAGTACTCATGCTAGTTCATATTTTTAATGCGTTATCGATTTAAGAATTAATTAATAATCAGAACCGTTTGTCTTTTTTTCACAACAAAGACAAATGCAATATCTTGTGACAGCTTAAGACACATTGCTTCTTTAAAAAAAAAGTACTAATACAGTATCATGTGACAACTAAAGACACGATGATTGGTAAAAACAATACTAAAAAATACGGTATCTTGTGAAAGCTTAAGACACACTGCTTGGTAAAAATACTAATGCAGTATCTTGTGTCAGCTAAAGACACTGCTTGGTAAAAGAAATACTAATACAGTATCATGTGACAGCTAAAGCCACATTGCCCTGTAAAACAATACTAATACAGTATCATATGACAGCTTAAGACATGATGATTGGTAAAAACAATACTAATACAGTAATAATTAATATTGCAAGGTATGGGGGGGGTACACTCTAAGGTTTGAGTCTAGTATCGAGAAACACAAAGGCTGTTTGTTTCCGAGGACATGTGGACCCTGTGTGTGACGTCTTTCAGCAGACAGTGTTCAAGCAGACAATGGAGCATAATTGCAGATTGTTTCATTGAATGCAGATGATCCATGATAGTTAAGTGATATATTAACGCCGGGCAGCCCAAGCCTTCATTAACGGAACTCAATATAGTGTCATTTATAAAATGTGCGTGTGGCAGAGTAAATTTACGTATCTCTATTTCTAAATTTAATTGTTATATAAATTATTAAATTGTGAAAGTGACCCGACCTTGGGCACTCCTTGACGGTATTTTGTAAGTGTCAGAGTTGGAGTAAACAACTCGAATTGAGAATATGCTAAAATTGCCGATGTAATGCAAACCAGTTCTAAGTGGATGAGTAGTTCTTTTTATTATCCATTTCTTTTTAAGATTTATGAGAACGAGACCAGCCAATGGGCTGATATCAAAAGTTTACAAGCTGTAGAGAATTTTATTGTCTAATCACTTGGATTTGGTGTGACAAGAAGTCGAGTCATAAAGGTAGCCATTTGCTTAAAGGTGAGTTAACAGATTGAGAGGGAATGGACTTAGAAATAGTTCGTGCATTTGTGCTATTGATATGTTAAACGTGCATTTTACATAGAGATGTATTATGTGAGTAGACTATTATTTCTACAAATTGTGAACTAGGATGCTAAACATTTGATATTGTTTCTAGTTAACCTGTTCATAATACTATTATGCTGTATGCATGTAACAGGCTAATAAATACTGTTGCAGGAAACTGTAAGTTGAGACTTGAAAGTAAGAAAGAATGGAGTTTAAAATGGAATAAACTGAAAAGTGTTTCTTCCCTGATTATATTTTTACATGGACAGAGCAGCTTTTCCTGTGTTATCTGAGTCTTCTGGTTTACTGATTATAATTATAAACTGTGTTATCTGAGTCTTCTGGTTTACTGATTATAATTATAAACTGATACAAACATGGGAGATGCAGTAAGCCTCTACCACAGTACGTGTAAGGAATACACTATACTCCTTTGATGTATGGTGGCAAGGTGTACTGACTACAGGAGGGAATGAAGTTACTGGAAATTGATAAAATTGTTGTTCTGCTTGAAGTAGCAGGTACAGCGAGTGAACGCCCACATTAGCTTCAAGAGAATACCAGTGAAATAGCATTACATTGTCAGGAGGGAAACGTGGAATTCAAGTGGACAATAAACTTGTAACTTTGACATGAAAAATCATGCATAAAAGACAATTGTGGCTTCGTCTATACAAGATTACATAATAGCTATTATCGCTTTCTATAATAACTCTATTTCTGTTCTCTGATAAGAACTATCCTGTGATTGTATTGACACTATTGTGTTAGGATGTAGGACTCTGTAGATTTAATTTTTTTTCAAATGTGGCTCCGTGAAAATATTGATGTCAAGTAATTTTTTTTTCATTGTATTTGTTATATTTAGTTGTTGATTTAATAAATGTATTGTTAAATTTATTCACCTTCTTACAAATATTAAAAACCTTATGTTGGTCAAGACAGCGGGTGGGTGGGGGGGCTCGCTTAATATAGATAATTATAGATGCATTTGTCTTTCCCGTTATTAAGAAGTTTTCCACCTACTGAAATATTGTGTGAGGATAAATGTTTTTCTTTAATGTTGCGAAAGACAGAAAAGTTTTACAGTTAGAGAGACGAGTGGTGTCTGCTGGAGAATTATTAGTAACATAAATTGAGATTCACATCACTTGTAATTAGTTATGTATGATTAATTAATTTAAAATATCATAACCATTAACTAGGTGGCATTGGTGTCTCAGAGTGAAAAAGAACTCAAGAGCTTTAGAGAAGTACTATGTCGCTAGAATATTATTTTCTTTTTTTCTTTTGTTGAGTTGTCTCTGAGTTGTTGCGTTCTTGATGGCTATGTTGTTGGTGGTGGGGGTGTTACTTCAAACAAGAGAGAAAGAGAAGGGACCTCAAGCACCCGTGTGCAATCTTCGACGGCAGCCTCGATGTCGGCAAATCTGCTTGTTGTGTGTTTGTCCCTTTTTGTCTGGCTACTTTTCTTCTTTTGTCTCTATTCATCTGTGTGTTGCTCCCTTTCTGTCTCGCTATTTGTCTTCTTTTGTCTCTATTCATCTGTGTGTTGGTCCCTTTTTGTCTCGCTATTTGTCTTCTTTTGTCTCTATTCATCTGTGTGTTGCTCCCTTTCTGTCTCGCTATTTGTCTTCTTTTGTCTCTATTCATCTGTGTGTTGCTCCCTTTCTGTCTCGCTATTTGTCTTCTTTTGTCTCTATTCATCTGTGTGTTGCTCCCTTTCTGTCTCGCTATTTGTCTTCTTTTGTCTCTATTCATCTGTGTGTTGGTCCCTTTCTGTCTCGCTATTTGCTTTCTTTTGTTTCTACTTTACTCATCTGTGTTGGTTAAATGTGTCTTGGCTTGATGGTGGCTTGTATTTCGTTTTCATTTGTAGGAATTGGTGTAGTCTGAACACCAGTAGCTTTCATTTGTAGGAATTGGTGTAGTCTGAACACCAGTAGCTTTCATTTGTAGGAATTGGTGTAGTCTGAACACCAATAGCTTTCATTTGTAGGAATTGGTGTAGTCTGAACACCAGTAGCTTTCATTTGTAGGAATTGGTGTAGTCTGAACACCAATAGCTTTCATTTGTAGGAATTGGTGTAGTCTGAACACCAGTAGCTTTCATTTGTAGGAATTGGTGTAGTATGAACACCAGTAGCTTTCGTACAAGGTTGGATTTTCTATTTAATCTGTGAAATGATTTCTTTCTCGCACATATCTTCGGTTGTTGTCTGTTTTTGTTTCTCAGTTGTTGTTGTTGTCCGCCCTACAAAATGTACGTTTTATTGTGCAAGGAGTCTGCAGAAATTCCATATCGTCTACGTAGTCATGGATTCATTCGTGTGAGAGATTAAGCGGAACACTTCACAGAATGAATCACTTAGCTCTTCGTTTTCACCGAAATCTATTTGCAGACATTTTGGAGACCACCATATGTTGTATCTCATAAAATCAAGGCTTATAGTTAACTCTTCGGCGTGTGCTTAATTAGGGATATCATGCTGATCTCCCCTTATGTTGTGTCTCATGAAATCAAGGCTTTTGAGGTATGTATCATGCTTATCTCCCCGCAATTGAAAGAGATTTGTAGTGGCATTGGTTGTAGGCTCCGGCGTTCCTTCTTTTCTCCATTGTTTTCTATCTCTGATAATCCGTAAGATCGAAACCTAGGCGCGTCATGTCTCTCTCACACGAGCTAGAGAGAAATACTTTAGCACTAGAGTACTATTCATGAACTGAAATAGAACACAAGCGTTAGAGAGAAATACTATTCATGAACTGAAATAGAACTCAAGAGCTAGAGAGAAATACTTTAGCACTAGAGTACTATTCATGAACTGAAAGAGAACTCAAGCGCTAGAGAGAAATACTTTAGCACTAGAGTACTATTCATGAACTGAAAGAGAACTCAAAAGCTAGAAAGAAATACTATATCGCTAGAAATTATTCTTGAACTGAAACACAACGCTATAGGGGAGAAAGGCAGTGACTCGTTATAAGCCATTCTTCACTGAATTGAGGAAAATCTCAACCTATCCAGTTACAGCTGTAGGCTAATGTGCTCGATAGAATAGTGAAAGTGTTATATTGAATTTTGGTATGTCTAATTAATTCTATTTTTATTATGTAAAATCTTTTGATTTATTTTTCATTCACCTTGTGTTCAAATTCGGTTTCATCCCCATGTCAGGTAAAATTAATATTGTTATGTTTGTGTTGTTTTGTCTTTGTTTAATGTGACGGATAACAATTCGGCGGAGGTGGGGGTCACTAAAAGCCAACAGCGTAATTGCTAATCAATTTGTCACAAGGTTCCCATTGCATTTAATTATTCAGAAGGCCTACCATTGGGCATGTATAAATCAATGAAAGCCATTCTGAATGCGTAGTTTACATCCCTGTTTGAAACACTTAATAATTCGAATTTTGAATTATATTTAGACGGCACCATCCTTTTCAATAACTTATTAATTGTTTTTTTGCATGATTCTCAGTAAAGATGGGTATGTAGATAAGTCAATGAGTCAAGTCTCAACGAATTCTTGCAAAGTGACAAATGCAAACATGATTTGTTCTTTATCAAAAGTATACTTTGAGAGAGTTTCACAGACATGTATCTACAAACCATTAATTGCTTCACGTTCTGTTCAACTGTTTACATTGTTTACATTGATATTACTCGAGTTGTTGACGCTAGTATTGTTTTGGTTGTTTACACTTGAAGTGTTTTAGTTACTTACGCTTTATATTGTTTTCGTTGTTTACACTACTATTGTTTTCGTTGTTGACACTAGTACTGACTTGGTTGCTGATAGCATTGTTATCATTGTTGACACTAGTGTTGCTTTGGATCTTGACACTAGTATTATATTGTTTTGGATGATGACACTAGTATTGTTTTCGTTGTTAACACTAGTATTCTATTCGTTGTTGACACTAGTATTATATTCGTTCTCGACACTAGTATTGTATTCGTTCTTGACACTAGTTTGTTTTCGTGGTTGACTCTAGTATTGTTTTGGTTGTTGATAGTATTTTTTCGTTCTTAACACAGGTATTTTTTCGTTTTTAACACTAGTATTTTTTCGTTTTTAACACTAGTATCGTTTTCGTTGTTAACACTAGTATTGTTTTGGTTGTTGACACTTGTATTCTTTTGGTTGTTGACACTAGTATTGTTTCGGATGTTGATACTAGTATTGTTTTCGTTGTTGACACTGGCATTGCTTAAGTTGTTTACACTGACATTACTCGAGTTGTTTATTCTGGCAGGGTTCTAGATATTTACTATGGCATTGATGGAGTTGCTTACACTCACTGGCATTTCTCGAGTTGTTTACGCCGGCTTTGTTTTAGTTACTTACTGTGGCTAGTAAATTTGCCTCTCCCTAATTTTAAACTTAATTGTTATATAAATTATTAATTGTCGAAGTAACCCGACCTTGGGCACTCCTTATGATGGTATTTTCGAAAGTGTCAGAGTTGGAAATAAACAACCGGATTTGAGAATGTGCTAGAAATTGCTGAACAAACCATCCCAACTGGGTGAGTAGTTTTTATTATCCAATGGTTGTGATTTCTGGAAACGAGACCAGCCATTTAGATCATGGCCACCTTTCATGTCCGGACTTGTTACCACTCCAAATTCAAGTGATTAGACAACAGAATTCTCTATAGCAGATAAACGTTTAAATTTAGTGTACTCATAAGCAATTGTGGGTCATGTGTTCTTAGTATACTTATCTTGAAAACAAAATCACATGATCGAACTTTCTTTTAATTTCAAGTTCATGTCATCTAGAATAAACTGTCTTTCGAAATCAGACATAACCACACCATACAATCCTCAGACATAACCACACCATACAATCCTCAGACATAACCACACCTTACAATCCTCAGACATAACCACACCTTACAATCCTCAGACATAACCACACCTTACAATTCTGACATAACCACACTATACAATCCGCAGACATAACCACACCATACAATCCTCAGACATAACCACACCTTACAATCCTCAGACATAACCACACCTTACAATTCTGACATAACCACACTATACAATCCTCAGACATAAGCACACCTTACAATTCTCAGATATAAACACATCATGCAATTCTTCAAACAAAATACACCGTACAATTCTTTAAAAGATTACTTTTCGTCGAAAACATCAAGTTTACTTTTATAATTTTCTTATTTATTTTTGTTTAGATCTGGATCACATATTAAAGTCACTTCTTGTGCACTTTCCTATCAAATGTTGGTGTACTTAAAAATTTATATTTTATAATTTTTTAACCGATGTGAGCGTCACGAATTTAAAATTAAACACTTTCGTAAGGCACCTTTTTAGTATTAGTAGTAGCAGATTTCAAAATACTTTAAAATGCGATATTTTGACGCATGTTGTATTATATTCACGAAAAGTATTGCTTTGATGCATAATAATAATTTAAAGTTTGAAATGTCATGTTATATCAAAGCATTACTTCATAATTAATAATTAATGATATTGAAAATTCTCCATGCGTTACTAACGCTTACATTACGTCGCGTATGCTTCAGAATACGTTGCTACGGATACCACATAACTGCATGATCGTCGCTTTGGAACAGACCACTGATCCAGTAAATCAATCAGTCGAGTTATCTCTCCTTTCTTAGTCTTCTTGAGCTTACTCGAGAATATCCACTGACAAGGGACAGCAGGAAAAGAAGAAAAGACAAAGAAATAACGATCGATCAGTAGTTTTATATTATACGTGCGTGCGTGTAATTTTCAGTGTATAAAATATTTACCACTTGTTCTGGCTTGAAGCAGGTCTCCGCAATACCTGGGACCGTTATTGATTAAGCCAGATCAAAGACACTGTTTGTCTATTGTAAACATACGCTGCCCTTCTCTCAGGCTTCATTTCGGTTGGCGTCATACAGTGCAAACATCAGCAGCATTCACAGATAGTATGTTAAACTAGACAGCATCAGTCACAGACATTTTTTTAAAAAATTATTCCTACATTTTTTGTAAGAAACAAACTTTTTTCCTCTTGCAAATTCAACGTTAGCATAAAGGGGCCTGCATCAAAGGCAATGACCAATCTTGTGGTTACTGACTTTTAATCTTCCTTAAGATAAAGTTTACAAGTGAACTCACATTCATTATTGTACATCGTCTTTACAAATGTAGCACAGTCATTAAATGTCAAAACAATGGATTCTAAAAGACATTTCCATCCTTCCATGAGGACAAAGTTTGTGTCGTATAAAATACCATCCTTTAGTTTTCAATTTAAAGTATTCTTGGTTTGACTATTCGTGTATTCATCCTTCATGACATGTTGCAAAGAAATACATGAAGCAAATACTCAAATTCCGCTGAATTAACAAGACACTGGCAGAGACTTTTTCTTAGCTACAATTAAAACATGGAGGGGACTTTTTCTTAGCTACAATTAAAACATGGAGGGGACTTTTTCTTAGCTACAATTGAAACATGGAGGGGACTTTTTCTTAGCTACAATTAAAACATGGAGGGGACTTTTTCGAATACTTTAAATCTCTTCCCATTAAGCAGCATTTTCTCAGAATGTGAGTACAAAATCTCACAATTACAGAAAGAGAGAGAAATGAATTTTAAAAACTAGCATTTTTTTCTAATACTCATCATGATTCCAGCATAGATTTTGCCAAATCTGTTGGTGCCAAACATGGCCATGGTGGTGTTTTTTTTAACTTAGTAATTGACACGGTATTCATTTCCTTCAAACATTCAAAGCCATTTCCTGTATTCGGCACCACGGATTTAGTTCACAATTAATGTTTTATCATTAAATAGTAACACGGTTAGCCCAATCCAGTCTTTGTATTTTATTTATTTAACACTGTGTTTTAATTAAATCCAGTCAACTTTCTATTTATTTTTGTTAAGGCTTAATTCTCCAGCGCCCTCTGGCGTGCGAACACGTGTTCTTGTATTTATCAAATAACATAACTTTCTTTAAATGCGAACAAGTTTTGTTTTTTTAAATCAGAACAGAAAATGCGTTACTGTCAGTTTTTTACAGATATCTTTTTCCAGACGAATCTCTGGAACTGGTACGCGTCAATTTTATTTTGTAGTCAAGTTAGGGTTTGCCGCTAATGTGAAATAATGGACACTTTGAAGCCAGCTTTTGCTGTGTGCAGTCTAATAGTTTGTGTTGTTCAAGACAGATATTATTTATTGGTGTTTGCATTCTATACGCTAATCGTTTGTGTTGTTCAAGACAGATATTATTTATTGGTGTTTGCATTCTATACGCTAATCGTTTGTGTTGTTCAAGACAGATATTATTTATTGGTGTTTGCATTCTATACGCTAATCGTTTGTGTTGTTCAAGACAGATATTATTTATTGGTGTTTGCATTCTATACGCTAATCGTTTGTGTTGTTCAAGACAGATATTATTTATTGGTGTTTGCATTCTATACGCTAATCGTTTGTGTTGTTCAAGACAGATATTATTTATTGGTGTTTGCATTCTATACGCTAATCGTTTGTGTTGTTCAACAGATATTATTTATTGGTGTTTGCATTCTATACGCTAATCGTTTGTGTTGTTCAAGACAGATATTATTTACTCCTAGCTGATGGACGTATTTTCTTTGTGCACTTGTTTTTAAATATGCAAGTAAATAAATTCCCAATAAACTATCTGCCATGTGTGTAGGAATTGTTTATGTATGGGTGTGTATATATTGGGCTTATGTGTCTATGGATGTCAGTGTGTATGTGAGTGTGTGTGAGAGAGAGTGAGAGAGAGAGAGAAAGACAAAAGAGTGAGTGGGGGTGAATTGGTGTTGGTGTACAAAAGAGTAAACAATGTTTTATGTTTTGTACATATTGATAGTTTGTTTATAGATATTTTTTACTTTAGATTTTATGTCGTAACATAGTCATTAAGAGTATGTTATTTAAGTTTATGTGTACTGCCTGATTACCCAGCACACACCAAACTCACGATAAGCTATAAAATTGCACAGACTGAGCACAATTTGCTTGGTAAATCAATAAAATAGAATGAACTAACTAATAAGACAATAAATTACTCAGTTATAAGGATTAAGAATTCAGTTTACTCAATTATATAAAATGAGTAATGTGTCAGTTTACTCATTCAGGCTGAATAGTGACTAAGCCTAACATCTTGGATTGCAGTGTCAAACTACTTATATATGCTGGTTCGCAGAGTTAAACTACTCATGTATACACGCTTATACAAGATGATGAATCTAAGAACTGTGTTAACTCAGTCGTTAAACAACAGTAAACAAATAAACAATACAGCCGCAGTTAGCACACACAAATTATCAACGTTACTTCTGTTTGTACCTTGAAAGTAATAATGGAAACGAATAAGCATTCTTTGTGCTGAGTGTTGCAATCGTTTTACAGAGAAAACTTGAAACAAATCCTGGAAACGAATAAACATTTTATGTGCTGAATGTTGCAATAATCTTTTTACAGAGAAAACTTGAAACAAATCCTGGAAACGAATAAACATTTTATGTGCTGAATGTTGCAATCTTTTTACAGAGAAAACTTAAAACAAATCCTGGAAACGAATAAACATTTTATGTGCTGAATGTTGCAATCTTTTTACAGAGAAAACTTAAAACAAATCCTGGAAACGAATAAGCATTCTTTGTGCTGAGTGTTGCAATCGTTTTACCGAATAAACTTGAAACAAATAAGCACAAAGTTATGAGAAAGAAACAATAATTAAATTCCCAAAATAAAATATGGAACAAATTCATTTTAAATTATTTTTCACCTTTATAACGAAAGAATTTGGTTGCCTATTTTAAGTTTTCTAAACTTCGTGAATTATTGTTTCCACTTACAAATTTAATCTTTCACCATTCACATTGATCACAATTACACTGTCCAATAGATTTATTTAGTTTCCACTAAATTCACGCACGCACGCACGCACGCACGCACACACACACACACACACACACACACACATATATATACACACACTCACACCTCACATGCACACCCATTCATACACATACACGCACATTCACACACATGCGCACATTCACACACACGTACTTACATACTCACACATTCACACGTACTAACACACACATACATATAACACATAAACATCAAATATATACACACACGCGTAACATACACACACATACACACACAAACATGCTTTGTGCAATAAAACAGTTATAAAATGAGGGAAGATTATTTGTACGAAAACGTGTTTCTTCAAATATATTGTGCTGTCTAGAAGATTTTTGACACAACTCGCAGAGATAAAATACATATTATTTACTCATTCCTCTCTCTTATTGCATAACTCATATTTGTATAAGGTTGCATTGTTATATTGTCAATGAAACTGTGCCAGTTATTATTGCCATACTACTGATTGTCATTGCCATAGTTACGTTGTCATTGCCATAGTGTACGTTGTCCTTTGCCATAGTGTACGTTTTGTCATTGCCATAGTGACGTTGTCATTGCAATAATGTACGTTGTCATTGCCATAGTGTACGTTGTCATCGCTATAGTGTGCATTGTCATTGCCATAGTATAGGCTGTTATTGCAATAGTGTACGTTGTCATTGCAATAGCGACATACACTTAGATCTGTACTTCACTTTGTGCTGTATACATCTTACACTTAACTTTCTACTGGAGAATGTGTTCTACACACCTTTCGCTTATCTCTCTACTTGACAGTGTGTTCTACATGCCTTATCTCAGCTTTCTACTTGACATTGTGTTCTCTACATGCCTTATCTCAGCTCTCTACTGGACACTGTGATCACTGTGATCTACACGCCTTACACATATCGCCCGACTCAACAGTGTTTTCAAGTTTTAAAGTCTTAAGAATATGGGATTGCATTGTTTTTCTCTTCCTTCTCCATGCACACAATAGCAGCAAGAAAAATTGTCATGCCGAAGACGGAAAAGATAAAGTCTCCAACAACGTTACTCCCGAAAAAATCCAGTTTTTGCACTTTCAATAAAATAGCCACAATTCCTAAATTTCTATTCGAAAACCGTATTACCTCGTCAACATCATCTTAACCTAATCAATACATCTTTGGACAGCAAAGAGTTCCAAGTGCCAACCATGTCACTCCTCTTGTCCAGCCTTTACTGGCTGCCTGACCATGATGGTATTCTTGAATACACAGGTACTTTGCATTCAATGCGTTTAAGATATTATTTTCAGCACACGTTTGCCTGCATTAAATATTCGTGAGATACAAAAGTATTATTTTCAGCACGCGTTTGCCTGCATTAAATATTCGTGAGATACAAAAGTATTATTTTCAGCACGCGTTTGCCTGCATTAAATATTCGTGAGATACAAAAGTATTATTTTAAGCACACATGTTGCATTCATTTAATGTTCATGATACAAAAGTACTATTTTAAGCACAAGGTTGCCTGTATTTAATATGCTTTTAAAGTGCAATTACCTACATTTAATATGCTTTTTAAGATGTAATTGCCTAAATTTAATGTGTTTACAGTAGTATGTTCTTAAAGACACAATTGCCTAAAGTTAATGTACTTACAGTAAAATTTTTATGACACATTTATCTGTTTGTAATGTTTGTAACATCAAGTTTCTAAAGACACAGTTACTTTTAATGTGCTTACAGCAGTCCGATTTAAAGGTGCAATTACTTTATTTAATTCGTTCCTACTAATGTGCTTCTAAATACACAATTGCCTTATTTAATGGGTTTGCAATAATACTCTTTTCAAGACAGTTTTCTTTAATGGGCTTGCAGTAATGTGCTTGTACAGATATAATTGCATTACTTAATGGGTTTGGAATAATAAGCTTTTCAAGACAAATTACCTCTATTTAATGTGTGTATATTAATGTGTCTTTGTGTCTTTAATATAATTGCATGTATTTGATACATATACATTACTGTGCTTTAAACTAATTTCTTCATACTGATACACATTTGCAGTAAATGCACTAAGAACTAGGTTCTTCATACTGACACATAGTTGCAGTAAATGCACTAAGAACTAGGTTCTTCATACTGACACACAGTTGCTGTAAACGCACTAAGAACTAGGTTCTTCATACTGATACACAGTTGCAGAAAACGCACTAAGAACTAGGTTCTTCATTCTGACACACAGTTGCAGTAAACACACTAAAACCTAGGTTCTTCAAACTGACACACAATTGCAGTAAACACACTAAAACCTATGTTCTTCATACTGACACACGCAGTAAACACACTAAGAACTAACATATTAACATACACTTGTAGTAAGCACTAGAAGAATTGGTATGTTGCAATATCGGCTTGTCGGGCGTATTGCAAACGTAAACTGTAAGGTTGGTTTGTACGGTGAAATGATGAATATTCCCTCCATTGCTATCACCTTGTTTTTTTAAATTGTATTATAAAATGTAACATTTTGTGGTTGTGATGTTGATGATGATGACTACTTGGTAGTCAGAGTAGATGTATTGATGACAATAGTGTTGGTGGTGGTTACGTCACGGCTACTGATGATATGAAGAAAGGAGAGACAATAAGAGCGATAACCGGAACATTGAAAAATAAAACTTACTTTTTCTCGGCTTTCCTCTTTAAAGCTTTCTCGATGGCTTTCTTGCGCGAATTTCTGCAAGCTGTTAGAATTACAGACATTTTCTTTCCGGTCGTCACCGCGGATTGTTGTGTTGTTCTTGACAAAAAACGACGGGTTGATAAACGGAGACGAAACTTTAGTGTCGACTTCTGATGACGGAATTCTCGGTTCTAGACAACCGATTTTGAGCTAAATCTGAATTTTGCAAGTCGTATGGAGCTGTATGCATTTGGATGTTGTTTGCAGCCAGCACCACGGAGTTACGCCCCTCACAGAGCGGTCAGACAAGCACAGGAAATCTTTCTCACATACACAACCGAGATCTGTTTTATTCTCCGCACACAGAAAGGTTGTGGTCACTGTTCACTGTCCTTCACATTGGTCAAAGAATGTGATGCTCGATGAAACGTTTAGAGTCGTCATATGTCGTAATGGTTTAGCGGTTGATTTGTTTTGACAAGGTGAAACAGTTCTGGACTGAAAACTTTCCTATGGGTGTCTGGTGCTGTGTGGGATGTCGCGCTGCTTATGGTGGTATTCACAAAGCCAGCGGCACAGTTGTCGCCGCTTTGACAGGTCGATTTACACGAAACGAACCTGTATCATCAACTTCTATATAAAACCTGGAAATCGATTTGATCGGCTGCAAGAGTCAAGCGCCACCAAGAGGTTTTTTTAAAAATTTATCTGCGCAAGGCGGTCTTTTCTATGTGATTTACTTCCCCCTGTGTTCCTTTCCTCCCCACGTGACTTAGTTACCTGTGTACAGCCGTTCTTTCCTCCCCAAATGATAATAGTTAACTGTGTACAGCTGTTCTTTCCTCCCCACGTGATATAGTTACCTGTGTACAGCCGTTCTCTCCTCCCCAAATGATAATAGTTAACTGTGTACAGCTGTTCTTTCCTCCCCACGTGATATAGTTACCTGTGTACAGCCGTTCTTTCCTCCCCACGTGATATAGTTACCTGTGTACAGCCGTTCTTTCCTCCCCACGTGATATAGTTACCTGTGTACAGCCGTTCTTTCCTCCCCACGTGATATAGTTACCTGTGTACAGCCGTTCTTTCCTCCCCACGTGATATAGTTACCTGTGTACAGCCGTTCTTTCCTCCCCACGTGATATAGTTACCTGTGTACAGCGGTTCTTTCATTCGCACATGAATTACCCCATTCCCCCTTGCAACACCTGTGCCTTGGACTCTTTCCTTCGCACGTGACGCAACACGATGCTCCTTGACATTCACTGATAATAATCGTGAGTGTGTCTGTCTCTCTATGTAGTAAATTAATCTGATAATGATCAAGTGTGCGTCTGTCTTCTCTATGTAGTAAATTAATCTGATAATGATCAAGTGTGCGTCTGTCTTCTCTATGTAGTAAATTAATCTGATAATGATCAAGTGTGCGTCTGTCTTCTCTATGTAGTAAATTAATCTGGTAATAATCAAGTGTGCGTCTGTCTTCTCTATGTAGTAAATTAATCTGTGTTTTGTTTGAAATGTAAAGGACTGAAAGCGCGCATCGAATAAAACAGCCGGTGAATAGCATTTGTCATTGACATGCTGCAACAGAATCTGTATACCAATGACGAGGGTTCACAAATATTAAGACCACTTCACAAGCTTGAGCTTTCTCGTACAACAGTCATATCAGGAATGTATAGTACCTAATAAGTCTTATCTCCATGGAGATGTATAGAACCCAATCATTCTTATCTCCATGGAGATATATAGTACCCAATCAGTCTTATCTCCATGGAGATGTATAGAACCCAATCAGTCTTATTTCCATGGAGATAAGAAGTACTTTCAGCAAACTAAGGGCCATGTGCATTAATAACATGGTTATGGATATCACTGAAGTCGCAATGTATATTAATTAATTTTGGTATCACTTAACTTCTATCAATTTGGGTATCACTTAACTTCTGTCAATTTGGGTATCACTTTCTTCTATTAGGGCATCACTCATAGTTACGGGTATCATTCACATGGTTACGGGTACCGCGCTAGGGATATTTCAAGCATTAAGGTATCGTGGTAGTTGATATTTATTATTGTCTGTATTAAGGTATCGTGGTAGTTGATATTCATTATTGTCTGTATTAAGGTATCGTGGTAGTTGATATTCATTATTGTCTGTATTAAGGTATCGTGGTAGTTGATATTTATTATTGTCTGTATTACGAATTCATTTTGTGGTTTTGCAAATTCATCTTATGGTATCATTAATTGAATTTGTGATATAAAATAACTTGCTGCATCATAAAATTAATTTGTTTTACTAGAAAATGAATTTATCATATCATGAAATATTTTTGCTACATCATAATAAATGTAGTAATGTAAAATGATTATGTAATGTTATAAAATTGTGAAAAATGTAGTAAATCGGCTCCATATAATAACATAATTATGGTTATCATATTTATCGTATCCGTTATTTGATATGGTGGTAGTACCAGTTATATGATATGGTAATTTAATGTGTGGTTATGGTGTCAGTCACCGTGATGTGGTGTTTGTGTATGGTTAGGGTGTCAGTCACAGGATGTGGTGTTTGTGCATGTTTATGGTGTCAGTCTCAGGAATATGATGTTTGCATATGGTTGTCAGTCACAGGGATGTGGTGTTTGTGCATGTTTATGGTGTCAATCACAGGGACGTGGTTTTGCGTATGTTTATGGTGTCAAACAAACTATATTAATGATTCAGTATTTTTAATTTCATTCATGTCTGTTTAAAATGTAACTTCTATAATTACAAGTTTTCTTCAAGTAGCTGCACTTCAAGTGATTATTATTTTAATAACAATTTGTGTATGTAAATGAATCTGAGCGCGCTTGTGTGTATGTTGCATTCTGTTGTGTAATACGCTGAGTGTAAATGTGCTTTTCCATAGCAAAGATGGTTTCCTAGCAACAGCACACGCCTGCAGAACCGTTTGCAGCGGAGTCGATACGCCGCGCCGACAGATTCTATGCAAGCCTGCGAGCACTGGAAAATATCGGACGGGTGGGATGGAGAGTTGTAGGGTGGATGAGTGCATAGAAGTCACAGACCTGAATCAGCTGGGTAGGATATCGTTGAAAAAATATATAGGCCTATTCCATTTGCGTTCAGGAACGGGTTTTTAAAAAAAGTGTCAAGGGTACATACGTTAGGGGTTTCTTAAAAATCAACGCATCGTTCTATGATGCCAGTCACGTGGTAATACCACTAGTCATAACAAAAATAAACACGAGAGTCAAAACAAAAATTAACACATAACTTTACGATGTCAATCACATGGTAAGTAATACGCTAGACACAACAAAAATTAACACATAGCTTTACGGTGTCAATCACATGGTAGGTAATACGCTAGACACAACAAAAATTAACACACGAGTCACAAGTAAAAACACTGTCTGGTGGCGACGTTGACTAGTAACCTTACTGGCTTCATATCAGAGCGAACCGACTAACGGCGCACTCATTGTAACATCTGCCCCAAGGGGCACAACTCTCACAAATCAGAAAGTCCCCGTTACTTAAATAACACGTAGATTTTACAACATTCAGTACATGCACGAGTCACATATAGCAGGTCACTAGCAAATGTGTGACACACTTGTTTTCAAGTGTGCTAAATTTTAATCTAATTTCATAAATTAATTTAGATTTTGCTCGCGGCCCCGCTACAGGAAATATTGGTTTTCAGAATATATTGATTAAAGAAAGATTATGTTGTAGTACAATTTTTATCGCTAGTAAGAACCATAATACAGCATGCCGAAAGCGTGTTTCCTTATAGTGTCATTAAATATTAGTTTGCCAATTTGTATTTTAAACTTGAGTATCATTCCTCATCTCTTGTGTTCCTTGTGATTTAGTATTCATTATTGCAAAGCAGACACTCACGGGCAACGGCAGTCGTTTAAACTCAAAGAGAGAGTTATTCGGAATAAGGGATTTGGGGAAGAAGGGGTAAACACCAATTCTCCCTCACCACACTGTCAATCTGGTCGTCTCGATAAGATTCTTACGCTGTTGCTACACCCGCAACCTTGTTCCTTGGCATAATTTTGGCGGGTTCACATTACAAAGCAGTATTGTTGGTGCACCGACTTTAATAATATTTTATGGGCGGGAAGTCAGGGACCTGTTGTGTTAATGAATAATTTTAATTTTAATAATAATAATTTGAATAATGAGCGGCTTCATCCTGGTTCACAACGGCGCTGAGTGTGCAAAACTAATGAGCTAACCACCCAGCGTAATGAAACACATGAAAGGTACAATAATTATTTACTTCAGCCAGGGATTTAAGACGCAGAATGGTACAATAATTATTTACTTCAGCCAGGGATTTAAGACGCAAATTGATACAATAATTATTTACTTCAGCCAGGGATTTAAGACGCAAAATGATACAATAATTATTTACTTCAGCCAGGGATTTAAGACGCAGAATGATACAATAATTATTTACTTCAGCCAGGGATTTAAGACGCAGAATGATACAATAATTATTTACTTCAGCCAGGGATTTAAGACGCAAAATGATACAATAATTAGGCTATTTACTTCAGCCAGGGATTTAAGACGCAGAATGATAAAGTCAATCTCAGTGAACCGACGAAGTGAGTGCCCACATTAAATGGAGGTCAGAATTTTATTTTATTTTTTTGGGGGGGTCGCTGGAAAATTCCTCTCCTCACTGTATTCTTTAGACGGGGGAGGGGAGAAGAGTTTGTGTTGCGTTGGTGG
Source organism: Sinotaia quadrata (assembly GCA_028829895.1). NCBI lineage: Eukaryota > Metazoa > Mollusca > Gastropoda > Architaenioglossa > Viviparidae > Sinotaia > Sinotaia quadrata. The sequence continues at coordinate 118,571,020 of CM054177.1, read as the reverse complement.
TGGTGGTGGTGGTGGGAATTTTCAGCCACTGGTGATAGTAAAGAGCTACCGTTTTCTTTTATATTTCCTGAGTGCTTAGTTCTTTAGTTTTTAGGTAGTTGCTCTCTTGGATTGTTTTGTTGTACTTGTGCTACAGTCCTGCTTGCATTAGCGATTTCGTGTTTTGATAACTGTAGCAGTGTAGAGTATATGTTGCTGTTGAACGTTGTAGTTCTTTGATGAAGGTGTATGGAGGGTCGGAAAAATCCAATTCTTTCCAGGGCCACTCCAGCGAATTCCGTAAATTATTGAACGGCGCAGCTCTAAAAAAACGAACGTGAGTGTAGAGCGTTTCGGAGAGCCGCAGGGCACAGGGAATTTCACGCAGTTTCAGACTCCACGGTACTTCTCTCCATTTTTGTTGCTGCTGTCCTCTGGGACAAAATTATTTCTTGTACCTCCGGGATCCGTACAAGGCTAACTGTTTGTTCTTTCTCCAGCGGTGTCCGTATTGGCATGGGTCTAGTTGTTCGTATGCTGTGAAGTGGAGGGGATTTATGAGCCACTGTGTCCAGTCAGGGAGTGGTGGATGTCCGAGTATTGGTCTTTGGTTGTAGGAGTAGTCTTGGTGCTGTTTTTTGTCGGTCTGCTTGGCCAACCAAGACCAAGAACAACCAAGGATGAAAAGGCTACTGCGGCTCAGTGGGGAAAAACATAAGTTCTGACCTCCATCTTTTGTCACGTGTTTCCGGCCGAGACATGTATGAAAATGTCAACTCCTTGAACTCATCACCTCTATAATCGCACTCAAGGCCACTACTCTACTTGCACAGAAATAAACAACTCACTACAGACGATCTTCCCTCTCCTCATTACACCAGACAGACGTCACTTAAAATCATGCTGGAAACATTTAAAGGGACCTACATTAACGACAAAAATAGCCACAGTGGAGGCAAAGGCGGCCACATATGAAATGTAACAAATTTTGGTATGCCCCTCGATGGGGAACAACCCAGACCCCACCAACTTTTACGACTATGACAAAAGCAACACGGAAGACTTCACAACACCTACCCCGCCGAACATTCGGAGGACTACACCATAGACAAGCCACAGATAACTCACCAGACGTCAAGGACTACACCATAGACAAACCACAGATAACTCACCAGACGTCAAGGACTACACCATAGACAAGCCACAGATAACTCACCAGACGTCAACAGCCACGCAAACGGACCGCACACACACACGGAAACAAACGAAATTCAGACCATGACAACCAAAAACAGAAATCAAGCTATGCTAACGGAAATGGTTACAAACAACACACAAACAACAGCAAGCAACAACACGAGTAACAAGCAGACAACAGCAAGTAACACATGAAAAAAAACTACAATTCAACAACACGAACAAACAACAAACAATATTCAACAGTACGAACAACAGCACTCAACCACACGTACAGCAATAAGCAACACATAATTAGCAAACAGCATGCAACAACACGAACAACAAGCAACACAAAAACACAAGCTACATAAACAACAACATACAAATAGCAAGCTATACGCCACAGCACGAACAGCAACAAGCAGCACATAAACAACAAGCATCAAGCAACAACATGTACAGCAACAAGCAGCAACATGAACAAAAGCAAAACACGAACAAAACAAGCAAACATGTGAGCAACAAACACAGGAACAATATCAATGCAGCAACATGCAAGAACAGGAACAACAGACAACAACCACGAACAAGTCACACGCAAACAACACGAGCGAAGTAACAACACGAACAACAAGCACCACATGAATAACAAACAAAAAGCAACACACGAATGGCAAGCAAAATGTAACAACCACAAAACAACACATTAACACCAGCAACAACAAGCAACACACTAACAAGCAGCATAGAACATCACAAACAACAGGCAACAACAATAAGCAACACTCGAACAGCAAACAGCAGCACGTGTGACAAGAAGCTGCAAACCAATAACACCAACAAGTCACTTGATCCGCATGTCCCACGACTCAATTTGTTTTCGCCAATGACGTCATTATCATTCAAGAGCACTTTAGATATGTTATTTAGGCTACTGTGTTCAGTGCGATATAGCACAGTTATCAATACAATATCTGTAAGGATTTAGTACACCGCATGTAAGTGCTCAGGACCGTTATTATATTTTTGTATTCATTTCAATACATAGTGCACATAATTCATTGCTCGGTACAGTTTCCATTCATACCGATACAGTTCAGTGCTAGGCATTCGCTACTCGTAAGTGATCACTAGATTCAGGACTAGCTTCACTTCCACTGTCTGGATGTGTGCAATTAAGGAGTATGCTGTGCACGCTCTGGCCTTGAAACATACTTAATATAAAGGTCATCTCATTAAATCGTTGACGTCCACCGTGAGGCGGAGCAGAGCCTGACCTAAATCTGTAAAAAAAGCTTATAGATTGACAGACTGCCGGTTTAATACCCAGCTCGGCCAGTTCAATTGTTTGCGATCGACCAGTGCGTTAACAACAGTGCGTGACAAGGTACGCCTTCCTTATCCCCCATCCCCATTTTTAATTACAACTCTTAAGTGCTTCGCAGCCAAAGACGTAACAGCCACCTCGCTCTTTTACTGTTTTAATTGCAGGGTGACTATTTTCTCATACCTTGACTTAAAAACTATTCTTGAACAATGATAGGATTAAGTGAAGCCTAAACGGCGTTTTGACTGTCGAGTTCTGCTCAAGATTACTAGTTCTTTGCGTTGAATATTAGAAAACAGTAATTGTTTTGGCTGCAAAGGAAAGATAAGCAGTAATTGTTTCTGTAGTGGAGTAAATTTGCCTATCCCTATTTCTAGACTTAATTTAAAATTTAAACTTAAAACATTGTTAAATTGTCAAAGTGACCCGACCTTGGGCACTCTTTTGTCAGAATTGGAGTAAACACACGAGTTGAGAATATGCTAGAAATTGCTGATATAACAGTTCCAACTGGATGAGTAGTTTTTATTATCCAATGATTCAGATTTACGAGTACGAGACCAGCCAATGGGCTGAAATCAAAAGTTTACATGGTGTAGAGAATTATATTGTCTAATCACTTCACTTTGGAGTTGCAAAGAAGTCCGGTTTTGAAAGAAGGCTGTTAGCATGATAGTGAGTTAAATGACTGCTTGAGAGTGAATGGACTTAGAAATAGTTCGTGCATTTTGTTATTGGATCCACCCTAATAAGAAAGGAATAACTATTCACAAGACAAATATTCTATTTTGGTTTGAAGACAGGCATTAATATTCATAAGACAAAAATTCTATGTCAGTTTTAAGACATACACAATGTTAAACACATGTTTAGAAATAAAGACAATGTAATTTTAATTGCCTCAATAATCATTGAGGTTTAAAATATCAAATATCATATTAAATTCTCTCATTATAGGGATGGACATTACCCGTTAGGATATAAGGACAATTTATCACCAAAAATCACCATAAATTTCTTTGTTATAAGTTAGAGACATAACCCGTTACGTCTCCACACTTAAGGAATACAAGCGCAAGTCATATGCACAAATGTTTCTCCATATTTCTTTTCCACTTGTGATAGGAAAATACAACATATACAATCACGTTAGCGTCATGGCAAGATTATTCCTTCAGATCTACTGAAGAGAAGATACAAAAGATTTACATAAATATGGCATAGCATTTACAGAGACTTATGTACCTTTACACTTATGGACCTTAGAAGTATTTCTACTGCTCTGGACAAAAAGTCGGTCCCTACATTGTCGGTGCCTTTGATGACTTCCACAGTATATCTATACTTTTGTAGTAGTAATGACCACCTGGTCAAATGCCCATTTGCCTTATTCAAGTCAGCTAGGCATGGGAGAGGTTGGCGATCTGTTTGGAGGTTAAAATACTTGCCATATAGGAAGGTTTGGAATTTCTGGACTGCCCAGACTATTCCGAGACATTCATTTTCTGAAGTCAAATAATTCTGTTCAGCCGCATTCAACTTATGACTGGAGTAGGCTACTGGAAGAATATCACCGTGTTTGTCCATCAGTACAGCACCTAGTCCTGCATTACTAGTATTTGTTGTAAGTATGAATTCTTCATTGAAATCAGGCAAGTAGTGGACAGGAGCTCGTGAGAGGCTGTCTTTCAAACTAGCTGTAGCAGAGTAAATTCGCCTATCCCTATTTTTAAATTTAAATGTTATATAAACTGTTAAATTGTCCCAGTGACCCGACTTTGGGCACTCCCATGCTATAAATAGCTCATGTAATGTAAACCAACCCAACTGATAAGTAGTTTGTATTATCCAATGGTTATGATTTACGAGAACAAGACCAGCCAATGGAATGAGATATAAAAGTTTACATACTGTAGAAAAATCTATTGTCTGATCACTTGAATTTGAAGTGGCAAATACGTTTGGTCTTTAAAAGGCGGCAGTTGGCTAGATGGCAAGCAGCCGTTTTGGTTTTCTCCTTTCTCTATTTCAATCTACTGGTTCACTGATTGTAAACCACTACGACCGGGCGAGACCCGTGGGAATCATCTGCCGCAATGTAAGTGTAAAGGAATACACTACACTCCTTTGATGTATGATTGCAAAGTATGCTGACTACATCGAGAAAATTTCTGGTATGGGGAAGTACTAGAAATTACGACAATTGCTGGTACAGCGGAAAGCCCAGGTTGACTTCTGGAGAACAAGCGGCGAATTTGTTTTCAACATGGGGAGAGAAACAAGCAGCAATCATATGGTTATAGCATTCAATGCAATATAAACATTTTTAGATAGTTGTATGGTACGCGAGTTTTATTAATATTGCATGCAACCGTTCAAATTTATAGTTTATTAGAACTAACAGATATGCCGACCGTTTTGATCAATTATACTATATTTAAACTTTATAATCGCCGAGTAGTACAAGAATAATAGAACACTATTAATTTTACAGCTAATACAGTTCAAAATTTTAATCTAGATCGGGAAATAATTTCCAGAAGTGAAAAGAAACTGATGTATTGACATAAAATGAAACTAAATAAAAAGTCATCAAAGAATTCACGTTTCAAGCGTTCACATCACACTAAACATTTGTTGGTAATGTAGGTTAGGTGATTTTTTAAAGAACATTTTATTCTACAGTTACCAGCTGTAGGTATTAAACAAGAAAAGAGTTGTGGAACAATGCACGTCAGACTGAAGTTTCTATAAAAATTTAAAAAAAACATAGAAAGGATACAACGCTGCTGGTCTGCTAATTGACCGCATTGATCCCATTCATGCTTTGTCTGAATAGTGTTATCACTAAACTAGTACCACAATACAATGCGCCCTGCTTTCCTTTGAATCAACTTTAAATCAATGACTTGACTTACTTGACTTACTTGACTTATCTCCTTGGATTCCCCGTGGAACAAAGGGGCTCAACAACAGTTCTCCATCTCAATCTATTCTGGGCAGCCTTTTTCAGTTCACCCCATGACAGGTTGCAGCTCTTCATTTCCTCTTCTCAGGATCGCTTCCAGGTAGTCTTGGGACGACTGACCCGTCTTTGTCCCTGGGGGTTCCACTGCAAAGCCTGCCGGGTGATGTCCTGTGGGGGAGGGGGGTCCGCAGGGTATGTCCTATCCATCGCCATTTACGCCTGGCAATCTGCTGGTTGATGGGTTCTTGGTTTGTCCACTGCCACAAATCAGTGTTCTTTAGTTTGTCTGTCCAACTGATCTTCAGTATGTTGCGAAGGCAGCCATTGACGAATACTTGGAGTTGGTTGGTTAGGGTGTTGGTGATTCTCCAGGTCTCTGAGCCATACAGGAGGAAAGACTTAACGTTGCTGTTGCGGACAGACAGGGATGTTGACCTCCAGACTGGTCTCAGGGTAATAAAGGCGTATCTAGCTTTCTGATTCTGGCTTTGATGTCCTCGTCAGAAACCCCTGTTGTTGATACAATGCATGAAATCAATGGTAGCCTATCTATTCGTGTGCATTGTGTCACAGACTGAAATGAACATTTTGCAGTCTGGATCCTCCAACAAGCAGTGGTGTTAAAAACTTCATTAAGATGGTGTAACAAATTTCACTATTTCGCCACCATCTTAGGGATGAAAATTCTCCTGATGTACTGCTTCTGTTCAGGGTCAATGGATCAACGCATGGGAAGCCATTTTGTTCATGCCACAGTGACAGCGAAAAGGGGAGGTTAACTCTTCTTTTTGCAACTGTATATCAGGTGACTCAGTTTCAAAAATCTATAATCGTGTTTGTACTCTTTCTATGATTTCTTACTCTCTTTCCACAATCACAAACTTTAGTATTCAACCAAATATTACATATAAATTGAAGAGCAAAGAATCTAAAGTCTATGTATTGAACTCAATATTTAATGACCAATCTAAGAACTCAGGGACAATTTACAAGAGTTCTGATAGCAGATCTTTAGGAATCTTGTGATACTATATTATTATTTTTTCTTTTTCATTCGACTGAATAAATTTGTTATTATTGTTTACACTTCCACTTCTGTGTTTTAATTAAGGAAGGAGATATGTAAGCTTAAGGGGTGGGGGCTAGATTTTATTTTGTAACTAAGTCAGTCGACAGCATATCTTGGGAAGTGTCCCCTTAAATGAAAGAAGATGTGTGAGGGCCAGAAATTCTATAATTCCTAGAAGTGTTCTTACTTGCAAGGAGTATTAGGAATTCTGAACGGGTAACACTCGGGGATGGATAGAATAAAGTATTTAATAAGTATTGTTCCTGAGGTTTGACCTAGTTTCTCAGACTGCAATTGATAAAGACCTGTCACGGGTGGAGATTGGATAGATTAGTGATTAAGGAACTAATCGTTTAAACCCACCCATTCGCAGTAGCATTGGCCGATTATAGCGTAAACCCCGAGTGTAGCATATCATCTTTGTAGCCGAACCCCGAGTGTATCAAATTCTCTTCATAGCCAGAACCCCGAGTTATCTCTTCCTAATCCATGTAATTATCACTTATATATGGGAAGGAAGATCTTTTACTCTCCTTGACAAATGTTTGTGCACTGTTTCGTCAACCTTTCATAATTATGAAATGACAGTAATTACTCTTGGAGATTTTAATTGTTGCTGTCTGTACAGTACTATGTCACTCCTTTACACCACACGAACATAATTATTTCTATGCTCTCACAGTTTACGTAAATTTCAAGTTTACCGTTTTCATTTTCTATGAGTTATATTATTATGCACGTACTGTCTAACTGATTATTATTTGAAGTATCTTAATTTTTACGCATAAATGATTTATACAGATTTATATATATATATATATCAGGACTGAAATTAATTAAACCCCTCTTCATTTGTTGAATTTATTCTACACTGATATATTAAAGAATAGAATGAATACAATTAAAGTAATGTGGTTTCTATCGTGAAATTAATTAAACCCCTCTTCATTTGTTGATTTTATTCTACACTGATATATTAAAGAATAGAATGAATACAATTAATGTAATGTGGTTTCTATCATGAAATTAATTAAACCCCTCTTCATTTGTTGATTTTATTCTAGACTGATATATTAAAGAATAGAATGAATACAATTAATGTAATGTGGTTTCTATCATGAAATTAATTAAACCCCTCTTCATTTGTTGATTTGATTCTACACTGATATATTAAAGAATAGAATGAATACAATTAATGTAATGTGGTTTCTATCGTGAAATTAATTAAGAGCGTCTCGGGATTCTTCATATTTTTTTCTCCGCTGTTGAATTTAAAGATATACACAAATGCAATTATAATGATGTTTATATCACGGGATTAATTAAAAACGCCTCATTGTGATTTGTCCAAAAGTGTATTCTACCCCGATGTATTAAAGGAGTACGAATACAGTTATGTGCTACAATCATGTAGATAAAAGCGACATAGACGCATAGTGCTCCGGATGCAGTGGTGCAATGAAGCGTGAAAAACACAATTTCTCACTTCAAAGTGAGTGATTCAGTTTTTGTTGTCTTCTCTTGCTACTTTGGTGATGCGATTGTATCTTCAAATGGTCAATAAGTGTACACGGATCTTGAGAGAGGTTGTTTAATATAGTGCCTCTCAACTAAGTGTTGGTTATATTAATGAATTTTTATAAAATTGAACAAAATCGATAGGCACTCGATCCGAGCTAATTTCTGTTACACGGATTTGTGTGTGTGTGTGTGTGTGTGTGTGTGTGTGTGTGTGTGTATTTTGTGTGTGTATGTATGTGTATATGGTGTGTGTGTGTTGTGTGTTTGATTATGTGTATGTGTGTTTGGTGTGTGTTGTGTACGTAGTGTTTTATTATGTGTTGCGATATTGTACTGTTGTGTTTGTGTGTGTTGTATGTGCTTTGTATGTGAATAGGTGTTTATGTGTGTATGTTGTATGTGTGTTTTGTATATGTGCTATGCGTATGTATATACAATGTATGTGTGTGCGTGTGTGTATGTAATTTCTGAAGATGATGTGTAATACAGTGTAAATTTTGTTATAGTTCCGAAAACACCCGTCCCTCTTGTTTCTTATAATTTTAACAAGTGTGATTTCACACTTGGGAAGGGGGGGTGAGAGTCTGTAGGTACTATATTTCTTTTTCACCGGTTTGAATTTGAAAGCTGTACTAAAACATTTCTGTCCCGTGTGAATTTCCTTCCATCATCAGCTCGAAAACATATTGCCTTGCAGCAAGCGGGAGACAACTCGTGCACAGTTTCAATCGTAATGGTGCGAAGTCAACGTTGTCAGCATTGAACCCTCCTTGCTCCACTGACTTGCCGGAAGCTGCGGACGAATACATTGCGCACTTACACAATTGAATTAATACACTGTGTTCTAAATTTATCCCACAACTGATTTGCGCAAAGTGATACGTCAGTCAACAAAAAAAAAAAAAAAAGAAAACCAAAAAAAAAAAAAAACCCACACAATCAAGTTGTCTTTCCTGCAACATGAAAGACGAGATCAGTGGGTCTAATAACAACCGTGCCCTGTCGATGCCCTTATTTTTCTACAAGAACCGTAAGAGAGAAATAACAGTTCGTGTTGAGTTCTTTCCTCTCCGTCGGAGTCGATTTACCTGAATGGCTGTTAAGCGCATCGATTCGACGTGTACAACGTTGGAGATAAAAGTTTATTGTTGTCGGTTTATTCTGGATTTTTTAAAACCTACTTCTTTTTCAAATGCATTATTAATTTTCAGATATTTCTTTTAAAGAAAAAGCTTTTTCACACACACACACCATGCATGAACAATTTATTTGAATATCAAAACCTCAACTATGTCTACGACTGACGAATTCAGATGAGTCCGTAATTTGGGAGTTTTATATTTTCTTCAAAACAAACTTAATCAGACACAAATAGTATGACGTCAAGACGTGCTCTGTGGTAGAAATCGGAACCTGTTATGTTTGAAATGCGTATAATGATTAACAACTGAATCAATCGATAGTAATGTGATACACAATAATGAATATATCAGTCGATACTAATGTGATACACACTGATGAATACATCAGTTGTTTTTAATGTGATACATACTGATGAACACATCAGTTGTTATTAATGTGATACATACTGATGAACACATCAGTTGTTATTTATGTGATACATACTGATGAACACATCAGTTGATATTAATGCGATAGACAAAGATGAACACATCAGTTGTTATTAACTGATACACACTGATGAACTCATCAGTTGATGTTAACACATCAGTTGATATTAATGTGATACATACTGATGAACACATCAGTTGATATTAATGTGATACATACTGATGAACACATCAGTTGATATTAATGTGATACACAAAGATGAACTAACAGTCGGACTTAGTGCAATACACTGTGATGAACACATAAGTCAATTAAGTTCGATGCTAGTAATTACTTATGAATTCTTATGTATTGCATTCACTTCGACACTTCGTCAGTTCATAGCATTATATGCAATTCCAAATGTAATGGTTCTTATTTTTATTTCAGAGGTAGAAAGATAGACAGAAAAGTTCTGATTAGACAGGAAAGACAAGATAAGACGAGACGAGAAAAGATAACGTGTAAACAGTTAATGAGAGGTGAAATCAAATCAGTTGATAGACAGATATATGTAGGTGGATAGATTAAGCAGCTGTAAAGCATACTTTCCACTGCTACGGGATATGGGGTGGGGAGGCGAAATGAAGACATTGTTTCAGTTTCCATTAAGAAAGTTTTTCTTCTTAACTTTTTCCCCTTCATTCATGAATGGATTTACGATTTACTGAAGAAAATATGAATTTTTGCCTCTTCTCCTGTCTCTAATGTTATTGTAGATTACACTTTTTATGTATTTTGGCAAGAGTGATGACATTTCATATAAAACAATGATCAATATTTACAGCAATTCACTCTGACATATTTAGTCACTGGAATAGATAACAGATATTTATATTTCAATAGGGAAATAGATATACAAACTTTACCTACAGTTATCAATGGGCACATATATAAAGACAAGTATATAGACACGTATAAGCACATGTATAAGGACATGTATAAAGAAAGTGACACTGAAATGAACGTTGATCATCCAACGTGGCTGTAATTGTATCTTCGAGAACAGTGTTTCTTTAAAATGTCGTGACGTCATAAAAACGTTTTCACGTCACAGTATTTAAACAGGGAGTGTGATTGGCTACACAACTACGGCTGACAAATTTGTTAACTTAGATTGCATCCATGTTTTCAAATTACAAATGGAATAGGGTCATTAAATATGTACAGTCAGAAGCGCGTGTGCGACACATCCTCTGGATGATACCGAGGGCATGGATTGGTGTACAAAGCCATGTATACGAAATGTCCATTGGATGATGCTGAGTGCTGCTGGATTGGTGTAGAGAGGTGTGTGTGCGACATATGCACTGGATACTGCTGAGTGCTGCTGGATTGATGTGCAGAGGCATGTGTGCGACATATCCACCTAGATGCTGCTGAGTGCTGCTGGACTGATAAACAGAGGTATTGTGCGGCATATCCACTGGATGATGCTGGTTGTGCTACTGGATTTATGTACAGAGGCATATTTGCGACATATGCATTGGTGCTGCTGAGTATTCGTGATTTGGTGTACAGAGGCGCGAAACACCAAGTGAAACAGTCAAATCAGGTGTTTGCATATAATGATTCTTCCTCTAACTTTAGTTGAGCCACACGATAGCAGAATCTGTATTGTACCTGTGAGTAAAATAAATGTTAATACCGACCCTGTAAATAAGACGCTGTTAGAACTCTACTTGTAAGTAAAATAATTTCGAACTGTACCTGTAAGTAAAAATTAAATGTTAGTACGTTCCTGTAAATAAAATATTGATGCTCAGCTTGTGAGTAAAAATTAATATTGTCATACTTAAAGTAAAATGGCTGTTATAACTGTACCTGTAAGTAAAAATTAAATGTTAGTACGTTCCTGTAAATAAAATATTGATGCTCAGCTTGTGAGTAAAAATTAATATTGTCATACTTAAAGTAAAATGGCTGTTAGAACTGAACTTGTAATTGGTATAATGCAAGCAGCTATCGGTGACTGGGATAACTATTAGTACTTTAAGTGTGATGGGCATAATTATTAGTACTGTACCTGTGGGTAAAATAACTATTAGTACTGTACCTGAGTGTAAAATAACTATTAGTACTGTACCTGTGGGTAAAATAACTATTAGTACTGTACCTGTGGGTAAAATAACTATTAGTACTGTACCTGTGGGTAAAATAACTATTAGTACTGTACCTGTGGGTAAAATAACTATTAGTACTGTACCTGTGGGTAAAATAACTATTAGTACTGTACCTGTGTGTAAAATAACTATTAATATTCCTGTGGGTAAAATATCTATTTGTATTGTACCTGTGACTGACATAAATATTAGTACTGTACCTGTGACTGACATAAATATTAGTACTGTACCTGTGACTGACATAAATATTAGTACTGTACCTGTGACTGACATAAATATTAGTACTGTACCTGTAACTGACATAACTATTAGTACTGTACCTGTAACTGACATAACTATTAGAACTATGCCAGCAAGTTACAGACAACTGCTATCTAATCATGGGATTTCAACACAGAACTCTAATGGCTGCTCCCCGTGAAGTTTTCACGTGTCTACCAACTCGGGCAAATGCTGCACAGATCATGGAGAATAGCTCTATACCTCTGACGTCACAGCTTCTGGCCTGATGCTTTGCACATGTCTGACAGTTGTGTACACGTCAACCTCGTGGTCACAGATCAGACGATTGATGATGTCACAGAGGGCCGAGAAAAGTCCACTCTTCGCTCCACCGTCACTAGGTAGACAAATTTCAACAAAAAAAAATAAATATATTAAATTCTGATTAACCGTATACATGTTGCAAAGTAAATACGCATATAATGTATTTTAAACGGTGATTCACCAAAGGGAGATAATATTGGTCAGTGGTGCCGGAAGCAAGGGAGCACTTTTGCTTTTAATTTTATAAACCAAAGGAAAAGAAAGTTTTAAAAATTTCGTGCACATTGTAAAGTACTATTAATCTATAAGTGGTATTAACTCTCTCTATTGGTTTTAAATAATATAGCATGAAATAAAAAATACTAGGAAAATATAAAATGATAAAGTAGCTTTAAATGGGGAGGGGCTTGATCTAGATAACGAGTATGATAAGTACTGTTCACCAACAAAGTGGTAGAAGTTTTCGCTTTTAGAAAATAAATATTGCAAAACTAATGCTCAGAACCAACAAAACTAATGCTCAGAACCAACAAAACTAATGTTCAGAACCAACAAAACTAATGCTCAGAACCAACAAAACTAATACTCGGAACCCAACAAAACTAATGCTCAGAACCAACAAAACTAATGCTCAGAACCAACAAAACTAGTACTCGGAACCAACAAAACTAATACTTGGAACTAAAACAAAGCAAACATTCACAGACAGAAAATACTCCTACTTTCACCAACGAAATTAACATTCCTGAATGTCTAAATTCCGATTCCGCAGTGGCAGCAAATAGTTTATAGAAACATTGTCATGGAGTCAAGGGCAAGTTATGCCTGTCCTACTAACAATTTTATCTTCAATCGTTATTAAGCTCCTTAATGTTTTCATCTTTTGTATTGTGCATTTTTCTTTATGCTAGCGAATGCAGCCAAGTTATGTAATTGAAAGCGTCATACTGTAGTGGATTACAGGTAATTAGAGGGTCTTGTGCATGATAAAAGCAATGTCGGTTACTATAAAAGATTATATGCTACGCTTGAATGATTGTAGGGAAGGGGGGGGGGGTTGTTGTTCAAACCCAATGCTGATAACCTTGCAGTGGTGAAGTTTCCCACCTATGATTCATAGATGTGCATAAATAGTGTGAGACCAGAGGGACTTTGCCTAAATGTACAGAGGCTGCACTATTTCCATGAATTGAAGTTAAGCCTGCTAAATATTCAGACAAGGTAACATATCGATTTCTTAATATTTGTTAATTATATTTCATTAATAATGTTTTAGCGTGATTCTGTGTATTTTATTGTGATTGATATGAATTTGTTGCTATTTTCTCCTGACATTGTGTTCAAGTGTGACATTTACACATACTGTAATTGCATATTTAAGCGTTTCACTTACACATACTGTAATTACATGTTTAAGCGTTTCACTTACACATACTGTAATTACATGTTTAAGCGTGATACTTACACATACTGTAATTGCATGTTTAAGCGTAACACTTACACATACTGTAATTACGAATTTTAAGTGTGACACTTACACATACTGTAATTGCATGTTTAAGCGTGACACTTACACATACTGTAATTAAGTATTTAAACGTAGTATGGAGCCAAAGAGACTGCATGTGTGTTTTCCTCTTTGATCTACTACAGTGACGAAGAATGAAGAATGTTTCTGTCCGTAATGAATAATGATATGTTAGTGTTCGCATTGAATGACTAGTTTCTTTCCACGCTAAATAAGGATATTAGTGCCTGCATTGAATAAAATATTTGCGTCCGCACTTAATATATACTATGTCTGCGATGAATAACGATATGTAGAGTCTTCACTGAATAATGTTTGTGTCCGCACTTAATAATGACATGTTTATGTCCGTAATGAATAACGACATATTAGCGTATGCAGTTAATAACATATTTGTGTCCGCATTTAATAATGACAAATTTGTATCCGTAATGAATAATGATATGTTAGTGTTTGCATTGAATGACATATTTGTGTCCGCATTTAATAATGACATATTTGTGTCCGTACTGAATAATGATATGTTAGTGTTTGCATTCAATGACATATTTGTGTCCGCACTTAATATACCTGGACCCGCACTGGATTATGTATGCCCGCACTGAATATCCACCGTGTTTGTTTTCCGTTGATTTATGCTAAAATCGCACCATCAACTTAACAGCACTTATATGACAGTTAATATCCAATGTCGTAGTTTTTTTTATGTCCAGCAGGAAAAATGGAGACAGCCTACAAGTTATTCAACAGTGGCCGGATGATATTCACTACTGAAACTCTAAATGTACAGCAGAAAAGTGGAGATAACTTACATGCACTGAATAATGACAGGTTTATGTCCACTTTTGGAATTCTCTGTAAGGAGCAGATCGACTAAAAAAAGTAGATCCGGCATGTCGGAAGGAATTTCGTCTGCCCATGCCAGGTAATGCAACACTCTTACGTCATAAGACAATGCAGCACTCTGAAATTAAAAAAATGTCCGCTTTTTAATTGTTCGATTGCAGGATCTCACTCCCCCACTCGTTCACTCTTTGTCTTTTAGTCACACTTTTGTGTATTTCTCATTCTCTCTCTTTTCTCCCTACCATATCATCCTCTCTCTCTCTCTCTCTCTCTCTCTCTCTCTCTCTCTCTCTCTTCTTTCACTCTTATTTTTATCTCCCTCTCTCTTTCTCTCTCTCTTCCTTCAGTCTCATTTTTATCTCCCCCTCTCTTCACTTTCTTCTCCCATACCCCTGTAAAGTTGTTGCTCTTTGTGTTGCATTTCCTCAGCATTCCCCACAAATTATTTATTTGTGTATTTGATAATTATTATCACACTAGCGTGTTTATCTAACAATTATTATAACATAAACTTGTTTATCTTTGTTTATCTAACAATTATTATAACATAAACTTATTTATCTTTGTTAACAATTATTATCACAAAGGCATGTTTTTAATTTTAAAGTGTTTATCTAATAAAATTATCTAAAAATTGTTTATCTAATAATTAATATTACAAAACGTGTTCGTTTAAATAATTATTATCACACTAGCGTGTTTATCTAAAAAATATTATAAGAAAAACTTGTTTATCTAAAAATTATTATCACAAAAGCATGTTTATCTAATAAGTATTATTGTAAAAAGGTGTTTATCTAATAATTATTATCACAAGCGTTTATCTAATAGTAATTATCGCAAAAACTTGTTTATTTAATAAATATTATCAAGAAAGCATGTAAAGTGTGTTTATCTAATAATTATTATCACAAAAGATTTTTTATCTAATAATTATTAATGCTAAAACGTTTTCATTTAATAATTATTATCACAAAAATATAACAAAAGTCTTCATCTAATAATAGTTGGTGTAAGAAAAGCGTGTTTAACTAATAAATATTGTAACAAAAGCGTCTTCATCTAATAATTAGTGTAAGAAAAGCGTGTTTAACTAATAATTATTGTAACAAAAGCGTCTTCATCCAATAATTAGTGTAAGAAAAGCGTGTTTAACTAATAATTATTATATCAAACCAGTGTTTATCTAATAAATATTAAATGAAAACGTGCTTATTTAATAATTATTATCACCAAAGCGTATTTATTTAATCATTATTAACACAATGGCGTGTTTATTTAATAATAATTATTATTAAAGTGTGTTTATTTAATAAATCTTATCTTAAAAACGTGTTTATCTAATAATTATATTTAGAAAAGCGTGTTTATATAATAATGATATTTACAAAAACCTGTTTATCTAATAATAATTATCTCAAAAGCGTGTTCATTTAATAATTATTATCACGAAAGCGTGTTTATTTAATAAATATTATTACAAAAAAGTTATTATCTAATAATTATTATGACAAAAGTATGTTTATCTAATAATTATTATCACAAGAGCGTGTTTATCTCAATATTATTATAAGAAAAGCGAGTATTTTAAAATACTCATTATTATAAAAGAGTTCTTATCTAATAATTTTTATCACAAAAGCGATTTTATCTGATAATTAATATCGCAAAACGTGTATATCGAATATTTATTATCGCAAAAGCGTGTTTATCTAAATATTATTATAGCTAAGGCATGCTTATCTAATAATTATTATCGCAAAAACGTGTTTACCGAATAATTATCATCACACAAGCGTATTTATCTAATACTTATTACTGCAAAACGTGCTTTACTATGTTTGCAAATTCGTACGCAGTATTATATCTACTGAAAATGAACAAAAATAAAAATACCCTTAATACCCTTTTCTGCAAGTTGACAGTGTATTCAGTCAGGTGCTCCCCAAGTCTTGACGATGCTTTGAGTGTGATGGTGTATGGGCCGGTGTGCACTGTGGCGTCATAACCGAGTGGCCAGTACTGGCAAAAGTCCTAACATTGTAGTGAATTAATCGTGTTAATACAGAGGAGGAACATTTACACAGGAGGGGGTTAGTTCGCACGATAACAAAGTGTGTAGAACACAAAGCTTGAATAGCATAGGACAACACAGTTCAACTTAATATAGCACAATCTAGGCCAACTTAACATAGCACAATCTAGCCCATCTTAACATAGCACAATCTAGCCCTTCTTAACATAGGACAACCCAGTCCAACTTAACATAGTACAATCTAGTCCAATTTAATATAGGACAACCCAGTCCAACTTAACATAGCACAATCTAGCCCAACTTAACAGGACAACCCAGCCCAACTTAACATAGCACAATCTAGGCCAACTTATCATAGCACAATCTAGGCCAACTTAACATAGAACAATCTAGCCCAACTTAACATAGGACAACCCAGCACAACTTAACATAGCACAATATAGGCCAACTTATCATAGCACAATCTAGGCCAACTTAATATAGCACAACATAGTCCAACTTAGCATATATATTGTACATTAATCTGTAGATAAAGTATCTATCATATCTATTGTACGATATTTGGCATGGAGAGTGTCTATCCTAAATATTATCAGCTCACTGGCATGGAGAGTGTCTATCCTAAATATTTTCAGCTCACTGGCATGGAGAGTGTCTTCTTTCTAAGTGTAGACAGAGATGTGCTCAGTGCAAAGAGTGAAGCGAACCCTTCAGTTGCATCAAAAGCAACGTGTGCAAAAGCAAACAACACTGGTATGATTGAAAGCACTTGCATTCGTAACATTATCAGATAAACATACCAGTCCAGTTAACATCTCAACCCAACCAGTAGTCATCTATACACAGCATTGTTGTATAACTCAACATTACCAAAATAAACAGAAGAAAAGAAAACTTATGTTTACTTAATTGTACTTTTAAAAAATAAAGAATGAGTGATATAAAACATAAATACCGCAGTTCTGTTTTTCTCCTCTAAAGAACCCAACGATATGACAATTTTGACGTCACGTCCGTCAACCAGCCGCCAAAAGTCTATCAGGGTATGTGTCAGTGGAAGCTGCGTCAAAATACAGCCACGCCTTTCTTTAAAATTCTGAAGACACGGAAAACGAAAGACGCGCATTGTAAAAAGGGTGTCGAAGGAAGAAATGTTTAAAAGTTCATGAAGTATGGAAGTATACAAGTAATACAGAAGACTGATCGATATTTTTTAACAAGAATCGTTGCGAGTCATTTCGTATGATGAGAGTGCTGTACTGCAGTGCCCTACTTCTAATTAATCAATGCGTGCTCTACTTCTAATCAAAGAGAGCTCTAGTTCTAATGAATCAGTGAATGCTCTACTTCTAATTAACCAACGAATGCCCTACTTCTAATCAGTAAGTGCTCTACTATAACATGGCTAACACGGACTTGGATACTATAACGTGGCTAACAGTTCAAAGGATTTAATAACATGGCTAAAACTGCTATGGACACTATAACGTGGCTAACATTATCGTGTATATTATAACGTGGCTAATGTTGCCATGGATACGATAACGAGTTCTGCTTATATAGTCAGTCCTTCAATGACTGTTAAATTAATAATCATATTTTTCTTCCACACCCCTTGTGCGATTTCGACTTTAAGAGTTTTATAAAGACTTACTATACACGAATAACGCATTAACCTACGGCTACTAATTACCATTACACGTAACAATTATGATTCTAGATAATAACTTATTTTACATAGCTATTCTTACCACTACAAGTAACAATTATGATTCTAGATAACAGCTTATTTACCAGCTCCGTTAATATTTTGTTTAAACAATAGTTAACGGTCTTTCGTCCTTTTCTCGGCTTGCGTCCATTCATCCAGCTAGCCACATCCCATAATATTAATAAATTTAAATATATAAGCTCGGTAAACAACAATAATTAATAATAAAATCTTACAGATTAATAAATAGTTTCGCCAGTTTTAATAAGCAAAAACAGGACTATGTATGATTCTAGAGTTTTTCTCTCTCCCTCTTGTATACTGTTTCTCAAAGTGTTTGTGACGTCAGAAAGATTTATTTTTGTTTTATTTTATTTTGACTTCGCATCGAAACTGTATTTTTCCATTCGACAAGTCGTGTGTTACGTACACCGCGTGTTTCCTTATCGTGCCGTTGTCGTTGCTTGAAGGAGCGTACAAATATTTCTCGTGTCCTCGACTCCTTGTCAGTCCCAGACGCAACATCATAACTTGATAAGTCAACACATCTGATAGTAGGTCATCACTCAAAAGTCGGGACTCGGCATAAGTGGGAAATAAGCCGTCCACTAGCGTGGTGATTTCCCTCACTCTTGACGTCAGCATAACGAACGGTCTCAATACGTCTCACTCGAAAAGGCAGATTGAGTCATTGTTATTCTCACTTCCCTGAGATGCACTTTGAACTCTCATGAAAACAGTCTTCGACTGGTCTCCTCCAAGCAAGTAACATTGAAGTTTAATATCTGTACTAGCTTGCATTATCTCCCCCAAGCAAGTAACATTGAAGTTTAATATGTGTACTAACTTGTATTGAAGTTTAGTAACTGTTCTAGCTTGTATTATCTCCCCCAAGCAAGTAACATTGAAGTTTAATATGTGTACTAACTTGTATTGAAGTTTAGTAACTGTTCTAGCTTGTATTATCTCCTCCAAGCAAATCACATAGAAGTTTAATATCTGTGCACTAGCTGATGCATGTCTCCTCCATACAAGGTCACATTGAAGTTTAGTATCTATACTAGCTGATGCAATACACCACTCTCCTACATTAATGAAATGGCGATTAAGCTAATGCCCTTAAAATTAAAATAGGTTGACCAGTCTTTATTACAATCTTAAAAATTATAAATCTCTCTCTCTCTCTCCCTTTCTCTCTCCCTCTCTCCATAGAAACCGACATATAAAGTTAATACAAACTTAACTTCAGAATTATTAATTAAATAATTATGCACAACGACGTTACTAACGATTATTCCACGTTTAGTTACCGGGCCTCTGGTTAGCTCATTTATGCTTAAAACTTCTATGGTTAACACACACCCGTGTTTATTATACCGATGTTCAGCCACATGCAATGTTTATATATCCGTGTTTAAGATTCCCTTGTTTAACCTACACGTGGTTAACAAATCCAAGGTTATCGTACCTATAATTATTACGTTTTTGCAGGAAATACCCACGCAAATATTACTTTAAATGTATGTGACATTGATATTCCATAATATCGTAATTAAATTAAACATTTTAATTATTATTAAACATGATAGTAATCTTTGTAGCTTAAACTGAAAATTTAGTTCATAGTGATAAATCTATAAATCTATAAATCTAACAATCTATAAATCTATAAATCTATAAATCTAACAATCTATAAATCTATAAATCTATAAATCTATAAATCTAACAATCTAACAATCTATAAATCTATAAATCTATAAATCTATAAATCTATAAATCTAACAATCTATAAATCTATAAATCTATAAATCTATAAATATATAAATATATAAATCTAACAACGCGAGAGAACGTCTGGAAAGCTAAGATCGAGTTGTGCTAGTGTCAGCGTCTAAATGGATGTGAATGGTTGCACGTGCGGCAGGCGGTATTAGTGAAACATGATTATAGTCTGACCTATATGTGATACCGATGTAGTCAGATCTACATGTGATACCTTTGTAGTCAGATCTACATGTGATACCTTTGTAGTCAGATCTATATGTGATATCGATGTAGTCAGATCTACATGTGATACCTTTGTAGTCAGATCTACATGTGATATCGATGTAGTCAGATCTACATGTGATACCTTTGTAGTCAGATCTACATGTGATATCGATGTAGTCAGATCTACATGTGATACCTTTGTAGTCAGATCTACATGTGATACCTTTGTAGTCAGATCTACATGTGATATCGATGTAGTCAGATCTACATGTGATACCTTTGTAGTCAGATCTACATGTGATATCGATGTAGTCAGATCTACATGTGATACCTTTGTAGTCAGATCTACATGTGATATCGATGTAGTCAGATCTACATGTGATACCTTTGTAGTCAGATCTACATGTGATACCTTTGTAGTCAGATCTACATGTGATACCTTTGTAGTCAGATCTACATGTGATACCGATATAGGCAGATCTACATATGATACCGATATAGGCAGACCTAAATGGACGTCGATGTGCATCTTTTCTACAAATGTCAGCACATGTCCCTACTCTTCAGTTTCTGTATTGACGTATTTTATAAGTCAATTACTTCAATTTAGAAATAAATGTTTTCAAAGACAGCCGCCGTAATTTCAATCTGCTTTTGGCGTTTGATATTGATGAATTTCTCTTGACTATATTGGGTGCAATAAAAGAAACATCAACAAAAAATAGAAGAAACAGGGAAAGAAACAGAAAACATTACAACTGATCACTGAAAGCCATTAAAAACTTAAATATTTGCCAGGCAATAAGTACCAGTCAGCTTTTCAAGATATCGTTAGCTTCTCTTTACGTGTAGACAAGTTTTTTTTTAAAATACTTTTTGAAAACAATTTATAAATTTTTATAGTATTCTTTAAATACCGGTTTTACAATGTTCTTCAAAATACATTATTAAAACGGATTTACTGTATGCTTTGAAAACATATAGGCTTTTGAGTATTCTTTGAAAACTCGTTATAATAGTTGTGCAATATTTTTTTTGAAAACATATTAGTCATGTTTTTCAAACAATGTAAGGTTTTAAAATCACATTGCAACCACTTAGGGCAAGTTATACAGTATTCTCGGGGGGATCGGGAAAGGTCAGACAGGTTTCACAGTATTGTTTCAAACCTTGTCAAACCGGTTTGAAAGTTTCCTTTGAAGTCACACATTAGAGAAATCATTAAATATTCTTTGCACACCTCGCTAGAGAATTTGTATTATATTATTTACTTAATTCATTTTATGTTTCGATAGACATATACATAGCATTGATGTATTTGGAACCGATAGACATATACATAGCATTGATGTATTTGGAACCGATAGACATATACATAGCATTGATGTATTTGGAACCGATAGACATATACATAGCATTGATGTATTTGGAACCGATAGACATATACATAGCATTGATGTATTTGGAACCGATAGACATATACATAGCATTGATGTATTTGGAACCGATAGACATATACATAGCATTGATGTATTTGGAACCGATAGACATATACATAGCATTGATGTATTTGGAACCGATAGACATATACATAGCATTGATGTGTTGATGTGTTTGGAACTTACTGACATGGGCAAAGCATTGATGTATTAATGTATTTAGAACTTACCGGCATGGACAAGGCATTGATGTATTTGGAACTTAACATGTACAAAGAATTGAAAGTTTGATGTATTTAGAACGTATGGACATGTACCAAGCATTGAGGTACAGAAGTATTTGGAACTTAGCTACATGTACCAAGCATTAATGTATTGAAGTATCTGGAACTTGCCGAGATCTACAGTGCATTGATGTATAGATGTATTTGGAACTTACCGACATGTATATAACATTGATGTATTTAAACTTACTGACGTTCAAAGCATTGATGTATCGAGGTATGTGGAACTAGTCAACATGTAGAGTGCACTGATGTACTGATGTATTTTGAACTTACCGACATATACAGTGCATTGATGTGTTGATGTATGTGGAACTTACCGACATATACACTGCGTTGATGTATTGATGTATTGGGAACTTACCGACATATACAGTGCATTGATGTATTGATTTCGGCCAATGACGTGCTCTGTCAGATACACGAGATAATCGTCCGCTGAAACAAAGAACATTAATTCAGCTTATTCAGCTTATCCAGCTTACACAGCTCACACAGCTCATCCAGCTCACACGCCATCAATTTTTTGTTAATGATCATTCACATATCTTCAACTGTTCTCTCCTTATAACTGTTCTCGGTATTACATTCTATGTACGGCCCTACCAGACTTTATCTACAAGAGTTACATAATAATATTATACATCTATGTACGGCCCTACCAGACTTTATCTACAAGAGTTACATAATAATATTATACATCTATGTACGGCCCTAGCAGACTTTACCCAGTTAGGAGCAAACCCAGTGCCTGTGCACTGAATCACATTTATACTGTAGCTTGATGCATCGGCTGGTGCGTTTTAAATCATGTTCGCCAGAATGTTCCCGTGTTCTCATTCACACAAGCATTAACCCCACACGCTATCCAAACTATATGAACCCCGGGTCTGGCCGTGAACCCTTCGTTCTCACGTTTTCATCGTAATCAATTCCATCATTGTCAACATCATCTCCAACATATCTTCATCTCCATCATCCATGACTAGAGAGACAAGACAGCCGGTCTCATCCTCTCCTCCTCACTCCCCCACCCACCCCCTTAGTCAGCTGACCTTACGACCAAAAATGTACCTTCCCCACCAAGAATCCCCATCCATACCTAAGCCAAAAGACCTCTATGTGGTATAGATAGACAGCAGAGGCGTCGCCAAGACAAACGCCCCCCCTAAAAAAAAAAAAAAAAAAAAACCAACCACAACACTTTCACCATCGTCATCATAAACATCAACTCTTACCCATCAGACTTACAAAGCAAATTTCCTGAGTTAGAAGCCAACCTAAAAGAGCAATTCAAATTCAACCACTGAAATTCCAGTACCCCCAATATCTATCTGCAAACTTCACATACCGCAAACAAATAAATACCTACTCAAGATAAGCAAACAAATAAATACCTACTCAAGATAAGCAAACAAATAAAGACCTACTCAAGATAAGCAAACAAATAAAGACCTAGTCAAGATAAGCAAACAAATAAAGACCTACTCAAGATAAGCAAACTAAACATTCCTCACCTAGCTAAAGCAATGCTACAGTACACACTTCACTATGACTACCACAACTGGGTCACACGACCCCATATCTGGAAAGTCAGGAATAGGAATCAACATCCCCAAACAACAAATTATTATTACTATTGCTTAGCAGGAGGGGGTGGGGACTGATCATTTAGGTAGGCATAGGAAGAGGATTACCACCCACCCACCTACCAGAGAAGGTAACTGTCCTGTAAGTCGGGGATTCTAGATTTATGATTAAGGTATTCTAATTAATTTTATATTGACAAATCCTTTCACACCTGGGCACCAGCATGAGGCTAGTGATTACAAGCAGGGTTGGCTTACAGATGTTATATTGATAAACTATGCAAGGTGTACAGTATAATGTTGTAGTAGGCTTACTGTAACTAAAATGATATTAAGACAATTTTACATTTTAAAATATTAGTATTCATAATTCTATGGTGTGAAGCAATGACATAGTCTATGAGTCCTAAGCTGCAGACTGATCTCTATTCGGGACTATGCATCTTTTACTATGTCTTTTGACATATTAAGAAATGATTTCTAAACTTACTGACTTCTTTACAGTCTATGAATCCTAAGCCCACTGCTTCTTAATTAAGTCCTATGAATCTTGCAGCAATGTTCGGATTTCCGCTTATAGATTATTGAGTTCTAGTGAAGTCTATTGACTTAAAGCCTATCAGTCCATAGTTAAGTCCTTCTATACCAGCAATGCACTTTTCGTAACATCCGGGTAACTAAATCGACTCCCCTGTGTTACGTGGATTGTATTTGCTGTTTTACAGTATATTATCTGTAAATATTCATCATCACCACTTTTCTACTTTCCTGTCAACAACCCTTCACTCTGTCTATCATCATCTACAATTCTCTCAACAACAGCACACATCGTGCCAGCAGCGAAATCAGCCCAGGCCGGAAGCTGACTTCGTCCTAAATTAACTAACTATCTGTAAAAATGTAGTAAGACTCTACTTTGATCGTAACTGTTAAATTAATGCAAAATAGTTTAAATTAGGAAATAATAATGGGGAGGGTGCGCCATCTTCCATGTTCTCATTGTCATTCTGTATAATATGTCTGGGAGAGTCCATACTAGTGCATTTCGATAAGGTTCTGAGAAATAATGCATGCTCTATTTTAAAATAAAAGCTGAACAAAACACCATAAATATTTAATTAAAATGCGTGATGATATCCTATCTCACAGACTAGGAGTTTTGTAGCGTATCAGTTAATCTGACAGATGAAAGAGAATTTTGTAGCGTGTCAATTTATCTGACAGAAAACTCGAGTTTTGTACCTTATCAGTTAATCTGACAGATGAAAAAGAATTTTGTAGCGTGTCAACTTATCTGACAGAATACTTGAGTTGTAGCGTGTCAGCTTATCTGACAGAAAACTCGAGTTTTGTAGCGTGTCAGCTTATCTGACAGATAAAAAATAGTTTTGCAGTATACGAATATAGATATCAATCTAATTTATGATCCGCGTTGTGAACATGTCTGATAATTTAAAAACAGATCTGTAGCATGTTAACCTACCTCGCAGTGTTAATAATAATAATAAGTTGTAACAGGACAGCATACCTAGCAGCTTTCAAAAGAGTTTGTAGCATATCAAAATACACGACAGTTTAATAAGTTGTAGCAGATCAGCTTACCTAGCAGCTTTCAAAAGAGTTTGTAGCATATCAAAATACACGACAGTTTAATAAGTTGTAGCAGATCAGCTTACCTAGCAGCTTTCAAAAGAGTTTGTAACATATCAAAATACCCGACAGTTTAATAAGTTTGTAACATGTGAACATACCTGGCAATTGAGAGGAGTTTCTGTTTTTTACCCTGTTTTCTTCCATCATGGCCACTTTACACTTCAGCGCGGGGGACAACGATTTCATCTGCATCAGTGTCTGGATATGTAGGAAATGAAAGTTATTAAAAAGAAATGTCATGGTATTACGATAATAAGCATATGCGAAATGGCAATAAGACAGAAAGCAAACGTCATGGCAATAAGACAGAAAGCAAACATCATATCAATAAGACAGAAAGCAAACGTCATGGTAATAAGACAGAAAGCAAACGTCATATCAATAAGACAGAAAGCAAACGTCATGGTAATAAGACAGAAAGCAAACGTCATATCAATAAGACAGAAAGCAAACGTCATGGTAATAAGACAGAAAGCAAACGTCATATCAATAAGACAGAAAGCAAACGTCATGGTAATAAGACAGAAAGCAAACGTCATTGTAATAAGACAGAAAGCAAACGTCATGGTAATAAGACAGAAAGCAAACGTCATATCAATAAGACAGAAAGAAAACGTCATTGTAATAAGACAGAAAGCAAACGTCATGGTAATAAGACAGAAAGCAAACGTCATATCAATAAGACAGAAAGCAAACATTATGGCAATAAGACAGAATGCAAAAGTTATGGCAATACGATAGCAATCAATACTTATGAGCAGTATTATAGTCATTTGTGTGGACCAGACATACATTTCTATACAAATTTTAGGTGTGGATTTTTAACAAAAATAAATATTATATGTATTTCAGATATGAATAAATAATGAGGTATAAAGAATAAATATAATTAGTGTATTAGTGATTGTTGGTTATTACGACCAAGGACGTGATGTGGCTGTACGGGGAAAGTTTATTAATGTCACTTGCATGAAAGAAGTGTAATAATGTATATTATGTGAAATATGTATACACGTATTTGTTAAACATCATCTTTTATGTTATGTATGTATAAGAGAAGTTTATTAATATTCGTGACCATAACAGACAATTCAAGTACCAACGATTTCATTCGTATAATTATTTCTACATCCGCAAAACAAAATAGTTCTATCTTAATGTTTATTATGAGTTAGTTTTGCCTACTTCGTAAGGATATCTCATCCACACTGCTTGTCTTTATTTACGTTTTATACATATCTTGTCTGAGTTTGGGTACGGGTGGAAATCTTATTGCACACTAATCTCTAGTTTGGGGTAATGCATCTCTTATAAAATATATATTATATATATATCACTACCTGGCTTTCTGCATTAGTGGGGTGGGGGTGATAATTCCTAGTGCAGAGGCACTGACAACATGTGTTGTATATTTTTAACTTATTAATAAAGATACTTGTAAACAATACTGTCAACCATGTATAATAGATTTTAAAAATTAGGAAAAAAAGAAAACAAAAGAAGGGGTAGATTAAACATTCCCATAAGATCCTTCAAGATAATTATAATCGTGCTTACGTCAAACATAAAGAGAAAATTGAGTCACCTGGAATTCTTTGTCAATACGTGGGACTGGCTCCATAATGTTGATGGGCAAAGGGAAAATAGTGCTGAACTGATCCTCGCTGATCTTGACGTCACGTCCGGTATACGCTTCCAGGACTGATTTGTGCAGAAACACGTATTGTTCCTAGATACAGGTTGAAATTATTATTTCAGTGATACTGTGGCAGAGTAAATTTGCCAATCCCTATTTCTAAAATTAATTGTTATATAAATTGTTGTTAACGTGACCAGACTTTAGGCACTCCTTGTGTTGATATTTTTATCAGAGTTGGAGTTGTTTACTCCAACTCTGATAAAAATATCAACACGGAGAATATGCTAGAAATTGCTGATGCAATCTAAATGGTTTTAGGTGGATGAGTATTTTTTATATCCAGTGGTTAAGATTTACGAAGAACGAGACAATCCAATAGGCTGAGATCAAAGTTTATCTGCTGTAAAGAATTCTATTGTCTAACCACTTTGAATTTTGTGTGGCTGAAGTCCGGTCATGAAAGGCAGCCATTAGCTTAATGGTGAGTTAACTGATTGATTGAAAGAGAATGGACTTAAAAAGTATTTTGTGCATTTTACTATTGATATATTATACTTGCATTTTATGTAGAGATCAATTATGTGAGTATTATTTCTACATATTGTAAATTATGATGTTTGTATGTAGTATGCTAACCATTTGACATTGTTTCTAGTGAACCCGTTCATAAAATTGTTATGTTGTATTTATCATGTCGTATACGAGTATCGGTCTAATAAGTAATGATGCAGGAAATTGTAAGTTGAGACTTGAATGTATGAAAGAATGGAGATTAGAGATAATAAACTGGAAAGCTTATTGTTAATTCCCTAATTATATTTTACAGGGAAGAAACAGAGCAGCCTTTTTCTTTATTTCTACAATTTCTGGAATTTTCTGGTTCATTAGTTTATACACCGCTATGACCGGGGTAGATACCCAATGTGTAAGTGTAAGGATAGGCTGAACATTACGTGTGCTTAACTACATCGTTGAATTTTGGGTACAAGGAAGTTAGTGGAAATTACTATATTTTTGTTCTGCTTGAGGGAATTGATACGGCAAAGGAACACCCAGATTAGTCTCAAGAGAACAGAGAACAGCGGCTCATGGAACATGCTACTGTGTGCTAGAGTAGCACAGGAAGAACTGACAATTCTATTGTGAACAATACATTTGTGACATTGTTATGAAGGTGTGCGATTGTGGCATCGGAATTGACAAGGTTATGTACAAACTATAATTATCGCATATTTCTCTAAAACTCCATTTTCTGTTCTATGATAAGAATGACCCTGTGATTTGTATTGATACTAACCTATTGAGTTATGTGTTCGGATATAAGACAATGAGCAGTAAAATTATTCGAATGCGGTTTTTGTGGAAATATTGATGTCAAATATTGTTTTAATTGAATTTGTTTTATGTATATTTGATTGTTGATTTAATAAATGTATTGTTACAGTTATTGACCTTCTTACACATATTGATAACCATATGCTGGAGTGATAGTGGATGGGGGGGGCTTGCTAAATATAGATTAAAGACGTATTTATCTTCTTCTTTGATAAGAAGTTTTCCACCTTTATGGAAATATTGTGTGACAATAGATGTTTGTCTTTAATGTTGTGGAAATATTGTGTGACAATAGATGTTTGTCTTTAATGTTGTGGAAATATTGTGTGACAATAGATTTTGTCTTTAATGTCGTGGAAATATTGTGTGACAATAGATGTTTGTCTTTAATGTTGTGGAAGAGAGGAAACGTTTTACAGAGTCTACATATCTGCCAAGTGAGAGAGACGAGTGGTGTCTTCTGGAGAATTATTGATGACTAAATTAAAATTCTTATCAATCGTAAACATTTTGATACCTCACTCTTCAGACGTTAAGCAAAATTAATCGGTAACACCAAAATACATGAAAGAAATTTTCCATGAAAAAAATAATCATCCCCCTTCCCGCCAGCCACCAAATAACCACTGATAGCACTCTATTTATTTGAATCAGATAGTAGGAAAAACTTCACAAACAGGCTTTAAAGACTGCCAGTATTTACTAGGGTGACCACAACCGCTAGATGTTTCAACTCTCAGAGGATTTTTATTTTTATTTAGAAGTCGAAATGCATGTTCATGGACAACGAAGCGAGTCAGTTTTCAATACCATTACATCGAACCATTCCATGCAACAAGATTTCGGAATAGCACTTTGTCTGGATTCAATTAATGCAGTCGACCTTACACGCAAATCAATTAGTATAAACAGTACAATAACGGTGAGATTAAATCGCATTCAGCTGTTGCAAATATCGCAATTTTTTAGTTGAAACAACTAGACTACCTTCACAGTTAACACAACGAAACTTTAATTACACGCTTTTAATCACTAAATTACAAAGCAGGAACACAAAGTGTATCGACAATGTATAGCAGCATAATATAACAGTAAAACAGCTCGCAATCTAATTAAAGCATAGTGCAATATATCAGAAGAAAACATAACCTACATAACACGATTTAACACAACCACAACATAGTAACATAGCCACAACATATTAACAGCCAACATAACACGATTTAACACAGCCACAACATAGTAACAGCCAACATAACATGATTTAACACAACCACAACATAGTAACAGCCAACATAACATGATTTAACACAACCACAACATAGTAACAGCCAACATAACATGATTTAACACAGCCACAACATAGTAACAGCCAACATAACATGATTTAACACAACCACAACATAGTAACAGCCAACATAACATGATTTAACACAGCCAGAACATAGTAACAGCCAACATAACATGATTTAACACAGCCAGAACATAGTAACAGCCAACATAACACGATTTAACACAGCCACAACATAGTAACATTTATTAAAAAATATGACTGATTATATAATAACAGCAAAAGAACATAACCACACCTAACACATCAAATAATCTTCTAATGCAATGGTTCTAAACCATTTTTTAGTCACGGATCCCTTTAAAAATCTCGAGTAAGCTATGGTCTTCTCCATAGAAAAATGCACATACGCAAAATATAAAAACAGAGTAAAATTTGGACTTCCACGGACTCACTGAAGCATATTCATGGACCCTAGGTTAAGAACTACTGATCTAAGGTAATATAACACAGTTTAACATTCTTATCTTCCTGCATTAAACAGATCACAAAGTATCACAGTGCTAAAAAGTATCCTCTAGTTTTTTAAGGATGTCACGTTTCTTAATAGTGTCTATGTATATATTCCAAGAATTAATTTAGACGCTTACTAAGCATGTCTAAGTTTAAAGGTTCAGCTTTTTTGAATTCTCAGACACACAAGATAGTGTACTGGATTGTGCACTTCAAGACGTTTGCAGTTCGCAAACTTAATATAACAAAAACGAAGACTGTGCACTCTTCTGCTGTGTTTAAATGACGTCAACACTATAAACAATGTGTACTTGCAAATATCCATGAAATATATTAATGTATGTTGCTTTATTTGCTGTTATTTTATATACATTTAAAACACTCACTTAGGAATAATGTCTTCTAAATTTAATTTCCTTGAAAACATTGAGGAGGAGTAATAGTAAATGTAGAAGTAGTAGTAGTAGTAACAGTAATAGTAGTAGTAATAGTTATGATAATATTAGTAGTAATAGTAGTAGTAGTAATATTTAGAAGTAGTAATAGGAGTAATAGTAAATGTAGTAGTAGTAGTAGTAGTAACAGTAATAGTAGTAATAGTAGTAGTTATGATAATATTAGTAGTAATAGTAGTAGTAATAGTTATGATAATATTAGTAGTAATAGTAGTAGTAGTAATATTTAGAAGTAGTAATAGTAGTAATAGTAAATGTAGTAGTAGTAGTAGTAGTAGTAACAGTAATAGTAGTAATAGTAGTAGTAATAGTTATGATAATATTAGTAGTAATAGTAGTAGTAGTAATATTTAGAAGTAGTAATAGTAGTAATAGTAAATGTAGAAGTAGTAGTAATAGTAGTAGTAGTAGTAGTAGTAGTAGTAAAGGTAGTGGTAATAATAATAGTAGTAGCAGTATAGTAGTAGTAGTAGTAGTAGTAAAGGTATTAGTAGTAATAGTAGAAGTAATAGTAGTAGCAGTAATAGAGGTAATAATAGTAATAGTAATAATAATATTAGTAGTAGTAATAGTGGTAGTAGTAGTAGTTGCAGTAATAGTAGTAATAGTATTAGGAGTAGTAGTAGTAGTAGTAGTAGTAGTAGTAACAGTAGAAGTAGTAGTAGTAGTAATAGCAGCAGTAGTAGTAAGTGTAGAAGTAATAGTAACAGTAGAAGTAATTGAAGTAAGTATTAATAGTAATAATAGTAGTAGTAGTAGTAGTAGCAATAATAACAGTAGAAGTAATTGAAGTAGTAGTAATAGAAGTAGTAATAGAAATAATAGATGTAGCAAAAGTAGCAGTAATAGTAATAGATGTAATAGTAGTAATCGTCTATTGCACTCTGCTTAAAATAGTTAAGTAATATATTGGTCAAAATGTAATCTTTTAACCAAAATGTAATCGTTTGCCGAAAAGAACCTGTTCAAACTAAAAGAAAAGCAAAATGAGAAGACACATACGGCTGCCTGAACCATGAGAGTTCGATCTTGACGCATGCGCGTAACAATCCCCAGAATGTTTACTTCGTTGTCTTCTACTGCTCTTTCCATGGCGATGTCCAGGCCGATGAATGTACCAGTCCTGCCGACCCCAGCACTATAAAACAAAAAGATAGATCGCATGGCCTGTTTAGATTGCGCGAGACATAATTATTTTTCATCAACTATGATTATGAAAACAGAATCAATTAGTGACAAGTTAATTAATTTACGTTAATTAGCCAAGACGTTCGGGATCAGTTGATAATTGTCCTAATAATCACTTGACTATCTAGCTAAATAGACCGATCTGTTTATGCATGCGTTAGAATGCTCTAGTAATAATAATTTAATAATAATAGTTTTGATTCGATTACTTTAAACCACTATAAAAGAAGTGATTTCAACCGTATTCCAGGCTCTGACACTGTAATTAAATTTAGTCCCCAACTCTCCCAGTTATGTAATCCCTGGTCGACCTTGTTCCAGGCTCTGACACTGTAATTAAATTTAGTCTCCAACTCTCCCAAGTTATGTAATCCCTGGTCGAACTTGTCACAGCTCCAGCCACTGCAAGTATAACTAAAATATCCGTGTCTGTATGAGTGAACCTATCCATTGGCTAATGAACGCTTGGTCTGGACATGAAACGTTGTCACCCAGGGAGGGGCTAAAGTCTGATTGCAAAGGTAATGTGTATTGCAATGACTTACCTACAGTGTACTAGCAAAGGTAAAGGTGTTTGTTGCTGCTTAACACGTGCGTGTACAAAGTACCAAAAATCGACAAGAGACGTTGTAGTGGGGACGCCGTGGTCAGGCCAAGCCATATAGTGATACTGGGTCAAATCCTGCTCTTCTGATTTCTGGAAATAAAATTTATCTCAGACTTTTGTTTGCTCAATAACTCAGATGATGTCAAGCATAACGAAAGTGCTGAGCGTGGTTCAAACCTGGACACACGACAATTAAATACAGAAACCTTGGACACACAACAACAATTACACACATAAACTTTGGACATACAACAACAATTGCATACAGAAACCTTGGACACGCAACAACAATTACATAAAGAAACCTTGGACATACAATACCAATTACATACAAAAAGTGAAGAGGTACATCTGGTTAAGTTAGAACTTCATTTGTAACAAAGATTTTCATGTGAAAGATTTATTTGCATTTTATTGTAAATTCATGTGTTAACTTTGAATTTGTTGTAAACTTATTGTAATTTTATTCTTGATAGAACAGAATTTCTAATTTGTAAACCTTGTAAAGAAATTAAACAATGAAGACAAGAATAAGGTTACAGACTTAAACACTTAGTGAAACTGAGCACTGATGCACAATCATGTATTTTGCAGCTTTAGAACCAGTTGCTTCGAGCAGTTCTTGCTTCTTCTTCTTCTTCTCCAACTTCTGCTACTGCTAGAAGCCACAATGAGAAACAGCCAGTTAGCAGATTGATCTCTTCAGAACTCTGGGAACTCAGCACTCTATTGAGAGGTACCTAAAACCGTGTTGTGGTCGATATAATTGATTGAAGCAGTTGGCTTTTCAGTCTGGGACATTGACAGGACCAGGAGGGTGTCTAGTCGTGACAAGATAGGCATTGGTTCCGAAGATTCATGAGTATCAGAGTCAGGTATTCGCAGACATGACTGAGCAGGGTTAATTCTGGTGAGAGGTTTCCGTGACTGTCACAGAAGGGGCGATAAGCAGTGGGCCAAACCTGAGTGACTCTATGAGCTGTCGCAACAGAAAGGGTAAAATAGCAGGGCCACCTGTTACTCTCATCCTCCAGTGTGGAGCAGTGTAAACTGTGTGTTCTGTGAACTTGAGCTGTGAACTTATCTGTGAAATTCTTTGGACAATTCATGTGTGATTTATAAACTGTTCCATAGACTGAATTTGGATTGGCACCAGAAACTCCAGAATCTTCGCCAGCCATGGTCCTTAATACACCAACGATGGAATTGCCACACCCGCATGATAAACAGGTGAATCGTGTAAATGCTCGTTAAATGTCTGTAATTTGTTCAATGATTATTTGTAATTTCTGAATCCCTTATTTCTGATTTTCTTGTAGTTTTGTAGTAAATTGAACATTGAATGACCTATTTCTTTAGATCATCGATAAACATAATTCTGTTATTTGTCTAAGAGATCTGCGCTCTCCAGCTTATGTTAATTTAATTTGCCTTGTGAATATTGTAAAATATGAATTTTTATTAATTGTTACTTTAGTCTTTTAATAAATTTATTGAAGTTCACCTTTCCACTTTTGTTAATTCATTAAAGAGGCGGTGTGCAGGCAGAGGGGTAGGGCAGCCAAATGACGTAATAAAAAAACGACGGTCCCGCACACTTTCAGGAAAAGGTCACCTTGTGCTGGAAATTGGAGGTATGTGTGGGGTCAAGTAATCGTACTTAATAACTGATAAGATTTAGATCGGCTAGTGCTTCGGACAAGTTACACCTGACTAGGGGAGGTAATCAAGGAGATTATTTATCCAGGGCTTGACTTAGTCTCTCCAGACCGCAAAGGACGAAGACCCCGACGAGTTTGATTGATTATTAATATTCTGGTGAAGAATAATTATTAATCTGCATGTAATTTATAATAATAAATAATATAACCAAGACCTTCAAAATATGGAATAAGCACAGAAACTTCAGTAACGGAGCAAATTAAGAAGCAAATACGTCTTCGTTAAAGTGAAAAATACAAATATAACTTATAAATACGAACTCAGAAAACAATGGCTGATTGAACTCATTAAATTTGTATTATACAAACTCCAATGTTTGTGTACATTACAAACACCGAATTAGCGCATTCTGTATTAATTTCAATGTGTTTTAACATACTTTGACTTCAATGTGTATTAATGTGTACACACTTTGACTTCAATGTGTATTAATGTGTAAACACTTTGACTTCAATGTGTATTAATGTGTAAATACAAATACTGACGTAGAAAACAATGAGGCATATTAATGTTTTAAAAAGAAACAAATGAGAAACAATGAAATGGTTACCTACGGACGGATGGATGTATTGTGTGTGTGTGTGTGTGTGTGTGTGTGTGTGTGTGTGTGTGTGTGTGTGTGTGTGTGTGTGTGTGTCAAAAGTTTTATCAACAAGGCCATTTTCATATATATACATACATACACACATACACTCGCGTGTACATTTATTAAAACATATTCTCGCCTAGGCTTTTTTAGTCACACATAAATAAGTTTATATCTAGTAAACGTGCATATATATAACTGTACAATATGACAGTATATACTCGAGCGGCCGTTTTCAGTCACACATGTGTAAATCTACAAAATATTCTCACATAGGCCGTTTTTAGTCACACAATGTAAATCCGTACAACATATACTCATCCAGGCCGTTTTTCAGTCACACACGTGTAAATCTGTACAACATATACTCACCCAGGCCGTTTTCAGACGAAATTGTCTGACGATGAAATGAGCTCGAGTGCGTACATCGACTCCTGTAACTGACACTGGTCCGTAGGTCTG
Source organism: Sinotaia quadrata (assembly GCA_028829895.1). Classification (NCBI taxonomy): domain Eukaryota; kingdom Metazoa; phylum Mollusca; class Gastropoda; order Architaenioglossa; family Viviparidae; genus Sinotaia; species Sinotaia quadrata. The sequence continues at coordinate 118,535,825 of CM054177.1, read as the reverse complement.
TGTCGTGTCCTTGGCTGGCCAGTACTCGTAGCACTTGCACTAGATGGTTTGAAAGAGTGGATTATCTTGAAGCAAGAAATAGTTTTCAGTGTTAACTACTCTTTCTTTCTAATCCGCAGTGACTGAATGACATTTAATATTACAACAATTAATCATTATCACGTAACAATCTTGAAAACAGTTAACATTTATCATTTATTCATTCACAATATTTAATCATTATCCCTCAACATCAAACCAGTAAATCATTATCATCTATCGCCTGAATGTCACATAGTACTATACAAGAGTCGTCTGAATGTCACAAAATACTGCATAGCAGTCATGTGAATGTCACAAAATACTGCATAGCAGTCATGTGAATGTCACAAAATACTACATAGCAGTCATGTGAATGTCACAAAATACTACATAGCAGTCATGTGGATGTAACGGAATACTATATAACAATTGTCTGAATGTCAAATTCAATTATGTAGCAGTCGTCTGAATGTCACACAATACTATACCAGTCACAAGAATTTGTCACAATATTATAAAGCAATCCTCTGAATGCCACAAAATACTATACAACAGTCGTCTGAATGTCACATAAAACCATATAGCAATTATCTGAATGTCACGCAATATATTGCAATCGTCTGTAAAGTCAAGCAATATTAATCAACAGTAGTCTAAATGTCACACAGTAGTATACAACAATCGTATGAATGTCACTGTCACAAAATACTACAACAGTCGTCTGAATGTCACTTAATAACATATAGCAATTATCTGAATGTCACGCTCTGTTATATTGCAATCGTCTGTAATGTCATGAAATATTAATCAACACCAGTCTAAATGTCACACAGTACTTTACAATAGTCGTATAAATGTCACACAACACTTTACAACAATCATCTGAATGTCACAAAATACTATGCAACCGTCTGCAAGCATCATAGTTCACAATTTCAATAATATTCTACTCACATAATACATATCTCCATAAAGTGCAAGTAATAACATATTAATAGAAAAATGCACGAAATATTTATAAGTCCATTCTCTCTCAATCAGTCAGTTAACTCACCATTAAGCTAATGGCCACCTTTCATAATCGGACTCTGCCACACCAAATTTAAAGTGATTATAAAATAAATAATTTTCAACAGGTAACATTGATCTCAACCCAATGGCTATTCTCATTCTTGTAAATTTTAACCATTGGATAATAAAAACTACTCATCCACCTGAAACTGGTTTAGATTACATCAGCAAGTAGTTTCATATTCTTTACCTGAGTTGTTTACTTCCAACTTCGGGTCACTTTGACATTTAACAATTTATATAACTTACAAGCTCATGTACCCGTATGTGTCTGGGTTTTGTTACATCGCACTTTGTATTCGAATTTCCTGCATCATGTTTCTTGCTATAACCCCACTATAACCTCATTTCTTCACGCTCCCTTACGCTTCCCTCATACTTCTTCACGTTCATACCCTTCCTCACGCTTCCCTACTCACCTTCCCTTCCTCAAGCTCCCCTCCTTGATGTTCATTCTCTTCTCACGATCCCTCCCTTCCCCACAATCTTTTTCTCAAACTCCTTTTCAGTGTTTTGATTGCTATGTTTCTAGGTCAGTGTTTTGATTGCTACGTTTCTAGGTCAGTGTTTTGTTTGCTACGTTTCTAGGTCAGTGTTCATGCCCACGTTAACCGTTCCCTCCTTGCCTTCCCTTTCCGTTTATCACCCTTTCTCACCCTTCCTTCCTCCAACAGACTGGTCAGCATAACCACGTGACCTATTCGTTCCTGGCAAACCATTCTCCAGAAGTCCGTTGCAGTGTTGTCTTGTGGCCCTGCGGTTAAATAAAGTGCAATCCGTTACAATTAGTCACACCATTTCGAAACTATCAGAAGTACAAATTTTAAAAATCTATTCATACCACAATGTGAAAGCAGACAAGAGAAAGACACGAAATATTATGCCGAGCCACATAACAGTAGGAAGAAAAAATATTTTATGTTGCAGCTGGTCATATCATTTTCAAAGAATAAAGAAATCGGTAAATTGAAGAATTTCAAACTCAAGTCCGATTAATATTTGCTGGCGATTCTAAACACATGATTCGACAGACTTCATTATAAAGTTGTTATCAGTACCAAGCTCGAAAATCTAAAATTAAAATATGCACCGAAAGAAAGTAATCTGCCGTGCTCATAACTGTAATGACAAGAAAGCACGTCACATTAAAGTACTCGACCGTAACTAAGAAAGCACGTCACATTAAAGTACTCGACCGTAACTAAGAAAGCGCATCAAATAAGAGTGCTAATCTGCTTTCTTATTCATAACGAGAAGTGCATCAATAAATGCCAAGTAGTATTCTATTTTGAAAGCAGTCCTGAAATGTCTCAGTCGTAAAGTTTTCAAGTAAACATGCGAACTTTCAAGTACATTCAGTTTATAAATGTTGAGAATTTTTATATGCACTTTGGAATATGATCAGCAAATTTTGATAAATAACAAAGAAACATGCAGTTACTTACCTTGGGCCGCTATGTAGTCCCTGTCCGACTGGAAGCCCTATACAAATCAACGTGGATTAATTGCTATGTCGAAATGGCGAGGTAAACACAGCGAGAGCAGCATAGACAATGGTGAAGTAAACACAGCGAAAGCAACACCGATAATGGTGAAGTAAACACAGCGAGAGCAACACAGACAATAGTGAAGTAAACACACAGCGAGAGCAACAAAGACAATGGCGAAGTAAACACAGCGATAACAACAGTGATGAGGTAAACACACAAGTAACACAGACAATGGCGAAGTAAGCACACAGCGAGAGCAACACAAACAATGGCGAAGTAAACACAGCGATAACAACAGTGACGAAGTAAACACACAAGCAACACAGACAATGGCGAAGTAATCACGTAAGCACACAGCGAGAGCAACACATACAATGGCGAAGTAAACACAGCGAGAGCAACACAATCAATGGCAAAGTAAGCAAAGAGCGAGAGCAACACATACAATAGTGAAGTAAACAGCGAGAGCAACACAGACAGTGGCAGAGTATACACAGCGAGAGCAAAATAAACAATGGTGAATTAAACACAGTGAGAGAAACACAGACAATGGCGATCGTTAAAGTGCGCGGATGTAAGTTAATACACGAATGTGACCAATGCATGTGCTCTGTTTCTTTGTGTGTGTGAACAGGCAAACTAAATTTTAAAACATTATCATTTATTATATCAATAAATCAGTATGAATGGGTGATCTAAGAATACAAGTAAATGCGCAGGCTTAAAAAATACAGGCTAAAAGGAATACAGGCTAAAGTGCTGAAATTCTTATTTGTATACTGCTCGTCGTGCATTGAAGACAGGACATTTACCACCACCAAATCTTTTCTTGTACAAACAGCACTGTCATCATTTACCACCAAATCTTTTCTTGTACAAACAGCACTGTCATCATTTACCACCAAATCTTTTCTTGTACAAACAGCACTGTCATCATTTACCACCAAATCTTTTCTTGTACAAACAGCACTGTCATCATTTACCACCAAATCTTTTCTTGTACAAACAGCACTGTCATCATTTACCACCAAATCTTTTCTTGTACAAACAGCACTGTCATCATTTACCACCAAATCTTTTCTTGTACAAACAGCACTGTCATCATTTACCACCAAATCTTTTCTTGTACAAACAGCACTGTCATCATTTACCACCAAATCTTTTCTTGTACAAACAGCACTGTCATCATTTACCACCAAATCTTTTCTTGTACAAACAGCACTGTCATCATTTACCACCCTTAAAAAGCCTAACTCCTCTTAAAGTTTTTCTTCTATCGCTACCCTCAAATCTAATTCTTGCTTGTGCAAGCAGCATTGTCTCCATTCGCCACTCTCAAATCTTCTTACTCTTGCTTTTAAAAAAAGCATTGTTTTTCAATGACCTAACTCTTGCACAATCTTTTTAATGTTGTTCTTCTATCGCCACCCTCAAATCTTCTAATTCTTGTACAGACCGTGGGAATGCTGGCTAACAGAAATATATGGATGGTGAGGCGATGCTAAAGAGATGAATAAAAAAAATCAAAACACTACACGAAACCTACCCGGATGTAGCTGGCATTAATGTAGTCGGTGGCGTGGGCCTCTTTGTAGCCGTCTGCTAAAACAACACGGTTGTAATCGTCTGGAATTACAAGTAAACTTTTATCGTTATGCTTTCTTTTATTAATGTGACCAAATTAGGTATTATGCTGATTTCAAGAAAACAGTTAAATTTAACTGCTTTTGCATGTTTTGAAAACAAATCTGTCTGCCGACAAATTAGGTATTATGCTGATTTCAAGAAAACAGTTAAATATAACTGCTTTTGCATGTTTTGAAAACAGAAATCTGTCTGCCGACAACGTCCGTCCTTATATTTATTTCCGTTTTAGCTAAGAGATATAAATTGGCTGTTACTAGATACAATGAAGGAAGGGCGTCCATTCGCGAGATTATTTCCCTTTGGTGTGGACATAAATTGTCTATTAGTAGCTGCGATGGAGGAAGGGTCCACCGTCTTCGAAATAAACGAACGTTGGGATCAGAAGTCAGAGGGTCAATCAATGAGGTGCGAAGTTGTACAGAAAGCAGGGAGAGTGACTCCATGTAAAAGTGGTTATTTGCAAATAATAACTTTAACTTTTAACTTTTTAACAGTTTAACTTTTTCAGTCATCATAACAAATAAGTGGTTATTTGCAAATAATCCAGTTTAATCTTTTCAGTCATAATAACAAATAAGCAACTGACACTGTGATTAAGCAATGAGAGATGGCTGGAAATAATAGCAATCGATTGAAAAATTTAAATTAAATTTACAATACAAAAATTAAAAAAGAGTGAGTGAGTGAGTGAGTGAGTGAGTGAGTGAGTGAGTGAGTGAGTGAGTGAGTGAGTGAGTGAGTGAGTGAGTGAGTGAGTGAGTGAGTGAGTGAGTGAGAGTCATTTATTACAGATGCATAACGTGTCTCTAATGTCCTGCATAGAATTAGAACTGTAGCTTTCAACACTATTCATATACCTGATTTCTGTACATAAGTTACAAGCACTTCATATATCTGATTTCTGTACATAAGTTACAAGCACTTCATATATCTGATTTCTGTACATAAGTTACAAGCACTTCATATATCTGATTTCTGTACATAAGTTACAAGCACTTCATATATCTGATTTCTGTACATAAGTTACAAGCACTTCATATATCTGATTTCTGTACATAAGTTACAAGCGCTACATATATCTGATTTCTGTACATAAGTTACAAGCACTTCATATATCTGATTTCTGTACATAAGTTACAAGCACTTCATATATCTGATTTCTGTACATAAGTTACAAGCACTTCATATATCTGATTTCTGTACATAAGTTACAAGCACTTCATATATCTGATTTCTGTACATAAGTTACAAGCACTTCATATATCTGATTTCTGTACATAAGTTACAAGCGCTACATATATCGGACTTTAGTACATAAGTTACAAGCACTTCATATATCTGATTTCTGTACATAAGTTACAAGCGCTACATATATCTGATTTCTGTACATAAGTTACAAGCACTTCATATATCTGATTTCTGTACATAAGTTACAAGCGCTACATATATCTGATTTCTGTACATAAGTTACAAGCACTTCATATATCTGATTTCTGTACATAAGTTACAAGCGCTACATATATCTAACATGGGTACAGAAGTTATACGAAGTCATAATAAACATTACATTTCTCTGACTTTTGTACTGAATTGCATACGTCATACTTTTCTGAAAACAATATAAGTCGCATACATCTTTCTCTGACAACAGTAAAAAAGCCGCATACAATATATTTCTTTAGTACTCTATAATAATTGCATGCATCGTAATTCTCTGACTACAGTATAGACTTTGCATGCATCATATTTCTCAAACTACAGAATAAAAATTGCATACATCACATTTCTCTTACTACAGTACAGAAGTTGCATATATCTTCTTTCTTTGATTACAGTATGAAAGCTGCATGCATCATATTTTTCTTAAGTACCGTATAAAGTTGCATGCATCATATTTCTCTTAAGTACAGTATAAAGTTGCATGCATCATATTTCTCTTAACTACCGTATAAAGTTGCATGCATCATATTTCTCTTAAGTACAGTATAAAGTTGCATGAATCATATTTCTCTTAACTACCGTATAGAAGTTGCATGCATCTTATTTCTCTTAACTACCGTATAGAAGTTGCATGAATCATATTTCTCTTAACTACCGTATAGAAGTTGCATGAATCATATTTCTCTTAACTACCGTATAGAAGTTGCCTTCATCATATTTCTCTGTCAGAAGTGCACTAGATGTCTGTATTGTATGTTTCTTATTTCTGTCTGGAGAAAAGATCTTTTCATGTCCCTGATTTCTTATTTCTGTCTGGAGAAAAGATCTTTTCATGTCCCTGATTTCTTATTTCTGTCTGGAGAAAAGATCTTTTCATGTCCCTGATTTCTTATTTCTGTCTGGAGAAAAGATCTTTTCATGTCCCTGATTTCTTATTTCTGTCTGGAGAAAAGATCTTTTCATGTCCCTGATTTCTTATTTCTGTCTGGAGAAAAGATCTTGTCTCTGATTTCCGAACAGAGTGGACTTGTGCTTTACTATTTTATTTTAAAATTAAAATTGTCATCAACGTACATGGAACGATGGAAAGAAATCTATTTTTCTTTTTGTTGATGGGTAGCATTGCCGTGTCATGCAAGTACAGCACTCCTTTGTGTAATTTCTGAAATCAATATAAAATAACTCGGATCAATAGCTAGTATCCAAGTTTTAAAATAATATATTGGTCATTTAAATTAATAATTAGGCCTCAGCATACATTGGATCATTCTGACCATTCAGAACAACAATAAGTACTAATTTAGATCTTTAGCTAGGTCATTGTGTAATATGGTAATCATAATTCAGTTTAATTGCTTGGCCATTGCAGAATACTAGAAGTACTAATTAGGCCATTCGCTAGGTTACTGCAGAAAAATAATGTCCTAATTTAGATTATTAGCTAGGGCATTGCAGAAAAATAATATCCTAATTTAGACCATTCGCTAGACCACTGCAGACAAATCCTAATCCAGATCAAAGTTTTTGTAATTCTAGTTCAGATCAATATCTACATTATTGTACTAAAATTAATTCATTAGCTAGGCTACTGCATAATATTGTACTAAGCCCTAACTAAAGTCAAAGATTATTGCATAATCAAAACCTGACTCGTTTATAATCTATTGCGTAATCAAAACCTGACTCGTTTATAATCTATTGCGTAATCAAAACCTGACTCGTTTATAATCTATTGCGTAATCAAAACCTGACTCGTTTATAATCTATTGCATAATATTCCACCTAATGCTTTCTTTAACACATTCCAATGGACATTGCACACAAGAAAGTATTTATAAGAAATAAACTGCCACTTTGCGCTTGTCACTAATCATGAAGATGTAACATAACGAATGACTTATCTATTATACAATTATTAAAAAAATATTAATTTTATTTTCATTCAGTACTTAGATATGCACACATAGACACTACAACATCTTCATTTCTAGAGTGGAATGCCTTCTCTGTTGAGGTTTGCTTGTTTTAATTTGGTTTGGTTTAATTTGGTTTGGTTTGGTTTGGTTTTACTGAAGCAAAAGAAGAAAGGTCTATCGTCTTTCCTTACATTGAACTCCATAACTAGCTGACCTGACGATAGTCTGTCTATCAATAACCGTTGGATGGGGTCAAGGTCGGGGTTGATGACATTGAGGGAGGAGTAGACAGCTTCCTCATTACAGTAGATGTTGCACTCATCGCTCACTTGAGGAACTCCATCAGTCTGTGCCTCTTCTTTGACTGACGTCATTACGCTGTCTTCTAGATTCTGGTAGGAATTCGGCTGACATTCTGGTATGGAATGAACAGTGGTAGTATTATGGAAGTCTTCTAAAGGTAAATGGTAGTATTGTGAAAGTCTTTTAAGGGTAAATGGTAGTATTGTGAAAGTCTTCTAAAGGTAAATGGTAGTATTGTGAAAGTCTTCTAAAGGTAAATGGTAGTATTGTGAAAGTCTTCTAAAGGTAAATGATAATATTGTACCAAAGAAAAGGGAGTTAACCATCCACGACAAAATCTCTTGCTTACTCATGTTCTTTTGTACTAGACGAAAAGGAAGTTAACCACCCACGACAAAAACTTTTGCTTACTAATGTTAATTTTGTACTAGAAGAAAAGGGAATTAACCAAGACAAAATTTCTTGCTTACTCATGTTATTTTGTACCGTAATTCCAGCACAACTCTCATCGAGACTTGCTTTGACAGGAGTTCGGCCGCCATATCTGTTAACAGATTGCTTACGTCATCAGAACATCCAAAACTTCAATAGTATTATCATTTTAGTACATTTACTGAAATTTTTAGAATTATTACTTAAATGTAAATCCGCTTGCACAATGTGTATATATCTTCATTAATTTAGACTAATGAATAAAAGACAAATGCAGATATCCCTGTTAATTGAGACAAATGTAGGTACCCCTTCTAATTGAGACACATGTAGATACCCTGTTAATTGAGACAAATGTAGATACCCTGTTAATTGAAACAAATTTAGATACCCCTGTTAATTGAGACAAATTTAGATACCCCTGTTAATTGAGACAAATGTAGATATCTCTGTAAAGTAAGACAACTAAAGGTATATTGTTATGTGAAATAAATATGGATACTGTTATTAAATGACACATGTGGGTACTATTGTTAAGTGAGACTAAACAACTTTGTTCCATAATGTTGGACTAGAAACGAGGCAATAGTTTTGCAAGTCAATCGCGTCAAATGTCGGGTTGATTTTTTTTAAAAGAGCTAGAATAAATTATAAGCTTTCTTTTCCTAAAATTGGCATTGAATAATGTAACATGCAGGGCACCTATTAGATACATTATTAAAATTGCAGTTTACAACTCAAAACATAAAATAATGCTTTACGTCACTGGTTTAGTACGTAATGTGCTCTCGTATGAGATAATTCATCAACATATTACAGGACAAGAATATTATGAAATGAACGTTATGAATTTGCATTAATATGAGAATTAATACTGAGATTTGTGAAAAATTTAAATAAATATTTATATCAAGAAAATTAACAAAAGTATTTAAGGATCAATTAATTTGTGTCGCATCCATTCCTAACTAGTACACAGGAGTACTAGTCAAAGTACAGCAATAATATCGCTTATGTAATATATGTGTGTGCGTGCATATATGTGTGTGCGTGTGTATATGTGTGTGCGTGTGTGCGTGCGTGCGTGCGTGCTTGCGTGTGTGTGTGTATTCAAATCTTCCTCTTTATTTATTTAGAGTTCATTAATTTCCCTGTTACTGTTTCTTACTCTATTGCATGATGGGTATCACTTTTTGTGTGAGCTTTTGCACTTCGCTCTGAACATGTTTTTTTTTTCACGGTTCTACTAAACAGATTCTCTCCATTTGACCACGAATACATTTTCTGAGACAGTAATTAGATCATGCTGCATTCCCGTTACACTATGGCTGTTTTAAGTCATCTAATAAATTCTTTGTTTCAATAGCTCCCAACTAGACATTCAGAACCCTGCAAACCTATTGACAGTTTGCAAGTCCTTTGATAAACATAAGTAATTAAGTATTAAACTCAGGACTAGCTCCCCTGATTACATTATTCTAACCCTGTACAAGAAACAATTCATCGATTACATTACATTATTCTTACTCTGTACAAGAAAGCAATTCATCGATTACATTACATTATTCTAACCCTGTACAAGAAACAATTCATCGATTACATTACATTATTCTAACCCTGTACAAGAAACAATTCATCGATTACATTACATTACATTATTCTAACCCTGTACAAGAAAGCAATTTAACGATGCATCCTATACATTAATAGCTTCTTTCTTTTTAAGATGCATATATTTAGACACAACTTGGATAAATAGCCATATACCCTTCCTAAGGCTTCTATTATGTTTTCCTCAAAGAAAGTTTATTGTTCTTTTACAGTTCTTCCTTTAATCTCTCAACAAAACAACCTCATGAAATATTCAGCACAAATGGAGTAAAAGAGAAGTGAGAAAAGACCTACGAGAGAGAAAATAAAAGTGAGAGAATGATATTAAGATAGAAATGAAAAAAGGTAGGAGAGAAGACCAGAGAAGAGAGAAACAGGTAAGACAGAGAGAAAAGAGAGAGAAAGTAAGAGAGAGAGAAAAGAGAGAGAAAGTAGAGAGAGAGAAATTAAGGCATAGAGAAAAGAGAGAAAGTAAGACATTGAGAAAAGAGAGTAAAAATATGTGAAAGGTAAGAGAGAGAGAGAAGTGAGAAAAAAGTTAAAAGAGATAGAAAAAAGAAATGAGAGAAACATAAGAGAGAATATAAAAAAAAACTACCTGAAGACAATAATAACAACAGTGGCAACGATGACTAATAGGGTGATTCCAATTCCAACTCCAATGTAAATTAGCACTCTCGCATCGGGTGGATCTGAGTGAAATAATAAGAATGACGTAAGCACATTCGTATAATTAATGGATTGATCTGACATAATGAGTATGACGTATAATTAATGATTTGATCTAAATAAAATAATAAGAATGACGTATAATTAATGATTTGATCTGAATAAAATAATAAGAATGAGGCATAGCACATTCCTATAATTCATTATTTGATGTGAATGGCATTATGTGATGTGATTATCATTATATTTCTGTCTATGACAATGACTTGTGTGATTATCATTAAATTTCTTTGTCTGTAAGAATGATTTGTGTGATTATCTTTATATTTCTGTCTATAAGTATGACGTATGATTATCATTGTAGATATGTCTCTAAGAATAATAAATGAGATTATCATTATATTTCTGTCTATAAGAATGAAGTAATGTGACTATCATTATATTTCTGTCTATAAGAAAGATGTTAAGTCATTATCATTATATTTCTGTCTATAAGAATGAAGTAATGTGACTATCATTATATTTCTGTCTATAAGAATGGCATGTGTGGTTATCATTTTATTTCTGTCTATAAGAATCACTTGTTTGATTATCGTTATATTTCTATCTATAAGAATGACGTTTCTGTTAATCTATTACTGTATCTATAAGAATTAAGTGTTCATTAATATATTATTCTGTCTATTAGAATGACAGCTTTGTTACTGTATTACTGTGTCTATAAAAATGACGTGATTGATAATGTATTACTTTCTTTGTATGAATAACATATTTGTTCACATATTAGTTTGTCTTTTAAGTGTAGATCTCTCCTGAGACAAGAGTATTAATTTCAGCCCAGTCACATTTCATAAATATTAAAATATATTAATTCAAACAGTGCAAGATGTACTAGAATGAAAGTAAAAGGGGTACATGTACATGTTTAGTCCAGTCATTTAAGTTACAAGGACAGACATAATGGATGTTTTTTTAGTTACAAGGACAGACATAATGGATGTTGTTTTTTTGAGTTACAAGGACAGACATAATGGATGTTTTTTGAGTTGAAGTCCAGTGTAGGGCAAATGAAAATAATTGAAATAATTTATTTTCTTGTAAATCTGACCTTGACCTATAGTAAAACCAGAAGTATCAATACACGAAGTTAGAAATCTTACACCTGGAGCGGGGGCGGGGGATTGATGGTAGAATGTTTTCACCCATGAATGAGTAGGCATGGTAAAATACCTTGACCCATGGATCAAGGTGTGTTGTAGACATCGAGTGACAAAGGTGATAACATAGATTGATGGACAAATTTGAATCACTTCTCTTAGAGACATCCTATGCTTCAGCAAGAAGAAGATAGTTAGGTCTAAATTAGAGATAGTAAAATTCTGTGTGGGTGACTGAGTCTAAAAAGACTTTGAAAAAAGAGTGAATCATCCTATAATGGAATTCAGGATTTCTCAATACATTGCTTTTTACCCTTTGTTTTAGTAGAAACTAAAGGTATGATGTTTGCTCTATTATTACGTGTGAGAGATTTTTTTTTAAACTTTTTATTTGTGTAATAATGTTAAATAGAATATCATATATTTTTACTGCCAATTAATTGTGGCAGAATATTTACTACAACATTGTTAATTGCAGGGTTGTTGCTCTTGTCTCTGTTGTTGGTGCTTTCCTATTCCTCATTTCATTTGTGTTGTGGGTTTTTTCAACCCTTCCTCTGCCCATATGGTTTGGGGACATTGCAGAATCCAGCTATGTCTCAATGCTTGCCAGAGACAAGATGAGAAGATCATTAATACTGAATGTCAATCGCTCACTGAAGGAGGTTGATAGGTGGTGCAATAAAATAAGTGTTCTTCATGAGTTTTATAGTCACAGAGTGTTCTCTATGCTGAATATTTCATGAGATTGGTTTGTTGAGAGATTAAAGGAAGAACTGTAAGAGAACAATAACACCTAATAGAGAGAAAGTATGATGTTGAGGCAGGCTAGATCTCTCCAAGATAGTCAGATTAGTAATTTAAAATTGTAACATATAAATTTTGATTTGATTGCATTCTATTTTCTTTTCATAAATTCTTTCTTCATTTTTCATTCTTCTTCATGTCATTCCTTATTCATCTTCATTTTAAGTAAATATTACAATATTACTTCAAGCAATGTCTAGTTTTCACAATAAGAATAACGTTTATGATTACCATTTACGCTCTGTCTCCAAGAATTCCGTGTGTGACTGTCATATTATTATGTCAATAATATTTTATTTAAATTTAGTTATATTACTGTGTATTAATAATATTTGCATGGTTTAAATTTAATTAACTGTTGTGTGTTTATATTATTTGCATGTTTAAATTTAATCATATTACTCTGTTTCTATAATGTTTCTTTTACTCACCCCCGTCGTTATTTAAAGGTTGATTACCCTGGCATCTGGTTTTATTTAAATAAATGTTCATCTTTGTTCCATTTCTGTCAATTGTGCACACTAAACATCGGTTTTGCACTCCAGATTCATTCTCTTAAACATAAAATAAAGAAAAAAGTGGTATACTTAAATGTCATTTTGTATAACCTGTCTGATGACCTACTTCTTAATTCTTATTAAGTTAATATACAGTTATACAGTTAATAGTATAAAGACATTCATATTATACAGTTAATATATAAAGGCATTCATATTATACAGTTAATAGTATAAAGACATTCATATTATACAGTTAATATATAAAGACATTCATATTATACAGTTAATATATAAAGGCATTCATATTATACAGTTAATCCTATGAGGACATTCACTTAATACACAATCTTATGAGGACAATCACTACCACACAATCTTATGAGGACAATCACTACCACACAATCTTATGAGGACAATAACTTACTACACAATCTTATGAGGACAATCACTTACTACACAATCTTATGAGGACAATCACTACCACACAATCTTATGAGGACAATAACTTACTACACAATCTTATGAGGACAATCACTTACTACACAATCTTATGAGGACAATAACTTACTACACAATCTTATGAGGACAATCACTACCACACAATCTTATGAGGACAATAACTTACTACACAATCTTATGAGGACAATCACTACCACACAGTCTTATGAGGACAATCACTTACTACACAATCTTATGAGGACAATCACTATCACACAATCTTATGAGGACAATCACTTAATTCACGACAAACAAATAAAAAGAAGTTACGCTACACTAACAGATGTGAAAGACAGAAGCAACTATCAACATTTAATAAAGATAAAGGCTAAAAATATTTTATAAAATGAAAATATATTGGTGTGACACAACAGCTCTCTGTCCCTATTTTTTAACTAAATATTATATTACTTGTTTAATGTCAGCGTCACATGACCTTCGGGTACTGTGTGTTTTGTAAGTACAAGAGTTAAAATAACAACTCATGAAGAAAATGTAGTAGAACTTGTTGATGTAATCTAAATTGGTCTCATGTGCATGAGTAGATTTTATTATCCAATGGTTAATATTTACAAGAATGAGACCAGCCAATGGTTTGAGATCAAATTTACCTGCTGAAATAATTCTATTCTCTAATCACTTTGAATTTGGTGTGGCTGAAGTTTGGTCATGAAAGAAGGCCATTAGATTAATGGTGAGTTAACTGATTGATTGAAAGAGAATGGACTTAGAGATGTTTCGTGCATTTTGCTATTGATATGTTAAAATTTGTTACTTATGAAGATATATATTATGTGAGTAGACTATTATTTCTACAATTGTGAATTAATGTTGAAATTGTTTTTAATGAACACGTTCATAAATTATTATGTTGTATGTATCATGCTATATGTGTGTATCATGGACGATCTCAAGCTGTATGGTAGAAATGAACGTGACATCCCTGATCAATACTATCAAAATCTGCAGTAAGGACATTAACATGAAATTCGGCCTTGAGAAATGTGGAAGAATTGTCATTCAGAAAGGCAAAGTCAAAACAATAGAGGGCCTGCAATTCGACATCGGAAAAATCAACGAAAAGGGATATAAGTATCTTCGTTGTTTCTTTCAGGCTTAAAAATAAAATAGATTTTTAACACAAAATGTAATGCATGTTCTTAAACACTCACTTTGCAATTCAGATCGGATAAAACTTCGTGCTAAAAATAACAGTGACTGGGGTTTTTTTTAGTGTCATGGATGCCAGATTCCAGCTTTAGACTTATATAGCCAGAAATATCGGCATTCCAAGAGTTCTGAATGATTTTCAAAATATCCATGTAACGAATGAGCCACTTGATGCACTTAATGTGTATCTAGGATGTACATTTTATAGGGTTCGAACCCTATTTTAATCCCAGGATAAAAGGTCACCCTATACATCAACAGAAATTTGCGCTTATATAAAAAATTTCCAGATTAACTTAAAGAGTGGACACGAAAATATTGCTTACTTTTTAATATATAATATTTAGTTAAATGGAACCATCACTTGTGTGTTCTCCAAATTTTACCTAATCTGGATAAAACAAAGAAGCATTTATCAGAAAGTAATAAAGTATAAGTAATTGTTAATATGTAGTAATGTGACAGGGATAAAAGTGTGGCCACGTCAAATGAACTAAGTAAAACTTCATTTGCATAAAAATCTTCGTTTTAGGTGTGCGATAACAGTCGTTGCCGATATACGTGCGCGCAACGGCCAAAGACTAATAACTCGTCTTACTAAGCAAACAAATAAATTACCTCCCTTGATTTGAATGTAAATAAGCGACCTATCTGATTATATGGATGCACACACAACCATTATATCCCTTCCTTTGTAAGCGATCTTGCAAGACTAACTGAAGAATATGAAATTTCGCTTGATGCGTTGAACACACATACATGTTAACTACCATGACTTCAAAGAGTGCGAGCAGGTAGGCAAGCTCTCTCTCTCTCTCTCTCTCTCTCTCTCTCTCTCTCTCTCTCTCTCTCTCTCTCTCTCTCTCTCTCTCTCTCTCTCTCTCTCTCTCTCTCTCTCTCTCTCATGACTATTTTTTAAGAAATACTTGTATATACTGTTTCAATCATCAGTGTGTTTGCTCATTGCTGGTGTTGTGTTGTATGTGTTAAATGAACTGGGGCTGGTCATGTTGTATGTGTTAAACGAACTGGGGCTGGCCATGTTGTATGTGTTAAAGGAACTGGGGCTGGTCATATTGTATGTGTTAAACGAACTGGGGCTGCCCATGTTTTATTAATATAGGGTGGGGTATAGAGGGTAGTGATCGTGCTGCTAACCGGTGTAATAGAGGGTGGAGTGCTAAGGAATGTCCATGTTGGTGCTGATCTGACTAATAGGGAGTGAAGTACTCAGGGGTATTATTTTCTGTGCTGATTGATTAATTCAGGGTGGAGTACTAAAGGATTGTGTATTGTGGTTTAATTCATGTGTTTCGGGTGGTAGCAGCTTCCAGCTTTCGCCGATTTCGTCACCTGTGTAGAGAGGTTTCAGATATCGATGGATAAAATGGTAGATAGAGTAGGTGAAAAGATAATGATGTTAAGTTTTTGCCTGTTCCAGCGTTGAGGGTGTACTTTTGGTTGCCCGAGTGAAAGTCTGTGAGAAATCCGGAGATCTATGGATCACTGTTGGTCGAATGGAGGAATTTTTTGTTTTCTTTATTTTTGGTCTAGCTCTGCTTTGCTTGATTTTGTTGGTGTTGTTTTTGGTGCTGCTGCCACTGTCCCCGGGAATTTTCGTTTTTTCTCCCTGTATACAGGAGAAGGAAGCCAGTACAGCTGGTCTAAAATTAGCCGTATCACGTCATCAATGATTTGGCTGTAGTATTCCCACTGATTATAGAGATGTCTTGGTTGCTCTCATTTATCTGCTTTTAGGGTGGCATTGTTGATTTTGTGGTATCCGATTTTGTTTGCCCAGTTGATGGTTTTCTGAATCATTTGTGGGTTGTTGTATTTTTCCTGATGTGGGGAAATGGTCTCCTGCGTTTTTCTTTGGCATTAGTTGTCCGCCATTTTGACTTATAATTACATTCGGTAACTCAATTTTAGGTTCTCTAGTGGTCCCGAGTTTAGGGGTTCCATAATGCTGTCCAGGCTGGTTTCAAGAATTAATTATTTTCGCTCAGGTCTCTCTGTTTGGGGGCGTTCAAGGTAGAAGTGAATGGGCTGGCACCGCAAGTATGTGAGATATTTTCTATCATAGAATCAAATTCAGTTATGTCTTCTACTTCCGTTCATGTTGCTGTTGAGGTATTTTCTTTAGAAGTTTGATTTTCTTTATCTTTCATTGTCTGTGTATTTGTTTTGCTGACATTTTTTCCAATTATTTGCATATGTTGAGATGTCATGTACGGTTTTACTTTCAGCCATTGTTTTTTTCATAATGCCTCCAATGTTTCTATGGCAGTCGTTTGTGTGAAATGATATTATGAAACTTCCACTGGATTACCGTGTAGCTTTCTTTGTTGTCTGTTGGACACTTTTCGATTTGAGTAGCCATAATTGATGATTTTTTTCCCCTCTTCTTTCAGATGGTGGTTTATCAGTATTTCTAGGTAATGTATACAATGCATGCTTCAAATTTAGTTTAAGCCACGTTAGTTTTAGAATGTTCTTGAGAGCATTATCGATTTTTCCGGGGTTTTTTTGTTGATATTTTGATAGACAGTGCTTTTGGTGTCTGGTATATAATAATTCCTCCTGGGGTTGGTCACTATAGTCTCAATTTTGTGTATAAGTGAGATTCAATTTCATCATATTCCGATGAATCTTGCTTTTCATCAACCGCATACTTTTTATCACCTTGCTTCAAAGCGTTTATATACGGGGTTTTTTTCAGCCATGGTCTTGTTCGGTCATCCGTAGGCTAGAGCCAATGTCTTGTTCGGTCATCCGTAGGCTAGAGCCAATATCTTGTTCGGTCATCCTTAGGCTAGAGCCATGGTCTTGCCGGTCATCCGTAGGCTAGAGCCATGGTGAAAGTATGTCTTGTTCGGCCATCCGTACACAAACACACATATACAATCATACACAAACACACACATACAAATGTACGCGCACATACACACAAACGCACGCAAACACAAACACACACGTCAAACGCACACACACAAAATTGTAAACATCTACACCTATTTTAGATAGACAGGATGACTAAAAGATAATTGGACAGACAAATAAACCTGCAGAGAAACAGAAAGGTAGACAAACAGGCCTGCACAGAAATAGACAAGCAGACCTGCAGAGAAATAAACAGACAAACAAACAGACCTGCAAAAAACTAGACACATAGGCAGATGAACAGGCCTGCAGAGAAATAGATAGAGAGGCAAACAAACCTGCAGAAAAATAGACAGAGAGACCTGCAGAGAAACAGATAGAAAAAATTCAGTTGGGAAGATCAGATAGTACGGACCCAAGAACACAAATGTACAAACTACAAAAGTGACAATTACCGTTGTTCGTGCAGAGCCGGTTGTTGACATTTGTGACGTTGCAGTCCATGACTGTGGATTGCAAAATTATCTCGGTGACCATGTTACGAGTACAATTGTCGTTCATAACAAGACAGATGACGTCTGAGTGGTTACGTGCGCATTTGTCGTTCGTTGCAGTGCAGTTGAAAACTGACAGAGCACGGGTGCAGTTGTCTTTCGTAGAAATACTGTTGAGGACTGACAGCACTTGTGTGCAGCTGTCGTTATTAGTTAAGCAACTGAAGACCAAGCAGTTACAGTTATCGTTCTTTGAAGAGTCTGTGTGGTTGCAAGCGGCCAGACAGAAGGTTGTCGTGTTGGCAGTCGGCATACATTGCAACAAGAGCTGATTCGCTTCGGTGCCATCTGCCAAAGAGAGAAGCAAGAACACCACTCCAGACAAGAATTCGCTACAGTCGTTACAACTCTTTCAACCCATCATTCTGTTGTTCATAAGAAAATAAAAGGGGGGGGAGGGGAGTGGTCACATGGTCTGGTCGATGTAAACAATTGTTATGAAACGTTTCCATCAATTCTTTATTGTATTATGCTATCGTACCAGACACCTTTCTCTTATATCTTGTTATCAGACACTTTTCTCCTATATCTTGCTATCGTACCAGACACTTTTGTCCTAAATCTTGTTATTGTACCAGACACCTTTCTCTTATATCTTGCTATCGTACCAGACACTTTTGTCCTAAATCTTGTTATTGTACCAGACACCTTTCTCTTATATCTTGCTATCATACCAGACACTTTTGTCCTAAATCTTGTTATTGTACCAGACACCTTTCTCTTATATCTTGCTATCGTACCAGACACTTTTGTCCTAAATCTTGTTATTGTACCAGACACCTTTCTCTTATATCTTGCTATCGTACCAGACACTTTTGTCCTAAATCTTGTTATTGTACCAGACACCTTTCTCTTATATCTTGCTATTGTACCAGACACTTTTGTCCTAAATCTTGTTATTGTACCAGACACTTTTGCCCTAAATCTTGTTATTGTACCAGACACCTTTCTCTTAAATCCTATATGAGCGAGCGTCATTTAATTTATATATATATAAGACAACTTTCCTAATTTCTTTTAAAAGACACCTCCTTCCTCATTCCTAATTCCTTTATAAAAGAGAGAGCCTTTCTAATTCTATCTAAAAGGCACAGCCTTTTTAATTCTTATGTAAAAGACACTCTAATTCCTATATAAAAGACAGTCTTTCTAATTCCTATATAAAAGATACAGCTTTCCTAATTCCTATGTAAAAGATAGCCTTTCTAATTCGTATGTAAAAGACACAGCCTTTCTAATTCCTATATAACATAAATCCTCCTTCAAAATTCCCATTAACAAGTTACTTCCTTAATAATTCATATATAGGACACCTTCCTAATTCCTGTATAAAAGACACTTCCTTTCTTATAGCTCTGTAAAGTACGTCTCTGTAATAATTCATAATAATTCATAAGACACTTCTTTCATAATTTATATTTTAAAAAATGACACTTATATCGAATCGTTCTTTAAAATTCTTATCAAAGATACACTTCCTTCATAATTACAAAGCAGTGTCAGTACAGTGCAAATTCAAAGCAAAACCAGTGTAGTGCATACACAAAGCAATGTCAATTTGGTACATGAACAAAGCAATATCAATACAGTACAAGTACAAATCAATATCAATACAGTACGATTACAAAACAATATCCATTCAGTACAAGTACAAAGCAATATCAATACAATACGATTACAAAGCAATGTCCATTCAGTACAAGTACAAAGCAATATCAATACAATACATGCACTGAGCAATACAAATTCAGCATAAGTGCATACGAATATCAATTAAGTAAAAGTCTAAAACAATATCACTTCTGTACAAGTACACAGCAATATCACTACAGTATATGTTCAGAGAATTACAAATTCAGTACAAGCACAAAACAATTTCGATACGGCTTGTGTACCCAGCAATATCAATCAGCACAAAGCATTATCAGTATAGTTCTTGTAAACAAACATCAATTTGGTATATTTCAAAGTATCAATACAGTGCTTGTAAACCAATAACAATTCACAATATTAAAAAGCAATATCGGTACATGAGCAAATAATATCAATAAAGCTACAGACATATTTATGCAGTACTAAGCCATGTCCACACAGAACTAAGTAATATCAATGGACTGATTAATCAATAATGCCAATATTGTAAAATGCAATATCATCACAGTACTTCAAAGAGTATTACTAATTATTTCTTACCTCAATTTTAAGCGTAACCAGAAATAAAATACATTATTTAGTTAATTAATAATTAATACAACCACATTAAATAATTATGAATACAGTTAATAAGTAATTTCAATACAATGAAGACAAAATGGCGTCTTTTATACTAAATTCCGTAGCGTGACCTGATCGTTTCTATTGCTAAAAAATTAGAATCTGAAAAGTGTTAATACAAACATATTGCTGAAATTTAGCCTCTTTACAAATTCAGCAAGAAACGATATAAATGAAAAGAATATTATGCAAAACTAATAAAACTTACCTTCTCCAAGGCAATTCGCGTATAATAGTGTAGTTATCCCAATTATAATTATAAAATTGCTGGCTTTCGCCATGACTGACAGTCATCAACTGAAACCACCCAAAACTGAAACACTTTTCAGCGGTGTAGTGAGTCAGTTTAGTCCCCTAGTAATTCCCCACCAATACTTTCAATACCGTCCACAGTCTGTTTTCGCAAAGGGAAATAATATCACATGTACACTGGCGTTGTTTATTACACTTCCCCCATAGCATTTGCAACAATAGGTAGTTGCATTCGATTCATATGTATGCGTGCAGTGCGTGCGTGCGTGCGTGCGTGTGTGTGTGTGTGTGTGTGTGTGTGTGCGTGATTGCGTGCAACAATATGACATAGTAACTGGAGAACATAGAAGCTCCAAAAATAGTGCAGAGTTACGAAGTGTGATAAGAACAGACTTACGAGGTGTGGTAAGAGCAGACTTAGGAACTGTGATAAGAAAAGACTTACGAAGTGTGATAAGAGCAGACTTACGAAGTGTGATAAGAGCAGACTTACGAGGTGTGATAAGAGTAGATTAACAAGCACACTTCACAACAAGCACACTTCATAAGAGCAGACTTATGAAATGTGATAAGAGCAGACTTATAATGTGTGATAAGAGCAGACTTACGAAGTGTGATAAGAGCATACCTAAAAATGTAGACTTATGAGGCGTGATATGAGCAGACAAACGAAGTGTGATAAGTGTACATTTACAAGGTGAGATAAGAGCAGATTTAAGAAGTATGATAAGAGCAGATTTACGAAGTGTGTTAAGTTAACACTTACGAGGTGTGATACGTATTTACTTATGAGGCATAGTAATGTACAATTACAAGGTTGATAAGTACAGACTAACGGGGTTTGATAAGTGTACATTAGCGAATATGTGATAAATTTAGACTTACGAGATGTGATAAGTTCAGACTTACGAAGTGTGATAAGTGTAGACTTACTATGTGTGATAAGTGTAGATTTACGATGTGTGACAAGTTCAGACTTACGAAGTGTGATAAGTGTAGACTTACTATGTGTGATAAGTGTGGACTTACGATGTGTGATTTGCGCAGACTGACGATGTGTGAAAAAATATTCAAGATATAAGGGTAAAACAGTACTCCTTTGCTCCTAAAACATCCTTGCCGCAAGAAATTAAAATAAACAAATTCTTAGAAATATATTTCAATTTATTTCTTATTGTACGACAAGTGTGTGTTTCAAGAGCTTTAAAGGGCTTAAGTTGGGTGGGGAAACAGAAAATAACTAAGACACTTGGTTTTCCGGTCCACTCACAGCACTAAGAGCCTGCACTGACGACCTCCCTGTAATAACAAGGGACCAGTCCACGTGACGGATGCACGACCTAGCTTGTAGGGTGTTGAGTACGCACATCAATACGCAAGTCACGGCAGACCTACATGTCCTTGTGCAAGAGGGAAGTAGAGTGCACATCAATACGTCAAACTTTTTTCATCTACACAATAATTCATTGTTAGCTTCTTTTGTTTTTATTTTAGGGACAATGCGTATTAGCCCAAAACATAATGGCGTCATCTCCTTTTCAATTTGACTTGTCACATGCACGAGTCTGTAATGGAGGGGGGGGGGTGATACCCACGCTTTCGGTAATTACTAAGTTCATTTATATTAACCTCATATGCCAATATTATTGCATCTAGACCCCCCCCCAACCCACCTTGACTTGCATTTTAGTAGTTTGGTCACCTAAGTTTCTATGCGTTCGGACACGCTTACCGAGCCCCATAAGCGACGTATCCCCGGACAATCAAGATTTAGTAATGCTTTACGGGACACATACTATACTGATAGGGTTAAACAAATACTATAAACAAAGAGTTAAAAAATAGCAATTAAAATATAATATTTAAATTATAATCATTAAGGAGTTCACTAGTAGGTTTGAATATATATAATCTTAATTATAGTGGCACATTAACTACATTTTTTTTGTTTACTGCTTCAGGTTTCTCTGGTTAATTCATTAGCCTAAGTTCTCTATTTCTTGTCTACTTTTGGGTTTTTCTATTTCTTGTCTACTTTTACTTTATCTGTCTCTTGTCTACTTTTGACTTTATTTCTTGTCTACTTTTGGGTTTTTCTATTTCTTGTCTACTTTTACTTTATCTGTCTCTTGTCTACTTTTGACTTTATTTCTTGTCTACTTTTGACTTTCACCATTTCTTGTTTACTTTTGACTTTTTCTATTTCTTGCCTACCTTTGACTTTATTTCTTGCCTACTTTTGACTTTATTTCTTGCCTACTTTTGACTTTATTTCTTGCCTACTTTGATTTTATTTCTTGCCTACTTTGACTTTATTTCTTGCCTACTTTTGACTTTTTTCTTGCCTACTTTGACTTTATTTCTTGTCTACTTTGACTTTATTTCTTGCCTACTTTTGATATTCATAAAATAAAATGTCCATGTTGTACAATGATCACTTAATTTTGTACCGACGGATTTTCTCTCGTGTTAATCATCTGCATGTGACTTGTAGTCAAGTTGTGTCCAGTCAGCGGTATTTCTTGACTTCTCTACAATGATCTATGGTCTCTGTAGTCTGTATGTCATGGCTATTTTATACATCTAACTATGTTCTATCTATATTTTACCGTATGCACATGGGGCAGGACAATTTCAATATATATCGCACACAGGTAGTCTTAAGATACTCTCGTAGGCCTAAGGCGTACTCATAGGCCTAAGGCGCACTCATAGGCCTAATGCACACGAGAGAACCACTACCTGTACATGCAGCACGATTTGTTTATGCAAGCTAACATTAATCATTAAGTGTAGCCGTAACATATTTTGTGCTAAACTTCCAGGGGTTTTTTTGTTTTTTTTTTTTGTCTGCAATCCTTTGTTAAACTTAGTAGCCGAAAATAATGTATTTGAACCAATTGTCCAACCCATGATTCTACGTACAAAAATAAAAAATTAATTCATTTCTTGCTAACCGTAGACAAACATGTGTGATGTGCACTTAGTTTAGGTGCTGGAAAAAAGAAATAGTCCAACAAGTGAAGGGGGTTGGGGTGGAATAGTCCTGAAAGAATGAAATAAAGAAATAGTCCTACAAGTTTGGGAAAAGAAAAATTCGTACAAGTATTGGAAAAAGAAACAGGCCAATAAGTGTCGAGGGAAAATGATCCTACAAAAATGAAAAAGATAATCCTACAAGTGTTGGAAAAATAAATTGTCCTACAAGTGTTGGAGAAAGAAAGTCCCATGAGTATTGGAAAAAGAAATAGTCCAATAAATGATGAAAAAAAGAAATAGTCTTATAAGCACTGGAAAAAAGAAATAGTCTTATAAGCACTGGAAAAAAGAAATAGTCTTATAAGCACTGGAAAAAAGAAATAGTCCAACAAGTGTTGGAAAAAAGAAATAGTCTTATAAGCACTGGAAAAAAGAAATAGTCCAACAAGTGTTGGAAAAAGAAATAGTCCTTTTACAATTTAGCCAACCACTACTTGTAAATAGTGAGCCCCTTCAGTTTAGCCAACCACTCCTGTAAATAGTGAACCCTTTCAGTTTAGCCAACCACTCCTGTAAATAGTGTAACCCCTGCTTACAATTTAGCCAACCACTACTTATAAATAATTAACCTCTACACAACTCGTGGCAAGACAGTTCATTTTGGACACTTATCTCTTTCAACTCAGAAGGGAAAGGGTTTGAAAACAAGTCGATTTAATTTAGTATTATCCAATCCAGAGCGCACTCGCCGTCACACTTAAGCAAAGAAGTTCGCTTTTTAAAAGAAGAACTCACCATAGCCTATTATTATATTTACATGTGTATGTATATAATTTGTTACTCATAAAAAATTACTTGGGTTTAGGAATATCAATGTCCGCTTGTGGATATATTCATTATTTAGAGAAATGGTTTCGGCTTGCGAATATCCACTTATGCGCATGCGTGCATGCGTGCGTGTGTGTGTGTGTGTGTGTGTGTGTGTGTGTGTGTGTGTGTGTGTGTGTGTGTGTGTGAGTGTTTGAGAAAGAGAGACAGAGGCAGGAGGGAAGACAGGCGACAGGTAAGCAAATAAGTCAGACTGTCAGATAAAATGGAAGGGGGGGGGGGGGGGGTGTTCAGATAAGAAAGTGAGATAATGTGGGAACGTGAAAGCAGAAACAGTTTGTCATGCCTGAAGCGGAGGGTGCATATTATTATTATATATAATTGCCTGCAATCTGTCGGCGAGCAAACTGCTAAGAAAATGGAGAATGGTGTAAAAAAAAAAAAAATGTCCCCAATAAGTGACTCAGTCAGGGTGTATGGTTTTAGGCGATTGGTGACGTAAGGTACTAAACCGAACCCAGTAGAAGTTGGCGCACTCGCTGATCATGTCGAAATGTGGTAGAGAGTGGTCTTTTGCTGGCACTCGCTGGCTGACAAGTTGTGGAAGACAGTGGTCTTTTGCTGACAGTCGCTGGCTGAGACAAGTTATGGTAAACACTAGTCTTTTTGTTGCATTTTCACTCTCACTTTTTTATTATTTCGGTTTTATTTCCGCTTCCTACTTCCACTAATTTCGCAACAGGCTAAAGTGAAAGCAAAGTTTTTTGCTCTGGATGAAAGATGTAGTGACAATTATGGTGAAAGTCGAGGTTAAGAGGCCAACGGTCATTTTGTGGAATTTCTAAGTATAACTGCACGGATAACGACTGACGGTGTCTTCTTTCTGATTTATAACTGCCAGGGAATGTTTAGCATGCTTAGGCAGTAGCACACAAGACCAGATTTATTGTCCAATTCGTCAAACTAGACACTCAGCCAGTCATCTTGAACTAGTTCGCGGTTATGGATCAAACATCGAGTGAGGATCGAGCTTCGACAAAGCGAAAAGCTACCGTCCTCTCGACTGTTTTTGACTGAGTGTAGGGGGCGCTTCCGGCTTCCGCCGCTTTCGCGCTGGTCCTCTCGACTGTGCTACCGCTTGTCCCTTATAAATCCTCACGCTCATTGGGGATTTGAAGGAGGAAAGACACTACACGCCCTAACCAGTAGGGACCCAGTTAAGACATCGCTGAAATGACTATTAGGTGTTGACGTCAGCAGACTAGAGACAATTCTACAGGGTGTCAATAATCTGTGCACCGCTCAAGAAGACCCAGGAAATGAAAAGAAGGAAATAAAGTTGCAAGAAACAAACAACAAATTAAAACACTGACGAATAAAGAAAAACATCCGCAATGTTAAGACTGGGTTTTCAGAGAAATCACTAAAACTTTCTGCAAAAGCCTGTAATGTCACAAAAATGTTATTCGCTGCACTAATAACGTCAATACCATTACATTTTGTTGACTGAAGAAGAATGATATTCTGGTAACGTCAATTACCCATTACATTTTGTTGACTGAAGAAGAATGAGATTCTGATAACGTCAATACCGTTACATTTTGTTGACTGAAGAAGAATGATATTCTGGTAATGTCAATTACCCATTACATTTTGTTGACTGAAGAAGAATGAGATTCTGGTAACGTCAATTACCCATTACATTTTGTTGACTGAAGAAGAATGAGATTGAATGAGATTCTGATAACGTCAATACCGTTACATTTTGTTCGCTATAAGAAGAATGATATTCTGGTAACGTCAATTACCCATTACATTTTGTTGACTGAAGAAGAATGAGATTCTGGTAACATCAATACAGTTACATTTTGTTCGCTATAAGAAGAATATTCTGGTAACGTCAATTACCCGTTACATTTTGTTCACCGGTAGAAAAAATAGATTATGGTAACGTCAACTACCGTTAAATTTTTTTCGCTATAAGAAGAATGATATTCTGGTAACGTCAATTACCCGTTACATTTTGTTCACCGGTAGAAAAATTAGATTCTGGTAACGTCAACTACCGTTGCATTTCCTTGAAAAAACTGGTGACGCACTAAAAACAGAGCATGCGGTAGGACTAAACAGGGCCTACGCTTTAGCTTCATATGGACCGGTTGATTTTATTCTACAAGCTATCTGAAATAATGGCTCATTAGGCACGATCATAGACAAAAATTCTATCAGTAGACCTATATCTCCGTATCACTTCTTTCATCCTACTGTTTTGATAAGCAAGTACCTTTGATTCGTTGTAACGCTACAAGCACGCGAAGTTTTGGGTATCTTTGTGTACCTGTCATTACCATACCCGAACTAAAGCTCGTCCCTTGTTGCCATGGAAAAGGGTGATTTACTCCACTATTGTGATGCACTGTCACCACTCGTTTTCCGACAGAGCTTCTTTGTGTACTAACATTTCCTTTTCAGTACAGTCTCTTGCGTTTTCATTTCTTATGATTTCTTTTTTTTTTCCTTTTCTTTAATTGCTTTTAATATAAGGAATTATTTCCCTTTTCTCTTGCATTTTATTGGTTTTTTTTTTAAATTGCAACTTGATATGCTGGATTTCATCCATTTTCATGCTGTTTTCCAATGCATTCTTATTTATTGTGTTTTAAACTTGCCTCTTAATTTGCTGAATTTTGTCTTCTGTAGTAAGGTGTGCATGACATTTCTAGACTAGTGTTGCCATTTCACTACCGAAAAGCTTAAACGATCATAGTTCAAAGCTTTTACCTACTGCCCAGTTAGCTCACAGTAGCAATATCAAAAACGATGTTTCCATTCCGGTCGGCAAGACGCTTAATCTAGCCACTGATCAGGTACCCGAAGTTTGACCTGTGAAATTCCATGTCATTGATCGAGTGCTTGAAGTCTGTGAATGCCACAGTCGTGTCCGAAATTGACCGAAAACGCCAAGCCATGATCGAGTGTCCGATGTCTGACTGTGAACGCCAAGTCAATGATCGAGTGTCCGAAGTCTGACTGTGAACGTCAAGTCAATGACCAAGTGTCCGAAGTCTGACTGTGAACGCCAAGTCAATGATCTAGTGTCCGATGTCTGACTGTGAACGCCAAGCCAATGACCAAGTGTCCGATGTCTGACTGTGAACGCCAAGTCAACGATCTAGTGTCTAAAATCTGACTGAACGCCACGCCAGCGATCGACTGTCCGGAGTTTAACCAATTAACTGTCATTTCCAATGGAGGATTTAAACTTTGAAATGAAATCATACTCACAAATGGATTCTTATATTTGTGAATCAGGTCACAAAATTTATTGCGACCAATAATTCTATGAACCAAAAGCCGTTTCTACTGATCAGTATTTCTATGAACCAAAAGCCAGTTTCTAGTAATCGAAAATTCTATGAAGACCCAGTTTTTGTGACCGATAATTCTATAAACTAGACCAAGGGTTTTGTGACCGATAATTCTATAAACTAGACCAAGGGTTTTGTGGCCGATAATTCTATGAACCAAGACTTAGTTTCTTGTGACCAATAATTCTATGAACCAAGCCCCAGGATTTTTTTTTTTTTGACATATAAGTCTGTGAACAAGGACCCAGTTTGATCCGATCAATAATTCTGTTTAAAAAGGTCCAGCCTATTGAGAGGGGATGCTAAAGCTGGTGAGCTACCTTGCCACTAGACGGCTGCGCTGGCTAGCTAGCTTACAACAGATGATGCTGTAGCCTATAGGTCTGTAATGAAAGAAAGAATGGAGTAAGGAATGAATAAACACTTGTTTTACAATAGTTATTGATGTGTGATGATTATATTGTTTACATTGATTGTGCATTTTAAGGAACTAGATTTAAAGTTTATGGAGTTGCTCGAGTGTGTGGATATAGTTTTGTGAAATCAGTCAGCTCACCAGTACTCTATGTTGTCACGTGACCAAGGTAGAGTTATTTTGTGATTTAAAATGGATGATTCCAGGGATGATAGAAAGGTACAAGAAGGGAAAGAAGAAGCTAATAATTTTGGGTCTTTCAGGATATGAAGCTATAGATTATGCTATAAACTATGCAAAAGTCCAGGTAAAACTAGAAATAAAAAAAGAAACATGAAAGAGAAGAACTAGAAATAAAAAGGAATTTGAAAGAGAAGAACTGGAATTAAAAAATGATTGTGAAAAAGAACAACTAGAAATAAAAAGAGAGGAAAGTGATAACACATTAAATGAAAGGTAGCATATGCTCAGTTAGAAGCCAATGATATAAAAAATAGAGAGCTTGGCTTAAATCAACTTAAGATGCAGGAAGGAAGCCTAAAGATAAGTGATCATGAAGCGAACATAAAATTTCATTTTCATTCTTTCAATGGGAAAGAGGAAAATATTGAGGATTATGTGCTAAACTTTGAACTGTGGCTTACCAAAAATTTATGGCCAAACCATGGTATGAAAGGCCAAGACGGAATGGTATTTAACAGACTTACAGAGAAACAAGTTACGTACGTGGTTTAGAAGACTGAACTCTCAGTATACTTTAGGGTGACTAGCAAGACAGAGGTTCCACGAGTACAAAGGAGAGTCGACCA
Source organism: Sinotaia quadrata (assembly GCA_028829895.1). Lineage (NCBI taxonomy): Eukaryota > Metazoa > Mollusca > Gastropoda > Architaenioglossa > Viviparidae > Sinotaia > Sinotaia quadrata. The sequence goes on along the minus strand of CM054177.1, from coordinate 118,506,731 downwards.
ACATATGTTAACAGTTAGCCAGTAAACTGCAGCACATTTTGATGAGGTCATGGCATCAGTCTTCTGGGATGTCAAGGGGGGGATAATAATGGTTGTTTATCTTCCAAAGGGCCAAACTATAACCAGAGAGTACTACGCAACAACCAACAGCAATTACAAAAAGAAATATGCCTGGAATGGCCAAGAAAATGCACCTGCTTACATACCCGCAATGGCCAAAATTCATCAACTTCAGTTCGAACTGTTGCCTCGTGTCCCTTATTTGCCAGATTTGGCTCAATCAGACTTCTTCCTGTTCCCAAAACTGAAAAAGTTCTTGATCTGAAAGACATTTTCGATGAAGAGGTCATTGCAGTAGCAGAAGGCCCTTTTTTTTTTTGGCAGAGCTCAAGGAAACGCTTTAAGGGGATAAGTGTGATGGAACATGGATTAAGTGTGTTTGTGTAAAAAGGATACTATGTTGAAAAATAAAAACATATTCAAATGTTCTTTCTTCTATATCAGGACACACACGTTTCAAATACCCCTCGGCACCTAGAGTAACATAATGCATAAATAAACAAGTATCAGACATATGTAACAATGCACATTGTGATGAGGACCAAAGATGAAATGAACAAAATCTTATCAGATTGGTGTTGGTGGAAAAAATGCATACTTTATAAGGCCTGTTTTTGAAAGATTATGAGTGAGTCTTGTGTCTGAATTCTAAAGATAGTTCCTGCCAGGAAACAAGACCCCAATGTGAGAAAAAATCTTGATCATGCATTTTTATGATTGGGTACAATAAGGAAAAGGTATCGCCAGAATGATTGCTTGTGCTATGGAACCGATACATAGGTGAGAAAATACGGAAATGTCTGGAGTATGGCACTGAAATACAAAAGAGTGAGAAGACCGTGTTCTTCAACTAGCAATGCACACGCAACCAGTGCGAGTGGGCAAGACTTTGCTGGGTGGATTCTAGGGACTCCAGACTGAACTGAAAAGCTGTTTTGGGAACTTTCTGCAATAGTTTAGTGAACCAAAAGAAAAGTTGCAGCAAATAATTTCTGACAGCTCTAATGAACATAATAATTTTGTGTGGACTTGTTCGCCTTATCAAATACACTTTGTATATATTTAGGACCTGTTAATGTCATGAGAGAGATTGTTTGCCTTAACTCTAGGTATGTTTTGCATGTATTTAGGATCTGTTGCTGTCATGAGAGAAATTGGCGTTCGCTTTAACTCTAGGTATGTTTTGCATGTATTCATGACCTGTTGGCGTCATGAGATTGTTTGCCTTAACTCTAGGTATGTTTCGCATGTGTTCATGACCTGTTGATGTCACGAGACTGGTGTTCACCTTAACTCTAGGTATGTTTCGCATGTGTTCATGACCTGTTGATGTCACGAGATTGTTCACCTTAACTTTAGGTATGTTTCGCATGTGTTCATTCATGATGTCACGAGATTGTTCACCTTTTTAAATGTTTTGCTTGTATTCATGACCTATTGGTGTCATGTGAGATTTTGAGATGGACTGTTTAAACCCATCAGACTGATGCCCCAAATAAGTTCCGCGTCTCAAGCTGGGGGTTCGGTGGACCTCACTAATGTATACAAAACATTAACTAAATAAAACAAACGTTGCATAATAGTGGTATATTCTTACATTTTAATTCACTTCTCACTTGAATAGTTTCAATGTGAATGACTAACTAATGTATAACTAAAGTGTGTGTGCATGCGGAGGTTTAACATAAAAGTCAGTTATCGGACACATTACCTTGCCATCAGAAACACTATTTTACTGCTTCTTCGTTCGTATTTATACAACATATTTCATCTGTCGTTCTTCAGTAATCAGGCTCCCTTCATAAACGTTGGTACTACTGCTTCTTCTTTGGTATATATACACACATTACATCCGTCACTCTTAAATGATGGTTTTAATTTCTAATCAATGGGATACAGAATTGCAAAAAACCGGCACTTATATTCTAGTCACTGGGACACAACACTCCTTAAAACTTCATCGCTAATACACTGACTGCAAAGAACTACATCGACATTGTAGTCAGTGGGGTTGGACTGCAAAGAATTATATCTCTACACTTGTCAATTGAACAGGACAGCTAAGAACTATATATTCTAATCAATGGGACAAGGGATGTGAAAAATATCTCAAGTCATCTCTAATTATTGTTTCTTGAGAAATTTTATTAGTAAAATATTTGAATGAACACCCTACTCCATCTGTTCAGGATAGTTGACACAGCAGAGATGAGTTAATAACACAATAACAATAAATTTAAACCCAAATAAAAAAGAGCATTCTGACACACAAGTTTACACAACTAGTATTAACAATTTCATACTGAGAAGAAACAGTTTTAGTTCGCAATTTTTTTCTTTTACAGTTAAAAAATGGGCGAACAGCAAATTCCATAATATAAAAATATGAAAATTTGTGATGACCATGTGCTTTTGTTTACAAAGTAATGATCCAAGGTGTGTTGGAGATAGGGGTCTCCTGAGGTAGGGCTCCGATCGATCAGTCAATCTCGCGAGAATCGTCGTCAGTGTTAATTCTCGGAAAAGATCGCTCGCGCAGCGCAATCTCGCGATCATGCACTAATATGGTTGAACTTAACAAAAATATAAAACATATCCCGCCAAATACGCCTAGCGCGCTCCATTACTGGCGGTTGATCGTTGTCGTTGAAATCCAAACCCACTGCATATTAGTTTAGTAAACGTACTTTTAATTGTTTCAAACTTTACATTTTCATGTGGTTCAACTTTTTTTTAATTCTGTAGTTAATTAATTCATTCCGTTTCTGACAGTAAGTGATTTACATAAGTCTCACTTTTGTCACTAGTCATTGTGCTATTTCAGGGTGTAGTTTATTACGACGTTGATCAGCTGGCATATGCTGCGTACTGTCCCTGCTGGTCAGGATGCTTATACATGTACCGTTGTGGGTAGGGAATTGGGGATAGGACTGACCAGATCACAGTGGGCCAACTTCAACGAGAAATCGCGAGAATCGTGGCGACTCGTGACCACGAGAATCGATCAGTAAAACTGACGGCGATCAGAGCCCTATCCTGAGGTTGTCATGATGGAGTGTAAATACTCCTCAGTTCAGGAATCGTTTCAGAAAGGAATGAAAGGCTAAGTGCGCATATTTGACAACAAACTCTATACATGAGGTGAGTGAAGATCTGACAGTACAAGTCTAGAAGAGACAATTTGACATTTTTAAGAAAATCAGCTGTTTATGCATAAAGCTTCGAGAAGAGTTTAGAGCTGCCTAACGAGAGGTTGGAATATTTTCTATTGCAATTTCAAGCATCAAGACCAGTTGTTTGCTTATTTATTATTGTTGTGTGCAAATTTTAAAAAATTAATAATACACCCCACACACACACCATTTTTTTTTTTAATATCAAATTGCTTTTATACTTGTTTTTGACTCCTATATCATTATCCCGGTTCCAGAGATTGTAACTGCTACATCAATACATAATGGTACCCCGGGGGTGTGACTGCTACATCACTATGGCAGTGGTTTCCAACGTTGAAATTAATGCGGAGCCTTGATGCTTACTGGTTTGATACATGGAACCCAATCAAAACTGAATGTTTCTCTTAATCTAACATTGGTATTTTTGTTGCAATAACAATGAATATTTTGGCCATTAACATTTTCATTATAAAACTGTCACTATATAAGTATTACTAATATTTAATGGGACGATTGATACTGAAAATCGTTACTTAGTTCTGCAAAATCGGGTTTGATGTCACACAACTGCAAACTTATTTCATGTTCTGCGTGGAGACGACTTCAATACTTCGTCTTAGTTGCAGCCTACACTAAAAATGTGGTCTCGCAGAGATACGTGCTCACAAATGTATGAGCGCTGGCCAGAGATTCAACGATCAGCACGCGTGTACACACGAAACCCACGGCAGCATCGGTGCAAAAAGCCGGGACAGCGGACAGGCGTCGAGGATAACGCTCAACAGTGGCAGCACCAACGGTATAAGATCGTCGTTTCTAACATTGAGTTTACAAACAATTCTGTGCTGTACAATGTATTTCTAACACTGAGTTTACAAACAATTCTGTGCTGTACAATGTATTCATGAGTTGTCAGAGTTCCGGAATTATTGGGGGTTCTACAGCTTTTGAAGCCGAGGAACCCTAAGGTTCCTCCAAGCACAGGATGGAAACCTCTGCACTATGGTATCATGGTACCCGAGTGTGTTACTTACTGCTCCAGCACATCACTGGTATTTACTTTTGCCGATTAGTCACACTGACCTTGAACTCAGGCTATATTCTTAAACTGTTAAAGCAGTATCCTCATCCTCCCTTTCACAGCTACCTTCCCAAGTAATTAATTAATTAATAATTACAGTGGAGTCGCAGTTTAAGGCGAAAAGCGCACATAATCGAAATTACTCAGCATTTTGCTGTGCTGTATAAATAGTTTCAAAATGCTGACACTATGACCGGCACGTGAGAACTTTGGCCTGAGGGAGCAGCATTCAAGTTTGTCATCACCAACTCACTTTGGGGCATGCGTCATGGAATGTTTTGTTTGTTTCGTTTTGTTTTGTTTTTTTGTGCTGAGCGCACACATTTCAATTCGTGCAAATACAACGTGCATTTGACACAACTCCACTGTAATCCTGTCATTCATTTGCTAATGGCTTCATAACTAGTTTGAATTTTAAAACATGAAATGTGTTTCACTTTTCTTACTCCATTTAATCGTTTTCATAGACAAAGATTTTCTTGCAACAATTTACCCTTAGGGATTTTTCTCCCTTAAATGAATTTACTTAAAGCCCCTTTTCAAAATTTAACACCCATAGCACGTGATCACCCATGTTGTTCGAATCAATCCATCTTGCAAAAATCAAGCAACTAAATTTGATTTTGATAGCTATCAGCAGTTATAAACCAAATTCAAAAGTTAACAAAACAAGTATTTCGTTTTTATTAGATGATGTCATCATATACCAAACTCAATAAAGCAAATCAAGAGGCAAAATGTCACTGGATGTCAGCAATTATACATCAAACTCCAAACAACTTTTACCTTACTGATTCTGCTTCACTGGATGTTAGCAAACAAACTCCAAAAATAACATATCAAGTGACCTCTTTTCACTGGATGTCAGCAAATATTCACCAGAAACTTCAAAAGCAACATCAAAGTAACATTTTCACTGGTTGCCATCAAATATTCAACAGACTCCAAAAGTATCAAGCAACACTTTGTCAGCAATTAGACCCAAACTCCAACAGTAATAAAAAAAAAAAAACATATAAAAACACATTTTATTCTGACAAAAAAGAAAGCAAATTTAAGATATCACTAAGAGATTGTGAAAAGTACAAATATTTTGAATTTTTCCTCAATTTCTTATCTGTCTAAATGAATTCCTTCATTTCTATAATAAAACTACAAACACACTTTTGTAATACTTGCATACTGTTTATCACTACTTATTTTGAAGGGTGTGCATTACTTTACAGAACAACAAAAAAAATCTCCTGTAAAATAGTATAGCTAATTGAAATGTAAACAAATTTACTTGAAAACATTAAGTCACCATTTAATTGCTGCTTTTTAAAGGATTGTATTAACAAAAATGACTCTATTATATACAACTAACAAATACATACACACACTCATACACAGATTTTTGATAAAATTATGTACAAAAATCTACCTTAATACTTGAGCTCTGAATTTCATCAAACCAATTCTGATCTGGCAAATTTGATTTCTTTAATATAATTTCTTGGAAGTTATAACACTGGCTTTAAAAGAAAACATAAAAGTATAAGCAGATCTGAAAATCTTATCTACTAAGAGAGAAAGAGAGCATAAAAAAATATATAAGTGCTTATGCAATTAGTTAATAAACTCATAAACTGTAAGCTGTATTTTCAATCATTAAGGGCAGCTTTATTATAATTTAATACATAAATCTCCTTTGGAAAGACTAACAATAAACCCAATAAAAAATTACAAATAAAAGCAGACAAGATAACATTTTACTGTTCAATGCAATAGTTAGAAAAACAAAGATAAAACTTGTTACACACCAAATGATTACAAACTTATTAAACAGTTTATATCTGGAGTGTACAATCTTAAAAGTAGAATACTCCCCACCCTTCCAAACTTCATACAGAAATCTAGCAATCTGCACTAAATGTGTACAGTTTTGTTATTTGAAGTTAAAATGAGAACTTAAATGTGAAATGCTGAATACTTGGATAGATACTGCACACTTATCAGGCAAAGATAAAGACTATTAGTATAGTAATCCCTTGGTTAATAGTGACATCTGTTACAGTTTTTCAATTAACACCAAGGTCTCCCATAAGACCCCAGTTCCGAGAAATTCAAATTAAGAGACTCTCCAAAATAATAATTTTCTCAAACTCAACTTTTCTCCATCAACCCCTAAGTTACCCATCTCAGTATAAATAAGCTGTATGCTCTACTCAGTCATTAAGTCATTAATATTAATCCTGTAATATGTTCCTATAATTTTTATTAATACTGAGATTTTAAAAGTTATAAGCTCTATAAGAAAAAAAAAGAAAATAGTCTTGGAAGGAATGACTGCTTTAACATGACCTACATTTGATGATCAGTTATTATTACAAATTCCAATTGTCTTGGAATGCAAGAATAATCATGTTCAATAACAGTTATTTTTATTAATAGTACATGTCATGGAAGAGATTATAAACACAATAACCAAGGGACTACTGTACTGTCTTGATTATATACACTTTTTTAATGTCCATCTGTAAGTTACATAATTTTCTTAATCTAATACATAATTACCCAATCATGTGTTAAGGCTTTAGCCCTTATCACCATCTTTAGTGCTAAGCATGTAAACAAATATCTTTCAAGAAAATATTAAATGTATTGTTGGCTAAAAATTAGAAAGTTCTAGTTGTAGTAAGAAGCAACTATTTCAGAAAACAAATAACCAATAAATTTATTCAAAATAATTTGAACTGCAATTTGAATTTATTGGTATATGTAAAATCAGTTGATGCAAACTAATTACAGTTTGGTAAGGTAGGATACATTAGTCTATGTGAAACAGAATGGTCAAACCAATATTATTCTGAAATCAATTCTGGATTATCAGACAGGAATTTGAAATTATTTCAATAATTCAATGAAATAATTGTAGAATCCTATTTCTCAACTCAAGCATTTAAAATGACAGTCTGTTTTACTAAGTTCAACTACAAAGAGACATATATCTCAACCAACAATGTACCATGGAAAAAACAAAATACAAATATTTTTGTTACCCATTTACGTTTATAATCTCTTTCAATACATATACAATAAAATCTGCTTTACTGATACTTCTGGAAATATTTTTGCCAGCAATTTTTGGCACAAATTAGCAAACTATTAGGTTGTCACTGATAAAAAAATTTTTTAATACCAACAAAGATGAAAATGAAATGTATTTTCATACTAAATTTTAAAATAATTCGATACAGATCTAATGATTGATTATAAATAAATTTTCATAAGCAAAAAATATACTCTTTTTTTTTTAAATAGTCAAAATGAAAATAGTATGGAATATAATTTAAAAAAGCAATATCAGACAAATTATACTTTCTTTCTACCATTTGAAGCCTTTGTCTTCAACTTTATGCTTCTAAATCTTGCCATATCTATATATGACCAAACTGGGAAGAGAGCAATGATTCAAACTATTATTACCCAATGGGCAACAATAACAACACACTTTGTGCATTGTCCTTGATTCAAAATAAATTTCACTCAAGGCATAAAGAACTTGAAGTCTTCATCAAAATCAAAGAGCTAAAATAAAATATGCCTGAAATTGTTATGATACATGACAAATACAACAAATAATGATGATAAAATGATGAGAAGCACAAAGATACAACAGCAACACAAATAATAAAAACGTGTCTGTATACAAAAACCAGTAAAGTGTGCTTAAATGATTATAAAGCATTATTTACATGTTTATCTATACAAAATAAAACACCTGTTTTGAGCAGGTTAGAAAGACTAAATAATGTAATAGTGTCAACATGCACAATTATAACAATGAATATTGAATGTACTGGGTGAACTGCAGACTGCTAGTGGGGGTTAGGGGTGAAACAAACAATAACCTCATAAAATTTGGTATAAATATCAATTTCCATGCCAATGAAAAACAAGATTTTTTCTTCTTTTTTTAAGGTGAGGGGCATTCTTCTGTAGACCAACAGGTTTTTACGAAATAATAATACTAATATATTACAATATTCATACAGTATGACACTATGGAACTTTAGTCTCTACTGTTACCAAATAACTGATTAATTCATACTCAATGCAGTGTCCTAGCAGTGTGTGTGTGTGTGTGTGTTGGGGGGGGGGGGGGGGGTGAGTGGGCATGGGTTGGATGCATGAATAGGAAATTAAAATTAATGGTCAAAGGAGTGAGAAAGAAAAGTAAGAAATTTAATATGAAAATACAAAAACTCAGTTACAAACATTAATAGAGTGGTACTAATCAATTATATCCAGCATAAATACTAACCTTTCTAGAATACAACTCTACAAATCAAAGCTAATCTCATGTAAACTTCGTAAACTGTTCTGCAAGAGAGATTATTTTTATCTTGCTTTATTTTTTTCTCCCCCTCTTATTTCATATTACTGCTTTACTTCGCTTCCATTTTCTATATTCTGATTCCCAATTATTTAAGAAAATACCATTGTAACAGGAGTCAATCTTTCCAAGTGACTGCACAGTCATTGTGTATACTCATTTCATGTGAAGCTAAAAGACAGCCATCATTAATATTGAAATAAAGTGATAATGTTAAACCTTTATTTTTTATTTTTTATTTTTTTTTTTGGGGGGGTACTGTTGAGAAAGAACACAGAAGCAGCAAAGAGTAATAGTAATAGCAAAGTCTGACAAAAAAGATTTCAAGATTTTAAAACTGCATTACAGTAAATTTAAAGTGAAATTCACTTTAAAGCTTAACATGCATATTCATATATAATAAATATGCATTCAACACTAGCCTATTTTTAAATTTATGTAAATAATCTGCTATATAAGTATCCAATGCAAATAATGTAACAATAAGTCTACAGACAATCCTGTCTCACTCAGTGATACAATTTAATATGGATTCATGAGTTCAAAAGTTATTAAACATTTCACAGCTTCAAACAGTCCCATGAAAACATGTGCCAAGAGTTGTTTTTAACCTGATCTGTACACTACAACCACCATTTAATATTTCTGTCTGTTTTTCACTACTAATTTGTCTGACTCGAATAATTATTCCAAATGATAAAAAAAAATTTAAAGAGATTTCTACACAGTATGAATGTGACAATCCTCAGGGTGAATGAAAAATCTATCATATAAGCATTACCCTGGAGTTAAGGTTTAAAAGCATATGATGAAAGGTTGTGAGGTAAAACTGATTAACACGTTTTCTTGATACCTTTGTTTCACATTATTTTTTATCACAAGTTTTCCTCATAAAAATAAATATATAGTACTCTGTCATTCCTTTAAGTTTAATTAAGTTTAGAAATAATTATCTAGAATCTGACCTATAAAGTGAGACAAGACTGTATTAATCTGCATAAATATCTTTATTTTTTTCACCCAATTCAAAATCTATCAATACTGTCAATTAGATTTTTTTTTTAGTTGAGCACACAAAAAAAGTGTTAAATAATTACTCTATAATTACTCTACATAAAATACTTAAATTGCATATTAGCTATAATGGATGTCTTTTAAAAAAAAACAAAAAAAAAAACTATTCTAATTCAAATTTATAAAATCAGTAATTGTGTGATCTTTAATAGAAATTGTGTTTCTATTTCATTTCTTACTAATCTTTAATTACATCATGAGGCACAAAATATATATCTTGTTAATCTCAATTTCTTTTTTCTTTGTTAAGGATAATTATCAGACAGTGTAACATTTTGACCTGCTGATCTCTTCTTAAATAGATCTTTCATTTCATTTGTTAATAAAGTGTCACTTAGATTAGATTACACTGTACCAAAGATCTAAAAACAAAAACAAAAAATAAAACAAACTTAAATGATATATATAAGTGCATTTAGTTGTAAAATGAACAAGTTCAGTATACTTTATCATAACAATAAAATATGAAATATGCTTAAATTTTATTACCAAAATTTAAAATTAATGTGACATACAGCACTGTAAGTAATCATTTCAGTGGCACAACAGTTACAAATAAGATTTTTTTTTTTTTAAAAAAGAAATAAAAGGACTGCCAGAAAAAGACCCCAAACAACATAAGCTAATCTAGGGAAGCACATTGTGAACATGTACCAGAGCATGGAAACGAAAATGGGGCCAAGTTCCATGGAACATAGAAACAAAAATGGGGCAAGGTCCATGGGGCACAAAAACAAAAATGGAGCTGTACCAATCAGAACATTTTTTAAAGAAATATTTACAGATATCACTAGAATTAGGAGGAAGAAATTAAAATGGAGAAAATTAAAAATGTAAACAAATATTGGGGATTTAAAAAGAGAGAAACATCTATCTGGGTTTCAGAGGTTAAAAACAAGATAGGTAATGGGCCAAGGAAGAAATAATATTGACAAATGGCAACTTAACTTATTAAGTGGTAAGATTTCTCCTTCTCAATGTATAAAGAAATATACATATATTAAAAAATAATCCATAATAATCTTGACATTTTAAAAATAATTTTAAATGTGCTAAAAACCTTTGAGAGATGTGTAAAGCCTCTACTGTACTGCTATACTCAACCCCCCACCCCCCGCACACTCAAAGCATAAGGAGGCTTGTTATATGGTGTCTCATTTACTGAATGATACTGGCAGTAGTCTGCTGTTGGTTTTCTTTCTTTGCTTCCATCAGCCCATACACGCTCATCTTGTAGATTGCACTGTGCTCATCCTTGTTGTAGCTGAAGTAACCTAAGAGAATAGGTTTTTCTGGCACTAGTGCATCTGCACTGCGTTTGACCACTGCACACAAATAAATTTAAAATATAATGTCAGAAATGTTTAACTTTTCTCCTGTGAAAATTTGCAACTGCTGGACATCTAGTCAGTCAAGCATACTACTATTGGTTATGCTGAAGAAGTTTTATGCTTTAAATACTAGAGTGGTGTTTAAAAAAAAAAACCATACAATGACAAGAGAGACTTACTTAACTAAAAAGGGTATAAATCCATTCAACTTGAAAGGGTACAAGCTTCATGAATTTATGTGAATATTAGGTATGTATTTCATTAATTTAGGTGAAAATTTTAAAACTTATTTCACTTGAAAATCTCTGTTTAAAAATGTTCTCTGTTTATTCATCAATTTAGCGTTGCAAAAATAAAAAAGGAATTTGGCGTGCTAAAGATAAAAGTAAAAAGTACTGTTAACAAACAAATATGCTTTATCACGGAGGTTCATTTTGATGTTGTGATGGCATGAAATGTTATTGGCTGGAAATAAATATGGTATGCTGCCTGTTTTTCACTGTTGCTTATATTTCATTCCCAATCTCCATAGTTTATATCTCATATTATACTTAACTTCTTTATGCTGGTTCAATTACAGAACTTTTATATTACTTGAGCATATATAATACTTTTATTTCACTCTCCATCCATGTGCTCTATGCTGATATTATAATTTAACTCTTTATGCTAGTTCATTTATTTTTACTTGGAAACAATACCTTTAAAATGAGTAAACATTTTCAAAATATATATCTAAGATGTAATGAAATTGGACAGAGATAATTCTAAAATTGTAAATCATTACTACATCTGAACATATCCTTTTTATTTCTGAAGAAAAATGCATGGAATAAATGTTTACCAACAATTAAAAGAATGTAAGAGGCCTAGTTAAACAGCAAAGTTCAGATAATTCATAACTGTTTTAAGAATATAAAAATGATCAAAATACAGATACAGATGTCATTTATTTTTCAAATCATGCATAACTGTTTTTAACTATGTGTATATTATATTTTTATTAAAAATTTTTCATTTAATAAAATTTTAGAACAACTTCTGCTTTTAACTGGAAAAATGTGTACTACTTTGATTTCAAAATGATAAAACCTTGCGCCAGGTCTGGAAATCATTTTTCTCATTCAACAAAGCTTATCATCAGTATTTCAATGTTTTGCCCACTGTTTTCATCTTTAGTAAGAGTATTTGATTATTTTTTAAAAACAAAATTTTCCCTCAAGTAATAGAGTAATGTCTTCAATTTAACTTTTTTTAAACCTATATTTACCAACTTTGAATGACAATAAAAGAAATATCATAAGACTATCAACAAAAGCAAATTTTAAAAAAAACTGTGGCATCACCATATTTGTCTTCTACATTCTGTCAAAAATGTTTAATTACAATTCACACTCTGATGATTACTTTGAAAGCTATATAAGTTCTAAACTTTGGGTTTTGACTTATACTCAAATATATATGGTAAGTGAAAACTCCAGAAACAAGTTACAGCTTTATTCCCTAATTCCACAGAGGCAGAATGGCAGTAAAAGTACGAAAGTCTTAAGAATGTAAGATGAGTTAGCATATTAAGATACAAACATACCTCCAGACACAAATGGTTCCAGGCGATAGGTATCATACCAGTAGCACTCGCGCATGATGAATTCACCAAGTACAGACAGATCTCCCATGGGTGGCAGAACAATGCGGAACTGTTCACGCACAACAGATGCTTTTGGCATGTAGTACCCAGTCTGACAAAAAAGGTATGAGTAATGTGAATAGAGCGTTTCAAGAACAAAAAAACTAAGCACAGAAATGTGTATTGAATGGCACCATAAAATATCTCTATGATTTCATTGTAAAATATGCCAATAATTTTATAAATATCTACTGATATGCCAAAACATAAAACAGTAAAATTATTTTACAAAATATACAGTGAGATCTGTTATAAATTTAAACTGGGTCTGGAGGAAAAATGTATATTTAAAAATATAGCAACATTAAACATATATTTTTCCGGCTTATCTTTATAATCAAATCTCACATGAATGCAATTTTAAAATCTGGTTTCACACATCATGAAAAGAAAATATACATATAATGTGCACAATTCGGAAGCATTGTAGTCAAAATAATCAACTATTTAGTGTAACAATTTAGTAAAAAAAAAGAAATCCAAATTTATAGCAAATCACTGATGCATGTCTCATTCATTCAGCATAGTTGTATTTCACAGTTAGGTGTTTTAGGTAACTGTTAGATTTCAAATATAGCCATTCTGTATGACCTGCACTTATTAGAGGCAGTAATTTAACTGTTTGTAATTCTAATTATGATAAAGGCAACTAAACAGAGGTATCAGTTGATTGTTCACTAATAGGCATTACTGTCACCATAAATGACAGGAGTTTGAACAAAGAAAGTGAACGGTGGAGAAATGTCATTGTAGCGTGCTACTACTGTCTACATGTCTCCACTATCACAACTTTATTCAGTCCCTTAGTGATTTGTCAGCACTATGTAGGACCTGTCTGTTGTTCATCACAGTGTCCGACACACATACACCATGGATGTTTGTCTGGCTCTTTCATTATATGTGCAAGGGTTACAAAAGATGATATAGATTGTATGTGGAGTAGAGAACATAAACAATACACGACAATACAATGTAGACACCACACTCACTACTTCAAAACAATTGTTGACAAGTTACTATATTTTTATGAGTATGATTGAATTTTATCGTCCTATATATAGGGTCCCTTTCATGGGTTCCCCTTAATCACTCCTTTCACAAACTATTTAGTCACAAAACATACAATCTGGGAATACAGGAGTAATTTTCTAAATGATGAGAGATGAAAATTTTTAAAAAGTAAAGTAGTAAGAGAAAAAAATTTCAAAATGCAAAGTGCATCAATTTCCGCTATAAAAACAGCTACAGCAAAAGTACCAAGAAAACTAATATGATCATAAAGTTATTAAAAATGTCCAACAAACAAGAGTACAAAAAAATCGCACATTTATAATCCAAAAGTAATGTAACAAATGCAACCAGCAAATGTACACTTAAGAACAGTAACTCATTCAACTTCTAAAAGATTATGCAGCAGAACACCTTCTTTAGTAGACATTTTAAATATTCAAGTATAAATTAATTAAAGTATATATTTGTTTTAATCTGAATTAACCAATGGTAATAAAGAAGAAAAGGCAGGGATATTGTCATGTAATCTGGTTTCTTGACTTCAAATTAAAGCAGATTGTACTATAGTGTAAATGTCAATATTCCAAGTAAAATGAAGAAGACACGAACACAAATACAGAGAGAGAGAAAGTGTGTGTGAGTGCATGTGCTTGCATGTGAATTCCATGCTAAAAGTTAAAGAGAAAATATTTTTAAAAAAGAGATTTTATAAACACAAACAACTAAGGCATAAAAACTAAGTATTCATATTCACACTACTTTGCAAACTCTCCTATATAGCATAGCACACAATACAAAATGCTGACCTTGAGCTTGTTGATGAGATCAATAAGGTCACGTGGTGGGGAAATGCGAGAGCGATTAAGTGGCATTATGTAACAGTTGCGATGACTTGGATCCACAATTGCAGTCAGATTCTGAAAATTATCACAGGGAATGTTAGCCTGTATATAAATCTTTATATTTCAAACATGATAATTTACCATAAAAATCTATTAGTAATAATCTTTCTGTAATTTGATAAAATTAAACTAATGGGAAAAAATCCTATCAAATAAATTATATAGTAATTTTTGCATTAGTTCTAACAATTTAAATTGTGCTAAGAAAGTTTGTACAACTAATTACATTAGCACTCAGAACTGTTCCTTCTCTTAACAATACAAAGACTTTTAACGAGTGCATAATTGCTTTGGTTCAAATCCAGATGCAGTACACATCCTACAGACGGTAAGCAACTCAATATCCCGTGCACAACTCAGTGTTCTAGAAAATTTAGAAAAAAATTTCAAGAGCTTTACAAATACAAGTGCAACTTGTTAAATTTGTGAATAAATGCATTACTTTTTGATGCAATGCAAATTCACAACTAAAAAAGGGTATATCTCAGTAACCAAAGAAGATAATCATTTACCTTTCTGTTTCATGTACTTTCTTTAAAAAATTATTTTAAGCAGTTATAATTTTAGTTGTCAGTATCTACTAGACTCACCAAAAATGCTTATTATATACATATAATTTTGAATTTTACACATTATTATAAGAGTATATCAATGTGCAGAACACAAGTTTTTCCATGAATTAGTATTTCAATCGTATACATGTTAAAAATCTTAAATATGATATAGTAGGATGATGGATGATGTAAGAGACAACTATTGTTACTGTCATAAATAGAGAATTAGATGATAATTAATGTCAATAAAAATACTCTTATCTATCAGTATCATACAGTTGTGAAAATTTTTAATTTATTATGGTGAAAGTAGCAACTGTCTGTGCATAAAGCAACTTGGAAAAAACAGTGCATCAGCTTAATTCAAACATAATTCTTTACTTTAGATTCAATTACAATTTTTAAAGTGTTCAATGCACATATTTCAATATGCAATAATGCAACATAATAATCTACTCAAAAGCTTTTATCTTAAAAGCATATTTTCAAACCTTAAAATACTCAAACATGCTTGCAAGTTAACCTTAATTTTCAACAGGTTTTGGTTTGCAAAGTGCTTCAAACAAATAATGATCAGAAATAATAAAATATTATCCTACCTTATATTATAGGAAATCAAATCTGAAGGCCACATGGTTTAAAAAGCTGAAATCAAAGACTTGTTATATTATTATCTTTGGAGATCGCAAACTGCTTTATATATTCTATAAAATTGAAGATCCAAAACAGAACTTTATTATCCTGTCTATGTGTTGATTCCTTGCCATATGGCTGTCAGTTTCTCCAGCTACTTGCTTTTATAAATTCTCTTAATTCTTTATTCAGTTTAGCAATTTGCGAATAATTTTTTTATGAGTAGGCCAGCAGCCCATTTTAGGGTTTGTATGTAACCCACCCAAAAAAAATCGAACTGCTACGAGAAAAAATTTTCTTAAGTAAGCCAACAATAAAACTCAAAATGACTATTATTGAGAAGAAGTCCTATTCCATAATTGGAAAATTATGTTGTAATTAGTTATATAATTTCTTCTGTATCCTTTTGAACGATATGCTGGAAAAAACAAAAGTGAATGCTGAAGTATCAAAAACTTAGTGAAGGTGTAACATGACTTTCAAATGTTTTACAGCATTTTATTTCAAATAAAAATGTTTATACAAACTAGGTAAGAAAAAGGAGTGGGCTATTTTTAAAAAATCAAGGACTTCTCAGCTAATTCAAGGATTTAAAGGCAAATTCAAGTGTTTCCCCAAGATAAAATAAGTACTTTTAAAGATGGTTCTCACTTTTTAAGGTTGCTACAAACCCTGAAACTTAAAGTCAATATCATCATATTCAATAATCTTCCCCATTTAAATGCTTTAGTGACCAAATTTACTGATTATATTTGCCATGATAATACTGCAAACCTTCTCCCTCTCCCACCAAAAAGAAAACAAAACAACTTTAATACACTGAAAAATATTTCCCCTGCCTAGTAAAGCCTTCAAATTCATTTTTTTTTAAATGATCTAAAAGTGGCAGGTTTTCAGAAAAGAAATATTAATTATTAAGCAAAAATAAAGCGAATGGCTAGAGGGCAGTCTCAAACTGTTAATCAATCAGCCAATTTATTGAATCATTATAAAATATAATTTTGATGCAAACTTTTAGTGTAAAGCTTGAAATCTAATTTCAGTTCTTAGAGAAAATGGTAATCATATTTATAAAAGGGGGAAACGGGTTTTCGGCTTTGAAGTATTTTTCTTCTCTGTGGGGGATGGGGGTGAGTGGGGGTGTAATTTTTAAAACAATTATTTAATGTTAGTTAATGTGCTTAAAATCTGTCAGTGTGAGCTCAGGTAAAGTTCTGGACAGCTAACTTATGCCTAAATCTTTTGGAGAGACAACTGGATAATAAAATTTAAGAAGTTTGTTTTGTGTCTGTCTCATGGATGGACTGGTTAAAATGAATTAGGTGCACCTTGTAGATGCAAGCAAAATCTAACAAAATCATTGAAAATGTACCCTGTCAAAGTCATGCCAGACCACAGTTTCTTCCACTTCATCAAACTTTGGGATTTTCAAATGCTCATAGTGATCACTTTCTGAAACCTCAATGTCTTCTTGCATCAAGTCCATCTGGGTTAGTTGTTGTGGTGAATTCATAAGAGAACCACCCTGCATTTTCATTGGATCTTGCTGGTGGAAAACTTCATCATAATATGTAACTCCACATCGCCCTCGTACTACCTGCCCATAGATATGTTTTTTTTAAAAATATGTAGAACCACAACTATTCTATTTATTACCAAATCCTTAACATTATTTGCATACTGCACTTTAATGATAAAAGATGTAACTATCATCTACAAATGAATGGCTCAGTAAACGCATCCTAATGTTAAATCAACATCTGCAATGATTATTTCATGACTGTAAAGTTTTCAATGCATCACCATACAACTATAAAACCAGAATATATAAGAGCAAAGCAATATTAACTATAATTTCAATTCTTTTATACTTGAGAAAACTCCGCTAATCATTGAGTTGTGCTGATGGGAAGGAGATTTTTGTTATGAAAATCAAATTTCTGAGTCATTTGTTTTCTGGAAAGGGATGAATCTGAAAACCTGCTCCAAGCTGTCTTCACTGCCCATCTCCCTTGACAGAACATATGCTTATGATCACATTATTAAAATGTTTACTGGGGCTATCAACTTGAAATTTGTAATATGTAATCAAAACACAACTGATTTATCTTATTTCCACAAATGACTGATTTCTCTTTATCTGGCTTTTAAAATTATTTACAATTTTTTTTACAAATAGTAGCTTGTATGGTTTTTCAAATTTAAGATTATGTAATTATGATTTGCCTTAATATTCTGTCACGATTTTATTTTAAGAATATAATTCATTTTGATTTCATGTCCATGGAAAAAGAGGTTTCCTGGAATCCACTCTATTTTCATATACAGTTATAGTTTATGATTTTATGATATTAGTAGGTAGCGGCACAGCCGCCCGCCAGCCACTATACTTTTGTAAAAGTGCACATTTTCGTTACTTTTCATTCACTGATTTCTCAACAACCAAAGCATTGTTTAATTCAAATAAACATTCAAAATCAAGCTTAATGTTTCTATTTTCTTATGATTGTAAATTTGTGTGTCTTGTTTGTATGTGGAAACTACGCCGATTGAATAAAGTTGACTAATTTTTCACCTGTGTCGAGTTTTGTCCTGCCGATTTACGTGACTTAACAGAATGCGCGTTTTGATATACCTTGTTTCTTACCTCGGTGGAAATCCCACAAACACACTACACACATATATTTGGTATCAAAATGAAGATAATTAAATGCTGCGTCGTGTGCGCTATACGCTTTTGTGGTTTTTTCCTGTATACGTTTTAAAAATTAGCTTTAAAGCGAACTTCGGCAAGAAATCTGCAATTTTCGTCGTAAAAAAATGGTCAAAAGTACACTATTACTAGGCTTGAACGAAAGGTCTTTCCATCCCCTTTCGAATGAGGTATGGGGTTAATGTATTCATGATCTGTGGGACACAGTTAATCCAATTTAACGTAGCGAACTAAATACGATCGGTCTTACAACAATGGCTTCCGCCATTGTAACGAGCGCGCTTCATTCCAAAGTGAAATCGCGAAGTTTACACTAAATTTAATACTGCATTATTGCTTTAGATAAGTTCTTTAGTTGCTATTCTTTAAAGGGGTTGTAGTTTTATTATGCAGTTTATTATGATTAGCAGTTTTTTCTTTCGAAATTAGTGGGTCTGTCACGTGCTTGCGACCTCGAATCGGGAGCGAACGTTCGTATCGCATTCGACACGAAATATAGGAAATATACTAAGTTTTATGAAGATAAGACCGGTGAATTACAAACTTGGAAGTGTTAATATTTAATTTTAATTATATAGGTATTGGATGTCACTTGGTTCACTCATAAATCGATGTTGAATTAGGTCACTACAAAAATCAAGGGAGTCTATCAGTATATACATCGTAAAGACGCTACTTCACTTCTATTCTTCTAACGTCGATGTTTCATAGTTTGACTTCTCTATTTAAATAATTAGGCCTACTTAAAATCGCAACAGTTTAAATATAGTGCAAATATAGTTTATTTTCAGAAAAAAGTAAGAAAGCTGAAATTATTTTAATTATAAGAAAGATTAGGCCTATCAATATTTACATGTTGCAAAGATGCTAATTTCACTTCTATTTCTAACCATGACGTTCCACGGTTTTACTTGTCTGTTTAAATAATTAGGTCTATTTAACATAACATCTAAATATAGTATATTTTTTTTTTAAGTAAGAAAGCCGAAATTATTTTAATTGTACAAGCACTGGCTTAGTTAAAGTTCAACTTTAGTGTATGTACAGTAGTATGACTAATTGACTAGCCTAATCCACATAGCTCTTTTTTTTTTTTTTTACAATTTCTTTTCTAACTTTTGTCCATCCCTACCCCTTGAAGTTGTACAGTGTCTTCTCTTTATTATTCATTAAATTGCACAAAATAAAGTGCAAAGATTTTTATTCAAGCCTAGTAATGGTGTACTTTTGACCATTTTTTAATAAAGAAAATGGTAGATTACTTGCCAACTAATGAACTATTGTTTAAAATTCATTTGTAAAATGAATAAACCAAGCCAAACTTCATAGCAGTGGATGCAGCATTTAATTATCTTTATTTTTTATACCAAATATATGTGTTTGTGTGGCACACATTGACACAAGCCAAAGTAAAAAAAACAGTATGCCAAAACACACATTCTGTCTTGTAAATCTGCTGGATAAAACAGGACATAGGTGAATAATTAATCAACTTTATTCAATCCATGTACTTTCCACATACAAGCAAGATATACAAATTTACAATCATAAGAAATAGAAACAATAAACTTGATTTTGAATGTTTGTTTGAATTAAAGAATGCTTTGGATGTTGAGAAATCATTGAATGAAAGAAAAGTAATGAAAATTTGCACTTTTAAAAGTTTTATACATTGATTATTGCTGGATTACTTACTACTGTGCTGCTACCTAGTAATTAATATCTTAACATTTTTATGATTAACTTTTGTAAGTGAAACATGACAATAACTAATTTTGTTTGGTATAGAGCAAACAAAGAGATCAGAACTCAAGCCTTTGACATGATATGAAAAAGCGTTTACTATTTCTGTGTAATTGCGCAATTTTTGAATGCATTTTTAATGCATAAATTTACTGTTAGTGCATAAAATGTGTTGAAAATTTTTATACACAATGAGCAAAGTAATATTTATCATACTGCAAAATTTCATGATGATCATGCAAATGGTTCAAATGTTATGGTCAGTTTTGTGCAAAAAATGTGTAAAAGTGCCGTCGTCAGTCATTTTGATGATTTTACAAAGTTTGGGCCAACCTGTACATGATTCAAATGAAAATAACATCCTGGAAAAAATTGGGCATATTCTTTATATATATTTGAACATATGTGAACAGTTTCAATGATATATTTCAATTAATGAATTAGATATGCTGTGTCAAACTTCATCAATCGCGTTATTTCTAACTATCCGGATGATGGTTTTTTATTAACTTCTGTAGTTAGGCATTTTGTTATTTCATCATATAGAAAGTTACAACTTTGCATTTTGTTATCAGCAAGTAGAAAGGAATAAAGTATCAAACTTTCATAACTACATGTTAGATTTTAGTTAGTCTTTAGCAAGTCTAAAAATGGTCGAAATAACCATTTTTTTCACTGCCGCCATTTTTTAAAACTTAAAAATAGCATATCTCTGGAACCAATTGAGATAGCTTCACAATTTTTTTTTTATTTTTCATGTTTTAAAAAGTTTTAAATGAAAATAACAAAACTGAATGCTTGATTTTATTATTTAATTTTTGGTGCCGCTACCTAATATTAGTAATTAGGAGTAGGAGGGAATGCACCCCATGAATATTTAGATCTATAGTATTTTATTTTTTAATCAGCACCTGGTACTTTTTTTCTTACAGTATACCTAATCAGCAATTTACTGCATGTATCATTTATTTCAGTTTTATCATACAAATTCAGCCTTCAGTTACGTAATTGTAAATTAGCAAATGGGATTATAACTTTGAAAATATTTCCTGACCAAATTCCTCTCATTTGTAAAATAGCATAAACCAGTCTCTATATAATTACTCCTATACTATATAAATTACTCCTATACTAATACCTTGGCTGAGAGATGTTTGTAGAGGAATATAGCTGCGATGGTTCCAGTACCAAGCACCACAAGTGCTGTCATAACAAGACAAAGATTAACCCAAGTTCGGCGGCGTCGAGGGAAGTATGTGACACGCACCAGCTTGGGAGCCATTCCCAATGGTTCCTCACTATCTGCTTCATCCTTGGTACCTGTCTATTGTACAGAACATGTACAAATTAAGAAAATCATAGAGATCAATAAAAGGAAAATACAACTCATTTTCTATGTTCTTATTTGTTTGTTTACATTTTGGTTAATGATAGCAAGATCATACAGATAGAAAGAAAAAAATTTAAGTACTTTTCATTAATCATAATTTTTAAAAAATGCCACAACTTTCAAAGATAAACAGTTGGGAAAAAACAGTAATTTAACAAGAAACTATGCAGTATTTTGTTTAGTTATGCAAGTAAGCAGCAAAAATAAGCATCTAAATTCTAATATATTTTAACATGCAATTAACATTTTAAATAACTTTTTCACAATGGACACCTAAACATTAAATATTCTTCAAATATAGGAAACAGTTAAGTCCTCAAGTGAAATACATTCAGGTTATTCCACACATAAAATAGCTGTGTGCAATAATTTTGTAACATTTATTTAATAAACATTCTACATAAAGTAAAATTAAGGAAAATAAAGGAATTTTTTTCAGGTGCCAGGATATCATGGTGCCTAAAATGTTAATGTTGGAAACCAGATTTTTTCAGCATAAAATTATATTATTACTGATGATGATGGTGGTTATGCCAACTTCTTTCACAACTAGCAAGAACCTTCCATATTTTGACTGAAATTTTTTTGTTCTGGAGAAACTTGTTTCCTCTCCATTTTCATTTTGTGGGTGGAAGGTCTGAATTATGTCCCTTATTCATTTAAGCCATTGCTTCAACAGTACCCATGCAAATTTTTAGAAGTGATTATGCTTGAATTATGAATGGGTGTTATTTTCAAATTTGTAAATGCTGTTTTAATATATATGTTTTATATTGCATGCATTCTGCAAACTAGTACTAAGTGGTGTATTGCATTGTCTACTTTGCAGGAGGTGCATGATTTTGTTTCCAGTATATGTATTGCTTTTGTTCCTAGTTTGTGTTCTCTGGCTGCTGAGTGCTGGTGGATGGAAAGGTTGTTTGAAGGTGTGATGAATTTTTGTGTATATTTCTAAGGTGAGTGTGTAGGGGATGGTTGTTACTGGTGATTCAGAGTGAGATGTGTGTCCTTATTTTGAAGTTTAAGGTATGTTTGATTTACTTGTATATGGGTTCTTTTGTGCTGAACGGATTGTTTAGTGTGTTAAGGGCTGATACAAGGATAGTGATAAGAGTATGTAAGAATTTATATTTTATGTAGTGTATTTGTTCGCAGTGTGTTGTCATTGTTTGATATCACAGAGGAACTTATCGGCATGGGTTCCATGAAGGGTCAGACAACAGCGTCTGCTCTATTTGAAGAGACAGTATGACTGTGTAGTAGTGTTTCACTGGATTTCATGAAATTGGTAAGTGTGACAACTGACACTTTTGACAGTATATCATATGCAATGAAATTTTCGGAGTCACCAGCTTTAGAAACAACCAAGATTTTTGATAATTTCAATATATATTGCATACATTGATTAACATTATAAATAGTTTTACATATTTATGTACATACACACATGATTTCTTTTGCATTTAAAGTTTCACTTAGTTTGTGGTGTATTTTTTAAACCTGAGCTACTAAGGTAGAAAATCTTGTGAACTACATTCAAGAAAATAAACATTGCAAACAGGCTTATTAGATATTTAAAAAAAACTGTATATTTATAAAGACATTTTGTTTATTACTTAATATTATCTTTGCAGCAAAGTAACTTAGCTCATTTTTGTTTCGCTGAGAAAATCAGAGCTTCTTTTATAATAGTCGATATTCTTTGTTGCAAGATAAGTTTCCAAGTGATGAAGTTATAGTTTCATAACCCATTTTAAACAAATAG
Source organism: Sinotaia quadrata (assembly GCA_028829895.1). NCBI lineage: Eukaryota > Metazoa > Mollusca > Gastropoda > Architaenioglossa > Viviparidae > Sinotaia > Sinotaia quadrata. The sequence continues at coordinate 118,483,233 of CM054177.1, read as the reverse complement.
GTATCCAGATTAAGTTAATAATTTAGGTTAATAAAGAAAATATATTTGCTGTAATGAGATAATTATAGTGCTTATTTTAAAAATGCTTTATGTCTGGTAAAACAATTTATTTACTAATTTTTCAACAGAAACATATGCTTTTTACTTATCTCCTATAAAATCAACATTTTAATAATTTTTATCTCTTTTTTATGTTTTTATGTATTAGGCCCTATTGTAGATTTACCATGTGAAATAATTAGATTTAATCCACTTTATTTTTTGCACTTCGTGTCACAAAATTGTACACTTATAGTTATATTGACACCAATATATGAAGTGAATAATTTAATCTCCTAATATTTTGTGAATATATCTATAAAGTACATTATATGAATCAAACATAAGGTAAATTAAATGAAGACTCATACATGGGTAATCTGAAAACAGAATAATCCATACTCATAATCAAGAATACACTATTATTAAATTTGACACACAAAGATATTTATACGATGTTCCAATTCACTTTACATAAACAATATATTATGGCACAATATGAAACTTTGAAAGGTGAGAGGATGAATGAAAGATGGAACACTAGCTAAATCAGTTAATGTAAACCTACAAGTACAACCAAAGGACAGTCATAACGGAATGATTTATATATGGGATATGAGAGATTAGTCAGTTAACTCACTTCACTTCAGATAACAAATGTATTCATTACCTAGATCCTTGCATATAACAAAATTTGCATTTATAAATGAAACAGGATTTCCCCACTGAAATACACAGAATGTACTCTATCACAATGTCAAAACACAGAAGCAATTATCTTAATGTTTGTAATGTGCAACAAAGGTTTAATAGAAGGAAAATTCAGGAACTAGCGTCATTTGTATGATGTCATGCTTTCACATTTGGGGGTCGCATAAGTGAGTTTGGCATGCAAATTAATTAAAATGCCTAAATATTAATCGTATAACTATAAGTCTGAATTTGTGTGAACAGAAAAACTCTCTGTATTTACTGGAAATGTAGGCCTACATAAATTTGTACAGAACTAAAATAAAATGGGAAAAGATGAAAAATGCACAAAGCAAATGTTTTAAATACTGATTTAATATTTTATAAATTTAAAAAGTACATTTATGTTATCTCAGACTTTATTTAAAATGGTCAATCTGATATTAAAATTAGAACCATGGTCCAATGTAATTTGTTTTCTAAATGCCTGTGCTAATTTAAAGTTTAATTATTCTTCAGCTTCAAATGCATACTATTAATTATTAAGTAGTGGTAACGGATATGATAATCTGTTCCAGATGCTTCTCATAAGAAGTTATTAATGCATTTCTGGAATAAAATGCAAATATATTCAACCAAAAGTAGACAAAAATAAAATGAAATATAATTTATAACCTTCTGCTTTAAAAAGAAAAACAAAATAAAAACAGTATTTATTTATATATTATGTTTAGTGTATTGCTCTATAACGTAAGTTCTACTAATAGTAAACACAGGGACTAAAATCAATATAACCTTTGTCAGTCTATATTTTTATAAAACATCATATATTTCGTGACTATTTTTTTTTTAAGTGAAAAGGATGTAAAATCTAACTTAATGTTCAATCTTATAATGTTACACCATCGACCGATTAAAAAATATAAACTGATATTAAACTAATGAATATTATTGTTGACTTTAGATGTCAGCCATATTTGTTCTGTCTCAACGATCAAAACAAAAACAGACTTGCTTACCAGAGGTTCCTTCAAAACCTCAGGCTCTTTATCTGTTTTTTTCTCGCCCGACTGAGTCTTGTAGATCGTCATGATGAAAAATCAAAACGAATATTATATCAAATGTGATACAAGTACTTCCACAACAGTAAGAGAAGTAGACGTTCCCCTAATCACATAACGGATGTACTGGGTGTCTGTTTTTTTCTCGCGAGATATGCATAATCGACCAATAGCTTCTTCGGAAGAGAAAATAGCGCGTGTTATTGTTCTGAATTGTTTACATTACAAACTTACATAACGTTTTGGTATGAACGTTTCTTTTATACGTTGCTAAGCCTTCACGCGACTCCACACTGTGATGTAATATTTTTGTATAACTGATCAGTATATAATTCGGTAATTTTATGTTTTACTGTTCTGATTCTCACAGTATACCTAATTGTTCACACAGATCGTCGATGATAAAAATATAAATCTTCCTTTTCTAAGAAATGCGATTCTTGACGAGGCGTGTTTTAATTTTAAAAAATACATCAGTCTACCGTTCACTGTTTCATCATATTGTGCTGTTTATTTTATTTTATTTTGTATAATTTCAAAAAATATATTCATTACACAGGTGTGTGATTGAATCAAAATGTATTTGACGACTTTGGTTGTCGAGTACGAGATTATGAGATCAAAAATAAGCAGTGACGGCACTTTGAATTTGCAATTTTTTTTTATATCAGATAAGAGATGTCACTTGATTTTCCTTTGATATCGGTTTATCTGGGCATAATAAATAAGCAATCATTGGAAGCAAACATACAGTCACTAATGAATAGTAATTAGTATCAATCTGCTGTCCATTGACTTAACTGACTTAAGTCTGGTATCTGTTACTAACAATCTTCCAACATTTTGATTTGCTTATTAAATTATAATAAAAAAGGTTGTTTTTTTAAAAAAAAATCACATTGATACTCTGTTGTTTAGATTCTGTTATTGGGTGTATTTTGGCCAATGTTTTTATTACAATTTGTGGAACATTTTTCTTTGAAATTAATTAATTTCAAAGAGAGACTGGACCTCATCTGATCGAAAACATTGCAACCTCACTTTAACTATATAAAATTATAAGAATCTCACATCATACTGTGTGAATATTATTTTCTTAAATATTCTTTATTTTTATAATAAGAATTACTTTCACCAAAACATAATATTCATATATATTTATATAATTCTTAGTTACATTCTGTAGATTGCATGAAAAAATACATGATTTAAGGAGAAGTATAGCAAATAAACATCAGCATTCAACATTTTGTGTTTACCTGATTTTTGTCTAAAGCAGCATTGCATTTTTTCCAACTGAAAAGATCATTTATTGAATATTGATATCATTATCACTGTCACTGCTAATTGATTTAATTTGTAAATAGACAATATTTAATGAGATTTATACAAAGTAGTTTTTAAATAGTTACCTTTTTTCTATGGTATAAAGGTGGAATTTAATCAAAAGTAAATTGTTTTGTGATTTTCATTTTGTCCTTTGAAATAGAAGTTTCAGTGTTTGACTTTGTGTTAACATGGTTATTGGCTGAAAACCTGAAGAGCTGCATGTTTTTGTTGAGTGTTTTTTTTTAAACCATCATAATTCTGCAGTCCTGTGAGTTTTGAATCCTGTCAATCCTGTTACCATTAAGTCTATGGACAACCTGAGATCTATGTGACAGCAATCTGGCAAGTTGTCATTGAACGAGCAAGAGCAGTTGTATTCAGGCTAAAATAGTTTTAATGAGATAGGCTACTACATCTATTAGTATTACATCTGGGAAATGTAAAGACAGTTATTAAAGTTTTATATTACATGCAACTGATAAATGTTCCTATAGCTTAGTGATATTTAGCAAAGGTATTAGATTTAGAGCCTCTGTTAGTTTTAAACTAAGAAAATAGTACAATGTTGTCCTGTATTTTTTGGTATAGTGTTTCAGCCAATTACATACTTGGTATGGTGTTTGAGTCACTAATATACTTATTGTAGTGACTGAGTTATAAGTAAATATGCTAATATAAGATAAATAAATAATTCTTTTTATTTAAATTTTTTAATCCTGTGTGGACAGTGTTTTTTATATGTATATTTGATTCTAACAGCTAATAGGGGTGGGATGTCAGCCTGGAGGAAATAAAATGATTAAACTTCAAACCACTTATTCTTGTATTTGTTAAAAATCTGTATGTTGGATCATACTCATAGACATAAAGTCACTCGTTCCCATTTTATAAAATTAAAAGGTTGTTATTGGATAAGGTTATTACTGGAAGGAGCAGGTGAATATTACAAGTACTATTGACTTGAATTCTCATGTCTAAAATTTTGTCATTATATTATATATTATATTATAACTAATATAAGATATTTTTTAGATCTATAGTTTTGATAGGGTTTACTACTTGACTACATTTAGCTATAAGTTACTGAAACACAAGGTAAATTTGAACATGTCTCCTTTGTGCTGTGATTGTGATTGTGATTGTTTTCAGTGAAATAGAGGAATTAAGTAAGAGATATGAGTTGTCCTAGATGAAAAGGAAAACAATTCTTATTGAAATATATGTAGTACAGTTTGAAATCACTGCTGAGAGTCTGGTATAGATCATTGTAGGCAGCAAACAGACTTTTAACTTTCTGCAGTGACTTGACATATGAACAATAATGGCTAATAATAATATATAAAATTAACTTGGCATTATATAACTAACAAAGGAGATAACTCAAAATTAACATTACAGTGAAAATTAATGCAAATTATTATAGCACATATTCTTAAGAAATGGGTATTTAAAATCTGTGACCAACATTTCTGTAAAGCCCACTATTAAAGACATATCTGTCAATAAAACATAGAGTCAATGTGTATGGGTCTCCAGTGCGTCATTAACAAAAGTGCAGTTTGATTGTTTAATATTCAACACTTATAAATGTTAGGTTGGCTGGCAAACACTATAGTATAACTATAAGATACCCTGGGGGGTGGGGGGTGTGAATATATAATATGGACCACTCTCTCTCTCTCTCTCTCTCTCTCTCTCTCTCTCTCTCTCTCTCTCTCTCTCTCATATCGTAGTCTCTAATTTTGTTTGATTTACACTTATATAATGTAGATCTTAGGAGCCCAAAATCTTAACCGCGTTACTCTTCTAATTTCAGTTGATTTACTCTTTTATAATGTAGATCTTCGGAGCCAAAAAATCTTAACCATATTACAACAATACAAGTGAAACTTGTTTTATTCACAGTTTTGATAATCAACATGATATTTACATATGAAGAAAGACACATGCCTTTCATAAAACTAATGAGATGAAAAACAAGCATATTTAGCTCTATGAATAGAGTGGGATTTTTAAAAATTTATTTTGTGTGTGTGTGAAGTAAGGGTTAGTGAGAGGCAGTTAGTCATTTAGGAAAATAATGTTTAGTTCAAATTCCAGACAGATACTACGAAAAAGACCTCTGAGTTCAGCATTTATGATGTCAAGCTCCCTTGGATACTGAGAAATTTCCATTTTATTTTTGACACCAAACATGGATCAAACATAATGCATGCCTACCTTGATATGTTGTAGTCCAGTACAACCAGTATCATTTTCTTTGTTCTGCTCCACTGAATGGTTCCAACCCCAGTGTATGCTTGATCTAATACATGTGAGAAGTTTATGCTAATTTTCAACATTCCAAAAGAAAGGATAATTCAAATGGTCAGCATCTTTTTCAGGGTTCATCAACTTGGAGTTTGCTGCTTTTTAAGTTGAGATACTTTGAACATTTTCAAGGTGGTGTCATGACATATAGAACTGCTTTATTTATGTTGTTTGTTCAATCTTGACTTTTGTTAGCCCATTACATTTATGTTTCTTTTTGTAAAGGCATTTATTTGTTATATTTATCATTTGTGTATGAATACTTTTGTTCATGTTGGCTTTAGTTCCCTTATTTTTAATGTCCTAAATAGTTTTTATGAAGACCTTGTGCATTTTATTGTCAATATTATAATTAAAGCATTTAATTTTCATAAGAATAATTGTTGTATTAAATTATTTTTGTCTTATTATTACAATATGTAACAAAAAAAAATTCTATCTTCATGTTGCAGAATTCAAGTATAGCAGTACTGCAGTTAGTGTTAATCATTCTCCTGTGATTAAATTTCTTTCAAGTTAGTTTTCAACTGACATTGAAGTAGCTACCTAAATGTCCTGGCTTAAAACTCTATGGACAAATAGCAATTCTGCTTTCACCACTTTGAAAATCACATGCCACTTGTATTCTACACAGTCCATGTAAATTTCTTTTATTAATTTATTTTTTTTATTGAGCTTTGCATAAATCAGCAGTTTGAATCTAGGCAGTTTTGGTGACAAATACTGAATGACATTTTTTTTACATTGCTTTCATATCTACTACAAAGTTACTTGCTTATTCACTAGGCATGGTTCTGCTAACGGATTAATACTTTATTGCTTTGCCTTATAAGCATTGTACATTGTCTTTTCATCTTCCTGCATATTATAGCATCTCCATAATGACTGATGCAGCAAATCATAATAAGACCAAAAAACGTAAAAGTACGTTGGCCACTAAATCAGATTCAGAGAAGGAAGATCATCACGAAAAATCTAAGAAGAGACGGTCTGCTGATAGACAAAATGAAACTTACGCTAAAAAGATAAAATTAGAAATACCACCACCAGAGAGTTCTGCAGCTTTGAACTTTGCTGAAAAAATCCACAAGCAGCGTTTAGATTTCTGTGAATCTGTTGACAAATTTAAATTTAATAAGCGGCGAGTAAAAGTGCTTACTGAAACTGAAGAATTCCATGACAGTAGCAAAGGGGTTCTCTACTGGATGTCTAGAGATCAGAGAGTACAAGGTATGTCTTTTTAATTGTCATATACTCTGCAATGTTGTTGTTTTTTTCATTACAATTCCATTCAAGTCACTTTGTTCATTGTCTGTTTGATAATATATTGCATCAATGGCCACTAAACTATGAAAAAGATAATTATGTAACTGGGAATGGAATATGATACAGAAATATAATACTTAATAGGTATTTTTAGATAGTTTTCTTTATTTAGAACTTGTAAAAAGACCATCAAATGAAATATTTCTCAAACTTGTAAAAAGATCATCACAGGAAATATTTCTCAAACTTTTAAAAAATACCATCACATGAAATATTTCTCAAACTTGAATGCCTCAGCACCAAGTCTCCTTTAACATAAAAAAATTAAAATGAAAACCTGTAAAACATAATGCTTTTCAAGAAGAAATGAATGTGTCATAATAATATTCACTCATGAAATTGACATTGCAGTTATCCCTTCTTGATTAAGATGGTATAGTCATTGGAATAGCTGTACATTAGAAAAGTATTTCCTCAACCCTCAAAGACTAGATACACCTTTATTTCAAATTACTCAACAGATATTCAAAGTTATAAAACATTAATCACTTTTGGTGTTTTACCTAAAACTGGTGAGTGATTAAATAACAATCTAAGCAGTCTGACTTTGTCTTTTAGTCTTAATAATCCTGGATGACTCAGTTGTCAAAATATTAAAGTTTCATTGGAAGCTTCTGTTTATCTTCAGTGTAAATAATGAAAATATGTAAGCTTGGATCACTTGAGCTGGGTTTTCATTTTCTTTCAGATAACTGGGCATTCCTGTATGCCCAACGTCTTGCTTTGAAGTTGGAGCTTCCACTCTTCATCTGCTTCTGTCTAGTTCCAAAGTTTTTGGATGCCACAATCCGGCAGTTTGGTTTCATGCTTACAGGTCTGGCTGAAGTTGAAAAGGTTAGTGCATTTTAGTCAGATGGAATATTTTGCATTTTGGTCAATTTGAATTTTGTGTAGTTCAGTCAAATTGAATTTTTTGCAATTTAGTCAAATTGAATTTTTGCATTTTGGTCAGATTAAATTTTTTGCATTTTGGTCACAATGAATTATTTATAGTGTGGTCAGGTTTAAGTTTTCTATAAACATCATTTCAGAAGCATACATTTTAAACAATAGAAATTTTATAGTGTTATAATTTTATATAATGTCAGTTTTAACAGTCGCATAAATGATTTAGATTATATGGTTCGTCATCGAATGTTGTTAGAATTGGAGAATTTAACTCTGTCAGTAACTAATTTATTAGAATAATGTACAACCCATTTCAGAAATCTATAATTTTTGTCAGAGAGTTGACAAATTCAAAAACATTTCTCATTTAATGCATAGCAGCTAGTGTGTTTCTACAAATTTAATGAATTAGATAGATATAGGTAATTTTCAAGTGCAGATGATGGCCATACTTGATGTTGATTATCATTTTGTTCAGTTATTTTTGATCTATAATTCTATTTTACATCAAGAAGATGTAAATTGTTGACTTAAAAACTTGTCAAATTGCTGGACATTTAATTTTCAAACATTAAAAATTAATATCTTTCATGCCTTTCCTTGTTGAATATTTCATTAAATCTATAGATTTAAATTGTTGGCAGGTGTGTGTGCATGTGTATGATCTGTTATATAAATTAACAGTAAAACAGTTGATTTTAAACAAATATACACACACAAAGAACTTGGATTGATTGAATGTTGCTTACATTCAACCCCCCTGTTGCTGCTGTTTCTATTGTTGGATATATCAGATCTTGAATATATCAACTAATTTTGATGATCCCTTAAATTTACTGCACTTTATATATACACCATTTCATAATTTATACTTATACAGTCGTTGAAATTAATACATACATTTGATTTTGTAAACTTTAAAATCAAATAACTCAACACATTGACAATCTGCACACACTCTTACAAAAATACAGTTACATTAATCATGGTAAAATTCTCAGAAACTGGCATTATTTTGTGCACATTAGGGTGTCAAGAGTAAGTGGAAATCCTTCAAAACTGGTACTATCAATCTTTTTGCAGAGATAACAGTCACCTAATTTAGTTGTATTCCCTTTACTTATGAATATAGACTCTCCATGGAAGTTTGGTTTTGTGGCATTGAGAAACCCTTTTCATTATAAGAGATCAATTGAAATAGATGAATGAGTTGTGCTGTTTTCATTTCCATGAATTCATAATTTATACAAAGTGCCATTTTTATTTTCAGGAATGTTTTGGTTTGAATATTCCATTTTATTTACTTATGGGAGAAGCTAAAGAAGTGATTCCTGCCTTTCTGAAGGAGCACAACATTGGTGGAATTGTGACAGATTTCTCTCCCTTGAGAACACCCAGAAATTGGGTCAAAGAACTGGTATCAATATTGCCCAAAGAAATTCCATTTTGCCAGGTAATTTGTTGACTCTTGTTGCCTAGGATTTAAGTCTATAAAATATTTCACTAATTTTACACCATGTGTTTACAGTAACATTCTAGTTCAACAGGATAAATATTGAGAGAACCAGAATTGTATGAAGAGTAAGAATTACTCAGACAGACGTCTAGCATAAATTAACAACAAAAAAGTGAGATTTTTTTTTTACAAGGCTGTTTTGCCCAGACAGACCCTAGCAAAGTGTGACACTAACACCACCTAGTTAATGGCTATTATTATTATTATTATTAATTAATCCAAAACTAATTACAAGTGATGAGATTCTTAATTTATGTTATTAATAATTCTCCAGAAGACACTAATCGTTTCTCTCACTTGATGGATATGCGGGTGCTGTAAACATTTTCTCTCTTCCACAACATTAAAGACAAACATTTACCATCACACAATATTTCCGTAGGTGGAAAACTTTTTACTAAAGGAGAAAACATATCAGTCTTTAATCTGTATTTAGCGAGCTCGGTCTTTCCAACATATGGTTATCAATATGTGTAAGAAGGTCAATAAATTTATTAAATCAACAATCAAATTTATAACATATGAATATAATCAAAGAGAGTTGACATTTACATCACTTCACAGCAATGTTCAATTAATGCAGGACAATTTTTCAATTTATCCTAACAGTCAGTTAACATAAATACATAATCACATTCATGGTTATCTCATGGAAATGAGAGTAGAATTCAGAGAAATAATTAAAGTCAAAGCACTTAACCTTTACAAAGATGCTGGTTGTCACTGGCACAGGTTTCACAGTCAAGCGATTTGCAACAAGTCACTACCTTTCATATTTAGGCAAGGTCCCTCATGTCCCTTCTAGAGGTATGTCACACAAATGTTCCAGAATCTTCGATGTGCTCTCCAAGCATGCCATAGAGAATCGTCCTGAATTTCACATGCACTATCAAACACAAGGAATGTTCTTGAATTTCCATGTGTGTTTACTTAACACACTACAAGGAACATTCAAAATAATCTTCATGAATTTGAGACCAAACTCAAGCCACAATTTCTGCTATGTTAACACTTGAACAGAATTCACAGGAATCAACTTACTTCAAAACGTTTTACTGATGAGTTGATGACAAGGCCAGATGAACACACTAACATATTCAAGTAGAGTACAGTAGTCACTGTAGCGTGAAGTGACCACCAAAAAGGCTTGCCTTAATTTGACTTTTGCAGAGCAAATTTCAGGCATATTTCATATCTAAACTCCTTTCTCTCTTACAAACATTCTCAACTTACAAATTCTGCAACAATTTCGTTAGCCCGATACACACATTGCATAAGAAACATAGCATCGATCAAAATTCATAAGTATAATGTACAAAGTAGTCAAATTAATAACATAGAAATAATGGTTCAGTTATATTAGCATTAACAGTTCAAATATAGATCAATAGCAAACATGTATGAAATAATCTAAGTCCATTCTTTCTTTATCAGTCAGCGAACTTACCATAAGCTAATGATCGCCTTTATGACCAGACTCGAGTTATGTTCATATTCAAAGTTATAGAATAGAGTACTTCTTCAACAAAGAAACTTCTGGTCCATCCCCATTGGATAAAATTGTTATGAACAAGTGTGAGGCTATTAGTCAGAAAAACTACTCATCCCATTAGAACTGGTTTGGATTGCATCAGCAATTTTCTAGCATATTCTCAACTCGAGTTGTTTACTCCAACTCTGACACTTACAAAAATACCATCATAAAGAGTGCCCAAGGCCAGGTCAATTAACAATTTATATAACAATTAAATCTAGAAATAGGGATAGGCAAATTACTCTGCCACACATAGAATAATGATAAAATAAAGTTAGAATGGAGGAAGCTGGTTGTTAGGTCATCAGTGGTGCCCCAACGATCTGCTAGACAAACAGATAGATAGATAGATAGATCAGAATTTGAAACATCAGGATCACCAAGGCAGACACTAATTGCCTATTACAACATTTGTCATTGTGAGCAAGTTAGGACTCTTGTTCATTTACTAGTCACATTCAACTTATTAAAGGTTATTTAGCTCCCAGTTTGCTGTAATGTTTCTTTTTTTCTCAGCTTAGTGTTTCTAAATTGAACACATGCACAGTAAGACACTGAGAGGATAATTACAGCAAAAGTACCATAAATATGCCAAAGCTGGGATGCTGATAATCAAGAATACTATTGCTTTTTTTAATACTCTGTTATTGTATAAAAGGAATGGATTGACATAAATGACTGTCTAAATTATTTGAATTATTTTTTATGTTCATTAAAATTCCAGTTTTACTATTTTGCTTACTAACATATTTTTCTTTCATCTGTTGAGCTTATAGTGTCAATGGATACCTTTGATATATTTTATCAGAATAGAAAAGGTGAAGTTTGTACAACTAATCATTGATGTATTGATATGTCATAAATCAAAGCAAATGTAAATATTAAATTTAATAATGACTGATTTTATACTCATGTTTGTTTTGAATGTTATTTTTAATGATTGTGTATATAATTGAAAGTCCTATAAGATATCATTTAAAGTAATAAAAATATATTGTTCCTGTATGTAGGTAGATGCTCACAACATTGTGCCTTGTTGGGAAGCCTCAAACAAACTGGAATATGGAGCTCGCACAATCCGTCCAAAAATTCACAAGGTTTTGGATCAGTACTTGACAGAATTCCCACCTGTCATCAGGCACCCATTCTCACCCCCAAAAATCCCAGAGGTTTGTATCTTTAATTTACTTCCTTGATCCATATGTATGCAATATATATTACATGTATGTATGTTCCTGGGCCCTGATTTCTCATTTTGATGTCTGGCAGGGGCAGATATTTACTTTAAATGGTGAATCATGATGTGCAAACACTCTTCTCTCCCTTGTATCCTTGGAACAGACTACAGATACTTATATGAATTGCTGTATATAAAGCAGATTTTGATTGACAGAATTATAGAGGTCATTAATTAACCTGTTCTCTGTGCAAGTAATGTATAGGGGTACCCTTGCACGCATGCTTATTTTTATCTATCAAATGGGCCAATCAGTCTGAAGCTAATATGTGTTTGCTTTAGCAGGCAATCTGTATCATTTCTATGATTGGATAGTTTTATTTCGTCTGCTTGTGTGATGGAGAACAGATGAATCTGGGGGGTCACCTATTTTGTTTTATCAGCATGGAAATCTTGCAAGTCATGGGACATCAAATGCATCAACAGCCTGTGTCAGCCCTACAGCCAGATTTGGACTTGAAACAGATGATTCTTCTGTTTTATATAAATAGAAGTATTCTGCAGTATTATTCAGAAATTTTCATCCAAAAGTGAATAATTACCAGCCCCTACATTGCTGAAATTGACCATTCATTTCAAAATGGCAGGATTGACCCACATGCAACACCACATGCTTTTGTTGTAAATAATGGAGTAAAAATCTAATTGGAGAAAGATACTACAGTATTGAATGTTTTTCAAGCATTTTTTCCTGTGAATATAGTGCAACACATATGAATATGTATCCTGACACATCACTGGCACAACTCTAAATTCATGGAAACCTCATGTGCTGTTCTACTCAGGTAAGTGAATTTTACTAATTTATTTATTTACTTTCTATGATATCAATAGATTGAAAACCTAGTAATGATAATTATTTTTCTGATAGTAAACTGTACGTTCATCCTTTCTTCCTAAAATCAGGTCCAACCATACATTTCGTCTGCTTGTGAGTTGTTCACATTTTTCAGTCAAGAGCATGCCTGTAGTTCATGAATAATCCATAACATTAGTCCGATTAAATATTTAAAAAATGCTAATTTTAAATTCATTAGTATGTTTAGCATAATAACATTTTAAATTTTTTAAATCCATTTATAATTACAGCCGCTTTTAATATTTTAGTAAGGTCACTCATAAAATTTGGGGGGTGAGGGGCAGCAAGATAACCTGACATCCAACAGATTAAACACAGGAAAAGAGGTAATCAGTTATATGTACTCAATGGCAAAATCAGTTAATTTTTTTTAATTTAAAATTTTTTAAATACGTAAGTCAGTGTCAGAGGCATAAGGAAACAAATGCAATCTAATAAAATGATATTGGCAGCAGTTTCTCTTGGGCATCTTGATGTTGACATGACCTCACACATTTTCATTTCACAGGACAGCTCTCTCACAACTTCAGGATGTCATTGTTTTTTGGCACTGAATCCAGCAACGAATTGAGCGGCAAGTTCACAAAGAAAATCAAGATGAAAAAACTTTTGTATCGGTGAACTGCAGTTGAAGTCAGGCTGGTAAAACGATTTCTGGCAAAGATCGATTTTATGCTAGCATTGTTGATAAAAGGCTCATCAGACCAGTAGAGATCAGTCTCTGGTAGCTGAAACACCCCATCAAAATATTGCCTGCAGTAAATGCTTTCATCTCTGCTAATGTTGTCAGCTCAAAGTTTGCACAAGTATGGACACCTTGTTGAAATACAGTGTGTCTGTTGGTGCTGTAGACAATGTCTACCAATAGTGCTTCGTGAAATAAATAAAAATAACCCAATGCTGTTGCAGTCTTAACAACAAATCCATCTGGAAACACAGCTCCTGTACTAGTTGAATTAAATGACAATAAATGGTGTATGAAGATGTGCAGACCATTCATTGTCAGTTTGAATTGGCGGGTCTGGATCTACTTCTACGTTGGAGTCTAACTTGCTACTATCACTGTCCTGATTAAAAACAGTATCGCTTTCATTCTCACTATCATCTGCATTCAAATGAAGATCTGCCTGCATCTGAAAAATTATCCTTCTTCACTGGATTGAAGAAAAATTGATGGAACTGAGCACTTGACCTCACTTGATTCACAACTGCTATGGCATGTGTCTGCCATTTTTGATCAGCACTTTGGCACAAATGGGGCCAGCATGGGTAGAAATGATCTTTTTAATTTTTTTTAAATAAGCAATGCCGATTGACATCATAAACTGATTTGAAAATGAACAAAGTTCCAATTGGCTTCAAAACAGCCTCTATTTGGTGTTATATAAAAAACTGTCTGCTTTTAAACATAGATGTACTTAGACACATTTATGTCTTAGAGATAGTGCTCTTAGAAGTGCTTCCATAATCTACAGTGCAGTGCAGAAAAGCACACTTTCATCAGGGAATAGATTAAACTCAATTTATTGTAGATACAATTATTGTGTTACTTTGTATATGTCACCTATTATGGCCAGTTGTCCCTAACACCAAGATGAGTGGTATGAAGTCTTTAGAAAACTGGTGTTAATTGAAGAAAATAATTAAAGCTAATTTTATATTTCAAACAAAATAGCTGAAAAGAAATAATTACTCAATAGTTGGAGTTGCTGATAAATATAGATATTTAATTTACACTTAGCTTTAGAACAGTTTGTGTTCAGAACAGTCAGGTGTTGATTTCTTTTGGCTTTCTCTTTTCTGTTCCAATAGACCTTTACCTTTTCTCAGCCACTAGTCTGGTTTTTTTGCTGTTAGAGTGGTATTGCAGCATCTCTTTCTTGAAATGGTCATTTCCTGTTATGAAATCACACTTTCAGCCAGTGTAGGGTTTCTTCTGCAGATCAGACAAGTAATTTTGTTGTTCAGCTCATCAAACATCAACCATGAGTAGTCTCTTTTCTACTTTGGAAGGAACTTTCGCTGGCTCCCACTCACATTTTTCACTTATTTACTTTTGTTTGACTCTGTCAGCTTACCGGATCATTTCATTGTAATGGTTGTTTTTATTTACTGAAGTTTCTATCATATGTATAACAGGACGTGAAAGTTGAATGTTCGGAAACTTCCGGATTTTGGACTTTGAAAAGTACGGATTGGAAAATGCTCGAACTATTCAGCTATCAAACAGAATCAATTAATTTTAGTCCACTTGCATTTGGCAAGTGGATTTATTTTTTTTACTCAATAATTGTTACCACTCGCCATGGTGAGTAAATTACTCACAACTTTCAGAGCTGGTACATGGTGTTTGTTAATCTTAGGCATCACATTGACTGGGATGTTGGCACTATAGAGTACATGGTGTTTGTTATTTTCACGTGTGCAGCCCATTGACTGGGATGTTGCCAGAAATTTTCTTCAGGTGAATCGCGAAGTACAAGAGGTGAACTGGGCCAAACCTGGCACTGCAGCTGCATATGCAACCCTGGAATCTTTCTGTTCCGACCGCCTGAAGTTTTTCAGCAGTGAAAGAAATGATCCAAATAAACCTGCACTAAGTAACCTTTCTCCATGGTTACACTTTGGTATGCCATTGTTTGATTGACTGATTAAATCACTGTCTGTTGATTGATAAACCTGCCCTAAGTAACTTTTCTTATGTTATTCTTTGGTAGGCATTGATTGATACTAATACTTTATAAAATTTGTAATATCTACCATAGAGTATCAAGTTTGTAATATCTACCATAGTATATCAAGTTTGTAATATCTGCCATAGTGTAACAAGTTTGTATTGTAGTATCTACTTTAGTGATTCTTTATCAAGTTTGTAATATCATCATAGTGTTATTCTTTCAAGTTTATAGTACAGTCGAACCCGGTTATGTTGCCAGCCTAGGGGTTTGCCAAAAAGCGTTGAGATAACCGATGATCGAGATAACCAAAAACCAATATGGCGGCAATATATTACAGTACTGTAATGTGCTTGAAATTTTTTTATGTACATGATGTGCATTAATAAATGAGAATGTACATGCACATGTTTTTGGTGATTTTTACACAACAGCGTTGCCATGATTTTTTTTATATCACGATCGGCATGCTATAATTATAAAAATGTACATGTTTGCTAACAATAAAAGGCTTATGTACACGCGGTTCCTATGGTTTCTTTATAAAGTCTGAAATGCTTTGTTGCTTTTTGCCTTTAACAGTCTGCTTGAAAACAAATGCTTCAATATTACATGTAACATGTGCTTGAAATTTCTTTATGTACATAATGTGCGTTAATAAATGAGAATGTACATGCATGTGTTTTTGGTGATTTTTTTACGCAACATCGTTGCTGCGATTTGTTGATGACGGGATTGGCATGCAATAAAAATGTACATGCACAGTACATGTTTGCTAATAACAAAAGGCTTATGTGCACCAATTAACAGCAGAGATTTACCAGTACATGTATACAGTAAAAATGTACAAACCTTTCATTATATTCTCCAACATTGCAAACACAAAGATTGCTCACAAAATCACAAAAAAAACTATGGGGTACACTAGTTCGTTTTAACTAAAAGCTAACCAGTGTCAAAATTAAATTCAAGAGTAATTTTGCTCTGACACAGCTCTGAAAAGTATCGTACATCACTACATGTGGTTACTTCAAAAGTGGGCTAAGTGTGAGTCAGTTGAAGGGCATCGAGAACTAACATTTTCAAAAGCCGGTGATGATTAGTCATGGGGGAACGAGATAACTAATGTTAAGTGGTGATTTGGGCCCTCTTTTGTGCTCAAGATACATGTACAGTACAAAGAAAAAAACAAACAAACAAACAGACATTGTATTAGTGTTTGGTGACATAAAAGAATCGACATAACTGATGAGTAAATGCTAAGACAAAGAGGGAATTTGGCCCATCGTCGATTCTCGATACAAACCTTTCATTATACTGTACATATATTCTCCAACTTTGCAAACACAAAGATTGCTCACAAAATCACAGAAAACCTGCGGGATATAGACTGTAGTTCATTTTTACAAAAAGCTAACCAGTGTCAAAATTAAATACGCAAGTCATTTCACTCTGACACAGCTCTGAAAAGTATTGTACATGCGGTTACTTCTCGAGTGGGTTAATTAACATAAAAGAGGTATGAGCCAGTTGGCATCAGTGTGCCTATTTTGCCCATGGCAGGATCGCGCCTGATGATGTGTTTCACTCACACTTACCCCAGCAGCTGCAATAGACCTTTCATCTTCATGATTTCTCAATCTTGGTCTACTTCTGGGGGATCCCCACACCCTCGCGGTGCATTTGAGGTGGAGGGCAGAAGGGGGTGAAACAGGTTGCACCTATTTGGCGCACACCCTCAACCGCCCTCCGTTGGGGGGGAGGAGGCCAAAAATGCCTGATGAGGGAAACAATGCCCTTATTAAGTTTAAGCTGCAGGTTGTTAACAAGCCATGGCCATTTATCGTTAGCGAGATGGCAAAGTGGCATCGATAACTAACATTTTCAAAAGCCGGCGGTTATTATGGGGATCGAGATAACCGCTGTCAAATGGTGATTTTGGATCTCTTTTGTGCTCGATATATTAGGGTTCAGCGACATAAAAGAATCGACATAACCAATGAGAAAATACTAAGACAAAGAGGGAATTTGGCTGTTCCACTTCTAAAGCGTTGACATAACAGGGTTGGCGAGGTCGAGTAAGTGGGTTCGACTGTATCATCATAGTGTTATTCATTCAAGTTTGTAGTATCATCATAGTATTATTCTTTCAAGTTTGTAGTAACATCATAGTGTTATTCTATCAAGTTTATAGTGTCAACTGTAGTTAGTACTTTATCAAGTTTGTAGTATCTACCATAGCATTACTTTATGAATTTGTAGTATATACAGCACAATTCTATCAAGTTTGTAGTGTCAACTGTAGTTAGTACTTTATCAAGTTTGTAGTGTCACCATAGGTTATTCTATCATAGTATCTGCCTTAGTTTTATTCTCTCAAGTTTATAGTATCTACCATAGCATTATTCTATCAAGTTTGTAGTATCTACCATAGTATTATTCTATCAAGTTTGTAGTATCAACTGTAGGTAGAACTTTATCAAGTTTATAGTATCAATCATAGGTTTGTTCTGATCTCTGTTTCCATGGAAAAATAGCTATTTTATATAAATCTTACTTATTCATCTGAGTTTTGGTGGCTGTTTTTTTAAAGTTAAACAACTTTGATCTTGCAGATACATACTTTTATAGTTGAGTTGTCTGTCAACTCTCTTCCTATTTATTTTTTTTAAATTAAGGGAATTTCATGGTATCCATAAAATTTACAATATTTTAATGTAAAATAAGCTTGTTCTAAATACATTCTAAAGGGACTGCTCTGATTTCTTTCATGGAAGGTAGATAGGAGAGAGAGGCAGGAAAAGAGAAAATAAATCTAACTGTTGAGGTGTCTGTATGAAAGGTAGATAGGGCAGAGGCAGAAAAAAAGAAAATACATCTGAGTGTTGAGGCGTCTGTATGAAAGGTAGATAGGGCAGAGGCAGAAAAAAAGAAAATACATCTGAGTGTTGAGGCGTCTGTATGAAAGGTAGATAGGGCAGAGGCAGAAAAAAAGAAAATACATCTAAGTGTTGAGGCATCTCTATAGAAAGTAGGTCAGAGGCAGAAAAAAAAGAAAATACATCTAAGTGTTGAGGCGTCTGTATGAAAGGTAGATAGGGCAGAGGCAGAAAAAAAGAAAATACATCTAAGTGTTGAGGCGTCTCTATAGAAAGTAGGTCAGGGAAAGCTGATCTTCATTCAGTTTTTATCACACTTTATTACACAACTTTTGAGATAGTTTTGAGGACACCATTGATATGCAATTAGCCTGTATGTATAGTACTTGTTTGAGCATTTTTGCTGCACCGGTTTTAGAAAAAACTTATATAATAAGTAATACATTTTTATTGTTTATTCTTATGTTTAACTAGGCCAAATTTCTGCCCAAAGATGCATATTGACAGTGAAAAATTGGAAGCCACGTCACAACGAAAGTGTCAGTGCTTTTATTGAAGAAGCTGTTGTTCGACGTGAATTGTCTGATAATTTCTGCTTTTATAATGACCACTATGACTCACTGGAAGGTAGAATGCTTTTTGTGTTTGTTTCTGATAGTTAAGACTTTTCATGCCTTGCAATTTGCTTGGGATATTTCTTGTTAATTAAAATATTTTTTTAAATTTTGGAAAATGTTTTCTTCATAAGAATGTTAATTTTATTTTTAAATTGAATTTTATCATAGTAACTTAATTTTTTAATTGTTATTACTAGTGCATTTGAAATGTAAATAATAAAATAATTAATAATTAAATTCAGTGTATTTTTTTAGTTTAGATTTCTTTAACTTTTTGCTTTTTTCTCTTATAGAATCCTGCACAAATTAATTAATATATGTATCCTCCTTTAATGTTGACATCAGTTACACTTGTTCTGTTTCATGCTTTACCCAAAAAGCTCATGCACAATGGTTTCATCTGATATTAAAATTTCAGTTGATGTTTTGATTACTTTATATTTGCTGACACTGATTTCAACTAATCCGTGTATTTGGCAGTGAACTGAACATAACCTCAACCACTTATTGACTCCTGGGTTTTGAGCTTTTGCACTTCAACTGATTCTGTTTTCATTGTCCAGTTTTTTGAGATTTTGAACTTTAACTGGCTCTGTTTTCATTGTCCAGTTTTCAGATTTTGAACTTCAACTGGCTCTCTTTTCATTATCAAGTTTTTGAGCTTTTGAACTAGCACTGTTTTCATTGTCCTGTTTTGAGATATTGAACTTCAACTTACTTACTTTGTTTTTTATGGTCCTGTTTTTGAGCTTTTGAACTTAACTAGCACTGTTATCATTGTCCAGTTTTTGAGCTTTTGAACTTCAACTGACTCTGTTTTCATTTTCCTGTTTTTGAGCTTTTGAAATTCAGCGAAGTACTATACTGTACGCTCTTTGTTTTACTTTGACAACTCAAATCCAACTCTGTCCCATGCTGTCATCTTTCTATATTTTTTACTCATCTTTTCTGGTCCACTTTGAATTGAAATTGACTGAACT
Organism: Sinotaia quadrata; assembly: GCA_028829895.1. NCBI lineage: Eukaryota > Metazoa > Mollusca > Gastropoda > Architaenioglossa > Viviparidae > Sinotaia > Sinotaia quadrata. The sequence continues at coordinate 118,463,293 of CM054177.1, read as the reverse complement.
GTTTAAGCAAGGATTCTGGCACTTTGTAGTTTTCTTTTGTTTTATTTAAAACACACATTAGCATCCTAAACATTTGTTGTTGTCTGTATATGTTAGGCCTCACATTTAAATGTTCAGTTTTATCAGTAAATCTATTTCTGCAGTAGTTAGTTGTCTTTAGGAAGCACTGTATTTATATAAAATCTGTTAAACATTTTGCATTGTGTTTATATAAAATCTGTTAATGTACACATAGAAAACTGTGACATATTAAATGATAGCAAATTAAATTTGAAACCTGATTAAAAATATTAAGAAGAAATTATACGGTTTCCCCACAACATTTGAATTTGGTGTTAAGGGAAGTAAGCACATCATTTTCCAAAATTTCTCAATTTGCATCTCATTAAATGGAAAATTTTGCAGATTTAAATTCTTAATTGATCCTGTATAGTGACTTATATGTTGATGGTCAGATATATTTGTTATACTTGACTCATTGAGTTAAGTACAGCAATATGATTTGTTCATTTTGATAGCTGCACCATTGCATGTACAGCTTGAAATAGAGGGAACATTTTTCAGGTCGAGGACAATATTCCATTGGGATCATTTTATTTTTGTAGGTACTAATAAGTGGGCTCGAGAGACCCTTGAATTGCACAGCACAGATAAACGCCAATATTTATATAGCAGACAACAATTGGAACAGGCCAGTACCCATGATGACCTGTGGAATGCTGCGCAGGTGAAGTAGCATTAATTAAAATAAACATAAGCATAGTTTCTTTCATTGTTGAATTTTCACTTCAAATAATCCAGGTGCCACATAAACTTCAGATAGGGTGGACACTGAAAACAACTCTCACCCTTTAGTGCACACTGAAAACAACTCTCACCCTTTAGTGCACACAGAGAACAACTCTCACCCTTTAGTGCACACAGAGAACAACTCTCACCCTTTAGTGCACACAGAGAACAACTCTCACCCTTTAGTGCACACTGAAAACAACTCTCACTCTTTAGTGCACACAGAAAACAACTCTCACCCTTTAATGCAAACAGAAAACAACTCTCACCCTTTAATGCAAACAGAGAACAACTCTCACTCTTTAGTGCACACAGAAAACAACTCTCACTCTTTAGTGCACACAGAAAACAACTCTCACTCTTTAGTGCACACAGAAAACAACTCTCACTCTTTAATGCACACAGAAAACAACTCTCACTCTTTAGTGCACACAGAGAACAACTCTCACCCTTTAATGCACACAGAGAACAACTCTCACCCTTTAGTGCACACAGAAAACAACTCTCACTCTTTAATGCACACAGAAAACAACTCTCACTCTTTAGTGCACACAGAAAACAACTCTCACTCTTTAGTGCACACAGAAAACAACTTTTACCCTTTAGTGCACACAGAAAACAACTCTCACTCTTTAGTGCACACAGAGAACAACTCTCACCCTTTAGTGCACACAGAAAACAACTCTCACTCTTTAATGCACACAGAAAACAACTCTCACTCTTTAGTGCACACAGAAAACAACTCTCACTCTTTAGTGCACACAGAAAACAACTTTTACCCTTTAGTGCACACAGAAAACAACTCTCACTCTTTAATGCACACAGAAAACAACTTTTACCCTTTAGTGCACACAGAAAACAACTCTCACTCTTTAGTGCACACAGAAAACAACTCTCACTCTTTAGTGCACACAGAAAAAAACTCTCATCCTTTAGGGCACACAGAAAAACTCTCTCCCTTTACTACACACAGAAATAACTCATTCTTTAGGGCACACAGAAATAACTTACCCTTTAGGGCACACAGAATTAACTCATTCTTTAAGGCAGACAGAAAACAACTCTCACCCTTTTGACAGTACACACAGAATATAACTAATTTTTTTCAGACGAACATTATTATTAAGAAATCAGAACCTTGCAAAAAAAAGTTCTACACATGGCATTAAATATTAGAATTTTTCTTCTCCTGTCTAATTTTTGCTTGTTTTAACAAAGGCATTTCTCCTTTGATAGATCCAGATGGTGCATGATGGAAAGATGCATGGGTTTTTGCGTATGTACTGGGCAAAAAAAATCTTGGAGTGGACAGCATCTCCACAAGAAGCTCTGAAGGAGGCCATATACCTGAATGACAAATACAACCTAGATGGGCGTGACCCAAATGGATATGTTGGTTAGTCTTTTTACTTAACACAACATCACAACAACAATATATGTCATAATCTTTTTGGTGGGTTTTCTTTTTAAACTTTGGTCTTTGGGAATGATGAAGATGGAAGATATCACCACTATCATTGCCAATCCCAACCAATAGAGTTCAGCAGTTTTAATTCTGAATTTTATTTTTTTTTTATAAAAGATGTCTTGACCTAAACTGTAAAGCAGTATTAGAGGTAGTTTCTGTCAGCCCTGTGACAAAACAGTGGCAAGTGATTCAGTGCCAAAAAGCCAAAATCAAACAGCCAGTAAAACCATGGCATGAATTTGAAGAAAGCAGTAACAAAATTAGATTTAATTGTAAGTGTGACAGAGCAGAGTTGTATGTCCCTGTAGTATATTATATTACTTGTTTTAATGTCAGCATGGCATGACCTTCGGATACTGTGTATTTTGTAAGTACCAGAGTTAAAATAACAACTCGTGAAGAGAATGCTAGAATATGTTGATGTAATCTAAACCAGTCTTATGTGGATGAGTAGTTTTTAATATCCAATGTAACATGGTTTCATGTAAAGGTTGATATCAAATAATCTTTTTATTGTATTAGTTTTATGAATATTTGATTGTTGATATAATAAATTTATTGACCTTCTTACACATATTGATAACCACATGTTGGAGAGGTAGTGGGTGGATAGGGGCTCGCTAAATGTAAATTAAAGACAGATTTATCTTCTCCTTTGGTAAGAAGTTTTCCACCTTGGGAAATATTTTGTAACAGTAAGTGTTTGTCTTTAATGTTGTGGAAGAAAGAAAACACAGTATCCGCATATCCACCAAATGAGTGAGATGAGTGGTGTCTTCTGGAGAATTTTTAATAACCTAAATTAAGATTCTCTTCAACTGTAATTAGTTATGGATGGTCCACATAAAGTCAGCACTTGAATTTCCCCACACAACAGTAGTGTCACCAGATGTTAACTATTCATAACTCTTTCGATATCATTAATTATTTGGCTTTGAAACTTAATGCTTTGCTTGTTGTGCTGTGTAAAAGAAAATTGTATTTGTGTAAATACACCATTTTCTAAAAGATAATTTAGCTCATCACACGTGAGAGAAATGTACATAAGAATTTTATGCCATTATCTTCATATTTCCTATTTAATCGGGCTCAAAGTTTTCATTATTATTTTGCGTTGAAAAGCATATATTATGAAAATTTATATTTTACAATACAAATAATACAAAATATACCTCTTCTATTTAAAATTCATGAATTTAATGTATTTCTATATATTGCTAACCATGTACGAGTAGCTATTTTTATTGTCAGTGTTAGTGTGGTTTTAATAAACCTGGAACTCCACTTTTATTCTTAGTTGGTGGATGTCACATAATGGCTTATGTAGCCCACACCCACCCTCCTCTAAAAATAGACTACATGTAAACCTACTTTCTAGAAAGGCTGACCCCTATCCCCAGGCCGGAAACATACCTGAATGTTCCAGACAACTCACTAAACTAACCAGTCAAAGCACAGTCTTGTGAACTAATATACCAAAACTCACCTGTAAATCATCAGTTGATTGCAACTGACTGTTGAAGCAACACGCATTTTGGCTCCCAATGTAAAATAACCAATCAAAACACAGCTCAGCCTTGCGAATAAATGTACCAGAATCTCACCTGTAAATCATCATTTGAATGCAGCTGACCATAGAGGCAGCATTTATTTGGGCTCCTGGTGTTAACAATGTATAATCATACTACTAGGTTTATCGCCAGTTATCAACACAGCAGGAAATCATCCTCTGCATATATTACTGCTGAAGATTGGCACTTTATCTGAGACACTGATCGATGAGCATTGAACCATGAAACAATGCCAGAACAGAACCACTTTATCTTAGATGTTGACTTTGGCAAGTATTCCACCGAAAAGCAACACCAGAGTAGAATGACCCACATGCCAAGGACCAGTTCAATTGACCACATGTGCATCTGCTATGACATTCACTGGGACCCTAAGTCACGATACAATCAAATTCACTCAAACTTTAATCAAAGTACTTTTAGAATTCACTCAGAAACATTCATTGTTCTCTTATAAACTTATTTATAGTTCGCTCATACGAACGAACCAAATTTCTACAGCACCATAGTACTCGAATGAACATTCTTTTATGACATCACATAGTTGTCATTTGATCTATAAACATTTCTAAACTCTAATTGTAACTATTGAACTATTCGCTATATGTAATCATGCTGTCTTATGTTATTTCTTGTTGAATACATTTATTGTTGATACTCAGACTACTTGTGTTAGCATGACTTAAATGTTATGTTATATTGATACTCAGACCACTTGTGTTAGCATGAATTAAATGTTATGTGTTATATTCTGTCACCAGTATTTACTTACTATCCTGGCTGTATGTATCAAGGGGTTTGAGCTATCTTCCTGAACTATCTCTACATTATCTATCATTCATCTTTCTAACACATGTGGCCAGCCAGAAAGTGTGTTTTGGGGATTAGCCTAAGGTTACAGGCAGCCAGGGTGGTGGAAAATGAACATCTTGCCCATCTCCCAACAAAACATCACAAAGTAGGCATTTCACAACAGCTGACTATTTTGTTTCTTTAATATTTTGCAGGTTGTATGTGGTCAGTGTGTGGTATCCATGACCAAGGTTGGCAAGAGCGTCCCATCTTCGGCAAGATCCGTTACATGAACTATGATGGCTGTAAGCGCAAATTTGATGTTCGTGCATTTGTGGCTAAGTATCCCAAAGAACGAAAGAAAAATTGATGATAAAATAAATCAGATTAACACCAATTGGAAATTATTTTAAAATTTGTTTTAATATCATATACTATTTTTGCTAAATTGCTTTGAAGAATACAAAAGACTGTTGACATAGTTTCTTTGAATACTGTATGACTATGAGTGATGACTGTGAATGTTAAATGCTTATTGACTCTTTCAAGACTAGATGCTGTCATTTATAGCAATGTATCCTTTATCATAGATTAGCTTTATTTGCAAAAGATGTAATGGATTTTTCATTCTTGTTTTAATTTATTGCAATGTTATTAAATATTTACAGTTTTGCCCATGATATTTTAGGTGATTAAATTTATCTCACAAAAACACCTAGACACATAAAAATCTACTCTTGGACACAAATCTACACACACATTCATATGCACACGCGCTTGAACAGCTACTATTAAATGCAAACCTAATGCAAATCTTTGTTCAAATTTATGTTAATTGAATTAGATATTTCAATCTTTCATGGCCATTTTCTCCAAATTCTGCTTAGTTTGCTGGTAGTCCAATTTCAGAAGCCATTTTGTGGGTTCTGAATTTAGTTAGTTTCATGCTGTATGGTTCATTATAATCAATAAATTCCGTTTTCTGAAATTATCACAACTTTTTTTTCTGGTAGTATTGTAATCAGTAAAGAATGTTTTCTTAAGTTATCAGAGATGTTTCTGTTATATTATAATCAATAAATCCTGTTTTCTTAAATTATCAGAACTTTTTTTGTAGTATTGTAATCAATAAATACTGTTTTCTGAATTTATCAGATTTCTATGTAGTATTATAATCAATAAAGAATGTTTTCTGAATATATCAAAGATTTTTATGTAGCATTATAATCAATAAAGACTGTTTATTAAAGTTAGAGCTTGAATTATAATCACTGAAGATTGTTTTCTGAAGATATCTGAGATTTTATTCTAATATGTATATAGTAAATAAAAAGTTGAATTTTGTAGATGTTGTAAATCTTAACCAGTACATAAAATGAATTGCTTAGAGGATTTTTTTTTTATATATAAGTTTAGAGTTGAATGAAAATATTTTGATAAAGTCAGAGTACATGCTGTAATAATGTGTTTTTATTTGCTTTGTGTATATATAATGGTAGTAGATTTTATATTAGTAATGTTAGAGATTATTTTAACTTTTTAAGATAGTAGAGTATATATATATTAATATTTTCTAAATTACAGCTAGTTTTGTCAAAATTATAATTATAACATAAACATGACATTAATAAATTCCATTAATAAAAAGTATTAAAACCATCTTGCTATTGCTGTTTTTCTTTTTGTTTTATTTTATTTTGGTTAGGGAGAGGTATCAATAAAAAGAAAGAACAAACTATAAAAGTTGAAAGTTACAAATTTCAAATTTGTAATTTAAAAATTTATACTGGCAATACCAGTAAAAAAAAGAGTTTCTGCACTATTCAGCACACACTTGAAATGGAGACTCGGTAACTGTATTGTTCGCTGCTTGTTCTACAGAGACAACGTAACTCAGCACTTGTTCTAAAGAGACTCTGTAACTACCAGCACTTGCTCTACAGATTTAGAGATTTAGTTACTATTGACCAGTACTTGCTCTACAGATTTAGAGATTTAGTTACTATTGACCAGCACTTGCTCTACAGATTTAGAGATTTAGTAACTATTGACCAGCACTTGCTCTACAGATTTAGAGATTTAGTTACTATTGACCAGCACTTGCTCTACAGATTTAGAGATTTAGTTACTATTGACCAGCACTTGCTCTACAGATTTAGAGATTTAGTTACTATTGACCAGCACTTGCTCTACAGATTTAGAGATTTAGTTACTATTGACCAGCACTTGCTCTACAGATTTAGAGATTTAGTTACTATTGACCAGCACTTGCTCTACAGATTTAGAGATTTAGTAACTATTGACCAGCACTTGCTCTACAGATTTAGAGATTTAGTTACTATTGACCAGCACTTGCTCTACAGATTTAGAGATTTAGTTACTATTGACCAGCACTTGCTCTACAGATTTAGAGATTTAGTTACTATTGACCAGCACTTGCTCTACAGGAAACTTAGTGTCAGCACTTATAGAGACTCAGCATTGATCAATATTCACTCTATAGAGTCAATTTCTGATATATATATATATATATATTTTGTTCAATGCCCATTCTATGGAGAGTTAATAGTACATTAGCACCCAGTCTAACTTCTAGTTTTTTCTTCCCCAGTATAAAAGAAGATATGCTTGCCTCATTTCATTTTAAAAAAAAAAATAGTTTTTGACTAAGAATTCATTTTGTAAACTACATAATTTTATTTTCATTTTAATCAGGACAATTATGGCTTTAACAAAAATGTAATAAGTTACTTATGACTGAGAAAAACAAATCAAAATACAGTAGAAAAAGTATTGTTACAATTATGCACATATAGTAGCAAAAGTATCACTGAAAATGTGTTTACATATGGGTCTTGGGTTGTGGCAGACTTAATTTATGGCATTTGACAATATGAACAAGCTCATAAAACCCACTCATTTTCAATTTTTGGATTTCAATTACATGTAACTGTAGCACCATCCATTGATTACTACAGTACTTGTGAACAAGGCAAGCTAGTTTAGACACAGATATGTAGGAATGTGCCATTGGCTCATGCTCTTATTCACTATGCACAAACAGTGTATTGTCTCAAGATCTTTGGTCAGTATATTACCTCAAGATCTTTGGTCAGTATATTAGTACATTGTTATTATTAATGAGCTTGTGGCTTTCTTCAGTAAAATAAAAGTTGTAAGGCATTATTTTTGAGGATATTTCATTAACAAACACAAACATTTACATACAAATGTCAAACTGGGTTACAAACATCTAAAGACGGAACTCATTTATAACCCAAGACTCCACTGTATACAATAACAAAAGTATGACATAAAATGGACATCATTTTACAGTAACAACAGTATGGCTTAAAATGGACATCAATTTACAGTAACAATAGTGTGACTTAAAATGTACATCATTTTACAGTAAAAATAGTATGACTTAAATATACATCTACAGCAACAATAGTATTACTTAAAATGTACATCTATAGCAGCAATAGCATTATTTAAAATATACATCTACAGCAACAATGGTATTACTTAAAATGTACATCTACAGCAAAATAGTGTAGCTAAAAATGTGTTTCTACAATAACAATAGTATTACTAAAAGTGTGTCCATATAGTTGTACTAAAATGTGTTTATACAGTAACAATAGTATTACTAAAAATATATTTATACAGTAACAATAGTATTACTAAAATGTGTTTATATAGTTGTACTAAAATGTGTTTATACAGTAACAATAGTATTACTAAAAATATATTTATACAGTAACAATAGTATTACTAAAATGTGTTTATACAGTAACAATCATATTACTAAAAATGCATTTATACAGTAACAATAGTATTACCAAAAATGTGCATCTGTAACATTTTTTTAAAAATATAACCAACTGAAGAATGAAAATTTTTTTGAGATCAGCAGACATAAAATTTATAACATAATCAACATAATGCATAGCCAAAAATATTTGGATATATTTAAAAACATCATTTTATTATTGTCTTTTCTTAAATTGCAGTTAATAAAAGACAAGATTTACTAAAATAAAGACTAAAAAAGGAATGAAAAAGTGAGAGAAGTCAAACATGTATTGCCTTATACACAAAGTTGTGTACACTTAACATGCACAGTTTTAAAGTATACATGCTAGACATTATGTATCTTTGGAATGATAAGTCAACTTACCAGGTATATTTTTGTTTTGTTTTGTTTTGTTTTGTTTTATAATAATATTGCATATAATATCTTGGATATTTCCAGGCCATCCTATAAAAATATTACAAATAATTTAAATGTATATTAATATCGTTTGCATGCAGTCAAATGTGACTAGAGAAAGCAGTTGAACTTTCTGCATTAAACAAACATTAATCACTTTTAAATTTAATCTAAAACAGGGGCCGGCAAAGTCCGGCCTTTAGGCCAGAAATGGCCTAGCTAGTATTCCAGTCTGGCCTAATGCCCCGCTAGTTATTTATTATTAGATGTGGCCTAATTGAATTGTCGCAGTTTTGTTCCTCTTCATTTCAACAATCCAAATACAGTTTATTTTTAAAAAAGTAAGAAAGCTGAAATTATTTTTATTGTACAAACATTGGCTTAGTTAGTTCAACTTTATTGTATGTAAAGTAGGTATGACTGGCCTAATCCACATAGATCTTTTTCTTTTTTACAATTTTTTTTCTAATTTTTGTCCATCTCTACCCCTTGAAGTGTCTTCTCTTTATTACACATTAAATTGCACAAAATAAGTGCAAAGACTTAAAGCCTAGTAATGGTGTACTTTTGACCATTTCTGGCCTAGTGTGCCTTCTTGACCTCCTAAAATGGCCTAGTAGTTCAAAAAGTTTGTCGATCTCTGATCTAAAATATGAAGAAATTCAACATATTCTAAACCATAATTCTCCCATTGTTCCTAACTTGCCATATCTTAATCAACCATAATTTTTCCATTGTTCCCAATTTGCCTTATCTTAAACCATATTTATCCCATTGTTACCAATTTACCATATCTTAAACCATAATTCTCCCATGTTTACCAATTTGCCATATCTTAAACCATAATTCTCCCATGTTTACCAATTTGCCATATCTTAAACCATAATTCTCCCATGTTTGCCAATTTGCCTTATCTTAAACCATAATTCTCCCATGTTTGCCAATTTGCTATATCTTAAACCATAATTCTCCCATGTTTACCAATTTGCTATATCTTAAACCATAATTCTCCCCTGTTTACCAATTTGCTATATCTTAAACCATATTCTTCCATTGTTACCAATTTGCCATATTTTTAATCAAACTTCAGACTAGAGACTATGACCTAATAAGAGCAACTAGAGGAAAAGACTAAAAAATAAGAAAACATTTCAACAATGTATTCCAAAATAAAAGCATAACTAAAACAGTTTTCTAAAACTGTAAATGCTCTGTGTTCATATTCTCTTCATACTACAAAAACGTACACCACCATATGGAAATACTTCTCATTAATATTTTAGAAAATCATACTCAATTACAATTATTTCTTGTTAAATGAAAGAACTAAAAACATTAATGAGAATTTAATGCTCAATAAATAATTTACACAAAATGCGTTAATACACAAAAACTTACAAATGTTAAAATGTAAACAGCATGTCTGCCAAGTGTTAAAAATAAACCAATGCAACATGAAAATTCAAAATGCTTTATAGGTAAATAATGTAAAATAACTCCAAGAGTAAACATTAGGGCTAAATAGCTTTCATCGTGGCAGTAGAAGCTGCAATTTATTCAGATCAGTGTGTTATGCATCAATATGCTTACAGCTACTAATTTCATTGCTCATGTGCTATTTTTTTAACTGTATTGTCCTGATGAAGGTTATTTGGGCTCTTATACTTGTTTTTTTATTGTGCATCTATACAGTTATTTCAATGTTCATATTGCATTGAATTATAAACATAAACATTTTTTAAATAAAAGCTAGCAAACATTTTAATAATAAAGTGAATTATAACATTTTATTAATACAAACATCAGTCTTGTCTTTATTCATAACAATTCTCTTAACATTTTTCTTTCTGACATCACATTTGTTACTATGTTATGACAAGTCAATTTCTTACTGCAGATATTTTTTGTTTGATTTTTATATTTTGTTATTATAAACATAAGACTTTTTATATTAAGTTATTTCCTTGATATTATTACAGATATTTTTATAATTATGGTTATACTACAGATTTATTATGGTTGTAATATTTTGTTGTTACAGATTTTTCAGTATTGATTTCATACATTTTACTGTTACATAAATTTTCCATTATACAACTATATGAGTATGCAATAAAGTTTTTCATCCCAAACTTCAAGACTATCATTATTGTTGTCAAATTATTATTATTACAGACTTCAGTTTTGTTATCATTATTGTTGTATATGTTTTGATGTACTTAGACTTTTTATCATTACATTCATACACATAATTATTATTATTAAAGTTGTTATCATTGTCATTGTGGTTGTAGCACGTGTATTGATATTACATTCTTTAGACTTTTCATCAACATAATCAAACATTACTGACTAGAGATATAATTATATCAATATTTATTGTAATAATCAGTTAGGTATAGGATATCACAGACTGAGAATGTAAATGGCAAAGAAAGACTAGAAATTCAAACACAAAACTGACTTTGAAATGAAGAATATAAAAATCCTAACTATTTTCAGCCATTTATCTGATTTCTCTCTGTAAAAAGAGATCAGTAGTGCATTGTTATTTGTGTATAAAGATTTTAGTTTTCTTCTGTGCACTTATTATTGATAACATTTCTTAATGCATCTTTCAAATATATAACTTCATATTTGTACCAATGAAATGTGTTCTACCTAAAACAAATATCCATAGCAGTTACAATAAACTTAATACTCTTGTAAGTACTTTCTCAATTTAAGCAAAAACAATTTAATTCTGTTTTAGGTGCAATATTAAAATGCTTTAGATAAATAGCCATTTATAAAAAGTAAATAAAAAATTTTTTCTACATTCACAGGTTGTACACTGCTACATGAAATAAATTTGCATTTATTATCAATTATAGTATCAGTAAATGTACTTGAAATTAGCTGAGAAAATATGAAGTAATATAATGCATTTCACATAAAGACTTTGACAAGTGACAGGGGAAATTAATTCGCAACAAGGTCAACTACTAGATACCAGTTAGTAACAAGATCAGCAACTCAGAACCAGTAGTAACAAGGTCACCTAAAAGGAATCAGCCAGTAACAAGGTCACAACTTGGAACAAGTTAGTAACAAGGTCACCTAAAAGGAACGAGCCAGTATCAAGGTCAACAAGGAAATAGATAGTAATAAGGTATCTACAAGGACCAGCCATTAATAAGGTTTCCTACAAGGAACCAGCCATTAATAATATCAACAACTAGGAATCAGCTAGGAACAAGGCCACCTAAAAGGAACCAATGAATAACAAGGTCAGCAAATACAAACCAGCTAGTAACAAGGTCACCTACAAGAAACCAAACCAGTAACAAGGCCAACAAATACAAACCAGCTAGGTCATGTACTAGAAATCAACCAGTAACAAGGCCAACAAATACAAACCAGCTGGGTCAGGTACTAGAAATCAACCAGTAATAAGGCCAACAAATACAAACCAGCTAGGTCAGGTACTAGAAATCAACCAGTAACAAGGCCAACAAATACAAACCAGCTAAGTCAGGTACTAGAAATCAACCAGTAATAAGTTATTCTTCTAGGAGTCAAACAGTAACAAGATCACCTACTTAAGTGGTAGCAAGGTCAGCAGACTGAATGAACTATTAGTTAACAAGATTCCAATCAAACTACTAGTAGTAAATAAATATCAAGGACACCAACTAAAAGTAAACAGCTATCAAGATCATCTACTATTAGTAAACCAGAATGAAGGTCATCTACAAGGAGTAAACTTGTATCAAGAGCAGCTACTAGAAGTCAAATTACAACAAAAATTCACTTGTTAATTCAAAAATGAAAAAGTACCAGTTAGAGTGAAATCAATAACAAATGCACTAATTAGGACTCAAACAGTAATAAGGTCACTTGTTAGGAGTCAATTAGCAATACAGTCACTATGAGTGAAGGAGTAACAATTAATTGCTAAAGTCTAACAGCAACAGTCATCATCAAGGAGTCAATCAGCAACATGATCATAGAGTCAAACAGTAATAAAATCATTGCTAAGAGTTAAACAATAACATAAACATCAAAAATGAATCAAACAGTATCGAGGTTACATACTTGGAGTCAACAAAAATCAACTAGTAGGAGCAGACCAATATTAAGGTAAAGCTAACCATTTAAATTTCTCAAAAAAGACAACTATTGGAAATCAAGAGGTAATCCTATGTCTGTACTTCAATTTTAGAGTGTATTTAATTGAAAATGTGTTTCAAATGTTCACCATCATAGCAAATGGTTTTCATTCATTGAAAATATATATTTATAAATTAAGAAGTTAAATAGCTTCTTCTAAATATTAGCACTACTCAAGAACAATATTTGTCATTATCTGAACCATACTTTAGATATTAGGCACAATGAACTCATTTTTTCTGGACACTATATTCATTTTTTTCTGACACTTTATTCATTTTTTTTTGGACAATGTATTCATTTTCTCTGTACACTTTATTCATTTTTTCTGCACACTGTTTTCATTTTCTCTGCAAGCTGTATTCATTTTCTCTATACACTGTATTCATTTTTTCTGCACACTGTTTTCATTTTCTCTGCACACTGTATTCATTTTTTCTGTACACTGTTTTCATTTTCTCTGCACACTGTATTCATTTTCTCTGCACACTATATTCATTTTTTCTGCACACTATTCATTTTCTCTGCACACTGTATTCATTTTTTCTGCACACTGTATTCATTTTCTCTGCACACTGTATTCATTTTCTCTGCACACTGTATTCATTTTTTCTGGACACTGTATTCATTTTCTCTGCACACTGTATTCATTTTCTCTGGACACTGTATTCATTCAATTCTGGATACTGTGGATGTGGCATATTTCAACTTAACAGGTCTTGTTTTGCATTTGCTATAACATGTTCAGTACAAAATTAGTTTTTGATGATAAAAGTATGTTAATCTATGTTTTAAATTAACATATCAAATTGTATTCAAATTAGTATTTTAGTTTAGCATAATGTGAAATATCTCTAACAATGCAATTACATCATGTTCATGTAGTATGTTTTGTATTAGCAGATCAAATTGTATTCAAATTAGTATTTTAGTTTAGCATAATGTGAAATATCTCTAACAATGCAATTACACATTTATGTAGAATGCTTTGAATTTACAAAGACATGCAGAATGGCATGTTCAAATTTAATAAAACATTGTTCTTTAATTGTATTCTTAATTAATTCTTTTAATAAATTCATTTTTCTCCTCATTTAATTTATCTATCTCTAATTTATTATTTTTTTAAAAAGCAAATTAAATAGATTTACTTCTATCCAACTCTCTCTCTCTCTCTCTCTCTCTCTCTCTGTCTCTCTCTCTCTAACATTAGTTTGCCTGCAAGCAAGAAAATAACAATGATTCTTTCAATAAGTGGGGAAAATATGTGTATTTAATAATTGGAAATCTATTCTGAGTTTTAAATCTGAATAAACAGATTTAGATATATTAAAATAAAAATACAAATAAGCAAGCTTTCATCTTTATTAATCAGTCAGTTGTATCAGTGAATTATGTTATGTCCACTTCTCTGTTGTGTTATGCACAAAATTGTCACTTTCAATTGCATATTTATATGTTTACTTATACTTCATAAAGATTTCGCATTTCACTATCAAGATCAATCATTCCCATTTCTGAACTATATTTGTACAAACTTTTCATTGACATATACATGATTGTATTGTTCATTTCACTATCTGAATTATATCTATTGCTCATTTCATTGCTTAAATTATATACATTGTTTATTTCACTGCTGAAATTATATCTATTCTTCATTTTATTGCCTAAATTTATCTATTTTTCATTTTATTGCCTAAATTATGTCTATAACTATTGTTTCATGGGGATACAACATTCCATTGTTCATTTCACTGCATAAATTATATTTACTGTTCATTTCAGAGCCCAAATTATATCTATCGTTTATTTCACTGCCTAAATTATATCTGTTATTCATTTCACAAGTCTAAACTATATCTACTACTCATTTCACTGCATAAATGTTATTTATTATTCATTTCATTGTCTAAATTATATCTATTATTCATTTCTTAGCCTAAATTATATCTTTTATTCATTGCATGCCTAAATTATATCTATTGTTCACTTCATAGCCTAAATTATATCTATATTACTGTTTTGTGGGGATACATGATTGCATTGTTCATTTAACTGCCTAAATTATATCTGTTGTACATTTCACTGTCTAAATTATATCTATACTACTACTGCTTTGGAATACATTGTATCTACTGTTTACATCAATGCCTAAATTATGTCTATTGTTCATTTCACTGTCTAAATTATATCTATATTACTGTTTCATGGGGATACATCATTCCACTGTCCAAATTTCATTGCATCTCTGCCAGTAGGAACTGACATTTCTCTGACATAATGTGAGCCATTCCAACCCCTACGTACTTGTTTGAGAAGTGCTGAGTGGGGCATATGTATTTTGGGTATGGACGGGGAGCAGATGAAATCATCGTCAATACGATACTGCATGTGAATAGGAAATGAATGGTAGCGGAAAGATGATGTGGCTGTGGCTGGCAGCAACATGGTGGCTGCAGGAATTGTGTTGCTAACAGAATGCCGCAGATGGTGCTGAGGTGGCTTGCTCCAGACAGATGAAGAATACTCTGAAGCAAACAAGAATAATGTTAATTTAGTTTCAGTCTAAAGTACAAGGCAAAAAAAGAATAAGATGTGTTAATACTTTTATCTTAAGTATAAGACATTTACACATAATATTTCTTTGTTTAAACATGCACATGTAAGCTTTTATTAAATTTTTAAAAGTCCATTTAAACTCTAATGAATAAAGATAATTACATAAGAAAGTCATGAATGCAATATATTATTTTCTACTATAACAGCTACCTGTATCACATATACTATGAATGATAATTTATGTGAAGAATATTTTTTACAAATGAAAGTGGATAAAAGAAAGTTTATAAAATAATTATTAAATCTTAGTCAAAAGTGACTGAGCTTAGTAAAGTGACTGCTTATACCTCTAACTTTCAGAATAATAACTTTCATCTCTAACTCTGTGATATTTGAGATTAAGTTCAGAACTGTTGTTGAAGTATATGGTGTGAATAAATATTAATTATGAAACAACTTCTTACAAAATGTTAAACGAAAACTGTAAAAGGAAAGGTCATATAGATGGAGTACATCACCGAAAAATTAAAAAAGATGAGATTTAGCAACATTGAACAAGCTGGTGCAACGCAGGATTTTGTAACAATAAAAATTAAATAGCATTAAAAACTGTCAATGGAATGTTTGAAAACCAATGTCCAGTATTGATATAAACTGTTCACATTTTATTAGTTGATGGAAAGGCATGATGGCAGATATATTGTATTGATGTAGTACAATAAAGATAAGACAGTAGATATGCCCTGTTATGTAACAAGTATGACACTAGACATGTTCTGTTATGTAACAAATATGACACTAGACATGCTCTGTTATGTAACAAGTATGACACTAGACATGCTCTGTTATGTAACATAATATAAAAAAGGTATGACAATAAAAGTTCTGTTAATGTAGCATAATTTTCAAAAGTAGATATCTTCTATTAATGATATCTTACAAAGGTATCTAACTCCTTTAGTGGCAGTGATACTTTGTTCCATAAATTATTTTAAGACATGACAGCTGATAACCTTGCCTTTGACAATTTATTAATTGGATTAAAAAAGAAGTTAACCTGAAGAATGTAAAGATATGCTAAATATTAATTATACCTAATCAAAACTAACAATTGACCATTACTGATTAAATAATCTAAGGACAGTATTACCTCCTATTGAACTGTGAACTCGCTTAAATTCATTTGGAGATAATGTAATTGGATCATAAGGTCCATTTTTCACTTCTGGAGCTGTAATAAAGTGAGATGCAAGAAATATCTGAGAACATAAATCTTAATATATAATCATTTAAAATAATGCTAACTTCTGCCATATATGTGTTTCTGAAGTTGTGGCATAAATCAAAATCTTATAAATGAAATAGATTATGGAACATATGCCTTTAGAAGTAAAATGTTCAAGTAAAACTGAAGATAAGCAAGTAATGCCCACTGAAACAAACGCAATGGATTTAAGCCACAATAAAATATATTTGTCTTAACTAAACAATAACTGTCCTTTGAAATACATAAATATTTAATAAATATATTGATGACAGAAAAAGTATTTAATTTCCAAGAATCACAACAACTTTAGGTTATAAAAATCAAAGTATAATAATAATTTAAAAATAAATACGTTTAATCAAAAACAAACTTTCCAGTTCCAGCAAGTGTGCAGAAACAATTAAGGAATATTATATCTGTAAACATGCCCATTATCCTACTATTTAAAGCAAACTGACTACTTATAATTTTAATGTGGTTATCTGATTGCAGTAACTGTTATAGTATTACTATTATTTAATACAATTTTGGTAGGCATAATTTTAACTATATTAGAACATATTTATATAAAAACTATTTAATCTTTAAAGCAATAAAATAACTAAAAGGAAATTCTATTCTTATGTAAAATAATTGAATATTTATTCCTTACGTGTTGTTGAAAACAATGGTTCTTCTACATATGAGGTTGGTGCCACTTTATGGTATCGGTCATACAAACTGCAAAACAAAAAAAAGCTTATATATTAATATTTTGTAAGTTTTTCAGAAATATTAAAGAATCAATTAGTGTCGAGTATCAAAAATATATTGCAGCATTATGAAATAAATAAAGCCTCAAAATGTTATAAACAGAACTGAAAGCAAGCATTTTAAGATACACCAAAAATTAAATGTTTCTTGAAAAAAAATAAATAAATAAAATTAAAATTAATTCTATACTGTGGCAAAAAATTACAATTTGAAATAGAATTTATGTTCTACATTTTCAGTATCAGTGCTTTGGGAAACATGTTGACCACTGAAATACCAGAGATGATAGTCTACAACAAATTATGTTGCGGTGTACATGCTAAGCTCTAAAAGAGTAATGAACTTCAAAGTCAGAAGTTGTGGCCTTACACATTCATGTACTATAAAGTGTTAAGAGCTAAATGGCCTAAAAATCCTTGCATCACTGTGAAGATATATTAAAACAAATTATGTAACTCTAATAACCTTTTTCATATATTTAATTTGTTTCTTCTTACACACAGGTTTTTCCCAGTCTTGCACAACCATTGAGAAACTCCCATTAGGGATTAAGCTTAGACTGACGAAATACCTTGTTTACTCCTTCAGAGAAAGTAGGCTAAACCACATGTGAAGGTCACATCGAAAATCGGATACTAACTATTCATGTACGGTCACTTGTTTTCCGGCAAATGACATAGCGCTAAGTTGTGAACTGACCCCTATGCCATTGATAAAATCATATGAATGGGTGGGCTGCGTGAGACGCCACACTGCATCACGCCCGACTTACATAGGTAAAATTAGAGCGTCCATCGCTACTACGACCAGACCTATCAGAAAACAACATAGTGCCGGTCCTGAGTTTCACCTCATAACTCAGATCTCAACTGCTAGCTGTTCCCTGGTGGAAGTCCAACTTTGCTAAAGTGTGGAGTCCAGGACAAGCGAGTGTACACCTGAGCTGAATCCATCCATATTACTGTCTGTCGAATGATGAGAGTTGCCAAAGGTCATGGAGGTCAGCGTGCGTCAGTGGACGACAACATATGTCATATACAAGCTATGTCAAACAAAGAAACAGTCGAGACAAATTTTCAATGGTGTGAATAATATTGAAATTCCGGGTCGCTCGTTTGAACATTCTGTTCGTGGAAACCAATTGTTAATTTTTTTGTTTCAAATTTAATTTTATTGTTAAATTTCTTAACTGTTATCTCTCTATATTATTACATAAGTATATATACGACCAAAAAGGAACTGCTACGGGGGCCAAGCCGTAAATAGAGGAATAAGGAACCATATTTATTAATCTATAAATAAAGGGGGTGATAACAGTGTAGCAGAGAAGTCAACTAATTTATCCGACTAGGTGTCGTGAACAATCTAGCTAAGATTGTGGCATTGGAAAGGGAGATAAATTAGGCAAGTCCAGCCGTCGCTAAGGTTAGGGGCTATCCTATAAAATAATATTGATAATCAGTACCTAAATTAGGACGGGGTCGTAAAATGAAAACTGGACATGTGACAGAATTCATGACCTAAAACAAGATTATGTATCAAAGTCAAAAGTTTCAAAATGTACAAAGATCAACAACCCATGTCAGAATTCATGGCTGAAAATAATCACAATTTATAACTTAAAAATTAATAATAAAGAACATCTGATTTCAGAAAATTAAAAGAAATAAAAAGACATACTATTGTGTTCACTGTGCATTGTAGAATACAACATAGTTACCATCTGACTGAAGGAATGAAACGTATCTTATCTGCTCTCACAAATACTCCATGTTGATCGCGACACTGAAAATATCGCCTTCCATAAAGCATTCCATTGTGTTCACCAACTGAAAATACAACAAATATTAAAATATAAAGTGCTTTTGAGTAATTTAATTATATTATTTTTAGTGTTAATTAAGTGGGAAAACTAAACAAAAAGCCATTTCACAGCTAATGAGCAGTGTCATTTCTTTGCTCATGTTGCAAAAAATCTTACTGTAAGCAAATCCATCAATTTGACTTTTTTTTATACAGTTACTAGTGAGTTAGCTAACTAAATAGATAGATCATACACCTGCCTGCATATACACACAATTATGTCACTACATTCATTCATCTTAAAAAAAAAAAAAAACTATTTGATTTACAACTAGAGAATATTGAAAATGATCTTATATAAGGGTGTA
This sequence comes from Sinotaia quadrata, assembly GCA_028829895.1. Classification (NCBI taxonomy): domain Eukaryota; kingdom Metazoa; phylum Mollusca; class Gastropoda; order Architaenioglossa; family Viviparidae; genus Sinotaia; species Sinotaia quadrata. Next base: position 118,443,552 of record CM054177.1, on the reverse strand, counting down.
GAATTTAAATGTGTGAAGATTTGCATATAAAATCAACATAAATTATTAAATAATTTAAACATAATAAATATTTTTAACACCATTATCCATTATAAAAATTTATACATTTTTTAACCTAGGACTGTAACTCATTCCTTTATATTTTTTCAGAGCTTGAGATATTTAAACTTAAATTAGCTATATTTTTTAGAAGACGGGTGTAGACTTGCCTTAATCTTCAAACCAATTATTCTTTTCTAGTAGAAGTATAAGCCCTACTGTTAAGTCGACCATCGGTCAATCTGTTTGGTTTGAATGGTTGTTTTACTTTAACATATCGAAACAGAATTTCTAATAATTATATACTTGAACGTATTTTCTGTAATTTGCTTTGCTGTTGTTCTTATTAAAGAAAGGTGACAAAATGCTCACCCGGTTTGTCCAGAGCAACTCCTACCCAGTCTCCTCGTCTTGTGGCCAGACAACCTTTATATTGTATAATTCCACGAAAAATTCCACGTCCCCAGTACACTTCTATCCTTTGACCAACATAAACATTGGAAAAAAGGACCATTTTTAATTCTGTCAGCTCCAACTGTTGCTAGTAGTTTTTATTTGTCAATCTCGTGCAGGTTCTTTAATCATGAATTGATTGCAGCTGATAGGTTGGAGCCATGTTGTTGATATTTTAGTAACCAAGTTGAAATCTCGCGTGAAATCTGGAGAATAAAAAATGGCGGCCTACAGTGAACAGTAAAACTGCACAGATCTCCTAGTAGGGATCGGTGGTTAAGCATTGGTTAAACTTTGAAATCAGTGCTAAATTGTTATAAAATAAATCAGTCACACTACAGTTGTGATTCTGCATTAATCAGTTTTTAATTTAGACTGATGGATTTCTTTTAAACGGATATTAAAATGTTGGAAATGATTGAAACGTTTGATTTGAATTTGGCGAAGTGGCAGAATTATCAGTGGTGAATATCTTACTAATTGCATCTTTGTCAAATATTGCTTAAATATTTCTCTTGTATTTTATTATGGATAGACGACATAGTCCGTGATCTAAAACAAAAACATGAAATAGAAAATAAAAATTTTAACAGTTAATATTTCAATGCCAACAATGAATTGTTCAAAGGACGGTCATTATAATATAGTCCTATATGAATAAGCATTGAATCATTTTTTTCCTGTTTTTAACTATAAAGTATAAGGTTATGAGTTGATGATCATAACATAATGAGCTGTCGATGTTTCACTATGTTTTAGATTACTTAAAAATATCATAAAATTCATATACAAGTACAACCGAGCTGTAAGTGTGACTAATAGTACTAATACCAGTATTTCACTTTGTAATTGTATAGGATACCACTTAGTGACTTACCAGCAAAAAAAAATTTCTAAGTAGGACCAACATCTGTAGCTATTTTGTCTCAGATATTTCTAATTATAATTATCAGAAGTCTGTGACTTGTGAGGTTAGAAGTGATCACTTAATATAGGGAGCTAGATAATAATTAATACTTTAATAGATTACACTGATTTGATACCAAATAGTGAAATACATTAAGTGAAGTTGAACCAACCTTTTTACTTTAATAAGTTTAGACTTTAGTGTTAAGAATTATTTGTAAGATATATTTCTGGAATTCCTTTTTTTATTTTTCAAGTTAGGCATAAAACAGTGCCTGTCCCAAATTAAACTTCTATTACTATTACTATTAGGTATAAAAAGTTTAGGAAGTACTAAATACTCAACAAAATGACAATTTTGTTTATTTCCTGTATTTGTTTAATTCAGTCTGAATTAGATTTATAAATATAATACTTTAATAGGCCACTTACATGTACAGTATACTTCTTTAAGCATTGTATGTCACAGATGTAAGTGATTTAGTAAATGTTGATGCTTGTGTCCCCTTTTGCATGAGTTATAAAACAAAAGTCTTGTGTAAATCTGAATAGTTTTAATATATTTTGAATATTTGTCTTATTATATTTGATCCTTGCTGTTTCTTGAGTTAAAATTAAAATGTCCAGGTTATTTATGGAATTTGATATCATTATCACCAATGTTGACCCCTAGACTGTTAGAGGTCATCAGTGTAAGAGACTAAGATGAGTCTGAAATGTTTACTAAAGTCTATTGGAATGTTTCTGTAAGACTAAGAACCAAAACTTATTTCCTATCTCATTAACTTCTGCTGTAAGTTATTTGTATACTCTTGGTGATATTTTAAAAAATTGAATCTTAATATTTGTCATATGAATTAACTTATCTGAAGCATTTTGACTATTTTAGTATTTACTAAGGTGCAAGAGTATATATACTGTTATTTTATTAATAGTTTTAAGCAATTTATTACATGCAGTTCGTTAAATAATCTCATACAATTTATAATATTACAGGAAATATACCAATTAGTATTATTGAATTTTTAGTTTTATAAAGTTTATTAAGTGCAAGATACTCATTTTGAGTCATTACTATTATATTAATATTTTTATACAATTTAATTGAAACTAAATTACTGTTTGTATATTAATAGTTGTAACTTTTATACAATTTTAAGTGCAAAAACTGCAATAGATTAACTGTTGTTACTGTATCAATAGTTTTATACGTTACAACTACTACTATTGTACTAACTAGTACTACTGAATTAGTCATTAAGCATAAGTTTTTACAATACTCTTTTACTGACAAATAGTTTTCTGGTAAATAACTACAGATACAATTAATAACTTTAATTTAATTAAATATGCTATTTGATTATGCAGAGTATTCACACACAGTCATGTTTGTAAAATGTAGTGTTATCACTGCTGTAATTATGAATTATTGAAACTGTCATTTTTTATTAGATGTAATTGTGCAGTCTGTTAAATTTTTAGTTGAAATCTAGAAAGACATACTTAATCACCTGGCTTATTTCTAGTATTAGCAACTATAAAATATTGTGAAATGTTTTAGAATCTTTAGGCTGACAAACATTTTCCATTTTTAAAGAAACTATAGCAGTGAGTTACATCCATTAATATTTTAATTTTTATAGCAAGTCAATAAATATTGGAAAGCTATTTCAGTTGTCTGTTATACTTCATAGAATGATATTATTTATTAATAACTTGCAAATTCAAAGATTAGAAAGTGATATGTCTTTTATATCATTATCAAGTAGGCTTAATTATTAAAGTTTTGGAACTGGTATCAATAAATAACAAATGATTATTTGCAGTTATGTTTTTTTAGAGTAGAGAATTTATATACATATGATACATTTTGATTTTATTTTATTTTTATATAATCTTTACAAAGCGCTATTCTTTTAATTAATAAGATTCAGCAAAGACAAATAATACAATATATAACTTTAAAGTTTAATGCTGTCTATTCAGATAATATATAGTGATAATAGATAATAATATAGTGATCATAGTTAATACAAAGTATCAATTATCATGGTTGTCTTTTCAGCTAATACAATGTATAATGGCTGTCTTTGCAGCTATACAATGTATCATGGCTGTCTTTGCAGCTATACAATGTATCATGGCTGTCTTTGCAGCTAATACAATTTATCATAGCTGTCTTTTCAGCTAATACAATATATCATGGCTGAGACAAAGGAAGGCAAAGAGCAGAAGGTGGGAGGCAGCCTCTCACTGGAAGGTGTCCGTGTCATTGCTGAGTCTGCTGGAGTTAATTCTCTTCCAGATGATGCAGCATCGTTTCTTGCTGAAGACTGTAGTTATCGCTTAAAGACTATCATTCAGGTTGGCCTTATCTTTTTATAGATGTCCATTTTTGTTTTTGTCTTTTTCTTCTTGTGCTGCTTTTGTCTGTATGCAATGCATAATACAGTCTCATTTTTTTGTTGAAGTCTGTAGCCATCACATAAATATCTATCATTCATGTTGGCCACATCTTTTATTGATGTCTACACTTGTTTTCTATGATTATGCATATTTCTGCATGTGCTGTTTTTGTCTGTACTAGAATACAGTTTGAAAATTTCAAAATTCTTTTGATGTCGGCAAGCAAGCTACAACAGATTTCTTCAGAATAAGGTTGATACCAAGTCTCAGCTGGAAGTCATTAAATACCTTCACTTGGAGTTGAAATGCAGTTGTTTGAAATTCAGATAAAAAATTAAAATGCTGAAATTTGCTACAACCTGATTAAATGTGGCTATTTGTTATTATTAATATTATTTTATAGTCAATTTGAGACAGCAAGGTGACTGTTGAGGTTGTTTTGTTTTAATTTGTGTCATATAGTCATTTACTGATTTAGTGGCTACTTAAGTTAAATTTGCATTGCAATTATATAATGGTATTTTGCGGAGGAGATATGTTCATGTTCTTACTAGATGTATAGTTATCACTACAGAATTTATTGTTTGTTTTGTCGTTATTAAATTATAAATATCAAAGAGATTTATATTTTAAATAAAATGTATGCTTATTCTTTGTAAAAGAGTACTTTATTTTTAAAAAAACAACCTTAAATAACACTCAAGAGTTTATCATCTTGATCTTATTTCTGAATTCTTTTGAAATAGTTCCTGTATTGTATTATTAGCAGTCATTAAAATTAATACATTTTTGAAAATTTCTATTTTGTTCTGTTATAAGATTGCTGTCCTTTACATACCAGCATGATTTTTGCTAATTTTAAAAAAAGAAACCAGAAAAATATACAAAATGTTGTTTTGGCTAATTAGTCTTTTATCAGAACAATACATTTGCAAACAACTGTAACATATTAAGTACCATCCTTCGGTGTCATTTATTATTGTTAAATATTTAGTCCTGATGTTGACTATTCATGTTAACTACATAGCCAAAACTTTTATTTTTGTAACTGTAACAATTTTTCATTCACAGTAAGTTTGTTTTCTTTTTGCAGCTTTTACCTTTGGAGTTTTAATCACTATCTGGTATTCATTAAATAAAGTACTCTTCTGCTTCATTTTTGTTTCATTGGTATCATGACATCATTAAACATTCCTACATCAAAAATGATTGATTTATAACATTATTTTCAACATTAGAAGTTAGAATGATAGGCACTTTTACTTTTAGGAAAGCTTGAGACCCTTGGTGGTGGTGGAGTATAATTTTTAATGTCAAAGCAGAAAACTCAGTTTTATACAGGGTAGGGTGTAAAAGAAGGATGTAAAAGTGGGAGGGTTTGGAAGGGTATAAATGAGGGAGGGTATGAAAGGGGAAGGAAGAGTGTCATGGTCAGAAGTTTGAGAATTGCAAATTAAAAAATATAATATACTTTCATTTGTAAATCATCTTTTCATGTATAACAACAGTGATTTCATGCAGTTTGTTTCCTTGTTTGTAGTAAAACACAGGGGGGGGGGTTTTTTAAAAAAAAAACAGATGCACACATTAATGGGTGATTTTTCTTGACAATATTCATATCAGTTTCATTGTTATTTTAGCCAACATATCTTCTTTAATTTTTAATTATTCACTTTAGCTATAACAGTTAGATATCATTAGTTCAGTTACTTGTTTTATTTTTTTTGTGCAAGTTGACAATTTTTTGTGTGCTTCTTGTAATTAAACCTTAGGGATACATTTAAGCATCCTCTTTAATCAGCAACTTCTTTTCTTTTTTTTTAAAGATAAACTTTTGCAATTTGATTTCTTTTCAGGAAGCTGAAAAGTTTATGCTCCATGGCAAGCGAAAGAAGCTTTCATGTGCAGATTTTGATGTGGCTCTTCGCTCCAAGAATGTCGAAGTGACTATCATGTTTTCATTATAATTTACATTATTGATAACTTAGTCTTAGCTAATATAATATTATTATATTAATTTCAAATCACAATGAGCTTATTTAGTTCTAGCTAAACCACATCATTCGAGGTTTTTTTTTAAGAAAAAGTCTTACAGTTGTATTTATTTTGTAAAATCTTACAAAATATCACTCTTTGGTTTAAATTGTTTATACAAAATGTTGCAGCCCAGCATAATAGCACCTTCCCAAAATATCTAAAATGATTTAATATTAATATTTAACAGATCAAACAAAATTTTAAAGAGGCTGCCGTTCATTACTTAATGTTATTTACATTGCACATATGTATTATTTTATTATTAATAACCCTCTCTTTCTTTGATTGACAGCCTACGTATGGGTTTATTTCTCGGGACATAATTCCATTCCGGTATGCAAGTGGTGGAGGCAGAGAGCTGCATTTTAATGAAGACAAGGAAATGGACCTACAGGAAGTTATCAACAGTTCTCTTCCCAAAGTGCCCTTGGATGTCACCATCAAATGTTAGTTTGTTATATATATCAACTGTATGCAGATCAGAAACAATATGTGATTATATAAATGTGCAATAAAAGTCTTTCACATTACAGAGATAGAACAGCTTCATGCACATCTTAGAAATATATGAATGTACAAACAAAAAAATTAAAATGTTCGCATTTTTGCACAGAATTCACTAACCTTTATCATGGGTTTTTGTTTGGTTCTTTGGTAAAACAACTTTCTCTTGATGCATTAGAAAATTGCTTATTTTGAATTTTATGCAGCACACTGGCTTAGCATTGAAGGAGTACAGCCAACAGTTCCAGAAAACCCTCCACCAGCCACCAAAGAACAGCAGAAGAAGGAGATTCTTGATACTGGAATGAAAAATGTCATTGACAAAGGAGCCAAGAATGTGCCTCTTAAACACCCAGTGTCTAGACTGAGGCATCGCCAACACAAAGCCGACATGGTCAAATTAAAAGATTTAACAACCCATGAGCTTTCAGTGGTAAGTTGGTTCTCTGTGTTTTTGATAAGAACGTATGTGTATTTAGTGGTGAGCATGTATGTGTGTATAGTGGTGAGCATATATGTGTATTTAATAGTCACATCAGAATCACCATAATATACACATCTAGACTTGCCTAAAATAAACCTATATATTCACCATAAATATTATGTCAGACTCACTACAAAATATATATGCATGCTCACCCACAAAGTATACATCCAGACTCAGCACAAACTATGTGTATTTATATGTATATTTGTTAGTGTCAAGGTGGATAATATTTCTGTCATACAAGTCATTGTTAGAGCACTCAAAATTTACCAATAGAAATCTTTATCCAATAGATTAAATAAGTCACAACTTTTTCTACCATACTCCCAAATGAGAGATATCTACAGTCTAAATACTGTTTATGTGGCCTCAGCGACTTAGAGATGCAGGTAAATTTTCTTGCCTGGCTCTGCTAGAACCTCTGGGATTTAAACCACTTCATCCTTTTTAGCACATGTAGGAATATGGCATTGAGAAATAGTGATAGATAAGAAGACCCTGTTTACCTTTTCTAGATTATAAGACATCTTCTTCTGTTTCGGATCATTTCTAGGACCTGTGTATGCTGCTCAGTGTGGCTCTGTATCATTTCATGATGATGTAGAATGTTCCCTTATGTTCTTGCTTGTATATACAATGTCTGTATATTGATTTGTCAATTTTCCACCTACTATTCATGATTCTCCTTACATATTCAGATGGTTACATAGTCAAAAGTGTATTTCACTTTAGAAAAAGGGTGGGTTTTTTGAAGATGTTGTAGGCCTTCCCTGCTATTTTCATGTTTATCTTGCAAATTTTGCTAGGGTAGCTTAAAGGGTGGGAAAGCCAGTGAGTATTTTTAATCTGTTATCTATACTAAGGATTTAAATGAAGCCATTCAAGTTTTTTATTAAGTGCATACCTTTCCACTGTATGCACATCTGGTAAGTATTGGAAAAAAAATGCTAGTTTTTATTGTTTGCCTTAATCATTCAGTGTATGTTGTATGGTGGGTCTCTTCATTTATTTATGTGTCAACTTCCAACATTAGTATTTTTTCTTACCTGTATCTTGGAGTGACTAAATATTATTTTTAATTTGAGGGAAAGTGTTTTGTAATGAGCATTAACAGTTTAATGTGAATTTTGGGGTGAGTGTTTTGTAATGAGCTTGAATAATTTAATGTGAAGTTTGTGGTGAGTGTATTATAATGAGCATTAATAATTTAATGCAAATTTTATAAGTGTCTCATTTTGTTTGTAATAGGCACCAGTATACATTTTGTGTGGTCTCCATGTTTCATGTTGAGCATATGTGTGAATTTTGTGATAAATATTTTATGACTATATGATTCTTTGTCTTTTTTTAAAAATCTTTTTCATTTTCTTCTCATTTGTAAAGATTGTTTTTAAATCCTTGCCTTCTCAAATGAAAACATATTTAAAACCTTGCCTTCCCAAAGCCCACCTAAATGAGAATGTTTTTAAATCCTTCAGAAATTGTATGATTATTCAAAGGCAGTTCAGAAGCAGATAATTTGGACATGCTCTGTTTAGCATCAATTATTAAAATCTTCCATTTTATTTGGGCTTTGAACATTTCATCTTTAATATTCACTTTTTTTAATGTACCTCTCTGTAGAAAATGGAGTAATTAATGTTAAAAGTATGTAAGTAAGGAATAAATTTAAAATGAAATTTGAATAATCAGTATACTCAGTAAGCAGTGCCTATTCATTTATTACAAATGCTGGAATCTGATCCATTTTTTTTGCTAGTACACTTTCTGTCATTAATAAGGTCGTCATTTAGTTGGCACTAAACTGATCTCTATCATTACATATGGTCATCATTTACTTGGCACTAGACTGATCTTTAATTGTACACTTTCTGTCATTACATATGGTTCTCATTTAGTTGACACTAGACTGATCTTTGATTGTACACTTTCTGTCATTAAATAAGGTCATCACTTAGTTGGTACTAGACTGATCTTTGATTGTGCACTTTCTGTCATTAAAAACAGTCATCATTTAATTGGCACCTAACTGATCTTTGATTGTACACTTTCTGTCATTAAATATGGTCATCATTTAGTTGGCACTAAACTGATCTTTGATTGTACACTTTCTGTCATTAAATATGGTCATCATTTAGTTGGCACTAAACTGATCTTTGATTGTACACTGTCTGTCATTAAATAAGGTCATCACTTAGTTGGTACTAGACTGATCTTTGATTGTGCACTTTCTGTCATTAAAAACAGTCATCATTTAATTGGCACCTAACTGATCTTTGATTGTACACTTTCTGTCATTAAATATGGTCATCATTTAGTTGGCACTAAACTGATCTTTGATTGTACACTTTCTGTCATTAAATATGGTCATTATGTAGTTTGTTGTCCATTATTTGTTGGGTATCTACTCAGAATACCATAACTTTATTGTTTTCTCTGAACTTTAAATGCTTTTAATTTCATAGGAGCAACAGTTGTACTACAAAGAGATCACAGAGTCTTGTGTTGGCCCTGATGAATCCAGACGTTCGGTAAGAACTAGGACATCAAACTGATTTTTTTGTTAATTAGTTAAAAATAGATGGGTTTTGTACAGTATATAACTTTACAACACTTGTCATATATAAAAATATCTACCTCTCTTTAAATCCTTTCTTTTAATTTTTATTAAGTTAAAATTTAGATTTATTATAGAGATAATTTTTGTATATATCTGTTTAATATATATATGAATTATTTAATTGTGCATTGTTTAATAAAATGTATTTACTTTTTTATTCTTTTCTTTAATTGTAAATAATTATGCCTTATTTAATAAAATTTAACTCTTTTGTGTGTGTTATTTGGTTGATATATTTTTTTTAAGGGAAGGGGTCTTTATAAATAATTATGCATTATTTAATTAAATTTCACTTACCTTTTTTAATTGTTCAGGAGGCTTTGCAGAGTCTTGCTACTGATCCAGGTCTCCATCAGATGCTGCCTCGCTTCATCACTTTTGTTTCTGAAGGGGTATGGCTTTTTTTATATTTTACACTTGTTGTTTAGAATTTATATGTACATATTATAAATTTTTCCAAGACATTCCCAAGTAACATTTTAGTTTATTTTGTGTATTTGTAGATGTTTAATATTCTATTGCAGACTATGCGAACCCCCACACACACACACATCTCATCCCACAACTTTGTTTTGAGAGGAAATCTTCAAATCTTCCTGCAGATTTTTAATTTAGTTAATTTATTTTTGCAGGTGAAAATCAGTTTTAGAAAAACCTGTTTTATTTATTTACCTTACTTATTTCTGCAGATCTTTGATATTGATCAAAATCAATATTCAGAACAACCTGTTATTGTTTATCTCATTTATTTGTGCAGGTGAAGATCAATGTTGTTCAGAACAACTTGGCATTGCTTATTTATCTAATGCGCATGGTGAAATCCCTGCTTGACAACCAGACTTTGTATCTGGAAAAATACGTGAGTGTTGTTTTTTCACAATTAAAATAGCATTTTTGTTTGTGCATTGAGAAATAACTGCCAGTATTTAAACTGTTTAGAGTTTGCTTCTTGCAAAGTTAACAATTCTAATTCTCCAGATGAGTTTTTTAAATGGACTTTTATGAAGTTTAAAAAATGAATAATGAAATAATTTTGTTGTTTACAGTTACCACTTGTGCAAACGATTTTGAAACTGTCACAATCAAAGCACACAGTAATCACTAGTATCAGTTTTCAAAAGTTTCTCGATAATAAAAAAGTACTATTTTTACTTTAGTTTACAATAGTAGTTCATGATACATTTTTCAGTTATTTTATTGTTTATCATTTCATTTGGCGTCTTTGGCGGATGATTATTGTTTTAATGTGTATTTTATTTAGCTTCATGAGCTTATCCCAGCTGTTGGAACCTGCATTATCAGTCGGCAACTCTGCCTACGGCCAGACATGGACAACCACTGGGCATTGCGAGATTTTGCTGCACGGCTTATGGCAACCATTTGCAAGTAATGCTTTCAGATTAAGTTTTGCATGAATGCTTATCAGATGAACCTGTGGTTCTTAACTTAAAAAACTCATCTTGAGAATTAGGATTGTTAACTTCGCAAGAAGCAAATTGTAAACAGTTTATATACTGGCAGTTAAATACTTTCATTTATTTTTTTTTTTTTTACTCTTCTTGTTGACAGAAACTTTAGTACTAACAATAACAACATCCAGGCACGTGTGACTAAAACCTTTGTGTCAGCATTACAGAATGAAAAGGTTGCCCTGGCAACACAATATGGTGCTTTAGCAGGATTAGGGGAACTTGGACCAGAGGTAAGCAATGTAATCTTGTCTTGAATTAAGTTGAAAGGTTTGACTGTAAAGTTCAGGATTATTTTTTTTTTAGTAACAGGCTTACATTAAAAATAATGCACAGGAAACTGTAGATAATGATCAGTTTTATAATTGTGTTTTTTAATTTAAGTGAAAGTCTCTATATTTATTGTAACATTTTCTTATTAAAGTTCAGTTTATATTAACATATTTTGTAGTTCCCATTAATTACACCAACAAATTATTTTGTTTAGAAGACAGGCAGCACTATTCTGCTTATGTACTTATTTTATAATTAATTGATTGATTGATTTTATAATAAATATGTTTGTTAATGTAGGTTATCAAAACTTGTATCCTTCCATATATTCGTACCCTGGGTGAACGTATGCGACTGGCTATTGAGGGTCCCATAATCAATAGTGTGGATAAAACTGCTTCTGAGCATATCAAGAAACAGCTCACTGTAAGTGTTTGACATTTTTCAGTTTTTTTTGGGTTTTTTATTTTGAAATACTCATGAAGACAACATCTGAAAAAATTCAAATCAACAACCAGATAATGTTTAGACTGGTTAGAAAACAAATAGCACATTTTAAAACATTCTTTAGCTGTTAAATGGAATTCAATAGTACATTTTAAAACATTCTTTAAATATTATGGAATTCAGTACCACATTTTAAAACATTCTTTAGCTGTTATATGGAATTCAATAGTACATTTTAAAACATTCTTTAGCTGTTAAATGGAATTCAATAGTACATTTTAAAACATTCTTTAGCTGTTATCTGGAATTCAGTACATTTTAAAACACTCTTTAGCAGTTATATGGAATTCAGTACCACATTTTAAAACATTCTTTTAGCAGTTATATGGAATTCAGTACCACATTTTAAAACATTCTTTAGCAGTTGTATGGAATTCAGTACCACATTTTAAACATTCTTTAGCAGTTATATGGAATTTAGTACCACATTTTAAAACATTCATTAGTTGTTATGTAGGAGAATTATTTTTCATATTTGTTAAAACTTTTTAACTTTTGCTGTTGTTTAGGGAATTTTTTAAAATCTTTTTTCAATTTTAAAACATATCTTCGGGGAGGTTTAAGGGACATTATTTTGTTTGTTGCTGTTTTCTTTTTTTCCCTTGGCTTATTTTAAGGCTTGCTTGTCCATTTTGTTTTTTCCCCCACAGAAATATCTCTCCACTGCACTCAAGTCTTCAGGTGTCAATGAGACAGCAGAGGATTACACTAATGCATACGGATATCTGGGGCCACTGCTATTCACCTCCATTCAGAAGGAACGACAGATCAGCATCATCCCGCCTTTGACTCCATCCAGACCAACGTTGCAGATTCAGCAAACTGTCAGTATTATTATTTAATTTTTCTTAGAAAGCATTTGTTTACTAATGCCATGCTGAAAAAATCATCTCCATTGTAGTGAACACATTATTTTAATTTCTTTGTTTACTAATGCCATGCTGAAAAAATCATCTCCATTGTAGTGAACACATTATTTTAATTTCTTTGTTTACTAATGCCATGCTGAAAAAATCATCTCCATTGTAGTGAACACATTATTTAAATTTCTTTGCTATTTCATATTAAGCTTTCCTGGAGCTTGTGCTTATACTTTTGTTCTCCAAGATGTTTAAATGTCGTGTATCTGATGACTTCTTTCTAAGTCTTATTTAGTTGGGGTTTGGGGTTGGCTACAAGAAATGAAGTTGAGCCTTGTTAGAGTGCTAACAGGAAATCATACAAATGCATTTACATAAACATTTCGCATGCAAATATTCATATTTTCTTTTCTGACTTTTGTTTGGCGTATTTGCAAGATGACCTATTTGTGAAGTTAATGATTACTGTTTTAAACAATTAACAGTAACACACTTAAGAATGTAATGAACTTGAATAGCAATTATAGCAACTCTTTTCATGTTTAGAAACCATCCGTTTAACATTAAGAAGAAACTGTTTCATATCTCTCACTGCAAGTAATATTTGTTTAAAACTCTCTCTCCTCTCTCTCTTACACACACACACACACACACACACACAGAGTACAGCACAAAAAAATAATAAAAATACTAAACTATTTATTGTCTGATTTCTATAATAGTCAATAATAAAAATAATTTTTATATCAATCTCATCACACTTATTTTAGCAAATTTATCTAGAACTTTTTCGTTATATATTCTGATTATGACAAAACTAAACCACTTGTGTTTGTTGCACTAGTTTGAGTTTATAAGATGCTAGTACATTGTGGCATGCATATTAGTGCACATGGATATTACTTTACATTTTGTTTTGAATTTTAATTATGTAGGGAAGAGCACCACAGCAATTTGTCATCCAGCAGCCATTGGGTGCATCATCCTCCATCAACCCAAGCTCCACCTCTTTCTTTACATCTGGGCCCCAGACACCCCGCACCCCAAATACTCCCACAGGCACTGGGCAGCAAAAATTTGTCATTGTCACCTCACAACCACGTACAATGGCAGGAACTGGAGCAAGCCTCAGTACTAACACTGCTACTAGTGTGAACTCAACAGGTCCAACAATTGTGAAGTTAGTCACCACAGCGCAGGGCAGCAATGTCGGTGGCTCTTCTAGTATACAGGTATTTCAAACCAATTTTATACATTCAATGATTGAGCGATCAACAAGCTAGGTCAGAGAAACTTCATTTCAGATAAGTAATTTCATTTTAACCCCAAACCACTACCACCAAAGTGGTCCCCTAAATCCCATTCTCCATTGTATAATGGATCTGTAACTTTTTTTAAAAGGGGATGATGTAGAACATATTTAAACTAAATCATTATCACTATTAATTCTGCACACACAAAAAAATGTGTGCATTCTGTATATCCCATTCAAATAAATTTTTGCTGCCACCATCTCTATAAAAAAAAAGTTAAATGGAGGTGGTGGGATAGCCACATATTTAGATTAGGGTAACTCCCATTAAATCTAATACATAATGTATACAGATGCAAAGGTAATTGCTACAGACCAGATGATGTAACATCAGACTTTTTTAAGACATTAGATGAACCAAACACCATTATCTCTGGAGACTTTAATACCTGCGACCCAATTTGGGAATGAAATGATCTGTAGTAAAATCCTGAGGGTGAAAAAAATAAAAGAACAATTATTGAATGAAATAAATCTGACAGTACTTAATAATGAGCCATCAACACATTCCTAGAATATTTTTAGGATAGCTTGGAAAACCAAAAAAGTTTATGTCAACAAGAAACTTACACTCAACAATGAAAGAAATACACTATTTTCATGAAATTTACTACCATTTAATTCATGTTTAAATATCTACTCATAAGAAAGCAACCAAAATTGGCCTGCTTCAAATTAGATATATTCTAAAACAGAAATGAAAGACAAATTTAAAATGTTCTTGTTAACTCCAGAGATATTTTAGCCAACCCCCCCCCCCCCATCCCCATCCCAGAATCAGGATGTGAACATTTTCAAAATTGTACATCATAACTCTGGAACCATTGTTCCAATTGTAACTAAATTTGGAAATGCTCTAGGCATACACATCCTCTAGGATACACATATAAGCTTGAATTATTTGATAAGTATTCTTTCATTACTTTCGAAGATAATTAGTTTCATTAGCGCAAAAATCAATCATTTTCCATGACCACCATTTTTACTGACCTCACTCGCGTACTATTGTACATTGTATTGTCACTCTCTTCAATGTTTTCTTAAAAATAAAAAAAAAAATCAATAGGCAATCTTCCAACTGTAAAAGTCAAAATTGTAGCATTAAAATTGTTTGCACTGGATGAGGTTAATCAAGGTCATCCATTTCCACATTTTGCACAAAAAATGCAAAAATATACAAAGTCAAACATTTTTAAATCATAGCAATATTATACATGACCCATTGAACAAATAAATAATTAGGTGCACTGAGCACGATTTTGAAGTTAGTTTTTAAAAATATTCATTATTTTTCAAGTTCCACTTATTTGTACATAGTGTACTTTTGTGTGAACTTAGTTCATTGTAAATTTGCGTGTATTTTTAAACACACATCAAGTGTGATTTTAATTTTTTTTAGTTTTAAAATTTTTAATTTGGGTGCTATCAGCCTGAAGAAAGTTCATGTTCAGATTTAGTAGGTAATTATTTGTTTTTTAAATTACTTTTCAATGTCTTTTTAAATTTGTATATTAATTGTATCATCAGAATCTTGGTTATATTTTTTTCCTCATATTTAGTGTGTTGCTAATCAGAGTATAGGTCTTGAATTTTAAAATTTTGATCTTGAAAAGGTCTAGAAAAAGTCTAGAAAATCATTTTAAACTAGTGGCAGGAACCCTGATTAAGTACCACAGCATAGGCTGTGAAGCTTTTAGATGGGTGATTCAAATATTTTAGGTCTTTTAGAGGTTTTGGTAGGTAACCATTTTTATCATCACCCCAAAATGGTGCTGTTAGTTTTTATCTTACTTGAGCCTTCAACTGGATATTAGTGCAAATTATGAACCAGTTTTTTGTTTGTTAATTTTCTTTCCTTTTTGATGTATATAATATGAATCTATGTGCAAAGATGCAGATGGATTTTTGTTGAAAGATGATGTAAAATATATATCTTTCATCCTAAACCCCATGCACTCAGGTTGTCTGTTCTTTTTTTTTACATTCCATCTGTACTCACCATTGATGCCCCTACCCACCCACCCCACTACAGTCCAAAGACTTCCATGGTCCTTTTAAGAGCCAGATAAACTAGTGCTTGGGAGGACCACCTAAATACCAACAGGAAAATCATTGAAATAAATAAATAAACAGATCCAATAAAAGAACCAAAAGCCTGAAATGACTTATCACCAAATACACTGGCTAAATCAGGATATATAGCATATTTAACATTTCAGCAGACAGTTAAAATATATCATGGAGCAAAAGATTCTAATATGTGAAAGTGTAGCAGTCATATGTATGAAAAGTTCAACAGTTGCAGATATGGAAAGTATAACAGTTACAGGTATGGACATCATATAGACAAAGGGAGGCACTATCAAAGGAAGCAGCATGAACAGCAACACTGACTTTTTGCAATTTAGACTTTGACCCATCGGGGGATTGACCACAAGGGCTTAACCTCTAGCCTGAACCCATGTGCAGTTCAAGATTTTATGTACCTCTCACCACACATGACCATCCCTGCTGCCTTAACCCTTGCTTCTGCTAGAAGCGCTCCTCATAAGATAGTGCTTATTCCACATATTTTTAATTCTCAGAGAATTTTTTTGAGGAGTTTTATGCCGATATACATTTTTGTTTACAGCCTTAAAAAACTAATGAACATAAATAATTGAACTGGGTAATGGAAACTTGCAGAATTATATCCCCTTTGAATGGGACACTTAAGATGCTACAGAATTTTTATTTTTTTTTAATTTGGAAATGCCATATCTGACTATTTAAAACTGTGATCACTTAGTTTTGAATGCAGTTGTAAAAAATTAATAAATTAATTGTACCCATGATACCCATGCAATATTTGTTGCTGTGCACATCAAAAGAAAATGTTTTTAACACATCTCTCTTCAACAGGCTGGCACTGGCCAGAAGATTGTAGTAATCCAGGGACCAAGCATCAAACAAGATCCTGGGGGTGTCCTTCAGTCCAATCCATCTGCCACTTCTCTTCTCACTCCTCAGTCAGGAGCATCCATGATTGTGTCCAATGCACAGGATTTAGCAATGAAAAGTTTATTTATGTCCGTAAAGAAAGAAGAAAAACAGTGAATGAGGGCATAGCTCAGAAGAAAAACATTGAATGAAGAGATAACTCAGCACCAAGACAATGATTAAGGGGATTAGCTCACTGTAAGACAGTGAATGGTAGGATAGCTCTGAGGCAAGAAGTGAATGAGGGATGGCTCAGGGGAAAGATACTGAATGAGGAGAGAGACAAAAGTGAAGGAGGGGATGGTTCAGAGTGAATGAGAGGATAGCCCATAGGAAAGACAGAGAATGAGACAATAGCTCAGGTGCTTTTTGAGAAAGAAAAGTGTACTAAATAAAGTCTTCTGATATTGAGTGAGACAAAAATGAGAGAATGAGAGAAAAAAAATTGTGAATTAGAGGACAGTTTTGACTACTTTATATGAAAGGAACTTGGTGAATGAGAGGATCACTTAGACCATTTTTGTGAGAGAATAATTTTATGAATGCAGATAGCTTTGACCACTTTTTCCGAGAAGAAAATGGTTAATTAGGTCAAACACTTGAGAAGAAAATTGTGATTGATGGTATAGCTCAGACTTGTGAGAGGAATATGGTGAATGAGAAGATATTGCAGACATTTTGTGTGAGAAAAAAATCTGAGTGAAAATTAATAAATCAAATACTGTTTAGCTCACGTTTCCAGAAGAAATATATCTGAGAGAGCTCTGTATAAGAGGAAACAATTGTAAATACGATATTTTATGTCACACTAGCAAATATTCATGGTGTCTAATGTGATTTATTTCTTATTTTTGTAGGTGATAATAGTTTTGTAAGAAAAGTTATGCAATTTGACAGAATAAATGTACTTCTGGATGTTCAGGAGTTGAATAATAATTAATACCTCTTATTAATTTTAAATAGATGGCTGATTTTTTATTTTTTTCAAGGAGGAAGGGTTTTGAAATTGCCACATCTTACCTTATATATTAAGTTGGATGAGTTCTACACAGCAGAATTTCTGTTGTATAGAGGGTCAAAATGCATTTACTGAGTTAATGAGATTGTTATGTGTAATGAGTGTTCAAAGCTGTCAATGCAATTACTGAAGACCATTAGTGTTTTGTCTGACTTATAAGACTATATTTCTATGGAAATAATAGCAAATGAGATAATTTGTATAAGAAGCAAATAGTTAGTTATATTTTTTCCTTTAATTGATGTAAATTTGACAAGCTTACAACTGAAAGAAAAAAGTGTTAGAGAATTAAAAATTTAACTTGTTGGGAGTCTGTCGTACTGGCAGATTAATAAGTTAGGGCCAATAGGACTATTTCTGTAAAAGGTGAGTTGGTTTATAGATATAATCTTTGTTTATGTGAAATGGCTTTTTAGATACAAGTTAATAGTTTCTTGCAGTCTTTGTTAATGACTGAATTGTATTTCTTACACACCAAATACTGAAAATGAAATGTTGATGTGTCACATTTTGTTTTTATCAAGGGCAGCACATGCATTGGAGATTCTTTTGTTTCTTTGTAAATTTGTAAAGATTGTTAATGATATTAGGTGCTGCAGATATAAAATCTGAGCTGAAATAAATCTAAATGCTCTGGGTTTTAATGCTTTTATAAATTGTTTTAGATGTGTGAGATCTTATATTTTTTTCTATATATTGAAACATTAGTGCCATAAGAGTAAGGCCAAACAAAGTCCAAACATATTTTTTTTTATTATGTATTTTACAATCATCATATAATAAGCAAGTTGATAAAACAAGCAACAAAAATACATGCACAAGATCAGTTTTGAATATACAAAGAAATAATTTTATAGATGTTATTATTATGTGTTATGTAGAGATTTTCATTCCCTTGATATCACAAGCTTATGCTTTTCTGAAGACATCCGAAACCATGTTTTCAGTAAAGTACATAAAGGAAAATATATTTGTGTGACGAGTGGAAAATTAAAATGAATGCATTGGTAGGAACATAAATGAATTTGTTTATCGGAAGGCTTGGTTATAAGTCACATTACAAGTGAAAATTCGAACATCATGTCCATACATAAGTTGTTGTTCAAGATGGTGCCCATCACACCACTCAGCATTGCATATTCCAGGCAGGCACACAACAACAAAAAAATGCTGCCAGGTCAATCAGTGGAATAAAATTAAACTCAGTGCCTGTGGATGTACTGATGATGTCATAGTGCACTTGATTGTGTGGTGTGCAGTGGGTTTGCCAAAACATTTCAGGAGTTAAAACTATCATTCTATGTATCTATTATTCCCTTTCCGAATACCTGCTGACAGCTTTTATAAGTTTTGTTCCTTACCTGCACAGTTATTATTTTTTCATTATAAATCAAACTGCGAGCGAAATTTCGACCTTCATTTAGCAAATTACCCTGGCTGTTGTTTTTTTCAATGAGTACTGTGATGTTGTCTCTAGTTCGTGAATGCAACAAAGCTGGCCATGTGAAAACTCCTGTGCTCAAACATTTGTTCTTGGGTGCTATAGCCAGCTGACTCCAAAAAACTCCCAAGTGCTCAAAGGTTTGCCCTTGGTGCTTTAGCATTTCGTACAGACGGATACACAGAATTTGAATTGGAAAACTTTATATATAGAGAGAGATTAATGAAGTGCATTTATCATTCATTCATAACAGAATATTTAGATTTGATTGAAATGATAATTTTTGTTTTAAATTTTTACCAAAAAATGGTTGGAAGCAATAATAACCCTTTAAAGATCTCCCATAAATAACAACAGATTTACTCAAACTTTTATTTCATTTCATGTTTAAAGGCAATCACAGCATTATTTACAGTTGTGTCTACTTTTAATCATTTGCCATATTCACAATATTTATAGTTCATTTTTAATTCATGACATAAAGATTTACATCAACATAGTTTAAATAAGTATATGACTTACCAAAGAAAATATTTGTTATTATTTAATAATAATAATCTGATAATACCACTACATAAAATTAAAAGTTTTAAATCCATTTAACATAAAAAATGTTAGCCTGTATCACTGAGTATACTGATTTTAAAAGAACATTAATTTGAAATGTCTTATTTAGAATATCAGAAACTATTTCTGAACATGCAAGAATCAAGTTTCATGCTTTGCTCACTTGAGCAACTGGAAATTTTTCACCGGCCATTGTCAGCATCCTCTTGAAAACATCCTGACTCTGAGCTCCAGAAAACATTCTCTGACCGTTAAAATAAAACAGGGGCACACCTATTCAATTAAAAAGTACACTGAAAAATACTCACAAAAAGTTAACAAAATCAAAACTTAAATTTTCAAGTAGCTATTAATTATTATTATACATATTTTAAAAAATCTTTAGAATATTAAACAAACTATAAAAAAAACTTTAGATTCTGTTACAGTACGGACTCTTTCATTGGGAATTATAAACTCCATGATTGTAAAGCCGGGGAAAATGTCTTTTGTCCTGTATTATTAGTTACACAAAAAGTATCTTATCTGTGGTTTTAGTTATTTTTCACAACAACCAGTAAATTGGAAGGGAACTCAAAGTATGCTAGTTGCATTCTAGTTAATTGTCAGTTATAGGTAGCATTTTACATCTACATAAGGAGTTGTCAATGTCACCCATTATATGACTAGTCTAAATTCCAAATCACGGGCCAATTTTAACAAAATCAGCAATGCTGGGTGACTGTAGATCATGTGAAGATAATTTTATTCTGTTTGTAATGATTGCTTTAATAGAAGCTTATAAACACTGAAAATAGATTTTACATTCACAACTGAAAAACTTAAGTAACAGCTGAAGACAAGCAGAATGCACGCCACACGTCAGCATCCTATAAAATGCCCTTTCATCCATGAATTTGACAACAGACAAATTTAATGAACTAATATCAATAGTGAAGCTAATCAGGACCTTATTCATAAAAGATATCAAAAGGAAAAAACCTCTTTACTGATGTAATAGCTAATAATTTTGAATAATGTATGCATTCAATTCAAACTCGGTCTAATTCTAAGGAATTACTTTGCACATGTAAAGGTAGGCATGTTGTGGATCAACCCACCCAGTGGGAAAAAATCATAGGTATATGAATAGAATGTGAAACAAGCCAAACAAAATTCTATTGAAATTTCTACGGCTTTTCCCAATGGGTGTGTATTTGGCATTGTGTGGTTACATTTCTCTCAAAATTACAAAAAAAGTTTACACTTGAGAAATGTAAGTAGCGTAAACATAGGCCGCATGAAATCCCTTGGAGGGCCATAGTTTGCCCACCCCTGCTCTAAAGTTAATGAAAACAAATAAAATAGATAAACACTAGAATTAATTAAAACAAATAAAGAGAGTTAACACTAAAAATTCTGAAAACTAATGCCATTTAAAAAGAAACATTTCAACATTTAAGTCAATCCTCTGATTCTCTTATCGACCAGCCCTTTTTCCAACAGACATGAGACAAACTGATATTAACAGTTACACAAATCTTTCACTCATCCAGACCTTTTTCCAATAGTCAGGAGAAACCAGACATTAACAGTTACACAAACCTTCCTCTCCTTAATCATCCAGCCCCTTTTCCAGGAGTCAAGGGACAACAGACATTAACAGTTACACAAACCTTCCACTTCCTAATCTTCCAGCCCTGTTCCAAGTGACAAAAGATATTAACAGTTACACAAACCTTCCACTCCTTTATCAGCCCAAACCCTTGCAGCCTTTTTAACAGCATCCAGATTTTCTTGGTTACTGATATATGCTCGAACTTCTCCTGCATCAAATCCAGCATTCTGGCCAGCCTCTACTACATCATCTTCTGTCAACATCTTGCAATCAATGAAATAGGCCTGAATTGGAGACACCAGTAAAAGTCCAAACAAAATACTTCTTTGATTGCACTTAAGATCAAATTCCTGAATACATTAAAGTGATGAAAACTCTTTCAATCAAAATTATAACAATAAAGCAATAAATAATTTTCAGCTCCTATTTAAAAATTAAATACTAGATATCTAGCGTGTTCCAAACTCTACCAGCAACCATAATAACTCTAACTTCACCAACTACACTGACAAGAAAATCTTTTATTTTTCATAAAACCTTACTTTGAACAGCTTTTCAGCTGCAATATTTTGCTTGGCACCATTGTCTTTGGATGCAGCAAATTCTAGTAGTGCATGACTGCGAAGGCTGTTAGGAAAAGCTGTATTTTTGAAGGTAAACTCAATGCCAACATCCAGACCCATTTTTTTAAGATGTTCAACCCTGCGCACAACAATTTAAGTTTAGAGAAATGCTGAAGGGACAATATTGCTAAGTATTTATTCTTATTCAGTTATTGTCAAGTGGAGTTAAAGTGCCTTGTCATGCTTAGGTTAAAGCAGAAAACAAGGAGAATAACTTTATATCAATATTGGCAACTGGAAGCATTATTGTTAATATAAAATAATAATAAAGTTAGAATTATAATAATTTACTGGACAAAAAAAACTAAACAAAAACAAACAGCTTATTTCAGCCTAATGTTCATATCCATTGTTCAATGAGCAAAGTGCAAAGGGTGATAATTAAAAAGATTTTTAATTGGAAACATTGCTGTTATCTTAAACTGTTTAGATGCGAAATCTTGTCATTAAATACATGTTTAACTTAATGTTACATTATTGAGCAAAACTTGAATTATTATATTTTCAGTGACTTAGTCTACCTGGGCAATAAATCATTTATTAAATGACTGTCTACTAAAGTACCATTTATTTCCACATGTAAATAATAATTGCTACAAGCCTACAGCAAATAATAATAGTAACCCTACATTTAATAAATTTGTAATAGCCACAGGCCAAAGGTAATATTAATAGTGATCTAGCAGCTAATAAGCTCATGCTAACTATAAATATTAATGAAATACAAACAGGAAAAAATCTACCATTTATAACTGTTGCTACATATATAGCTTACACCCCTCTCTCTACAGTACCCCATAGAGCTTTTTGGTCCTAGATCACAAACTTGATTTTTAGTTGGAATCCATTTCCAGTCTGTACAGGATTGGTTCATTTCCTCTTTAGAATCTAAATCAATAATTCTAATCATGAATATATATATATTATTATTATATATATATAGAGAGAGACATATGAGGTCAATTTGGAGTCTTTTTCATTTTGATGACTACCTTCTTATGCATTTAGTTTTAAATTTCTGTAATTCAATTGCTTTATAGTATTATACTATTAATATTTTTTAGCTGTTCTAATTGTAATTTACCAACATTTAATGTGCTATTTAATATTTTTCTATACAGTTTTATGTATTGATCAACGTTTCTAAATTGCATACTACTACAAATGATTTATTGTATTTGTGTACAAACAATCTATATTCTATGGCAGTACAAGAATTTAGAATTTTTAATGTTTTATACATGCTATTCTAATAATTTAAAATCACCTGGGACCACTTCGGAAGCCAGGAGGGATGGGCAGGCCTTCGATCGGTACCTCAGGTCGCAGCATATACGGTAGCCATCGAATGTGAAATTGAAATTTGTCTTCTAGCTCTTTCATGGCAGCTTCTAGAGTCTTTTTGCCGACCCAACACCATGGACATATAATGTCACTTACAACGTCTATATTCACAAGTGGTTTAGCCATACTATTACTAATCAAAGGATGATCATACGATGTCGATCTTTATAAATAAATGATAAAAGTAGTCAAAATAAACTGTTAAAGATTGTAGGAATGAAAACCAGAGATGTTTAATTAAACGAGAGCACCCTGTTTACTAATTTTATTTTTCCAAATCGACCAAGATGGAAAATCACAACCTTTGATTTAAACGAAGGGACATAATTCTTTAGTATATATACATAGTTATCTATTAAGAACCAATACTATATATAAACAGTTCAAATAAAATAAGATCAATGCAACATGAAAAATCAAAATATCTTACAGGTATACAAAACAAAAGCAGCTACAAGAGTGGGTGTTTCTGCTAAATAGTCTCTATCAGGAGAGTACAAATAATTTTATATTCATATACAATGAAAGGAGTAAGTCTGTGGGTGAATGAAAATATCTGAAAGTCAGCATTCTAAACTAACTAAAATTAGCATTTGAATAAAACTAACTTACGTAACTTATATTCTGGTTTTGAACTCCAATTAATCCACATCTACATCAAGTTGCCTTTATTGTTAAACATTGCTGCTTGACTTATGTGAGCTGTTGGTTATATGTGGCGAACCTAGTGATTGGCAGCGGTCACTCGGAATTTTGTTATTTCTCATTAAATAAATTGAAAAAAATACTTTTAAAATTCCTAGTGTGTCTAGCAGAAATAGCAATTTAAATTTTTAAAATCCATTTATAACTATAGCCGTTTTCATTTTTTAGTAAGCTCGCCCATTCAATTATTGCTGAGCGGCAAAACAACCTGCCATAATAGAAATGTGTGACCTTTATGACCAATATAGCTACTTGGTAAGCGCTAGCCCCGCCCAGCATGTAATAATTTAGAAATGAAATTTGTTTATTGAAAAACAATATTAGTAATCCTTGACTTACAGGCTGGCCATTAAAGGGAGGGAGAGATCTTCGTACCTGCTATTATATCAGTGGCTCAACCCCATCCCTTTCTATGATTATGTAACAAAACAAAGGAAGATTTCAGAGTAAAAGATAGTATCACATGAACATAAACAAAAAGCAGATTCTAAGGTACACGGCACAAATCGTGCGAAACACATTTCCAGTTTTACTATACTTATAAATAAAACTTGCGCGTTTCATTCATTTTATACGAGGACTATCAAATATGTACGTGTTAATACCGCCGAGTGCCTAGAGATTTTCAGACTAGACGGGATAATATTCAGTTATACAAGCGGGTCGGCTTCATTGTCACCGACAATTATCAAAAATGTTATGCACATAAACACAAAAGCTCAGTGTGTTACATAAGTACAGGAGAGTTTGTTCGCATTTCTTTGTCAAGATAATATCGTCAGTACACAAAATCGCTCAGATTTAGATAAAATTTTTATCCAAATAATTAATGCTGCTGTTGCAAAAAGCCGGATCTAACAGTGAAGCGTTCCCAGTCTAATACGGACTATGTACGTCTAAATGTCATGCCGACCCCAATAATTATTTGAGAAGTTTGTCTTAGAACTTCTTAACATTAGGAATATTCATCAAATGCAAGGGGAAAAAACCTCCTGATATCACTTTTTCATTTTAAACAAAAAAAGTAAGTTTATTCATCTGCAAGTCCATAAATCATACCAGGTCTGAGGGATATACGTCTAGTTGGCACAGAACTCCATTAATCCACGTTGAATGGGAGGCATTCTCTCTGCATGTAACCTAGCAGCCCGGAATCCATGAAAGCGGTGTTCTTAGAACAGTTTTAATAGACGATAATGAAAGATATTCAGATCTTTTTGCCACACCTACTAGTGCTCAGGCGTGACTTTAGAAAATAGTGCACAGGTAACGATGCACAGACTAGATAGCTCTGCTAATTTACCTGTGGTATGTGCCAAAGTGTGTTGTGAAAATGTTGAAAAACAGTTGAGATACTTCTGTAAGACATGGGAGACTTGACAGGTGTGCTGTAATATTCCAGTTAAGAAAAGCTGGTGATCTAAACCAGTATTTTACACTTTTGGTAGCTATTTACACACAATCATTTTTTTCTTTAGGAATGATTAAACATAGTAATTATAGTGAAAAGTTCTTATGCTTTGAATTACAAACTATTTTTATTAGATAAGGAAAACGTGATATTATGAGATTTAAATTAAACAGAATTATCTTGTTGTACTATATATACCACAAGAAAATTAGCACTGGATTTTACTGGGGTGAAGGTCATTCTCAACCAGTGCTAGCTCTAGAATAGGAAGGTTTAGTAGCAACATTCCGGTTATTAAAATCTAAAAACATGTCTTGAAGTAAAATCGCATGATAAGCAGTTTTTAGTTTTTATTTGGGAGGGCTGATGGAGAGTATGGGATGGTAAGAGACCCCCACAAGCCATTGGCAATGCCACTTGGAACCAGTGATTGAGTCAATGTCCTTGTGTGGAGGGTTTCAAAATAGCAGTGTATCAAGAATCTTGCAGAATGTATAGAGTTGCCATGTCTATCCACTGCTGTTAAAAATATTTTGGATCATTGTCCAGGTCTAGCGTCTACAAGGAAATTGCCCATGTGCACAACTATCTAATCTAAATGGTCTACAAGGAACTGTGTGCACCACTGTCTAAAATATTTCTACAAGAGAATATGTGCACACTGCTGTCTAGTCTAAATGGTTTCTACAAGGAACTATGTACACAACTGTCTAATCTAAATGGTTTCTACAAGGAATTGTGTACACCACTGTCTAAAATATTTCTAAAAGGACCTATGTGCACTGCTATCTAATCTAAAAGGTTTCTACAAAAACTACGCAATTCTGACTAGTCTAAAAGGTTTATACAGGGAACTGTTCATGTGTATGACTGTAATTCAAATGGAACCATGTGCACCACTGTCTAAAAAGGTTTTCACAAGGAACTGTAGGAGTGAATTAAAGAAAACAAAAAGCTGAGTAGCCATTGCGCTAATATAAAGTGCTGTTTTAGCCATTCACACTCAAATAAAATGAAGACTGAAAATGACTCTTGGTAACATGTCCTACTAATTTATTTCAAAACATAATTTTAATGCGTGTTAAATTATATTTGCTATATTGTATTAGGTCTCTCAGAGTTTTCAAATTTGAGTGAAAATGCATAATTCTTATATTTTGGTTAACACCTCTGGGCGCCATGTAAACTACTCCTTAACTAGCTACTGGTGCCCTCACAGGTATCAATGTTTCATGCCAAGGTCAGAAACCAAACCTCTCACGCTAAAACTGACAGGAAGTAGGCCTTGAATTTATGACAGAGGTGTTCCCTTGCAGAGGTGGCTTGTATGAAATAGCAGGTGATAACTAATGGTTTAGACTCAAAGTAATTATGCAATGTTCTGTGGTGTGTTGAATTACATACTGTCCTTGGGTCACTCTCCCTAAATGTCTTTCAAGCAGAGGGAAATGTGCGTTGGAGTCGATAATAAACAAAGGCTTGTAGGAAACCCTGTGTATTTACAACAGTTCTATATATTTTTATCTGGATGTGCAGCCTTGATATCAGCCAGAAGCTTAGGTATATCCCTCTTGGTATTTTCTAAGATTTGTTGATTTTACTGGCATTTGGTGCAGAGGGATTAGTTGACATCAAAGAATCTGAGAATTATGAAATAATTAAATTTAAAGCAGGATCTTGATATCATCCTAGAACCCATATCTTGCAAGGAATGTAACAATCTTTCATTGGTTCTTACGTTCCAGTGCTTGGCTTATGCATCCAACCTCACTGACTGATAGATATTGTTTTCCATTGGAACTGGTTCTTACACTCCAGTGCTCACCTGTGCATGCTCATGAATCTGGCCTCACTGACTCTTGGATATCATTGTTTTCCATTGGTAATTGATACTTACACTCCAATAATTGCTAGTTATTGCTCCATTTTTAACTTTACTGCAGAGGGCTAAAGAAACAAACAGCATACTAATCTAAACATGTTTGTAATTATATTACTACAGAGGATACAAAAAACAAATAACTACCAATCTAAACATGTCTGAAATTATACTACAGAGGATGCAAGAAAAAAAACAACGTACCAATCTAAACATGTCTGTAATTATTGTTAGGTTTCCAGTATTTATTTATAGACCCTGCCTAGGATTTAAGGACTTTAAAATATGATAGATTAAATTAATTCCTTCTCTCTATCCTAAACAGACTGGCTGCCCAAATTATCATTTGACTCTTTAAAAATGTGTCTTGTAGTGCAGACAACAGATTTACAAACTGACAATTTGCGTACAAAGCTGGCTTTGGAGTCGTTAAATTCCTCTAAATTAATATGCATACGTTATGTCATTCAGCTCATTCGCCCCCATCCAAAACCAAGAAATCTATAGGTCTATTATGCATAAAAATGTACTACAAAGAGGATTAACAATTAAAAATAAGATTTAATAAGTTTAACAATTTAACAAACAGTTAATATACGAACGCGGTCTAATTCTAAGCCGTAGCAATCAACGTGCTTTAAATTGTCAATTAGAGAATTGCCATGAGAGTACTGTTCGTTTTGATTTCGATACACCGAGTTATGACTTAACTGGTGAATGTTGGTCCACGTGTTCGAATCCAGTCCAGACCAGTCTATCTCACTTGTCTTCCCTCAGCAAAGATGCATACAGCATAACAATGGAATTGTCTTCCAATATCGCTGAATGGAATGGTGAATATAGACAGACGTGCAGACCTCCGCGCCGGCACTGTCCGTTAATGGCAATAGGACTACAGTGGATTCAGCTCACGAGAGCATGAACAACTTCAATGGAACAAGGATAAGGAGTAGGAAACAGAAACCGACCTGAAAGCAAAAGTGTTTTCGTAATCATCTTGCTTCAAAGTCGCCTACCTAAGCACGATCAGTTATAAATGCTCGGGCTAGAAATTCGACATAACGCGTCGTTTACAATTTTAGATCAAAATTATAATCTCACGCATGTTGCATTTAACAAGCATGACGTATGAATTACCAAATATTTACAACATTAAAAATTTAGAGTTCATACAAAGGGGCAATTCAAACCAAGCAAAGTGCTTTACAATTTACATTAAAATTTACACGCAATAATTTGAATTACAATAGAAAATTCATGTCGGGCTCAGGCATCCCTGGCTCTAGTGAATTTAAAGTTATATAAATTAAAGTTACAATGGGAAAAGAGTTACAATGATTTATATACAATACTCATAGGTTTTTGTCATTTATCAACGAACCGTGCTTAAGCTCAATAGCAATGCATAGCACAAATTACATGTTCAACAATGCAAAATACAATTAAATAAATTCAATACCTTAGTGAGAAATCGAGGTGTTATCTCAGCAAAACGCGTCGGCTGTTCCTATACCACTCACGAATAAGCGGCATCTGGCTTCTTGTATCTCGGAGTGACTACAGAATCGCGTTCCCGTATTTATTGAAAATCACAAGGTGCATCACGTGACTGGTCACGTAGTATGTGGTTGGTTCGAGAACTTAGACAATGGTCCAAAGTTACATAATGTCTCTGACCTCTTTGTTGGAAGCTTCTCGATACTGAGGTATCATGGGGAGCTCCAAACAAAGGAATTTCAAATTTTGATGTTTGAAAACCAAACAAGTGGGTCAAGGAGTCATGACATTTTTATCAGACTGTGACAATTATATTACTATAGGGGACCTAAAAAGCAAACAGCATACAAATCTAAACATGCCTCTAATTATACTACCAAGGATGCAAGAAACAAACAACATACAAATCTACACACATCTGTAATTAAACTACAAAGGACCTAAGAAACAAACAATATACAAATCTAAATGTGTCTGTAATTATACTACAGAGGACCCAAGAAACAAACAACATACAAATCTACACACATCTGTAATTATACTACAAAGGACCTAAGAAACAAACAATATACAAATCTAAATGTGTCTGTAATTATACTACAGAGGACCCAAGAAACAAACAACATACAAATCTACACACATCTGTAATTATACTACAAAGGAACTAAGAAACAAACAATATACAAATCTAAATGTGTCTGTAATTATACTACAGAGGACCCAAGAAACAAACAACATACAAATCTACACACATTTGTAATTATACTACAGAGGACCCAAAAAACAAACAATATACAAAATCTAAATGTGTCTGAATTTATGCTCCCTGGTCTCATTCATTATGATACAAATCATTCAAATTCATTTGTTCAATAACCCACTCATGTGCACTCTGACAAGTGCATTGAAAACTTCAGAAAAGAAATATAATTTTATTTTTTATGTACTGAAGAAATATATAAACTTTTATATAAATAAATACAGTACAAGCAAAAAATGCTACCTTTCATATAAAACAAGTGAAAAGTTTAAATGGGTTTTAAAGTAAGAAGCTTTAAACAGCATCAAAATAAAAATAAATTGCTTGAAAACATATATAATACAGCCAAGCTTTATAAAACTGAACAACAAAAATTATAACCAAAACAGAATTTTTTCATGGTAAATTTGTAATGTAGAATTTGCAATGTGTATTGTTTTGTACTTTTAATGATTGACAGTTCACTCTGATCAACCAGGTACATGAATCAAGTACACTCTCATATTGGTTGTACTAGTTATTGTACATGAATCAAGTATATCATATTGGTTGTACTAGTTATTGTACATGAATCAAGTATATTATCACCAGGGAGATTCTGAACACTCAATTGAAAGATTTTGCTTGCAAATAAAACAATTATTAAATTAGAATTACATTTTAAGATTTAATCAATCATATATTTTAAAATAAATTTCTAAAATGAAAGTCTACATACCATGTTCACTGAAGCACATGTCATCTAAGTTGTATTACAGTTTTATTTAAAGAAATTTCTATAAATTATAGAACAGTTTAGCAACTGGAACTAAGGTATAGTTCAACAGAGAATAAACTTTTAGTTAAGAAATGTCACTTTTGTTGATATCGTTTTCACTCAGCTATATGCTTCAATAGGAAAACTTACAACTGGGAAAAAAAAAGAATTATATAGTATAAAACTCAAAACTACATTAAACAGGAGAGCTTTTAACTCTTAAGATCAAAACCAACTCTTTAATTCATGTTTAGCCATTCCCTTAATTAGAAAAAAAAACAATCTGTCCTTTCTATGTCAAAATGCATGAACAAGAATTGTTCTCCAAACAACAATAGTAACTAAAAGTTTTGCTGGACAGTATAATTAGTGTGGCAAGGCTCTGTGAGAAAATAAACACTTTAAAATTGTAGAATGAAATATAAAAGTAGAAAAATTATTTCTTAAAAAGCAACAAAAACAATTGCATCAATAAAAAAAAATGTATAGTTAAATTATGATAAGATGATAATATGTTTGTCATAATCAGATAAGACAGCTTGTCATGCATATTTCTTAAAACCTTGAAATGTCTTATCAGTGAGATATGCTTGAAATATCTAATCAGTAGATGATATCCAGAAATATTAATATTCCAAGTAAAAAAAAAAATACAGACTAAATTGTATTGTAATGACTACAGCAAAATATTAGGACACTTGTGAATGACAGATAAACTTGCATTTCTATATCAGATACTTTTAATATTGTCTTCAGTTTGCACATGAAACAAATGAACATTTAACAAAATTATTGACAACAAAGATATGACTTGTAGATATGTTATTTTCATCATTGATAAATCATTCCCCGTTAGCACAGGACTATTTTAATCTAAAATGAATGAGTACAAGTTCATTTCCTATGAAAAGCTGCTGCAATGTCAAGATACAAGTTTAATTTTCTAAGAAAAGATGGGCCAAGTCAAGATACAAGGTTAATTTTCTATGAAAAGATGGGCCAAGTCAAGATACAAGGTTAATTTTCTATGAAAATATGGGCCAAGACAAGATATAAGGTTAATTTTCTATGAAAAGATGGACTAAGTCAAGAGTGAGATAACAACAAAATTGGATTACAGAGAAATGCATTGTAAGTTTAATGATGTCATTAAGTCTGACAATCCAACTTGAAGTCTGGGGTGTAAGGGAAAGAAAAAAAATAAATATTTCTGGTGATTCAGCTAGATCATGGTTTTACTGGTGTCTCTAATAATTATATAATTAGTCAAACAGTCAGCCACAATCTCTTGGTTTTGCTGGTGTCTTTTCTGGTGTCTCTAATAATTATATAATTAGTCAAACAGTCAGCCACAATCTCTTGGTTTTGCTGCTGTCAAACAGTCGGCCACAATCTCTTGGTTTTTTTCACTAGTGTCTCTGACTGGTGCTACTTCTAAGAGTTAGTCAGAGTTATTAGATTTGTAAAAAAAACCAAATAAAAAAAAATCAACCCAAAAGACAAAATTACCCAGGAGATATATAGAAACAAATGCAAGGCAGAGAGTTCAAAAACCCTGCCATGACAAAAACTAACTACATATCAGGCAAATGCTATAAGAGATACAGAGAAAGCTTACAAAATATTAAAATCCAGTAGAACAATAAAAAGAAATTATAGAGTTGTAAAACTGACACTATTATACAGAGACAATACAAAAAATATGCATATACAGAAGTATTTAGACAAAACCCAAACAACATTTTTTTTTAAACAACTGACAAATTAGTGATAAATTTACAACATATGATTTAGATATAGCATTTAGTTTCAGGGAAGTTTTAATAAGAATAAAATAATAGAGTAAAAACTAAAATCAATATAACAAATATATATATAATCAGTGATTGTGATAAAAAAAAAAAAAAAGTAAAAAGCACACAAAATGAAATACAGTGTATGCATACTTCTAGCAGTAAGAGGATGTGACATAAACAGTTTATCTAAATATTAAACAAAGCATGAAGCAGTTGGACTGAACATGGCTACTGACTCTGTAGTGAGCTTAGTTTTTCTACATAATTTGTTTTAGCAAGAATCACTAAGTAGTTAATGCCCAGGCGTATGTCAATAATGCCTATAAGAATCACAAATGCACAGAGATCAATAATGACTCCTACAATATAACAAAGCATAAACTCTACTCCTACAAGACAACTTTATACACAGAATGACTCCTACAATATAACAAAGCATAAACTCTAATTACTCTTACAAGACAACTTTATACACAGAATGACTCCTACAATATAACAAAGCATAAACTCTAATTACTCTTACAAGACATACTAGCCATGTTTAGTGACTTAATGACTCCTAAAACACAACCCTGCACATAAATAAAACATGATAACTGCAAGCAGGATAACCTTCATATAAGGACTTGTATAAGATAACCTTGCACAGAAATAAAATAATAATGATTTCTGTAAGTTAGGATAACCTGTGTAGGGTGACTCCCACGAGATAACCATATACAAAACCATATACAAAAACTTACCCAAGATAATCCTGCATAGAAACACTATTAACTCAGACAAGATAGCATGCAGAGAAACACTATTGACTGAGACAAGATAATCATGCATAGACACTATTGACTGAGACAAGATAAGCATGCATAGACACTACTGACTGAGACAAGATAAGCATGCATAGACACTATTGACTGAGACAAGATAAGCATACATAGACACTATTGACTGAGACAAGATAATTATGCATAGATACTATTGACTGAGACAAGATAATCCTGCATAGAAACACTATTAACTCAGACAAGGTAGCATGTAGAGAAAAAACAATTGACCCATATAAGATAAACCATGCTTAGAAACACTATTCACTCAAACAAGATAACCAGGTATAGAATCACTATTAACTTTGGATAAGATAGCATGTAAAAACTACTGACCCATACAACTATACATAGAAACACTATTAACTTGGATAAATCATGAAAAAAAACCATTATTAACTCAAATAAGATAACTATGCACAGAAACATTATTACTCAAATAAGATAACCATGCACAGAAACACTATTAACTCAGACAAGATAACCATGCACAGAAATACAATTATAGACAAGATAGTATGTAGAGAAAAACTATTGACCCATATAAGATAACAAGCATAGAAACCTAATGAATCCTGGAATATGAACCTACAAAGAAACATTATTAACTCAAATAAGATAACCATGCACAGAAATACAATTATAGACAAGATAGTATGTAGAAAAAAACTATTGACCCATATAAGATAACAAGCATAGAAACCTAATGAATCCTGGAATATGAACCTACAAAGAAACATTATTAACAAGAGAAATGAGCATGCACACAAACATTAAACTTATATAATCATTATGAGATCCCTTACACAATTTTTGGGGGTTCTATCAGCTATATTCATTTTTGTATTCTGTCAGCGATCAGTATATGTGAACTCTATTATATTTAATAATTTTTCAACATCATAATGTGCAGTGATTATTTCAGAACATCACCACAATGAAGGTACTCAATTAAGATGTAACAAGCACCTCACAAGACTGTCACATGTCCAGCAAATTTTAAAAGTCATAGTTTCAATAGATAAAATCTTTCTTGAAAATTAGTATTTTAAATAACTATAAAATATGATCAATATTTAACAACAAATTTATCATAAAACAAGAAATCAAGCCAGTAAGTACACTTTATTAATAACACTAAAGTTTGTCACCAGTAACCTTTGTAACAACTACACTTTGTCATCATTTCACTTGTCACCAGTACTTTAGTCACCAGCACACTTTGTTGCACTGGTACATAAGTAATCGGTACACTTAATTTACCAATACAAGTTATATAATCACTGCATTTTGTCACCATTAAACTCTGTATACATTTTGTTATTACTGCACTTTATAACTTGAACACTTTAGCTATTGTAATTATTTGTAATTATTTATATATTCTGTTTTGGAACTTTGTACTAGTTCTTTTGTCACTAATACAATTTCTTTTTTGTTACAGTACAACTGTCATTATTCATATTTTGAAAAATACACAGCTGGATATGCTATTTGTCACTAATACAATTTCTTTTTTGTTACAGTACAATTGTCATTATTAATATTTTGAAAAATACACAGCTGGATATGCTATTTGTCACTAATACACTTTTTGTTACCAGTACAAGTGTGATTATTCATATTCAATAAAAAGCAAACTACTGGACATTCTAGCTAAACGCATTAAAATCTAGTCTTATTTACTTATATTATCAATCCATAAAATTACAGTACTTAACATTTTTTATAATTCCATTCATCATATTCATGACTGTATATTAACAACTCAAACCAATATGGTCTATATGTTAATAAAATAAAATAATTGTGAAAAACACTCACACAATATTTCTTTGTCAGGACGGCATGAACTGATCAGCTTTTCAGATAGAAAGAGAAATCCACTAGTCATGAATTTTACTTAATTTACAGTTTTTAAAACATTTGTAAGGCCTGTACAGTGAACTGCTGAAAATAATTTAGTAAATATGTGAGAACTCTGTGCCATTTCTGTAATCTGTACATA
Organism: Sinotaia quadrata; assembly: GCA_028829895.1. Taxonomy (NCBI): domain Eukaryota; kingdom Metazoa; phylum Mollusca; class Gastropoda; order Architaenioglossa; family Viviparidae; genus Sinotaia; species Sinotaia quadrata. The sequence goes on along the minus strand of CM054177.1, from coordinate 118,408,476 downwards.
GCAATGCCAGTCTTCACTGCCACAAATAACAAGTGAACAGTTCAGCAGGAATATTAAGTGAACACTTTGAACAATAAAGCCAAAATGTCTGATAATAAAATGAAGAACAATTTAAGTGATGAAAATATGAAGATATGTATAGTGAAGAAGACTGCAACAGTACGTTAAAACAACACTGTACCTAACTGGATTAAGAACAGCCAATTTTCAAAATTAAGTTAAAATCAACACTTATATCCCCAAAGGTTTCAAAAGTCATAGTGTCAACTGATATTTGAATATGTGCCTAACTGCAGATTTTGCAAATTCTAGATTTGAAAAAAATATTATTTATTTACAAAATCTCTTATAACCGGACAAAGTAATAAGTGAAATAAATGGCTTGAAATAAATTGCATGAAAAGCAAGATATTTGAGAAAATGAAAAACCCACCTGCCTGAGTCTAGAAATTTGCACATAATATCTCCAAAAATGGAAGAAAATAGTCTGTATTATTATTTATTTTTAAAACTTTATTTACCTAGGAGGTATTTATTCTTTAGGTCATCTGTGTAATTGTATTTATACAATTGCAGGAATTTAATTACAGGTATTTAATTACAGGTATTTAATTGCAGGAATTTAATTGCAGGAATTCAATTACAGGTATTTAATTGCAGGTATTTAATTGCAGGAATTTAATTACAGGTATTTAATTGCAGGTATTTAATTGCAGGAATTTAATTACAGGTATTAATTGCATGTTACCATAGAAAACAAAACTACTTAATGCCAAACCACTCTTCAGTTATTTGTCTCAAGAGTTTGTATAAAAATTAAATAAATAATTAATGGATGTAGGATTTATTCAAAGCCTTCAGTTATTTTAATGACTCAAGATTTAACATTTCCTTATTTTCTAAATGGGGAAAAAATTGAAAAGAGACAAAGATATACTGATAAGTGGCTACAAATTTGTAAGAAAGTTCTCTCACTGCACCAAATGTCTTGCTGTTTAATTCATGCTCACAAATGGTAGAATGAGATAATGATAATTAATTATGCTACAAACAAAACTAAAAGAAAAAAAAGAAATCTACTTGAACATATAATTTTTTAAAATTTTAACTGCTAAGTTCACATTTGGAACTGGATTTTAAAAAAATCAATAAGAAAATTTGAACTAAGTCATGTGATTTGTTCTATAATTAGAATTTAATTGGAAGCACATGTGCTACAAGGCATTGGTGTGAGTGGGTATGCATGTGGCCTGGGTAGGGGAAACCATAAGAAGCTATTCTTTGCACCCAAAAATTAAAAGAAAATTACTGTTATTTGCTTGTTGTTTTTTCTTTCTTTTTTTAAACAAGAAATACAGTAGCAAGAATGGAAATAGGGTTTGCTTGCATGTATGTGTTTTGGTTTGCTTGTACAGTTATCTTTAGGAATACAACTGGAAAACAAAGCAGCTGCCAAAGAAAAATGGAAAGTTACATTTTAAAACTGAAATGGGTGTTGATCACAATTACATCAGATGAATGAATACTAGCAAACATCATGCAATCAGCTCATCAACCAAAGATCTAATTTTGCTACCAAAGTTATCATCTGCTCAAGTAATTTTGCATTAATTAAATGTTTTTAAGTGCTCATACATTCTTTATATTTCTTTGTCTAGTCAACCTCCATATTCCCAATCTAGTCCATTTTTTTATAAGAGGTGCTTGCATTAGTTAGAGCGCAGCAAAATTATTCTTACAATTTGCCATTTTCTAAATTAATAATTTGAGATTCTTTGAGAGAATTCAGTTCTCAGAACTTGACAAAATTAATAATTTAACAAAATCTGGAAGACAACCAACAACTAAACAACAAAACTTCCCTAAAACAACAAACAAAAGAATTCTTTTTAAAATCCATTGTTATGTATAAAATTTATAGACAAACTAGATAAATAATTTGTAAGTTAAAAAAGAGTAACTTACTACAGGGGCTATTAATTAATTTCTGCTTTTAAATATAACATTAAAAATAATTCTACTACAATATGACTATTACTCATTTTTTTCAAGTCCAAAATCTAATATTTTATAATAATAATTTCTAATAATTTATTTACCAAAGGGCAATAACTCAAAGAAAAGAGCGCTCTCAGAGAATAGCAAATGTTTCTATTAACTTTTTCCTGAAAAAAACATGGTGAGACAATATGGCTTGCATTATCAGATATAAAATATCTCTTGACAGATTTGTTTTATGAACTTTTGAAATATGATCACTTATAAGTCAAATGACCTTGTAAAATAGTTGATGGTCTGATCCTGTTTATTCTACATTCGCAGTTTAAATTATTAACCGTCTCACTATAAAAATAAAAATGTAAGCAGATATTTGGAATCTGCTAAATAAAAAATTCTGAAAACCCAAACACAGACCAGTAATATCTATTATGCATTAATCATTAATGTTTAATACTGACAACAAGTAGTGTATTCATTCTTCCTTTAGATCAACACCTTTTCATTACATTATGCCTGAATCTAGATGAGGATGGGTTGGTTTCTCAAATCGTCTACTAAATTTGAACTTGAGCGCCTGATTGAATAATTCTTGTCTCTTGACAAGTTTTGACCCATAGCATTTAAATAATATTATTTAAAATTTAAGCTTAGAAACTGCATATTAAAACTAATAAAAATTAATAATGAAGGTAAAAATTTAATCAATAAAGAGTTAATGAATTGATTTCTGAGCAATATATTTTTTTTTAAAGAGCAATTTTTAAAGTGAAAAAACATGTAAGGTTTTTTTGGTTGTTCAAAATGTTTTTTAAACTGAAAGAAGCTGCCTGGATTGGGTAATATAAACTATGAGTTTTCCAGGCCTCTGTTCAGTGCTCTCATTCTTGCGCCCAAATAAATTCACTTCCTGGATTTGGCTCTGGATGTCATCTGCACTCAAGAAGATGTGCTCTCCCATAAATCTGTCCTTCAGGACATTATGATTCCAGACCTGTGGGAAAATTAATAATGTATTATGCACAGAGCCTTTAAAACAGATCAATAGGTTGTTACTGCATGAATATTTAAGTGCAGAAAGAAAACGTGGATTAAGAAGTGACAAATGATTAATAAACAAAGAGCTTAAGAAAATGTTTTATTGGCACCATAACAACAGATATTTTTTCAAAATACATAACAAGATGCAAAGGATAGATAAATATCGTAAATTTTAGATACTTCCTAATAATATATGTAGCGTAAATCAAAATATCCTAAATATTAATAAATTTAATATTTTGCCTTGAGATAGTCTTTAAAATACCATTAAAATAAAATTAATGCAAATTTATATTTTATCTGCCTCACAATTTTCATTTATGAATTGAAATTTTATGTGTGTATGCTTTCTCTCTCTCACTCACACTCATGCACACACACATATACAATAATTAGGTCCAAATTGCAATTGCTAAGAATGTTACCTATTACAGGCTTGGACCTAGAGCAGAATGAATGACTTGACAAAAGGGAAAGATAACTATAATTTTAATGGGGACATAACTCCTTTAAAAGAATATGAGTAAGCTTACACTTTTTCATGACATAAAATAAAAAAAACCCTCACCTGTAATACAAAACTGGTTAATAAATATTAACAGGAATATTGGCAGGCATTTACAACAAAAATCTAAGACAATGTGGAAATTCAAAATGCCTTAAAATTCGACATAAAAATAATTACAAAAGTCCTTGTTGCATTTAGACAGCCATCAAACATTTACTAATGCCTAATTAAAGATGGACAATAAAAATATTTAAACCTATTGCTGTATGAGCAACATATCTGGATAGGTAATGTCTGTATAACTGTCATGGAAAAAGGGGAGTAATCAAGAAAATTAATTTTTTTAACAAGTATTTTTACCTCCCTTACACCTTGCGTGATGTGTTTGTTCTTTTGTATTCATTTTTTTAAAAAGTGAATGTGATGTCATACATAAACTGTCAGTGAGTTTGTGTGTGTGCATGCTTATTTTGTGCTTTGAGCACTTTAGTTAAATTCATTTGTTTATCTATTTATGTTAGAGATAATTAACCACATCAGTAATAGATAAAAAAATGTATTTAGTCTTTAATAGTTCATTATTTTAATTTTAGGGACTATATTTTGTTATTAGAAGTAGATGCACCTTAGCGTAATGCGTCTTCATAACAATAGGACTGGTATTGAAAAGTTCAATTTCATGAGCGAGTTTTTCTAGAAACTTGGCTTACATAAAAAAACTTTGTAGTGTACATGTACGTCGAACTTCAATGTACATGTAGGTCGAACACCAGTAAGGGCTGCAGAAAACTCAAAGGCTTTTTTTCATCACCCTGAGATCTGGCCTGGCCATTTTCTAATTTTTCCATAAATTAGAGAAAAGGGCCATTGGAGTGCTCACTGTGGGTCTGACTGAGACTTTAACATTGGAACGTCTTTCAAGGAACAGACCTACCGGCCTTTACCTAGTCATTCATTGGATACCCCCACCCGTCGACAGCAATTAACAGTGCCCACCATGTTTTGGACTGGGGAAGTTTGGGTCGAGCAAGGAAGGAGCATTCTACGCTACATTCATTTATACTGGTTTTCACCATTCATAACTTCATCATTTTTCATTGAGGAATCTTTCATCATTTATCAGTGCAAAAGGTCACCCAGGTTCTTCAAATTGCATGCGTACATGTTCTACCTCCATTTCTGCTCAGGGGAGATCACTGTTTTGTTCCAATTTTCATCAAAGAACATTGTTGTTCACTTCCATGAGAGGAAAACATGCTTTCATATTCTTTTGGACAGTGTTTTAGTTAGCGTGTCATCGACTTTCGTGTTCTTGCCCGCGTGTCAGCAACTTTGTGACTTTTGTGGTTTTGCCAGTGTATTGGCAAATGTGATTCAACTCTTCACTGTTTATGCAGATGTGTTTTCCTGCAACATCATTCCAGCATTTCTTCTTTGAACTTTGTAAGTAGGAAGTTAAGTTAAAGATTAATTTAGAGGTGCATTTACTAGGTAGGCAGGTTAAAGTTTATTTTATTAATTATTCAGAACTTTATTATTATTGACACGGGTTTTTTCTGAACTTTCTCTATAAACATTTAACTTGGATTAATGTAACTTTGGGATTACTTTTGCGGTCATCACTGCTACTGTAATTAACATTTGTTGTTCGCATTGGGTCTTCACCCTGAACTTTTAATATAGACATTAACTTGGATAGATTATAATTATTCTATTGTGATGATTATTTGCAGTTATCACCTTTATTGTGATTAACGTTTGCTGTTTGTATTGGGTTTTTCACCCACATTTGTGCCACTGATATTATTGGCATTTGTTTACTGCGGTCATCATCGCTGTTCATAATGTTGAATTTTGCTACTTTTTATTTTATTTTATTCATCATTTCATCGCTCTGGTTCCCCATCCCAGGAATGCTGTGTGTGGATGCTTCTGGGTGAATGACTAACAGCCATGTGAAAGTTAGCCCCATTGTTAGAATAAATTCTGTTAACTCTTTTTCAAGAGTGGGCTTTTATTTCACTGTGAGGAAGTGTGTTAGTATGGTTGCTTGTTTGTTCGTCCTGTTTGTCCCTCATATTTACATTCATATTCGCATACTCACACTCACAGTAGACCCTCACACTTTACCCTGCATTTTCAGAATAAATTATTCCTCCCCACAATAATATTGTGGTGTCTGCATGCGAAAGTGTTTTTTTTTTTTACATCTTGCCGCTCAGTGTGTCGTCGGAATCGCAGCGGATTCCCTCCCCCGCCCCCATCCAGGAGGAGAGGCCAGCCTGTGACAATAATTTAAATTGCTCTGTTTGTTCTAAATCAAATTCTGACAGTGCCATGGTTAGTGCATTCATCTAATAAATTGGTATGCAAATCACGCTCTGGCAGTGCCATGGTTAGAATGCTCATCTGATGTATTTCTGACAGTGCAGTGGTTATCATGCTTGTCTTATGTATTGGTATATAAATCACACTCTGACAGCAGTGGTTATCATGCTTGTCTGATGTTTTGGTATATAAATCACACTCTGAAAGTGTAGTGGCTAGCATCTGAAGTATTGGTACGTAAATCATATTCTGACAGTGCAGTGGTTAGCATGCTTGTCTAATGTTATTCTGACCGTGCAGTTCTCTTCTTAATAAATACTGAAAAAATGCATTAAAATGCATGAATAAAGAACAAAGGCATTCAAATGATTGGCACTGATTTAATGTCAGGGTTTTAATTCAAATAATCAAAATTTTGGAGGTTTATCAAAATTATGTATTATAGAGATTCATGTGCACAACATTTGTTAATTTTTGTTGAAAATGTCTACTATCTGTCCTGAGTCTGTCTTTGTCTTATCCCTGTCCCTATCTGTCTGTCTTATCTGTGAGGAAATCATTTCCTCTGGGGGCTTGTATGAGCTTCCGGAAGTGACGACCTCAACTGTTGTCCTGTCATAGATGTTCATATTTATGGGAGGCGCCAACAAGTACCAACAAAAGATTCTCAATGAAGAATGTGCATTTACAATGAATGTAGTTATAAAAAAAATTTTAAAAACAAATAAATTTCTTCCTTTTGCTCTATTCAATGCCATTTATTTTCTTCTTTTCTTGAAGGGTAGTATTTTTTGTAAATGTTTACTCAAATATTAAAAAAATATATCCAACTTAAACTAAAAGACAAAATATATTGTTACCTCGATTTTGAGTGGAGTTTTGACTGGATTCTTTCGATAGAAAAGTGCAGCTTCACCCCACTCAGGATTGAGAGTGTTGGCCAACACACGTGTTGTGACCTTCTCACCCTCACAAGATACAATGCAGTAAGGGTCTGCACCTTCTAAAAAACAATAAAATAACAATGGATTAACTCCCCCTAAAAGATATAATACAAAATAAAATCAGCATCTAAAAAACAATAAAATAGCAATGGATTAACTCACATTAAAAGATAAAATAAATAAATAAATAAAATCAGTGCCTAAAAACAATAAACTAGCAATGGATTACCTCTCCTCAGATCATATACTAGATCTGTGATTTCAAAATAGTAATAAATTATCCCCAAAAAAAATTAGAAGGAATGTTGTTTGAGGGTGTGCACCAAACTGGTGTGATCTTTTCCACCCCTTCCGCCAGCCCTCCTGCCCTCCACCTCAGATGCACCAGGAGGCTGTGGGGATCCCCCAGAAGCAGACCAAGACTGAGAACCAAGTTCTATTGTGAGTTCTGGGGTGTGTCAGTGAAACACAAGAATAATGGATTAACTCCCCCCTAGAACGATACAAGCAAATTGTAGATTACAGCAGTCTCAAGTTATGGAAAACTATTGATATGAATACACACATAAGGTCCTTTTTTTTAATTCTAACTTTGCAACATCTATTCTTTGCTTAGGAACCAAAGTAAACCAGTCCCAACACAGATTAAGCATAGGAGTATACCACTTGATGTCTTTAAGGTGTAGAAATCAGCACTATTTTAATACATTATGTGCTCTCATTTTATTCTTCATGCAAACCACAGGTGTAGTGGGGCGGGGACAGCGTCCCCTTACTTTTTTGTATGAAGCAGATGCTTCCACCCCCACCCACCCCGAGTACTTTTGTTCCAAAAATCAATGTTGGCAGAGTTTGATCAACGGCCAGCCACCAGATACTCAGTAGGTGTCATCAATACATGTACATAGGCATGTCATTTGGTGACTTAACTGGGTTCATGTACAATGGCACACTTCAAGTGCTGCAAGGGCAAGGGGCGGGGTTTGCCACTCAAAGGGGTAAATGACATGGGAATAAATCTGTTCTGCAGTCTTTGGTGGCATCCTCCCCCACCCTTCTTTTTTTAGGACTACACCCCTGATGCAGACATACAAACCATTTATAAACAAAATTAAACTACAAACATCTTTAAGAACAGAACTTATTTATAAACCAGAACATGGCTATATAATATAGAGTCAGGGTAGATAACTCAGACATAAAATCTCAAACTTCTGAAAAAATGATGAGTAAATTTACACACCTGCAAGTTGCATACTGAAGAAAAGAAACTGAGATCAAAGAAATTCAAACACCAATGCTAAGAGCAGAAAAACTACCATACTACTAAAGAGAAAACTAAAGTAAATATAACAGCTGCTTAGACTAACAAGTCAAGATAATGTAATGAAAACTCTGAATCTCATTTCATTTGTTTGTGTTTGTTCAACTATTCGTGGGGCAAGGACAGTCAGTGGCATGTGAGAAATGTGAGAGTCATATGCAGCTTGAGAAATATTTCTTTTGTATAGAAAAGTTTTCTTGTTTGCTTATCTAATGTATAGAGAAGCTATAGGTTTCTCTACAGATACTGAGCTGAAGTGAACTCTATGACTAAATTAATATTTTATGCACTTACGAGTGTCTTGTTTTTCAAGTCCAGTGGCTTTAATAATCTTGATGTGTGTTACCATAACAGGCAGCTTTCCACAACAGTTCCACCAGCTCTTGACTGGTTTATCCTGAGTAAGCTCCCTGAACACAAAAAAGGAATCATTATTACTGCCTTTATAAATAAATCTTCATTGGACTGCCATGAGTAAGCACCCTGAATAGAAGTGATAAATCATTATTATTGTATTTCTGTAGAAGATCTTAATTATACAAGATCCACAGCAATTAGTCAAGTGATGGAATTAACAGTGGCTCATCATTTGCTAAATAATTACATGCTTAAAACTGTTTACAATGGATTCTGCATAGTAAAATCATTACCAACGTATAACTATACTATTATTACCAGTGTTACCAGAACTATTATTATTATTACCAGAATTACTATTACTACAGCTGCTAAAATGAGAATGCATTTGTTTCAATAATCAACCAATGTCTTTACTATTGGATGCTATAAATTATTTGCATAAAAATGTTCCTGGATTTTTTTTTTACTACAAAGTCAACAAGCTCATTTTATGAAAAATCTGATAAAATCCCAACAAAGTTGTCCAGTAAAATACGTTTTTCAGTACTTTATATACTTAATATGCACAGATGTGCATATTACCATTAACCACACAATATAGACATAAAAGTCAAAAACAAAGGGTCCACAGGGGCAGATAAAAGGTTAAAGTACTCAAGTGTAGCATGCCCCTTGGTAAGAGCTAGCTCAGCTAGAAAGAGCAAGGAAGAAGGTTGGACCTGCGAGTATGCACATTGAAAAATTCCTTTTTCCTTCATCAAACAACCAGATGTGCTAATAGGAGAATCACAAATAGAAGGCAGAAATTTCCCTCTGTGTGTGTGTGTGTGTGTGTGTGTGTGTGTGTGTGTGTGTGTGTGTGTGTGTATGTGTGTGTGTGTGTGTGTGTGTGTGTGTGTGTGTGTGTGTGTGTGTGTGTGTGTGTATGTGTGTGCAATTGTATGAACTACTTATAAAAATACACAATAGAAGGCAGAAATTTCTCAGTGTATATGCGTGTGTGTGATTATCTGGTATGTGTGTGCAATTGTATGAACTACTTATGAAAATATACAATAGAAGGCACTGTAATGCAAATGTCACCTAAATGACAACTGAAAGATGCTGGCAGTTTAGATGGAGGGGAGGGGGAATGTACCATGGGACTACTATTTTCATATTATCTCCTCTGGTTAGAAAATCTTTTGGCCAAGTTTCCTCCACACTTGGTGGCTTATATGCACATAGGTAAAAACAAGTTGACAACAAACACCATTTCCCAAGAGTCTCTTAGAGTACTGGCAGCTGAACTTACAGGTCATTTACTCATGCATGCAATATTATACATCACAAGACACAGCACTATGATATACATTGCAAGTCTCTGCCTACTTTGTTTCTGCCAAAGGACAACATTGGTAGATGCTACAGTACCCCTTTCATCCTAAGAAGCTACAGTCTTACCATCTTACACAAGATAATGTGGTAGAGCCTGTCTCATTAAAGTGTGCCACTGAGTTTGTGGTCTAATGCTTTCACTTGTGAAGATGAAAAGGTAAGTCTCAGTCTGTTTGTGAAGGTGCAAAGGTAAGTCTCAGGCTGTCTGTGTAGGTACAAAGGTAAGTCTTGGGCTGTTTGTGTAGGTGCAAAGATAAGTCAGTCTCTGGCTGTTGTGTAGGTATAAAAGTAAGGCTCTGGCTGATTGTGAAGGTACAAAGGTAAGTCTCAGGGTGTTTGTGCTGGTGCAAAGGTAAGTCTCTGGCTGTGTATAGATGCAAAGGTAAGTAAGTCTCTGGCCATTTGTGTAGGTACAGAGGTAGTTTACATCTCTGGCTGTGTAGGTGCAAAGTTAAGTAAGTCTCTGGCTGTGTAGGTGCAAAGTTAAGTAAGTCTCTGGATGTTTGTGTAGGTGCAAAGGTAAGTCTCTGACTGTGTAGGTGCAAAAGTATGTGTCTGGCTGTTAGGTGCAAAGTTAAGACTCTGGCTGTTTGTGTAGATATAGAGGTGAGTTTCTGACTGTGTAGATACAGAGGTAAGTCTCTAACTATGCAGCTACATTTAAAAAAAAACATTCTTGCTGGTGCTAGATACAAGAGCAGTTAAATGCTTACAAATTACTTTCTCCCATCAGACATTTGACTAGTGTTTATAAAACATTTATTTTCTTGCATTCTTGCTATTGGTACATGTCACACAAGATGAATAATTAAGAGTCAAAATATTCATAGCAAAGGTAGTTAGTCTTCATATGTCACACAAGATGAATAAGAGTCAAAATATTCATAGCAAAGGTAGTTAGTCTTCATATGTCACACAAGATGAATAAGAGTCAAAATATTCATAGCAAAGGTAGTTAGTCTTCACCTGTCACACAAGATGAATAAGAGTCAAAATATTCATAACAAAGGTAGTTAGTCTTCACATGTCATCTACAAATGAAGCTAGAGTGGCAACTAATGAAAAAGGGAAACAATGCAAATTACCATTTCTTAGGGAAGGAAATAATTTTGACAGAAACGAATGGAACAAGTAACAATAATCACAATAATGAGGAAAACTATAAATCTATGAAATGCACAGTTCTGGCTTGCAACATGACAAAAATGTACTCTTCTTATTGCATTTATCATTCTTACTGCCATTATTTATCACTATAAACCCTTACAGCCATTATTTATCACTATAAACCCTTAGCCATTATTTATCACTATAAACCCTTAGCCATTATTTATCACTATAAACCCTTAGCCATTATTTATCACTAAAAACCCTTAGCCATTATTTATCACTATAAACCCTTCGCCATTATTTATCACTATAAACTTTTACAGCCAATATTTTAACATTATAAATCCTTATAGCCATGATTTATAACAACTCTCTCTACAAGGTATCACTATAAACTCCTACACCACAATATGCCACTATAAATCCTTACTGTTATGATATACCACTAGATACCATTATTGACAAGATTTATCACTAGAATCCCTTAACAGAACATCCAACATTTATTCACAAGAAGTGAATAACATACAAAAAAATTTTAAAAACCTATTGCACTTTTATTGAAGATGTTAAATATCCTAATAATTTCTCCATGCTCTGTTTAAATTAAAAAATAAACTTGAAAATAGGGCACAGTGAACAGTAACATAATACATAATGACAGGTAACAAGTCAGAATTACAGACAGATTGTGAACTTACTGAAAACTGAACACAATATAACATAGAAACTGAGCAAAGTAAAATATTTCATGACAGGTATTGTATTAGGTCACAATTAAAGTCTGATTGAAAATGTACCAGAAACTGAACACGGTAACAAAGTATGAACTGATAGGTATTGTATTAGGTCACAATTAAATTCATAAATTAAAAACATACTGAAAGCTGTTAGCAGAACTTGTGTACACTCTCAAAAGGAAGCTGATCTCAAGATTGGGATCAAAGGTGGAAGGGACAATCACATAGCGGCCCTTTTTCACAGGACCATGCCGCAGAAACATGGAGCGACTGTCACGGTAAACTGTTGATACAACTTTCTCCTGTAAGTTCAGTTCATGAATTCTATACCGCCTATTGAGCTCAACCTGTTAACATAAAAAAATAAAATAAGTTAACCATGAAATTACAATGATAGTTTGGGGTGCAGTTCTAGGCTTCAAGAAATGTAGCTTTATAAATACTTGACTTAGTAAAGAAAACAATTACCTCAATGCTAACCAAGAAAGGTAGCTTTATAAATACTGGACTTAGTAAAGAAAACAATTATCCTCAATGCTAACCAATTTTAAGAAGTGGTATAGATACAAATACGCTGAACTATATATATTGTATATACATCATTAAATTCAGTTTCTCTTTCTCTCCTCTTTCTGTTTACCTACCTACCTGTGGTGGAGTAAATTTGCTTGCCCCTATTTTTAAACTTAATTATTATATAGTGGTTAAATGCCAATGTAACATGACCTAAGGGTACTGCACATGATGATATTTTTGTAAGTACCAGAGTTAAAATAACTCGGGTAAAGAGTATGCTAGAATACTGAAGTAATCCAAACCAGTCCAGAGTGGATGAGTAATTTTTGCTATCCAACAGTTTAAAGTTTACAAATAATGAACTAGCCAATGGATAGAGATTGAAACTTACCTTTTGAAGAAAGTTATATATTTTAATCACTTTGATTTTGACGTAACTCGAGTCCAGTCACAAAAAGGCAATCGTTATCTTAATGGTGAGTTAACTGATTGATAAGAGAGAAAGGACTTAAAAATATGTTTGTACAATTTGCTACTGATGTGTTATACATGAATTTGTAATTTAATGTAAACATGTATTATATGAAAGACTGTTATTTCTCAATTATGAATTATGATACTTCTATGTAATATGTTAAACACATGACAATGTTTCTAGCAGAAGCATGTTCATAATTCATTATGTTGTATTTATAATGTTGCATTTATGAATTGGGCTAATAAATACTGTTGCAGGAACTGTAAGTTGGGAATGACTGTAAGAAAGAATGGAGAATTAGAGATGATTAAACTTGGAACTTCACATTGCTCTCTGATATGATGTTTCAGAAAGGAGCAAACCTTTTTCTTCTTTGAATGCTTGTTGTGGATTTGAGAAGTTTCCATCCTAGAGTATGGCAATTGTGATGATTCACTATACCAGTATGATTAATAGTGAGCCTACAAATTTTAATGATTATAATGGAGAAAAGGGAAAAAGAAGCCTAATATAAAAAATGCTCATATTGAAAGCATCTTTGGAAGTGACAGAGGGAAAAGTGGGGGAAAGGGTTTTTTCCCCTTCTCTTGTTTCTTTTTATTCCTCTTTGCTGCTTTTTAGAAAATAGTGCAAAGTAGTAGTACCTTGGGCCTTCTAATACCTTAAAAACAGCATTACAAAATGCTACATTATTTCTAATCATCAAGTTTACCTGCTGGTGTTATGATAGGATATTAGAAGTCATGTGACTAGTCTTAAATAGCTCGAATGCAAATTATACACACAGCAGATTTGGAACTGTATTAATACTTTACAGGGATGTAAACTGTAGCAGTATACTGTAATATAATCATGACATCACACCCTTGTTGATACTGTATTAATACTTTACAGGGATGTAAACTGTAGCAGTATACTGTAATATAATCATGACATCACACCCTTGTTGACACTGTAGCTTACAGTTTGACATTTGGCAACGAGATACAAACCAAATGTCCAAACACATCTGTTAGCTTCAACAGAGAACACTTTAATTCACAGAATGAAAAGCAATACATCCAAAATACATAATTTAAGAACAGTGAATCCAACGTATCTGAGTGTGCATACCTTAAGACCAGTGATCTGATGGATTTGAGTTTGTAAATTTAAGAAAAGTGAATTTGAGTGTGCATACCTTAAGAACAGTGAATCCAATGGTTTTGTTTTTGGAGCCTTCTTTGTCTCGAGTACTTTTTTGCATCAACTGGATCATGAACTCCTCATTGTCATCTGTAACATCAAACTTGTACTACACACACACACACACACACACACACACACACACATGCACAACATAAATAAATATTTTTATAATATTGTCGTTTGGAACAAATAGTTTAAAAATAAAATACTGAGGAATTAAAATAACTACAAATCATGTGCTGCTACACACTGAAAACAATTCAACTTTCAGTCACATTTATCAACTGTGTGTTTTTGATAATTTTTGACCATTCAGCAAAGTTTTGGACCAATTACTGATTGTTTTTACAAAAGAAAAGATTATTGATTGCTTTGCATCAATTACTAACTGTTCTGGACCAATTGTTATATGTTTAGGAATATTTATTATTTTAGATAAATTACTGATTGCAAATGGAAAAAAGGATCACAATTGTAATTGTTCTTCAAACTGAAAAAGAAATCACAATTGTTTTTTTTGACCCAATATTAAATGCAATATTTTTTTTAAATTACATTTATTGATTGTTTTGCTCTAATTATTCTCAGTAAATTGAAAATACACCATATTAATTATTATTTCAGACAAAATTGTATTTTAAATTGTAAGCAACATCACAGTGACTGAGTGAAGATACTATCCACATGTATATTAAATTCTCAATCAGCTGGAAGATCTTCAGAACACTGCTGAAATTAATCAGCTATCTTTAATCTAGACAGTAATATGAGTCTTGAACAGATGAGCAATAGATTGAGAAACATATTCAATGACAAAAACAATGTTTTCAATATGTGATGGTATTTTGTATAAACTATCTATCAGCAAAATGTCAAAGTCTCTTATTACTGATGTGCTGGAGTCAATTTATGACTATTATATGAAATCACTAAAGCAGTACTGCCCATTCAGTTTCTAGATAAATCAATGTACACACCTGTGGATTTTTAAGGAAAGTTTCTTTGTTGTTGGGACAGCCCCCAGCTCTTTCAGGTTTAGTCCAAGCCCCATGAGCTAAACCCTCATGCCATGTCTTCTTCAGGTTGAAGTAAGATGTATTTACTACACGGCAGATGGCACACTGGTGGAAATATTTGCAGAAGTCCTCAAAGGTCATCCTTTATAAAGAAAACACAGAAAAAATATAAGAATAAGCAGTTTGTGAGAGACAAACTGGATATTGTTTTTCAATCAGACAATCAGATATATCCTTCCTTTAGGAGGGTCATTATCTTCACAAAGATCTACAAGCCAAGTTCATGGCAACTCATGTAAGCTCTGAGGGTACTTTAATCCTTTTACACTCGTGCCTCAATATAATGAGGTCCTTGGAGTTAAAAATTTGACTGCATTGTATATGAGGTCGCATTATAATAAGGGATCCTTTCATCCCAGAAAAGAATGTTTCGGTTCCAGAGTTTTTTGTCTGGCTTTTCTATTAGCCCATAGATGTTCATGTGTATCATGGATACAGCAATAGAAACATCAGACTTCTGATAAACTTCAGCCCAAATCTTGATCTAAATAGCAGGTTTTTAAATTAA
This sequence comes from Sinotaia quadrata, assembly GCA_028829895.1. NCBI lineage: Eukaryota > Metazoa > Mollusca > Gastropoda > Architaenioglossa > Viviparidae > Sinotaia > Sinotaia quadrata. The sequence continues at coordinate 118,392,980 of CM054177.1, read as the reverse complement.
GAAAGCAACATTGTTTACTAACAGTTTTGAAGAAGGTTCATTCTGTTGTAGCCTTAGCCAAAGTAGTGCTTTTGCATACAACATTTCTGGTACATGGCACACACTGGCCTGGTACATGGCACACTGGCCTAACACATCAGGTCTGACGTCATGTAACACATCAATGTATAATAACATATAACATAACCTGTAAAACATATTTATTATTCAGAATTTAAAATTATTTTTAATTAATTATTTTACATTTTTTTTATTATGCAGGAAATAAAAACTTGACATTTCGACACAAAGCCATCTATGTAAAACAGATAGTAGTCAATGTCATATCTGTAGATATTAAAGAGAATTTTTTTGTTGTACTGATAAAATTATTTAGCTCAATATTGGTGTTCATTATTTTAACAAAACTTATTTGATTAAAACCATTAAGATAATACATAACCAAATAAATATCTTTTATCATAAATTTAACATATGCATTCAAACATACAACAATGTGCAGTCCAATATATAACACAGAGTAGTCCAATATATAAAACAGAGCAGTCCAATATTTAACACAGAGCAGTCCAATATATAAAACAGAGCAGTCCAATATATAACACAGTGCAGTCCAATATATAACACAGAGCAGTCCAATGTAGAACAAAGAGCAGTCCAATTATTATGGGCAGTGGGCAGATGTTCATATCTGCACAGGATATAGATGACCCCACCCTCCATAAGTCCCCTGCTGCTGTGCAGATTAGGTTTTGGATAACCAAAGGCTAGGGTGCTGGCACAGTATCTTACTGGGCATATGAACAGGTCACTGCCCAGGGAAGAGGAGTCCCAAGAAGGACTCAATGACCATGTGTCCAGGACCAAGGCGAGCCACTAGTAATGTGGAGTTTGGGCTGTGGTCAACAGCCTGGAGAGTGATGGGCTCCATCAGGTTCATCTGCCTAAAACACACCACATGTAATGACAACTTTGCCTCAGCCCATACCGGATCAGTCATCACCCAGAACAAGGACAGAACCTTCTGTCTTGTACCAGGGCAGAGGTGTTAAGTGTGCTACTGGTGCATCATCACCATCAAAACTAAGCACCAGAAACATCAGCATTGGTATGTGGAACATCAGACCATTAAGAATGCCTGGAAAGGTAGAGGAAATGACACACAAAATGAACAGATACCATTGGACCATTCTAGGACTGTATGAAGTACAATGGAAGAACCTTTGGGAAACATCAATGCAGGATGTCATAAATTTATACTACTCTTGCAGAGATGATAAACATGAACATGGTGCCATATTTCTCGTCCACACATATATAACACAGTGCAGTCCAATATATAAAACAGTGTGGTCCAATATATAAAACAGTGCGGTCCAATATATAACACAGATCAGTCAAATGTATAACAAAGAGCCAAGGATATGTCTATCAATGCAAACTCACCAGAACTCGCCATCTTCTTCAAATGTTAGCCCGACTTTTTGTCTGTCAGATTTGCTGATCTTATCCCATTCAGGGGCACTGAAAAGAATACAAATTAAAATAAGTACAATTATAATGGATTCTTAAGCAGTGGACTGCCACGGTCTCACAAATACCCACCCAACAGTCAGTCTGACACTCTCTGGTTAATCAAGGGGGTTTTGTGACACATATAATACTGAACATTAAACAATTTCTTATTAGTATATAACTAGTCAATAAAAAGTTAGAATAAAAATTATTTTTAGAACAAAGGAAAGATATAGTAAAAGAACAACATTAAACTTGCATAAAAAATAACAAAAAGAAGAACCATATATGGAAAAAAAAACCAAAAGGAACACAAAAAATAATTAAAAAATGCAGAAGAAAGTCCCAACCTAAATCCACAAACTGAACTCGACAAAAAAATAATTTATATAATTATACTATAAAGAGCCATGATCATTATTTCTCACCTATAAAAATTGGAGCCCGACACCTAATACAGACAAAGCAAAACATTTCTTTTGATTAAAAGGTGTAGCTTATGATATTATACACCTATGTCTATCATGCACATCAAACATATTCACCTCAATAAATACATCACTAATGCCCAGCCTGTGTACCAATCAAACATACTTTTATGTACATCACTAACATCCAGCCAATTTTTTCACTGATAGAAAACTACATGAATACAAAGCCTTGTGCTTGTTATCTAGTTATATAGAAGACATTCATCTATTTAGCTCACTATATCTGGTAAATATGAAATGTAAAGATGGGTGCGACCAAATGCTCATTCAGATATGGAAATCCATCTTTAAAGACCAAGTTAAATAGAATCTAGGTCAAACATAGTTCATGGAACTATATTTGCCCTGTTACTAAGATACACAAACTCAAGCCCTTAGGGTAAAAGCAAACAAAAATGACATCAGACATGGGGGTCAAAATGCCTTCAATGTAATTTTCTCTGGTACTTCATGTATGTTTAATTCAATTTGTACTGATGACAGTGAAAGTTTAACTGTTAGTAGTTCACATACCATTTCTAATGATGTTGGAGATACCAAGGAAATAATGACTGATGAAGTCCATAACTGGTAAGTTATTTTTCTAATATAGTCAGCATACAACATAGGCCTACAATACATTTGTAGTCATTGTTAGGTTCGTCGACATATTTCTAACTATTAGTATTTTTAAAATTAGTTGTGTATTATTTTTATATGAATGACAAAACTTTTTAAGTATAATTTTGTAATTGTCATTATATATATATATATATATATATATATATATATATATATATATATATATATATATATATACTGCATTTACTACTGATATTTTTTTACTATTAGTGATAGTATTAATGATATATACTAACAGAATAGCAGTATAGTTATGTTTTAAATAAATGATTATCATTCTGTATATAATTTTAAATTACTTAACTTACTAATGATCAAAAATATAGAGAATAGCAGTAGTCATGTTTTTAAATGAGTGGTTATTATTCATTATATATATATATATACAATTAATTATTTTTAATTACTTTACTTACTAGTCTTTCTTTTTCATATATATTATATTTTTATGTTTATGCATGAAAATCTGTATAAGTGTTGTGTGTTTATATATTTATAGTTTTGTGTACTATTTTATTTATTTAGTATTGTAAATCTAGAGCTTTTAAAATTAACGAATGGCCAGTGTTATACTAATTTAATAGTTGAATAATCTTATTAAGCTGAAATATATGCATATGTTTTTATTAATATTACAATTACTATTTTATTGCATATATCTGATCTAACAATCTGGTACAGTTACAAAAGAAATGTCTAGAACTCTAGGGAAAATATAACACTTTTTTGCCATCTTACTAATGGTGGTATAATTAGTATAAAACAATTCAATAACTTGGCTAATATGAACTACTATGAAACCATAAACTGTAAAGTAAAATATTTAATTATGATCAAGTGACTTCTATTATTCTCTTGTACACAAGTAGTTATGGCAGATATGTTATAAAAAGAAGGTCAGGATAATCACAATTGTTAAAAGTACTTTGCATGGTTATTTCTAATCTAGTATTTCATTCTGATTTTAAAAAATATTAAAACAAAAATGTTTTTTAAGCCCAACCCAGTTAAAGTGACTATTAAGCTCAAGCTTACCCATCGCTGAAGGCGCCCTTCCACTCACACTGTCCCCAAGGGTTACGGAGGCGAATCATGGGAAGCTTCTCTCTATTAAAAATTCCAAACAGACCAGAACCTTCCAGGTGCACATTCTTCACAGCTGTAATGCCATAAGCATGACCTTTGACCAATCCAATGTCAGTGGATGCTTCCATCTCTGCTGCAGATGTGGCCTGGAAGAAATTGCTTCATGAGTTTTATGCTGTAATGATTGTAGTATGTGTGTCTAAAGAGATTTATGTCTGTTATTTAGTTTTTAAAAAATTGAATTAAACCATTAAATACTACACTGAAATTGAAGCATTAAATATTGGAATGGAATTAAATCATTCAATACTGGAACTGAATCAAACCTTTAAATACTACTGAAATCAAAGCATTAAATACTGGAATGGAAGAGCTATATTAAATATCAGAATGGACTCACAACATTAAATAATGGAATAATATTAAAGAATTAAATGAATGGGATCAAAATATTAAATACGGAAATGGAAGCAAAATAAGAAATTACGGGAATAGAGGCAGCCATGAGTGAATGACGTTCCATCTCTTTCTGCATACGAGCAAAAAGTGTGACACGTTCCTCGGCCTTGCCTGCCACTCCGAGCTTTAATAAGTCTAGGGTGTCTGACACTCCACCTGTGAAGTCTTCCAATGCCTCGCTCAACTCACCACCATCAAGAGCTTCATAGTTGCCAAAAAGTCTGAAAATCAAAAATAAATTTCAAAGGCAGGCAGGGTCAAATCACGAACAGTATATATATATATATATATATATATATATATATATATACACACACACACACACACACACACACACACACACATAGGCATACATACCTATAAATCTATAAATGCAAACATATACACACATATAAATATATCCATATGTATCTACATACACTATAAAAGCTGAACAAGTTAAACCTATAAAAGAATACAGAAACCACCATAATATGACAACCAATATGCTTCAAGGATACAAAGTAAAACGAACCACCGTAATATGACAACCAATATGCTTCAGGATACAAAGTAAAAAGAACCACCATAATATGACAACCAATATGCTTCAAGGATACAAAGTAAAACGAACCACCATAATATGACAACCAATAAGCTTCAAGGATACAAAGTAAAAAGAACCACCAGAATTGAAGATTTGTTTAAATGGTCTTCAACAAGAGAATACAGTTATTAATAACAATGACATGAATGATGAAATAAATGTGTAGCTACTAATGTAAGAAAATAAAATGAGCAAGCATACTGACATATGAAAAATGAACTGAGTAAGCCTAGTAATGAATAAAAAATAACATTAGTAAGTCTATAATGTATGAACAATGAAATAAGTAAGCCTAATGATATGTGAACAATGAACTGAGTAAGCCTAATCATGTATGAACAATGATCTGAATAAGCCTAATAATGTATGAACAGTGAACTGAATAAGCCTAGTGATGTATGAAGTATGGACTGAGTAAGCCTAATGATGTATGAACAATGAACTGAATAAGCTTAATGTAATGTGAACAATGAACTGAATAAGCCTAACGATGTATGAACAATGGATTAAGTATGCTAATCATTTATTAAAAAAAAAAAGAAATAAGCATACTGATGCATGAATAATGAAATAAGCAAGCAGACGATGTATGAAGTGAGTAAGTTGACTTTTGAATGAAATGAGTAGGCTGATGTATGAAATGAGTTAACCAACTGATGTATGAAATGAGTTAATCAACTGATGTATGAAATGAGTAAGCCAACTGATGTATGAAAAATGTATCTGACTAGACAGTAACCCTTAAAATCAAAAACATTTATATTGCTTATATTAATTATACATATTTAAATAAAATATTAAATTTATTATATACAAATTTATAACAGCTTATACCAGAAATAATTAAGAATTATGGAATAAGTGTGTATGGAGAGAAAGAAAAATACATTTCTGAGGAAAGGTGTTCTATTTTATAATCTTACAACTCAGACTTAACATTTTAAATCAGGTTGTAAATGATCACTTTCTAAGACATTGTTGGAACTTGTGTTCTAGTCTTCACTCAATTTAATAATAACAGATTTTGTTTTTCATCCATTGGCAGCATACTTCAATGTCCAATTATTACCACGAGCATATAAAAACATCAACATACATAACAATATACAATTGTTTTTGCATATAAAAGATTTAATTTTGTAATTACATGAACAATGTGCAACACTGTTAAGTGAAATACAGCAATGCATATTAAAAATATTTTAATGAAGGACAAGAGAAAAACAAGACATGCATAATGCAGTGACAATAGAAAAACATATACAAGATAAAAACAACATGCATTCACACACACACACAAGATATACATGCTTTTGAGCATACATACAGACATATTCTCAAGATAAAAACAAGACATGTTCATGCAAACACATACACAAGAAAAAAACAAGACACACACACATACACAAACACTCACAGTTGTAAATAAACATACACAAAATAAAATAAAGACATGCACACATACACACAGATGAATACAAACACACAGACACAAGATAAAAGCAACACACACACACACACACACACACACACACACACACACACACACACACACACACACACACACACACACACACACACACACAGGTGTCTACAAACACATAAGACAAACACCATAAAATTAAAAAGACCTCATTATGACAATAATAATAAAAGTGTGAAAATAGCCAATTAAATATGTTATAATAAAAAAATACATGTAAGGTATAAACATTATTTTATCTTCATTAAAAAAATACATGTACAGTATAAACATTATTAACATTATTATTTTATCTTCATTAAAAAAAAAATGTCCGCTGAAATAAAGCATTTTGAAACTTATCACATTTGTGACTCAATGAAATGCTTAACAAGTCTGTTCAACTGTATATATTCAGAGTGTAGAATTTTAAACACATGGGAAATTACTTTGCATAGGCCTTTTCAAGAAGTGCTGACCAGAATTCATTGCGACTTTGTGAGTGAATGAAAACAAGCTGGTCATTAATAGTGGGCAGAAAGTCATCAATCACCACTTCAGTCCAGTATCCAAAGCGCCAAAACTGAAATCGGAAAATGCCCCTGTAGTTGTCTGGCTTCTGCTCATCCCATTCCTGATCTTTGCTGTCTGGAATCACCTGCGTCAGCAAATGTGGAGTTGTCATAAAGTGTTAAGGTGTATTACTGTCTCATATTAAAGTAAAAGATTTTTGTTTTCTTATTTTCATTTCAAATATTCAAAGAAAGGTCTGGAGAAAGTCCTAAATTTTGGAGAGTAAAAATGATAAAAATATGGGGAAAAATAGTTTAAAATATTGTGAAACAATAAAAAGTATTTGTGTAAATTCAAAGTCATAAAGATTTATATTATATTTTATTTGACTCAATGATCAGACCTGTACTTCAGTATTCTGGGAACATTTGATAACATTAGCAAAATCAAAACATGATTTACTTTTAGTGTTTGGGGGAAAGTTTTAAAAGTATTGATTATCACTATTTATCATAATATGATTTACTTTTAAGTGTTTGGGGCATATTATAAATCTATTTATTATTACTATTTATTATAAAATTATTTACTTTTAGTGTTTGGGGCAAAAGTTATAAAATTTGGGGCAAAGTTATAAAATTATTTATTATTACTATTTATTATTTGAATTTTTTTTAATAGTTTGAAAATTAACTTTATTCACTGCAAGTATATTAAAATATATAAACAGTATTTATTGTAAATGGTTAGTAAAATGCCATAACTTTATTTATTGTAAATATATGGGAACATGCAAAGCAGTATATTTTTAGTTTTAGGAAACAAATCATAAAATTAATAATTTATGAGTATGGGGAATAAAATATATTTTCAGTGTTTCAAATCATATAAAATCATTTGGTTTTAATAAAATATTTGATACATTAAATTCTGGACAACTGGCCCTTTATTATTATTAAAATAGAACTGCACAAATGATGCATATCTAAATCCATTTCAACATTCAACGGGTTAAAAGATGTAGCAAATAATATTTTGATATGATGTCTATTATTCCTAGAACAGAACTGCACAAATGATGCATATCTAAAGCCATTTCAGCTTGTAATGGGTTTTTTACAAAGCATCAACAATATTATGATTTGATTTTTATTATTCCCTGAACAGAGCTGCACAAATGATATCTATCCAGAGCTGTTTCAAAATGTATGGATTAAATTTTCCACAATATTATGGTTTGATTTTTAAAATTTCTAGAACAAAACTTAGCAAATAATACCTATCTAAAGCTGCTTAAATATTATTTAATGGATAAAATAAAAACCTTATATATGATTAACTGTTTATTATATTAGAACAAAACTTATATCCATCCAAAGTTGTTTAAACATTTAATGGATAAAAGAAATATAATATTCCTATGGATCTTTCCTTATTCCACAAACAAGTGCACATATGACACAAAGAAAACACACTGAGTGTTGATCATTACTTTTTAAATGCTTGAATAAATGTATGTCTCATGGGTCTAACAAATCAAGTTTTATATATGATACAAGTCAAAGTTTGATTCTAAAACTAAGTGGGTCTGTTCAGTGTTTTCCATATTTCTTTAGGATTTGTAGGGGTGTAGTCAGTCATAATTACCTGCAATGACCCCTCTAAGGTGTGTGGCTGTGTAGCTTATAGCTCATTAGAAAATGCGCGCATCAGTTTCAAAATTCCACATACAAGTTTTGGTAGTAAGCTCAAACAACTACCAGTTACACACACACACACACACTGTCACAAGTCTGATAAAAATGCCCGACCTGATGACCCACTTAGCCTTGTTTACTTCAAATTCGAATATTTGAAACCCTTGACTCCTTTGTTCAAAGCTTCCCTTTTCGAAGTGCTTCTAGAACAGGTCAAGATGTTATGTAACTTTAGGACCATTGTCCGGTTCTCGAACCAACCACATGCTTCGCGAACAGTCACGTGATACGCAATATGCTCTTCTATATATGTACCTACACGCCTCCGCTCCGTCACTGGGAGAACACATTAGCTAGGTCCATTTCAGCTAACTCCGGTCACGAGGGGCAAACCGACAAGCCGTTGAGAATCAAGACACCATTCGTCTTCTCATAAAGAGGTATCATTTTATTTAATAGTATTTTGCCTATGTTGCTTAAGTATGTATTTATGCTATGTATTATATTTCCATAACACTTGAGCATGGTCCAGAGAAATGGCTGAGAAAAACCTATAAGTTACGAAATATAAATTGATTGTAACTCCTTTTCCATTTTTACTTTAATTTATATTGTTTCAATTTCATTAAGAGTCAGAATGCCTGTACTCGATATGAATTCTTCATGTAATTCAATTATTGCGTGTAATTTTAATTGTAAATTGTGAAGCGCTTTGTTAGTTTGAATTACCCTTTGTATGAACATTAATTTAACCTTGTATCTATTTTATTGCTTCATACGTCACGCTGTTAAACGAAAACATGCGTGAGACGATTACATTTTTCTAAATCTAATTGTAAAACGACACGAGGTCGAAACTCTTACTCAGTGCATTTTATCTGGGACATGCTTTAGTAGGAAGTGTTCAATCGAAAGTATATTAGAGCCATTGTTCCCCAGATCGGTTCCTATTGTCCATGCCTTACCTCGCCTTGCTTTGGTTCTGCTGGTGAACTCTACATTGAGGGTCCATGTCATTAAAATTCAAGTTCCCTAGCTACATGAAAAGGAGCGTCTTTCCTCAGGCACCACGTGCGTCGCTAGAGCGGGACTGTGAAATTAGACTGACTGACCTAATAAAGAGACCAGGCTGATACAAGCAACCCAGCTGAGTACAATCATTGAGTACAAATGTTAAACGAACAATTGTTGGCAATTTTGTGACAAGAATCGAACACATGCGCGTAGAGATAGAGAAGTAGATTATTCGCGTCGTCTTTGATTATTGTTATTTTGTTAAACTTTATTAAATCTTATTTTTCTTGTTAATACCTCTTAGTAGTTAATTAATATGCATGATAGACCAATAGATTCTTAGATTTGAATGGGGGCGAATGAGCAGAAAGTTGACAACGAATGCGTATTAAATTAGAGGGATTTAACTGTTTCAAATCTAGCTAAAAGTTCGCAGTTTATTAGTTTGTAAATTTGTCGTCTGAACTACGAGACACACTTTTAATTAGTCAAATAATAAATTGAGCATCCAGTCTGCATAGAATATGAGAGAAAGAATTAATTATATTTAAAGTCTTTAATTATTCTAAGCAGGGTCTTTAAATAAATACTGGGAACGTAACAAGTGGGGGAAATCTCGTCCGTGGATTGATATGTATTAAATTGTAACATTTTTTATACATAGGGCGTATCATAAACCTAGAAACGAACGAACGAACAAAGAATTGCCAATTGTTCTTTTGATTTTTGTATTACTGATTTTCTTTGCTTTTGTTGTGACATGTGCATGTATTCTTTTGCAGAGTAATGTACAATTTTTTAATTAGTGTAGTATGTTTAAGCGTAGTTAAACATTGCATTGATTAAGTTAAATGATTTATTTAGTATTGTGTTACTGGATACTTCATTGTGAGAAGTCGAACGTGTTATACCGCCAGCTAGGAGAGTTATCGGTAGTAACAGACTTCGGACTATTATATTTAGGGTGCTAGATATAATGTGTAATGTTGTATGGTAGGAGCCGTGACATTACGAAAGTCTTGGAACAGCGGACACTGTGACAAGCAGGTGAAACGTGTAAGAGTTAACGCGCAATTTATTTCAGAAGGTGTTCTGAGTAAATTAAATAATTTTTGTAAGGTTGTAGCCTAAAAGTTATTTTCGGGATAAGCGGAGTTATCGCCGACGGTTAAAACACACAATTCACGAGAGACATTTCATTGTAGCCAGACGCGCTAAGACAGTAAAATGGATCGCAAACAGGTTCTCGAAGACCTGAAAGAAACCGGTATCGTGTTAGGATATCAGGGTGACGAACTGACTAGCTACATTAGAACTGAGCTAGAGAAAGCGGAAAAAGAGAGGCAAGAGATAGAAAGAGAAGAACGTGTTGCTAATCGCGAACTGAAGAAGTTAGAAGCTGAAAAACTAGCCGAAACTGAAGCTAAACGCATCGCAGCTGACGCAGAAGCTAAAAGGTTAGAAGCTGAAAGATTAGCCGACATTGAAACAAAACGTATCGCAGCGGATACAGAAGCCAAACGCATCGCGGCAGACGCGGAAATAAAACGGTTAGAATGGGAAGTAAAGAAACTAGAAGTTACTAATCCAAACCGTGACCGCAGAAGCAGTGGTGATTCGCATTCTAGCGATGGAAATAACCACAGTAGAATTGAAAACATCATTCCAAAGATAAATATGGTCCCATTTGATGAGAACAAAGATCAAATAGACGCGTATTTAAAAACGTTTGAAAAATTAGCCAGAGCAACAAGCATTCCAGCGGAACATTGGGCGATAAATTTATCGGGGTTACTGCAGGGTACTGCGAAAAACGAATTCAATAAGCTTAGCGATTCTGAGTCAGATAATTACGACACAGTCAAGGCCGCATTATTGAAACGATACAGACTCACCGCAGATACATACCGTCGTAAATTTAAACAGGCCACGAAAGCCAGTTCAGAGACGCACGCACAGTACATACGACGCGTAACTGACTTATTCCAGAGATGGATAGATCTAGCTGAAACTCCACAGACGTACGCCGGTCTTAGGGATGAAATGGTAAAAGACCATATTCTCGGGTCATACAAATCAGATCTACTGATTCACTTAGCAATAAGGGAAAAATCTACGCTAGAGGAGATAGGCAACGCCGCCGATCGCTTTGATGACGCACATTCTCAATTCTCGAACGCACACGCGAACAACAAGTCTCGACCGAACGAACCGCCGACTCGAAAGGATAAGAAAAATGACGGAAAAACACCTAGTGAACGCGACGATAAAACATCCAAACCCGACACTAAAAACAAGTCTGACAAACAGAAGGATAAAAAGAATCTTGCTTGTTACACTTGCGGTGATAGTGGCCATTTTTCGCGAACATGTCCTGACAAGAAAACAGCTAAAGTTTACGCAGTAGAAAGTCATACACCTAAAACAGAAAAGTCGAATCGAACACCAGTACAGGCAAACGGTCACGACACAATCGCTTTGCTTGATACAGGGTGTGAGCTAGACGCTATTGTAAATGCATCATTAGTTAACCGTACCGACTACACAGGGGAGACAATCTCTGTCACCTTTGCGAACGGCGAACAAGACATTTTGCCAGTAGCTGAAGTCTCGATTATTTCAGACTTTGTAGAAGGAACAGTCAAAGCGGCAGTTATGGAAAACTCACCGCATGACGTGATCCTTGGTTGCAAGTATGTTTTGCCGTGCAAAAAACAAACTTCAATCGAACCACCACTGGTTAACGCTGTAACCAGAGCAGCGAGTAGTAAAGACAAATCTGTGACTGCACCGATGTCTGCCGCACCAGCCGTAGATGAAGCAACAGTTAGCGAGATTAAATTATTACAAGCTGAAGACGAAACACTAGACAAGTTACGCAAGCAGGCTGTACCTGTTAGTGACGTCAACACTGACGATTCGAATAAGAAAGCGTGCATTATTCTGAAAAAGGGTTTATTGTACCGCTATTCGAAAGTGGGAGACGAATTTCGGAAACAATTAGTCGTCCCACAAACCAAACGAAATGACGTATTACGATTAGGTCATGAGAGTCTTTTTGGTGCACACATGGGTGTACAAAAAACAACTAGTCGTATTACAAGTGAGTTTTATTGGCCGGACATCACTGCCGATATCCGTAGATTCGTGTTAAGTTGCGACACATGCCAGAGAACACAGTCTAAAAATTCAATCAGACCCGCACCGTTAGGAGAGCCTGAACTGATCAGCGAACCCTACAAACGCGTAGCAATGGATTTGATTGGGCCTATAATACCCACATCAACGAGAGGTAATCGATACGTGCTGACCACTATTGATTACGCAACGAGATTCGCCGACGCAGTGCCGTTGAAAAACATTGATACTGAAACCGTCGCCGAAGCCCTTTTCGGATTATGGAGTCGTGTTGGAATACCCACCGAAATTTTGACAGATCAGGGGAGTCAATTCGTAGGCAACGTAATGAAGGAAGTAAATCGCTTACTTTCCATCAAACATCTTACTTGCACACCCTACCACCCCCAGGCAAATGGTCTGATTGAAAAATACAACGGGACATTAAAAACAGCACTTAAAAAGCTCGCCACTGATAAACCGAAAGACTGGGACAGATACATCCCTGCCCTACTATTTGCATATAGGGAAGTGCCACAATCTTCCACTGGATTTTCACCATTCGAGCTACTTTACGGACGTACTGTACGCGGACCGATGATGATTTTGAAGGCACTTTGGACTGATGAAAAGACAGATGACGAAGTTAAGACAACTTACACATACGTCACTGACTTAAGAAACCGTCTTGAAACTATAGGCAAGATAGCACGGGAAAACCTGACGATAGCTCAGTCTAGACAGGCAGAATATTACAATAAGCACACCAAACCTAGAGAATTTGAAGTTAACGACAAAGTGTTACTGTTGCTTCCTGAAGCACATAACAAACTTCAGATGAAATGGAAGGGGCCCTTTGTAGTTACCGCCAAGCTAGGGGGACTGAACTATAAGGTACAGACAGGAAAGAGAGAGAAAATCTTTCATGTTAACCTACTCAAAAAGTACATAAGCCGTGAGGATCAAACCACTCAAGCTGATTTTGTCGTAGCGACGATAGTTACAGAAGACGAGGGGGAGACTGATTGCGTCACCGGTACTTTACCAAACTGTCCTTTACAGACAGAGGAGACTGTTAAAGACGTTAGGGTGAATGACGCCTTGACAGAAGGACAGAAGAAAGAAGTGAATAAATTGCTCAATGAGTTCTCATCTACTCTGACAGACAAACCAGGGTTGACAGACTTAATAGAATTTTCACTGAAGCTGACTGACAACAAACCGATACGTTTGAAGCCGTATCCGTTGCCACACGCTAAGATAGATGACGTTAGGCGTGAGATTAAGACTATGCTAGATCTAGGGGTCATAGAGAAGACTGACAGTGCCTACGGATCACCCATCGTGTTGATTAAAAAACGTGATAACTCGTTCCGTTTTTGCGTAGACTATCGCAAACTCAATCAAGTGACAGAGTTTTGTGCCGAACCTCTTCCTGATCCGGATCTCATCTTCACTAAGCTAGCTAACGCTCATTACTATACCAAAATAGATTTGTCACGCGGTTTTTGGCAAATCAAGGTCAAGGACACTGATCGACACATACTAGCTTTCACTACACCAGTAGGAAACTATACCTGGAAAGTTATGCCTTTCGGAGTTTCAAACGCTCCAAGCATTTTTTCTAAGATGATGCGATCATTGTTAGAACCACTGTACGGACGTGGAGTTGAGAACTTCATGGATGATTTAATTCTAGGCACCCAGACATGGGAGGAGCACTTAACACTCTTACGAGATGTGCTAGCCAGATTAAAGCAAGCCAACCTCACTGCCCGCCCTACGAAGTGTGAAATAGCACAATTCTCCTTAGACTTCTTGGGACACAAGTTGAGTCATGGAACTATGTCGCCAAGTGAAGCTAAGATAGCACAACTTAAGGACACTTCACAACCGCTAACAAAAACACAAGTTAGAAGTTTTCTTGGTCTTGCTAACTACTACAGAAAATTCGTACCAGATTTTAGTGCCATTGCATGTCCTCTGACTGACTTGACACGTAAGAATATGCCTACAAAAGTAGTGTGGACTGATGCATGCCAAAACGCTTTTGACACACTGAAATCTAGACTGACTTCAGACTTAGTTGTTAAACTGCCAGATTTGACAAAACCATTCTTGTTAAGGACTGATGCTAGCAACACAGGATTAGGAGCAGTGTTATTACAAGAACACAATGACACCAAACACCCAGTTGCATACGCAAGCCGTAAACTCACAACTACTGAACAGAAATATTCCACCAGTGAAAAGGAATGTCTTGCAATAGTTTGGGCTATAAAAAAGTTCGAAAACTATTTGTACGGAAAAACCTTTGTCATTGAGTGCGACCACCAGCCGTTAGCCTTTCTCGGGCAAGCGCAATTTACAAACAGCCGTTTAATGCGTTGGTCTCTGTTTCTGACACAGTATGACGCAAATATTCATTACATCAAAGGTTCTTTGAATGTTGGCGCAGATTACATGAGTCGTGCTTGATGCCATCAAGTGCCGGTACTGATAGAATGTCGTTTAATCAATTAACTGAACCCTACGGATTCCTTCCTGTAAACATGAAATATAGTTGCACACTTTATTTCTAGAGATGTTGAAATTTTGTGTAAATTTTTCTTCATTGTGGACTTCTACATTTTATCATACATAATTTGTAGGAGGCATTTTATCTTTGGCAAGATAAACGCCTCAAAAGCAAGGGGGTGTCACAAGTCTGATAAAAATGCCCGACCTGATGACCCACTTAGCCTTGTTTACTTCAAATTCGAATATTTGAAACCCTTGACTCCTTTGTTCAAAGCTTCCCTTTTCGAAGTGCTTCTAGAACAGGTCAAGATGTTATGTAACTTTAGGACCATTGTCCGGTTCTCGAACCAACCACATGCTTCGCGAACAGTCACGTGATACGCAATATGCTCTTCTATATATGTACCTACACGCCTCCGCTCCGTCACTGGGAGAACACATTAGCTAGGTCCATTTCAGCTAACTCCGGTCACGAGGGGCAAACCGACAAGCCGTTGAGAATCAAGACACCATTCGTCTTCTCATAAAGAGGTATCATTTTATTTAATAGTATTTTGCCTATGTTGCTTAAGTATGTATTTATGCTATGTATTATATTTCCATAACACTTGAGCATGGTCCAGAGAAATGGCTGAGAAAAACCTATAAGTTACGAAATATAAATTGATTGTAACTCCTTTTCCATTTTTACTTTAATTTATATTGTTTCAATTTCATTAAGAGTCAGAATGCCTGTACTCGATATGAATTCTTCATGTAATTCAATTATTGCGTGTAATTTTAATTGTAAATTGTGAAGCGCTTTGTTAGTTTGAATTACCCTTTGTATGAACATTAATTTAACCTTGTATCTATTTTATTGCTTCATACGTCACGCTGTTAAACGAAAACATGCGTGAGACGATTACATTTTTCTAAATCTAATTGTAAAACGACACGAGGTCGAAACTCTTACTCAGTGCATTTTATCTGGGACATGCTTTAGTAGGAAGTGTTCAATCGAAAGTATATTAGAGCCATTGTTCCCCAGATCGGTTCCTATTGTCCATGCCTTACCTCGCCTTGCTTTGGTTCTGCTGGTGAACTCTACATTGAGGGTCCATGTCATTAAAATTCAAGTTCCCTAGCTACATGAAAAGGAGCGTCTTTCCTCAGGCACCACGTGCGTCGCTAGAGCGGGACTGTGAAATTAGACTGACTGACCTAATAAAGAGACCAGGCTGATACAAGCAACCCAGCTGAGTACAATCATTGAGTACAAATGTTAAACGAACAATTGTTGGCAATTTTGTGACAAGAATCGAACACATGCGCGTAGAGATAGAGAAGTAGATTATTCGCGTCGTCTTTGATTATTGTTATTTTGTTAAACTTTATTAAATCTTATTTTTCTTGTTAATACCTCTTAGTAGTTAATTAATATGCATGATAGACCAATAGATTCTTAGATTTGAATGGGGGCGAATGAGCAGAAAGTTGACAACGAATGCGTATTAAATTAGAGGGATTTAACTGTTTCAAATCTAGCTAAAAGTTCGCAGTTTATTAGTTTGTAAATTTGTCGTCTGAACTACGAGACACACTTTTAATTAGTCAAATAATAAATTGAGCATCCAGTCTGCATAGAATATGAGAGAAAGAATTAATTATATTTAAAGTCTTTAATTATTCTAAGCAGGGTCTTTAAATAAATACTGGGAACGTAACACACACACACACGCACACACACACACACACACACACACACACACACACACACACACACATGCACGCACACGCACGCACGCACACGCACACACACACACACACACACACAGAGGAAAAGGTTCTGTGCACACAGGAAAAATATCTCATAATTTCTGTAGGACCTGTAGCTATGTAGTCAACTATGTAGTGTAGCTATGTACCTATGTAATTGGTCATAATTTTATGTCTCACGATTTCTGTAGGATCTGTAAGGGTGTAGTCAGTTATAATTATATGTTTCAAGATTTCTGTAGGATCTGGAGGGGTGTAGTCAGTCATAATTACACATCTCTGGATTTCTTTGCAAGAGGAGTTCATTCACTGTATTGTTCATGTGCATAAATGCTTCCTGTTTAAATATTTTACAAATGAAGCAATATCCTGACCTTGTACCAGATTTCCTTTATGGAAGCCAAACAAGATGAGGCTGCAACAAACCAACAGTTTCCCAACTTCCCTTGAGACACATCGCCAGAGCTGGCACCCTCAACAAACAGTTTGGGGTTATCACAGATTTGCTATAAGAGATGACAAAACAGAGAAAAATACAATATTTACTTATAATTGTATCTTAACTGTGAAAAATGGTATCCCAACAAAATATATCCACGCTCAACCAGGAGTGAAGATAACACTACTACTACTACTACTACTACTGTTTCAAAGTGGTATGATGAAGGAATGTCTCAATGGAATGTCTCTGTTTAGAGGTGGTATGATGATGGAATGTCTTTGTTTTGAGGTGGTATGATGATAATATTTGGACTATTACACATTATTTCTTTAACTGAGAAAGTTCTATAAGGAAATAGAGTAGGAATAAGAAAATACATGTAGCAAATTGTTGCCACTTTAAACAAGTCAAAATATTAGTGCAGGTAGCAAATTGTTGCCACTTTAAACAAATCATAACAATAATATATTTAAATTCCTTGTTAGGCAAACAATTTGCACGACTTAAGAATCAACTTGTCATGAAATGACAATTACACTTATTATTTTAATCATACAACAGATTTTAAATGTTATTTAAAGAAGAAACTTAGCTCTGCTTTATTGAAAATTGTTGCTTTGGTATTGATTTATGCTATTCAAAACTGGCCAATTAAACAATTTCATTATGAAAATAGTGGTACCCATGTATTAAACATACACATACATACATTATTAATTATATCTTAAAATATTGACTTTTTTTTTTTAATCCTGCATTTTATTTAACATTCTGACTCATCAAGTGTAACAGTTGGTATGGCAAAAAAAAAAAAATCACAAACAAAAAATATTGATTTTTCCTTTAAGCATGTGACACGTGAAGGAAAATAATTTCTGATAAAAGAATTCAATAAAAATAATTAATTTATACCAGAATCTTGACCTTTAAAGCTTTGTAGCCACACTTACAAGATTGTGATTAAAATATACAGCGCACAACCACAATATAATGTGATCATTTGGGTCCAAAAATTTCAATCATGATACATGTGGAATCATATTACTATGGGATTACAAAAATTTGCCATTTCAAGCCAGAAAGCAGGCTGACTTTTAATAACTAGCCCACATGTGATGGAAGTGATAAGTATGATTGTCTTCAAACATTTGCTAACATGAAGGGGAGCAAACTAAGGATCAAATTCTATCCAAAATCACATTTTTGCATGTTATTGAGGGGTTTCACTATATGTGTGTGTGTGTGTGTGTGTGAGAGAGAGAGAGAGAGTATTGAATTGCATTGTGTAGTATTAGCAGTAGTATGGCTATTAATAATAATCATAATATATGTTAGCTGAATAAATATGCATAATTTCTGTTGCATTTCTTTTATCATCTGAATTCTACTTGACAACTGTAAGTGAATATTATAAAGCTGTTAAAAAGCTAAGGTGAATAGATTATTAAAGGAAGAACTTTATTACTTTATTACTTTGGGGTAAACATGAACACTGATCTGTATTTGGAATATCCAGTACACTTTAAGCCAGTCATCACCCCAAAATACCTTTATTTACTTTTAAATATTTCATCATAAAATACATGTGATTTATCATCATCATCATCATTATCATCATTATCATCATCACCACCATTATCATCATCATTACCATCATTATCATCATCACCATCATTTTGACTTATTTTGACTCTATTAGCATGAAACTCATTCAGACTTATTTTAAAAATTCAATATAGAAAATTATTATAAAAATTATTAATAAGATTAAAAATATTAAAAATTTATTTTGCTTTACATAACTGACTATAAATACATCGAAACATTACAAATACTGTTGTGAATACTATTAGTTCTACACACACACACACACACACACACACACACACACACACACACACACACACACATTCCTACATACATACATAATACACAAAATCAGTAATCATAGTAATAATATACACAGTGCAACCTCGTCTATGTGATGATGATTATCTTACTCCTATGTTAAAAGACCAAATTTCAACCTGGTCAGTTGCAATCAGTTATTGTGGGTTTTCTTTACTGAGAGATGGTTAAGCAAGGTCTACAGAGACGGTTAAGCAAGGTCTACGTTGGATGAGTGACCTTTTTAAAATAGACTAGGGCTATTCAACTGGGGTGCATGCAGAGGCCTATGAAGTGGCCCGTGGATCATTGCCAAAACATTTATACCCTGTATTGTATTAATGACCTTTCCAAGCTGGGGCTCGAACCTCTGGCCCAAAATGATCCCCATTTTCAACATTTTGGCCCCTGAGTAAATATAGTTGAATAGCCCTGATATGGATTATAAATGTATATCAGTACTTATAATAATTATTTTCACACTTTAGTTTCAACTATGGAAGTAGTGTTCTGCATGCAGTTAAAGATCTGCAGTAGCATTGGACATTTATGCAGAGTTCAGTTTCCTTTATTCAAGTGTCATACGTACATTGATAACATGGAAAATCTTACAGAAACACATTCACTTATATTGCAATATCCATTGGGACTATAACTCTGACATTTTATACACAATATCCTCTGGGACCATAACTCTGACATTTTATACACAATATCCATTGGGACTATAACTCTGACATTTTATACACAATATCCATTGGGACTATAACTGACATTTTATACACATTATCATAATGTCTAAATGTGTTGATTGAATTCAATTTCATGATGGACCCAGATCCTCTTCACTTGATCTTTGGAAAAAAATCTTGGGTTGCTTTGTTTCAATATAATGCATGTATTTTGCTTTGAGGTTTCTTTAGACATCTTAGGTTGCTTTTTTCTTTCAACATACTACATGTATCCAGAAGTTTCATTTGTTATAAGCTGTCTTTAGACTTACACAAAGCCCTTTTCGAATTATAAGTACATCTCCTTTGGTTTTTTCCCTATTGCTGAAAAGTGTTAAAAAATCAGTATAATTAAGTTACAGATGCTTGCTTCTTAAACACAATAATGTGAATATAATTTTTTAAAAGTCTCATACTTACCTTAGTAAAGCATTATTATTTTTAAATGCACACTGACAGTAACTATTATTCGATGACCATAACTGTTATGAGATGCTATGCTAAATGACTATTGATTGGCAGTACTTATATTAAGAGGCATATTAATGGTAGTGAATCTAACAAAGGTGATGCATGTCAGTGGATTATTAAAATATTAATGAAAAATAATTTTTGTGTTAACTCTAGGTTTCTGGGTTCATTATTTGTACAGTCTAGAGGTTAAATATACATTACAGAACAAAAAAAAACAGCCTTAAATGGAATATAGGTCAGAGCATTGTAGCCATTTGAATCACCAAGCAGCAAACTTGTGCTTGATCAAGAGCTTGGATTGTTATTCCAATTTTAACCCTAACATAATAACACTGATAAGAGGTGCTGGCTGCTTAAGCTTTGCCAGGGCATTTAGAAATGTTGACATTACAGAAATATCTGGTTTTTATAAAAAATGCACATTTGAAATGGATTTCTGTTTACTTGGTCTTTCAAGAGTGTTATCAGTATAGTATCAGAGGATGCAGGAATAACTTTTTAAAACATTTTAATTTTAGCATTAGATATTGTCTGAATGGTTACATATTTTTGGTCACTTCCAAACAATGTTTCATATAAAAAAAATCAAACCCAAGGTGAATTTAAAACACCTTTTAATATCAAGACTATACATGCTTAAAATGTAACTTACTTACCTTTGGTCGCTTCCAAACAACATTGCCAAACTTGCCAGGTGTTGAAGACAAGGAGCGTTCATCTGGGGGAAATTCTGTATCAATGAACAAAGTGTCTTTTGCTTTGCACTCTTTCTTCAGCTTATTGTAGTCCTGATTTTTATACTTCTTCACCGTTTCAAACAGACCCATCTTTCTGCTTTTTTAACTCTACCTTAAGGAAACAACAAAATTAAATGCCATCACAATTTAAATTCTACAATTAAATATATTAATGAAATATTATATAATTATAAACGTATGAACTGTATGAAATAAAAGTGATGTAGACAAGAGATTAAAATAAATTAGTGTTTTCTCTAGTCCCAATTATTCCTTGTAGTCTCTCTTATTATTCCAGAAGTCAACAAGAATGAGACATTTTCAACTTTAACCTTTAGAGTTCAATATAACATGTATAATCATGAATACAGCATGCTAAAATAAGAGACAATCTTAAATTAATGTTGCTTATAATTACTACTTACCTACTTTTTCATTTTATTAACCTTTTTGAAATCTGTTGCTATCTAAAGTTCAAAACTAGTTGCATCCCCTCCCCTTCCCTCCTCCTGATGTACCCAAATGATTAGATGGAGAAAGAATGACACATTTCTTTCTCAAATGAACATTAACTGTTATTAGGGTAACAGATTTATTGCATGTATAAATGAGTGTACAATCAGGGCTATCATAAATGAGAGGATAATACAAAAGATTTGTTATCTAAAGTAAATAACTCTTGATTACCACATCCATTCAGAAGTTATTTCTTTTAATAATATGATTCAAAAGTTGAATCACCATATTTGCATATTAATTCTTTTAAAAAAGGAATTGTTTCCAGTAAAATCTTGATATATTTGTCAAGCAATTTATTTGAATATATTCTTCAATAGGTGTCCTATGTTATTACCAAGATCTGTATCTTAAAAGTTCTCTTAAATATATAAATATTGATAAGATCTATTTTAATAATGATAATAAAGATCATGTATGTTTTTTAGATCTAAATCAACACACAACATATACATTATAAATCAATAACTATGCCATAACTTACTGAATCATTTCCAAAGTAAAACTTCAGAATGAAAAAAAAAGTTGTGATATAACAAGCAATTAATTGTTAATACTTATGATTAATGATTCTTGTTATCAATTTCTCATGATAAAATACCACGTTAGCAAAAGAGAAGACAGCAAAACTTGACATTCCTGACTTTTGTGCATAGTTATTGGAACAATTAACTATTTAGTTACTTGTAAATCTATTTATTTTTTTATAATCATTGTTGATCTCCAATGCACAACCTGCCCT
Source organism: Sinotaia quadrata (assembly GCA_028829895.1). Lineage (NCBI taxonomy): Eukaryota > Metazoa > Mollusca > Gastropoda > Architaenioglossa > Viviparidae > Sinotaia > Sinotaia quadrata. The sequence goes on along the minus strand of CM054177.1, from coordinate 118,370,612 downwards.
CTAAATAAGTTCTAAGCAACCAGCAAAATGTCATCAATGTTGAACTTAGAGGTCAGAAATCCACAAGTTGCTAAACCTCAGTCTATGAAATTGTTATGAGATTTTTAATATATTGTATACTTGAAGACCTAATGAAGCAATTCCTCAATTAATTTGTCTCTTTAGAAGCTATGTGAATGTGTAATGGGGGGGGGGGGGATATAAATCATAATTATATAGAATTTTGGAGGTTAAAATTTAAATGGAAAACTGAGAAAGAGAAAAAGGAGAGGAATACAGACAAGGTGACAACAGGAGAGGATTCAAGACAGAGAGAGAAATAATGATAGAGGAAATCTGAAAGAGCATGAGAGAGAGAAAATATATACAAGAATGAAAGAGAGAAAGAGACTTGGTCAGAGATACATTTCAAAATGACTGACACAAAGGATGTTTTGTTTCCCTCATTATTAGGTGTCTATAGCTCCCTGCCAACCAGGTTAAAATTTAATGATAGTGATGCAGTGAGCATTCTTGGGTCATTCCTGTACAAACTGAGGCTTCCAGTTACACTCAAGAATGCCTATATTTTGCAGGGTAAAAGTTATGTAGGCCAACTCATTGCCTGTGGAATGTAGACAACAATAAGGAAACACGCAGACAGTTATGTGTAGATGTATACATGCATGCCCAAAGTAAACACCATGTACAACTCTTTTTGTTCACTTACCTCTCCCTCCCTTCAGAACACACCCTATGGATCCTGGAATTCATCATTTATGTAAATAAAAAACCCATCTTTTCTCCAAGTAATGAACTTTTGGTATATGTATTAAGTTTGTCCTGATGCACTCATTGTGGTAGGACTTAAGAGTACAAGCCATATATTCTTTTGTGATGACGTGTGCACTTTAATAAGTAAATTGTATTTATGTTACTGTATTATTTTGTTTGCAGTAAAACTATCTATTATTACTGTATAACATTTATCTCTAATCAAGGTTAAATGTTGCATACATTCTTTTTGTTATTATTATTTCTTATTAATATTACTATTTGTCTATGTCAGTGTGTGACAACTTAACAGTACACTCTAATACAGTACTGTATTATTGGTGCCCATGTGCCAGACCTCACCAGTTTAACTATACGACAGAAGGTACAAATATGTATTAATGCATTCAATTATTAAGAGTGTAGATATGATGAAGTGAGACATTTAATAATGCATAATGGTCAGATATGATAGCTATGAGATATTTAATAATGCATAATGGTCAGATATGATAGCTATGAGACATTTAATAATGTATAATGGTCAGATATGATAGGTGTGAGACATTTAATAATGTATAACAGTAGGTGACACACTATAAATAAAGAATTAATCTATTAAAGGAAGGTGCAAGTTGTTTAAAGACATGCTTGTGGTGAGGCATTTTAATTATATTCATTTACTGATAGTGTGACATTTTAATACATTTATCTACTGGCAGTAAGACATTTCAAATATATTTATTTGCTGGAGTGTGACATTTTAAATATATTTATTTACTGACAGTGTGACATTTTAAAAATATTCATTTACTGATAGTGTGAAATTTTAAATATATTTATTTATTGAAAGAGTGACATTTATCAATGTATTTATTTAGTGATGGTGAGAGACATATGACAATATATATACACACATATATAGTTAGTGAGACATTTTAACAATGTATTTATTCAGTGATGATGAGAGACATTTAACAATATATATAGTTAGTGAGGGATTTAACAATGTATCTAGCTACTATCAGTGTGAGACATTTAACAATGTATTTAGCAAATAATGTTTGAGAAAGAGTTCTGAGGTCTTGTTGTTTCTTATACAGAAGAATAAGTGAATTCATAATGGGACACACGAGTATAATGGGACACACCACCATTCACTGCACAGAATGAGATACTAAGTATAAACAATAATTTTTGTTGCATGTTGTCTTAAAATTACGACAATAATGAATCTGACTTTAAAAACAAAAAATATAAGACTTTAAGTCATCAAGAAAAACAGTTTCATAAGATCAGAGTTAAAGTGAATGAAATTAAACAGGAATGTTGTGCATTTACATTAAGTCCCTAAGTATTTAGGCTCTTTATATGCTCTGCTTCATTGTAATTTACCTCCTAGACATGACTCTGTATATGCTCTGCTTCACTGTAATTATTTTAGCTCCTAGACATAAGACTTTATATGCTCTACTTAGGATCAGTCATTGTCACTTTATAAATCAGTATCATAGTATGCAAATAAAATGTCCTTCTTTCTTGAATTAGTCTTTATTTCAAAGAAATAAAATGAGCATGAACCTTAGAAAAGAATTGCAAATCTTATTACAGCAGTTTTCATTATGAAAACAGTTCTTGTAGGAGTTTGGAGTACATTCTACTGAAAGCCAGCGTGTAAATTAGCATTTGTCATTCTAGCTGAAAGATAAATTATGTTTATAACAATTTTCATTTTAAAATGCGTATTAAGTCAGTTTAAAATATTAACTTGTGTGCTTTCTGACAATATTTACAGAATTCTAAAACTCTAACTAGTCTAAGAATGCACTTTGCTTGCAGCATGATTACAAGGAGGGAAACTGACATTACTGTTATACTGCTCACTGATATAAACAATAACATACATTGCTCACTGAGGTCATAAATTTACTGCTCACTGATGTTATAAATTTACTGCTCACTGATATAAATCCCTACCCCCACTGCTCATATATAAACAAAGGTATACACTGCTTACTAATGTCATAAATCACTGCCAGTTTAATGCTCACTGCAAATACATAACTCGTTAAAACACAAATCAATGACAATACACTGCTCACTGATAATATGTAAACCAATACCAAAACACACTGATATTCAGTGCCATTACCATATTACTGCTCCGCGATAAATAAATCACTGTTAATTCAATGCTCACTGTCATATACTTGATCCTCAGTCATGCAATCACTGCTAATGCATCACTCACTGGTATATAAATCACTGCTAATGCATTGCTCACTTGTATACAAATCAGTGCTAGTACATTGCTCACTGGTATATAAAATCACTCACTAGACTGCTCACTGATATATAAATCACTGCTAAAGCATTGCTCACTGATATATAAATCAATGATAATGCTTTGCTCGTTGATATATAAATCACTGCCACTAAAATGCTCTGTGATATATAAATTAACTCACTTATATAAATCTATTTATACACTGCTCATTGATGTATAAACCACTATCAATTAAAGGCTCACTAATATAAATCATTGCAAAACACTCATATAAATCACAAATAATAATTGATACATAGATCACTGACAACGCATTGCTCATTATTTATAAGGCACTGCCAACACCATTAAAATCAATATTATATTGCTCACTAATATATAAATCAATATAAATGCAATCCCTAAATATTACTCATAACTAGAAACCATATTAACCTTGTGGCACAATTATGGATTTGTACAAGGAATCATCACCAATACAGTCTATTCCCTTTTTTTAAAATTACTGCAAAATATTCACAAAGATCGGACGAAAAATCTAAAGAAACTGAACTTAGATTCCCATGACTCAACCACTTCTCAATAGCGTGGGAGTGCATGACACGTGACGTGCACAGACTGATATGCCGCATTATTGCCGTATGACTCGAGAGACTGACGGTGACACGCCCAGCCAATGGAAATGTGTGCGGAGAAGTTTAATTCTGAACTGTTGTACACAATCTAGGTGGTTTGACTGTACAAATAGTGTTGCAGCAAGTTTCAAAAACCGTCAACACCTGTCTTTCCACATCAAGTAAGCCATCCAAATCCTCGGAAGGCTCATTCATGCGTGTAAATTAATCAAACCAATAACTGAATGAACGTCTACAGTGTCTACAGCATTTCGAACCACAACCTGTTATATTGAATTCCCTGTCAATGCTTATATAGGCCTTCTGCTCGTGTTTGTATTTAACTGTTGTGGTAGCTCTTAAGTTTCAATCTGTGAAACAGCTAAATATTTCATTTCCTCTTCCCCAAACTCTCTTCCTTCCTTCCGGGCCCGTTTACGTATACTAGCTTAAACAAAAATAGCACAAAGTGGAAAGTTGAACCAGTTCTAATTTAATACCGTAGGCCTATGCTGTTTAGCAGTAGTAATGATGCTTCACCTGTTTGCATTCTCCCAGACAAACTGTCATGATTGAAGAAAATACCATTATTATTCTCCAGACAATACAGTATTCCGTGGCCTTGACACTGAAAACTTGTTTTCAATTTTCAATCATGCTTGTTTGCGTGACAACGTTCTCCGCAGTTGAGAAATCAATCACTTAAGTACATAAATTAAACAAAACAAATGTGGGGAGCAGTGGAGAAAAGGGGTTCAGAGGAGTGAATGAGAGAAATTCTACAGCTGAACAAAAACAGACACAGCAGCACGCCACGCGTCGGCAACTGCATCTTAGCGAATCTTCTTTTTCAACTTTTTTTTTCTTTCTCTCTTTCGCCTCTTGCTGGCTTGCATGTTTGGTTCCGCAAGTTAAGCTGTAACAGTATGCGAGTAAACTAGATAGACAACAAACTTTACACTTAATAAGCAAAATGAATAAATGGAATTTTTTTTTAAAGTAGGACTAAACATGGGAACATTTAAAATATTAGAGCTTACCTGACTAGATCAGACTGTCACTCCTTCTATGTTAATTCCTGCAGGTAACGTACGGAAGCGACCGAAAACAACCGAAGCTCTTGTAAGCGATGCAAGAGAAACAACTCTGCACGGCATTTAGCGAAAGTGCTTAACCTAGACTGGCGCGTTGTACTGACTCACAAACACAGTTCGCTATCAATGCTCCAATGCATTAGTTACGTCAGTGTTACTTTTTTCTCAACTCCCTTTCTAACCGCCTGCTTTAACACCAGCAGTTCCTCTCTTTTCTAGTTTTTCTTTTTTTTATTAAAAATTGCACTCTTTTTGTCCTGGGTAGCGTTTTCAATAAAAAGCGCCCAACAGCTCGATAAACTAAAGCTGATTCAACTCGGGCGTTCAGACCGAATAATCATAGCCTAGCCGAGAGATTTATATATGACGCTGGTGCGAGATAAGACCGCTACGTGACAAATGTGTGTTGCCCTAGCGCCAGTTCAGTAATTTATCTGTTGCACTATTTCGCTACAACTAATGTTAAAGATCGTGCTCAGGGCGTGCCACGTACTGTGAAGGTCCAGACACCTACATCATTCGTTGATTTCGCGAACGGGTGGTCTGCACTACACCTTGATCGAGAGTCAGGTGGATAAGACAAATGTCTGATAGAGTCGATAGTGAGCAGATGCTGTCCTGTTGTCATGGTATTCTGGAGAGTCTCAAACCTGAACTCGTCACATCCTGCTGCGGATGAGGCAGCCAAGCCGGGAGGGACTTGGGGCGCAGGGGAGTTGATAGCTTACAATATTTATACCTTATCGAACTAATGTTCAGTTCCATCTTTTCTTGTATTGAATTTCGCGGACGGATGAACCACTGTTAATAGCTAGCGACCGTTTATTTTGCCGAAGGGAGATCTAATTATAACTCTGAGTGGGCCATGGGGGAAAAAAGGGAGTAATAATTATGAGTGGAAAGACCAAGTGAAGTGTGTGTGTGTGTGTGTGTGTGTGTGTGTGTGTGTGTGTGTGTGTGTGTGTGTGCGTTAGTTTTTTTAAATATACCGCCCACGAAATTTCGTTTGAAATTCCACCTACGAAATTCCACTCACAGCATTTTCTTTCATACCGCACCTAAAGGTAGATAATCCAAATTTCAGCGGTCGCGTGTCACGACTTGTAGCCGTCTTTAGCGTGTATAATATACAACACAGAGGACGCCTTTATCGTGTACAATATGCAACACACAAGGCTGTCTTTTGTATATCAAATACTAAGCCCGCCTTTGGTGTGCGCGGATCAAATAGAGAGCGACTTAAAATTTATCAGCAGCTCTTTCTCCCCTCAAGTGTTCACATCCCACGCAACATCCTACCCGGCAGCAGAGACAGACAGCTTGGATGGTGGGAGTACCCATACAGTTGCAATGAGGCTTATGTGGTTGTTGCAGCCGTTCTTACAATTGAAGGCTCGCTTGCTTGATGTAGACGTATGAATAATTCAAGGCTTGCTGGGTTGGTATGAGCGTACTAACAATTCAAGCATTGCTTGGATGGTATGAGCGTACTTACAAATCAAGGCTTGCTTGGTTGGGTGTGGGCACTCACGCAGTTCATTGCTTGCTTGGCTGGTGTGGGCACTCATGCAGTTCATTGCTTGCTTGGCTGGTGTGGGCACTCATGCAGTTCACGATCTCGGTTGGTGATTTCGCGGATGGCGCAAATGCACAAACCTGCGGCCAAAAGCGAACATAGTTCTTTTCTATACCGGCAGTGTGTGTTAAATCAGTTGAGTTATATTTGTGCGTTATCTCCCTCCCCCTCCCTCTCTCTCTCTCTGCGTTATCTCTATTAAAATTAATTGTTGTGGCTCGGCAGTCTATGCGAGCATGTGCACTAACTCTGTATTGGCTAGTAATTAAACGGACATGCCTAGGACCACTTAGGGTGGTAGGGGCTGGATACAAATTGGTAGATCTGGACCTATGGTATTGTATAATGGTATAATTTTGGATATATCTGGAACTTTGTATAATTGTATGATTACGCCTAAGTCTCTAGAAATTAAGCAGTGAAAGGAATTGGGAAGAAAAGAAGGAATCGGGCAGGAATTGGGAAGAAAAGAAGGAATCGGGCAGGAATTATCTCGGTATCATACTTGCGGAAGAAAGGACGAGAAGACGAACAGTGAGTGGTAGACAAATTGGTTGTCATTGATCCATGGTACAATGACGGTCTGTAGACATTGTGGTTGTCATTGATCTATGGTACAATAACGGTCTGTAGACATTGTGGTTGTCATTGATCTATGGTACAATGACGGTCTGTCGACTTTGTAGTTTTACTGAAGTGCTCTCAGACACACGACGTAGTCTAGGACGGGTACTGACGTTCTGTTGAGAGTGTGTTTGTGATGATGTGATCTTAGAGATGATGTAGTTTAGGACGGGTAATGATAATCATTGCACTTTTTGTGTTTATGTACGTTTAATGTTTTATTTACTCTACAGATGTTTGTGTATCAGGGTGGGTTCTGACGTCAGGAGTGATAAGATTTGAGTGGAGGCGTGTTGACAGAATAGGAGAAACACAGTACACTTGTTAAATAACGATAACTCTAACAGATGTACAATGTTTTATTTTTGTCTCTAATAGTGTTGGTATTTAATCCCTTGCGGATGCACAATGTTTTATTTTTGTCTCTGTTGGTATTTAATCCCTTGTGGATGTACAATATTTTGTTTTTAATCTCTAACAATTTTGGTATTTAATCTCCAATAGATATACAAGTTTTGTTTAATTTGTAATAACATTGAAATTTAATCTATATTAGATGTATAAGTTTTGTTTAATCGCTAATAATATTATAGCTGTTTACTGTAGCATGAGATACATAATACATACAGATATACAAAATTTTGCTTTTATCTCTAACAATTTTGGTATTTAATCTCCAACAGCTATACAAGTTTTGTTTGATTTGTAATATTGTTGAAATTTAATCTGTATTAAATGTATAAGTTTTGTTTAATAAAGATATAGAAGTTTACAGTAAAATACGATACATAATACATATAGACATTGGTAAAATTTCTAACTTTTGTCTAATTTCTAATGTATGTAGACGAATTAGTTTATAATTTCTAATGTACGTAGACGAATTAATTTATAATAAGTAAATAAACTGTCTCTGTCTTATAGCGTGTGTGTGCGTACGTGCACTACTAGAAGTTATAGCACAAAGTGAATGTTATTTCATGATCAAATTCTAGTGATAAAGTAATTGTTTAATTAGGTCTGACGTCATAATGTTCAACTGTCCAGCAGATTGAGTCTCTTCTTGACCTGGTCTAGATCTGTGATTTCAGTGCGAACAAGTGCAGTGAATGTAAGCGAGCGCGGCCATAGTGGGGACCACTACCCTTCCCCCCCCCCAAACTTTCTGTTAAGTAAAATACTTAACGCCTTTCACTATTGTACTCTCTAGTAGTATCATTGACTTCAAGCTCAAGAAAGAAAAGTGTTGGGCATGATGTTTTCCTTTTTGTTGTTTGAACTACTGTTATATTTCTTTACTTCGTACACAACGCATATATAATTATTAACTGTTAATTATAAGTTGAATTTAAATAAATATGTGAAAAAGAAATCTTTAGTGGAAATTGTTTAGTAAGGTTGAATTAAGTGTTATTTGTGGTTTGTCTATCCAGAGGAAAATGAAAAATCAGTTAAAACCACGTGGTACTTTATAATTGTAAAAATCTAAACGTTGGATGTCTTATACAATTCACTTCAATTCCATCTGCAGACAATTATTTAAGAAGTTTGTCACCAGGTAGGAAAAAGGAGCCATCTTCCAGAACACATTAAATTGATAAGCATTACCGGGGGGGGGGGGGGGGCATCTTCTAGAATACATAAACTGGTAAGCATTACCAAGGGGGTATCTCAGAATACATTAAACTGGTAAGCATTACCAAGGAGGCATCTTCCAGAATGCGTTACACACAACGTATTACATTATATTGTTGCTTGCCCTTAGTTTATATGATATTGTGTTTCCATTGCTTTACAGGGTGGTGCATAATTGCACAGTTTTTGTACATTTTGGTACATAGTTTTGCATTGTTTGCATAAATTATTGTATAAATACTTAGTGTTTGCACAGTTGTTATAAATATTTTGTTTGCACTGTTTTTTAATTGGGTCGCACTGAAAATACAAAGTTAAAGATAGTTGTGTTGATATGTACACTGGTTTTGTGAAAGCTTACTTATAAAATACAAAGTTAAAAATAGTTGTGTTGATATGTACACTGGCTTTGTGAAAGCTTACTTATATAATACAAAGTTAAAGATAGTTGTGTTGATATGTACACTGGTGTTATTGTGAAAGCTTACTTATAAAATACAAAGTTAAAGATAGTTGTGTTGATATGTACACTGGTGTTATTGTGAAAGCTTACTTATAAAATACAAAGTTAAAGATAGTTGTGTTGATATGTACACTGGTGTTATTGTGAAAGCTTACTTATAAAATACAAAGTTAAAGATAGGTGTGTTGATATGTATACTGGTGCTATTGTGAAAGCTTACTTATAAAATACAAAGTTAAAGATAGTTGTGTTGATACGTACACTGGTGTTATTGTGAAAGCTTACTTATAAAATAATTGTGTGCGGAGAAGACAAGCTTTGTAGAAAATAAATATCATAGAAGCACATATATTGATCATGACCATTCTCTATTATTTTGATGTTTGCGTGCTTGTTTATGCATTAACTGTACTTAGATTATTGTAGACGTAGATAAAATTGTGTGAATGATTGCAGTATGTTACATTTAATTTATATGTATTGAATGTGATTACTGCTTAGATGTTCAATTATGATCATACTGTGATAAGAGACTATGGCTTAGGAGTAAACCAGGAGTACTTTCCCTTTGTCAGATTCCATAGTTACAGATTTTCCTGGACTATTGCGCAAAGAATCAGGTGCTAACATGCTATGCTTTCATAAAAAGGGGAGAGAAGAAAGTAATTTAGCAACTGTTGGAACTGAACCTGCAACAGAAGAGGACAGGCTTGAAATGAAGTGTTTAGGTGATGAGTTAAAGATGAGAGAGAATGAGGCTAATGATACAGCTGACGAGACTAAACTTTGAGATGAGCTAAAGATTTGAGGATGATGCTTAAAATACAGCCGAGGAGACTAAACTTAATAATAAGACAGGGAGTTATGTAAGAGACATGAAACTGAGATGTTAAAGCTAAAATGTAGATAATCGTCAAGAATTCTATCAAAAGCGATCATGTAAATGAAGTTTATTTACTTTACACATTTTGATGACAGGCAAATGAAGTTTATTTACATTGCACATTTTGATGACAGGCAAGAAGCCAAACGATGCATCTATAAATATGTAGAAATTGCACGCACGCACGCAATTATTAGTTGCTTGAAATTTGGCCAATTATATTTAATTTTTTTGCCCGACATAGCACTTAACATAATTCAATACGATTGTAGACAAGAGTTGTTTTGGGAAAAAATATTTTATGCGCTATCTGTTTCAATCTTTGGATTTATGATGCACATGTGATACTGTGTGGAGATATGAATTCTGTCGTCTTTCTTTTGATTATTATAGTGAGAAAGTCATACATCCATCGGGTGTAATTGTCACTGAGTGAGGAGTTACTTTGTTTTGAATTACATTTACTATTGACGTTTAATGCTGGTCACTACCATCGTCTTAACACATACCAGATCATTTGAGGTTTACCTTGTGACCCTCATTTTCAACACACTGTATGTTCGCTTGGATCATACACAGACAGAAGTAGCAAAAGTAATCACGCTCCACCCTTGACCAATGCTGAAAAGCAAGTTATAGAGGAGAAAAGAAATCAAGGACAGGAGTTATGTAGCATAGCAATATTGCCAGCTTGCAGATTTTTTCATGTAACCTTGGACAACAAGTGAAAAGATTATGAACTTGAAGCAGGGATAAAAGCAAATGTAGAAAGAGACAGTTCAGAGACTAATTTTTGAGGAAAGAAAGACAATTGAGAATTTGCCTTTGAAAGAAAATAATGGAGATTTTTGCTTTTGAGGAAGAAATAGTTGAGTTGAGAATTTGTTTTTAATATGAGAAAAACAGAAAGTCAGAGTTGTGAATTTGTTCTTTTGGGAGAACATATTTTGTTTTCAACATAGAAGAAACAAATAGTTTGCAACATCAGAAGAAACAGACAGTTGGAGAGACTAGGAGAAACAGACAAAGAAGGGAGGAAATCAGATTTATTTGCTTGTGTGTCTTTCTTTGTCGCCATATTGAGTGACCCATGAAGTTATGATGGTAAAGTAACCGGACAACTCAATGCAGTGAAAGTTCACTGGAAAACTAGTCCTCACTTTGGTGGCAGAAGCTGTATGCCTTTACAGTGTGACATCCAGAGGCCTTTGACCAGACATATTCCATGGGTGGACTGGTTACACCCAGGCAGGATGGAAACTGATGGGGGGAGGGGTAATACCACACCATGACACATCACTGACAGCAAGGGCAACATCAACTTGTTGCTGATGGTGGAAGCAGAGAGCCTGCACAACCCAACCTATGGACAGGCAGTCAACTTTTGGATCATGCAGAGTGCTGATTATGCAAGAGGGTGTCAGTGGGGAGGCCAAGTATAATGACCCATGAAAGAAAACATCTACTCTGGTTGTGTTCCTCTATTTTTTCTACAGGGACATGCATATCATTGTTCATATCTTCATTCCATCTTTCTACACGACCATTGATAAAAGCTTATTCAATTTTGAACAGTGAGTAAAAAACATTAAAACATTCTTAGAAAACCTCAGTGCACAAAACCTAGTTATGAGTATGTAAGGTTATTTAAGAATTTGAGATTTAAATTATTATCCATTTTGCTCAAATGTGGGGAGCTGAGTAGTTCCTGGACATAATGGTATATGAAAGACAGTGATATATGTATCTTTTACAAGTGGTGTTTGAATTACTATTTTTGGTTTGATAGTTAAACAAGCATGCCTGTTTAATATATTTAAGTTAAATAAACATGTTTTTTGCTGAATCCATTGTGAACATTGTAAGGTAAGTTTGAACAACCAACTGGGGGATGTCTGTCCACTGCTCTGTAATTATTTGTAACATCAGTCACCACAACAGACACTGCACCAAGACAACTCGACACATCACCACACCACACCATCACATAGAGACAAGGACATAATTTTCCTGCTCATGGCAATCCATGCTACTGTATCCGGAGGCAAGTGGCCAGCTGCGAGAATACCCCATTCTCTATTGATCTATCTGGTGTGCACACTAAGCTTGTACCAATCTATCTGGTGTGCAGACTAAGTTTGTAACAATCTGTTGATCTGATGAGACTAAGCCTGTACCAATCTTTTGATCTAACTGATGAGACTATGCTTGTACTAATCTATTTATCTATCTGGTGTGAGACTAAGCTTGCATCAATCTATCTGGTGTGAAATTAGGCTTGCACCTATTAATTTATCTGATTTGAGACTAAGCATGAAACAATCTATTGGTCTATATGGATTGCATCAATCTATTGATCTATCGTTGATATAACTAACCTTGCAATATGTTGATTTGTCTGTTGTGAGACTAAACTTGCACCAATCTATTATCTATTTGAGACTAAGCATGTACCAATCTATTGATCAATCTGGTGTTCTCACACTAAGCTTGTCAATTAATAGTTCAAGCAAGAAATGAGTTTTGCACATGAGACTAACATCTATATTTACATTCACCCAACTGTGTCACTCATGGCTTTACTATTGTTCATGCTATACTAATGTTCATGGTTGCACTGAACATCATAGTTGTTATGAACTACCAGGGTTATATTAAATATCCATGGATGGGAAACATCAACATGACAAATATAAAATAAGAAAAAAGTAATGCAAATTTGAAATAAGACAGTCAGGGAGTTTTATCACTGAGCAGTGAAAGCAAGTGAAGACAACTTACCAAAGAATATTATATTGTTTCTGAAACAGAAGATTTTGAAATTGTTTAAATATGACTGCTCAACAACTATTAATCACCAAACCATGTCAACAATCATTCATAAAGTTTAACAATAGGTTCAAAACATCACTAAATCCTTCATAAATGTGGCAAGTTATATGTGAAATCTTTATTCAATTTAGGCATATCATTATTACTGTATATGTACAGGTATTAACAAACTCCATTACCCTAGAAGCAGTTTTCACACAGCAATTATATGACAGCATGGCCTTTATCATCCATTCATTCAGTTTCAAGACTAAGTGGTCACATACCAGTAAAGAGAGGGAGAAAATTGTCAAACTAGCATACATTTATTACCATACTGCTGATCAAACTTTTCAACAAAAAAAAAACATTTTAATTATGTGGCATTGTACAAGATATTAAAGTACAATAGTCATTTAAGAAAAGGAACTGATAGGTCAATACACCTTATTCAATCATCTCACAGTTTTATTAAAATGTAAAGGTTTTACTTATTATTTACACATTTTTGTATTACAAGTACATCATAAAATGATAAAAGTCTAATTAAAAAAATAAAATTTAATTGCTGTTATTATGAACACACAGCAAAGGAGGGAGTGGCTTCCAAATAAACAGGCATAAACAAAAATAAAACACAGAAAATAATGTAAATGTACATCGAGTCAAATAAGCAACACACACAAATACAAAATTCGTAAACTGATGACACAGTTGATAATGGAAGCCAGAAAAAAAGTAGAGATGTGACAATTTAAAACAATGTTCAAAACTTTCTCAAAAAAGGAAAAAACATTTGCAAATGCCTTAATAACTAGGTCAAAGTTCAAAGAAACAAAAACATAACAAAGTATTGTAAATAAATAGATGGAGAAGGGCAAGTCCCAGTTACTGAAAATTTCTGTGAATCTTTCTTGTTAATTCAGTGAGCAAAACAAACAGGCCCTCCTCAAACCAAGTAAGTCCTTCTCAACTAAACAGGCTTTCCTCTACCATTCAAACTCCCTCCTTGTATCTTTTCCCAACCATTCAAGTTCTCCCCAAAAGTCCCTCCTTGTACTTAAAAAGGCTTTCCTCAACCATTCAAACTCCCTCCTTGTATCTTACAGGCTTTCCTCAACCATTCTAAGTCCCTCCTTGTAACTCAGGCTTTTCTCAACCATTCAAGCTCTCCCCAGTTCTCCTTGTATCTTTCTCCAACCATTCAAGCTCTCCCCCAAAGGCCCTCCTTATACATAACAGGCTTTCCTCAACCATTCAAGCACTCCCCAAATGGCCTTCCTTATACATAAAAGGCTCTCCTCAAACCTACTTGGCTTCTTAAAAGGAAAAGAAAAAGAAAGCCATCCTCAAAACAAATATTCAACAACTGGGTCCTCCTTAAACCAGACTGGCTCACTTTTAACAGGCCTTCCTCCTCATAAAGCCCTGCTTAAACCAAGCAGGCCCTCCTTAAAACAGACCCACCCTACCCAAACATCTTACCAACAAAGTCTTTTCAAAACAAACAGTTATCTTCCAAGGCAAAGAGGCTCTTTTCAATCAAGACCTCAGCTTTTATAAAATAGGCCCTTTTGAAATAAATTGTCTCTTCATATGAAACACATTTCCTTAAACAGATCTTCAAATAAACAGCAACTCCTCAAATGAAAAACAGGTTCACAAACAAGATGTGTCTCTTTGAAGAAGCCATCATCAATCCAGAAAAACTCTCCTTCAACAAACTGTCCTGCCTTAATCCAGATAAATTTTCCTTAAACAAACTGGCCTGCCTCAATCCAGATAAACTTTCCTTAAACAAACTGGCCTGCCTCAATCCAGATAAACTTTCCTTAAACAAACTGGCCTGCCTCAATCCAGATAAACTTTCCTTAAACAAACTGGCCTGCCTCAATCCAGATAAACTCTCCTTAAACAAACAGGCCTCCATCAATGAGTTTCTCACTGTACAGTATCTCCTCCAAACCAACAAAATCTCAATCCCGATGTTCATCCTTAAGAGCCAACATATGAGATCCAGTGAAGCTTGGCATAAGCCTATATATTTTCAATTTGCACCTTATGGTGTTTCATTAGGGTGTAAAGCATGAGTTACCTATTTTGGGCTACTGTGGATTCAGTGAATAACCAATACTGTTTGTGTGCACCCCCCTCCCAATAAAAATATAACAATATTCTATGTTAGCTTATAAAACATTACTTGTGTGCACAAACCCAATAAAAATATAACAAAAGTCATATACCAATAATCAATAATGTTTTCACCACTTGCTTTTTGTTTTTATTTTAATATCAAGAAAGAAGCAACCTTTATTTATTTTGATGCCAGTTACAATAAAATCAAGACTTGAAATGACTGGTTAATCTAATAATGAACTACTGTTCTGTCATTTCCCATTGTACTTTATTTATAATAAATTAATAGAGCAAGCGACAGTTTATACAAAAACACTTTCATTGTTAAAACCATATACAATTTATGCAAAACTTTTCAATAAAGAACCAAACATTTTCAGCAGGGACATCAAAACTGGCACAAATACAATGTTTGGAATAAATACATTGCTCAAGAAAAGCTGTAAATAAAACAAGTAATAGAATAATATTAACTATTCAGCAGCAAAATTATAATCCATGAGAAAAAAATAATGAAAACCCTCATAATACTAAGACATTTAAGCATCTTATCCAACCCCCCTCCCACATACATACAAATTAGTTCTGAAGAAAGTCAAACAGTTAATCTGTTTCCCATTCATGTTTTTACAAACAGTTTGGAATTTTTATAACTACCTGGTGTATAGATTTTTATCAAGCAGTATGAAATACAAATATCAAACAATATTTTAACTCTATCACATATGACATTATTTTAGTACACAACCAATATATATGTATAAATTAAAAAAAATAATTCAATCAGTAGATTTATAAACTCAGATTATATTTTGTCTTTTAAAATCAATATATGCTAAAAGCACACATTAATTATAAATACTTAAGACTAAAATTTCTTCTTATTTTAACATCAACTCAAAGTATTTTGATTGCCCCCATTTCCAAAGGTCAAGAACTTGAAAACACTTTGTCAAATGTAACAGTTTTATCTTGATCAAGACGGATGACAATATCAACCATTTGCAAATACTTATGTGAAGTGTAAGTTGAGCTGAAATAATAACTTTTCTTAAAATGCACAGTGTAGTGGTTGGTTAAAGTATTTATTAGTATTCCTTCATTCTAAACTCCTTTAATTTAAAGAAACATGCCTATCATCACATTTATTTCTGAGGAAGGTAGATAATGGGCATTTACAAAGGGGAGATAATGTTCATATGTTGGATATCACTTTATTCAGTCTCTTTTGCACTATCATTCTACTGAGGTTTGGAACATATATTGCTAATGGTTTAAAAGAGACAGGACAAACTCATAGGAGACAATCCTGACTATTGTTAGATATTTTATTTAGGGTTTTTAAAGTCTATCATTCATCTCTGGCTCTGAACTGATGTTGCTATTGATAATAAAAAAAAAAAGATAAAAAACTATGGGTTATGGATTCACATCACTGAAAGGGTTAACCCTTTGAACACTAACCACCCAGACCTTCAAACCCCACTCTCCTGTGCTTCTGAGCAAAACAACTGCACAAAATGGACGCTAGTTATTGTGAAAAATGTGGAGCTCAGTTTTAATTATTCTATCCTAAATTGACTAACCTGATCATTTCCAATATTCCTGCTTTTTGTTCCAGTCCTCCTGGCTTACAGACCATTCCTTCAGGCACAGATAACTTTTACTGTACCGATACTAAAATTTAGTCTTCACTTTTTTGATCTTTATCAGTTACATTTCGTAACTCAAATGATCATCAGATTCCATTTTGATGTTACTTTCACAATAATCATGATCTAAATCTAATTCGCCCTACTACGAATCACTGAGCACAAGTTCTATGGTTTGTTCTGCTGTTTAGAACTGCCAATTCCCAAATTTTCAGCATGCCTTTTCATCATGAATAGGATTTAAAAATTGCAAAATGAATTAAATTTATGAGTACTGCCATTAAAATAACTTACCACGGTACATGTAGTACATTGTGAAATTAATATTTTTTACCCATTTTCACATATGAACTGCCAATCTAAGGTAAAATATTTGAGACCTAAATATTGGTCGCTGAGGGAATGGATTATTTACATATGGACAGAAAAAAACAGGATCTCGGGTTCAAAGGGTTAACCTTAATATTTAAATAATTCACATTGGTACATTCTGTTTTCTCATCGAATCTACCATTCTTCAGCACAAGCACATTAGTTCATGTGTTGTTTAACACCAGTCATGAGTGGCCAGTTTTTTAAATGATACTTTCGGTCTGCAAAAGCAATAAAAATGGCTAATTATAATCATAACTCCCATTCCCCCCCCCACATAAAAAAAAATTATACACCATTAAGCAGCAATAAATAAAAATATATGCTTTAGAATTAAAACAGTTTTCAAACACTAAAGGCCGGATGTTCTCTCTCTGTATATTTCTTTTACACTGCAAACTGATATCTATCTAATGGACTTAGTGTGGTGTTTGAGATTGATGCTATCAGGTAAAACAGCAAACTGATATCTATCTAATGGACTTCGTGTGGTGTTTGAGATTGATGCTATCAGGTAAAACAGCAAACTGATATCTATCTTATGGACTTAGTGTGGTGTTTGAGATTGATGCTATCAGGTAAAACAGCAAAATTCATTGAACTACAAAGATGAAAAAGTAGAACAGATATTTTATTTGTGCTGGCCTACCTAAATACGATTTCCAAGAAAATATCTGGAGATTATTTCAAAGCAGAAAGAGAGAAGTAGTGAATGTAACACATCTGAAGTCATTTTGTTGGATAAAAGAAGTAAACAAGATATATTCTTTTATTTCTTGCAACGAAGAATTTAGTGATCATACTCCTGAAAGGTAGTCAATGTGTGCTCTAATTATGAAACGTAATATGGAATGCAAACAAATAATTACTGAATGATCAGAAAAATTGTGATATATTCTTATTCTGGGGTTAGCAGCAAAAAAAAAGAGCCCAATTTCAATTTACAGTCCTTACAACGTTTTAATGACAAAATATTAAATACTATGTTTGTTTCAATTAAATTCAGTCACAAATACACAATATGGTCAAAAGAAAATACATATACACAAATAAAGAAACAGCAAATTTGGGGGTACTCCAAAACAGGAGATAATCTGGTAGCAAAGATGATACAACATTAAAAATGTATTTTTGTCATGATGCCATTATATCTTTTAATCTGTAAATGCTAGCACCAAGGCACAAACCATATGATAATATTCCACACTCCTACAAATAAAATAACAGAAAAAAATATTCTCCATCATCCCATGCCATCTACCCTTCTCTCCCACCCCACGCTAAGCAAAACAAACACAAAATATTGAAATATTCTCCCACACAACAATATTCCTTCACATCCTCTCATATATGCTCACAATAGATGCATATATATTGAAATAATTGAAAATATTTACAAATATTTATTTGCTTAATATAACAATCAGTATGTTATGAATAGCTAGCAAAAAAAGGCATTAATATTATTCATGTAACAGCAAATATAGCACAAAATGCACATCTAAAGGAAATGATCTCAACAATGAATGCAAGCAAAAGCTTAGGACATAACTAAAAGGAACCCTTTGTTAAGACACACTTTAAAATAATTTGTATACTTTGCTTCTGTTTACATACAAAATTAATAAAAATAACAACCATATTCAGAAAAAGTAGAAATATAAGAACCTCTACTTGTCAAAAGCACACTCCTCGAGACTTGGTACATGGTTTGATACATTCTGGATTTTCTTAAAATATTAAGAAAATTAAAGCTGTCAATGATGATGGTAAAATCCTCATGATGGTGAATGAAAGTGTCCCTTTTATTAATTATGAATTAAGTATGGAGACAGGCTCCTCACTTGGCTTTCACAATCATTCCATGAATGATTTATAAAAATATACAACAAATATATGCACACGAGATCATGATAGGTTGATTATCAGTGATCACACTAGGCTGATCATGAAAGGCTGGTTTCAGTATCGCACCAGGCTAATCAAAGTAAATTGATTCTACTTCAGTGATCACACCCCTAATCAAAGAAAGCTTATTCTACTTCAGTGATCACACCAGGCTAATCAAAGAAAGCTGATTCTACTTCAGTATTGCACCAGGCTAATCAAAGAAAGATGATTATTCTACATCAGTGACCACACCAGACTAATCAAAGAAAGATGATTCTACTTCAGTGATCACACCAGGCTAATCAAAGAAAGATGATTCTACTTCAGTGATCACACCAGGCTAATCAAAGAAAGCTGATTCTACTTCAGTATCTCACCAGACTAATAAAAAAAGTTCATTCTACTTCAGTGATCACACCAGGTTAATCAAAGAAAGCTGATTCTACTTCAGTGACCACACCAGGCTAATCAAAGAAAGTTCATTCTACTTAGGTGATCACACCAGGCTGATCATAAAAGATTGATTCTACTTCTGTGATCTGACTAGGCTAATCATGGAAAGTTGATTCTACTTCAGTGGTCACACCTGGCTAATCAAAGAAACTTGATTCTACTTCAGTGATCGCACCACACTGATCAGGAAAGGTTGATTCTACTTCAGTGATTACACCATGCTTATCATAGAAGGTTGATTCTACTTCAGTGATCACACCAGGCTAAACATTGGAGTGATACATTAAGGTTGTCTGTTTCTATATGACTATTTTCAAGTATATATACATTCTGTTTATAGTTTCATTTACACAGCAGCATAAGAAATAACCAACCATTATGTTTATCTTAGCACAGTGGACATAAAATTAATGACATAATCTACAAGACTTATCATGACATAGTGCACCCAAAGTGAAGATAAATGTGACCTGTCACCACAAAAAGATACTTAAGTCGCGCAAGGCTAAGCCGAGAAAAACGGCAAAAACGAAGGTGGGGGTCTACATGGGTGAAATTGAGATTTTCATTTTAGCGTGTTCCCAAACCATCGAACAACAAATTACTAGTGTGTTTTTCTTTAATTCGAACTAGAAATAGCTTTATTATTATTTTTTTGTGACCTACTGTCTAACTTCGAAGGAAAAATATGGCCCAAAAGTGCTATAATCTGACGATCGTAGACGGTAGAATCCCTGGCTGAACCTCATAATGTTGTATATCAGAATGCTCAGGAAAAAGCCTATTTTTTTGCTGACGACACTGGTTATTTATTTATTTATTTATAACGTCTAATCAGAATGTTTTATAAGGCTGTGCTTGGCGTAAACAAAGTGAAAAGCGTCAGCCAATCCGCAGACAGTTTATCAAAGCTTACTATAAGTTACCAAGCATGCTCTCATAAAAAGACGGTCGCGATTGGTTGAAACGCACACAAGGGAGACAGTTTCGTCCTGTAATGCGTAATGCAAACATGGAGAAACGAATCGCTAATTTGTTGAATTCATGTAAAGAAAGCAACATCTTAGAAAAAGAAAGCATTCAGATTAAAGATTTGATATCTGATTATTTTGCTAATGAGGATGTAGCTGATGGATTTTCTCTGAAAGTGACACGCACAGCGAATCGCGTGATCGAACAACGAAAAAGACGAAGCAGACGACAGCTGACGATAACTGACTGTACACTGAAGTGAAAGGTGTGCTATAATTACTGGATTATTTAAACGATATTTTTTTTAAGAATGTGAAAGTAATGCAGCTTTAATCTGTGATTTATTTAGTGGAGCTAGCATCAGATTTAGAAAGAGGTATCAATTCAATATTATGCCTTAATTTTAGAATATTCTGTGAGCCACAATAATCATTCTCGCATACAGAAATTCTAATCGTTATGGCTTAAAAAGACTGTTGTCTGTAAATGATGTAACAATATATTTGTTGTTTATAGTTATTACAGTGGTAGCTATTGTGTCTTCTTCAACTCTGATTGCAAATGAAGCAGATTAATATATGGTTGCTAAGGAAAAACCTCTCAGAAATGTGTTCAATCTTTGAGGCCGATTTTCTCAAAATGGCCGTCCGGACAGTAGTGCACTTCAAACAAACATAACTTTTCCATATTTTGTCCTACACTCTTTATTTTTATATCAACAGAAAGCCCTTTCAATTTTCTTTCTATTGATATATATATCTCAATACCCCCAAAATCCGACTTAAGTATCTTTTTGTGGTGACAGGTCACAAATGACTGTGTGTAAAATTGAAAAACAAAGTGCACCATAAAAATGAAAACTCACTACATGCGCTCTGAACATAACTCACCCAAAAATGTAATGAAAAATCATAACATACAGCACTCATTAGGACCTATGCATCTTTAAGAAACAATATATAGTATTTAACATGAGTGCATTCATAATAAAAATAAATCTACATAAGCGAAATTTAACACAATATGGTGAACCCATAAAAACACATTTTTACATGTAAGTCAATATGACAACATTTATCATAATAGCATATCCATAGAAAATGTGCACTCATTTAAAAAAGAAAAATCGCACAAGGCCTTTACCAGGAGTGCTAGAGAACAGAATTGTGGGAATCTTCAAATAGCACAACATCACATTGCATGTGCATGTAAATTAACATGCTGAGAATGACTTAAAACAGCACTCTCCAAATGTTTCAACATTTCACAGCTAAAGATTAAAAAAATATATTAATTTTCCTTTAAAAAATCCACGTTAAACAAAGCTGTATCTATCTCTTCAAATTTATTCCTCAAAATCATCTTGATTTTATACAGACATTGACTAACACTGTTAAAAATATTACATAAAGTATAATTTAATTCTAAATAGTATAAAAATCCTCTCTGTTTTATCAACAGAGGTAAAGATGTGCATCAATTAAAACGTGCCATGATGCTTCTGAGCTTCGAAGCCTAAGTTATTGAGAGAATGAAGAGTAAGACTTTCACTATATGGTACACATGATGCTTTGGGCTTCAAGACCTAATAATTAATACACAAAAGTTAATGAGAGAAATACAACAGTCAAGACAAACGTGGTCGCTGAACAACATTTCTGATGTCTAAAGAGCCGAAGCAAGTCTGAGATACTTTGCTCAATGCCAGGAAAAGCTGCATTGAACATGTTTCACTGTCTGGACAGCTCAGTAGTTCTACACGAGTAGAAATGATAGGTCTGACCTAAAAAGCCATGGTATTATTTAGTTCTAGTGTAATATATCTTTTACAAAAAAAATTGTTTTCTGTAAAGAATTACTAACTCTGAATCTGTTCTTTTTGATGACTTAGGTATAAAACCCCTTCCTAAGGGCAGTTGAATTAAAAAAAAGAACCAACCTTTAAAACTAAAGATTTCTTCAATGAAAGAAAAGCATATTAGAGTAGAAAAATACACTTTTGTTAAATAATAGTATAATAATCTGTAGCCTGGATGCATTTATATTATTGGCAGATATGACATAATATTTCAACTCAGAAATATAGTAAACTAATCATTGCAAACCTTAATCTAAATATTAAAATTGTCTGAAAGATAACAAAGCTAACAGCTTATAGAGAATGCATTTTACAAACTAAAAAATCAAGATGTTTTCATGCGTTAGAAAATTTCAAAATTTTAAGTAAAAATGTAAACACTTGAACAAAATGTAATGAAATCTATTCACCCAACACCATCACCATGTTATACAACTCTCTGTAATCACATTCTGGAAAAAGTACCAGTTTTTAACTTTGAAAAGAGAGATTGCATAGGATAGGATGTTATATATAATAAATAATACATCAATATTTATTTCTGTTTATAATAAATTTACAAAATTCAAATGTTTTTCACAACTGCTTGATACAGTCCTCTCCAAAAGAAATAAAGGTTTAATCATTCATACATACTGAAATAAAAAGAATAGCAAACTGGTCTTCATTTGTAGTAATACAGGACATAAGTCTTTGTAAAACCAAGTTTGTGCTGAATGAATTAAAGACAAGGTATTAATTTAAAAAGAAATATTGAACACACTTGAATCAAGTATATTTAAAAGCAAATATTATGAACAGCTTGTAAATCACTGTTTCTTGAAAAAAGCATTAATAACTCCTTTCATATCAAATGAAAAATACACTTTAGAAGCAGGTTTCAAATAAATGTTTTACTGCCAAGTAAAACTTTGTTTACTAAACATTATCAACTGTAGTTAATTTAACATTTTTTAAAATCTGTAATGGTAAAAATCCAGGTGAAATACTACCAAGAGCAGATTATAAAATTGTGTTTAAATTTCATGCTTGTTTTCCCAGTTTTCTAAATTATTTCTATGATGCATGGGAATCTCATTTCTTAATTTAGACAAACCAAAAAGAAAGCAGCTATTAAGTTTGCCAAATAATATTTAAAAATAAATATTTTACATAAAACGAGAATCACTTTCTCTTTAAAATTCCAAACAAGTAAACAAAAAATACATTATGATGTCATTAGTTTATAATATATTGGCTATTGGATCAGGCTTATTCTGATCCATTTGGTAAAATGAGAAGAAGCTTAGGGGAATTTGAAGTAATATTTAACTTTGGATCAGCCTCTCATTTACAGCAATGTCTTAACTAGTTGCTCACACAACATATCAGATTTATCCTCGGTGCCAATCACATACTGTTAGATTATTTTCAATGTGAATCAGGCATTATAAGTTTAAATCAAAAAGAGTTATTCTTAGAGTGAATTGTTAGATTATCTGCAATGTGATTGGAAAAAATATTCCTATGACAAGACAGAGTGAAATGTAAAATGAAAACAGGGTGCTTTAGAAATTTAGGCAAATATGAGATAGATTATAATGAAAAACTAATTTCATACAATATCTTTCAGTACATATAAAATATTATTCTTCTTAACATTCTTATGAAATATTATTCCTAGCTCTCTTTACAAACTTGTAAAATATTATTCCTAGCTCATTACATGCTTGTAAAATATTATTCCTAGATCTTTACATACTTGTAAAATACTATTCCTAGCTCTCTTTACATGCTTGTAAACTATTATTTCTAGCTATCTTCCCAAGTTTAGCATCTCTCTTTATGTATCTATTAACACATAAATGACTAATGCATCATGTGACTCTCTCCATTATTTGAACTAGTGAACATAATTATTTATATTTCACTTCAGGCAGTAAACATCTATATTCATCTTTTACCTTCAGCTGCACTGTAGGTAAAAATGAAGTTGTTTAAAAATTGTAACTATCTCCCAAAAGTGTCTTGGATAAAACCATCAAAAGTACATTACAATGAACTGTTGAGAAACAATCAAACATAGTTACCTCAACAGGTGTAAAAATAGTGCTCTGAAATAAACTGTCAAAAAATCCAGCTGTAGCTTATTTTAACAAATATGAAGTGCTTTATATGTTGCCTAAAAACTTCGCTTATAGAAACCTCAATAGGGATGAAGTATTGTACAACTAGCTCTCCAACAACTTCCTTGGTCACCTCAAATAGCGTGAAAAGCTTGACAACTGGTTGCTAAAACCATTCATCTAATCATCTCAGTCACCTCAACAGGTGCAAAAAGTCTGAAAAATTCCAGTGAATTACCCTAGCAAGGTTTTCAAGCTTGATTTGTAAGGCAACAACTTACAAGTGACTGATTATTTTGGGAGAATGCATCCAGTTTTTGCAGACTTTGCATGGGAGTGGTATGGGATGAATGGGAAATGGGACTAACCAAACTTTGCTGGTGAACTTTGCCCTCTGTCTCTGCTCACCTCTGTTGTTTTTTCCTTTTCATCAGTTGCAGTTCTATTGTACTGGATTTTCACTGCATTTCTTTTTTCAATTATCTTTGTCACTTTAAGGTAGCTAATGGCCATTGAACATTGCTAAGGTGAGAGAGGGATTATCTTACAGAATCCAAGCTAGACCCATACCAAGTCTGATTTAGTAGGCACACAAGCCCAGGGTGTTCAACCCCCTGTGTTGATGATGTTGATGGCCATTACCAGTGTTTCCTGTTTTATTACTCTTTATTTGTTGCTTTTTATCTCTGTCTCTGCCTATGATTGGTTCCATGGGGCTAGTTGTGTTATCTCCATGGTGGTGTTGAGGATGGAAGTATAGGTTGTCTAACACCATAAATGTGAAAAGATGGTTAAAAAGTCTCCACTGGCACTGTGGTGGTTGTTGTTGCTGGTGGTTGTTTTTGTATTATTATTTTTATTCTTCGATATATTTGATATCTTTGTGGATGATTTATGATAAATTCTGCAAGTTGTTTAAGGCACTAGTACCAATAATCTTTATAGGGGTTTAGGACATCCCATAATATTTAAATGTATGTTATTTTTTACTAGATACATTTTGAAGCTGTATCTTACAACTAAATTGAAACAGTCAAATATACAGGTGAATTTTATTTGTACAAGTTGAAGGTGAAAAAACCAAAAAAAAACAAGATAGATAATGATGGAAGAGTTATCAATGTAGGAATAATTGAAAGTCTTCTTAAGGTAAATTTATGAATGAAGGCATAAATGAATGTTTTCTGAAGTAAATTTATCAATGATGATATCAAAGATTCATGCAAATATATTCATTAGTGAAAGTGGGCATAACTGAATGACCCACCAATAGCTTTATGGGGCGGAAAGTGTCTACCACAAAATACCAAAAGTGGTACATTGATTGCAAAGTCCGGGCCAATAAATGAGACTGCCAAAAATAAAGCATTTAATTCGATCAAAAGCACTATTTAAACAATTATTCATCAATAATTTATGATGAAACAAAAACAAATGTGTAGGTATCTCTGCATCAGTCTTCAAAAATTTGTAACAAAATGTGGTACTCTTGTGTAAACCTAAAACATGTGAGAAATTGCTCATTTAAAAAATAAATTAAAGTAAAATGTTCCATAAACATTAGCTATCCAGTTGACTGGTCATTCGACTAAAGAGGCGTGTTCGCCGTGCACTGCTAGTGGCCAGATTAATCACTTCCATCCATCTGTAACAAAAAATGTCAAAGCAGTTAGTTATCTAGTTATCGTTTCTGCATAAGCTACAAATCTGCTTGTTTTAGGAGTTTAAACTTAACAACAGAACAAATTGCTAACAAGAGTATATACACAAAAACAGAACATATTGCTGTAACAAGAGTTTATAAGTAACAAATGAACACATCTTTTTGTTGTAACAATGATTTTACATTTAACAAAAGAACAAATTTACTCCTTTAACTAGGATTTATTCTCAACAACAGAACATATCTCAATGCTGTAACAAAAGTTTTATACTCAACAACAGAACATATCTTGATGCTGTAACAAGAGTTTTATACTCGACAACAGAAAAATAATAATGCTTTAACAAATTTTATATTGAACAACTCTAAATGTTTATGATTTTTTTTTTGTATGGTGTACAAAATAATTCTAATTACAGAGTGTACTGTGTATCAATAAACAATGCTTAATACACTCTGTATCAATATATATAGTACTGATTGCATTCTGTATTAATAGAATGAATGAAAAAGATAATTATTGAACCTTGTATACTTTAGTTATGAATTTAATCTTAGTTTTACTGGTTTTGTGTGTGTGTGTGTGTGTGTGTGTGTGTGTGTGTGTGTGTGTGTGTGTGTGTGTGTATGTGTGTGTTTGTGTGTGTTTTCAGTTTTTAATCAAATATGTTATATAAAAATACTTTTGGTCTAAACTTGTCTACTCAAATGTTTCCCTGTAAACAAAATTTGTTGAAACTTGTAATAAAACAAGTATGAAAATGAAAAAGATGTGCTCATGCAATGTTAAACGTCTGTCCACAGAATATGATTCAGATGACATTTTCAAACTTTATAAACTATAACTTCTAGTTCTTCTCTAACAAACATTTATGTATATAATGTCACATAAGCAACAACAGTTTTTTTGTCTTAGTGCTCTTACAAATTTATAAATATGTAATTTATCCCATAACTGATACCAGTATTCTGATCTGTCTCAAACTCATGCATTCTACAGTGGTCTTTGTGTCTTGCTATCCTTATATGTTTATAAGTCACATAAATGATGCCAGGAGTCAGGTATGTTCTAACTCACAGACATGAGACACGACAACTTTGTTTTGTAATGTCTTAAACTTTTTATGAATAAAGTAAACATGTAAGACACCAGTATTCTGACATGTCCTGTCTTATAGTTTAAAACAATAATGATTAATGCTTATAATACAAAATTCTGTGTCATTTCAAATGAGTGAATTTTAAAAAATAAATTAGAAAAATACCTTGAATATGTGTACTCGCTTTCTGCACGGAAATAGTATACATGATTTTTAAATTGCAACTTAAATACATGCTCCTTGTTGATGCAATCTGCTGGTTCAGGTTGACTGACCGCATAACCCAGCAAGGGAAGGCTGGCCAAAGGAAAATCATCCTGACAAAAGGAAATTCATTAATTAATCTGGAGTTATGCATTTACTTGTTAGTTGATTGAAAGCAACAACATTTAGAATTCTCACTGAAGACAAGTTACAATTCTGACAGAAGACAAGAAATTCTTTAGTTAATAAAAATTACTTGCTACAAATGTCAAAATCCACATTGTACACTGGTGAACCCATTCAGTTTGCCCTTATATTACAGTTTCTAATTTCTTAAAGATACCAACAAACTGTAAGATTCATACTGGCAGAGAAAATAATTAAAATAAATGTAGAAGTGAATATAAAAATCTAACTGACAAAGATTCAGTGAATCAGAAGTCAGTAAGACTGAAATATCTTGTGATCATAACATTATAATTAATTGTATTGAACTGTACATGTATATGTACTGAATGCACAGTATCAAACTACACATGCTAATATAGTCTTAGGACTCAGTAGGAATTATATGAAGATCTACAGAGACCTCTTGTGATGGGGTGTGGTGTTATGTTGTTGTTATGGGTCACCCCAGGGTGTGAGGCGATGATGAAACGATAAAGATACAATGGGACGATACGGCAACCACAGCAGGAGAGGCAGAACACGCAACACGTGTTTACATTTTCATGATCTTTATTTCGGCGACACACCGCCAACCACGCTCCTCTCTTGAACAAAGACGACTAAGGACGAACGCACCAAGACGAACCAAGACGAACCAAGACGACCGTGACGAACGCTGACCCACCCTCTCGCACACTCTCTCACACAATATATCTAAAAAGTCCGGGCGGCAAAGGGGACTCCACTAAACAATTCTGGAACTGTACTAAAACTACTGCTAAGCGGGCTCTTCTGTGCTAACCTACTTTTGTTCTAACATGAATTCCTTCTAAACTACCCAGAGTTATATAATACTTTAACTATCAAAAAATACTACATTAAATACTCTCTAAATACAATACTTCCTTACATTATAATTCACAAACTAAATTATCAAATAAAATAATTAACTATATTCATGTGCCAGGAGAAAACCATGTACACACACATAAATCATAAAATACACTAAGAAAACAATATAAACTAACTTACAAAATTATATAAATATAAACTACATCCCACTAACTATTAGAATATCTACACATTAACTTTACTTGATAAATGAATAATATAATAAGTGGCGGTCAAACGTGTACACAATGGTACAGCCACACATTCCTATATAGCAGACCGCGCCGCGTGATTCAAACAAGCGGCCGATGACCTACTTTGCTGCCCGGCAAAACAAGCGCTACGCACACACTCTGTACACACGTACATCCACCCTTCCACAGTCTGATGAGGGGAGACCCTAGGAATTTACTTATGATCTGTTCCTAAAATATACTAAAGACATACATAAATATCATTCAACACAAATAATTTTATTCTGCATGTGTAGCTTGAGATGTGCTCTGTGAACACAGCTACTTCCAATTCCATCAATGAAGCTTTGATAAAGGGTTCTTACCAGACTTGATGGGCATATGATAATGGGTTCTTACCAGACTTGATGGGCATATGATAAAGAATTCTTATCAGACTTGATGGGCATACGATAAAGGGTTCTTACCAGACTTGATGGGCATATGATAAAGGGTTCTTACCAGACTTGATGGGCATATTATAAAGGATTCTACCGGACTTGATGGGCATATGACAAAAGTTTCTTACCAGACTTGATGGGCATATGAATGGGAATAAGATAAAGGGTTCTTACCAGACTTGATGGACATATGATAAAGGGTTCTTACCAGACTTGATGAGCATACGATAAAGGGTTCTTACCAGACATGATGGGCATATGAATGGGAATAAGATAAAGGGTTCTTACCAGACTTGATGGACATATGATAAAGGATTCTACCAGACTTGATGGGTGTATGAGAAATGGTTCTTACCAGACTTGATGGGTATAAAGTCCTTGGGCAGTAAAATAAATATATAATTAACTTGTTCTCAGGTACTGTATCGAGAAGGAATCCTCAATCTTGTCCGGACTGACAGGTATTGAGTCATCTTTGGGAACATTTGTACTGATGCACTCTACTCATCGAAGGTAGGTAATCTGTTTAATTTGACTAGTATTCCCATTTGCTAAATAAATGGTACATTTACCTCCCATGCCTCGTTTAGTCCAAAAATAATTACTTCTATAATAGCATTCTAGTTCATAACATTTGCAGACACTTGAGAGTACTTGACTTCCACACAAAATAATGTTTAATTAAAAAATGTAATTAATTAAAGATGATATTATAATTAATAAAATACACATTTAACATTATGTAATTATTTACTATAAAGCAGTTTTTAATGAAAACAACTCTCAACTATGTAATTTCCATTCATAGGAGGTTTCATACAAAACACGTGAATATAAATTTTTTTGTTAAAACTCATGTGAATATATTTTTTTTGGTTAAAACTTTTACTTTTCATTAAACAACAAAATGTACTAATATAAATTAAAATCATAAACAAAGACTGTTAGAAACCCCAAAATATAAATTATGACATTTTATTTAATGAATACAAAATAAATGATAGTGCAAGCTGGTCTACAAGTAGCCACTAGCCAACAGCTTAAATGTTATTGGTTTACTGGCTTATTTTTCCATTTTGATGATACAGTTAAAAAGAATCAATGCCTGACAATGCTTCTGGACAATTTTCTAATTCTTAATATCTTTGGCAATACAAAGAATCTGGTAAGTACAATTTCTCTATTTTCACAAGATTCTTCAATTACTGGTATACATTCTTAGTATAATTTCTCTATTTAAGAATCTTCAAAGATTAGAATCAATTACTGGTATATGTTAGTATAATTTCACCATTCACATGAGCCCAGTATCCTGCCATTATGCACAATCAGGATGTAATTTTGTGACATAATAAGTATAGTACTAAGTAAACTTGTAATATACATACATTTGCAACAGAATTTTAAAAAGAATTACCTGGTATGTTTTGTAAAAGAACAAGCAGAAATTTGTGAATACAACCCACAATTTCTGCCACCCATTGCTGGTCTTGAATTTACGAAGTAAATAGCCACTTAACTGATTCTGCACAAATAAACATATAAATGTCTACTTATTTTGTGCACAATAAAGAAATAATAAATATGTCTATTTCTCCTGCACAACACAAATGAACTATCTATTTAGCTTATTTTACATAAACAATATTGCCATTCACCTTATCTTACGCATTGCACTATATATCTAGGTCAATCTACATAAAATTTCTAGTTAGAACATTCTATATAAATAAAACAGCATTTTCTTTACAAATAAGCAAAAACAAAATATAGCCACTTACTGGTGCTACACAAAGAAATAAAAATAAAACACACATGCTAGGATGGAACTAAACAAAACATAGCTATGCTGTTGGTGATACAAAAAAAACAAACCCAAGTTAGAAATAGCCTTCTTTAACCCTTTGACTTCCATAACTATTTAATTAATTTTGTAAAATATCATTTATCTCTGAATTTATGAAATAATAATTAATGTAGTAAACTAATGTTGGAAAAAGTATATTTATTATTGTAGAAAAGTGAAGAGGATCAATCAGTAATAATTATTTGCTTCAAAGGTTAGAAACTGCATAACAAGAAAGATAATCTACACTTTTTCCTGCTCATCAAAGGAAAATATTAATTAAAAAAATAATAAAAATAGTAAATATTATGTTGTTTTTTTTCTCTCTCAACATATTACACAAAAAATATTGAAGATGTATAGGACACAGCCAGAGTGTGTTTATGTTTTAGTGAAATAAAATACAATTTAGTATTAACCGATGCATGAACTCATCATGAATACATAGCATGCTGACATTGACAATCAGATGCATTTTCTTGCAAAACAAGAAACCATAATGTTCTTACTCTTTGGTGCAGCAAGCACATTCTGGTGGTATCTGTCATGAAACCCAGCCCTGCACAACCTCACATGAAAGATACATCCAAAAGCGGACTCACACCACTGCTTTTTGAGAAATAGCAATTCATTGAAGGAAGCCTATCTATTGATGTACTCTGTTGTGCTTCAAAATTACTGTTACTAGAATTTGAAGTAGTGTTCTTAATATCTTCCACAACATAATCTCTTTCATCACCACTAGTTTCTTCATCACTAACATTGCCATCATTGGGCAATTCCATAAAAACTGAGTTGCCTCCTCAGTAATGAATCACTTAAATGCCATTTTGGCTGCTAGAGAAAGTCACATTTCACAACTTTGACAACAAAAAAAAAATGAAAAAAATTGACCAAAAACAAAAACTAAACAAATGTGGCTGCCATATGCAGTGGTGTGTGTTGCTATCACATGACTTCAGTCACATGATCTCTGCTGTTTGAAATCAAAAGTACAGAGCTCTGTGTAGTGAACCTATGAACCATGCTCAAAAGCATGGCTGGAAGCCAAAGGATTAATAGAAGCTGATTTTACACAAATAGGAGTGTTTCTGTATAATTTCTACTTAGATATATCTTCTTTAATGAGTACACGAACTTGTGCTCTTTGTCTGAAATAATGGTGTTTCTATTCATTTTATAGAAGATACATAAGTAAACATTCTATCATAATGACCAACTGATATGACAGTGTTTTCTATGCACTTCAAAGAAAGAAAATCCTACTTTCTAAATGAATGACTGTGGCAATAATGAACTAGTATACAAGGTTTTGGCAATTATGAACTAGTATACAAGGTTTTATCACCATACATTCCAAAGCAATCTATTAACTGATGAACAAGTATTTCAATACACTTTAGTGAGATAAATTTTCTTACCCTGAGTGCTCTATCATGGTCATGAATTGATACACTAGTGTTCCGATGCCAGCATACATGCATAGTTGTATTGGCACGGTGTTGAATAGGTTTCTCTGATGCTTGATTTTGGTGACTTTCATTTGAATCTGTCATTTCTATGTTCTCTTGAGAACCTGTAAAACAGACATAAAAACAAAAGACAATTAAAAATTAAATATCAATGAATGCTTAAAAATGCATTTATCTTCTACTCAACATATTTAATAATATGAATGAATGATTTCTTAAGGACAAAGTGTTTTCATTGTTACATTTCTTTCATTGTTACATTTATATTCTTACATGTAAGATATAAACATACATCTGAATAATCTTCTTTAATAAGTCTGAAAAAATATTCCATCTAGGTATCATAGGACCACGAGGGTCAACCAAATCTTCAAACAGACATCTGGTCAGTATATCACATACCTCTTAGAGACAAACACACTCCACCTACTATAAAATAAAATAAAAAATAAAAAAAAATAATTAAAAAAAAACAACAAACAAACAAAAAAAAACCCCAACAACATACACAAACACACGGACGACAGTCGTAACAATGAGCAGACACAGAAATACAACACACAAACCTAACAACGCACAAACACCCCACCCCACCCTCCTTGAATACCAGTGAAAGGAGGAAGGCCCCACAGGAATCCACCAAAAACTGAAAACATCACCAAGATAAAAAGTTTTACAGCAATTCCTGCGGGGTGTATAGATAGCGGAATCATCATCATCATCATGTGGAAGATCAGTCTTATAGTTTAACAGGTAAACTATTCCGAGGTCAGATTAGTTGCTCCTGAAGGGCTTTTACTCACAGACTCGTACGAACACTTCTGCCTCATCTTTAGTAAGGAAGACCACTATATATCTTGTTTGTGTTTAAATAAAAAATCACCAGCCTTCAATCAGCTTTTACAAAATAAAAGTAAGAGAAATGATATGCATAAAATCTGCTGCATGTCATGATGAATTTGACAGTAAGAGTTAAAGATGAATGTAAGTAAAAAAATAACTCTCCTCAATGCTGCCACTGGTGAATCTTTTGTCCTTCTTCCCATGTGTAACACACAGCAAGGGGTTTTTATAAAGTGTATGTAAAATTATGTTGTTTATTTATAGTATCAATACAACTTTATTTTACAATTATGTTTTTTTGGTCAGCCTAGCCACTAGGGATGGTGAAAAAGGCAACACTTCTTACCTGTGGAAGGTCATAGATTAGTGCATCGTGTATAGTGTATTCAGGCTAGTCTAAATGTAAGGAATAGTGAAAAGACTAACAATATTTCTTACCTGTGGAAGGTCATAGATTAGTGTATTGTGATTTGCTTCAGGCTAGTCTAACCTTTAGGGACAATGAAAAACTAATAATATTTCATACCTGTAGATCGTAGACTTGGGTACTATGGTCTCCTTGCTTCAGGCTAGTCTAATCTACACTCAAAAGATTAATGATACTTCTTACCTGTAGAAGATCATAGACTTAGGTATTGTGGTCTCTCTACTTCAGGCTAGTCTAATCTCAAGGGACACTTAAAAGATTAACAATATTTCTTACTTATATAAGACTGTAGACTTGGATCATGGCCTCTCTGCTTCAGGCTAGTCTAACCTCAAAGCAGACTCAAAAGATTAACCATATTTCTTACCTAAGATTGTAGACTTGGGTATCATGGTCTTTTTGCTTCAGGCTAGTCTAACCTCAAAGCAGACTCAAAAGATTAACAATATTTCTTACCTATATAAGATTGTAGACTTGGGTATCATGGTCTTTTTGCTTCAGGCTAGTCTAACCTACACTCAAAGGACTAGCAATACTTCTTACCTGTAGAAGATCTAAGACTTGGGTATTGTGGTCTCTCCATTTCAGGGGTCTGAGCTGCAATTTGTGCTGCATGATTAATATCTTCTATCCATTTGTTTTTTTCCTCCTGCGAACTGAGTAAAACCCACTTTACTGTCATTTAAAATACCAAAGAAAATCCAAAGATCATTCATTAATGAATAAAATAAGCCATCAGCCCTCATTAAAGCAGATTTGTACTGGTATAGATAGAAACACCTGCAAATAAGCTGAGGAAATTAGGAAAATAATAATGCCACACATGACCACCTATTTATTTGTATGGAAACATTTTCAAGATATAAATCAGTACAC
The DNA here is from genome assembly GCA_028829895.1 of Sinotaia quadrata. Lineage (NCBI taxonomy): Eukaryota > Metazoa > Mollusca > Gastropoda > Architaenioglossa > Viviparidae > Sinotaia > Sinotaia quadrata. Next base: position 118,336,310 of record CM054177.1, on the reverse strand, counting down.
TGCTGGTGGTCACATTAACAAAACGTTTTGAGCACTTACTCTACTACCATGTTGAGTATTTGTAAGACCACAATACATTAATTATGGTCACATTAATACGGTGTTTGAACACATGCTGTACTACTATGCTCAGTATTTGTAAGACCACAATACATTAATTATGGTCACATTAATACGGTGTTTGAACACATGCTGTACTACTATGCTCAGTATTTGTTAAGTGTACAATACATTAATTATGCTCACATTAATACGGTGTTTGAACACATACTGTACTATCATGCTCAGTATTTGTAAGTCTGTATTTAAATGTTAATTATGACCACTATAATAAAGGTCCCTTGCTCCAAGAATATCATTGTGAAAAGAATGTCATTTTGCCTGTCTATATCTGCTTTGCAATTGACGCACAGTTTTACATTACTAAAAGTAGTTTGCATTTAAAACAGCATGAGCCCAAAGTCACCTGCTGAAGAGGCAAATTTTTAATTCAAAATTTCAAAGATGAAGACAGCAAAACAGTCAGTTGAGAATAGAAAGAAGAGAATGAAGAGCCAAATGAGATTAAGGGGCAAAGGATAACTCAAGAATAAGGAGGAAAAATAGTGAATCAAATGAGAATAGAGAGCAAGAACCATTGAACCACTTAAGAATAAGCAGCAAGGAATTGTGGGCTAAGTGTAAACAGAAAGCAAATCAAACCAATTGAGAATAGATAGCAAGGAATAGTGGGCAAATTATGAATAAGGAACAAAGTCAAGAATAATGAACCAATTAAGAATAGGGTGCAAATAATTGTGGACAGTTGAGAATAGGGAGCAAAGAGTCATGGACCAGTTGAGAATAAGGAGAAAGAATCGTGGACCAGTTGAGAATAGAAAGCCAAGAATACTGAATCAAGGGGAGACAGCAAAGAAATGTGGGCCATTTGAAAATAAAGACCAAGGTGAAGAAAAATGAGCCAATTAAAAATAGTAAAGACTAATGAATCACATACAATTGGGATGCAAGGAATAGTGAGCCAATGGAGAATAAAGAGCAATTAACAGTGAGCCAACTGAAAAGAATAGTGCACCATTTGAGAATATGGAACAAAGAATATGAAACATTTGAAAATGGAGCAAAGAACAATAAATGAGAATAGCAATCAAATATAGGAGAAAATGCTGGTGAGATGAACTAGAAAGGCCCCAAATATAGGAAAGAAAAAAGCAAGCATTAAGTGAACTAGAGTACCAATAGCCATACAATCAGATTTTAGCAATAACATACCTGGCTGCAACCAGGATAGCCCTGCCATTTGCATATATAGCAAATGTATTTGGCACTGCCACTTTGGACTGTTCAGATTCCTCAATCTGCACACAAATATTGAAGATGAGTTAAAAATAAATTGTGTTTATTTTCGTTTCTTTCAAAGTAAATAACTATTTTAACAAAATGACATTTAGGTGAAAGTAACAGAAACTGTCGATTTTATTTTGTCATTGTTATAGACAGACAAATACTTTTCCCATATACTTTAAGCAAAAATGTACAAAAGGATGTTGTTAATATCTATGTGTGTAGAAAAAATAATATAATTCTGTTTACATAACTCTCTTATCCAAAGCTTAAACTGGCTGAACTTATTCAAACATCTCTATAATTTTTCTGTTTATAATCTGCTCTGGATTGTAATTTTTCATTATCTATTAATTTTCCTGTGTGAAATAGGTCCATGTCTGTAAATTGACCTTGTATGGAATATGTTCACGTCAGTAATATATCCATGCCTGTAATTAACCCATTCATGCCTGTAATTAACCATTATCTCAACTATCAAAATACCTGGCATCACAGAAGTATATACAGAAACGTATATTAAATTAATAGCACAAATAATTAAATGTTTTAATATGCTCTCAGGATAGTCTCCAACCTCTCTGTCTGTCCTTGGGTCAACCATGTAAAATTTCAGCCTCATAGCTCTTTCCCTCCAGCCAAACATCGTACACACATGTGGACAGACATGTTCAGCTTTCTTTATTAGATATGTCTTTGTCTGTATTTGCTTGTGTTTGTAATCTGACCATGTCTATAATTTGTCGAAGTCATATGCACATAGCAAACATTCTCTTGTTACAATTACCAAAGTACAAGGTATTTACAAGAAATATCTGACCCCGACGTACTATAATAAAAAAATAAATTATTGCAATTTCTTATCTTTCTGAGTGGGAAATATACTCTACAGATTGGTAATTAATTACACTTAAGATAATTAACTATTGACTTCACTTAACTTATCTCCTTGAATTCCCTGTGGAACAAAGGGCCTCACTTGCACAATAGATCACTATTTATCTATTATGTTTAAAAAATCTCTAAGCTTTACCAGGATAAAGGAAATCTGAGAGCTCATAAAAGTAAACTCCAGTGTTGTTACTATTGCCAATATGGGCACTATACTGCAAATATCTTCAACTTACTGACATGCCCCGTGTAGGAAGCTGTCCGTGAACTTTGAACTGTAGCACTGATGAAGCTGCACGACTTGTGTAGACTAGCATGTCTGAAAACTGTGAAATATAAGAAAACTATATGTAAAATATTATTTGGTGCTTGCACCTTTGATTTCTTGCACACAGTCAATATGTTTTATAGTTATCTGGCCTTCATGCTAGCTTAGGAAATGTGAAATGTACTAAAGAAAAATAGGCAGATCCTTTAATATTAGCTAAGTGATAAAGGTTTGTTAATATACCAAGAAAAACACCTTTAATACAAGATTCCTCAAAAATATGAAGCAAATCAAGCTCTTTATTGTATGTACCATACACAATCTCAAGCACACACTGCATGCATATGAATACATATGCAGAAGTATACACATGTACACACACTCCCATATCCAATTCCTTGGAAATACAAGAAATATCATTATATATTAAATACTATATCTATCCCTTGTACTCTTGCAAGCACACAAAAACCTAAACCCCTAACAGACAACAGCCTCAATTTCACACAAATACACATATAGTGTAAAAGCTATGGCTTATCTTCTATCTCATACAAATATACTTAGTGTGTACAAGCTATAGCTTGTCTTCTATTACACAAAGACACATAGTGTACAAGCTATGGTTTGTCTTCTATTACACAAAGACACATAGTGTACAAGCTATGGTTTGTCTTCTCACACAAAGACACATAGTGTACTAGCTATAGTTTGTCTTCTCACACAAAGACACATAGTGTACTAGCTATAGTTTGTCTTCTCACACAAAGACACATAGTATATTAGCTATAGTTTGTCTTCTCACACAAAGACACATAAAGTATACAAGCTATGGTTTTTCTTCTATCTCAAGCACCAATATCCCAATAACTGTAAAAGTATTTTACACTTGCTCATCTCACACACCCATACAAAAATGTACATTCATTCAATGTCTGTGACAAGAAAAAAAAACTCAATCTAACACTGACCAGAAAAAACATGCGTTGCTGATAACCTTTTCTTGAAAATTTCTGCAAACAACCCTCACGCTGAAACTCCTGAAATTAAAAATCATTTAAATGTTAAGCATGATACGAATGTACAGAGGGTCAAGTGAATTTAAATAAGTAGATTTTAATTAAACGATACAGTAATAATTTAAACGATTTAAATGATTGATTTTTTCCTCTTCACGAATCAAATGTTTACAAGTAGTAAACTGAGTTGTGAGGAAGAACAGGCTTTGGCAAGATCCTAACAAGAAGGAAATTTAGAGAGCTAAATAAAATGAATTTTTGAACTAGGATTAAAAAAAAAAACAACCCATAAGCACTTAATGAGCAATCAATATACACTTATGCTAATCTCCTGGCTGTTGTGTTAAATACATCATGAGTTGAACAGTTATTGAATTGGTTTTGAGAACTTTTACATAGACAAAATTGATAGAGAGGTTCACAGAAGCTAAAACAAAGTTCAAACAAACTGCAATGCATAAAATGCTTACTCTGAGAACTTTCAGAATTAGTATGCACCAGAGACTTTATATGACTGCTAAATACAAATGCCCATCAAATTTTTTGCTTGTAGTACAAATAAGTCCTCCTGGCACCAAATACAACTACCTGTTCACTGCTATTGTCATTCCTCCCCCCCCCCCCATATAGTACAAATAAGTCCACCCTACACTAAATACAAATACCTGTTCACTGCTATTGTCATTTTTTTCTCCATGTAGTACAAATAAATTCTTTCTACATAAAATACAAATGCTTATTCACTGCTATTGTCAATTTTTCCCATGTAGCACAAATAAGTCTTCCCTTTACCAAATAAAAATGCCTGTTCACTGCTATTGTACTTCATACAGTACTACATTTTGTCATTATTTCTCTATATTGTACAATTAAGTCTCTCCTGCAAGAAGTGCAAATGCTTCTTTGTTCACATTGGTGTCAATAGTTCATACTGCACTCCATTTTGTCATTCTGCCTCTGTACTGTACAATTAACTCTCTCCTGTACAAAGTACTAAATGCCAGTAGGTTCACTGGTATCGTAATTCATAAAGTTTTTCTGTCAATCTTTTCCATTACTGTACAAATCAAATTCTTTCCTTCATAAAGTGTCAAATTCTGACTTGTTCACTGGTATAGTAGTTCTCAGTGTCAAATTCTGGCTTGTTCAGTGGTGTAGTAGTTCTCAGTGTCAAATTCTGGCTTGTTCACTGGTGTAGTAGTTCTCATGTCAAATTCTGGCTTGTTCACTGGTATAGTAGTTCTCAGTGTCAAATTCTGGCTTGTTCAGTGGTGTAGTAGTTCTCAGTGTCAAATTCTGGCTTGTTCACTGGTATAGTAGTTCTCACAGTACTAGCTTGAGCCACACCTTTAAAGTAGTTTCTCTAATTTTGTTTAAAATTTGCAGATGCATTTTATTTATTTATTTTCTTGAATTTTTCTTTGGTGAGCAAATTATCTACTATTTTAAATAAACAATTTGAATATGCATTACTTCTACCCCCACCCCTCCAAATACAATACTGCATTGCAATGAAATAGAAATGTTTTCTACCACTACACATTACTTCTAAACCAAAAAACCTCCAAATATACTATTGCATTGCAATGAAATAAAATGCTTTCTACCACTATGCATTACTTCTAAACCAAAATATTCTCCAAATATACTATTGCACTGCAATGAAGTAAAATGCTTTCTACTTGTGAAAGTGTCAATTGGAACTAATTCTTTCTTGCTTTCGAATTTTAAGATTTAAGGTGCAAACATGTGTTGACTAGATTAGGGTGGGTGAGGTTGGGTGGAAAAGAATCATATACTTTAGACCATTTCCAATAGAAGAAATAAAAAGCCGGCAGACTCTAACAAAGATTCAGAAGTCAACAGCTATGAACTATGGGTACTTCACAAAACTCTGGTAGCAGCAAACATAGTCAAATTTGTTAATGATGAACTCAAGAACGACAAGTGTAAGCTGTTTGGTTGCAGCAAGCATGTGTAAACTTGATAAATTTGTTACCAATAATATTCTCATGACTGGAAAAGAGATACTGTGTACTATTTATAATATGAAGTCTTACCCTTTTAGGGCTGACAAGATTTTCCAGGCCAATTAAGTCTTGCTGCAGCTCCATTAATTTCTGCAAATTCTCCTGTAAAGTTTAGTGCAAGATTGAATATGATTATATGTGACCTGTCACCACAAAAAGATACTTAAGTCGCGCAAGGCTAAGCCGAGAAAAACGGCAAAAACGAAGGTGGGGGTCTACATGGGTGAAGTTGAGATTTTCATTTTAGCGTGTTCCCAAACCATCAAACAACAAATTACTAGCGTGTTTTTCTTTAATTCGAACTACAAATAGCTTTATTATTATTTTTTTGTGACCTACTGTCTAACTTCGAAGGAAAAATATGGCCCAAAAGTGCTATAATCTGACGATCGTAGACGGTAGAATCCCTGGATGAACCTCATCATGTTGTATATCAGAATGCTCAGGAAAAAGCCTATTTTTATGCTGACGACACTGGTTATTTATTTATTTATTTATAACGTCTAATCAGAATGTTTTATAAGGCTGTGCTTGGCGTAAACAAAGTGAAAAGCGTCAGCCAATCCGCAGACAGTTTATCAAAGCTTGCTATAAGTTACCAAGCATGCTCTCATAAAAAGACGGTCGCGATTGGTTGAAACGCACACAAGGGAGACAGTTTCGTCCTGTAATGCGTAATGTAAACATGGAGAAACGAATCGCTAATTTGTTGAATTCATGTAAAGAAAGCAACATTTTAGAAAAAGAAAGCATTCAGATTAAAGATTTGATATCTGATTATTTTGCTAATGAGGATGTAGCTGATGCATTTTCATCTGAAAGTGACACGGACAGCGAATCGCGTGATCGAACAACGAAAAAGACGAAGCAGACGACAGCTGACGATAACTGACTGTACACTGAAGTGAAAGGTGTGCTATAATTATTGGATTATTTAAACGATATTTTTTTTAAGAATGTGAAAGTAATGCAGCTTTAATCTGTGATTTATTTAGTGGAGCTAGCATCAGATTTAGAAAGAGGTATCAATTCAATATTATGCCTTAATTTTAGAATATTCTGTGAGCCACAATAATCATTCTCGCATACAGAAATTCTAATCGTTATGGCTTAAAAAGACTGTTGTCTGTAAATGATGTAACAATATATTTGTTGTTTATAGTTATTACAGTGTTAGCTATTGTGTCTTCTTCAACTCTGATTGCAAATGAAGCAGATTAATATATGGTTGCTAAGGAAAAACCTCTGAGAAATGTGTTCAATCTTTGAGGCCGATTTTCTCAAAATGGCCGTCCGGACAGTAGTGCACTTCAAACAAACATAACTTTTCCATATTTTGTCCTACACTCTTTATTTTTATATCAACAGAAAGCCCTTTCAATTTTCTTTCTATTGATATATATATCTCAATACCCCCAAAATACTTATCTTTTTGTGGTGACAGGTCACATATGACCAGCTTTATAATTTAATTACAATGACATTATATGACCAGCTTTATAATTTAATTACAATGACATTAAATGACCAGCTTTATAATTTAATTACAATGACATTATATGATCGGCTTTATAATTACAATAACACTATATGATCAGCTTTATAATTTAATTACAATGACATTATATGACTAGCTTTATAATTTAATTACAATGACATTATATGACCTGCTTTTATTTCCATTACAATGCATTACCTGACCAGCTCTACACTTCAGTTACAATGCACTACCCAATGAGCTTTTCATTTAAGTGCTGATTATAATTATCTGATCATGACTTTAGCAACATGTAATTTTTCTTTACAGCAATTTTTAAAAAGCAGATAGTTATTTGACTGAAACATGCAAATGGGCTTTTAATGGTGAATAAAGGTAAAACCAAAACTAAATATTTCTGTTCTGGTGAAGGAAAGCTAATTTAAAAATTAAGATTTCATAAGGCAGTTGTAAGGAAATATGTGTTTTACCAGTCATGTTAAGGATAGTTATTAAATAAGTATGACTTTGAAGTCCAAATGTAAAAACATATTTTCTTATAGGCAATTATAGGCAACAGTTATTAAATAAGTAAGATTTAGAAAGCCAAAATGTAAAACTGCTTTTTTATAGCAAGGGAAACTTCAACCAACGGTTATTAAAATAAGTAAGATTTAGAAAAAAGCCAAATGTAGAAATGTGTTGGTATTTTTTAGCAACAAATTATTTCAACTGACAGTAAGGAATAATGCTTATCACCTGTCTTAAATGAAAGTAAGACAAAAATATTCATCGGATTATTATAATAGTAAGGCATAAATACTTACCTGATTATTACAATAAAAAATAAGACATACATACTCTCTAGGTTATTACAATAGAAAGTAAGACATAAATATTCACTAGATTATTACAGTGGAAAGTAAGATACAAATACTCACCAGTTGCCGAATTGTATCTTTGTATTCATCCGTTATATCTTTGATTTTGTTATACGCAACTGAAAAAAAAGTACCTCAGGATTAAAGAACACTGGAAGGCAAAAAAAAATCACATATTAATAAATATTTTCAAAGTTCTATGCAAGAGAATAATTTAAAGAAAGGAAATATAATGTAATCACAAATGCCATCTTTTTTATGAAGAAATATAATGTAATCCCAAATAATAATAATAATAATAAGAAGAAATATGATGCAATCGCAAATACCACTTTTTCTTAAGAAAAAATATAATGAAACCATAAATGCCATCAATCTTTACAAAAGAAGAACTGGTTGCATTACCTTGGCAGTCTGCCGCATCACTATGCTTGTATGGATAGTGTTTAAGTAAACCTGCAAAATAATAAAGAAAATTTCAAAAAGGAAACTTCAAATTTACTGATACCAAGTGAAATATTTTGATAGGATGATAAAAAGTTTATGTCATCTCTACAAAAGAATACTTCATAACAGAAAAATAAGATTAAAATGTATATTACTTAAAGAAAACAATTGCTAATGGTAAAAAAAGTCAACTATTTTCAAATGGTGGTATGACCTTAGTGTGGATGAATTTGATTGATTTTGTGGGTTACTGCTGTATGGAGGACTTGTTCCAGTTCTAAGTGTTGACAGACTATGGTCAAGAAAATCTCTTTATAATGGACTGTGGGCTAGAGACTTTGGTTTAGAGACAGGTTCAAAACTATTATGAATTTTTTTAAAAGTATCTAATCCACACACTGAGGACCCAGAGGATAAACTTTGTAAAGTGAGAATGTTGTATACATATATTAATATGAAATCTAAAAAACTGTTTCAGCCAAGTCAGAATGTTTCAATCGATGAAAGAATGGTTACAAAAAATAAAGGGAGATATATATATTCAGACAACAAATCACGTCAAGCCAACAAAGTGGGGAATTAAATTATGGGTTCCTGCTGATGCTGTAACAGGTTACACATATGACTTTGAAGTTTATGTGTGAAAGAAAGATAATATTGGACCATTTGGCTTAACTTATGAAGTAGTTATACATTAATGAAGTCTCTAGTCAGAGGGGTATGGATTATTTTTTGATAATTTTTACACAGGGGTACACTTGCTAAAAGATTAATGGAAATATGGAATTAGGGCTTGTGGATCTATTCCAACAATATTAACAAAACATAAAAAGTTCTGAAAAAGAAACCAAAGAGGAGCAATGAGATGGGTTAGAAATGAAGAAGTTCTTACCTTGCAGTGGAGAGTTAACAAAACTATATCATTTTATGTCAATCATTCATAGTGCTAATGGACACAGATGACAAAACTATTTCACTTATGTTAACCATTCATTGTGCTAATGGACACAGAGATAACAAAACTATTTGCTAATGGACACAGATGACAAAACTATATCACTTATGATAACCATAGTGCTAATGGACATGTTTATGCTAAGAGAAAAACTAAAGTTAATGGAAATTTCAGAGAACTACAGGTAAAGCAACCACAGCCTGTTAAAGGACTATAATCTCTCTCTATATATATATAATGGGAGGGGTGGATAAAAGTGACCAGTTAATAAATAAATATGCTTTGAGAAAAACAAATAAGTAATTGAAGATATTATTTTTTTCATTTTTTTATATGTTGCAGGGGTAAATGCTTACATTTTATTTGAGGTTGGAGGGAAAAAAATGAAAAGACCAGCTAGATATGGTCAATTTGATTTTTACAGAAGAGTTGATAAGGGAACTGGGGAATATAGGTTTACACGATGATGTACCTGTTGATACAAAGCCACCATTTTTTCCTATGGATCCTAAGGATCCTGAGTGTACCGATTGATGTTTGTCAAAATTGTAAATTCAAAGAAAAACAAGTGTTAGGTGTACAGTTTGTGATACTTTCTTATGCTTTCAGAAAAACAGAAACTGTCTTTCTCTTTTTCATAAACCATAGTCACTCTGTTAAGTTTGCAAGATACATCATGATTAGCCATATTACTTTATTGAAAAATAAAACTGAGTATACAATAAATATATATCTCAACTGAAGTCAGTTTTAAACATCAGACTATTTCAGTATCTTCTGTTATTGTTATATATTTTAACAACTAGAATTTGAATGTTAAAATTTCTGATTTTTACAAAAATAAAGTCAAGAATTTATTGGTACTAGCGGCAGTTTTTGAAGACTTATCAATTCATTATTTACTTGCATAATTGCTTGATATTTGGTTTTCTGTTGTAGATATTATATTTCAATAGTATAACAATTGTTTTTCAATTAACCATCATATCTTTTTTTTTCCCTTCTTTGTCTAAATGTAAAAATATGTAAGAGTACATTTACAATTGTATATATTTTTTTTTTTATTAAAACCCATTTAATTTCCAATAAAATGATATATAATAAGTATATATACACTTCAGAACCTTGGCAGTGATATGTTCTAAATAAACCTTGCATGTAACAAAATCTCAAAGTTGGAAGAGAGCTAAACACTATATTGTTTCAGAAGTGAGAAATATTAATAATTATATTCAATATTAAAGATGCACTACTTACGTTCCAAAATAAGTTTGTAGTGTAGCAGGCGTTGTCCTGGCTTGAGAAAAAATGTATTCAGGGGAAGATAACACACTTTCTGGGACTCAAACTCTTTGTAAGCATCTTCAAAAGATTTATTTTGTTTGACCAGATTGTGAAGCTTCAACAAAATATTTTCCTGAGAACCAAGGAAACTTTGGTAAAGCTGCAAGACAAAGCAGAATACTATGTGAACCAGAATATCTTTTACTTTTATCTTGAACTCTTACCTAACTTTTATCCAGAACACCCTTTACCCTTGAATTCTATTTAATATTTTACTCAGAATAAACTTTATCTTGAGCCCTATCTTTTGCTCAGAAAACCTTTTACCTTGAACTCTAATATTTTACCCAAAATACTTTTACCATGAACTCTTATCAAATCATTAACGCAGAATACACTTTACTGGTCTAATCTTTTACCCAAAATAACCTTTACCTTGACTCTTACCTAATCTTTTACCCAAAATACCTTTTACCTTTATCTTTTGCCCAGAATACCTTTTAGCTTGAACTCTTCCAAAATACATTTCATTTTACATTAAACTGTCTAATCTTTATACCCAGAATAACTTTTTAATGAGCCTGTTAAAAGAAAAAAATGAATACACACATATTTACATGTTGATTGACAATTCATTACACATTTATGTTCAACAGTAGTAGACAAGTTAAAGTTATTCATTGTAATATCAACAATCTCTGGACATTAATTAAATATCAAAGATAACAGGATATTTACAGAGGAGAAAGAAAAGAAAAAAATTACTAGATATACCTGACGAAGATTATCAGCAGCAGATAACATTATGTCACCAATCCTGCGACAATTATTCTCCATCTGAGTAGATTTCCCTTCCCTGAATAAGAACACAAATCAGTAAATACAGTATTATTGTGGATTTTATTTCCTGAATAAGAACACAAATTAGTAAATATGGTATTATTATGGTCTTCATTTCCTGAATAAGAACACAAATCAGACCCAAATCAGTAAATATGGTATTATTGTGGTCTTCATTTCCTGAATAAGAACACAAATCAGTAAACATGGTATTATTGTGGTCTTCATTTCCTGAATAAGAACACAAATCAGTAAACATATTACTGTGGTCTTCATTTCCTGAATAAAATCACCAGCAAACAGAAATCACTTAAATAGTGTCTACTTATTACTTACTACCTTATGTCAATATTATTAATAGTAATTATAAAAGCAGACTTAGTAGTAAGGAATCAAACATAAATAATAATTATACACCAAATATACAAAATGTTTATACAAATAAAATATAAGAAAATAAAGATAACAAAACAAAATGAATCCTGATGTCAACCGACAATATATAACAAATAATTATGACATCAATGTCAATACAATACCATAATGTTAGTCGTTGATCTATTTCTTTCAAAAGGTGGCAATGAAAGGTGTAAATTGGATCAAGGTGAGAAAAAACGAGGTCAGTCATAGTACTCAGCATCTCTGAATCACCACTAACAGCATTGCGAAACCACTGAAACAGAAATCATATGCTCTGTATATGTTGAAACCACTGAAAAAGAAACCAGCTGCTCATTAATGTAACATACAAATCAAATGTTATTCAAAGCAAGGAATTAAGGTCCCTTAAAATGCCAAACCAAACAATCTAATCTTGTTCTGAACAAAGGAATTAAGGTCCCTTAAAATGCCAAACCAAGCAATCTAGTCTTGTTCTGAACTAAGGTCCCTTAAAATGCCAAACCAAACAATCTAGTCTTGTTCTGAACTAAGGAATTAAAGTCCCTTAAAATGCCAAACCAAGCTATCTATATGAATGTTATGTCCTCCCTTGTCCACAACCAATGAGCTTCAAGTGAAGATGAATGATATAATATGTCAACTCACCACACACAAGACTTCTAGGTCTTTTTTATAAGTTCTTTCAGTCATAAGCAGTTCCTTCAGGATGTAGTAGCCTGCATCTGTGGGTCGATGCTGGAAAAAAAAATTCCAACCCTTTAAAAAAAAATCCCAACCCTATCTATCCATAACTGTAATTATAGTTTGTATCATACATACTATATATTATAATTAATATTTGCAATATCAAACAAAATGGACTTAATCTGCAGATACAATTTAGTTCTGAGAGAAGAAAACATCCAGACTTTTGAGAAAAGAAACAAAATTAATTTATCTTGGAATACATAATTAATTTTTGCACAAGGGAAAGAAATCAAATAGTGATAAATCAATTTATGTACATTAGAGCAATCACATATCAAAATCACAAAAAGCCCAACTATACTCAAATTATATAACCATCACTTGAAATATATCCACACAATTTCATACACTCATTAATCACACAATCACAAATGAACACCTAGATTGATAAAGCATACTGTAAAATGAATGCATGCATCCAACATTAGATTTACATGTAGATTGACAATGGATGTATTAAAAAAAGAAACACTGACGAAGGGCAGTTGAAGGTGTGTGCCAAACTGGTGCAACTTTTTTCATCCCTTTCCACTAGCCCCCCTGCTCAAACACAAGTGTGAGGCTGTGGGGTCCCACTATGGCACTCCAGATCAGAGAATGTCTTATGATGAAATGATCAATGCAAGCTCCAGTGGTGAAGTAAAACTGCTATCGAACATCCCAAACAAAAAACAAAACAAAACAAAACAAACCCACATTGATAAATTATACCCATCAAACATACTGATGCAAATTGACAAATTATGTATATTTATCTACCTTGCTTTTTTTCTTGCTTTCTTCCTCAATTTCCACCCCTGATGATAATGTACTCATGTTACTAGGGAAACCAATGCTTGATGACGAAATGTTTGCAGCAGGATTTCTACCGGGACTGACTAGATACATTCTGTGAACTTCATCATCATCTTCATTTTCCTGTGTCCTGTCTCCATTCTCTTCTTCCCTTTCTTCCTCCTCATCCCCCTTAGGAGGTGATGGGGGTGGGGGTGGTAGGTCATCATAACTCCTCCTGTGAATGTCAGATTCAGCAGCACTAGTGCTTCGTATCAGACTGGGAGACAGAAAGAATTCTAGGAATGTAAAAGATTAAAATTCCACAAAGACAAATGATGAAATCTATTTATATATATTTTCAAGTATCAATTGAAAATGGAAACAATTTAATTTTCCAGGTGCACAGGGCATTTTAAATAAATCTTGCCTCACACACCATTTCAAATTAAATATTATATTTATTTTAGATCTATGCTGAATCTGATATTATCTTTTGAAATTAGATGTTTACAGTACTTTGTTATATTGTGTCTATTTGAAATTAGTTGTCTACATAATTTGGTTATCTTATTTTTGGTCTATTTGAAATTAGTTGTCTACATAATTTGGTTATCTTATTTTTGGTCTATTTGAAATTAGTTGTCTAATGTCCTATAACTATACCATGTCTATTTGAAATTAGTTGTACTTGACCTATCCAAGAGAAATTTAAGAACAAGAACAATATTTTAAACCAGAATGCATAAAAAGCAATACTGATTGTGGTAATTTTAAAAGTACACTATGATTTACTATTATAATTTAATAATCTCTGTAATGCCTGACTTTCTTATTTTGACATGGTACTCTGAATTATTTTTAAAACAAAGTTTTCTTTTAACAATAAATTAAAATACAAATTAAATAAAAAATAAAATCTGTTACAATAATGAAACTTTACTGCTGATCACATTATCTACTAATTATATATTTAAAAAAAAACAAAAGAAAACAAGCAATCCACTCTCTCCCTCCCCCCCCCCCCCCAATGTTTTTAGATAACTGGAACCCTGACAATATATTTCAGTGTATCATTTATTTTCTGTTGGATTTTCTGTTATCTTTTAATTTTCTACTCTTATTTTGATTTCATTGAATCAGTGGACAATTATTATTTGAGATGTCTAATTGCTTGAAGTGAACATATCAGCAAGACTGTAAGGGCTCACACTACATCACCACTTATTGTTTCATAAATCTATCTACTCTAAGAACTAGTCACCACTTGTTGTATAATAAATCTATATACTCTAAGGACTAGTCACCACTTGTTGTATAATAAATCTATATACTCTAAGGACTAGTCACCACTTATTGTATAATAAAAGTAAATATATCTTTCTACTGTAAGGGTTAGTTACCACTTAAATGTATTGTAAATCTATCTACTGTAAAAACTAATCAGCACTTATTGTGTTATTTAACAGACTAGTGAATATTTAAATTATTTTCACCAATTTACCTCCTCCTGTTTGGTGAACTGATATTATCATGATCTTTTTTCTCCTCATCCACAATTTCTGGAATGTTCTCCACCTCAGCAGAGCGTGACAGTCTGTGCTCCTCCAAGTTAGGTCGGTCTCCCATTGAGCTGAAAACTGGAGCCGAGAATTTTCTATCTTTGGCATTCAGGCCAGATGGGGATCGTGGGCTTATTGACTCGTGAATGTTGTTTGCATGAGGAACACCTATATTAGACAGTGAAAAAAAAGGAAGAGAAATGTTTCATATTGTGATCAACAATTTGTAAAAGCTGCCTTTTGTCTACTATCTTTCAATGATTTTTATCAGAAAGTAAAAACTGACTATATTATGAATACAACCCCCCAAAAAAAAATAAAAAATAAAAAAAATAAAAATAAAATAAAATAAAAATCTTTACTTTCCTTAGCACATCCAAACAACTCAATGGGCAAGCCATTACATTTTTGTGTTAAACTTTCATAGTTTGATGTTAATTTATCTGTAATCTTACCTTTATTTTAGTATCTTACATTTTTGAGTTAAATTCATAGTTTGATGCTAACTTATCTGCAATCTTACATATATTTAGCATTTTACATCTTTGTGTTAAATTTCTATGGTTTGATACTAACAGCACAGTCCTCAAACTTACATATATTTTAGGTTGTGCTGACATTTAGCAACCAATAAATATACTTCTAATTACATAAATTATGCTATGCCATACAAAATTATGCCTGTGACTTACTAATTTAAGTATTTTTGAAACAACACAAGAACAGCATAACCCAAACTGAGGTTTTACAAAATGACGGAAGTTTAAACACTTAGTCCAGCACAAGCAACAAACTGGGACCTGGTTGGCAAGATGGGAAAAGGGTCAATAAAATGACTGAAAAAAAAAACAATTGCAAGACAAAAGGGAGTCTACGATTGAATGCAATATTAAAGATTTCAACACAAGTTACCTCTCTTACATTACAACGACAGACAAGGTATAATTCTATCAGCAGGTTCCTAGTGAGATATAAAATACATGGCTAACTTGATTCAGAAAGTGAGTTAAGTTTTAGCTTCATACATGACTTATTAGGAAATAGTAATATTACTACTAAGATAATGGTTTTTCACACACAACTTATTAAGATAATAGTTATTCATACACAACTTATTAAGATATAGTGATACTACTGCAAAGATAATGGCTATCCATACATGACTTATTAAGAGATAGTGATACCACCACTACTAAAACAATGGCAACCCATGCATGACTTATTAAGATATAGTGATATTACTACTAAGATAATGGCCATTCATACATTACTTCCATGACTATTCATACAGGACTTATTAAGAGAGAGTGATACTAGTATTAAGATAATGGCTATTCATACATGACTACTACAAGACAGTAATGGTTAGTCACACATGACTGATAGAAGAGAGTGGTACTGCTAAGGTAATGGCTGGTCACATGACTGGTAGAACAGAGTGTTACTACTATGGCAATGGCTAGTCACACATGATTGGTAGAAGAAAGTGGAACTGCTCAATGGCTAGTCACATGACTGGTACAAGAAAGATTGGTACTACTATTACTTTAAAAATAAAGATGAATGTATGGTATATTAGTAACAAACAGTATGAGGATGACTGGGTTTATCAGCAGATAAAAGAGTGATTCAGAAGACAGTAGCATTCAAGAAATATCTTCACCAATTTGTATTCCCTTAACAAAAATTTAAACCCCATAATAAAGAATGCAGGCAAAATTTCAAACCCCTACATCAGCATTAAAAAAATAAGGGTCACTATACTATATCTTTTTTTGGCGCATTTTTATAAGTTATGAAGAAAATCAGTTAACATACAAAACAGTGTTTGCTAATACTGACCAATGCAGTGGTCTATAAAAGATAGAAATGGCAGGAAATAAATAAAATAATGTACTGATAGGATACATTATTTTTTCAAAATAATCATTTGCTTACTGTATTGGGAATTAAATGGTAAATGATATTTAGTGCACACCTTACTTCAATCCTCAATGTTTTTGCACACATTTTTTAAAATGAAAAACATGGCATGCTGTCAAATTATTTGTTAATTATGTTAATGAGACTTGCACTTCATTTTATAAAATGCACTGTGATGCTTAAAATGTAAGAGAACTTGCGTGAATGAAAGACACAATATAACCATTATCCATAATCTGTTAGAACATTTTTCTTTAATATATGCACTGAGAATATTTCTGAATTGTTATTAATATCTGTTCTTTGAGAAAATTGAGTTATGATGCTAGAAACAGAATATAACATAGTTATTGCTGATATACACCTCCATCAAAACAGTCATGCAAATCCAGTGGTGATGATAGTTTAATACACACCCCCAAAAAAACCCCAGAGTGGTTAGTTATGCAATTACCAACCCACTTACTCCTACCCCGACCCTTGGATCAAAGAAAGGCATGTTGAGAAAATGAAGTCAATAGCAACCCAGTTATAGAAAGATTACTTTGTAGTGAGATTTATTAAGTGAGAAATAAAAAGATGGACTTAAGCGGTGAATTTATGGGTACCAAGGCATTAATAGGCTCAACATTTTAATCAGTAGAATAGCACATTTTACCTGTTAAAAAGAAAATTAGGGACAAATACTGATATAGTAGAATCCTTATCATGGCATCATCTAGAATATATTTGAAGACATTGGAAAAATAATAATCACACATTTAGAATTTTTAGAAAAACAAATTTTATACCTGAAAAGGTGATATAAAATGAAAATGCTTTTCTCTTTGATGCCTGATAATGAATTATTTAGCCTTTAGGGAGAAAATTCCATTAAAAAAAATGTTATAATACCAAGGGCAATAACTCAGAAAATGTGATGATGCTAGAGACTGTTTTTCTACTATAGTTTTATTATTCAAATAAAATGGGATGATTACTGGAGATTGCTACTTGTCATAATGTCAGTTAGTAAATGCATCCTTATTAATGTCATGGACTTTTATGGATTTAGCTATTATTTTAAACAGAAACAATGCTGAATGAAAAAAAAAGAAAAGAAAATATATTTACTATGGGATCTTAAAGGTTTTATTTCTTCATTCAAAAGAGACAAGGTCAACCAATAAATTCTTCCCTCTAATGAGAAAATGACAGCCAATTAATGAATGTGCCCTAGAGGATTTGCTTAAAAAATTTGATCCTTAGTAACCAAGTCATTACCCACACAATGGATTATATTTTTTCACTATATAATTACTGTATGTGTGAAAAAAGTGAGAGAGCAAATTGTAGGTGAAATGAACTGTAGATATTCTGACTAAAACTACAAAAGCTAACAGATGAAATGTTGTTTGCAGGTAAAAAGAGCTGTAGAGCTGTAAAACTACAGAAGCTAACAGATGAAATGTTTGCAGGTAAAGAGAAATGTAGATATTCTGACTAAAAATGAAGGAGCTAATAGATGAAACATTTACAGGTGAAGAGAACTGTGTTCTGACTAAAAAGAGAGCTAAAATGAAATGTGATTTGCAGGTGAAGGGAATTGATTTTGGTTTGGAGACCATGTTGATGCCATCTTAGGTATGTCTGTGAAGCTCAAACAGGAGACAGGATGGGTGAATTGTGATAATGAATTTGTTATTGAGTTGACTATTATCAAACAACAATGAATGTCTTGGTGACATGAAAAAGAGGTTGGTACTAAGGCTGCTCCCCCCCCCACTCCCCCAACATGTCCAGAAAGTGATGACTTATCTATGTTTGCAAGCATAATGTAAACAGAAGATAATCATGATGTGATGTTTGTTTATTTGAAATTATAGGATTAATGGTTGATTAGGAATATATCTATAGACAGATTTACAGAGCTGTTTAAGCCTCAGACATGTAGATGTAGACTTCAGTATCAGTCCATATAAAATATATTTAGTATAGTTTTTATTTGACTACAGAAAGAAATGCAAGAATGTCACATCAGCCTGAACTTGGCAGAGGAAACTGCAATTACAATTGAAAACAATATAGTTGTATGTGTGAGCCAATTTGATACTTTGTTCTGCGCTTCCTCTGTTCTGATTAATTATAAATTAGCTTCTAGAATGACAGCTGCTTGTTAGATAAATGAATGCTTCTGAGTGTGTGACAATGGTTTGAAGATTGGATGATTTTTAATTAATTTCTTGGAAGTATAAACTATCCAGCATTTTTTGAAAACAAAATAATAACACCCCCCCCCCCCCCCCCCGACTTTGTGATTTAAGATTACATGAGGTGATCAGAAAAGTTTACAAAGATCGAAAAAAAATGTATCTGATAAAAGAAAACAGTCCTCTCATTTGCCATTTCACCTCAATCAATCTTATTAAGATAGAACTAAGATGACATGTTTTGACATTCAATCAATCTCATTAAGATACAGTCCAGTTTACATGTTTTGGCATTCAATCTCAATAAGTCTCATTAAGATGGTCAAGTTTACATATTTTGACATTTCACCTAAGCCAGTCTCATTAAGCCAGTCAAGTTTAATGTTTTGGCATTTCATCTCAATCAGCCTCATTAAGACATAGTCTAGTTTACATGTTTTGGCATTCCATCTCAATCATTTTTATTAAGACAGCAAAGTTTACATGTTCTGGTACTTCATCTCAATCAGTTTTATTAAGATGCTTAAGTTTAATTGTTTTGTCATTTCATCTTAATCAGTCTCATTAAGACATAGTCAAGTTTTGGCATTTCATCTCAATCAGTATCATTAAGACACAGTTAAGTTTACATGTTTCGGCTAGTATACGACACTGCCAAGTGTGTTTCCAGTATCCAACACAACAAAATAAGTTGAAGAGAAAATTGTATTTGTAAATGAGAGTTTTAGCTAGATAACGTTGTGATGAGAAGGTAACTCTCTCTCCTCTTCCTGTCTGTGCATGGTGAAAAGTTACTGTTTAAGGCATGCATTTTTGAGGTTAGTGACCTCTCAGTATTTACAGTGTCTGACAGAGAAGCCTAGATATGCTGTTTCTTTCCCCCTCCCTTTCTTGTCAAAAATATCTTGACAAATTTGCAATGCAAATATAGCAAGCCCATAGTAACCAGATTCTTGCATGCTTACTACTTGATATCCCAGTCTCTGGAATGTTCTACAACTGAATGTGTTTGAACAAGTCCAACCTTTCTCAAAGTTGTACTTATTTTATGAGGACATGTTTCACTGCTGATTTTACAAGATAAAACACAGTCCTCTGATTTTTTGTTGACTACAGTATCTAAGACAGTTAGCACTGTTTAATTTTATTGTGTGTTTAGAGGAACTACTTTATATCCTTTCATTGTCGTAGTTTTAAACTGTTTTCGTAAACTGTGAAAGTACATTTCTTTCTTGTTTAACTACTGTAAAAGTATATTATTCAAGCAGTATTTTAATGTAAACTTTTCTGTTTATGTTTTATTTTGTGATACTAATTTCTAGCATTTTCTGTGTATTAATTTTTCTCCCTTAGCAATGTGATTATATTAGTATCTCTATATGATTGTATCTCTGCTTACACCAAATGACATATTTCACTGTTTATGTTTTGAGCACAAGTTATTTATTCTGAGAGTCTATATTACAAGTATTGTGTAACTAATTCTGTAAGATAATCATATTAATATGCTAGATAATTTGATTACCCTGTCACAGTGTTAAAAAAAAAAAAATAATTGTGAGGGCTCAAGCCTAGTATATTCGATGACATCTGTTTGAAAACTGGAACAATTTAGGGAATGATTATGGCACAGAGAATGGAAAGTTCATCACTGAAAGTTGGAATATCAATGTCTGAAAGTGATTTTTGTGTTGGAATTTTCTTTTACTGGAACACTTTCTACATTAGATACAGAAATTAGGACTCCTGCTTAGCTCAGTTCTACTGCTAAACTGGCTACCAGTCTACTCATCCTCAATCAGCAACCCTGCCTGAAAGATGTCTTCTGTCAGAATACAGCCACTCTAGAATTATTCTTTTCAGCAGAGACAACATGCTGCAAATGTTTATTTGCATGATCTCACTAAGATATAAAATAACCAAGTTGATGTGACCTAACCATGTTGATTGGGCCTAAAACAAGAATGAAGACAAACTAATCACTTTTACGTGAAAATTTTAAAACTTGAAAAGCCAAAACTGATTCAGTCTGAAAAAGTAAAATAAAATTAAACAACACCACATTAAAAATAAATACAAATAATAACAGTTACATGTCAATAAACTGACACTAAGCTGAAAACATCAAATGACATGCAAGGTATACAAAACATGCACAAATATATTTTAATATATAATTAATATTATAAATGCTAAATATACTATCAATATTATTATCTTGAAATAATACTTGCAAATATTGCTAACATTACACCTATATTTAGTACTTCATTAACTTGTAAGAAAATTTCTAAATATCATTATAAATTTATTTATAATTAAATAAATTAATTATTATTTTATAAGAGGACATGCAAGAATTACTAATGTGCATTATATTTAAAGTATTTAAAATGTTTTTAACAGCATTATTTCAGTAAGACAACAAGAAAAATGTGATCTAATCTAAGAATTCAGTTAAAAAGGAGGAAACCTTATATTTATCTAGCCAGCATATACAAATGTTTGGTAAAACTAAATAATTAATATAGCTGGCATATGAAACAATGTCTGAGTCAAGCTAAAACAAATTAATCTAGTTGACATTTCTAGCATAATAATGAAACCACTGTGAGGTGTATATTAATAATGAAATCACTATCAGATATATAATATGTAAGGATTGACTCAAAGGATATATTATAAAGATTAACTCAAAGGCCAGTTAAGGTTAATAATACTGAATAATGATTATTTCTCTTTAAAAAAAAAAAAAAGAAAGAAAAAAGAAACAAAGCAGTCAGATCTGTAATGCCTTGTAAAATAAAGGGGGATATGTTTCAGAAAATGTTGGCATATAAACTGTAAATTTACATTTTACAAATTATGATTTTCAATAAAAATAACACTATAATTAAGATATGATCATCCAAGGTGAAAAATATGAGTAACTTCAAACTTGGAGTAATAAAAGCAGCAACAATTAATTTAATTTATCTGAGATAGAAATTTAATTAAAAGCACTAATATTGTGAATGTAAGAAATATGAATGTACATCATATTAAGTGAAACATCTGTAATAGAAGTGAAGAATACTGACATCTTATGTAGGTTATCTGGTTTAACTATCACTGCATTGACTCTCTATGACCATATATAATATGGAAAAAGAACAAGTCTAAATGAAGTGAGCAGTACTGCAAAGGTTGAGGTAAAATATCAAAAGTGTTATTTTGAATTTAATGTGCTACATAGCAGCATATACAAGGCATTACTTTATCAGTGTTCAAATGATGTTAAGAGTTAAATCCCTTGGACACAACCATCATATGTGTGTTAATTTATACTAAAATTAAAACCAAATGATGGTCAAATGTCACTGTTGCATGAAACTATCAAAGGAGAAGATATAATGTTTCAATTTAAGTGATACAAAGATGACTTCCTTTGTGCTAAACTGTCAGATGTTATTGCTGGTTTATATTATTTAAAGACATTAGCTGTTTTTCCACAATGAACTGCAAAACAATTTAGGTATTGTTATAATTATTTTGAATGATTATGAACAAAGTTTAAATGGGAATACATTTATAATATACCCTCACAAAGGCCACATATTAAACAATATATTCTAGGTTTACAATGTGTTCACATATACAGACAATAAGTGCATAAAGTTGTGAATGTCATGTAATGTACATCTTCCTGTTTATTACCTTCAGCTGTAATACTTGGTCACTGTAAAACAACATAAATGATCTAAATCTAGCAAACATATGTTAGTTCTCTCTAGTTATAAGGGAAATAATTTATTCTCTTCTTAAAAAGATCCTAAACAACAACAAAACTATTCAGTTTACATACTCCAAAACAGGGATGTTGCTCAGCCAATCAAAATGTAGGAGACTAAGTTATTTTTAGCATCATTATGGGCAAGCAAACTTTATAAACACCAGACTAGTCATTCAACATTCTCTACCAGTTACAAGTACAAAAATCATTTACAAGAATAGCATCTCAATCAACAACAACAACCATTATAAAAGCCAAAACAAACCAACCAAATATATCAATAAATTAATAATGTTTAGCTGAACATAACTACAAATAAAAATCTATATCAACCACACCCAATTATAACGGAAGAACAAATTAATCAGGAAACAACAGAAAATTAACTAAAACTTAATACTTGATAAAAATCATATTTGCAATAAACAAAATGATAAAACCAACTATGCAAAATTTCAATCAACAAATTTTCATGCATTTAGATTTCACAGTCGTTTAAGAATCAGAGATCTATTTCACAGATATCTATGAAGATATCCAGCAGATCACATTTAAGCATAGAAATTACAAGGCAAGGCTGTGCATGACTGGTTTTAAAGACATTGCAGGTTCTGAACAGAAATAACGACTAAACTAGACAAGAACACAAATGATAGTGTTTATAACAATAGGGCAAGTTCCAATATGATGATATATGTAGCCAAGCTAGAGCATGAAGGTATTCATTATCTTGATTTTAAAGCTGTAAAGGATAATTGTGTTTGAAGGTACTGTAGTATTGTTATATTCTAGAAGAAAATTAAATATTAAAAAACGAAAAACCTTTTAAATATAATTGTGGTTTAGCAATTATTTATTAAATAAATAATCAATATTTATTTATATCTAAGTCAACAATCATATATATATTTATACTGAATATATTTTCTATAAGTATTTTTAAAATTAGAAAAAATGAACTTTGCTGCAAAGATTTTTTTTTCTATTTCTTGTTTTGTTTGAAAGGAACCAAAACCATCATGCACTAAAAATGAATGGCACATTGCAAAATCAATAAATAAATTTTAAAAAATAGAATAAAATTAAAAGAAGTCACTATAAAAATAATATCTACTCAAAGAAGTTGCTATAAACACAATATTTACCATTAAAAAATAAAAGAGTAATTTTAAGAAAACAGAATTTGTCAATGACAACACTAATTTCTCAAGCAAAAAGCAAATAAACATAATGCTGTAGAAACACAAAAATAATGTGCATTAAAGTAAAACAAAATGAGGACACATTTTAATTTTAAAAAATAAAAGAATGCAATAATTATTCATTTCAAGTTCAAAAGTTAATCTGATGTCTTTTGTTACTTTCCGAAAAATAAATAGTTTGTAACACTGCTAAGTATTATACATAACATTTACTTTATGAAGTTAAAAACCCCATATTTTTCATGTAAAAAGACTGAACCTATTTCAATTCCTTTCCAAAATACCAGGAAAAAACAAGCAGTAAGTTACCAATGTATACAGAACATGAATTGCCACATTCTCAAAAGCCAACAGACCCCATTAAATATCTACCATATACTATATTAAATTAAGGGAGGAAAAATATACTTTCAAAAGAAAAAGAAAATATGTCAAAACTTTAGAGTCATTATAATATCTGAGATGTTCTAAAATTGTCTATGAGGAGCTCATTTTCAGTAGTGTATTCCATTTTGGAGCAATTCAGGATAGATGAGGAATTGTAAAATCTTATCAGCATGTGTCGATGAGAAATCAGAAAACTGATGTTATTTTATCACTGGATGACTCTTGCTTTTTCTCTCAAGCTCTGTGCCTAGCTTGGAGGCTTACTGCAAAATACATCACCAGGGAAAAACTGGGGCTTGCAAGCATGCAGCAAATTCCAGCATGAAAATGATTTACTCTTACCATCTGTTGTTAAACAAAATTGGTTTATAGGTCTTTCAGAATAAATCGATTCCATACAGGTGGATGAAAGACAGAAAGAAAATTTGTATGCTGTGTTTTTTTGTGCCATTGTATTAAAAAAAAAACAACCCAACAAATTTCCAGAAGTGTACACCAGTAAACTCTGTTAAGTGAAAAAAAAAGAGGTGAAACAGAAGAGTGAGTATCTATCTATCTATCTATCTATCTATCTATCTATCTATCTATCTATCTATCCATCCATCCATCCATCCATCCTAACTGCATTAACTTAAAGTAACAATTTGTGAAAGTTGAAGGTTCCTTTTTTAAAAAAGAAAATGGAAAACTGGTGTATATTTACATATAGGTTAGTCTAAGTTTATTTTGTCAAAATAAAGCTAACAGTAATATTTTAAAACCCTGACTTATTTTTCCTATCTTCAGAAAAGAAATTAAAGAAGAAATTATCTTGTCCTTGAAAGATCAGCAATTTATTTTAATTATAGTTTTTCCTGCTACCAACACCCCCACATTTAAATACACAACAGAGAAGACAACTCCCAAAATAAAAACAACAAGCACAAAAAGTAAAGTGAAGCAGTCAGCAGTCAGAAAAACAATTTAGCCAGAGTTACAGTTCTTGATGGATCTTTATTTTATAGGTTTTCTTGCCTAATTGAAAAATAAATTAATACATTAAAAACACACCTTGTCTCAAGAAATTAAGGTCAATGACTTATTAATGTCATTCTAAAGGCATAGAAAAAAGAAGGAATTAACTGTAAAATTCAATCAAAATGAAAACATATGACAAGATGGATGAGCCCGCAAATACACAGTATTTCAAAATTGTTTTCTTATTAATGTTTTACAGAAATGTAAATTACAACAAAAGTGTATAACCCCCAAAAGTACAATCTATTTATTATTAAATAAAAGATACCTAAAAAATGTTACCAATATTTCCACCATGACATTACCAACATTTACACTGACACCAGAATATCATTAAATATCATGATCTGTACATAAATCAACATCAAAACAGTCATTAAATATCATGATCTGAACATACATCAACAGTATTAATGTCATATTTCAATTGATAATTTTTTATAAAAAAACAGCAATTTTTGAAATAATGATACATATTTGAGCTTAATAAAAAAAATTCCCTCAACAAAAAAATATTACACGTTTCACACACATACATATTTTGTTTGTTTATTTACCTCTTATTTCCAATTGTAAAAAAGAAAATTATGAAAACAAAACTTATAATTCAGCTTAATAAAAATCCATTCCCCATGTGCCTACATGCACACACACACACTCTTTTAAAACTTTAATGTTAAATAGAAAAAAAAAACAAATAGAAGTAACCAAATCAAGGACAAATAACATTTAACAAATAAACTTACTCTGACAAAAAAAATAAAAATACAGCATATTTAAATTATTAAATAAATTAGAAATACTTTACATTAAATCTGACCCTTAAAGAAATATTTAAAGCATTTATGGTCAATGATGAAACAGAGCCTTCCAGAATTCTGATGACATATATTTTTCTTTTTATATTTAGTTTACAATCATTTTACCATAAAATTATTTTATTTTAAAAAAAAGAAAAGACAAAAGTATTAGAAAGTTCTTTACTACAGTTAAAAGTACTATGTTAATAAGAAAAACAATATGAATAGTTTTCTAGTCTGCAATTGCTACTGTAAACTAGTTAAATTGTATTAGTGCACAATAAATGATGCTAGCCAATGACTAGCTTTTCTTTCTTTAGCTAGATACAATATAGACAGGGTAAGTGACACTAACTAAAATGATAAATAGAATAACATTTCAATAATCAACACTTTTAACCAATTAATCAAGTAGGATTATGAAACAGTTTAAGTGTGCACACAAATTTTTCTCTACCTTGCTTTATTCATTAATTTTCAACCTGCTCTATCAATTTCTATTTACCCTGCTTTGTTTATTTTAAGTGAACTTCATGTACAAGTTCTTAATTTACATGTGTCAAACAAGGTTTTAACAGTTTGGGGTATAGCACTTATCAAGAACAGTACAACATACAAATGCAATAGAGCCAAAAATATAAAATAATAGATCTAACAATAAATTATAATAAATTACTAATGTCATGACTAGTACACAATTAAATTTTGTTATAAACAAATATCTCATAATCAGAATTAGCAGTTGAAAGCAGCTAAACACTTTTCAGCAGTTATGGTTTGAGCAGACTGCATACATGCCAAGTATCAAAGACTTTCAATCCAAGTGTTCAGATGGCTATGCTAGAAAGGCAAAGGCCAATCAACTCCCCCCCCCCCCAAAAAAAAAAAAAAAAAAAAAAATTAAAATAATAATAATAAAAATAAATAAATAAATAAAAAATCTGAAAATAAAAATATCCCAATTTCATGCGGTGAGTGCTTTATAAGTAACGCAGTGATAACTTTATAAGTAATGTGAGTACTTTATAAATACATTTAATATGGTGATAGCTTTATAAATAATATGGTGAGTGTTTATAAGTAATACAGAGGGTACTTTATAAGCAATGCTACTAGTCGTTGCTAAATGTCACCAGCTTTGAAGAATGTTCCCCTCCACTTCCGCAAAAATAAAACACAATAAGCAAATACTTACTATATGTATAGTTCATGTACTAGTATTCTCACTCTACTGTGAAAACATTAAAAAATGTCTCCCCCCACTCCGTACATCCTGCATAATAAATAATTATATAAAAGTATAAACATTTCTAGTTAGTTATGAACAAGTACAGATATTTTTAGTCAGTTAAATACAAGTACATATATTTCTAGTTAGTTAAATAAAAGTATAGATATTTCCAATGAATTTAAAAGTTAGGAAGCATTTTGGCCTTGTTAAGTTCTACAAACAAAGCATTTTATATATAGAACATATATGTTTTATCAATATAAACAAAAGTTTGTATTTTAAAAAATCAATAAAGCAGATTTTCTCTTAATTCCACAAATAATTACAAAATCTATTTTCAAAATATTTTGAAAATTAAGATTAATTTTTAAAAAAATTCTTAACAAAATTGAAGTTATTAATATATTCATAAAGCCTTTGTACAATCATTAATATAGTAATATATATATATATATATATATATATATATATATTCTACAGGTACTATTGTTAGATTTCTCTTAGGCATTTGTTTCTGTTAAATTCTGTAAACAAAACAGTAATATGTATGTCTAAGTCTACACACATTTTTAGCCAATGCTGAAAACAAAACAGTTATAAGTATGTCTAGGTCCACACACATTTCTAGCCAATGGTGACATCAGTCAAGAAACATTTTCCAATCAAATTCCTCCAACAAATATTTTTAGCCTATATTTGAGTGCCACTGGTTCTGTGACTACATTAATGTCTGAACAATTCTTCTACAACTCTGCTAATGAATGCACACTTGTTCTATGATTATATGAATGACTGCACAATGATTCTATATCTACACTTGTTTATTACTTTATTAATAAGTGCATGCTGATTCTTTGACTATGCTACTGGCTCTTACTAGATAACTGACTGCACACAGATTCTAGAACTATAGTAAAGACTATACATAGGTTTTATGACTATATTAATGACTGTACAAAGGTTTTCTGAATATATTAATAAGTTCTTTGACTGTATTAATGACTACACAACAGATTTATGATTATGTTAATAAGTGCACACTGGTTTTATGTTAATGACAGCAAAGAGGTTTTATGACTATGCTAATGACTACACAGTGATTTGTTATTTAGTCTAAATAAAATACACAACTGCATCCTTGCTCTATTATTTAGTCTAAATAAAATACACCACTGCATCCTTGCTCTATTATTTAGTCTAAATAAAATACACAACTGCATCCTTGCTCTATTATTTAGTCTAAATAAAATACACAACTGCATCCTTGCTCTATTATTTAGTCTAAATAAAATACACAACTGCATCCTTGCTCTATTATTTAGTCTAAATAAAATACACAACTGCATTCTTGCTCTGTTATTTAGTCTAAATAAAATACACAACTGCATCCTTGCTCTATTATTTAGTCTAAATAAAATACACAACTGCATTCTTGCTCTTTTATTTAGTCTAAATAAATAAAATAAAATACATAACTGCATCCTTGCTCTGTTATTTAGTCTAAATAAAATAAAATAAAATACATAACTGCATCCTTGCTCTGTTATTTAGTCTAACTAAAATAAATTATTGTATAATGACTCTTTCTTAATGGCACCACAATTGTTCTGTGTAAATTATTGCAAATCACCTCTATTGGTACCACTGTAAAGCCAAAACAATTTAACACTTTTTAATTAAATCTAAAAATACAAAACAAAAAAAATATCATCTATAGAACAAAAATTATTTGAAAATAATTAAACAAATAAAATAGGGTGTATAATTTCTATGTGTACAACATATGTATAATTTTAATAGACAAAGAGCAATACAAAATCTTATATAAGTAATAATTCCAAAATCAGACTTATCGAGTTTAAGAAAATATGCATGGCAAATAATATGTTTATCTGACTCTGAACATTAATATGAGTCATGTACTATATCTGCTGGAAACACACATATTTATATAAGTATATAAGTGTTAAAAATATTTTTTGGCATATTATGACACTTTTAGAGTCTGAAATTATGAAAAGATGACTTTACTAACAGCTAAAGAAATATTTTCCTTTAAACAGCCATTACTATTAGCTGTTAAAAACAAACAATTAAAACAACAACAAAAGTATTATAAAATCTTTATAACCTGCAAAGGAAACTCATAAAATAACTGAATAAAAATTCACAACATAACTACCACAAACATCTTTACATCCTACCAAGGAAACTCACAAAAAATTGATTAAAAATCACAACCAAAAAAAAGAAAAAAAAAAGAAGCACATCTTGATAGCTTATCTACACCAACAAATATGTCATAAACAATCCACCAGATGAGGTCAGGAAAACATTAAAAAGGTAGATTCTGTTATCTCAGCATTAATTATTGAGAAATCCTCCACAATCAGCCCACAAGACAAGATCAGGAAACTCCACTAAATGGTTGATTCTGTTATCTCAACATTAACTATAAAGAAATCTTCCACAAACAGCCAACCAGATGAGGTCAGGAAAACTCTGCTAAATAAACGTAGATTTTGTTATCTAAACAATAACTATACAGTAATCTTCCACAAAACAGTCCACCAAAGAAACTCACCAGGTGCCCATGATAGATGATAGATCTAGGTGCCCCCCCAAAAAAAACAAAAAAAAACAAAAAAACAAAAAAAAACCCCAAAACAAACCCAGCAAATAAGATCATGAATTCACAAAAGCAATAAATATGACTGCTTTTAGAACTAGCCTATTCATTAATATTGTGCACAAAATTTCACAACTGTAACAAAAGAAGCAAAAATATTTTTTCACA
The DNA here is from genome assembly GCA_028829895.1 of Sinotaia quadrata. NCBI lineage: Eukaryota > Metazoa > Mollusca > Gastropoda > Architaenioglossa > Viviparidae > Sinotaia > Sinotaia quadrata. Next base: position 118,306,071 of record CM054177.1, on the reverse strand, counting down.
ATGCAAATTTATTCAAACTGTTTAGAGTATATGCAAATAAGTAACCCAATAGTGCAAATGTACTTGAATCAAATATATAATTAATTACCTGACCATTTAAGCTAATGTACTCACAAAGAAATAATCACCCAACTAATTAAAAATACTGTGTAAGCACTGAATTAAACAGCATATAAGTGCAACTAAATTGTAAAATATTTTAAGCGCGAAAGCGGCGGAAGCCGGAAGCGCCCCCTACACTCCATCCAAAATATTTGAGTGATTGTCTGCTTCAATTTATTGCTATTTTTCCAAAAAATTGTTTATTTAGAAATGTTGCTATGTAAAAATAAACATCCACATCTCCTAGTTCTAGGTCATTCAATGGGATCAATTGCTGAATATCTCATTTAAAAATTAATTTTGTTGGATTTAATTAAATTCCAATCATATTAACTTTCTCATGTACTTACATGGCAAATATTTCTTTGTAAATCACATTTTTAGTGTATGTTAAATCCTTACCATTCACCAGTTTGTCCCATTCAGATCTGCCAATAATTTTAATTATGATACTGCTAGACCATCAAACCCTTGCTATAACAGACCATGGCTAGAAACAAGTCCAACCTTGAATGGCTGTGTACTAAATATATTCGGAAACATCATATTGACATAAGAATGTGAAAGGTCATCATGGTCTCCTTTAGAAATGGGGCAAGTCCAGTTGAACAATATTGTATTCAGAATGGTGCCCTTTGGGTCATAGTTAGAAATGGGGCAAGTCCAGTTGAACAATATTGTATTCAGAATGGTGCCCTTTGGGTCATAGTTAGAAATGGGGCAAGTCCAGTTGAACAATATTGTATTCAGAATGGTGCCCTTTGAGTCATAGTTAGAAATGGGGCAAGTCCAGTTGAACAATAATGTATTCAGAAATGTGTCCCTTAAGTCATAGAAATGGTTGAACAAAGATGTCTGCACATGTTGGCTTGTGACCCAGCCAGGGATCTAGCACTTTATACAGTAAGATAAGAAGGGTACCTGCCAAATGCCAGTTCTCACAAAAGTCTTGAAGTTTACTGTTATACAAACATTACTAGCCAGGGTTTATTAAATTAGTTATTACATTATACATATTATTCTACAGGCTTCTTCAAAAGTATTTAGTTACGAATGTTGTCCTGTTCATAAGAGCTGTGGCTAGTAATATTAACAGACACTTGATAATTCTACTCTACATGTATTCTTTTATAATGTGTCTTCAAAAACATCTACAAGTTTTTCAGGCTAAGCACTATATTTCATCCTACAAGTATTAATCCTCTCAGACATCACTAGTATTACCTGATCCTTATCAATGAGCCATCCTCACCCTGATGTGAGTTAATAGTAGTGAATAGATAACTTATGTTTATATTACTTTTACTAGAAATGGTGTTTCTCATGCTAAAGACAAACTCAGCTTATCAGAACCACACATTCATTGTGCATATAGGATAACTAGGAGTCTATTTACAGAATTATGAACACTATTCCATGTTATATGACTGCACAATTTGCATAAATGCAAAGCAAAATTCTCTCCCTCAAATGATACATTAGTATGAATATAATTAAACAATTCAGATGGAGGGATAGTGAAATCTTCGCTACAACTTGTACAAGATGAACCACCTATAAAGCAAATCTAAATGCATAATTAGCAAATTAAGTAATTTGTATGTAGAGCATAGTGAAAGTGATTTAATTTCTGTTTGGTATTAATATTCCGATAAAATTCATCAAGTATTTAACCTGTTCATTCAAAATTGCAGTCCTGTCATTATTTAATATAGACATTAATAACTATTTCCCTTTTGGTTTGATTTTAATTCTATTTATGCGCTTTGTTTATTTTGTTTTTATCTTTTTGCTGCTTTGTCACAGCAGGTAAATAAAATAAAGTACTATTACATGTACAAGAAACAATGAATCAGACATAGTTAACATTCAATCAATGTCAATATAAATTAAAGAACAGATATTCTTTGATTAAGAGTTTTGGATTAGCGGTGAAACTATTGATATGAATATAGTGTAAAGTTTGTAGCATTTTGGACTGAACTAAGTCAGAACAGATGTACACATTATCAAGTAGGTTTTGCTTTTTTAAAATATAAAATTAAGCATTAAAGACCATTCAAGATTTCACACTAAAATCATTAAAATCATTATCTGTACAAAATACATATATGTGAACATCACAATCATAATTATGTCTAAATGAGACATTATATGAGTTTTAATGCTGGCTTATTGCTTAATATATAGCGGGTTTTTGTAAAAATGATTTAATACTGCCTTCAGTTGGTCATACTTACTTCCTGTTCCCCTAAACGAACAGGTTTTTATTTAAAAATGTTTCTATAAAAGGGCATTTGAGCATAATTTTTGCATGAAAACATATTTGTTAGACAACAAACAAAAGTAGGCACAGACATTAATAAAGATTATGATCTCTTTCTTAACTGTCCAACAAATAATTCAAACATCACATCTTGATAAAAGTGTGTATTACAATCATTATAATTTATACTACAATGCTAATTGCTATTTTGCACCAAACACTCTGGATACTAGTAAAAGCAGCAATGATAAAAGAGTGTGTGACAATCATTATACTTCATTAACTGCTATTCTGCTTCAAACACTCTATATCCTAAATTAAAAGCATCATTGATAAACAAGTGCATTCTAATCACTATACTTCAATGATATTTTGAACCAAATACTCTGTGCAGTCTAACATATACTACAAATATCCCTTGCAAGCCATCATGTATCAATTATAGTGATATAAACACATATCAGTACTCAATTACCACTTGCAGGCCATCTTGTATCAACCCCACTGGTTATCAAATGGACTCCAAGTGGAATCAATACCATCTAAATTATCCACCTATATGCTATTCTGAACAAGCCGTATTGGTATAACATCTATACCACTTGTAGCATTTATCACTTGGGTGCTATTCTGTACCAGTCAAAGTAAAATACTACTCCAAGTATTATCTGGATGCTATTTTATACTAATTACATTAATAAAGCATTTCAGTTATCACTTAAAAATAATCTGAACTTATAAAAATCAAAATAATAAAACAAAAACTTAAAACATTTACCACATAATAAAAAATACTGAAATAAAAAAGTTCAACAAATTAATAAATTATTACCAGCCAAAATGAGTAAAGTGTAATGGGAAATTCCAGTCAATGATATTAGTCACATCAGAACAAAAATCTAATCTCACAAGTAAAAATAAAAAATTAAAACAAGTACAAACATAAATTTTAAAGTAAATTTTATCAATGACATTAGTAAAATACTCTAATCACTAATTTACTGCCTATAAAAAAAAAAATCTAGTACACTATTAAAATCACTGCACCAGCCAGGCTTGCTTTATGTTTCCTCACTCAACCAATCAGCCAGGCTTTTCTTTATGATTCCTCAACCAATCAGCCAGGCTTGCCATATAATTCATCACTCAATCAACCAGCCAAGCTTGCTTTATGATTCCTCACTCAACCAATCAGCCAGGCTTGCCATATAATTCATCACTCAATCAACCAGCCAAGCTTGTTTTATGATTCTTCACTCAACCAATCAGCCAGGCTTGCTTTATGATTCATCATTCAACCAAACTGCCAGGCTTGCTTTATAATTCCTCATTCAACCAGTCAGCCAGGTTTGCCTCATGATTCCTCACTCAATCAACCAGCCAGACCTGCTTTATGATTCCTCACTCAATCAACTAGTCAAGTCTTTTTCAGTAAAACTAAGTGTAAAAAAACAACAACAATTGCTGTTGAGAACTTCAACAACATATGGTTATTGGGACTAAAACAAATGGAATTCTCATGCAGTAAGTACCAGATTTACACAATAATAAAGAAACTTTAATATAAAAATGTTTCAATGTCAAGTGATCCACCCAACTTTAGCAAGTCATCACTGCTTGTCCTCCCACACACTGTAATCGACAATAGTAGCTAATTAAGTTTATGATTATATTGCAATCTGTGCATATACGTTTCATCAAAAATATTGTTTATAAGTTCATTCAAAAATGTTTTTAAGTTCTGGTGCATTGAAATTCATCATCATACAGTATTTACCAGCCAATGAAACAGGATGGATTATGTTATTTGAACATCATATAGGTAAAATTTGTAATCATGTTACACTGTATATACTAAAGAGGATTTCTGAAGAGGATTTTTTTAAAGTATTTTTTAATGTACAAGTTCTGACCCAATTAAATTTCTTCACTATCTGATAGGTCCCTTTTTTAGCACCACAATCAGTTGAGTGCCCATTGTTTGATGTCTCTTGTGTAATTACATTAAAAGTAGCAGCTAGCTGAATTTGATGATATAAACTGCAATATACTACAGTGAGTTTCAATAAGATTATTTCTTTAGTTAAGTTTCTGGAATAAAGATCTAAGTTCTATGTGACATTAAATGAATAGGCTAAATTTATCACCATGTTCTTTTATGACAACAACAGATTCATTTAACAAACATTATCTATATATTTTAAAAATATAGATTCAGTTTGCTTTCTTATCTTAATTATTGTATTTTATAAGTAATTATTGTAATGTAGTTAGAGCTGTTAAAGGTTTAATACTTTATAATTATCATTATCTTGCACGCACGCACGCACGCACACACAAGTGAATGCCATGCACAATATAAAGCTTCTGCATCTGAAAAATTTAAACATATGAAATAAAGTTTTATAAAATCAGATGGGTAGATCAAACTAGACCTACAGTATTGAAACTGTACAAAACCCATGTCTTTTCTAATTTAAAATAATCCCCTTTACATGCCTCTAATTAATCTAAAGAGATTTCCTTGGATTTATGATGTATGATGTTTTCTTCAGAAATAAGTAAAAAAAAAAAAAATTGTACAAACTATTTACAAGAGAGAATAGAGAGTGGATTATGCAAATAATATTTCAAGAAAATATCCACATCTGTACATAATTACAACATGCATTTCAATGATAATACTTGCAATACAAAGTAAATTAATAATTATGCACTTTACTTTTTTGTCAATGTAGTTGAAGGGACAGTAACAAAATAGACCCATCAAATTCTCATAGGCTTTAAGGTTTGTATATTCAAAATAAAGATACTGATAGATATTATAAGACATGCTAAAAGATAAGGTAGGTAAGCAGAAAGGTAAACAGTACAGTATTTAGTGTCTCTTGACTCCCGTTATATACCACCAAGTTTATCTAACACACTAACAAGTAGCTGTATGCTGTGTTATGTTTTTCATATTTATTCAGCTGATTCAAAATGACCATGTTTAATGAAAGTTAAAGTATTTTCATCATCAGTTTATAAAGAATGAATCCAATTGTTAAATGAATACAAGACAAAGAAATTTTTCACAGTGAAAACTTCAATATAAAAACTCTCTTCAAAAATTATATCATCACATGATGCGAAAGCGGTGCAAGCCAGAAGCGTCTCCTACATGACCAACCTATATCATCACTACATATTCTTTAAAACATAAATCAATTAACTGCTGCAGTAATCTAAATTGTTCAGCAAACAACAAAACCACCTAAAAATAATGTACCAGTCTAGCAAACGACACAACCATCTAGAAATAATGTACCAGTCAAGCCAATGAAACAACTGTCTAGATAAAAATAATGTACCAGTTAAGCAAATGACACAACCATTTAGAAATAATGTACCACTACCAGTCAAGCAAATGAAAAACCATCTATATAAAAATAATGTACCAGTCAAGCAAATAACATAACCATATAGAAATAATGTATCAGTCAAGCAAACAACACAACCATCTAGAAATATATATCAAGCAAATGACACAATCATCTAGAAATAATGTACCAGTCGAGCAAACAACACAACCATCTAGAAATTATTTACCACTCAAGCAAATGACAATCATCTAGAAATAATTTACCAGTCAAGCAAATGATACAACCATCTAGAAATAAGTACCAGTCTAACATAGGAGGAGACAACCTTCCAGTCTGTTAAAAAAGCAACTCACACCAGACTAATAAACCATGATCAGTAATAAACACCAGCCTAACACTGTATCATACAACTCTCTACTAAATGACACCACTACCAGTGTAGAGGCAACACATGCCAGCCAGCTAAACAACACACCACTACCAGTATAAAAGCAACACACATCAGCTTGCTAAACACACCTCTACCAGTGTAAAAGCAACACAGCCAAACAAACCACTACCAGTGTAGGAACAACAAACACCAGCTTAACACTGAATCTACTGAACAATACCACTACCAGTGTAGAAGCAGCATACATCAGCCCACTAAACACCACCACTACAAGTGGAGAAGCAATACACACCAGCTGCTAAGCAACACCACCACCAGTGGGGATATTACACATGCCAGCCTAATAAACAATATCTCAGTCTAGAAAATTTACTGACACCAAGTTCCATTTACAAGTTTAACTAGAACCAGTTAAGTAAATATTTTAAAATTAAAAAAGAAAACTATTGCACAGTCAAATAAAAAATCCAAAACCAAAAGATAAACAAACCATAAAATGGTTCACAAATAAAAGAAACAAGAAGTTATTAGAAAATTGCTAGAAATAGGTAATTAAAAGAAACAACAAGCAGTTATTAAAAACTACTAGAAACGGGTACTTAAAAGAAAAATTTAAAATTATGAAACAAAAATTTCAAAAAAGATATATTTAGGAAAGGACTTCTTATATTTATATAATGAGGCAGTACATATTATAAAATCTATATTTTGCAAAATATAACAAAGTACATTATACAATGACAATAAAAAAAAAAAAGGCTTATTAAATTAAAGAAATGAACAAAATAAAACAAACAAGCAAGAAGGACGTATTAAAATTTCTGGAGTTAACTATTATTTTTATTATTATTAGTTTTATGATAACTAAATTTATGAAAAGAATAATCTCAATAATATTTTATCCAACATTCAAAATTTTAATTTCTTTGAAGGAGTTACAGGTTCAGAATGAGAGTTGCCTGCCCAAGTACTAAATTATAGGTATCTCACTGTTACTGCTCTTGGGACTCTTAATTTTACGTGCTATTAAAAGTACATGTAGCAATAAATTGCTGCTCTTGGGATGCAAATATTTAATTTCATTTACTACTAAAGGTAATAATAAACCATTACTCTGAGGACACAAACACTTAATTTTAGGTATTACTCAAGTTGGCAACAAACTGCTACTCTTGGGACATAAACACTTAATTTTATGTATTATTCAAGTTAGCAATAAACTGTGATCTTGGGAGATAAACACTTAATTTTAATTATTATTCAAGTAAACAATAAACTGCTACTCTTGGGACATAAGCACTCAATTTTATGTATTACTCAAGTAAGCAATAAACTTGTTATCTTGGGACATAAACCCCATATAATTTTATGTACTAAACTACTACTAATAAATTGCTACTCTTGGGAGACTAACAAGTTTAAATTCTATTTAAACTTTTACTACTCTCAGGACTTAAAACACCAAATGTTGTGTACTGATACTATTAATACGTTTATTCTCAGTACACAAGCAGGTGATAATGCTATAATGCCATAGACACTGAAGCAAAAACTGAACTTAACTGTATTATAGCAGTAATCTATCGAAAATAGTTTGTATGGGCATTTCTGTTTTTCAGATATTTATTTCACATAACAAATGCCATTTAAATATAATACTAATGGTATAAATATTTACATTACTAATGGTATAAATATTTACAGACAAGTGTCAATGGTATCTGACCAATGCAAATATCAAATAAAGAAAAAAACATACCATCTTACCAGTAAAAATGTGATTTGCATATGAAGTAAATCAAATTTTTTATTTTAAAAACTAAGAGGAATTACAATATTTATCAGTCTATAAATAATTATAAGTCTAGACCATGCTTTTTTGTTATGAATATCAATATCACATTGAATGACACATTAAAAAATCACTAGTGCTGGGACACAGAAAACTTTCGCTGGAAAAATAATTGTGTACAGTTCGGCTTGTTTTGACAGTAAGTACATAATCGGAATGCAAATCAAGACATCTTGATAAAAAAACTTATCACTGTCTCGAGAAGTGATCACACAGCACTGGCTGAGTCTGATGAACCAACATATTTACACTTTGTATGCAAACATTTCTGTTCATGTATTAAAAATTTAAATCTAAGCTCAGCAAACCACATAAAACAAATGTAAAAATCCATTAACATTGGCAATAGTATATTAAAAAAACAACTGGGAATGAGATCGTTATTAGTTTTAAAACAGTTATAAAACTGCCTACATTAGTTACAAAATGTGCAAATGAAAGATATAGATTATATTATATTGTATTATATTGAGCCCTGAAGTTTTAGTCACAATTGCTATTTTCTCACAACTCAGGAAAATTCGATATGCAATAAGAAAATCTGTATGTATATAGAAACATCTATTAAACATCACAAATAACGACTTTTATACAGCTGTTCAAAGGGCAGACAAACTTGAATAACAGTGAAGTGTACTGAGTATTTACTAAAATGTCTCTACCAGACTGATGCAAATTTAAAGACATACGACAGTATAAAGTATTTATTTCTACTAAAATCTGAATGATTTGGCAAAAGGAAATACTTTCACAATTTTAAACTTCCCAAACAAGTACACCAGGTCCTAAAAGTGAAAAGAGATCTGGTGCTATGTGGAACACATTCATGACCGAACATGATGACCCTTAATAGCATTTAGCTGAAAACATTTTACCCATACAACCTGCTAAGAAAATAAACATGTTTAGTTAAAACAGCTTTTCAAAAGCATTCAACTTTTCTTCATTGAAAAAATTCAACCTTCCCTCAAAAAGATTAATAAATAACAAAAAGTGTTACTTTCAGGATCTAAGCTTATAAACTGATACAAATCTTGACAATAACTGAACATTCACTATTAGCACCTCTTGTGTGAGAACTGTGAACATTTTAAAAAATAACAAGATCTAAAGAGAAAGTATTAATAACAAGTTGAAAAGTGAATTTAATAAAGAACAAATTATTTTTTTAAATTTACCAGTGTGGTCACACCTGCCATACTATAAATGGCATAAGCATTTTTCATATTTTAAATATGTTCTGACAGATAATTTCAGATAGTTTATAAATGGCTGCCCAAACTGGTGATGTCTTAGAAACTTTTACTAAAAAATTGCAGTTATTAGTATTTTAAGATTCACCTTATCACATTTCAAGTTTAAAAAACAAGAACTTTTATTCCAATAAATTTGTTTAGTCATGCAGATGTGCTTGTGTGTGTGTGTGTTTGTGTGTGTGTGTGTGTGTGTGTGTGTGGGTTATGTGTATATAGGTGCTGTGTGAGTTTGAGTACATGCACTTCTAAACAAGAAATTAATAACATCTTATGGTAAATACTGATGAAATATTGAAAAGCAAAACTTCTTGATATTAAGAAATGAGTGATCAGCATATTTCAAGTGGCACAAGTTATCACACACCGCAGGATACAATATAAGATCAGACCAGTTTATTATATGTGACATCTCTTATTACATAACGCAGGATACAGCTAAAGACCAAATCAGTTTGTTATGTGGCAGCTATTATCACATATCACAGGATATACTTAAAATCAATAGAGTTCAGTTTTGTTATGTGACAGCTGTTATCACATATCATATAATCAATCAAATGAAAATAAATATTAGCAGACAGCATCTCAACTAGTTTTCCAACTGAAAATGAGAGCATTACAATACTCTCTGATACATAAAAGGGATCTGTAATTGAAGCACAATAACATCATTACAAGGTAATCAGGTCCAGAATGTAATCAAATGAAAGGAGGTTGGCAATCAAAGGGATATCCTACACTCACAAATCTCAGTTAATTCCTCCTTATTTTGTTGAAGTCACACTTTAAAACACCAAAGATTTATCCTGATTATTAGTAATACTAAAAAATAGGAATCTAGCAATCTCACCAATTCTAAATATTAATTTATTATGAAATATTTAAAAATAATGTTTAATGTTCACAGTTTTGTCCCCTTTCTAAATAAAGCTATATTTAAGCATCTATTTATTTATTTTTAAAATATGGTAGTTCCCAACTTGCCAATGTTTGTGGAAACCATACCATTCACTTTACTGGGAGTCAGTCTCCATCTTATCAATGTTTGTACAAACCATACCATTTACTTTACAGGTTTAGTTTTGGAGGCTTGGTCATAAGCATTACAAAGGAAAAACACTGCTATGTTCAAACTTTTTGTTACATTTGTGTGTTATGGTTGTATCATTCAACCTGTTCCAAATTGTTTCCAAAATCAGGAATTGGGAGCTACGATTTCATTAATCTACAAAGTATGTACAAGTTCATTAATGAAAAAATATACATTAGTCATTACCATCATTACCATTCATTTCTGTACAAGAGAAACTTTTTCAAATGTTAAAAAATATTAGAAATACTCAAAATTAATTGAAAATTTTCATTAAAATAAAAAATTGTGGAAATTTTGGACAAAGTCCATATATTTGTAAGTTAGTTGGTCATAAGATGGGGACTATTTGCATTTATAATGACCTATACTATTTACTTTATAATACAAACATGAGTTATATCATTTACTTGAATTTTAGTAAAATAATCTGTACTATTTATTTTAATTTATATTATAAACATACTGAATAAAAAAAACAATGTGTATTATTTATTTGAATTTTAATATAAACATATTTAGTAAATTATTAATTTATATTATTAACATATTTTGTAAAATCATCAGTACCAAGTACTTACAAATATGGTTTTGTAAAATAACCACCCTTGAGTTTAGCTGCAGACCTATGCTATTTCTGTGATTTAATTACTATTAGTATTAATTAGATTTTTTTTTTATAGCATCATTACCATTGACAACAATTAATGCCAGTTTTAGTCAAATCAAATACTTCATCTAAAGAGCATATTATAGAAAGTGGTTTCCATATTAATGGCCTCCTTGCTTTTCTCACTAAATACAAGACTTGCCTCGATTAACCAAGCAGACCATCACAAAAAAATTGCCATGAAATAGAATTTTCTTAAATTTTCATAATATTGTTAATATCCCCCACATAAAACCCCATCCACCCACCCAACCAAACTCTGCATACAATTTTCTAACCAACCCCTAAGAAATGCAAACCTGCAAATTTTATAAATGAGAAATACTTTTCATATTTCAATGGGAAATGGCCAGACAACACAATGCAAACACAAAGTAGCTCGATGCAAATATTATGTACCTCAATGCAAACATCATATACCTTAAACAAATAACATATACCTCAATGCAAACATCACATTCCTCAATGCAAACACCATGTATCTAAATGTAAATACCATATATCTGAATGCAAACATCACATTCTTCAATGCAAACACCATGTACCTTAATGCAAATACCATATATCTCAATGCAAAAACCTTGGCCTTAAGGTAAACAAATACATGTACCCCAAAGCAGATAATGAAAATGGGAACACCATTACCCCAATGCAAACACTATATTCTTCAATATATAAAGACAACTTCTTGCCTCAGAACAAATACTATACATAGTTATCCCTTGCTAATTGCAGAAGCTACATTCTTAGAAAAAAAAACGAAACACACCTGGTAAAAATAGTGCATGAAAATATTACAGTTCAAGGAAAACAGGAGACATGTTTCCACATCTGTAGTTCCACCAACCAAAGATTATTCAACATCTATTCTCCTTTAAAAGTATAAATGAAAACACTTAAAAGCAAACAGTAATGATTTTTAAAATTAATATTACTAAAATCATAATGATGCCAATTTTTTCTGAACCAACTGGACTAAGTATATATATATATATCTATTAATTTATATAAATATTATTATGTTTCTCACCTAATTGCATGTGTAACATTTTTCACTGCACATGCTTAGGGCCATGAGGTAAAGAATGATCGTAATTTATATAAAACAAGATCTGTATTACAATAACACTGAGCCAAACGACACAGAAAGCATGTTGCACATACCAGTATAATGCATATGCAGTTTATCTACAATATACTTATGCCATCAGACCGCATCATTAAATGATGCAGCATAAATCAATAGAATATATATATGAAAGAGAGAAAAAGTGATAGTGTGCGTATGATGTGGTAGAATATACAGAATGGTGTGGGTGTGATGCAATAGAATATCAAAATGACAAGCAGCTAACACTGAAATAACTCACTGGAAAGTTTGTTTCCATGCAAAAGTATGCATACTAAAGTTTGTATAGTGCAGTTTGCAATAAATTACTGCACAAATTTATTTATAGCTGTTGGGGTATAACATTTGGCACAAAATGATTGCACAAATTGGTGCAGAATGGCCAACTTTAATGTTTGGTGAAGAACTACAACTCAATCCTAACTCTACATATCTCAATAAAAATGTTAGCATCTCAGAGTTTAAAAAATATGTGTTAATTACTGTTCATTTCCTTCATGCTGTAGCCAATCCTATCTATAAATATATGCACTCAAACCAACTGGCTAATGTATCACATCAATCCCTTAACAACGGCAGTAAATTATTAATGTACTACACCAAGTCTTGATCAGAACAAGACAGTATTTGGCAAGGCCAGTGATTAAGGACTGTTAATGCCCCACCCCAAAGTCTTGATAAGAACAAGACTTTTATTTGCAAAGCCAATGACTGTAGATTATTAATGTACCACCTCAAAGCCTTGATCAGAACAAGACTATATTTGCAAGTACAATAACTAGACTGTTAATACCCCACCCCGAAGTCTTGATCAGAACAAGATTATATTTACAAGGCCATTGACTAGAATGTTAATGTACCACACCAAAGTCTTGATCAGAACAAGATTATATTTGCAAGGCCAGTGATTATAGAACATTAATGCCCCACTCCAGAGTCTTGATAAGAACAAGACTATTATTTGCAAGGCTAGTGATTATAGACTGTTAATGCCCCACCCCCAAACTCTTGATAAGAACAAGAATATATCTGCAAGACCAGTGAGTGTAGATTGTTAATGTACCATACTAAAGTCTTGATCAGAATAAGACATATTTGCAAAGCCAGTGACTAGACTGTTAATATACCACACTAAAGTCTTGATCAGAACAAGACTACATTTGCAAAGCCAATGACTGTATATTGATAGTTTGCATGAGTCTGAATTCTGAACCACATTCAGTCATAAGTAAGAGAATGGAAAATAAACTATGACATTTTATAAATCCATACTTCAGTTGCAAATAGATTACAACAGTAAAAGAACAGAAAAATCTATATCACTAACAATACCACCACAACATTCTTAAACAATACAAAGTTAGTAAGAATGAGTGTAAAGCTGTGTATAAAGGCCTCATTATTTATAATGTTGAACTTGGATGAATACAACATAAACAATGACATATAATACACCTAATGACATACAATGATCAAAACAATTTCTACCTCAAATACAAAATGCTGAACACTCATGGCAAGAAAATATACAGAATCTCAAATAAATTTCCAGTATCACTTCAGCCATGGAGAGAATATTTTCTATAATCCATTGAGCAACTCACATATTAGTTGTGGATAAACACTTTCACCCTTCCTTGAGTCAAATACTTCAATAATGAAACTAAAAGAGAAGAAATATAATCATTTGTATTATGGAAAAAATAAAAATTAAGATCACAAGAATTATGTGTTGGCTGCCATAGGTACAAACAAAATAAAATATTAAAATAAAAAATTAATTTCCATTTTTATTTCTTGCTCCAAACTTTAACAAAATGTATATGAACTAATATTACAATGGCAGCCAAGAAGATAGATATTTTGTAAATGGAAGTAATAGAGCCTACTGAAATGAAAGGGTAAGTGTAATATCTGGGTAACTGAGATATACTGTCCATTGTCACACCATAAAGAGCACATGGTTCTGAACCATTGAGAGCAAAGTTTGCAATGAATCAGCTTTGACCATTGCGTGTTCCTGGCACTGTAGAGTGATCTGTGCCAGTCTTTTGTGGTAGTGACATTGCATCAGTTTCACTTCCAACCTCAGCCATTTCACCAAAACCAGCTCCACAATCTAAACCACCTTTACCACTTAACTTGTTGCCTGCAACTGTTTCACAAATGGAAAGTCTTTTCATCTGTTGAGTTGCTGCCTCCTCATCAAAGTCACTTTCACTTTCACTGGTTGTGTAACTCACGTCAACAAGATCCATGCACTCCAGGCTCATTAGGGGGTCAATACTGAATCGTTTCCCTTTGTCAAAGGCTCCAGCTTGAGCACCAGCCTCCAATGATGAGGAGGACGAGCTGTTGCTGCCACTTAACTGTAAAAATGCTGGGGGTGGTGGAGGAAAATCCTCCAAACTAGAGCTATGTTTTTTGCCTTCACTCATGAAGCTGCCTTCTAAGGACTCGAGTCGTTCAAGTGTGTCTAAAGGAGATGAGTCACGATTAAGGTTGAGGGAGGTATTAGTTGTCATGGTACCCTCACTCATCTCTCCCATGCCAGAGTCAATGGTGTTGTATTTCCCAGAGTCTGCCAAACACTTTGAAGCAGCATACTGCAGGTAGATCTCTTTTGCTGTGCTACAGTCTTCCCGATCACTTTCATCTGAAGATGATGAACTTCCGGAGTAAGTGATGTCACTCTCTGATCCTTGCTGGTGGAGATTTTCAAGAGTTTCCAGGATGTCCCCAGAGTCACGATAAGGACTGCCTGAAAAAGTAGAACTGGACACTTCATCTACTGGACTTCCAAGCACAGCCATGCTGATATCACTATGAAAACTATGAGCAGCATCAGTGTCTTCATGCCAGCTAACTCGCTTAGATTCACACTTAAGTGCAGCTTCCATCTTACTGCCATTTGCATCAGAAGCAGGTTCTTCTTCAACTCTTTCAAGCGACCAGCGTTTCCGAGAGTCCTTAATGCCTATATTGCAAACATATCCCCCAATCACATCGCTGCTACCTCTTCCACTGTCAGAGACCAGGGTTGTGGAGGCAGATGACACTGTTGATGCTGCTGTAATGGCTATCAAAGATATATCTGCTTCACTGGATTCAGGTCTAAATGTTGAGAAGGTGATTACTGGGTGTAGGGTTTCTGTCTGAGATGGTGGACTATCATGGTCGCTGTAGATCAGGGCAGCAGCTGGAGAAGGGAGGTCAATGTTTATTTGTGAATCTCCACTAACAGATGGTGCATGTTCTAAAGGTCCCTGAGATTCTGTCAAGTCTGACTTGCTCTCATGCTTCCACTCTTTGCTTTCTTTTTCTTGAATGTGTTTCTTGCCATTATCTTTACTTTTACTTTCAGCTAATGTAGTTGCAACCTTCCTAAGTGCAATAAAACTGCTCAAAGGGAGAGAAGCTGGTGCAGCAATCTTATCAGATATAGTTGCTTTTTCATATGGTGCTTGATTTGAAGACTGATGACCCTGCAAAGGAAGAGCCTGGATATTCTCACCTGGGGCAAAAGATGCACAAGTTTCCACATCTAATGGTGCAAGAGGTAATGCTCTTGGTAATTCTGGAGATAAGACTGAAGACTGTGGGTTGAAGTCCATCAGAAGCTCTGATGGTGGGGGTGGAAAAGAATCAAAATCAGTCATGTCATCACTGTCAGTGTTAGTTAGTCCTGGCAAGAGAGGTAAATCCATGGGTGGGGGTGGAAAATCTTCCTGCTCTGTTACCATTTCCACTGGTGCTGGCACTGCTGGTAGTGGTGATGCTGCTGGTACTAATACTGTACGAGCCGATGAGAGTGAGGAAATTGCTGCTGTCACAGATAACGCCATTTTCACAGTTTTCGGAGCAACTGGAGGTTTGCGAGCAACAAATGACTTTGGCATAACTGGTGGTTTGGGTTTGGCAGACACTGTTGGTTTTGTAATGGTTACTGTATTGGTGGAAATAGTAGTTAAGATGGGAGTCATACTTGGTTCCACTTCTGCAGTTGGATTTGGTGGTCTTGGAGGTGGTACTGATGATGTTGGAGAAACAACTGGAGATTGCAGTGGTGAGGAAGGATGGGGTGGTGATGGAAGTGGCGGTGATGCAGAGTCTGGGTAAGATTGCTGCACAGGCATCACTGGAGACTGTGGGGATGGTGGCAAAGGCATTGTGGGAGACTGTGGAGATGGTGGCATGGACAGTGCTGGAAACTGTGGAGATGGTGGCAGAGTTATTGATGGAGATTGTGGAGAAGGTGGCATGGGTATTGGTGGAGATTGTGATATATGTGGAGTTTGTGGAGGTGGTGGTATAGGTGGAGATTGTGGAGGTGGTGGTATAGGTGGAGACTGTGGAGATGGCACCACAGGCAGGTGTGGCATTGGTAGAGGTGGTGGTATAGGTGGAGACTGTGGAGATGGCATCACAGGCAGGTATGGTGTTTGTAGCGATGGTACAACAGGAATTGGTGGAGAGAGTGAAGGTGATGGCACAAGAACTGGTGGAGATGCTGAATCAAGAATTGGCAGGGATTGTTCTTGGCATGAATGAGATACAAGATCAGATGACAAAGGAAGCAGAGGTGGCAATGGTGGAGGTGATGCCGGTGTTCTTACAGGTTTTTCGTTTTCAAAATCTAGATGTGGACTTTTAACTTCCACATTTTTTAGAAGTTCCTTCTCACCTGTGGGGCTAGTAGTGTCATCCACTGAAGAGAAACTGTCCTTTGGTGGAAGCTTATTATAGTGAACAAGTTCAAACCTCCGCCCAATCGATGGAGACCTGTCAAGGCTATTTCTGGGTGAATGACCCTCCACATTATCTTGGAGTAACCTACCTCTTGGAGTTTTGCTGCGAGATCTCCTCAGTGAGGCACTGTCATCAGACTTAATACTATATGTATCTTCTTTCTTTCCTATTATATCCTTACATTCTCGACGATGAAGAACATAGGGAATTTCTTCATTGAGGTCAGCATGCTTCATTTCATTCGTACCAGCAACACTAACACAACCACTAAGTCTGTCTATCATTTCTGCTTTATCAACTGCATGCACCTCTGCCTGAGTGACAGTCATAGTCAAAAGACTTTTAGCAGAGGTTCCATCTGTGCCAGGTGTCATGGTGTTTGTGGTGTGAATGGGTGTGGCAATAGTTTGTGTACTCTCAGCTGGGTGCAATGCCAAATAATTAGGATCACCATCAAAAACAACACTACCATTGCTGATGATTTTATCTTTTAAGATGGTGCCCTGTGAAACATTTTCTTTTCTTTCATCACCTGTAAATGTGTGTATTCTATCACTATTTTTATAATCTTCATCAGTTACACGAATTGAAGCAGCATAAATTTCCTTACCTGTAGTAGAATCTTTATCCATATGAACCTGATTATTGGTTCTTATTACCATATTTTGTTTACTATCTTCTGCTCTATTACTATCTAAAACATTTTGATTGGCTGGCAATACAGAAGATTTGGTACTGAGGCTCTTATTGACTAGCTTATCAACATTATTATCTACATTCACACTTTCATCCTCAACAGTAATTGCATCAGGATGAAAATGTGAATCTTGAACAACAGCTATATGATCAAGCTCAAGAGATACAGAATCAAGATCAGGCTCAGGGTAAGTATCGGACAGAGAGACAGGAACTTCTTCAAACTTATCAAAATCGGAGTCACCACCTGAAGAGTCGGCATGGGGTAACCGGGCGTCCACAGCAGCCATGTCAACAGGCTGGCTCATGAAATCTCCACCTTCAGAATCGCCAGACAGACCATGTTCCAGTCGTGGTGACCCAAGGGATCGGCTGCCAGACATGGAAGAGTCTGAGTGAACCTCAGCAGTTTCCAAACGTGTGGAAGGAAGGGAAGGTAAGCCAGCAGTAGATATTTCTAGAATATGTGAACCGCTTGATGCTGTGGAGTTATGGAGATCTGAGGAATTATGTACAGATGGTTTTGAAGATATTTTTGGTGTTACACTAGTACTTCGACTAGTTGATATACGGCCACTTGTTGACCTGAAACAGTGCAAGACACCAAAATGCTTACTCACTATCTACAAAAAAAAAACTGCACCTAGATACATGGGAGATACTATTGTATACATGAACCAAAACCTTAAAGCCGCTGTTTGTCAGAAACCTCTCTGTGAGGGTGTGTTAGACAGACAGTGTATAAGACTGTTTTCATTAATGTCCATTTAAAAAAAGCCAAAACAAAACAAGGCAAAAGAACCCTCCACATAATCTAAAGAGATTTAAAAAAAAAAAAAATTCACATAATACTCACAGAGAAAAAGCTCTTAAGCACTTACTGAAAAAATGCACAAAACATTCATACTAACCATAAAATAATCTGTATCTACAATAAATACCAAAGAATACCCAAAGACCATTAAGTTTGATATTGCAAAATATGGGAGATACACATATACATCTTGGGAGAAAAGTAACTTTGTTCCTGGAGAAATTAAAAATATTTCCATGAGAAAAAATAAAGGTATGAACTAAGAAAAATGACATAATCCACATAGATGATTACATTACTAAATATAAATCTGTCTGGAGATGGGTGGCAGATGTAAATATTAGTTTGGAATGTACTATAATTTCTTTCAACATCTACCCTTCAACGTCATGACATATTGTTTATATCATAAGAAATGGCAGGCACTATTTTTTTACACAATGGAGGGAAAAAACTAAAAAATTTGCAGTTAAACTGATTTTCTAATGTGTTACTAATTTGAAGAGAGAAAAGCAAACAAAATTCTTTAGCAAATAAAGGAATATATACTTTAAGTACAAAATGTGAAAGGGGTTAACATTTAATTTTATAAACATCAATTCATGAAGCATTTACTTTTTAAGTTCAGGATGCAATAGGGTTAACATTTAATTTTATAAACATCAATTTATGAAGCACTTACTTTCTGTTTCCCAATGGAAGCAAAAGGACAAATATTTAAAAGAAACAGTGAATTTCTATGTATTAAAAAGCAATTTATAAAACTTTAGTTTAAATTAAACAAACATTTGACTGCAATGGGTGGGAAAAATCAGAAAAAATACTATTAAACTTTCTTTTTGAGGTTTTTAAACAAAATATATTTCAAGTATGACGTAGCTTTCGTTTTAAATAGAACCATACCATTTTCTACATTTCCAATGATATCCAGCACCTCTAAACCAGTATTTTGGTGAACTATATGTCCTATAACAGAAGTGGGAAAACTTAATCAGAGTCAAATGAGAAGTATAATAAGGGGTTTGCTGGGCTGGAAAGAGTTCGAACTGTTGTACTGTTATTATAATATAGTCCTATCTTGAATTGAACCACTACAATACTGTCAACTCTTGTATTGATAATGTGGTCAAATCTTATCTGTACTTGTATCAATATTATAGTAAAATTTTGAATTGTATCAATATTATAACATAATCAAATTTTGAATTGCATCAACATTGTAATATAAACTATGGTCAAATCTTGAATATTAAGTAAAAGTGTATGTATCAATGTGTGAAGTTCAGTTATGAAAATTCAAGGTATAGAGAATTTCATTCAACAAATTTTTGTTCTTTAGAATAAGGTAATACCTTAAAATTTTTATGTTAAAGTGTTATTTACCCCCACCTCTACCTACCAAAATGATGTCATAACTAAGTTATAAAACTGAGAACAGACTACATAAACTGTCGTGCTCATAAATAGTCACAATGGGAATTACATTGCAGATATGACTACGAAAAAAAAAAGATCTACTAATACAAATTGTCTGAGTTCGAAAATTAATAAATCCAAATCAACAAAAATACTCCTCTAAAACATCTTTAGGTCACAGTACTGAAAGTGTGTACTGTGTGTGCACGTTTGTGCAGAATGCTTACGAAAGAGGTATTGATGCAGATATTTGTCTTAATTTTACAGAACAACAGAAAACTTGGATAGAGAATATCTACAAAGCACTACTTCATTTGAAGCACATTTTATTCTTATTTTAATTTTTTTTAAAGTATGACTCATTGTCATTTTTGCAGATTTCCATTCTAACTGAAAATTTTCAGGCTACTGGGGCAAACTTAAGTATTCTGGAGGACACCATAAAGTGCAATTTGGTTGACATTTCCCTTAGTGCATATTTTCTCCAATGGTTTAAAATATAAGCTAGAAGTGCAGTAGTAAGTTTATTTGTCACTTTAGCCAGTAAAATTTATTTATTAATTGTGCATTCATTTTTTATTATGATTTTGGATGCACTGCATTAAGGCTGGGATCATATAATGATATTTCAAATAATGTTACACTGTCACAGACACTTGTGCAGTCACAAAACATTAGAACCTGCAGTAACATTGTTACTTTTGCACCGGACTTGGACTGTCAGGCTCCACAGCTCGTACTCAACTAATCAGAAATACAGATGAAGTGTTTTAGATCTGTTTACATAGGTTGCTGTGTACCTCTAGAGAAAAGAACTCCCCATATCTCTCATATTTTATTAATTTAAGTATCTTCCTTCAATAACAATGGCTTCTAACACAAATGTAGATCAAAGAAAACAGATCAGGAAAACAATTTCACTGCAATTCAAACCAAATATAAGTGTTATTATGGCTTACCTTGGTTTTAACCTCATAAACAGATTTTCTTTGTCTAAGGTAATAATTAAATCCATATTTACTATTTAATCAACAAAATTTGTTTTACTATTTAGAATATGTTTATTTACAATGATTCCCATACTGTGAATGCTACACTACCTTTTCTGTGCTGAATTAATACAGTTTGCAAAAGTCCATTTAATTATATATGGTCATGAATGTGGAGCAAAAAGAATAAACAATGAAATGTGAGTGAATTTAGTTGTGTACACAACTGGAACAGAAGGAACTGATGTAAGTAAAAAAAAAAAAAATTAAAAAAAATCACTAATGTTCGATGTAAAAACCTGACTTATAAAACACAAAACTGTATAAGTGACATTTATAAGATCACTTTAATTTTTTGGTTGTGCTCATAAAGGGTGTTCCATTTAAAGTATTATCTGAATTTTTTTTTTATTTGCTGTATCTGAAAATGTGGCAGTCCCCTTGTCAAAAGTAAAATTAAAGAATGGGAAAAATGACTTTTCATCATCAAATCAGATACTATACTTTATTTAATCTTAACAAAACTTATTAATTGTAATAAGAATTGCCTCATCTTATTAACATATCTCTGATATTTGACAAATCTGCTGTAATGTAAAGATGTCAACTCTCTGACACCTCACTCCTGACTATAGATGTTTTTGGGGGGGCATGAAGTTTTCTACTGATGTTTTACCTTTCTTTTGTGTTTAGTAATTAATTAAACTTAAACTTATATGTTTTCTCTACTATCTGCCATATATAATCCTCATATTAATTTTATTTCATTATATATATATAAAAGTTTTATAGTTATAAGTAAAAATTACTTGGGAGCATAGCCACTTTAAATATTATCTGTCCTCTCAACTTTGCATTGTTCCTATAGTGGCTCTATATAGGAATTAACTCTGATGTGACATATCCATACCATTTTATTTCCTTTTGTTCACATGACACTCATATAATTTTATTTCCTTTTGTTGATATGATACTCATATTACTTAATTTGTTTTGTTGATATGACACTCATATCACTTTATTTCCTTTTGTTGATATGACACTCATATCACTTTATTTCCTTTTCTTGTTGTGACACTCATATCACTTTATTCTCTTTGCTGGTGTGACAACTTACAGAACTTTATTTCCTTTGTTCAATGTAAAATATTCACAAGATAATTTATTTTCATTCGTTCTATCTGACATATTCACAAGATCACTTAATTGTGTGCAATATTCACAAGATCACTTAATTCCTTGACTCAGTGTGCAATATTCATAAAATCATTTATATTTCTTCACTCTAGTCTATGATATACACACATGATCACCTAAATTCCTTTGTTTAATGTTACAGTCACAAGATGACTTAAATTCCTTTGTTTGATGCATTATATAAAAAAAAATCACTTAAATTCCTGTTCAATGCATTACAGTCACAAAATCACTTAAATTCCTGTGTTGATGTGTTACAGCCACAAGATTATTTATTTTTATTTTCTTTTGTTCTATGTGATATATTTTCTCCAGAGAATTTTTTTAATTTTGTGTGTTCACAGTATTAAACACTCCTTTAGTCACTATACTTAATAATAATTAAAAAAAACCAAACCTGTAATTCCTTGTCATGATGCTTGTACAAGATAACCACATAATATTATGTGAAATATTTCCTTAATCTCTTTGAGTTTTATTAATATATTCATTTATTACTGTTGTTTATTTAATGATTTATATATCTCCAAGAAGGATTATTATTTTTGGCATCTATTTTATTTTTTTTTTTGTGCACAGATCTTCACAGTAGGCACATTTCATCTACACCTCACATATTTCTAAACATGCTCAATGCTCATAATGGGATTGGTAAGTTGATTTTATTCTTGACCAAAAGATATTTTCAGTACTACACTTAGTCTACTTTATTAATGTCTTTTACTTTCTATCTTTAAAAAAAAATGTATACAACACTTCCTCTTGTAAGGGGTACTGTTGCTTAAACTGTGTATTATAGCAGATTTTATAAAAGCATTAATAGCCTTTGGTGAGAAATTATTCACATGTTGATAATAAAGGTACTACCTCTCTTATGAACTTATCAGAAAGTATAAGGCAGCCTATGATCTCAGATCATTTAATAACAACACTGATTTTGAACTCAAAGATGAACTCGAACCAGTGGATGATGTTGTAACATAATTAAATTAGGTTCTAAGTTAGTTACAGTAATAAGTTAAATTTTTATGTTAAGTTTTAAGTAAGTTACATTAAGTTCAGCTTTAGCTTAGTTATATTAATGTAATTTATTTATATTAAGTTTTAAGATATGTCACACTAAGATATGTTTTAAGATAAGTTAAATAAAGCACTGAGATAAGTTAATATGAATAAGTTTAAAGTTAGTTATATCCCAAGTTCTTCATCAAGCAGGAATTCACAAAGTCTACCAGTGGCAGTATATTCTATATGCATTGTGCTGATAGAGTCACTCCTTTAATGAGACCTTACCTTTCAAACTGTGGCCGTCTTACAATGTTATCTCGTACAAACTCCTGCAGCTCCTTCTGTGTCCTCCCACTGTACCTGAAAAATGAATTATCAAAGGAATTAATTTAACAGAAATGTCGACACATTTGTGCACGAATAATAAACAGTCATAAAATTCATAAGAATCATAAAGGGAATTAATTTAATAGAATACAGATACTTTTAATACAAATTATAACAGGAATTAATACATGTAATAAGAATTATAAATAGCAATTAATTTAATAGGAATATGGGTACATTTTAAATATGAATAATAGAAAGAGATATAGTCATTATGAATTAAAGAGGAATTAATCTTAAGCTAGCTGTTTAAAGATAGCTATTATGTTTCTGAACATCAAAGACTTTAATCCTTACTTTAAAAGCATATTTTCAGTTGCTCATTGTCTGTATCTCTAGAAATAGAATAGCTTTTTAAAAAAAATTTAGCATGATTAAGGTATTGCCTATCTACTTGCCCCAAAATAAAAGAAACCTTTGGTTAATAATATTGTAATAAGTGCTAAGAGTAAGAGAACCAAATAATCACTTTGTACTGAGAATTGTGGATTAATATAAAAGAAGATCAGCAAAACTCCAGCATTAGTCACTGCCCAGATGAAAACAGGCCAGAGCTTAACCAAGATAGTGACAGTGATCATTTTTTCTGCTCAATGGTGTATCAGCAAATGTTCAGATCTGATCAATACAAGCTTGGTGGTGTACAATTAATGTTGAGAAGTGTGTCAATGATAAAACAAATGGACAGTATTATGAAAGGATTTAATGGAATGAACAGGATACCATAGAATAAACAGGATCCCTAATATGCAGTGTTAGTAGTATTAAAATATCAAGAATCTAATGGGATGAACAGGCTTTTCAATTACACATTTTTAATGATACAAGAAGATACCTAAATCCACGATACTATTTTAATACCAAAGGATTGAAAGGAATGAACAGGATTTTCAATTACATATTTTTAATGATACAACAGGGTACCTAAATCCATTTCACTATTTTAATACCAAAAGATTTTAAAAAGTTGCTAGGCTTCCCAACTCCACAATTTTAATTATACAATAGGATAGTTTGAAACTACCAGTGTAATAATCTTTTTCAATAGGCTTGGGTGTACTACCAATCCTACTCCGCAACCAGTGTCGCGGAGGACTGGAACACAATGTCCATTAATATTTGCATCAAAGCGAGGCACACCACTAGGTTCTATCATGTTAAAGTTACCTGGGCAGTGGCGTCTGATATGGCCTGGTTTGCCACAGTCATAACACACCACTTGTTTATTAACACCTTTGTCTGGGTGACTGCTTGTGTTTGTTTTTTTCAATTGGGGTGAAGAGTGGGTACCCCGTCTTTCATCTTACTAAATGGAGGTGTGAGAGAGAATCCCATCTGGCTTGTCACTCTGTCGTTTAGGCGTTCATTTGTTTGCTAACATGTCTGCAAAGTTCGAAGTTATGCCTAGCTATCAGATTAATATATGTCCCAAATATTTCTTTGTCTGTCAGCTGCTTCTAACCATCTCATCAGATTCTTTGGGTTTTTGTCCTTAACATAAGCTAAAAGGGCTGGAAGACAAGTTGTCTGCAGTTTGTCAATTACAAAGTGGTCCCTAATGGCTTTTGCGTTATCGATATTCACATCATCCAGCTCTAATCATCTAATCAAAATGTGTTATAGTTTACTCACTGACAGTAAAAATGTGTCGGTCGATTCCTGTTTGTATTGGTGGAACCTCTGTACATCTCGGTAGTCACTCTGAAGTAAGCTAAGAGTTTGGTCTTATAAGCCCCGTATGTCATTTGTTTCTGTGGGAGTCTATCAAAGACCATAATTTGATTTAAGCCAAGCTCTCTCTTTCTTTTATCATCAGCTTCAAACTGGGCAAATGATACCTCTTCCTTAAGGTCACTTTTTAATCTTGTGTCACTTTCATCTCTTACAATCTGCAATCCTTTATCACTTGCAATCTGTAATCTTTTCTCTTTAGCTTCACTTTCAATCTGTAATCTTTTATCACTTTTCTCTTTCGTACTTATCTTTCATTTCTTTTCCTTCTCTCTTATCTGCATAGCTTATAGCATGCTCTATAGCCTTACGTCATGAAAGACCCAAATCATTGGCTTCCTCCTTCCCCATCTGTATCCACCTCTTTCTTTCTTCCCTTGAATTTTCCCTTTTTTAAGATAACTCCATCATGGTCATGTGACAACTTAGTGTACTGGCGAGTTATATGAGTGATTGACAAAATATGTTCACACACACTCAAGTAAGTGATGAACCTTACATCTAGTTACTTAAAAAGCACAATCAGTATAAACAAAGGAATTTCTACACATCACTAAAAGAAATTATGGTAATACATATGTCCTTACAAGACGCAATCAATGATTAAGTTAAAAGGTTAATAAAAAAATTTCAAAAGAGAAAAAAGGATAGAGAAAGCAAGACAAGTTCTAGATAGTGTTATAAAAATAATGAGTGAGATAAAACTGCTTTCTAAATGTCCATTTTGTTAATCAAATACATCCTGGCGGGTTATAAGCTTCAGAAATTACCAACAATTGTTTTCTGCATCCACCAATTTCAATCTTCTGACAATTAGTTACAATTTTGTACAAATTTAAGCTCATTGCCAGACAGAGCTTACCCACTTTATGTGACATCTCTGAGCACCCTTCACTTGGTATGGTTATTATTTATCAATTAATAAATCATAACTAATTAAAAGTAATCAAAAAATCTTAATTTATAATTATTAATAATTCTCCCACAAGACCAAATATATCTCTCTCTTGGTAGATTATAAGTGTGTCGTAAAACTCTACTCTTTATACAATAAGATAGACATTTTACTGTCATTTAATGTTTCTACAGATGGAAACTTCTTACTAAAGGAGTAATAAAAATCCATCTTTTATTTATATTTAACAAGCTATTACTCCAACATAAGGTTTTAATATATGCACAAGAAGGTTAATAAATTTAACACTAAATTCATTAAATCAACAATCAAACATATGAATCTAATCAAAAGGGTGCTGCGTAAAGCACACCATAGAGAATCATCCAGGACTTCATATGCGCTATCAACGCACACCACAAGGAATATTCCTGAATCTTTGTGTGTGCTACCCAAGCACATAGAATGTTCAAGAAACTTCATGAATTCTTGCATATTTCTGACACTTGGCAATCATTGGATCACTTAATCTGCACATTTGACATGCATACCTTTATGACCAGACTTAAGTTATGTCAAAGTCAAAGTGATTAGAATATAGGGCTTTCTTTAACAAACTTTCAGTCTATCCCCATTGGATGAATTGTTATAAGCAGGTATGAGACTATTGATCAGAAAAACTAATCATACACTTGGAACTGGTTTGGATTGCATCAACAAGTTCTAGCATATTCTTTCCTGAGTTGTTATTTAACCCTGGTACTTAGAAAAATATCTCATATGCAGTACCCACAGGTCACGTCACATTGACATTTAACAAATTATGTAATAATTTAGAAATAGGGACAGCAAATTTACTCTGCCACATATATGCATGTCAAATGACTAGACTAAAAGACCAAATGTTTGCCAAGTGTCAGAATACAGGTATGCATGTCAAATGTGCAGATTAAGTGATCCAATGATTGCTAAGTGTCAGAAATATGCATTCATTTTGAGTACTGACTAGACTATAAGAACTTAGAGTCAACTGTGTGAACATTAAATAATGATTAGACTAAAAGAACCAAGGGCCAGTTGGAATATCTGTGTGCATGTCAAATAGTGGGTAGACTAAAAGAATCAAATGTCAGTTTAGAATACCTATGCACATGCCAGATACTCTCACATGCTGACTAAAAGAACCAAGTGACAACTGAGTGTCCTTCTGAATATGAGGAAGAGCAAAAACAAGTGTCAAGAGAGGCAGTAAAAGTAAAACAAGTGTTGACAGATGCAGAAAGAGCAAAACAAGTATCATAGGAGTCAAGAAGGTGAATATAATTACCTAAATGATGACCCGCGGCTCACAACCCTGGCTTTATTACGTGGTAATTTCTTGATGGTTTGACATCGGAAGAATGTGTGATGCTCTATGCATTTTTTCCAGAAGTATTTGCACCTATCCCGCGAGTCAAAGAAAAATTCAACTGTATCTTTGTAGTATCCCTGTAAACAAAAAGCATGCACATATAGTTAAAAATGTTCAATAAAATAGTAAATGTGATAGTGTACCTTTATATGAAACTTTTGTTTGCTTTTCATCAAATACATCACTTTAGTTTTATCTTTTTTAAAGCAGAAGTTACTTCTTAGCTGTGCTTCAGTTTATTTAAGCAGCAACAGTTTCTTCATTGTGTAGCATCACTTTCTTGAATCCTGACAAGTTATTTTATGATGTATCTTCACTCTCTTCAATCCTGGCACAAGTTATATTTTGATGTAGCTTCATTTTCTTGAATCCTAGTAGAAGTTATTTTATGATGAAGCTTCATCTTCTTGAATCCTGCAGAAACTAAATTATGATGAAGTTTCACTTTCTTGAATCCTAGCAGAAGTTATTTTATGATGTAGCTTCACCCTCTTGAATCCGAGCAGAAGTTATTTTATGGTGTATCTGAATTATATGTACAATCACAATTTGTGCTGCATTTACAATTCATTTCATATCGCTTAAATTATTGACTAATTAAGCCTGATAAAGTGATAAACAACAAATATCAATGCTGATAAATGCAGAATCAAATTTGTGCAGGCAAAGTGTCAACAGAATTAATACAATAAACTACCAAACAAAACACTTTGCAATACTTGAATCCCTCCTCAAGTATAGATGTTGGTAAAGCAAGAACTAAAATGTTGATGCACAAGTGTTAATTATGTTAATTAACTACACATTAGCAAATGTGAGCATTGCTGATATAAACTGATAAATGTCGAACACAAATGTGGTATAAATCATGCAAAATAAATCTCAAAGGAAGACACATTCATGATACTAGGATCAGTTAAAAAGTGTAATTTTTCAGTACATTGTCTGCTGCTATTGTTTATAAAAAATGCCAGAGAATATGGTGTTATGGTGTATTGAAACACTTTCAATTGGAGTGAGAAATTCTGCTGCTATTGTTCATAAAGAATGCCAGAGAATATGGTGTTATGGTGTACTGAACATTTAAATTGCAATGAGAATTTGCAGGCTGCTACTTCATATGCTATATGTTAGTAATTATGGAATCATGCAAAAACATACCCTCTAAACTTAATCACCTATACACAAGAAAAAAAATATGATCAATACAGTCTGGAACTGTATAATTACAGTTATTATACATTACAGCATTTTGCCATTCTTATAATTATTCCACAAGATTACACACAACAGCAGCTTTAATTTTGTGGTCACTTTTAATATGTATTTTTTTTTCTAGCAAAATAAAAGCCATTCACCTAACAGAATAGATATAACTTCAAGTTGTCAAGGACACATGACTCATCTAAACAATTGAAAGTTTAAACTAATGTAGGTGTATATTATATGTAGGCTGTTGTAGTCAAGTGAATTTACTGTTTGGGATCAAACTAATTACAACAAAAGTCCCTTTCACTGGAAAATATTCAAGAAAGTATTCTACACAACACAATAAAAATTGAAGAGATAGAATATGGTGGAATTAGCAACAACAACAAAAAAGAAATAAAAAATAAAAATTAAAGTTAGCTCCAAAACTGTTTGGTATGTTATCAGTTTCTATAGGTGAGCAATGCACACAATTCAAGTTAACTTAAACATGGTCACTGTCATTTTTGTCTTAATTAAACAAATCTTTATTGGCAAGAACAATAAAAGTTGAATATGTATTTACTACAAGATTTCATTCTACAAATAATTATTTTAGTGATGAACTGACACCACATACAAAATAGGCAATATAAATTCTTATTAATTTGGAAATTTAGTGCTAATGCTACATAAATTCTCATATACTACATTTTTTGCATTCTTTTAGAAACTACCTTTTCACATAAAATATTTCATACATTATGTTGTTAACATTCCAGTTAACCCAACCCCAGATATTTGAGAGTCTACTGTTTTTAATACCATAAGACAGGGTTCCAGTCTTAAATACATGTCTGATCATTAAATTTTGTTATATGTTTAAGTACCAGTTAACCCAAGCCAGATAAGTGAGAATCTACTGTTTTTAATACCACAAGACACTGTTATCAGCCTAAACATGGTCTGATCATTAATTTTCTTATGTATTTAAGTGCAGTTAACCCTTCTGTTTTAATACCATAAGACATGGTTCCAGTCTTAAATGCCTGACTGATATTAAATTTTCTTATGTGTTCGAGTACCAATTAACCCAACCCCAGATAACTTATAAGACATGGTCCCAGACCTAAACTTGTCTATGATTAATTTTCTTGTGTGTTAAGTATCAGTTTGTATAAAAACAAAGAGTAATTTATGAGTCATCACAAGAAAAGCATGGAGCCAAAATTAATTTTGTATTTTCAAAGTTCATGCTAGACCGCAGTGGTCAAAGGGGGACAACCCAAATGACCAAAAAGCATGATTGTAAGAACGCACATATGCGCCATCGTGTATATATAAATATTAATGTTTTTATGTTCAACAAATTTCATTTAGTTTAGGACTGATGTGTGTAGACATACTATATGTTTATCATGTCATGCATAAAGATATATGTATTAGGATGATTTTATATATTGAGTGAATGCAATTATATTCAAAAATGCGGGTGCATGTGTATAATTGTTTAAGAGCAAAAGTAGGAAAGCTAGCCAATGCGCACTAGAATTTTGCCTGGGCAGTCGAGTACGTGCATTATACATATTGTGCACCAGCAAAAGAAAGTCACAAGACGCGCGAACCTTCTGGAATTCTCAAAGGAAGTATAAAAAGAGAGAACCGAAGGGTTAGAAATGAGAGTGAGTCGAAAAACAACTAGAGAGCAGAAACAACAGAAAGACTTTGAGATTTGCACCTGCTGTATGGCAAAGATCATGCAGCATGGCATTACACCAGGCAACAAAGTTAAATTCTCTTTCCACGAAACATCAGACGAGATTATGGGAGGAACACCAAGTGTAGTTTTGCAGAAGTAGTGGGTGAAGGAGCAGATTCTTCTTGGACCAGAGACAAGGTAGAGAAAGGATAACATTCAGTCGATGAAAGTATCATGACAGCATCAAAACGTCGTTGAGGCCCAGCCATCTACATGGAGGCCAGCGAAATCAGTGACAATTGTCACTGTTGGCAATAGACAAGACTACCAGACTCAGCCCATACACGGGAAGTCTAGAACAATGATTCAAATAATCGTCGTTGTGAGTGATGCTATGACTTTGCGTCCTCTCTCCTCAGACATTCACAATCAGTGAGCATAAACATAGAGGCAAAGTGCATTTAGAACATTTGTAGAAGATTTAAGAATAAGAACATTTATTCTTCCCATTTGCAGTAGGATTTAAGAATAAGAACATTTATTCTTATCGGGACAAACATTTTTGTATATGTAATACGAACTAAAGTATGATGGGGTTTTTTTTGGTCTGTGTGAATTGTTTCAGCCTAAATAGGTATAGGATGTGTGCTATTCAGCCTAAATATTTATTCAAAGAAACAGAAAATCAATAATGGCTGTAGAAGTGTACAAAAAGTGGCAAAATTAATTTTCTTTGTGGAGAATAATGGAAAACCACAATGTCTAATCTGTTTGCAATAACTTGCTATCACAAAGAGTACAACATTCAAAAACATTATGAATCCTGATCATCAGTTTTGCAGTGTGCATTGTATTTGACATCAGGAAGCTTTGTGCAATAAACTGGTGATATAGGAAATGTATTGCATGTGGTTACAAAAGCTGTAAGTTTTATCCCAGGAAGAGGCTTCAAACAGGCAAAATTCAATTGCCTTCTAGACATTGGATATAAACTACAATATCACAAAGCAGCTTGTCGATTGAGTTAAGGAGTAGTATTAAAATATTTCTATGAACTATAGGCGAAATTATAATATTTACAGAGCAGAATGATTGGACAATATCTCAATTGCAAGACCATGAATGGATGCAGAATCTTATTTTCATGGTGATGTTACAGAACATCTCAACATGAAAATGCAGGGGCCCCATAAACTAGTCACACATTTATGGCTTAAGCTTCTGCTGTGGAAGACAGATTTCAAAGAAAAATAATACTGCACACTTTCTAAACTACAGCAAGCAGAAATGGCAGAGTGCTATAATGCACTGGAAAAAATAATGCAGCAAAGCCTCCAACTAAAGAAAAGAATTTCAAGATAGGTTTTAGGACATCAAAGCACTTAATATTGCAATATTTTGCAATCCTTTTTCCATTAGCGTTTCTGGCATCTTGTAGCAGAAATTAGGGACTTGCACTGTGATGCTACTATGAAGGATAAAATCTAAAAAGTGTTGATGTGTACACAGGATCAAACTATCCCAAATTTAAGTCTCTTGCTGTATGCATGAAAACTATTTTCATCCCTTCTTTTATTTGTCACTTATTTATATTTACATATTGGATTTAATTTCATATATGCTAGAATGTAGCGCATTTTTATCCTTGTCAACATTAATGAAGTGAAGTTTAAAGTAGACACTGTGCTCTAAACATTAGGTGTGACATATAGTGGGAAAATGCAGGTCATTTTCCTAATGGTAACTAAAAGATTCCCTGGGATAACATTCTACAAAAGAATTTCTTTTGCTATATTTACAAATTATGCAGTGTTTACTTAAGTAGCCGGACTGTAGGCACTGTTACCATTAACTGCTAAACTATGGCAGTGAGTGACTGTAACTAGAAATATGAGCGAGGGGTGTGTCATAACTACAATGGCCTAATAATACTGGCCAACTGTAACTGACTAGTGGGAATTAGGGGAGTATACGGGGCAAGCCCGAATTGTAGAAAATATTCCTTGCTCTCATCAATCTTCGAATCATCACCATGACTGAGACATTTTTTCAAGGTCCCTGCTTTTTGGCACATTTTTGTGAATGATTCATTGTCAGTAAAATTCAGTGTTGTAAATTTTAACTTGTAATTTTCTTGTTTCTTTCAGCTAGTAATAATGTATTTTTATTTTTGTACAATTTTGTGTAATGTTTTATAATTCTGAGATGTTTCAATATGTTTTATTTTTTAGTAGGCACCATGTGATTTAATTCAATATTAATGTATATGCAACTAAATGTATGTAGCCACTATCTGGGAACTTTGTAGCAAGTCTGACACAAAAAACTTGGATCTGTATGAAATGCCATCAAATGATTCAGAGATTTTTCATAGCATAATTTTGATCTGTGAAATATTACTTCATTTATTTATATGTGATTGTGTTTGGAAGTGTAGGTTAAGAATATATAGTACAGTTTCCATTGTTACCTATAGTGATAATATAACAGTCAGTCAATAAAGACTGAGAGAGTCAAGTAAATGAGTCCTACAAATGTTAAGATAAATCATGAGTTGTTAAAGAGAGAGGTAGACAATGTGAATTCAGCCAGAATTTTTACATAGGATAATGCTTTTGCAAGATTTGGCAGCACATCTTTATTTCCCTGTTTTTGACTTCCTTGTTCTACGCTTGATTTGACTGTAAGCACCATTGACTTTCTACCTTGAGTGATGAGTGAGCGTGCCAACTTGAGTATAATGCTGTTTCTGAGGTCACCTCCATCCACCTCCCACCCCCACTCAGGCGATAAGGCAGGAGAGACAGAGTGCCATGATTCAAGTCTTTCTTGTGATGTTATAATATTGTGGCATACAGTATACACATCGAATGAGAGTGAACATTTCAGGAGCGATGAAGACTGATAATATTAGATATTAAGCTCTTGGAAGTATCCAGCTAGAGACAACTGATAAGTGTTTCACTAGACTTGGGACTGTATTGATTTTTTATATCTATCTATCCATGTGTGTATATGTTGTGTTTGTCCTTACTTGATTGAGTGCTAAATTATATTGTGTAGTGTATAGTCAGATTTATATTGTTAATAAATTTTTGTTTCTTGTTAATATCCACAATTTCAGTGTGAAGTATTTTGAAGAAAGGGTTTTTAAAGTAGTGGGGACATAGGGTAATAATTAATAAATCTGATGTAAGGTGCCTTTGAACATGGGTGCCCACTACTTGTTTTAATTGGAAATATGCCAGTCGGTGTCAACCTGCATTATTTACCTATAATACTAAAATTGGCATTGAGAAAAGTAGATGTGCAGGGAAACTACTCTTTTGATCCACGTCTGCAATTGAGAGGTATAATATATTATAAATGAAAAGATAATATAATTCTTAAAATTTATGAGATACTTCTTGCTGTTGAAAATACCTGTAGCTCTGTTTGGAATGATACATTGTGAGCGGTTGTTCTTTGTTATGAAAGTGAACAAATCAAAACTGCACTCACAACTTAACAGATGCACACCTGAATTCTCTACTCAAATTATAACACCATAGACTTGTTCCAGACTTTGATGCAAAAGTGGTCCTAACAAACAAGCATTGAGAGACTGACAGTCCCAGCAGTGTCAGTGCCATTAATTTATTTATTATCATTTGTACACTATTACAAGAAATTTTAATTTGAATTCACATACCATTTTTATAAAGTTGGTGTTTTATAAACTACTACTGTATTTGGTGTATATATGGCTTTTTAATTTAATGGCCAATCTCTGTAGCCCTTGAGTGAAATCTGAATTTAAACTGACCCACTGTAGGAATTTGGAATGAGTTTGACACTCTGGCAATGATTCTAATGACTATTGTGTTTCCAGTGCTGTGCATTTTGTTTCTTTCTCATAGACTTTGGTGATTTTGGTGACTTTGTTACCAGAGTTTCTTTGGTAGCTATATCATTACTAATAGCTTACCTGTCTAATTGTTGGATATCATCAGTTTTGAGAGCAGGTAGAAGCAATGTTAGTAAGTTGGTGTGGCTTCTTTTTCAATCTTCTTTAAAAAAAAACACAACAAACATTGTGTGGCCTGGTTGGAGAATTAACTTGCATTTTCTTTGATGGTTTCAAGTGACCAATCTACCAATATGAATAATTAGAAAGTGATGAAGATTGATTTACATTTCTCTGTCATAACAGGAAGCCATAATTAAATGAACAAGAGAGGATGTTGGACATTGGGAAATCTCCGATGATACAGTAAGCCATGTGTATTGTAGGTATCATTCATTTATACTTAGCCTCTCTGAATGTTTGGATTTGATTAGAAATGTGGATGGATATACATATATATATATAGTTCCTCAACATGAAAACGACTGAATGTGACAAGTACTCAACATGTATTTTCATGTGTTAGCTTATGGCCACAGCTTTTAGGCATGGGAAGTGAAAAAGAGGCTAGGGTGGTACTGGTCACTTAGGCTGGGCTCTAGGGGGTGGTAGCAATTTTGTGATTTACACATACAATAAAAGTCTTACCTTTTATTTTAATGATATTGCAACAAAACATGGCTGTTTCTTAAATCCTCTTATTTTGTCCTTTTCAAGCTGGAGATTAGTAACTACAGGGTAATGTGATGACATATAATATAGGATGAAGACTCCACAAAAAGTTCTTCACCATGTTAATTACTATTAGTCATGTGTCAGATACTTAAATATATATAAAACTGCTGATGTAGATTTTATAGAAAATTCCACATTGTGACTATTAGTATTTGTCCTGTCAGATGTCACTTTGTCCAACCAGTGCCAATTTCATTTATAGCATGATTTGCTGTCCATCAAATGTCTTCCCATGCTGGATAATGTCCATGTGGTATTCCATTCACCCCCACAATTTGTAGATCACACATGATTAAAGTTCTGGCTAGGTTCTTTATTCTGTTTGATTCATTGTACTCCAATACTGGTCATTTTCACACTCAAACTCAGTTATATTAGTTGTAAATTGCTCTGTTAAGCATATTTTGTTTGCTTTGTCTTATGTATGACTTCTGGTGCCATTCTAGTTAGAGGTTTGTTGGTTTCTCAGGTTGTGTTGGTTCTGGTAGGTATGATTTCTGTACAGCAGGCCTAGCAAATTATGGCCAATGTGCCATATGTGGCCTGCCACCTCTTTTTATGCAGCCTGCAAGCTTCTGATGATAAATTAACAAATAGCTATGATTTTTAAAAACAAAACAAAACAAAACTACCTAAAACTAAAAAAATATTTACATAAGTGTAAATACAATTTTTATACAAAATCAAATACACACTTATTTCATCAGGTATTCTGTGTTCCTTTGTTGTCTATCTTATTAGCTGTTCCCGGATAGCCTAGTATATTGTCACTCATAGATCTCAATACCAGTATGGATCGCAGTATCATGGTTCCTACTACCATGCACAATGCTTGGTAGCTACTGTATGACCATTTTCATGATTAATTATCTATATACAGATCACGAATCAATGGTGACTGACTATTAAGCAAAGATGAAACATTATTCAATTATTACTCTATCACTCAAAAACTGAGAAATCTTTAGATTGGATTTCATTTTATTTCTCAGAGTTCAGGAACAACTGTTCCCTCTACTAACTGGCTGAGTCATTTCAGATGGAATTTTTGGCACAAACATCTAATTTAATTCATAATTTGTCCTCACAATGAAATAAGTTTAAACAGCAAAACACAGAATAAGAAGCAGCTACAAAGACCAGTTTTGCTTTTGTCCATAAAACTGCTAAAGCAATAAACCCTTTTCTGATGGGAAATTTATTTAAGAATGTATGACTGAAGCTAGTGGAATCAGTCATATGTCCTGTGATATATTATAAAACAAATTTGGGATTGTGAGTTTATCTCACAACTTTAAAACAGCTAAACTGAATGTATTGATGAAAATTTTAATGAGCAACTTAATATAGAAATTACAATCAATAACATGGTATTCAAATGCCCATAACAAGAGTACGGATCAAAAATACTGCACAGTTGTTAATTTTCATATGTGTATGTACTAACTTGAAATTATTGAAGATTTTTTCCCAAATGAAATCTCTGAAAAACCAAACAACTGGAGCTGAAATATCTGATAAAGTTGAGAATTGTCTAGTAAAATGTAACTTTCCAAAGAACAAAATGTAAATGTAACAAACAAAGGGGCACCAAGACTGACTGGTAAAAATGGTGGATTATTAAAATTAATTCAGAGTAAAATTCATGAAAAATATCTTAATTGCAATTTAATAATCATATATTGTACTATTCACCAACAAGTATTGTGTAAAAATGTGCTACATGTACAACATGTCACATTTTGTATTATTAAATTGGTAAATTATATCTGACCAAAGGGCCTGAATCACAGGCATTTTGTAAGTTTGTTTCAAGATCTTGAATGTGAGTATTCAGATGTTCACTATTGTAATTAAGTTTGAAGGCTAAGCTTAGGTATGTGTGGGACCCAAAAGATGACGTCACTAACTTTTTAGGGATGATAAATAAATGATGAAGAATAATGAAGATTTTCCAGAATTAGCTAATCGTAAGTGTCTTCGTAATTTTGCATCCACACTGGATATAATGATACAGTTCAATGTATTTAATATTGTGCTGCAAAGAAAAAAAACTTACTGACATGATAATAAGTTTGATTGCTTTCCAAATGAAATTGCATTTGTTTTCTCAACACATGAAAAAAGCACTTATCACTTTCCAACTATGCAAGACCTGATTGTACCAGGAAAAAAATTGAAGAATACTTTAATAGGTCAATGCTTTGAACAATGAATATTTTCAGCAATCTGGTGACTTCCACAAATTGATCAAAGTTTGTCAATCGTTCAGGATCCATTTTCAGTTGAGTGATAGTGAACTGCAACTTGAAGTTATTGATCTTCAGTGTAATCCTGCTTTAAGAGAATTACATCAACATGAAGAAGAATGCACATTTTACAAATCTATTGATCCAAACAAATTTGCAAGCCTTCAAGAATTTGCCAGACAAATATGGGTTATTTTTGGATCTATGTATATATTTTGAGAGCAAACATTTTCATTAATGAATCTTAATAAAAGTGTCATACGAACAAACATAACACATGGACATTTACAATCAATTTTAAGGGTCTCAGCTTTGAAATTTACACCTGACATAAAAAAAAATTGATGAAGGATTTTAAAACATTGCATTCATCTTATTAAAACTCCTTATGATCATGAAAAGAATTATTTTAGTTTGCTGTGATTTCACCATTAAAATTTATTTTTATTTCTCTCCATTTTCTTAATAGATGTACACAATTATTACACATAGACACTTAAATCTAAGTTATGTATATATACATTTTAAAAATTATATCTACAGCACAATTTTCAACACTTATGCCATTCTTAACACTCAACAAATTAACACTTTCAATGCTTCCTGGTGATTTATCTAATTTAAATAAACTTTTCTAGAATGTTAAAGTAACATATAGATGATCTGTGTATAAAATGCATATTGGAAGATAATTTTCTTTTTGATCACTATAAATGTCTACAGGTAAAAATGCCCATCAAACAGGTAGAAGACTATTATTTCTATTTCCACCTGTTAGGGCAATAGAAAAATACAAAAGCAGCAGCTACAATATATGTAATTGGGAAAAAAAGCACCAATGTTCATCCTTCTTATTAAAAGAAGAAATCCACATGGATTATTAAAAAAAAGAAAGTTGTATGGATTAAAAAGCAGATATATATCAATATGTTTTGCTTGAATAAAGGTATAAACAACTATATGAGTACAGGTATAAATAACTTTCCTCCATTATAGAAAGAGGAAATAAAATTTGCATGTCCTTGATAAGACGTAAACAATACGCAAGCATACCAGGGTTAAGCAATAAAAAAAAGATAAAATAAATGCATACACAGACAGACAAACATGCATTTATGCAAACACACACAAAGTTTTCGTGGTAATTTGGGTGCTAGTCACAAAATATGGGCACTGGTCATTTAGACTTCATGGCTATGCTCAAGAAATGACAAAGAAACAAAAATCCAAAGAAAAACAACAAATAAATTATTGTCGTGAAAAAAGGAAGCTTTTTCTTTTGGTTTCATGCAACCATATATTTTCCATCTACAGTGCTTGAAGATAAACCATCTCACATTATCTACTGGCAACATTTCTCTCAGTCTCAGATTTATAATTACTTCACAATGATATTAATTATTACTGTGATTGCCTCCTCATGATCTTTCAAATTCAAGCTATCTAAAGTTGCATAATCATAATGATAATTATCTGAATATAATGGGATATAACTTATGAGCCAAATGCAGACCAGGCACCAAATGAGAATTATTTCTGATTTTTGGGTATGTATGTGTGAGTGTACTGGTAAAATTCTGGTTTGAAAAAGCTAACTCTGTGATCAGGTGCCTAGGATTTGTGGACCACACACACACACACACATATATATGCACACACACAAACACCAATATTAATTATACAATCTAAATGGGTCAGAAGGATGGTCGAATAGCAGTAATAAAATGAAATATTATTAAAAATATGAATTTAAAATACAGTGTTATCAGTGAATACCACCAAAAGCTGAAAGTACATCACTAAGTCCAATATAATAATCACACACATACACACACACACACACAGTACAAAATAAAGATAAAATAGCAGTTACAAAAATGCCTGTTGTGTATAAGATGAAAATATAACTCAGTTCTGCTTCGTATATTCTTTTCTTCTGATAAATCAGAATATCACAGATGGGATAATATATCTGTTTGCATGTATGTGTGTACCTGCATGTAAATCACAAAAGAAAATGTTCTTGTTTGTTTTGTTAAAACACTATAATTAATAATTTAATGTTATGTTTATATATATAGTTAATTAAAATAATGGTAATTTTATGAAAACAAGGATAAAAGAAGGTAAATAAGCCAATGGAGCAGAGTTCCCAGCATGCTTTGTGGTTACATATGTAAATACAATTGCATGCACAGTAGAGATTACAAAAACATCATTTCTGCTTGTCAGAGAACCTGAAATACAACAAACCTAATCTTGAACAATTACTTCAAACACCTGAGATGTGTGGAATTTATTTTCATACAGTAGTCAATAATCCATTTCACAAACAACATAGATAATATTTTGTTTTAGTCACTGGGCAAACAAATGTGAATCAGCCTTATTCTTTAGTGAATAAAGTATACAGGTGAACCAGTCATATCCTTTAATAAATAAAGTATACAGGTGATTCAGGCTTGTTCTTGTATTTAATATGTGGTTCAGTCTTATTCTTTAGTGCCTTTAGCATACAAAGTGTGATTCAGTATTTTTTTAAAGTTCATTTGCATACAATTTGTGACTTAAATCTCATTCTTTAGTGCATTTAGTATACAAAGTGTGAATCAGTATATTTCTTGAGTTCATTTGCATACAATTTGTGACTTAAATCTCATTCTTTAGTGCATTTAGTATACAAAGTGTGAATCAGTATATTTCTTGAGTTCATTTACATATAATTTGTGATTCAAGTTTCATTCTTTAGTGCATTTAGTATACAAAGTGTGAATCAGTATTTTTCTTGAGCTCTTTTGCATATAATTTGTGATTAAAGTCCCATTCTTTAGTGCATTTAGCATACAAAGTGTGAATCATTATGTTAGCTGTCAGAAGAATAAATTTATAAACAAGGGCTTCAAACACAAGCTATGGAACTCTAAAAAACTTATTAACTAAAGATATTTTTTCTTACTATTAAATACAGTTAGGCAGTGATAAGAAAACAAGACAAAGACTTTAAGCTTACAAATGGCAATTCAAGTACTAATGAACTTTTCCAGTGCCAATGTACTTTCAGGAAAACAATAATCTTATTAAAGAAATCATTTAAACTCTACTTTTAAAAGTTATTAAAGACATTATTAATTGTTGGTTCACAATTATATTATGTGCTATTTATATTCTGCCTTTTTCTATACTTTTCCTATTCAAAATATAGGAATCCTGAAGACTAAAAATCAAATTTCCAAGTTAAAATATCAAGAGAGAGCACTGTTTTTAAAAAATAAATGTCAAACTAATTAGGAAATAATTCACTGTGAGAAAAATAATTTAAAAGTTAAAAACTTCATTTGATGTCCATATTTATAAAGGAGCCATTATATTCCTTTTGGTCCAGGATAATAATGTATGTCTTCTTTGATAAATAAAAAATAGGTGATAATAAAAGTAATTCTTACTTTTCAATAAAAGTAATTCTTACTTTTCTAAATACCTTGTATGACAGTTTTTTTTTATAGTTTCATTAACCACACCACCAATACTATCAAATAGTTTTCAAGAACTAAAGAGTTGCACCAAATGTAATTACTGAACAAGAATGCACATTACTAAAAGGAAATATCAGTTACTTTCTTGCTGCACAACATCCACAACTGTGATTAAGTATAGTCATTAAGAAATATTAAGTACTTTTGTGATTTAGCCATTAAGAAAATATAAATATTTTATGGTTCTAAAATCTACACTAGTGTAGATTAAGAACTTTTCAGTGCTAAAAATCTACGTTTGCTGTGTAGTCAATAAGAAATAATAATTATACTATTGTTCAGTCCTAAAAGTCCATACTTGTTGTGTGATCAATAAGAAACATATAGTACTTTCTAGATGCTGAAAATCTACACTTTCTGTGTAGTCAATAAGAAACATTTTATACTTTCTAGATGCTGAAAATCTATAATTGATTGTGGTGATTAAAAATTGAAAGTGAAAAGTGAAAATCCAAATCTGTGCACAGTCATTGGAGCAGGGTTTCTCAAATGGGAAGATTGCTAGGGGATCCCTGAAAGATTGTGATTGAAAAAATAAGCATGATGATGATGAATTTGGGGGAGTGCTTCCGACTTCCGCTGATTTTATGCTGGAAAGGGAGGTTTGGGATGGGGGGGTGGTGGTCAGGGAAGTTGGGTTTGCTGGCTATGTCAACTTTGATGTTATAGTAGGCATCGTTGCTGTGTTAGTTGTTTATTCATGAAGCTGTCATTTTAAATTGTTTTCTTTAGTCCGGTCACTTGGTGGCTGGTTGCCTAGGCTGGTGGTGGTATTTCTGAGATAGCTCTGAGACAGGTTTAATTTTTTAAATTTAATTTATTTTTAATTTATTTATTTCATTATTTTATTTTATTTCTCTCTCTATATATATATTATGTTTTTCTTTTAAAAAAATAATTAGTCTACTGTTGGATTAAGGTAGGTTTAATAATTTAACTTCTAATTACCTGTATGTTGGATGTTTTTATTTTCTCCTTGTAAATATTTTATCTTACCAATGGTTCTTTTATTATTTTTGTTTATTAATACTTTTGTATAATGTTTAATATGTTTTTGGTGATGTGCTATTTTAGTTTGGGTATTTAGCTTACATATTTAGTGGCCTCACTGCTTTAGGACTCTAAATTAAGATTCTCATCACTTGTAATTAGTATGGATGATTAATACTATTACTACTAATAATAATCATAACCAATAACAAGGGTAGCAAATATTTCAAATTAGTAAACCCAAATATTTGAAATTATGTCTCTGACTTGAAATGTGGAGAGTCTACACCCCTGAGATCTAATTACTTGAAGTTATAATTCTCTAACTTATCAACACCTCTTAGACTTCATTGTTTGAAATTACAGAGTGGGTGATTTACAGCATTCTTTTCCCTGTCAACATTTCCATTTTCTTTAAACTATTAGTTGAGTTCAATATAGAAACAGAAATCGTTCTTTTGGTTCCTTGTACAGAAACTATGCAAACAGCCTGGACTCATCTGATTCCCAATTTAACAAGTTAAACACAAAGCTAGAGCTAAACTGTTCTAAAAAGGACGACAGAAGACTGTAATTATGAATCCACTACTCCGGATTATTCTTTGTTACTGTGCCATTAAAAATTCTTCTAAAAGAGCTAACAGAAGACTGAAATTAAGAATCCATTCTCTAGATTACTCTTTGTTACTGAACTAAAATCTGCTCTAAAAAGACTAACAAAAAACTGGTATTTTTAATCAACAACACTAGGAATTCTTTGTTATTGTACCACTAAAAACTGTTCTAAAAACACTAACAGAAGACTGGCATTCATAATCAATAACTCTAAGATGTTCTGAGTTACTAATGTTCTTTGTTACTGTACCATTTAAAACTGTTCTAAAGAGCATTATAAAAAGCTAAGAAATACAAAATTACTTGGATTCATTTACCCTGATAAGTGAAAATTAGCTTGACATGAATAGATATCTTATGCCTAGCAGAAAGGGATAATGTGAATTTTATTTTTTCCCACTAAGATAGAAAATGCATAAAGGCAGAATGACCTCACACAAGTTTTATCTTGGAGCACAATTTTAACTTTTACATTGTTTTAATATTTTATGACTTTTAAGACTGCAATTTGGAACTTACTATATAGTGATGCATTTTGTATTGACAAATTCATAGTAAATACATCAAAAAGTAGAAAGTACTTGAACAATTAAAGGAATGGAAGTAGATTACTGGAAAAAACCTGCTATGATATAAAAAGGCAATAGAAACCCCCAAATTAAAAGGTAATATTATTCTTTAAAGAAATAAATATATCTCAACCAACTAACCAAAAAAAATAAATATTCACTGGAGGAAAATCCCAAAGCAGAAATTAAATCTTTGGAGTCCAGACTGCAGAATGATGTAAGGAACAAAGAATAAAAACGACTTGTATCCAATAAAGCATCTATAAAAGAAGGGGAGGTAACTCTTTCCTTACAACTACTGTCCTGGAACAGAGACTCATATTTTGTACTTGGGTGATTTTTATATGTGACAATGCCATTAAGTATGGACATCCTGTATATAATTGAAATGGGAAAGATAGGTGACTCTATTCTTTACAATTTCTGCCCTAACAGAAACTACTTATAATGTTTTATATTTAAGTGTTTATTATTTGTGATACTGTCATAAGTATGGACATTCTGTACTTAACTGAAATGAGAAAGGGAGTTTGGGTATGGGTAGTTTGTATATCATTGCAAAGGGAAGGGGAAATTACTCTCTCCTTAACACTACTATCTTGGGACAGTTAGAGTACTCGTAATGCATTTATTATTTGTGATACTGACATCTTATACATTATTGAAATGGGAGGCTGCTCTGTTCCATACCATTAATGTCTTGGCATTAATGTCTTGACTACTGTAATGTTTTGTACAAAGTGGTTATTGGTAATACTGATAATATGATATGAGCAAAGGCATTCTGTAAAATAAAAGTTAGCAAACATAATATGATTTATTAGGATGCAAAAAAATCTCATTTGCACTCTCTTGCTTTAGTATGCTATTGATTATCTGCAAACCTATATATATAAATATGTGTACATGAAATGAAACATGCTTTCAACACTATCTTACAACACTGATATTAGTCAGGCTACGCTAACTGGGTGGGACAAGTCAGTTCAAGACGAAAACTGAAAAAAAACAAACAGTTAAGTACCAGAGCTTCTGCCTCTGCATTTGGAGGGTAAACTTCCTTCCTGCGCATAACCTAAGGACATACAGAGTCATCATAAACATTTCTCTCCAAGAAAATAAAGCGCACTGAAAAAGGATGTTTTTGTATTTAAAAAGGTTTCAAATTACTTTTGCAAAATCTGAAAGTAAGAACAAAGTTCTAATGCCAAGGAAAGCAAATGACCCATATTTCCAGGAGACATATCTGCCTTTTAAA
Source organism: Sinotaia quadrata (assembly GCA_028829895.1). NCBI lineage: Eukaryota > Metazoa > Mollusca > Gastropoda > Architaenioglossa > Viviparidae > Sinotaia > Sinotaia quadrata. The sequence goes on along the minus strand of CM054177.1, from coordinate 118,261,935 downwards.
AGAGTAAATGTCAAGTGCTAAAAATGTGCAAAATTTGTCATACTTACTCCCCGTGGTTTCTGGGCAGCCTGAAAGGTGACCAGACATTTTATGTCAGAAACTTGTACAATTTTCATGTCCTTTAATAATTCCTGCCAGACTAATATCTCACACCCACTTTATTACATCTCATGTAAATGTAATCACTAGAGACATTTACAATAAAGCAAAATAATTTTTTAAAAGCATAGCCATAATCTACCAGGCACAGTCTTATAAATGCCTATGAACATTCAACATCTCAATGACCAAACCAAAAGAAAGACGCTAACTTACATAGCTCTCAGGATGAAGCTTAATGAGAAATTTCTTGCGCTTGAAACTTAGTTTACGAACTTTGGCCCATGAGAAAGTATTGATTTTTGTTAGTCCTTGGAACACCAAGACTCCCATGTGGGCTACAGCCAGGTTCAGTGCCACATTCTCATGATCCTGAAGAGGTAATAAAAGTTAATGCAAGTACTGAAAGATGATTCAAGGAAGGTAATGAAAGTGAATCAAGTAATGAAAGGTGAAGCTATTAAGGCAATGAAAAGTGACACTTGTAAAGTAATGAAAAGTGATACTAGTAATGTAAAGAAAGGTTACATTAGTAAGGTTATGAAAGGTGGTGATAATAATAATATAATTCACAGTGATACTAGTAAGGTAATGAAAAGTGATTCTAAAGGTTATACTAGTAAGGCAATGAAAGATTACATTAGTAAGGTAATGAAAGGCAATACTAGAAAGGTAATGAAAGGTGATACTAGTAAGGTAAAGAAAGGTTATATCAATAAGGTAATGAAAGGTTACATTAGTATGGTAATGGAAGGTGATACTAGAAAGGTGATACTAGTAAGGTAATGAAAGGTGATACTAGTAAGGTAATGAAAGGTGATATCAATAAGGTAATGAAAGGTGAAACTAGTAAGGTAATGAAAGATTATATCAAAAAGGTAATGCAAGGTGTTACTAGTAAAGTAATGAAAGGTGATATCAATAAGGTAATGAAAGGTGATACTAGTAAGGTAATGAAAGGTTATATCAATAAGGTAATGAAAGGTGAAACTAGTAAGGTAATGAAAGGTGATACTAGTAAACGAATGAAAGATGATACAGGTTGAAAGTCACTGCATGCAAACCAAATAAATATTGTGAAAGACAGTCTAGGCAGACTGTTTTTATAAGTACCTGGTTATTTTGTGGCAAATAAAAAAATTGGTGTTATGTTAAAGTAATATGTATAGTGTGATAAAAAATATATATTGAGTTAAAAGAACCCGAATACTGTGGTAAATTAAAAAAACCCAGCATTTATTCTGTGGTAAAAGTATATTGCATTTCGTGGAAAAAAAGGCATATGGCAAATGCCGTATTACATATATAATTATATAATGTAAATAATGCAGTAGGGTGAAAATAATTTCTGTTTAAAAAAAGTAAAACCACTGCCATCACAAATACAGTGTAAACAGTTTAAAAGACACAGCTAAGGAATGATTCTTTACTAAAGGAAACTTAATTAAAAGCAAGTATATATTTGAGAAAGATAGTCAAATGTTGAATGAAATTACAAATATCATGTTTCTTATAATGAGATACAATTATTGTCAGCATACCTTTGCTGGATGAAATTTGATACCATACATTTCCACTTTGCGAGCCACATCAAGCAAATTTGAATCAGCTTCAGATGGAGATTCACCTCTATGGAAATCAAGAACAACAGAAAATGCTGTGCATTAGTAAAACATTAAATATTATTAAAACAGAGTATAGTCTCTCAAAAGACAAGCAGTATATGCAATTAAAAACAGCCTTGATGTATTTCTTTTTCAAACAGGTATATTTATATTTGTACTATTAGTGTAACTTTTAAAGATGCAGAAAATATTTTATAACATCTTTCACAAGCACATGTACATTAAAAAAAATGAATAAAACTACAGAGAGTTAATAATGACTGTCATTTATTAATAATAGTCTAAAGGCTGGCAATACGCAAGACGTTGTTTTATGATTTATCTAATGCTATGATGGCATATAAAGACCAATTTATATACCTTGAAAAGGAGGGTAGAAAGAGAGGTGTGCAAATCTCGAAAAAGTATAGAGAGAGATTAACAGTTCTGAAAAGGAATAAAGATAGTGAGATCTGAAAGCTTTGAAAAGAATGTAAAGAGTGATATCTGCAAGCTTGAAAAAAGAGTGTAGATTTAAATCTATATTCTCTCCAAAAAAAGTGTATGAGAGTGAGATCTTCAAGCTTTAAAAAGAATGTGGAGAGTAAGGTCTGCAAGCTTTGAAAAGAGTGTTGAGAGTGAGACCTTCAAGCTTTGAAAATGATGTAGAGTGAGATCTGCAAGATATGAAAAAGAGAGTGGAGAGTGAGATCTGCAAGCTTTGAAAATGATGTAGAGTGAGATCTGCAAGCTTTAAAAAAGAGGGCTGAGAGTGAGATCTGCAAACTTTAAAAAAAAGGGTGGAGAGTGAGGTCTGCAAACTTTGAAAAGTGTAGAGAGTGAGATCTTCCAGCTTTGAAAAGAATGTAGAGAGTGACATTTGCAAGCTTTGAAAAAGAGTGTAGAGAGTGAGATCTTTCAGCTTTGAAAAGAATGTAGAGAGAGATCTTCAAGCTTTGAAAAAGAGTGTAGAGAGTGAGACCTTCAAGCTTTGAAAAAGTGTAGAGAGTAAGATCTGCAAACTCTAAAAAGAGTGTAGAGAGTGAGAGCTTCAAGCTTTGAAAAAGATTTTGGAGAGAGAATATAAGCTTTCGACAATGAGTGAAAGGTTTTTATTTGAAGCTTGTATGCTGTATGTATATACCTCACATAATGATATATCAATGATTATTAATATTAATTTATTATTTACATAAACTAAATTTTATTTATTTTATTAATTTTTATTTGGTACATGATGCTGACAGAATATTTTATTTGGATACAAAAATAAACTGAATAAGCTGTGCTCAGTATTGGTTTGAAAGAAAGTGTTCCTATATTAGGTAGATTAAAATATGAATGTGCTATCTTTAGCAGACTTATCTACACACCAACATAAATGTAATAAAAATATAAGTTTGAAAATAGTTCATCCTTCTTGTTATATTATTTTTCATACTGTTATTTATGCTATATCCTTCACCCTCACCCCTCAAAAAAAAAAAAAAATAATTGAAATTTTACAATTATTAAAAAGCACTGCTAATTGTATATATACTTCAATGGTTTCCAAACAACATTTTCCTCAAACTATATGCACCAGCTTATGATAATTTTAAAAAGTGACAAGGGTCTCCAAAAGAAAATATTATATAGTTTAATCTGCTTTTCTGTACTGTGGTCTGCTTCTCATGCAATCATGGAGCTAAAAAGCATACACATACATGAAGAAATACATGGTAGGTCATCAATCAAAGTCAAAAGTGGGAATACTTTACATGCTGTTAATTGATTAGTTAACACTTCATCTACATTTTCAGTAAATGGATATTATTTAACGTGTCCAGCTTAAGAAAACAGTGATTAAACGTACATAAATTCAGGCATGTACATGTATTATGATTAGTTAACCTGAACTTTAATGATAGGGAAAAAGTTCTACAAAATATTTAGAAAAATAACAAAATTCATGTGTAAAAATGCTGTACAGGTAATTATCAGCTTACAACCTATGTGACTTACGACTGATCAACTTTACGACCGCTATCTGACTGCGAATATGTACTGTGTATCTGGCAGTGCATTGTAAGACATGAGGGGCAGTGGGAAGGGTACTTGGACGATAGAAGCTCCTTTGTTAATCAGGTGGTGGGATGATAAAGAGGAGTGACTGTGTGAGAGACCCTTTGATGTATCGCTGACCTATTGTAAATCAACAACACAATGTATTCTTGTTATCAATAATCTAATGTTCTGTGATAATAAAAAGTTACAAAACATGAAAGATGGTGACATGGTCAAGAAAATACAAATAAAATGTCCTGAAAAAAAATTACTAAGCTGATCACACTGTATTGTTGCAACATTTTATGACAAAATGCAAAGATGAGTGATGAATGTCTGTATAATTAGCATCTCTAAAGCAAAGATTTCAGTATAAAAGCATGTTCATAAATAAAGAGAGAGGATTCTGACAATAGGTTGCAATTGAAATGACCTATTGTTTGTTGCTTGTACAAAAAAAGTGCAACTACTGCTCTGTAAATGATGGCAAAAATATATTAAAATTAAAATGCAAATTACAATGACAAGGCACAAATGGTATCTTACATATGCTGTTTGTGATAGTCCATTACTTTCTGTAATAATTCTGTTGTCTGCTGGCGCTGTGGCACAAACTTAAAAGAAGATAGGTAGGAGCAATCAACATATTCATCCACTAGATAATCCCCAATTTCAGCTGCAAAGAGACAATGCAATTAATTTTAAATATGAAACACTATTTAGAATAGTGAGTTCTGAAACATCATTAAGCATGCAATTACCCAGCAGAAAATTCAACAGTATATTAAACATAATATAAGATACATAAAAGTAAATAGTCAGGTCTTAGCAGCAAATTAATTTCTGAAACAACCAATTGTTAATTGCTATTTACATATAGTAACTCTTTAAACATAATATAAGATACATAAAAGTAAATAGTCAGGTCTTAGCAGCAAATTAATTTCTGAAACAGCCAATTGCTAATTGCTATTTTCATATAGTAACTCTTTAAACATGGTGTACTTTAATTAATGAGTTTGAAAGAACATAAATCATCCACTTACTAAACAGCAAACAGAAAGCTGTGCAAAATAAAACCAAAAGAATAATATAATAAACAATAGTCAGTCAGTTTGCTAGACAACTTGACACCAACTAGATTTAGTATTGAATCACAAATTATTGGTGTTTAATATAACTATATTTCGGCAGAACCAGATATTTTTTCAAAGTTTTTGGAAATGAATGAAATTTACACCATATAACAATCATGGTGAAAGAAGTCAGTTTACAAAAAAAGTGCTTGCTTAATCTTTTTTACTTTTTTTTTTAACGCAATTTTCAAAAATGGGGGGAAAAAATGCTTTTTTACACCCTACACCCTAAAGTAAAAACTGATTATCTGACAGAGCTAAATTTTTACATACCTCATGTATCCTATGCGCTGACATGAAGCCTGATTTTTTCTGAGGCAATAGCTTTCTTAACTTTTTGAGTTATTGATTCTCAAAAATGAGATAAAACACAAATTGAGCAATGGCACTTTGAGCCAACACTGAAAATGAACCATATTAATGCTTTTTTGCTTATATATATATAATTTAAAATTAGCCAACATTTGTAGTTAAAATGCACTTATTAATGTCTTATGTTTTAAAATTTATGATTATTTAAAAATAAGGGTAGAAGGCTGATTGAAACCTAGTGGCAGGTTGAAATAAAAACAGTAGTATTAAGTATTCTGAAACATGGTCCCTCAAAGTCTTGGCCAATTTTTATAAGTGAAATGAACCCTAACAATAATTTAACCTATTACCAACTCTTAAAAGATACAATGATGGGGTATAGCCTCACAAAAACTAAATAATTAATGCACATTTGAGGCTGTTGCTATTGGTGCTACCCGTTATGATTAATTAAATGGCTGTCATTCGAGATCCATCATAACTTAGTTAATAAACCAGATTTTTTTGTGGGGGAAATCGATCTAGGATCAATGTGTGACCATTGTCTGACAGATATTATCAAACATTGTTAATAAATTTTACAGCAGAAATGATAAATAATGACTGTTTAGAAGGCCTATACTTGTCGACTCTCGCTCACATCCATGACGATCTCGAACGCATTGCCGTCTGTACAGATACGATCTTTATTTCCATCAAATAGCCATAAAAGATTATCCAGATAATTAATTAAAATCTTTTTACAACTGCAAGAGTTATAGTTAATTAAGCTTAGTGAATTACTTTCGCAGCAGAGTGTTAAATTAACTATTTAATCTGAAAGTTCTGAAAAGTACTGCAAACATGCCTTAGTTTACTTTCTAATCTGAAACTTCTGACAAGTAATGAAAACACACCTTGAGCAATATAAGAAGCCAGAAGAGCAGCAGTGTTTTCACTACAATGTAACTCCCCACTGAAGAGATCTCTTCGCACTTGCAATGCAAAGAAATACCTGTAATATACCACATTAAAATAATAATTTATTTAAGTTATTAAGTAAATTGTCGAAACAAAAAGAATTGAAAATACTTTCTTGTTGTTTTGTGTTTCTTTGAAATAATATATATCGATACTTAAAAATCATTACATATGGAATATGTTTTATTGTTTAACTTCCCATAAATAAAATTTATGTCTTACTTGCCAAAAGTAAAACATCCTTATCATCATTATCATCAGTATATGATGACATGTATGATATAATAATTTATCAAAATAAAATTAAGCCATAAGCTACCATGATGTTTATTTAACTGCCCATAATTTATAAAACATCATGGTAGCTTATGACTACACATTTTAATTAAAACTAAAGAAACATTAAGTTCAGTGTATGAATGTATGTATGAAGTAAGTGAACCTATATAAACAAGAATAAACTGTTTTCCTGTGTCCTTTTATAGTTTTAATTTTATAAATTATATGGAACACTATATTTATATGAATGAAGTTGAAGAGACTAGTGATATTTTCATAGACTAAATGAAAAGACATCTAATGCTGAATATAGTTCTATGAACAGGAAAAAAAGTTATATGTGAAGGATTATAAAATTGCTAACTCAGCAGATGAAATCACTTTAATCAGTCTAATTTTCTGTAAATAATAACAATAAAAATGTGAACATTTCTGTCCTCTCAAATAAGCATAATATATGAATTATAATTAATATTCAATTTTTCTTTCTTTCTTTTAAACTTTTTTGCAATATCCCAATCTTTAAACAAAAGAAATAAAGTAAATTTTGATCAGTTATTGAGTTAAATATGTTGTGAATAATATATTATATATATACTGTCAGCTGTATTCTATGTAAAATGTCAGTTAAACACTGTGCACCTTGTCAGTGATATACACTGCACAGTGTAAGTAATACAATATGCATCCTTTCAGTTGTACAATATGTAACCTTACAGTTATACACATGTACACTCTCAGTTATACACTATATACCTTGTCAGTTATACACATGTACACTCTCAGTTATACACTATATACCTTGTCAGTTATACACTTTGTACTGCTTTAATAATATACTATGTACACTGTCAGTTGTACATTATGTATCTTGACAGTTATACACTGTGTACAATGTAAATAATACACAATGTACCCTGTCAGTTACACACACACACACACACTGTGTATCCTGTCAGTTATACATCAAATACCTTGTCAGTCATACACTAAATAAATACCATGTCAGTAATAAATTATATACGTTGTCATTTATAAACTGTGTACTTTGTCAATTATGCACTAGGTACCTTGTCAATTATACACTGCATACCTTGTCATTTATACAATGTGTACAATTTCAACTGTACACACTGTATCCTGTCAGTTATACACTATGTTTCTTGCCATTTTATACACTATGTACCTTGTCAGTTGTACACTTTGTACCATCAGGTATACACTGTGTACCTGTTATACACTATGTACCTTGTCAGTTATACACTATGTGCCTTGTCAGTTAATGAGTTATACATTCAAGTTATACACTGTGTAATGCTTAAGGTATACTCTGCTAATTTTATAATACATTTTGAACCTTAAAAGAAGTACAATTTGTATCTTGTAAGAGGTATATTAAAAGTTATACAATGCATACCTTGTCAGTTCATCCTGCAACAGGCTAGGATCAGGTGTGTAAAACTTCACTCCGAATCTTAGAGGTGTGTCTGCAGATGGCAACTGTTTCAGGATCTGTTTCTCCATGTCTAGCCAACACTAAGAAGAATTTAAACATGAAAAAGAATAAGTTTACTTCTTAAAATTAAGACAATATTAATAATTATGCTCCATCCTTGTTAAGGTTATGAACTGGAGACTAAAAAAAAGAAGGCAAAGTCCTACACAATACTAAAATAATGATTATGTTAATATGACTTTTATAAATTTGAAGGCTCAATAATCAGTTTTAGCTAAATAATGATTATATACTGATTTGTCAAGTCAAAGCAACAACAAACTAAGTCATTTAATGAATACTTTACAACTGTTAATTTCTTATTGTAGAAGCAACTAAAACAAGACATATTTCATCATGCAAGCATGCACGCACGCACACACACCACACATAAAGCCATAACAATTCCAAATTCTATCACTTATAAGTAGAATCAGTATTTTAGCAAAACAACAATTTTCAAAACTTTGAATACTGCAGCATATTATTATTAACAAAGAGTACACTTCAAAATTTCTAATGCTGCCACGGTGCCAGCAGCTTAACAAAAACAAAGTGTTCAAAAATTTGAATCTGATAGTAGTGCAGCACTTCAAACAAAAAGTAATGAAACAGATTTAAATTAATAGATGGGGGGGGGAGGGGGGAGGGAGAGAGAATAGTCAGATGACACACAAGCGAGTTTTAATTAGGAGATGCCAAAAAAGCATTAAGAATAGGATGAGCAAAGTTGAAACAGATCAGCCATTCTAGTAGTATTAGAAATTCCTGTGACCCAAGATTTTTGATGAGTAAAGCTGAAAGGGTCTGACCATTATCATAGAACCACAGCATTCTTATGAGCAAAGCTGAAAAGGACCCAACCATTTCACTGACCCAAGGCATTCTTTGAGAGCAAATCTGAAGAGGCCCTATCACTCCAATGGCCTAAGGCATTTTTATAAACAAATGAAAAGGACCTGACCACTCCACTGACCCAAGGAATTGTGATTAAAAGGACCTGACCATTCCACTGAACCAATGCATTATTATGAGCAAATCTGAAAAGGACCTGACCATTCCACTGAGTGACTGACCCAAGACATTCTTATGAGCAAATCTGAAAAGGACCTGACCATTCCACTGACCCAGGGAATTGCGATGAAAAGGACCCAACCATTCCACTGACCCAAGGTATTCTTAATCTTATGAACAAATGAAAAGGACCCAATCACTCCAATGACCCAAGGCATTTATAATTTTATATGAACAAATGAAAAGGACCTGATCACTCCAATGACCCAAGGCATTTATATGAACAAATGAAAAGGACCTGATCACTCCAATGACCCAAGGAAGAGTGACGAAAAAGACCCAATTGTTCCACTGACCCCACAGCAACTTGAGCAAGATATTACTTGCAATTTCATTTGTTTGTATTATTTGTATAAAACAAAAAGAATTTCAAGTGCATTTGTGGAGATATAAACTGATAAAGCTGAATCATATTCAACATGAACTGAACTCTATTTTTTATAATTTTAACCTGTTGGTGGACTTTGTTACCAAAACAGCAAATGACATTTTATTCATTGTGATGCCCATCAAACATATTTTAATTGCAAATAGAGTTAAATCCAACACTAGTAACAGAAGTGAAAGGAAATAGACTATTAAAACAACACTGGTTTTTTCATTTATTGTGCATATCAAAAGTATTTTAAATGTAAATAAAGTCTTTATACCTAACTAAAGTAAAATTTAATAAATAATAGGCTACCAAGCAGTGCATGTACAAAAAGTGAAGAACTTTGAAAACTTAGTTTAAGCTAGGTAGGTAATGCTAATTATAATTTATTTCAAACATGAAAGAGTAGTATATAAAATTATAATCAAATAAACTAATTTTGACTTAAACCAAGGACAAAAACAAAGTAGCAAATTTATTTATGTCAAGTGTGTAACACTTAAACACATTTGTTAATGGTTCATTGGTTGTAGTGTGCATGTCTACACTCTGCCATTGTAGATTATTATAAGCTTATAGCACCAAAACTGCACAAGTCTACACCCTGCCAGTGTGGATAAGAACTAAATTAATATTACCACAAGTGTAAAGTCTACACCCTATCAGTTGAGATTATTAATAATAGTACTAAACTAACATTACAAAGTCCTCTCTATTCTTTGAAATCCTAGTATTAAATATAATTCAAATTGGAAAAGGCTCAGATACTACTAGTACAGTACTAGTAGTAGTACTAGTGCTACTACAATTGGCATTACTATAATACTAATTACATTAATTATTAGTATTACTTTATTTGAGTATAATAATGATTGCAATTATTTTAGAGAATCTTCAGTACATGATAAAACTACATCAATTACCACAGATCAAATAAAATGAAAATATAAAACTAAACTGTGACTGTGTAAACATACTAGGTATACACAGCTGCAGGAAATAAACGGAGGCAACATATGTAGAAATGATCAAGTTTCATCAAAACATTTTTCATGAATTGATTTTATCAGTGTCTTGACATATCCATGCAGACTTTCTCGTGACATACAATTCCTACTGTACTAAGACTAAGAGGGATAAGAGTGACTGTGTATAAACTAAGCATTATTACTAGAATGAGAAGTAGTAGTACATTTTATTCATTTTTTAAAGAAAATTTAGTATCTGATGCAGAATACTTGATGCAAGAATTAAATAGTGAATAGTGTCTCTGTCACTTTGTGAGTAATTATGCATTTTAAGAGCATTAAATTATTAATTATTTATGTATGTCAACAGAATGCAACTTATAAAATATATTATTATATTTATAAGTTATAACTAATCCCCACATTACTCTGAGGCAGCGCCATCTTAATGCATGGGAATGTTGGTCAGTTCCCTGGGGCCTCACAAGCACAGGGGTCTCATGTTATCGTTATCTATTCATGTTGTGACTTGCTGTCAATAAATAAGTAGGGGCCCCATTGCATTGCTCTGCCTATAAATTAACAGTAAACTTTTTGCAGTTGTAAATTTATTCTCACCAATAACAAAGTTGATAAATTTTCACTATATTTTTTTAAATACAAACTGACCGACTGAAATATAATTAATTACTGAATTAGATTTAGAAATAGAAAGAAAATGCAAAAATAAATCATGATCTCTTCTTATGAGATATTTTCTTTCTTAATGTTAACTATACTCACTAATTAATTTTAACCTTGATTATTATATTTTTAATTTTATCACAAGTATCAAAATTATGGAATATTTATTAATGATTGAGGAGGAAGCAGATAGCTTACATTTAGTCATAGACTCATAATTATGAAAAATAATAAGACTGGATCTTTGCTGATGTTTCTGCTAATTTTATCAAAACTTAGCAGAAACTTTTCTTCTTCACACAGTTCAGTTTGTTTTATTCTCTGATAAATGTGATATTCAAGTCTGGCACAAATCAAATTTATTCTTTTTTCTTTTCTTCTACTGTTCTAGGAATTGATAATAACATTTGAATTATTGAGAATCCATTTTTTTCTTCAATGATCTTTGAGTTTCCCCATACAATTTTCATCAAATACATAAGGTATAATGCAATTAACTTAATTATTAAGGGATGTGTACACAATTGATTAGGATATGATTAGAAGAAGATAATTACCTCATCCCCATTGTGATTGGTGTACTCCAGGCCAAAGTAATCCACTTCCAGCAACTGCAGATGATTGATTACAGCTTCCCATAGTGCAATTCCAACAGCTTTCATCTGCAAAGAACAAAAGCAGCAAACTAGCAAACCTTGCTTTTAGTTTATGCTGTTAATGTTATTGCTAAATGCTCGAGTTATATAGTGCTGATCATAAATCAAGCATACACATTTAATTTAGTGATGATCCTTTACCACTTATCTTTTCTTTTATTAAAATATTTTGTAAAAATTAATTGGAACAAAATAAACAACAGTAAAAATTTAAGATAAAATGTGTTGTACCCAAACTATTGACTCTCATTTTTGACTGTTATATTAAATTAAGTTGCTTTTAATGATTCCCATTAAGAATTCTCTAACAGAACCCTTTACTGCTTTAGGCTTGCACTATATCTGTCATACCATTCAAACAAGGTTAAAAATATTAAATGAAGAGACTGGCACAGTAGCAGCAACATAGTAATTAAAAAAAAAAAAAAATCATTAAATAAATGTTTTCAAAACTTACTGGAATTTGAAAAGCATGCACAGAGTCATTAAGGAAGGTAACTCGTAGACTGACAACCTTGCCCTTGCGAGGCGATTTGGGTGACCTTGGATCGGCCATCTCGCCTTAGTGTATCTTCTACTTTGCTAACATCAATCTTGACCTAATGTCCATCATGTCAGCAGTCTCATCTTTGACATCTTTTTGGGAAAAAAATTATTTTTTAAAGAAATGAAGGACAGACGTCATATTTTGAAGTACTCAAAAGTAAGTAAAAAAAAAAAAAAGCTTTGTAATTGTATTATTGTGTTGTTTTGTAATTAATTCTGGATTGTTAATAAGAAATATACATTTGTAAACATACTATTTTTTTTTAGTAATATTACTAATAACTGACTGCTTCCATATGACAAAAATGTGTCAGATATTTGTTTAATTAATTTTTTTTTTAATCTTTAGTTTTAATTTCTAGCTTATCTGATTTAGTGATTGCACATTTGCTATCTTATCTGAAAGCAGTTAGAAATATTATTATTTATTATTAACATGATTATAAAACAATATTTAAGCTAACCACTCCATGATAAGTAATGTCACATATTTTTTTAATTCATTTATTATTTTAATAATTAATAAACATACCTTTATTTCTTTTGCCCTCCCACCATATAAACACCCCATTCTACTCACTTTCAAAAGCAGAATTTGTCTAGCAAGTAACAGTAGCAAGATTCACTGGACAAAATACAAGAATGATTTCAAACAGTACAACTATCAGACTGGATAGAGAGTACTATAATATTAATAATAATGATGATGCAGACTTAATCACTTATTGTTATAAATGTTTTGAGTGCTTTATATTTACACATATACACACCAATGTGTTAATACAAAAAAAAAGTACTTAAAAGATATTATCCCACCCCATAAAACAAAACAAAATTATGATTATAAAAGCAAAATGACAAAACAGCAAATGATTTACAAAAGAAATACTTATGACAATATTTTATATATATAAACAGATTTATAACTTACAAAAGCAACTCAAATGACAATATATATAACAAATACATAACTTTCACAAGAAACACTTATGACAATATTATTATATATATAAACAAATACATGTATATAATTAATATAACTTGCAAAAGAAACATATAATTTATAAATTAAAATACATTAACAAATGTGTAATTTACAAAAAAAAACAAAACAACAACCCATAAATAGATAAATTAAATATGAATAAACAATAGCAAAGACAAGAGACAGGTATACTTTAATATATTGATGAAAAATATAAGAGCCCTTTTAAAAATAACTAGTCTTTTTGTGTCTTACTTAGTTACTAGTTACTAAATTAAATACACAATTCAGATATTCCAATTTGATGGAGTCTGATACTGATATTGATACAGTGATAGGCACACTGACAATGACTATATAATGTAAGCCCTACTTTTGGAATGTTGAAAATATATATCTGGTGATGAAATCAAGCATTTAATAAATCATTAAATGTGTAAACATACCTGAAAAAAGTGAAATCAAATTTAAAATAATTTAGGACTGGAACCAGTCAGTGAAGCACAATAAAGAAAAGAAATACTGTGGACACTATATTCTATTGTAATCACTAACTGACTAAGTAACTAACAGTGAAAGCTATAGAGAAGTAATGTGACAAGATCAGTTCATGGTTCTCTATGATTATGAATAATCCTAACAAAGTCTTCTGAAACTTCATAAAACACAATGGAAGACTAATAGTAATACTACTAGTACTAGTAGTAGTAGTACTTAGAGGTGAGAAGAAAGTCACAATAAATTAATTGAGACAGTTTCACTACCAGTGAAATGAAGGTTTAGTAGTATCAGAAACAGGAAACTACCAGAGTTGATCCATTTATCTCCAGATATACATGTACTGCTCTGCAAGTACAAGTACTGAAGCACGCACACACACACACACACACACACACAGACTACAGAGGGAGAAAGACAGATCACAAACTAAATCCAGGTTTCTAAGGTTCTAAATTTACAGGGAGTGTGTCACTGATTCTGGCAGGGGTAAGGTTTTAATTTAAATACCCTTTTAGTTAGGCCTACTGTTTTACTTTGAGGAGCCACAAACATGATTTCAGCTTCATCATCACATTTGAAATTTATTTAAATTTAAGCTCTGCATCAGAACACATTTCTTTACACTCTGGATCATGGAAGCAATTTCATTTGGGCAGCTAGATTTGCACATCATCAGTGACAGCTGGTGGGACACAGGAAGACAATTTATCATTTTATGCACTCAGGAACTATGTATACATTTTTTTTAAAACTATATTATAAAACTTATTAAAAGACTAAACTGAGTACAGACTGCACTGGGATGTTTAACCTTTACTGACACAATTTGTTTTGTTTTTTCAGATATATATGATGTGAATCATATGCTATGCTAGGGATGCCTAGTAAGTAAGTAGTAGTACTTAGTAGTAGTAGTAGTACTAGTAGAGTAGTACTAACTACTAGTACTACATGCTGGTAACATGAAACCAGTAATACAATGTCTAATGGTAATACATGCTGGAATCAATGAGCAATATAAATCATTATTGACACAATGACAGTGACAAAGATTTATAAACCATGATTATTATTACTAATGACTTTTACTTAGTTTTACAGTGGCAGTTTTACTTTTAGTGCTATGAAAGTATGATAGGGATGATAACTTGACTGAAAAGATTATGATGATTTAGGTAAAATACTGAGAAAATTTTTCACAGAACTATAGAATAATAGATATAATTATAAATGACAGAGTGTGTGATAGTTCTTCAAGTCATCAGCCAAGGGTTGTTTTTTTTTTTTAAGGGGCTTTACAATTAAAAGAGCTATTTTCAAAAAGTGGCAAGAAAATACCAGTAAAAAGAGAAAAATGTATAACATTAACCATAGCATATAGTACAGCATCATAACAAATTAACATACAAAGAGCAGTGACTGTGTAGGAATAGGATCAAGTTCACATGATGAAAGATATTTAATCAGAATTGTTTATAGAAAATCCACAGATATTGATTGAAATAACTAGAAAGCCTGAATCATGGTTCTCAAGCAAATAGCAATGGTAGGTCAGGTAGCTAATGCTGTCTAATAAGTAATAGTAATAGTACTAATACTAATACAAGTAATACTATAGCAATAGTATTAGTATTAGACTATTACTAATACAGCTCACACTAACGGAAAACTGATATAGCACCACTACTAAACTTCTGCTGGGAGTGTTAACTGAAAGTAGTTACTATTTATTTCTTGCCATTAAATAAATGTACCTTAGGCAGAACTGTTTATAGCTGGTACTTTCACTGATCTGTATACCTTAAAAGGTGGATTTTGCTATCTTCTCCCCTTAATACCTGGAAACAAATTTCAAAGGGATCTACACATAGTTTTATGCAACAATTGATGAACAACAAATGAGGACAAAGGGCTAATGTTTAAGCAGTTTTAGAAATATCACTTTAAAATTATGGCTAGAAATTTAGGACTGTGCAAGAAATGAATATGTTGCTGCCACACAACAGGGATTTGTATCACTTGATGAATATGTAGGGCTTGAACAGTTGAAGTGAACCAGAATGTATGGTAGACTGTTAGTGTTACAGGAAATTGTATCACTTAATGAATATATAGGGCTTGAAGTGAATCAGGATGGTATGGAAGACTTACACTAGTTACAGGAAGTTGTATCAATTGATGAATATATAAGGCTTTGAACTGGGTCAGAATGGAATGAAAGACTGTTAATACTAGTGTTAGTGTTACAGGAAGTTGTACCACATGATGCATTTAAATTTTAAGGCTTGAAGAGGATCAGAATGGTAATTGGTATGGAAGACTATTACTGTTAGTGTTACTGGAAGTTATATCACTTGATAAATACAAGGGGTTTGAAGGTGACAAAGAGGGTATATAAGACTGTCAAGTGTTAAGGAAATAGTACCACTTAACGAATATATGGGGCTTGAAGAGGATATATCCATGACTTTCCTGAACATATAGATCAAGTAGCATGCACGCTGCCATTGCTATTATAAAAACAGATTTTGTGGTCAAATTCCAGTTTCCAATGCTCACACTGTAATCTTAAAATTAATCATTCACATTTATTTAATATTGTTTTCTTAAGCTATAAACATAAATAAAACACTGAAAAACACTGCGCAGTGCCTGGATATACAAACAATTGGAGAACATTTTTAAAAATTCAAAATCAATCTTTGTTTGGAATATTTTCCAAATCAAAAGATTTGACTGTACCCTTTGCTTTCTACTGAATGCGTTTGGAGCCAGACTGCAAGGGACAGTGGTTGTCTGCTTGTGGCTTAAAAATCTTCCACAGAGTGTTTATGTGTGCTGATATGATAAATATCATACCATTGGCAACCTTATAACAGAGTTATATCTTGGTTATAAAAGAAAGGCAGTTAATAATAAGCATAAAGTATCCAGTGACAATGTCATCTGCTACAAATATACATGTTGAAGCATGCCAGTTAAGTTGGAAGAAGAAAGTCAATGCAGCAATTCTAACCCAACTGATCTCCTAGGCTAAACATATCTTTTTGTTGGTCCAATCTTACTTTCAAATTATCCATGTTTATGTGAGATTCTCTAAATGACTAACTAGTAACTTCTAAAGAGTGGCTCAAAGCAAAATATTTTCTCAGTAACAATTTTACAAACCAGCAGCTGACCACAAAAGCCTTGAGAATTTACAAACATCACTGACCTTGACATATCTTTGAAGGTATCGAAACTTGTGGATATTATTAGTAAGGCAGTCTTTCAAGGATAGTAAAACTGATAAGAAACTAAAAAAGAATGTTACAGGAATTTGTGTCACTTGATGAGGGGCTTGAATTTGAAGTTGATTAGAATTATATGGAAGACTTGCAGAAGTTGTATATTTTGACAAGTACATAGAGTTCTAACTTGACTAGGATGGTGTGGAGGAGTGTTAAGTGTTAATGTTATATGAAATTCAAATTGTATCAGTTGATTTATACATAGTGAACCTGGAAGTGAACCAGAATAGTATGGAAGATTGTTTGGGTCCTATATCACTTAAAATTTAAATACATGGAGCCTGAAGTTGATTATCATTAAGATGTTAGGGAAGACTGTTAGTATTAGTTTTATTACAGGAAGTTGTCACTTGAAGTTGAATGCATGGTACTGGTAGGCAGATTGTTAGGTCTTTCAATAGGGAACTCATACGATTTGCACACTTTCACAGATCAGGGCATGTGGAAGATGAAATAAGACTAAGACACAAAGAAGACATTGTCTTGCCAATTACAGAGCTAGAAAGTAGAATATTTATTACATTTTTCATCTGTTGGGACAGCCAAAAATGCTGCCAGCAAACATTTATCCATAGAGGAAACAAAGTTGTCAATGTTTAAAATTGTAATGCTGAGGATACACCTATTTTTTTGTCAATCTGTAATTCTCAGAACACAACCATGTCCTATTAATTGGTTAAAAGAGATAAGGAAGGTGGCATAGCAGACAACACTTGATACTTTCTTCACAAAGAATCAAATTTAAATCATCAACATCCAGAAACAGCATTTCTGAAGATCGCTGAAGTTGAAGACTATCCAAAGATTCTAAATCTAATGGAGCTGGAAGGAAACCCCCCTTTCTGGAATTAAACCTCAACTTCTCCATCAATCCAGGAATAACTCAGATTATGTATACATATAATCTCTATTGATTCAATATTTAATAATTTATCTATGTTTATTAATAATATATGGTATTTTTCATGCCATATCTTAAAAATTTAACTCAAAATGGTAAACAATCAAATATTCAATCATCTTGGAATAGATTAATATTGTTTATTTATGTAATTACTACATATGAGTAAGTTTTAAGAGTATTTCTTGTGGAACAGAATACAGATAAATATATAATATAATATAATATAATATAATATAATATAATATAATATACAGATATAGTATATACACAACTCACAAGGAACTAATGCAAACAGATATAATAGAACTATGCAAATCACTGAAGTGAATGTGTCACTAATTAAAAGTATACATTAAATATCTTAATTACCATTGACCTTCAACACCTAAAGTTTTTAATATGCCCATTCTGGAACTGGAACCCATTCCATGTTTGTAACCTGTATTCATATTTCTATATTATTCAATATTATAATTCGTATAATGATATGTACAATAATATTAATAATACCAAATATTTATATGTATTTACTATTTTAGATAAAATAATATATGCAATTAGACACATCCTCTCCAAGCCTCTTAGTAGATCTAGTAAAATTATTATGCCTCAAAAACTTTTCTCTCATATCTCCATCCTCCCCACAGACTTCATCCCACTACCAGCTAGACAACTTTCCATGAATTGCCTCTTACTCTTAGTCTTAGCCTTAAGCTCATTCACTGATTCTCTATTCACTGGCTTGATTATAAATATGACCTCAAACAATAGAATAAGAATTAGAGAGACAAGAACCAACCAGGGAAATGAGTACAATCAACAGAGAAAATGGTGTTCAGATTTATTTACTGAAATTAATATATAATAACAATTACTTTAATTTACTATAAAAAAAACAAAACAATTCCTTATTCAGTTATTGACATGGCTCACAATTTCCAGGTGATTACATAATTAATGCTAGCAACAAGATTTTTCAGCATAAATTATATAGAATATATATTTAAGATATTAAAAAGAAGATCATATAAATCATTAAATCAAATGACTACCGAATAGACTGTCACAAGTAAAAGTGTCTAAATATATATCACTATTAGTTATTTTGGGGAGAGGGCTGAAATATTTATTTCAAAATATTTGTCCATGTGCCCTGGTCTTCTTTTTCTATAAATTTTCATGAAGTGTATCAAGCACTCTTTTCAATGGCAATGCTAAGTTGTATTTCTAAGTCTAACTCTATTTCTGTGTACTAGTATTGTACTTGTAGTAAAAGTAAACAACTAAGTGGATTAGTATAAAATCACCAACAAAAAATTATGTTTAATGGAAATGCATATCAGAAAAATTCAGTGTATTCAGAATTCACCTACTAGTAATCAATAGTCAAGAAGAAAATATAATAATTAGGAAATTATATATATATATATGACAAATTCAAAGTCTCAATAATCATTTTTACTTTTATATACATCATTACAAATTTACATGTAATCATATTTATTGTTATATTTAAAACCTCTGTTTATATTAACTTTACTTATATTTGTTATAACTTAAGCAATTAATTTAAAAACTGTATTTTAATTAACTATTCAAATCTACCATCCACAGTGATGAATGTTTTATTTAAGATGTCAAATTCAATTATGAAAACTTACTAAAAATGAAAATATGGACATTCAAATCCCTAAAAAAAATATTAACCGATTATAGCATTAACAAATTATATTACATCATTAAATGATTATCAATATTATATATGGTGCTAAAGTTTAACTGTATAGGATTATGGCTTGAAAGTTAGACTATAGTTTGATCAATAAATTAAGAATGCTATAAAATTCTTAAAATAAGCCAGCTGGCTTTCCCTAGATCCAATTTGCATCATATTACAGGTTGAAGTTGTACAATGGTGCATTTATCTTTGCACTAGTTTTACTTTAAATCACTGCTTTTACTTGTAAGTTTCCAAATCCTATAAATTATATATTTACTGAGTTATCTGTTTATACAAGTTCTGAAATTATGTAGATTAGTGTTTAGGGATTTTTAATTTATTTGTGAACCCAAAGTATCTGAGATATGTTGACAGAGAGCAAGATGTCGATTCCCACATTTTCACTATTTCAGACTCTTAGTCTTAGAATAGATGCTAGTCATGCTGTAGAGACATTAACTAATAATTAAGTGCTCCAGTTTTAGCACTGTGATAGTGTATATATTATATATTATATTATTAATATATACTTAACATAGTCATTTCAATGAAAATATTCTGTTCCATTAGTGCAAAATTTGTTTATGTGAGGGTTTCATGAATGCATATATTGCATTAACATTTTTATAACAAAGAATATGCTTATTCAAGTTATAATAATTTATATAATAAAGTACATTTTTAAAATGTAATTTTTGGTTTTCTGTTTGTGTGCTAATTAAATGAGCAGTATTGATAAGCACTTTGGTATATATTGTTTAAAAGAAAAACAGTGCAAAATAGGATGCAATTTAAAATATAATATTGTTTCAAAGTTTCATTCAATTTTAGTTTTCAGATTTATTACAATATTAGCTTACCCTCTTTGACAATATCTGAATAAAGGACAGGATTTACTTCATATCAAATTTATATTTTTGAAAATAAACATATATAGAATAATACTTTAAATCTTTTTAACCAAGACTAGGAATAGAATATTACAGGTTTAAAAGAAAAGGACACTACAATAAGTGAGTAATTTTGTCATAACTTTAAGCAAGAAAAGACAATACTATATCACTATCAGTATATGCCTTTAGTTATAGAATTATTGTTAGCAAGGAAAGGACAGTATTATTTGCCTATATAAGAATAGGCCGGGTATTACTTGTCCTGATAATTTGAAAAAGGATAGGTCTTACACAGCTACCGAGCCAAACAGGATGACAGATTAACCCATCCCTAGTGAGATGTGACACATTCACACAAATTCAAATGCCATACTAATTTACTATATAGTATATTTGCTGGTAGTAGCATTAAATATGATTATCATGAATATTATTATTAAATAGTCAATAAATTAAATTAAAACTAGTAGCAGTTCTTATTTGAAAGAATAATACATGTATATAGGGGGCTTAGCTCATTCTCTGGGGAAATGTACAATTTTGTTACATGATGAAGTGCAAAGAAATAAAGTGGATTAAATCTAATTATTTTACAATTACATGTTTAGTCTACAATTACAGTACTACAGTAAAAGATAAGAAAAGATATGTTGATGTTACAGGAGTTTGAAATCCATAAAAAGCATATATTTCTTTTGAAAACTTAAAAAGTAAGATTTTCCCAGGAAAAAAATATTTTAAAATAAGCTTTAAAGCAATATAATTGTCTCATTATCACCCAATATATTTTCTTTATTAAACTTAAATTATTAATTTAACTGAATACATTTCTATTTAAAATAGGGAATATGATAAAACTACATCTTTGCAACAAAAACAAAAATTATCAGCCATCATAAAAGAAACACTATTTTTCTCAGCTAAATGTAAATTGGGCTAAGTTATTATGCTGTAATATTAGTAATACTAATAAATAAAGTATCTATTTAAATATAATGTATTTTAAATATAATATAATAATAACACCTAATGGCTAATCACAATATTTCTATTCTTGAATGAAATTCACAGGTTTTTCTACCCATACTCACTCAGGTTTAAAACACACACAGCTATGGGAAACTTTAAGTTTAAATGCAAAAGAAACTACATGGATATATAAGTTATTTACAAATACAATGTTAATTAATTTAATCAAAATATATTGAGATTATCAGAAATCTTAAGTGTTTTGAAACGTCGATGATTCCGAAAATTTTCCTGCCTCTCTTTTAAAATCACATTATTTGAATGGGAAACAAAAGTTATTTTTCTTATAGTTATATGGTACAAGTTTAAACTCATCACACCAAAATGACTTGAGAGTTATCTTCACAGGATATGGCATCTTTGAAAAACGTGAGTAAGTAATTCACAATATTATTTATTATCGTCATTATTTTATATTTACAAATTTATTAGTTCTGTTGTGACATGATAAAAGAGGAAACAAAGCCAAATTAGTTTTCTGAATATAATGAATGAATCTGATTAGTGTAGTTTTATCATATGTCCTATTTTAAACAGAAATGTATCCAGTTAAATTAATAATTTAGGTTTAATAAAGAAAATATATTGGTGATAATAAGACATTATGGGGCCACCTCAAAGTTTAGTTATAACCAACCCAGAACAACAGATGAACTTAAGGTGGCAATCACATTAGAATTTGCAAATGTTGCTTTCCTTAGGAATGTTCAAAGGTCATGCTCTATCCAGGTAAGAAAGTAGCAGCCAATTCAAACATCTAATTTATTTTTTTATAATGAATTGCCTAAGGGACATGACATTTGACACCACCCCCACCCCCACATAAGATGAAGTTCTGTATTACTGTATTACTATTACAGTATTAGTGTATATATTGTACACACATTCTTTTAAAAACTGGATTTATATATTTCAAAACTCTTAAATTAAAATCAAGCAGCTAAAAGTCTCACACTTACATAAACACATTAAAACGTTTGATACACTTATAGTTATACTAAAACTTGATTAAATTTTGCTGAAAACCTTGCATACTATTACTAAGCTCAATAAGTCATAAACTGATAGCCTATAGACTGTATAGTTCTATCAAATGTAATTATGAAATAGTACTCATATATAATAAATGAAATTTAAATTAATAATGATACTGAAGTTACAAACCGCTAAATTAAAAACATTACAATTGAATAATTAAATGAATCATGGAATGAGTGGTGTTACTGTTAGACTTCTACTGTTCTACTTCTAGATGCTACAATATTATTACTGAAGGACAATTTACACAAATATAAATCATAGTAATTCAAACATGCTCTACTGCGATAATACAAAAAATAGTTAAATAATGTAAGTTTTGATAATGTGACTGAAGATTTGCAACCTTCTCCTAAAAATAAATTGCTATAAATCTTTCAAGAACCTGTCCATCTTGCACATTTAACGGTTTATAAATGCAATTTTAGTTTGCACAGCCGTTTTATCAGAATACGTTCTCGAGAACTCAAAGAAATACATCTGAGAAAAATAAGGACCACGCATTTAAAGCAACATCAAGTACGCACCACACGACATTTTATAGTTCACATACAATATATATATCTAGGAGCGGCCATATTGCTCTAAAAACACCCTTCTGCGAGCACTTTTTGTACTTGTAGTTTGTCTGTATAAATTTTAAACATTCATCCTCCCGTAAGTTATATTAGCATAGAAGCCAGCAGAAAATAATTCAAGAAAACTGGAAGAAAGCTTACTTTTGTTTTATTATTTAAAAAACACGAGGAATAGATGTTTACATGATGGTTTGAATCAACGCGAAGGTCGTTCGTTCGATGTAACTCGACATCTCTACGCCGTGCATGCCTGTCAGCGAATGCTCGAGCTGTCTGCACTGTAAAATTCATATCAGTCAAACCTCGCAACAAAAGCAGGCAAATAGTTAATGCACTTACCTAATTTAACAAACTGAATCGAAGACAAACACATAAATCCATAAGATTTTAATCCATTGCAAATTAGTGTCAGAGGTAACGCAGATTAATCTAAAAGGGTATCCACGATATGCAAGCTTACGATGTATTATCAAGCACAACAGGCACAGAGCACTCGAGACCCGGTGATTTCAAGGGATGTAACTCTTTAGCACACCCTTTCCTGGCCCATAGATTTCGGCTATTCACATCTACACAGATACGCACGTGCACGTGCGAAGTGTTGACAGTCTAAAGGCAGAGATTTGTCTATTCGTGCAACAATTTAATTACCGTTATTAAAATGTATACAATTTACCAATGAAGAAAATTTACCAGCTAAGATTAGTAAGCCACTGTTTCGTATTTGTACCATCCCCCTCTTGCCTCTGTGTGTGTGTGTGTGTGTGTGTGCGCGCGCGCACGCGCGCATAGGTACGTGCTGACGAATAGTCATTTTAATGTTGCTAGTCTATCTTTTGGTAGACAGTAGTGGAACTGAGGCAGATTATTTAGATTATATTTATCAATGAAACTCACGTCAAGTGACAAGTTTGGAGAGGATTATGGTGCTGGGAGAAGGCATTGTTATGTGTTCTCTTTAATCTACTTATGAGCACATGCAGAATTGCAGTTCATTTATAATTTAACATAGAAGCAATGGGGCTGTACAGTACATTCTTCTGAATTATCTTAAATGTATGCATTGGGTGAAATATGTGTGAATGCGACTATAGATGTTGGTGTCATGTACAACACTAACTTCATTCGCATGTGCAGCCTTGCCATGTATACATTCAAAAAGTGACGTGATTGGTCGCATAAGACTGGTAGATAGACTGAGGTTTGCTCAGTCACGTTTAAACAGTTAGATGATAAATAAACAGGAAAGTCTGATGATCGAACTGGCCATATTGAATTTGCAACACAAGGGCAGATTGAAATATCTGGTTGCTTAAATTTGTCAAAACTAAAAACTATATGTGATGAGCGGTTTAACAGATTAGCTACTCAATCCCTAACCTATTTAATTCCACCTGTACAGGCCTTTGTAATTTACAGACAGAGAAACTTGGTCAGACCTAAGAGACAAAATGTGTTAATTAATTTATTTCTACTTGCCTTTAAGCGTTACCGGCTCAGAACTCCTATCACTCCTTGAAAGTTCGAACACTTCTAGACAGTATAGAAATTCTGGCCCACACAATCTCCCTCAGCTCATGGGAACACTTCACAACATATACTATTGTCTGACTTTAAACACAATTAAAATTAAGGCCGCCCCCTCCCCCCCCCCAAACATGCATATTTCCTCCTTTTTCTAATACAGAAGTGGAAGTGTAGTTAACAAATAACAAAATGTATTCAACACAATGAAAGTTAAATAAGAAGCAATTGATACACAATAAGTAGTAGTCACAATTAGTCACAAGACTAATTAAGAAGTAGCATTCATTCAACCTATGTTAATGATTAAATCAAAAGAATCTGCTACTGAAATCTGGTTTGTTATTATGCAATAGTTCATAGTCTCCTGAAATATTTATGACCAAGTATAGTTCATTATGCAGGTTCCCAAATCTCTCTTCCTTGAGGAGTGCAAATGTTATTTGAACTTTTAATCTAACTCCTTATAAGTTATTAATGATTGCAGATAAATATAAGAGTAAGAAATGGAAAGGTTACATCAAAGAGATATTTTAAGGAGGTAAAGATTTTAGAAGCCAATCACCTGGTATATTGCTTATCTGCAAAGATAGAGTTGTCTTCCTTTGACATATTAACTGGGTGAAGCTAGTACATATAGACCAATGGTAAAGATACATTAATTGGGTGAGACTGTACATGTAGAGTTGTAGACCAATAGTAAAGAGAGGTTAACTGAGAGAGAATGTACATTAAGACCATTGGTAAAGAGACATTAACTAGGTGAGACTAGTACCTAGATCAGTGGTAAAGAAATGTTATTTAGTGAGACTAATACATATAAACCAATGGTAGAGATATTAACTGGATGAGACTTAATACATGTAGACCAGTGGTAAAAAGATATTAACTGGATTAGATTAATACAGTGATGGCATGAAGCATAAAATATCTAGCGCAATACTAAAATTTGCCTTGTGTCCATCAATAAAACAGCAATTAGTTGCAGTTCTAAATACGTGTAAGGTACAAAGAGTTGCTGAGAGCATAAAAAATGGCATAGCTCCGTGAAATAATAGTTGTGTGATACTATGTACGTTGCTAGGCTTGCTTTCTCCCAGATCTGGGAGTTTAGGAGACTGCATGGTCGCTAGATCAATTCAGCAGTGACGACAATCTTCCAGTGATCACACAGCACCAAGAACTCCCAAGAACATGCAATGCCTCTTCAGGAACTCGCTGTATGAAGACAGTGTCTATTCGCAAATTATAGCGGTGAGGAAAAGAAGAAAATCCAGCCTACTGTTCTAGATAACAACAACAACAAATTATATTTATGATTTAAATCAGATAGCTGCAATGACAAGAGCTGATAGCTCAGATAGCTGCAATGGCAGGAGCTGATGGCTCAGATAGCTGCAATGGCAGGAGCTGATGGTTCAGATACTGCAATGCAAGGAGCTGATGGCTCAGATAAATGCAACGCCAGGAGCTGGTGACTGTGTTTCCGATAGGAAGTTATCGTATCTGTTGTGAGTCAACGGATGCAGTCTTTAGAGGCCAAATTCCTGCAGGGCCATGGGCACTGAAAGATTGTCGTTGCTGTCACGCTGTGCCATCGATCTTGCTGATTGCATCGCACGACCATGCATTCCCCAAACTCCTGGGTTCTGGGCGAGTGAAAAGCCAATAATGCAGTTAGCCTCACGCAACTGTTCTTTCTCCTAGTGCCTACCCGTTTTTCTTCTCCCAGTACCTCAGCGTTCGTGGACATTTCTGCTTATAATCCGCTGTAAGGTCTCTTTGCTGTCGCCTGACTTCGACTCCGCGATGTTTATACAGAGACAGATTTTGTTTGCTTGCTTGTTTTTGTGCAACCATTCTCATCCTCAGAGGTAGTTTCACTCTCTCTGTGTGCGCGTGTGTTGTCGGGGTGGGGGATGGAGCAGTTGTACTTAAGATCAATTCATACAGATTATTATTTATTTTTAAATTAATCAAATGTTATGTGTGTTTGTATGTATATAATTGTAGTGCTCTTGAAATCTAGGGATAGACTCGAAACATATCCTATTTATTATTATTATTCCCACTGTTACTGGTCAGAAAACAAAGGTGCAGAGGAATAGAAATCACACGACAAAATTAAAATAATCCAGTAAAGGTTACATAGTCATGACTTGAAGAACTATTTATTTCGGTGTTTGAAGTCGATCGCTGCTGTCAAAGCTTTTGATCGCCACCCCAGGTCTTGTCAAGGCAACATGGTGAATGACATGGCCAAGTGGCAACAGGCGTTGTACCTTAACATGTTCAGTCTCTCACCAAATGGCATGATGTCGGTTGCTCTTTAATTATTGTGCACCGCGCCAGGCGACCTGTCCATATTATTGACAACACAAAGGCACTCTCTTGTAACTTGTATAGTCTATCACCAAACGGTAGCAGGCGTTGTGTGAAACATTTTTCAGCCTCTCACCGAATGGCAGCAAGCGTTGTGTGAAAACATGTTCAGCCTCTCACCGAACGGGAGCAGGCGTTATGTGAAAACATGTTCAGCCTGTCACCGAACGGCAGCAGGCGTTGTGTAAGAACGTTCAGCCTGTCACCGAACGGCAGCAGGCGTTGTGTAAGAACGTTCAGCCTGTCACCGAACGGCAGCAGGCGTTGTGTAAGAATGTACAGCCTGTCACCGAACGGCATCAGGCGTTGTATGAAAACATGTTTATTCTGCAGCGATGGATAATCTTTCCTCTCACATGACGCAAGCTAACCGTTTAGCTAGCCCGGTGAGGACAGGCAGTAATGACTGGTTCTGTCTTCGCTCTGAAAATCGTGTCTGATAATTAACTGCTTTCTAGCTCAAGATGTGGACGGACTATTTGACCATAGGGGACAAGCCAATGGATCCCGCGTGGTACCGGTCGCATATGCTAATCGTCTCTTGGCAGTTCTAAATGGGAAAAGAACGGGTCGTTCCACTGCTCACGCACACTTGCAGGTAGAAAATCCAACAAACAATTTTTGAAACTGTCACTTTCCCCTCTCTTGGCATTTTATATCTCCCCACCTAAGAGAATATAAATCTCCTTGCGTCCGTCTGCAAAATCAGCTAAAGCTGCAAGCAGACGTGGACCAAAATCAATAAACGATCTGCTCAATGAACATGATAGGCTGAGCAGTATCAGGCATCATAAACCCACATCAGATACACAACTGATTTAAGGAACATGATAGGCCGAGCAGTACCAGGCATCATAAACTCACCTCAGACACCCATCTGACTCAATGAATAAACCCACAGATACACAACTGACTCAATGAACATGGCGCAGTACCACCTGACGTGACTGTAGCATACCGATTTCAGCTAAAACGTTTACAAGCATGACTCGAGAATATTTAGAAAATCAATTGCATGCGTTAATTCAACAAGTGTTGTAAGAGATAAAACTAAAACTAGCCAAATGAAGAAAATATACACATGGATAGTGTATCAACCACACTATGGTAACTAATGTCTTCCATAGTTTTATTTAATCTCATGTAAATTATATAATTTAATTTCAGCATTGCCATTTAGCCTCCTGCACGTCCTTATTTTCCACATTAGTATTTTAATTTACGTGCATAACTTATTTCCCCCCCCCCCCCCATATTGGCATTTAGCCCCAAGAAAGAAGCTTGCTTATTTTCCAGAAACATTTAACCTCGTAACATTTGTTTTCCCACAAATGAATTTATTTAATCTCACGTAACTTATTTATTTTTCACCTTTAGCCACAACTATATACAAATATAATCATTATTATAAATCATTTTATCATTATTATACTTTATTACATATGCAATTATTTAATCTAAAAAGTTTCTCGTCTCACATTAAAAAAAAAAATAGCCACATAATCTATTTATTTTCCACATAAGCGTTTATTTATACCCACGTGCATAACTTATTTCCCCAAAATTTGCATGTGCAATGCATCGAACTTCACGAAGGTAACTTCACATGCAAGAGTTGTCTGTTTACCCTCAAGTACGTCGCCGAGACTAGTTTATGCCTTGCTGGCGCTGTACTTGTTAACCTTTCGCAGAGATAACTCGCGAGGAATTAGCAGCTGCCTGACAAGCGATCTATGTTAGGCGTTTAACTTTGATGAGCATGATCCGCTGTTTTGCATGTCTGCTGATGACGGTATGAGGTTAGTTTTAAAACAGAGGGGGAAAAGGTGAACGAATAGAAATTTCATATTTTGTGTGGAATTTTCTCTCGCTATTCTATAAGGAATAAGTTTTCCCCTCAGAATCCTCTCACTTAAGACTGATGAGTACTGTAAAGTCTGAACGGAATGAAAACACTTTTCGCATTTTGTCTGTGAAACTTAATTTTCTAATTTTAAGAGTATCGTTTTCGAAAACCTGAGGGCTATATAATACTGGTCATATTTCTCTAGTAATTATTTTTGCCACCAGCTCGGGGCTTTGACGTCATTCGAAAACTGCGTGAGTTTATTCCCTTTTTCATCTACGAAGAATTTTTAATAATAAATCATCAGCTTACATTTCGCGTGTGCGCAATAAGACAACCAGAAATAAATATACAAGAATGCGATCTGAGAGAGAGAAAAACTGAAAATTGTTTTTTTTTTTTTTTTATTTAAAAAAATGTTTTAATATGTAGTAGCAAATGAAGGTATAGCTTGGGGGATTTTTTTTTTTTTTTAAAGAGCGAAAATATCTTATACGCTTACCATTCCCCTTCCTTCCAAAAGGGGTCTTCGATAATGAGCAGCCCACCTGATGCGGTCGGGACGCCAGACAATAGTTATCCAGAGCTATCAAGGGCCGAAACAGTCCTAGACGAAAGGCTCCTAGCTAGCTTTGGAGAGGAAGGAAGCGGACGGAACCACCACCAGTTTCACAGGTTCAAATTAACATTAAACACAAAAATAGAGTTGTTTTTCTCGTCGTCCTTGTAGAATTTTTTTAAGTCATTTATTCTAATAAACGAAAAAGTGACAAAGCTGCTATTATTAAAAGGTCATTACTTAGAAATCAATCTAAGTAAGTCACTGAAGTCATCTAGGCAGTTGTGATTTCTAAACTGTCTTTAGGGGATGACTACAATCGGGATGATTTGTCAAGGCTTTTGTGAATCTTTGTTCAACCGTACGGCTTCAGCTCGTACTCTGAAAAACTCAACATCAAATCAATAAACGTCAACATATTAACTAACATATCTTTTGAAAATTGGAAGCAAGAAAACAGATAAACACACATACACACGCACATACACACAAAGACATACATTTACATTCACGGCACATTTTATCGTATGAAAAATCTGCGAAAATCTTACTCATTCACGCACGCATTACGCTTGCACACCTGAAGTGTGATCGTCAGGTTGCAGCAGTAATGCTATTTCTGTGACCCCTAGCTCAACTGTTCATGTCGAGGTCACAAATCCGTGACTGCACAATTGAAAGATATGCGATACTGTCAGAGGAACCTTCAATTTACTTTCCCATCCCTACACGTCACTCATTCATGCCATCGTGGTGACGTCATCTTTTATTCGACAGTGGAGCTCTCACCTAAAGTATTTCCTTATAATTGCTCGCTAGCTCGGAGGACAGATGTTATATAAACTGTAGACAGTAACAAATAAGTAAATCTGTCGATATTATAATTGCTTTTTTCCCCAGTATTTATTTTTTCAGACCGGCTTTGCAAAGTTTAATACCGTCCAGGTTTTTAATTAATGACTCTCTAACAGTCTGATAGCAGCAGCAGGTTATGCTGTTATGCAAATTAGATTTTTAAAAATCGCGAACTCTATCTTATACCTCCAGTCACTTGTCTACTTACATATTCTGCAGTCCTAGTGATTGTCCACGCATTCTGTTGTCTCAGTAACTGTCTACACATTCTGTGGCCTCTGCGATTGTCTCTCTTCGCATTCTGTGTATTCTTAGTAACTGTCTACACATTTTGTATTCTAAATGACTGTCTACACAATCTGTAGTCACAGTAACTGTCTGTTCTAAATTACCATTAACAACTTTCAAATTAATCGTTTGTCTACACATTCTGTAGTCTCAGTAACTGCCGGTCCTAACTTCCCATCAACAACTTTCAAATTAATCGCTTGTCTACCCATTCTTCTAAATTCCACTCAACAATTTCCAAAGTAAATAAATGGTGGTTATCAGTGGCTGCACTTAACTTGGTGTATTAAAGGCAGTTAATCCTCTCACTGTCATTGTAAGAAATATGTCATTGTAAGAAATATATATATGAACAAAGGACCTAACTGAAAATGGATCAAACTAGATCCCCATTTTATCATCCTTTGGTAAATTTGCTTTCGATGACATGGCGTGTTTTCTAGTTTGTGTCAAAAGCAGCACAGTTCTTCTAATTCTGCAGCTATTGTGTGTGTGTGTGTTGTAGATATGTCAGTTGTGTGTTTGAGTATGTCATTATTACAGATGTGCTGATTGTGTTTTTGTGTAAGAGTCTATTTCTAATATATATCTACATGTGTTTGTGCGTGTGTGCATTCATATTACAGTTATACTGATTCTCTGTGCATTTATTTGTATTCATTCGTCTTGTTAGTTTATGTCCGTATTGAAGTAAGACTGTTGTATATGATGTCCGTATTGAAGATATACTTTTAGTATGTGTATATGTATATCCGTTTTGAAGTAATACTAGTTGCATATGGATGTCCGTATAATAATGGTTTTGTGTGTATGTCCGTATTGAAGTTATACTGGTTGTACATGATGTCCGTATTTGAAGTAATACTGGTTGTGTTTGTATGTCAGTATAATAGTGGTTGTGTGTATGTCCTTCTTGAAGTAATATTGGTTTTGTGTGTATGTCAGTATTGAAGTAATACTTGTTGAATATGTATATCCGTATTGAAGTTATATTGGTTGTATGTAAGTCACTATTGAAATAATGCAGGATGTGTGTGATTGCCCTTATTGAAGTAATACTGGTTTTGTGTGTATATCCGTACTGAAGTAATAAAGAACGTGTGTGTATGTCAGTATTGAAGTAATAATTGAAGTAAAACTGGTTGTGCATGTCCGTTATACTGGTTGTGTATTGAAGTAGCAGTGGTTGTGTATGTATATCAGTATTGAAGTAATACTGGTTTTGTATGTCCGTATTGAAGTTATACTGATTGTATATATGTTAGTATTGAAGTAATACTGGTTGTGTATAGGTTAGTACTAAGGTAATACTGGTTGTGTATAGGTTAGTATTGAAGTAATACTGGTTGTGTATAGGTTAGTATTGAGGTAATACTGGTTGTGTATAGGTTAGTATTGAAGTAATACTGGTTGTGTATAGGTTAGTATTGAGGTAATACTGGTTGCGTGTATGTAAGTATTAAAGTTATACTGATTGTGTGTATGTCAGTATTGAAGGAATAGTGGTTGTGTGTATGTCCGTATTTAAGTATACTGATTGTATATATATATATATTATATGCCCCTCTTGTGTATTTGAGCATGCGTCCCTTATATTAATACAAATGCGTGATATGTGATGCTGTTTTGTGTGTGAGCGCGTGTGAACTTGCGCTATCTCTGGTCTGTGCGTGCGCATTTATGTGCGTATGTACCGTACGTAAGTATATTTGTGGTTTTATGACTTTGAGTGCGTGTGTACCTTATGTAAGTATATTTGTGTTTTACGACTGTGAGTGCGTGTGTACCTTATGTAAGTATATTTGTGTTTTATGACTGTGAGTGCGTGTGTACCTTATGTAAGTATATTTGTGGTTTTATGACTTTGAGTGCGTGTGTACCTTATGTAAGTATATTTGTGTTTTATGACTGTGAGTGCGTGCGTACCTTATGTAAGTATATTTGTGTTTTATGACTGTGAGTGCGTGTGTACCTTATGTAAGTATATTTGTGTTTTATGACTGAACGTGTTTGTTCCTTATGTAAGTGCATTTGTGTTTTATGAAAATGAACGTGTGTATCTTATGTAAGTATATTTCTTTTTAATCATGTGATTGTGTGCGTACTTATGTAAGTGTATTTATATTTTATACATGTGATTGTATGTGTAACTTATGTAAGTATGTTTATGTTTTATGTATGCAAACATGTATGTGAGTGTATATATACTCTACCTATATATACATGTGCTGTGTATTTGATTCTACATACGTGTACTAAACCTCATTTCAGGAGTACGTTTTTATTTTATTATTATTATTTTTTTTAACAATGGGACCACATGAGTATAATATATGTCAATTCTGTTTTATTTATTTAAACACGTGTATCAATTAACGATATGCATATGTTTGTATACATATTGATGGTATACGTGTTAAATGAGTTGTTATGTGAGGTGAGTGCGTATTTTCATATACTGTATTTTTTGTGATTATGTGTTCTGATTACCTGTGTGTAAGACATGTTGTTTTGTTTGATGAGTATCTGTTTATGTTGTTATAGGATGTTATAGCATGTATGAATGCTGTTATAGCATGTATAAGTAGTGTGAATGTTGTTATAGCATATATAAGTAGTGTGAATGCTGTTATACATGTATAAGTAGTGTGAATGCTGTTATAGCATGTACGAGTATGTGTGAATGCTGTTATAGCATGTACGAGTATGTGTGAATGCTGTTATAGCATGTATAAGTAGTGTGAATGTTGTTATAGCATGTATAAGTAGTGTGAATGCTGTTATAGCATGTACGAGTATGTGTCAATGCTGTTATAGCATGTACGAGTATGTGTGAATGCTGTTATAGCATGTACGAGTATGTGTGAATGCTGTTATAGCATGTACGAGTATGTGTGAATGTTGTTATAGCATGTATAAGTAGTGTGAATGTTGTTATAGCATGTACGAGTATGTGTGAATGCTGTTATAGCATGTTTAAGTAGTGTGAATGTTATTATAGCATATATAATAAGTATTGTGAATGTTATTACAGCATGTTTGAGCCAGT
The DNA here is from genome assembly GCA_028829895.1 of Sinotaia quadrata. Taxonomy (NCBI): domain Eukaryota; kingdom Metazoa; phylum Mollusca; class Gastropoda; order Architaenioglossa; family Viviparidae; genus Sinotaia; species Sinotaia quadrata. The sequence continues at coordinate 118,228,262 of CM054177.1, read as the reverse complement.
ATATGTGAATGTTGCATTTTCCCCACACTTTACATTTTCATATACTGTACATTACGCAGTAAAATTCACTTTGTGGTCACGACTTATGCTAAATGTGATACAGTGTGACGATTGTTGTGCATGAGTATTTCCTTTCTTTACAGTTCACCAACAAGAGAAACAAGTATACATAACATGCTGACCTAAACTAAAGGGTTCATCGTGAGTCTGATTCTCGTTAGCAGTCGTTAGCCAAAGGGCCCTTTTCATCCCCATTACTGAGGCGAAAATATAAAACACAACGGAGGTCGACCCAGTTCTAAGATGTAAATCTGTCAGCAAAGTTCACGCCATGTGTTTAGAGTTTTGTACCAAGTAAATAATATCTCGTGCCGTGTCGATAAAATCTTATACCGTGTGTAAATACAATCTTGTGCCGCGTGAGTAAAATCTTGTGCCTTGTGAATAAAATTTTGTGCCGTGTAAATACAGTCTTGTGCCGCGTGAGTAAAATCTTGTGCCTTGTGAATAAAATTTTGTGCCGTGTAAATACAGACTTGTGCCGCGTGAGTAAAATCTTGTGCCTTGTGAATAAAATCTTGTGCCGTGTAAATAACATTTTGTGTCTGTGCCATTTGAGTAAAATTTTGTTCTTTGTGAGTAAAATTTTGTGTAGTATGGATAAATCATCTTTTGTCGTGTAAATAAAATAATGTTCGAATATAAGTGAAATCTTGTCGTGTGAGTAAAATCTTGTGTCTTGTGAGTCAAAACCTTGTGTCGTATGAACAGATTCTTGCGTTATGTGAGTAAAATTTTGCATCGTACGAATACAATTTGTTTAATTCAAATCTGCTACCGAGTGAGATTAACATTTTTTGTCGCGTGAATAAAATCTTTTACCGAATCTGAATGAATATTGTGCTTAGTGTGGTGTCTTGTGTCGCGTGTAAATAAATATTGTATTGAGTGAGTAAAATATTATGTCGAAGGCGATTTTTAAAAAAAATAGAGTCCTTTGTAAAATCTCTGTTACGGGTGTGAATAGAATTTTGTGCCGAATGAGGATAAAATCTTTTGCCGAATGTGACGTAATGTTTTCAGTTTAAATAAAGTCTTGATTCGAGCTATAATAAAATCTTGTGTCGATCTATAATAAAATATTCTGTCAATCTATAATAAAATATTGTGTCAAGCTGTAATATATTGTGTTGAGCTATAATAATATCTTGTGTTGAGCAATAATAAAATATTGTATCGCGCTACATCATGTGTCGGGCTTAATGAAGTCTTGTATCGAGCTGTAATAAAATATTCTGTCAATCTATAATAAAATCTTGTGTCGAGCTACTAAAATATATAAGTGTTGTGTTGAGCTATAATAAAATATTCTGTCGAACTACAATAAAATCTTGTGTCGAGCTATAATAAAATATTGTGTTGAGCTATAATAAAATATTGTGTTGAGCTATAATAAAATATTCTGACTAGCTATAATAAAATCTTGTGTTGACCTATAATAAAATATTCTGATTAGCTATAATAAAATATTGTGTTGACCTATAATAAAATATTCTAACTAGCTATAATAAAATATTCTGACTAGCTATAATAAAACCTTGTGTTGAGCAATAATAAAATATTCTGACTAGCTATAATAAAATCTTGTGTTGACCTATAATAAAATATTCTGATAGCTATAATAAAATATTGTGTTGACCTATAATAAAATATTCTGACTAACTATAATAAAATATTGTGTCGAGATACAACAATGTCGGCCTTAATGAAGTCTTGTGCTGATCTACAATAAAATCTTATGATTATCATGAATTAAATCTTGTTTCAGATGAGAATAAAATCTTTGGTTGATTATAATTTTGAGTCTGAGTTTGACACTGAATTTGTGGCAAGTATTACTAAAGTCTTGTGTTGAGACTACATTCTTGCAGCGTGTTTAATGGTGTATATGACAAAGTAACTTTGCCCCTTCCTATTTTTAATTTTAATTGTTATTTAAGTTGCTAAATTGTCAGAGTGACCCGACCTTGGGCACTCCTTATGGTGCTATTTTGAAAGTGTATGAGTTTGAAGTAAACAGCCTAAGGGAAGAATATTGTAGATTTGCTGACCTAGTGGAAACTGAGTGGGCAGTTGTTTTTTTTTTTAATTATCCGATGTTGTTGTCTGGGACAATAACTCGTTTCCAGGTTCCATTGTTGTCTGAGATGAGTTTGTTATGGTTTGTGAAGTTTCAAAATGATTTGCGTGTTAATTACCTTCTCTCAGGTGTTGATGGGTGGGGTTTCTGTTTGTTTGTTTCCCAGTTGTTGTTAGCTTCTTGGTTCTTACAAATTGTATGTTTTGTTTTGCAAGAACGCTGCAAAGATCCTACATCATCCTCATAAGCATGTATCCATTCACATAGAAGATTGTGTGGAAGAACTAAGAAAATGCATCATTTAGTTCTTTATTGTCTCCGAAATTTATTTAGAGGTTTTCTAGAGACATCCATATTTATGTTTTATGTTGTCTATACTGATTGTAACTCTCTGGCATAGTATGTAAAAGCAAAGTGTTATGCACATTGTAATTAAGTCCTATGCCTAGTGTGATTAAAGTTTTGTGTCGAGTGTGATTAAAATCTTATGCCTAGTGTAATATTCTTGTGCCGAGTGGGATTAAAGTCTTGTGCCTAATGTGATTAAAGTCTTGTGCCGGGTGTGATTAAAGTCTTGTGCCTAATGTGATTAAAGTCTTGTGCCGGGTGTGATTAAAATCTTTTGCCTAGTTGATTAAAATCTTGTGCCTAGTGTGATTAAAGTCTTGTGCCGGGTGTGATTAAAGTCTTGTGCCGGTTGTGATTAAAGTCTTGTGCCTAGTGTGATTAAAATATTGTGCCTAGTGTGATTAAAGTCTTGTGCCTAATGTGATTAAAGTCTTTTGCCTAGTGTGATTAAAATATTGTGCAGGGTGTGATTACATTTGTTTGCTGTTTGAGTTGAATTTTTCTCACCTGTTAAACTTTAACAATACCAGTCACGGTATTTCTTGGCATATCATTAACCATCTCATATCATTAACCATCTCCGTGTCATTATTTTTGTTCTTGATAAATCAATGACATAAATTTTATTTTACTTTTATTAATGTTTTTTATTTTGTAACTTTATTTACCGATTATTTTTAATACGAGACGCACAATATGAAGCTGACAAACTCCACCGTGGGTTTCAACACTTTGTCTAATGTTTTCCAGGCCACTAACAGCAACATCACACCTACCAGGAAAAAGAGACAAAATAAATTACAATCAGATGAAATCAGGCATTTGTCTGCAAATATCAATAAATATAATTATTTTACAGAATCAATTTTATGCCTGCTTAAAAAAATAGAAGAGATAATTGAAGTACCACCACCACCACCACACACACCATATACCTCCCTCCCTCTCTCTGATTTCTTTAGACCGGGATACGAAACCCTATGGCAAGACTCAATCACACACATTCCCCGCCCCCCCCTCCCCCAATTAAGTAAGTTGAATAAGACACTGAAGAAAGATAAGAAGACCACGGAGACAAAATGTCATGATTCTATTAACTATTGATTGGATTAAGAATGTTAGAATTAAGAGTTGGTATGATGGATAGACTCTTTAGGGTTAGAAGCACAGCCGTGATGAAGGTTAGCGTTTGTGTTCAAGTTATTATTAGGATCCAGGTTAGACATCTAATTAACCTAATGTATACTTACAGTTTTGGCCCATATGTAAATTTATTTATTTTTTACAGACCATAGAGTTTAATTTACTATATAACTTCATCTCGTCCTGGCCACAGTGAACATGCAAAATCAGCGTACAAAAAGAATTTATGTATTTTGTCGAAGCTGTTGAAAATTTCTATAAACATTGACCACATCTGCAGAAAGAATTTATATGATCTGAAAGTATTTGACTTCATTAAGAAAATAATAAAAAGCCTTCGACTTTTTTCATTTTGACCACTCAGCCATTCATATATGTTCTTCATCCATTATTCAATCAATTAAAATAGAGGCACACAACCCAGCAAAAAAAAATAAAAAATACAGACTTCAAAATCGCTCGCGGGTATTGCACGCTTATCAATACACAATCCTGTTGGCGCGAGATGGTTGGGGATCGAATTCGAGCCTTTTATTTGCATTCTTTAAAAACTGAGTTGAATTTCACATCTGCTTCCATCTTGTGCTGATTTCTTAGCGCCGATGGAGGGCCTGATGTTCTAGACGGGAGACCCATAGTGCAACGTATAGGGAGGTACATATTGCCAGACGAAGGGAGACCCATAGTGCAATGTATAGGGAGGTACATATTGCCAGACGAAGGGAGACCCATAGTGCAATGTATAGGGAGGTACATATTGCCAGACGAAGGGAGACCCATAGTGCAATGTATAGGGAGGTGCATATTGCCAGACGAAGGGAGATCCATAGTGCAATAAGTAAGGAGATCCATAATGCCATACGAAGAGAGACACATAGTACAATATGTAGGAAGATACCCAATGCCAACGAAAGGAGATCCATAGTGCAATATGTAGAGAGATACATAATGCCATATATAGGGATTTTCATAATACCATATCTGGGAAGATACATAATGCCAAACGAAGCGAGATTCATATCATATGAGTACCATATGTGGGGAGATAGAGGGTACGAGTAGATGTTTCATAGATTTGGGAAGGGGGTTGAACCAATTTTGTCTGAGCACCGGTTCTCCCTACTTTTTTCGTATGTGAACTGCCTATAGTTCCTTAACCTTGGACATGGAATGGTTAAGAATATGAAAGTTTACCACCTTGAGACAGGGAATGGTTAAGAATATGAAAGTTTACCACCTTGGGTCAGGGAATGATTAAGAATATCAAAGTTTACCACCTTGAGACTGGGAATGGTTAAGAATATGAAAGTTTACTACCTTGAGACATAATGGTTAAGAATGTGAAAGTGTATCACCCTAACCATATAAAACCGTCACCTGAGTGAGAGACTATTGTTGATTTCTTCTACGGTGCTGCTCGTCCTTGTGAGTATTGAGAAGTGGGTCATACACACCCCCCAAAATCCCCCCACACACCCAGCCCGTTACAGATACTAATTAAACTTAGTTGATGATTAGAATTTATGGTATTTAATTGTTAACTAAATGATTATTGAATCTTACTTGTTGAGTAAATAAGAAACGACTTTTAATTGTTGACTAACAATTGAGCCTTAATAAATATAAGTGTTGACTAACTAATAATCAAACCTCTATTAACTTTAATAGTTGATTGAATAATAATTGAGAATTAATTGCTGACTGCAACAATTGATTTTAGTTATTGACTAAATATTAAATTGAGATGATAGATGCTATATTTATAAGTTCTTTGCCTCAAGAATTAACGTAACATTTTTGCTTTCAGTATTCCCCCATCCCTCCACACACCCCATGACTGATGCGTTAACTGACAGACGGCTAACACGTTACTTGACTGACCAACGGCTAATACGTTACTTGACTGACAGACGGCTAACAAGTTACTTGACTGATAGATGGCTAACACGTTACTTGACTGACAGCAGGCATGTTACTTGACTGACAGACAGCTAACAAATTACTTGAATGATATACAGATTACACGTTACTTGACTGACAGACGGCTAGCATGATGTGCTAAAAGTTCATGAAACTATGTGTTAGTGGAATCTTTTATTTTATTGAAAATCTTAAATTACTCAGGCATTTAACGTTAAAGGCTCTTTTCGGGAAGGTGGCAGCTGATGTGACATGATAACTTGTGAAGCACCTCAAGCCTTTCTTCGCTTTGACCCTCTTTCTGTCCTACCAATCTGATTTCTTTCTAATGCATGTTGTAGGCAGGATAGAGGGAAATATAATCTGGTAGAGGGGGGGGGGGGAGAGAGAGAGGGATGGTAATAATTTGGACTTTGATATTTTTAGAATATTTAAAAGGCAAGTAATGCAGTTTCTAGGTGTAACAGAGTAAATTTGCCCCTGGCCTCCCTATTTTAAATTTAAATTGTTATACACATATGGTGTTATTTTTGAAAGTGTTTGAGTTGAAGTAAAAAGCTCCAGGCAAGAGCATTCTAGATTGCTGACATAATGCAAACTGAGTGAGTAGTTTTCTATTATCCAATGATCATGATTTACGAGAACGAGACTAACCAATGTGTTGGGTTTAAATAGTTCCCTTGCTGTAGAAAATTCTGCTCTCTAATCGCTTTTGAATTTGGTATGGAAGAAGAAAGTCTGACTTTGAAATGCAGTCATTAGCTTGATGGTGACTTAAGCTGATTGATTGAGAGAGAATGGACTTGAAACATTTCATGCAATTTTACTATTGATACAAACATTTCATGCAATTTTACTATTGATATCTTATACTTGTGTTTATATAGAGATGTAGTATGTGGGTTGACTTTTATTACTTCAAGTGTTGAACTAGGCTGTTCACATGTAATCTGCTAATAAAATGTGACATTGTTTGATACACTATATTAATTGTGACATGTGTGTGCATCGGACTAACGAATACTGTTGCAGGAAATTGTAAGATGAGGATGGAGTGCAAGATAGAATGGAGTTATATTGTGATAAACAGGAAACTTAGGTTTGCTTCTTAATCATATGTTGCAATGAACAAGTGGCCTTTCTGTGTCAAGTTTCACCTTTTGATTCTTGTGTGTTGAGTTTCAAGCTTCAAGTCCATGTGTTCAGCAGTTATAAACCTGAATGACTGGAGAGATGAGTGTGTAAGCATAAGGAGTATGCTACACACTTTTAATGTATCAGAGCAAAGTACGCTGGGTACATTCTGGTACATTGAAGGTACCAGAATTATTGTGATCATATTTTGCTTCAAGGAACAGACATGGTGAACTGAGTACTTAAGTGGTGTGAGAGGAAAATGCACATCAATGTTTTCCACACTGTGGCAGGAAGCATGTGGTGACACACAGACATTTTGACATTGTGACATTGTTGCAAGGCCAGTGAAAAACTGTTGAAGCAGTGATAACCCAGGTTATGTACAAGATTACAATAACCTACTTCTAATAACTCCATTTTTGTTCACTTTAACCTGTGATTTGTATTGACTCTATTGCTTAACTGTAATTTTAGAGATTGTGTAACGTAAAATTATCTGAATGTCTGTTCGTGGAATATTGATGTCATGTAATCTATTTCATTGTAATTGTCATATGTTTATTTGATTGTTCATTTAATAAATTTATTATTAAATTTATTGACTTTCTTATGTATATTGATAATGGTATGTTGGAGAAGAAAGTGGGTGGATGGGGCTCGCTAAATATGGATTAAAGTCGGATTTTTCTTCTCCTTTAGTTAGAAGTTTTCCACTCACGGAAATATTATGTGACCGTAACTGTTGTTTTATGTTGTGGAAGAGAGAAAACGTTTACAGCACTCGCATATCCGCTAAGTGATAGACGAGTGGTGTATGTTGGAGGATCATTAATAATAAAATTAATATTCTCATCATTTGCAATTATGAAAGATTAATAAATAATAATAATCATTTTTATTAACTAGTGGCGTGCCTGCACACTAGGTCTTTGATAACATGGTAAATTTCAGTAAAAAAAAGGTATTCTACTATACCCTGTTGAAAGAATGTTCTTTTGGAGAACTTTACTGCTAATCTACACATCATGACGACACAAAGGGTCGTGCCGTCATTTTTGTTGTTGATGTTGTTTGTTCTGTTGTATGACAATTGACAGAAACAAACTATCATACGCATTAGTGTCTCGTTCTATTGCGTTAATTGCGCAAATGAAACAAACTTAGAACAGGCTATGGCCTTGAGCATGTTAGCCACGTTGTGTCGGTCTCGCGCATGAGCAGGAGCTTGGGTTTTTATTTTACTTTAAAAATAAAGTTGCTAACTCCTTATACTTTGACTGGATGTGTAGAAAAGTTGAAATTACTGAAATATCTGTTGATTTACTATATTTACTTTAAATAGATACCTGCTTACTTGGCCATAGTAGTCTGTACATTGTTGCCGCTATACAAATATAGAATATAATATACACATACAAAGACTAATATGGAAGAGATAAATTAAATAATAACAATTATAATAGAAGAGATAAATAAATAATAACAATATCTGTACTTAATTTTTGAAAACATCAGAATGGAAAGTGAAATTAATAGCAATGAAAATAGAAACAGAGAGATTGCAACATAAATATATAACATTAAATAAAATTAAATGTTAAACAACGACAGATAAGAACGTCGAGACGTGCAGAGCTAAAAATAGCACTTGGTGCACACAGTTGGCCAAAGAAAATGGAAAACATCATAACGTGTAGTTGAAAATAGAAGTCAGCGTTGTACTCTTCAACAATACTGTCGAAGCGATCTAGTTCGGACTCTGGCAGGAAGCACTAGAACAGGGTATGCATACGTCATCACACCTGCCACAAATCAGTTTGTGAAAAAGGATTTAATTGACCATTGCAGTGTTGACCTTTTTCAGATTTCGACATCCGGCAAACTTTGCCGTCTGGTAAAAGGGATGGGGGAAGGAAAGTTATTTGTGAGCTGGGGAATGGAGTGGCCGGGATAGTCAAAACAAATAATTCAATTGGCACTCTTTTTGGAATGGTGCCAAGAGGTACAGAGGACGTGGGAAGCTGCAGTTACACAGACGTACTGGAATAACTCTCCTTTAATGAAAACCACTTTCAGTAGGCAGATCGATAGTATTGTGCGTCAAGCCTGGAATGGAGAGAGTGTGGCAGAAATTGTTGTCCTTTGTCATTTTGTGTGTGTGTGTGGTGTATATAACTGTAGGCTTGCAATAATATAATTAGGCCTATCTGCTTTCGTTTTATGGTGTTGTTTACATGATGCAATTTGTGTGTTCATGAGTGTGTGTGTGTGTGTGTTCATATGTCGATGAGAGTTCATTATACCTTTTCTTACGTCAAATAACAATGTGGGGAGCGCCATATTGAACAGCATGATGTGCCATTAATCAAATAATAATACATAATGATAATAATACGTAATGATCATAATAATACTAATCATAACAATAAGACTTAGCGATAATACTGACAACATATATTGATAATACATAATGATAATAATATTACATAAAGATAATTACACATATTTATACTTAATGATTATTAATCACAGAAATATAATTATAAGCACATAAACACGTTATGGTAATTAATAACGCATAATGATAATAATAACACGTAAGAATAAGAAATGCTATTACTTCTTTCCGTAAAAACACATAATGATAATAACAACCACATAATCACAATTAATAACACGTTAGGATAAGAAATGCTATTACTTCTCCCCCTAAAAAAGTGTCCGTGTTGGCAGGGTTCCGAGACTATGGTTAACATCCAACTACTAACAAAAGACAACAGAAGTGGTGAAGAAATTGATGATGAGGACAACGACGACGATGCAGATATATTAATTACATTATGATAGACACATTTTCAAAGTCTTATGTATAGATACTCACACAAGAACTATTGTAGCTCTGTAATTCCCTGGAATGTGCTCTGTAATTTCCTGGAATGTGCTCGTTTTCTTTGAAGGTATACGCGATAATAAATGATGGGGAGTTTTCACTCTTATCAAATTCTGCGCACGTTGTTTTGACTTGTCGCAGTTAAATGAATAAAAAGTCGTACATGAAAACAAACTGCTCAAAACCCCAGTTTCCCTGCATTTTTAAAGAGGTTTCAGACCTTATCATAATTGACTTGTCTTAGTTGTTTTATCTATTACAAGGTTCGAATTATGCCGCCATTCCACAGACTTTCAAGATTTCATTTCTGCTGCCATTTAACTGTTTTCTTAATTGTTTTTAGAATACACTTAGCGTGTGATAGTTTGTCTGCATTGTTTTAATCTTGGAAAGTTATTTTAATGCTTATAAAGTAGCACACACGCCAAAAGGTATGTATACGTGCAACTTGTTTGTTTGTTTAAGTAGCACCTGGCACTGTCAAACTAGTAAAAACACACAGTCAAATTGAAACGCTGTTAATTTTGGAAGACTAATCAAGGATTTTTGTTTCAGCTTTATAATTTGGCCTTCATTGTGACACTGAACGTCACACACACATTCATAAACACGCACAAACGTATAAACATAGGGGCGTAGAGACGTAATATCAATGAGGGTGAGTTCTCTCTCTCTCTCTCTCTCTCTCTCTCTCTCTCTCTCTCTCTCTCCATCCATCTATCTATCTATCTATCTATCTATCTATCTATCTATCTATCTATCTATCTATCTATCTATCTTTCTGTTCATCTATCTATCTATCTGTTTACCCGAATCATCGACCAATAATCAGTCTTGTGTAAAAGCGGATTGTGGTGGTAGTGGTAGTGTGTGTATTATGTGTGTGTTTGTGTATGAGAGAGAATAATCTAACTTATTGCTTTATAGGCAATTTGTAAACACTTGACACCAACTGCTTCTGACTATTATAATCACATAATACAAAGTAACACAAGTATGTCACTTCTGACTATTATAATCACATAATACACAACAACTCAATGTATGTCACTGTTGACTGTGGTGATAAGACATAAAATAAGCAGACAACAGCAACCTATTGGTAACATGACGACGCTATGCCAAAGAAAATTACTAGTGACTGATTAGGGGAGAGGTTGGGATGGTGGTGGCGGCGGCAAAGTTATGTCTCGTTGAGTAAAACTTTGGAATTTCTAACACATACGTTTCACTTAGGAAACCGTTCGTAGTGTCATGAATCGACCATAGCAACTGGTCCCAAACTATGTCATTGCACACGTTCTCTAAACCCTCCCATAATTCATTTACCTTTCGTGATACAGTGCTTTCATATCACAAAAATAAATACTTATGTATATATTCGGCATAAAGTGACTTAGTCTGAATAATTAATCTTGCAGTTATTATTTAAGCAAACACATTGTTCTGTATGCCCCTTCTCCCATTTCCTCCAATATTAGACAGCATCCCATACAGTACCTCTTTGTACTTGGAAGGGGAGAGAATTAATTTCATCTTCCTTCGACCACTGACTTCATCCAAAGCTTCAGGAAGGTCACTTTCACATTGGCATCATGATCTTTTATGAAAAATAAAACGCTATATGGAGTTCCGGGCTACGCCAAGTCTATTATGGTGGATTCAGAAGACTTCCATCTTCTGAGATCACTATTGCATTTAATTGTGTGACGTGAAAGTATTTTAGGAAAATGATGTGGCGTGTGGTAGGGAGGCCGGGAGTGCGTAGGTGGTTAACGTTCATAATCAAAAGACGGTTTGAGGTCTCGTTTGCTGTTATGGGCGACACATAACACTGAAGGAGTGGTCTAAATGAAACGTAATACGTTAGGTCTTCTTCACAAGACAAAATAATAATACTGTTCACCCCCACCCACCTCGATTGTTGCTATGACGATAGGAGGGTGCATACAACACCCACGTTTGCAGAAAGCTTTGATTAAAATTTATGTATGTCAGCTGAGCATCATGACAGGTGGAACAAAGCAGGTAACCCTGATTTGTGGCATTGCACTTAATGTCACCATCAGTACGAATTGTAGCGACACAGAGAACATTATTACGCCCAAAGGGCACATAGATCTTATGTGTCACAGGCCATGTGACCCTCGAATTCAGAGTTAGCAGCATAAGCACTGAGTCACTGTCCCGGCAAAATTCCGGACGAAAGCATCAGTGAGCGATTTAAAGTAGTCTACTCGAGATGTGTGAGTTATACTTATAGTGACTGTTATAACAAGTGCGAATGCGCGGCGGAAGCCGGAAGCGCCCCCTACACTCAATCAAGTGCGAATGACGTAAAGTCCTTTATACATTAGTATAGTCAAGATGAATAAGTTGAAGTGACTCTTATAACAAGTGCAAATTACGTAAAGCCCATTATACATTAGTATAGTGAAGATGAGTGAGTTAAAGTGACTGTTATAATAAGTGCGAATGACGTAAAGCCCATTATACATTAATATAGTCAAAATGTGGGAGCTAGGTAAAAGTTCAGTAGATGTGCCAAAACTTACAGCAAAGTGAGTACAATTATAAAATTAAGAGGTTTGTCCATTATAATACCGAGAGATTAGTGAATTATAATACTTAGAGGTTAGTACATAACAAAACCGAATACCAGAGATTGTACTACGTTACAATACGCGAGGTTAGTAGATTATAACAGTTAGATTGTGCATTATAATTCCGAGAGGTTAGTACATTATAATACCGAAAGATTGGTACATTACAATACCGAGAGGTTATTACATTATAATAGTGAGAGGTTAGTACATTCCAGTAGCGACAGGTTTGTATATTACAACACAGAGAAGTTACTACATTACAATACTGAGAGTTTACTACATCATAATATCAACAGATTGGTATATTACAATACCTAGAGGTTAATGTATTCCAATACCGGGAGGTTAGTGCCTTATTATTTATCACAAAGAACGGTGAGAAAAATGTTGAGTACTCAAAAGAAATGAGGGGTGTAAAGTTCATTAATATTGTTCAAGAACGATGCAAAATATATTATTACTGCTTAAGAGAAATACGAGTGTTGGAAACACGTTTTAAAATATAAACAAGTGCAATAGAGGAAAAGTAGTATATTATTATGAGGTAATGTACAATACATTACTAGACTGAGATACGAACCACTACAAAAGTAGTATATTATTATGAGGTAATGTACAATACATTACTAGACTGAGATACGAACCACTACAAAAGTAGTATATTATTATGAGGTAATGTACAATACATTACTAGACTGAGATACGAACCACTACAAAAGTAGTATATTATTATGAGGTAATGTACAATACATTACTAGACTGAGATACGAACCACTACAAAAGTAGTATATTATTATGAGGTAATGTACAATACATTACTAGACTGAGATACGAACCACTACAAAAGTAGTATATTATTATGAGGTAATGTACAATACATTACTAAACTGAGATACGAACCACTACAAAAGTACATTATTGTGACAAATCTGAGATATAGGCCAACAGGTTGCGTCATTTTGACGTAATGTGCTTCACTGCGCTCTTACGTCCTGGTAAAATAAAGTACTACATGTGTGTGTTTGTATGTGTGCTTGCGTTTTTGCGTGTGCTTGCGTGTGTGTGTGTGTGTGTTTGTGTGTGCATATAATTGCATTGAACACATAAGAACCACAACCTGATAAATTAAATGAACTGGACATATATGAACCATACTTGATAAATGAGCTGAACAAGACATATATGAACCATACTTGATAAATGAGCTGAACTGGACATATATGAAACCATACCTGATAAATCGGCTGAACTGGAGAACGTGAAGCAAGTACCGAACAGGATATATAAGAAACGCACATTACAAATCGTCTTAATTCGAGTTATGCTCCATAATAACCGATAACTCAGCACTTAAGGAAATATTACGACCCTTTCAAGGCGAGTGTGAGTAACTGGACTCGTCACGTGATTCAGATGCCGTTGACAGATAAATATGGGAATTTGATATGTTACAGGATTTAATGTTTCCACCAAGTGAATACAAGTGCGTTGTTATGTATGTGCATGAATCATAGTTACCACGAAGCTGTTAATACAGTAGGCTGCAATGTTAAACAAAGCACAGAGATGGCTACCAAGCTGTTAGTACATATAGGCTACAATGTTAAACAGAGCACAGAGATGGCCAGTAAGCTGTTATTACAGAGCACAGACATGGCCAGTAAGCTGTTATTACAGAGCACAGAGATGGCCAGTAAACTGTTATTACAGAGCACAGACATGGCCAGTAAGCTGTTATTACAGAGCACAGAGATGGCCAGTAAGCTGTTATTACAGAGCACAGAGATGGCCAGTAAACTGTTATTACAGAGCACAGAGATGGCCAGTAAGCTGTTATTACAGAGCACAGAGATGGCCAGTAAACTGTTATTACAGAGCACAGAGATGGCCAGTAAACTGTTAGTACATGTAGGCTACAATGTTAAACAGAGCACAGAGATGGCCAGTAAGCGCCGTCTTCTTAAAATTTTTGTAAAGGTTTTGTGGACTGTCTATTGTTCCTTGTATTATTATATAGGATTTCCTCTATAAGTGTTCACATCTTGCTGGAATAGATTACAGGACTGACTAAAGAGGAAAGCATTCACGAACACATATACATTGCAATACATGATCTACATCCGGGAACTATCAGGGAGAAATTGGGATGCTAAAGTGCTTTGCAGTAGTACCCCTTCGTCTATGCTATGGCTATGCTAACGTGGAACCTTAGCGTGGTTCACAATAGTACCCTATCGCCTCTGTAATGTGATTCACAGTAGTACCCTATTGCATCTATAGCGTGGTTCACAGTAGTACCCTATTGCCTCTGTAGAGTGGTTCACAGTAGTACCCTACTGCATCTATAGCATGGTTCACAGTAGTACCCTATTGCCTCTATTGCGTAGTTCACACTAAAATCTTATAGTGTCTCTAGCATATTTTAGAATAGTACCTTATTGTTTCTGTAGCGAGATTTATAATATCACTATATCGTTTCTTTTGTGTGGTTCACATAAGTACCATATCGTCTCTAAAATGTTGTATACAAGTACCATATTGTCTCTGTAAAATGGTTCTCAGCAGTATTATAGCATCTCTATAACGTTGTTCACAGTAGTACCCTATCGTATGAGGAACGTGATTCACAGTAACATGGTTCATAGTAGTATTGTATCGTCTCTTTAACGTGTTTCACAATAGTACCTTATCCTCTTAATATCTTGATTCATAGTAGTACTCTATCCGTCTCTATAGCGTGGTTCACAATAGTAAACTATCGTCGCTATATAGTGGTTCACATTAGTACTCTATATAACAGAGACTATATCATGGTTCACGGTAGTACATTATTGTCACTAACGCGTGATTCATAATAATAGTAGATGATTCATAGTAGTACATTTTCGTTTCTATATCGTGGTTCACAGTAGATCATATCATCTCTATATCGTGGTTCACTTTAGTACCCTATCGTCCTAGTTCACAGTAGTACATGGTTCACAGTAGTACTTAATTCACAGTGGTACTTGGTTCACATTGGTACCCTATCGTCTCTTAATCCTAGTTCACAGTAGTACCCTATCGTCTCAAGGGTACGTGGTTCGCAGTAATACTCTATAATCTCTCGTAGTTAGAGTAGTACCACTCACCTCCTAAAGCCGTGGCTCGAGACGTAATAATTACACTATGTAACAAATTTTCACTTTTGTTCTGTTCCTGGGTTGAAAGTGTGTTTTCCTAATCCGTTAGGTCTAGAACAGAAAGGAAATCGCTGTTATTCCAGAAAAACTTTGCTTCTGTGACCGGGACAATGAAATTTGGAAAATCGCGTGTGTTCGAGAAAATTCTCGATTTGCTTTCAATGCCGAGCTTCCTCCCTGAACTGCTAGAGTTGTCCACATGTTTCTACAATTCTCCTGAACACTCTAGAACGTTCAAGAAACTTCCAGAACTTTCGAGAAACTCTCAGAACTTTCTAGAACGTTCTTGAACTTTCCAAAAGTAGCTGTACAAGTATAAAAGCACAGGTGTCTCGAACCAAGATTCCAATTCGTGTTATTGCAGTCTGAAAGGATAACGATTCGTAGTTGAAGAGAAGTTATTTATTTGATGCATCAAGAGATTGTTTGCATCCAGCTGATTCATTCATCGGCCATCTTCAGGAGACAGCAGCAAGTCAGATAGCGAGGCAGATACTGGAGATATGGACTACGATTCTGCAGATGAAGTTGGGGATAGAAAGCCGTACTTCCCTAATCAGAAAGACGTGAACGATTTAATTAGGGACCTCAGGCTTACGAAATCGAATGCTGAGCTTCTGATATCCAGGCTCAAACAGAGGAACTTGGTTGATGATAGCGTACAAGTCACGGATCAGAGGAAGCAGCATCAAAGATTCTCCAACTTCTTCAGTCAGCGTGATGGGCTGTACTTCTGCAACGATGTTGCCGGTCTATTCCAGGCTAAAGGTATCGCATGTAATCCTATTGAATAGCGCCTATTCATAGACAGTTCATCCCGGAGCCTCAAAACAGTGTTGCTTCACAATGGAAACAACTACCCGTCTCTCCCGATGGCCCACTCTGTGCATCTCAAAGAGGACTACACCAGTGTCAAAATGTTGCTGAGTGCATTAAAGTATGACGACTACGGATGGGAGGTCATCGGTGACTTCAAAATGGTATCATTCCTCATGGGTCTTCAAGGAGGTTTCACGAAATTTCCTTGTTTCCTCTGTCTCTGGGACAGCCGTGACACTAAGGCGCATTATCGCACAAAGGACTGGCCACAACGGACCGAGTTTTCTGTTGGGAAGAGCCATGTGAAGTGGGTGCCGCTGATAGAACCTCATAAAGTGCTTATGCCACCGCTGCACATCAAGTTAGGCCTCATTAAGCAATTTGTCACTGCTCTTGACAAGGAGTCAGCAGCATTTCAATACCTCCAAGATCTTTTTCCAAAGCTGTCCGAGGCTAAGGTCAGGGCTGGTATATTCGTCGGACCACAGATCAAGAAGATCATAGAATGTGAGGATTTCGCAAAGCTGTTGAACAGGAAGGAGAGAGCGGCTTGGAGCAGTTTCGTTGCAGTTGTTCAGGGCTTCCTAGGTAATCACAAAGCTGAAAACTATGTGGAGTTGGTGCAGACTCTCATAAAGAATAACGCCACAATGGGATGCAGAATGTCTCTGAAAGTCCATATCCTTGATTCGCATCTCGACAAATTCAAGGAGAACATGGGCGCTTACTCGGAGGAGCAAGGTGAGCGCTTTCATCAAGATATATTGAATTTTGAACGTCGTTACCAAGGACAGTATAACGAAAACATGATGGGGGACTACATTTGGGGGCTACTTCAAGAGAGTGATTCACAGTACAATCGTAAATCTAGAAAATGTACACATTTCTGAACCTTGTTGAGTGGTTTCCGACTGTGTTTGTCTATTCCTTGTGCAATTTTTGTTTTTACCTGATCATAATGACGAAAATTTTTAAAAAATCGTTCTATTTTCACAAAAAAACGAGTTTTCTTCGTGCTGTTGTCGTGTAAGCAAAGTTTGTGCTTAATAAAGTCATTTTATCACGTACTTTAGACATAAGCAATTGAAATATAACACTTAGAAGCCAGGAACAAAAATTGTGTTACATAGTGTTATTGAGTGCCTTTCTCTTGTAATGAACGTCGGTTGATTTATCGAATAGCACAGTTTTTACTCACGGCGCGTTTCCAGATTGCTGAAGTATTCTTTCATTCCTACCCGCCTCCCCCCCCTCCAAGTCTTAATTTTACTTACCTTCCCTCTCCCCTCCTCTCCGAAGTACATTTTTTTCATTCCATTTACTCCCCAGCTGAAGTCCCCTCTCTTTTCTCTGCCCCACCGAAGTCTTCTCTTTTTTTTTTACTTCCCTTTGTCTCTGAAGTCTTCATTTCACCTCTATAAAAGAGTGCTCTCTATGGGCTTACTCAGGGCTCGTGCAAGAATAACTACAAGACCGAGGTCTTAGCGAGCGAAAGGAGGGTCAGATTATTGATAGTAAGGCAAAGGTGATTACTGCAATCATAGCTGGCTCATATGTCGTCTGCTTCGTAAGTGTCGAGTGTCTCAATCAGAAGTATTGCAAGAGAGATGAACAGAGAGAGATGGACAGACACATCTTCAAACAGATAGCTGGTTGAATGGGCAGCTTAGAAATCTTAGTGGATATTTATTATATATGACTTAAGTATTGCAAGTACTGTTTATATATAACAGGAATGTGTTGTCATTAATCAATGTATTTATAATAGGATTATTATGTCATTGACCAATGTATTTATAATGGTGTGCACACACGTGCTCCACTTAGTTAATGAAGATAATTATTATTATTAATTAATCTTTCATAACTAATTTCAAGTGATGAGAATATTAATTTTATTTTATTAATGATCCTCCAACAGACACCACTCGTCTCTCACTTGATGGATATTTTGGCGTTGTAAACGTTTTCACAATTTCACAACATTAAACAAAACAACGTTTACAGTCACATAAGGTTTCTGCAGGTGAAAACTTCTTACTAAAGGAGAAGACAAATCCTACTTTAATCTATATTTAGCGAGCCCCCAATCCACCCACTTTCTTATCCAGCATAAGAATATCAATATGCATAAGAAGGTCAGTAAATTTAACAATAAATTTATTAAAAGAAAAATGAACTGTACAAATGACAATTACAATGAAACAGATACTTTGACATCAATATTCCATGAACCCACATTCGGGTAATTATAGTTTACATTTTCTCTCTGTACAGATATATATAATGATAATTAGAGTTCAACAATAGTCAATACAAATTGCAGGTTAATCCTATCAGAGGCTAGAAATGGAGTTATTAGAGTAGGCTATTATAAACTTAACATAACCTGGATTAAGTACAGCTTCCCCAGTCTTTTCACTGGCCTTTTCAATCAAGTCACAGTGTCAAAATGTCCACGCTTCCACCTTGTGTGCAAGAAAACACTGATGCACGTTACTCTCCTCTTGCCATCAGTTTTTTTGGACTGATGTTCTTAGCATCCTTGCTTTGGTACATCAAAAGTAGGGGTGTAGTATATTCCCTTATGCTTACACACTCTGCAATATACTTTGCAATTTTCCTGCACTTTCCCGGTCACTCAGGTCATGAATTGTGAACAAACGAAGGGTAGCTAGGAACTTGAAAGTTGAACTTGAGGCTCCACTTGAAACTCACAGCTCAGGGTTGAACTCACACTCAGACAAAGACTCATCCACAACCAAAAGAAGAAGAAATCAGAAGGCTGCTTTCTGACTGCAACATACAATCAAGGAGCAAGCCTAAGTTTCTTATTCATTACAATATAACTCCATTCTATCTGACACTCCATTCACAAACTTTCTACAATTCCTGCAACAGTATTCATTATCCCCATTCACTCATGGTACAATAAATACAATGTATCAAACAATGTCACATATTTAATACACCACATGGGTGCAGTTTAGTTCATATATATTTGTAGTAAATAAATCAACTTACATTTTATATCTTTACATAACACAAGTATAACATATGAATAGAAAATGTATGAAATATTTCTAAGTCCACTCTCTCTCAATCAGTCAGTTTAAACTCACCACTCAAGCTAACGACTGCCTTCAGAGCTGGACTTCTCTCTTTGTCTTCAAATTCAAAAGTGAATAGACAGCAAAATTCTCTACTGCAAGTAAACCCATTGGCTAGTCTCATTCTCATAAATCATAATCATTAGATAATAAAAACTGCTCACTCTGTTTCCACTAGGTCAGCAAATCTAGAATATTCTTCCCTTAGGCTGTTTACTTCAGACTCATACACTTTCAAAACAACACCATAAGGCGTGCCCAAGGTTGGATCACTCTGACCATTTAGAGACTTAAATAACAATTAAAATAAAAAATATGGAGGGGCAAATTTACTTTGTCACAAATAGGATTGTTTGTCATTGATCAATGTATTTATAATAGGATTGTTTTGTCACTGATATACTTCCCGGTTAGGATTCATCGTAAGAAGCACCTCACCAAGTTGCAAAGTCTATACAACACATTTGAACTTAACTCCAAATCTGACCCTACTTTGTACTCTAAATTAAAGGCTAAGTACATTTGTCTCTATAACAGTACCGACCTTATCCCTTTATCTCGTCGTAAACGTTATTGTTCGGGTGGGAGTTTTACACCGAGCGTCAGACACGTCACTAATGACGCTTCATGTTGCACAACTAACGCGTCTTTTGGATTTTACTCGCGAAGGCAACGTGTACTTGTTCTTACTGAGGCTGTTTATTATACGCATTAATTTCCCTTTCAGGGCCTCTCTGCCTAGACGCTGAGAATTTGACATAATTCTTGTTTGCCTATCTTTCGAGTTTCATGAGGAAGATAAAACTGAGAGACGAATAGAAATGATCAAGGACAAAACCCACCTGAAAGCCCAAACTAAATTCATTGCCAAACAGTCACAGTCAAGCGTGACTAACGTTTGTACGTATGGACTTTGATTTGCTCTTCACTTCACCCCGAACTCTTCCGGAACATTCGGCTAAGTGATATTTTCCGCTTGGAGATCCGGCAATTGCCGTAATGCGTTTAAATTACGACAAACTTTAGCGTGGTCTATGTGAATGAGCATCCCCGTAAAAATAGTCCCAAGAAACACATTTTCACCAGATAGCAGCTAGTTCTTTAGTTCGCTCACCATCACCTCCATCCCCCGCAATAACATTTCTTCTGTCTCTCCGTTTTTTCTCTCCCTCTCTCTATTTCCTTTTTCTTTCTTTAATGCAGTCTAATTAAACTTGCTAACTTTTTGTTCTTCATCTCACTCACTCACTCACTCACTGTACGCTTTTCCTCTTTCTTTGTCGTTCTCTAACTTTGTCTCTTGTCGATATTGTTGCCATATACATGAATAATCGCTTTCTTTCTTTCTTTCTTTCTTTCTTTCTTTCTTTCTTTCTTACTTTCTTTCTTTCTTTTGTGCTTCAACATACATTGTCAAAGGTCATCATTTTTATAATTAATTGTTGATTACTTGAGCAGCTTTGTTTCTGGTTTCAGTTTTTTTGAAGTATCCTCTTCCTGATAATTTTCAAGTGAGTGAGAAATCAACTTTAACGTTCGTTTATAGTGTCATTTTCTTCCTACATTCAGTCGTGCTGGTACCGGGCACAATGTACTATTTGTGTTCTTTATATTTAAATATGCATACTACTTCACTTAAATGAAATGGCCATATGTCAGTTCAGTTAACTTAAAAAAGTAAACTCTCAGTCTCTCATTTTCTCCTTCATTATATGTCTCTCTCCCTCTCTCAGTCCCCTCTCCCCCATCTTTCTCGAGAGATCTCGCGCATTTCTAACTGACAGTTTGTACAGCGACTTGCTCTAGAACCCGACTGAACTTGCGCTTTACCTACAGGAGACACTTTCTCTTGAACCTCCTGAACTTGCAGGAGAGACTTTCTCTTGAACCTCCTGAACTTGCAGGAGAGACTTTCTCTTGAACCTCCTGAACTTGCAGGAGAGACTTTCTCTTGAACCTCCTGAACTTGCAGGAGACACTTTCTCTTGAACCTCCTGAACTTGCAGGAGAGACTTTCTCTTGAACCTAACTGAACTTGCTTTTTCCCCGAAGGAGAGATTTGTGCTTCACATGCCTATGTCAATCACTTCAATCATTCACTGTTACAGGATTAATGTTTCAAACACCTGTTGCAGAGCAGCAAAGCATGCACGCGCACACACACACACAAACACATACTGTGGCGCGTATGTATTAGTACCGGCTGTCCGTGGTTCGTGTTTTATTGCAGTAAGGCGTGTCTTGTACTTACGTCACTGTCCTGCACTTAATATCTTTGTGTCCTGCACTGAATGTCTTTGTGTCCTGTACTTATGTCTGTTGGTCTGATGAATACTACGAACAACACAATAATTGAGGTCAACCACTTCCGGTAGCTCGTTCAAGCCCCCAGAGGAAGGAATTCCTCACATATAATTAGACAAGGACAAAAGACAGGTACAGTGACTACAATTAATGAATTTTACATGAAGTGAAGATGATAAGAAATGACGCGAGACAGGTAAAAACTAATAAAATATTTATATAAAGAAAAATAAACAATGAAGGAAGAAAACAGTAATCAAATCACAAATTTTACAGTTACAATTCCACCTCATCTAATCAGATAACTTTAGCCTCTCTTGGATACTTTAGTTTTCCCCTAAATAAAGTCTAACCGATCTGTTCTTATCTCGAAGTCACACATTATTTTGACTTCTGTTTCGGTGACTGCTTCTGGTTGGTGAATCCATGCTCTTTCTGGGGGTTTTACTCCATTGTTTTCACATAGATTTCATGTATTAGTTTTGCCACTTCGTTGTCTTTTGGTGTATTCTGTTCCAGGTAGAATCTGACATCCAGATAATATATGTTCTGTTGTTTCATCCATTGATTTGCAGACTCTGCATTTGGAATCATTTGAAATTTTCATGATTTTCTTTTTATGTGACTTCGTGTTCAGTGCTTGATCTTGTGCTTCTTTTTCTAGTTTCAAACTTGCCTCTTTTAATCATTACTACCTTGATCCACTGGAAGCATGTAGGACTATTCCATTTTTCGTCGTTGCCCAACTGGAGCGTGTATGGCTGGCTCCAATTGAAGTCATTGTCCTATTTGTAGCATATTTGCCTGGCCCCCAATTGAAGTCATTGTGCCTACTGTAGCATGTATATCTGACTCCAATTTAAGTCATTTTCCTACTGTAGCATATATATCTAGCTCCACTTTCGGGGTCGTTTCTCACTGTAAGCATGTAATCCGTTGCTACATTTCCCACTGTCTCATTGTAAACGTTCCCGTTGTCTCACTGTAAGCATTGCTACAGTTCCCGTTGTCTCACTGTAAGCGTTGTTACAGTTCCCGTTGTCTCACTGTAAGCATTGCTACAGTTCCCGTTGTCTAACTGTAAGCGTGTATGCGTTGTTACAGTTCCACTTGTCTCGCTGTAAGCGTGTAAGCGTTGCTACAGTTCTCATTGTTTCACTGTAAGCGTGTGTATGCGTTGCTTCAACTTCGGTCGTTGCTTGTTTTCCTCCACTTCTGTTCTCGTTATCACTATTTATAGTACGTAAGAATACCAACCAAAGAGAATGGTGTAGTTTTATTCGTTAAATACAAAGATAACCTAACCTAACAAGAAGCTTCTTATATCTGTATTCATAATTTCTATCCCACACCCTCCCATCTCTCTCTGCGTTAAATGAAAAGATGCCTGATGCGGTAAAAAAAAAAAAAAAAAAAAACTAAAAAAAAAACTTGAGCTAATTAAGTACTGGTCTTCAACCATGTTTAGCCTCAGTCACTGATGTGAGTGGCGTGCAAAGTCTTGTCGATGCTAGACACGTTGTAATTCTGTCAGCATTAAACCCCAAGGCCCACCACCGCCACCATTCATTGATCGGATCTGTGCCCAAACGTGTCGTCATCGAAGCTTGCGTTAATGGTCATCTCCCGGTCCCTACAAATCCGGCGTTTCCCGGCAAGCAGTTGCAGCAACTTTCCCTCAGGATTGGACGTACAGGCAGGTCTGAACTCCTAGGGGAATGTTGGCCGTTTACTTACAGTCAAGACAGTGATTTTTATCCCCCTTCTCTTATTCCCTACAGACACTGTTCGTACAGTCGAATCATTGTGCGTATTAGAGGTTCGATTTAAAAGAATTGATCAAATACACGTACAGCCAGGACAGTTCATTTTCTGTCTGTTTGTCGAAACAAACCGCAAAAAGTATTTTGTAGGTTCATATTTTGTTTTAAATGAACTGATCACATTCACCTACAGCCAATGGCTATTCATTGTATGTCTGTTTGTCGAACCAAGTATTTTGTATGTTCATGATTTGATTTAAGCGAATGAACTGATCACATTCACCTACAGCCAATGGCTATTCATTGTATGTCTGTTTGTCGAACCAAGTATTTTGTATGTTCATGATTTGATTTAAGCGAATGAACTGATCACATTCACCTACAGCCAATGGCTATTCATTGTATGTCTGTTTGTCGAACCAAGTATTTTGTATGTTCATGATTTGATTTAAGCGAATTGATTATATGCACGTGAAGCCAGGCAATTAAACAGAATTAAATTAAATGAAACAGACCGCAAAGTGTTTTGTAAGCTTGTGGTTTGATTTAAATGAAAGATGGAAAATATTTCGCTCGCTATGATTAAGGGGAAAAAAGCAAACAAACTATTACAATGCATATCTAACGGATGGTTTGTACGATTTTTGCTTGACCTAGTAGTTTGATAGTTATTTAAATGTACATCTATTAAGGTTTATTTGTTTCTTTCAATTAAAAAAATATTTCAAGAAATATTTAAAACACCAAACTGCCAAACAGAACGATTTCTTTTATTTCTTCTTATTTTAATTTACTGTGAATGTATTCGTGATATATGTGTGTGTGTGTGTGTGTGTGTGTGTGTGTGTGTGTGTGTGTGTGTGTGTGCGTGTATGTGTGTGTGTATGTACGTGTGAGTGTATGTTTGCGTGCGCGTGTGAAATATTTGTAAGAAGATATTTTTTTCCCCATACAGAATCTCCGTCTGAAAGCACATCACCCTATCTTTTAAAGTAGGAAAATTGCACGTAATAGAGAAATTGCTTGATCGCAGTATGTGAATGATTGTTACAGACTTAATGGTAAGTGACAGTTCTGCTCGTGTTAATGCCATAGAGAGCAACGTACGATTTTGAGAGTAAAGTGTTATGCCACTTAAAGCACGTACCTGTGTATGAAAAATAATCTCGCGCAATAGGTTACTGCGCCACTTTACGCTGCAAATGGCACAAATAATACTTCACGTATAACCGCGCCCCAAACCAGTAGACAGATTTACTTTTATAGCTTTCTTTACAAATTAATTTTAACTGAGAAATAGAAACATTGTTAAGTCTTAATTTTAACTGAGAAATAGAAACATTGTTAAGCCTTAATTTTAATTGAGAAATAGAAACATTGTTAAGCCTTAATTTTAAATGAGAATTAGAATCGAAGTCGTTATTAGAGAGAGACCATCTGTGCACATAAAGGAAATTATTAAAAGAATTACATGGTAGGCATTTAAAAACTGAAATTCATAGTATGCTCCCTGATAACTTTTCTTACAAATGATTTTGTAGATTTTAATGTTTTTCATCAGTTTTGTATTTTGCTGTTAAAAGAAAGAATAAATATATCAAAATTAATAATAAGAATAAATTAAAATTGCCACCTAAAAAGAAGACATTTCCAACTCGTCACTCCATCCTTCTCACATAACCTCTATCCATCCTATAGCCATGTCCCCCCTTTAGAACACCGAACTACATCTCAATAATTCTTGCCTGCAATCGTTGATGCGGAGGTACACATAATCGAGATGACTGCAAAACTAGAAATTGCGGAGAACTCTGACCTGCACGTAAAGCACACGGGAACTAGCGCGCGTGAGGGAATGATGGGAAGGTGTCAGAGCTCTTGAGGAGTAATCAATTTCGTGCACGCAGCAAGTGTGAGTCCGAAACTGTTTGACCACGTGGCAGAGACGTCTTGTTCCCCTCAGTTGCCTCCCTTCTTTCTTTTTGTAGTGATCAATAATGCATGGTGGGCCGATGCTGTCATTTTCTAATAATCGGTTAGGTAGACAGGTATGGTAAACCGATGCTGTCATTTTAATCAGTAACCCACAACCGCCATATGGTAGAATGATGTCACATTATGTAATCAGCAAGATAGTTTTGTTTGATGAAGGGTTCTTGAAATTTGTAATTAGTATGGTTGATCAATGCTGCCATTGCTGAGATAAATTTTATTTTGAAAACCCATGTATTATTATTTATTATTTGGTAATATTTTTAATATCATTTGGTAGATCAAAGTTTTAATTAATAGCAATCATTAATCTTTATCTGTCAGACTAAAAGTATAATTTTCTGATGACATTAAAGCATTCCTCCTTAAAGCTGACAGTTTGAATATACAATTGCATTTTGTCATTGCGATGAGTGTAGCGGTTTGGTAGATCAGTCCTATTATTTCTCTTTTTAATGATCATTAATATTTTTGTTTGGCATTTTATAAGGATCAGCAATGTATGGTAGATCCCTCATTTCTTTCTACGATAAGTAAACATGATAAAATCATGTTTATTTGATGGTGATCGATACTGATTGTATATTAAATGTCTATTAATCATTAACTGTAGTAAACCGTTGATGTAATTCTTACTAATGAATAATTTGTGCTAGGTATGTTACCATTCTCTAATAATCAGCAAAATATGTAAAACACAGTATAACATATAATAACTGATAATGATCATAAACGTGTGTAGTCGGTAAAAACAAAAGGGTAGAGAATTCCTGCATTTTATTTTCGATTTTGCAGTAGATACCAACTCATAAACTTTTCTAGAATGCAACCAGCTAACTGCCAGTTGACTTTCATCTTAGAGAAAAGTGGAGGATGTAGACTGCAATCAGGTACTGCTGTTTTCATTTTCGAGAACGGAAGGATGTTTATATGCATTCTACCACTGCTCAATGACTTCATTATAGAGAGGATGAAAGAGTAACTGCATTCAATCACTGCTCAATGGCTTCATTATAGAGAGGACGAAAGGGTCTAACTGCATTAAATCACTGCTCAGTGGCTTCATTATAGAGGATGGAAAAGTCTAACTGCATTCAACCACTGCTGGGTGGCTTCATTATTGTCTCAGTCGGGAGGTGGGTTGGTGGTAATAAAAAAAAATTATTTTTTTGTAGGTATTTTTACCTCCCCTTGTCACGTCACAAGATGTATTCATTGTTGTTGTATTTTTTTTTTGTAATAATTTTTGTGGAACGAATGTAGTGTCGATATCGACTTAAAACTGCAAGTCACAGAAATTACACAGTACAGTTAAAAACAATATCGAACTGCAGGGCACAGAAATGACAGTACAGTTAAAATCAATATAGGACTGCAGGGCACAGAAATGACAGTACAGTTAAAATCAATATAGGACTGCAGGGCACAGAAATGACAGTACAGTTAAAATCAATATAGGACTGCAGGGCACAGAAATGACAGTACAGTTAAAATCAATATAGGACTGCAGGGCACAGAAATGACAGTACAGTTAAAATTAATATAGGACTGCAGGGCACAGAAATGACAGTACAGTTAAAATTAATATAGGACTGCAGGGCACAGAAATGACAGTACAATTAAAATTAATATAGGACTGCAGGGCACAGAAATGACAGTACAGTTAAAATTAATATAGGACTGTAGGGCACAGAAGTGGCATAGTATAGTTAAAAACAATGTTACAAGTTATGAAATATATAGTTAAAAGGTTGGCATAAATTCCTGCATCACACACGCACTGAATTAATTATAACTATATTGAAATGGTTCAGATATGAGTGAATTGATTAGAGTCAGTCGGAATAGATTCAAATCACAATGAATTCATAGATTCAAATCACAGTGAATTGATTCAAATCACACTGAATAAACAAAACTAGTACGGATGCATTGGAATCACAGCGAAATCACAGCGAAACAAATAGAATTGAAGAAATCCACGAAGGCATGCCTTCTTGAAGCAGTAGACAAAACTCGAGCCGGAAGTGACGAATGAAGAGGAACCGATAAATTGACACAAAACGTGCAAGGCTAGATTGGACTGTTGCGTGTAAGCACGCCATTAGTGCATTCGGTTTGGCACATAACGTGTTCGGCCATGACAGACTGCACTGTTGTAGACTTGATACTTTCGCTTATCTGACCGGAAATGGTAATGCATTTCACTGTAAAGCTTTAGTGCGAACGTGAGTATGTTTTACTTGCAAATTAAAACAAGGCCATGGGAAATAATATGGTGCATGCTCACAAAATAAACAATGAAATACAGTACACATGGAATTGGTCTTGTGTGATATACTGGTGATTGTGTAATTTAGAGGACTAATTATGAACCTTTTATTCCTTTTTTCCGGTTTGGTTCTAATTTTATCATTTTAACATTGTGAAGGAAATGAATCAGTGTAAGAAAATTATACTTTCGAAAGAAAAAAGTTAGAAAGGAAATTTAATATAAATTTGAACAGTAAAAGAAATATACAAAGGACAGGATTTGTTTACAAAAAAAAGAACACACAGATATATTCATATTCACATTTATTCATTAAATATTTACACACGAGATTATGCTCGTCATTATTTATTAGTAAGATTAATCATTAGTGAGACTAATGATTATCAGTCAGATTAATCATTTAGTGAGATTAATGAATATCAATCAGATTAATCATTAGTGAGATTAATAATTATCAGTCAGATTAATAATTTAATAAGATTAAATATTGTCAGTCAGATAAATCATTATTGAGATTAATTATTATCAGTCAGAAAAATGATTATTATCAGTCAGATTAATCTTTAGGTGAAATTAGTTATTAGTGAGGTTAATTATTATCAGTAAGCTCAGTCTGATTAATTATTATCAATGCGATCAATCATATAAATTGATTAATTATTATCAGTGAGATCAATCATGTCAATTGATTATTATCAGTGAAATAAATCATTGGCGAGATTAATTATTATCAGTCAGATTAATCACGAATAGTGAGATGAATTATTATTATTAATGAGGTTAGTCTTGAGTGAGATTATTCATGAATGTAGATTAATTATTATCAGTTATTTTTTGATAGTGAGATTAATTATTATTAGTGAGATCAATCACGAATAGTGAGATTAATCATTATTAGATTAATCATGAATATTGAGATTAATCACTGTCAGCAATTTTATACCATTAGATCTTGCGGGATTACATTAATATACTCGTCCTTGTACTGACAACTCGCCTTTTCACATGTACACAACGTGCATTGTGTCACGCTTGCTTTGGAAAGTATTTCGTCATTATAGTATCTTATCACGCTTGCTTTAACTGGAAAGTATTTCGTCATGATAGCATCTTGTCACGCTTGCTTTAACTGGAAAGTATTTCGTCATGATAGCATCTTGTCATGCTTGTTTTAACTGGAAAGTATTTCGTCATGATAAAGTCTTGTCACGCTTGCTTTAACTGGAAAGTATTTCGTTACGATAGCGTCTTGTCACGCTTGCTTTAACTGGAAAGTTTTTCGTCACGATAGCGTCTTGATACACTTACTTTAACTGGAGATTCTATTACCTAATCGATTACAATTATCACCATACAGAACGGATTTAATGTCTATTTATCCAGCTAAAGAAGAAACTTGAAGTAAGGATGGCATTTATGTTGTAGCTGACTTTATTTTTTTTTATTAATCTTGACATTAACTTAAGTCACAAGAGACATGCATATGTTTGGAACAAACTCGAACCAATAAGTTATAATACACAGCCAGTTGAGTGGGATGTGTTTAGAACACAGACATGGACCAATAAGTTATAATACACAGCCAGCTGAGTGGGGTGTGTTTAGAACACAGACATGGACCAATAAATTATAATACACAGCCAGCTGAGTGGGGTGTGTTTAGAACACAGACATGGACCAATAAATTATAATACACAGCCAGTTGAGTGGGGTGTGTTTAGAACACAGACATGGACCAATAAATTATAATACACAGCCAGTTGAGTGGGGTGTGTTTAGAACACAGACAGGGACCAATCAGCCAGTTGATTGAGATTTGTTTCGACCATAGACATGAACCAATGCGTTGTAATACACAGCCGGTGTTGGCAAGTTGACTGGGATGTGTTTGAAAGAGAGACATCAACCAATACTTTATAATACAGAGTTGGCCAGTTGAATGGGGTGTATTTGGAACAGACACCAACCAATAAATTATAATACAGAGTTGGCCAGTTGAATGGGGTGTATTTGGAACAGACACCAACCAATAAATTATAATACAGAGTTGGCCAGTTGAATGGGGTGTATTTGGAACAGACACCAACCAATAAATTATAATATAGAGTTGGCCAGTTGAATGGGGTGTATTTGGAACAGACACCAACCAATAAATTATAATAATACAGAATTGGCCAGTTGACTGTGGTGTTTGGAACAGAGACACCAACCAATAAGTTTAATACAGTGATGGCCAGTTGACTGATGTGTATTGGAACAGAGACACCAGCCCATAAGTTATAATACAGTGTTGGCTAGTTGACTGGGGTGTATTGGAGCGTTAGTTGTAATAAACAATGTGACTGCACGGAAGAAGCCTATCATCACTGTCGGACATTTGGACAGGAAAAGGGGAAGTCAAGTTTTTCGTGACGGCCAAGTGTAGCAGTGTAACTGATACTGATAAACTGTTACGACACTCACTCCATTGTTATCCTGAATTTATCCTGTACGGTATAAGTTGTTATGCGTGTGATGTATTTATCGAATTTTCTTTGTAATTTGACTTTGCCTTCAGTGGAATCTTTGGAATGTCTTTGGACGAGCCGGATGACTAACAAAATGAATGCACATTTACTAGCATCATATTTTAAGATAAAAATGCGTGTTTCTACTCGCATAGGCACGTACACAGATGTTTGTTATTACTAGCAAGTTTGAGAGCTATCAGCTGGCAGTAGTAATCTTATCAGACAACTTGTTGATAACAGGTACACTTGGCCGCGGGCCGCTGTATTGCGTATTAATAATTAATAATTTAATGGTTTATTTCAGTTAATTTGATTGAATAAGATAATCAACAGAGATCAAATAGAATAAATTATATCGCAATGTCTAGGAAAGTGTAACAATGTACAGTATTTCATTGAGTAATGACATAAAGACACAGACGAGTGTAAATTGAACAAAGCTAATGAAACTTTCAAAGTAAACTGGGATGCTGTAGTCAGGAGCGTATTCAGAGTAAGTGCCGCCCGGGACGATGATGACCAGAAAGGCCGAAGCATGGGTTGGGGGAAGAAGAGTACTCAGTAACTGTTTTGGCGTCTGACGCCTGGAGCACCCCCTCCACTTTGTATGCTACTAGTACCTCATACGTGTTGACATTTTGTGAATACAGAAATACACTAGAAATGCTTTGACATTTTGTGAATACAGAAATACACTAGAAATGCTTTGACATTTTGTGAATACAGAAATACATTAAAAATGCTTTGACATTTTGTGAATACAGAAATACACTAGAAATGCTTTGACATTTTGTGAATACAGAAATACACTAGAAATGCTTGACAATTTTGTGAATACAGAAATACACCAGAAATGCTTTGACATTTTGTGAATACAGAAATACACTAGAAATACTTTGGTGCTGTTTATAAAAAAAAGTTTCTTGTGAACATACTTCAAAAAGAAATCTTGAACAAAACGAATTTTGAACTAAATGTTTAATTTAAACGTAATGAAAATACCATGACCACTCTACCCTCGTACTCTCCAGCATGCATCTTCTCCCCGTTTCTCAGAACGTCTCCCAGCCACTCCCGACAGAAAGTTGACAATTTCCATTTGTACGATGTGACAGCTTCATTTCGCTTCAACGATCTCAATTTGGCCTTGACCTTCTGTCCACCTCTTCAGTGTTATGTCCAGAGAGAGAGAGAGAGAGAGAGAGAGAGAGAGAGAGCAAGAATGGAAGGATGGAATGTTTCTTCAAAGAGCGACAAGCGAGCAAAGCAGATGGATTTCTCCTGCAACTACTACCAGTCCAGACGGATGAACTCCCTTGCGACCTAATTCGAATTTGACACTAATGCATGGAATGGAAGACTGGTCAGATGTACTTTGAATTCCAATGATGTCAAATGCTGGTTAACTGAGTGCATTGCATTGGATAGGCAGGTGACGTCATAGTGTTCATGTTCCCACTGAGAGCCTAGTGTTCACAAATATTCACCAAGTATTCAGAATAACCGATCCGAGCCTGTGATTATTTCCTTGCTAACTTAACATAGTTATTAAATTAAATCTGATAGAAATAGTCTATTACGTCTTATACAAATAATTTCTGAAATAAATCTATATGACTGCCTACCAAGTCTCACAAGGGAGACATAAATCATCGATTTGAATCAATCTATTTATTATAATCAAGTGCTTATTTGAGTTAATATATATATGAACAAACACTAGTGATATTCCAAACAATCACGTGTCTAGAAGGTGCCAGTAGTCGATTGCAGGATTTTCAAAGAAGATCAGGAAGGTCTACAAACAGCTGAAAATGGAGGTCAAAGGTATCATAAAAGAAAGAAATCAAAAGAAATAACAACTTAAAATTTAAGATTGAGATTTATAAGCGGCTTTTGGACTATTGAGTTCTGAAATCTACATTGATTACTTCTAATCCAGAATTTGATTATTTATGGAATACTAACGCGAACGCTCAGTACCAGACATCGTGTGACAATACTTGAGAGTAATTATGAATATACGTGTTTGTAAGGAAATAAACATAGCGGGAAGAGAAATGTTTACAAAATTAAAACTTGACATTAGATAAAATGTTTACACAGTTAAAATATAGCTTAGATAAGATGTTTACAATGTTGAAACATGTCGTTAGCTAACATGTTTACAAAGTTAAAACATGACTTACATAAAATGTTTCCCAAGTTAAAATATGGCTTAGATAAAATGTTTACAAAGTTAAAACATGACATTAGATAAAATGTTTACAAAGTTAAAACATGACATTAGATAAAATGTTTACAAAGTTAAAACATGACATTAGATAAAATGTTTACAAACTTAAAATATGACTTAGATAAAACATGGCTTATATAAAATGTTTACAAAGTTAAAACATGATGCTATATAAAAGGTGTAAGAGAAATACAGTTAATCTTTTTAATTCATGTACTGAATTTGAAAATTCCACATTAGTTCATTATTCATGTATTATTTATTTAAATTTAATAGTATGGAAAGTTTGTGTTTGATGAGTTGTTCAACTCGACCTTAGCGGAAGGCTTAGCTGTTATGCAAGATCTTATAGCGCCAGTAATGCGTGACCACCAGGTATGACTCATCCGAAATGGATGAGTGTTAAACGTGTGAGCAAGAGAGAGAGAGAGAGAGAGAGAGAGAGAGAGAGAGAGTATACTACCCGGTACATGAATGACCTATAGTCCTATACTGTAATAGGAATAAAGAAGTCGTCGGATGAATGGGTGGGTGTGATAAAAACCATGAGGTATGCTTGAGCAGCAGGTAGTGTGATCAGGGTTTAAATCTATCGCAGTTGACCTTTTCCTTGTCTAGAAGTAGAGATGCATTTATATCCAATTGCCACATAAACATTCCCAAAGTCCCAGCTCACCATAACAGAAACAAGATCTAGTCTCCAAAGATTGTATTCTGAAAACCATGTGAACTCTAACGGTAAGGAATGAATGGAAATTTTGACTGTGTTTGAAAAGTGCATTTTTATTTCCGCTGGTGAAGACAGAAATGTTTACAGGTTCACGCTTGACATTAACTAAATGGCGGACAAGATTAAGACATGATTTAAGTTTAAGTTTAGACAAGATTAAGACATGATTTAAGTTTAAGTTTAGACAAGATTAAAACATGATTTAAGTTTAAGTTTAGACAAGATTAAGACATGGTTTAAGTTTAGACAAGATTAAAACATGATTTAAGTTTAAGTTTAGACAAGATTAAGACATGATTTAAGACATGATTTAACGATAGAAAGTTTTACAAGGTTAAAATAGGATGTAAAATAAATATTTACAAGAAAATAATAAATATGACATAAAATAAAATAAGGTTACGATGAAATAAATAACAAGTGTCACATAACACTTACAATATCACAATATGGTGTGAGAAAAAAGATTACGGATGAAAATGTGACTAAACATAAACATTTAGAAGAATATAAATATGACACATTAATTGAGATTAAAATGGCTTACAAGTTTAAAAGAATGTAAATAAGAAGTTTTACCAGGAGATAAATACAACGCAATACTTTTCCTGAATAGTGTACGATCCAAAAGTTTACATAAATATACTGCAAAGTATATCCTTACTAATCACCAGTACGTGACTTTTGTCACGACTAAAGTGCAACTTCTCTCGTTTCTTGCAAACCACCACTAAGTTCTATAGTCTCTCCAATGACTACCAGTACGTGACTTTTGTCACGACTAAAGTGCAAACTCTCTTGTTCCGTGCAAGCCACTACTAAGTTTAAGAGCTTACCCTGAGGAATACAAAATTAGCGCTGTTTCGATTCAAGGGAGGAAATTGGAAAGTGATTTACTAGATATTTATTTGGAATGTGGGGAGACAACTTTATTTTATTGCCTTTGTCCTCATTAACGCACAGTTACACATGAAGGCAATGAATGACCTCCGCAATATTTTAGTGGACAAAATGTAGTTTTTGTGGCATTTTTATTGATTTAGAATGCTACTGGTTTTAACATTTTTAGATGTGTGTTTCACGGGACTGGGTGTTTAAAATATAGAACAAAATGGTTTATATCCCCGAGATAATGCTGGTTCAATCTTCCAGTCTATCTATCTATCTATCTATCTATCTATCTATCTATCTATCTATCTATCTATCTATCTATCTATCTATCCATCCATCCATCCATCCATCCATCCATCCATCCATCCATCCATCCATCCATCCATCCATCTATCTATCTATCTATCTATCTATCTATCTATCTATCTAAACATTCATCCATCCCTCTATCCATTCATCTTTGTATGCATGCATCTTTTCATGAAGTCATGACCTCCTATCTAAAATTTATTTTCATTGTAGTATTAAGCTCTTTTGATGTTTTCATCTTTTGTGTATTATACATGTCTTTGCACTAGATTGCAGCCAAGTTATTTAATTGCATGCATTGCACCATAGCAGATTATAGGCAATTAGAGAGCCCTGTGCATGTTATAGGCAGCGTCAGTCACTATACATAGATAATATGCTACACTCAACTGATTGTAGGGAAGGGGGTTGGTGTTCAAACCCGATGCTGATAAACTTACATTGATGAAGATTCCCTGCCTATAATTTACAGATGAGCATAAATAGCATGAGACCAGATTGGGAAATTATTCACGAGGGAGACTTTGCCTAGACTTACAGGGGCTGCACATATTCCTTGAATCGAGATAAGCTTGCTAAATATGCAGACAAGGTAACACATCAATTTCTTAATATTCGTTAACTGTATTTTATTAAGAATGTTGTAGCATGATTTTGTGTATTTTATTGTGATTGATATGAATTGTTGCTATTTTCTCCTGATGTGTGGCCAGAGAATAGAGTGACCAAGTTAACATGTGCTCCGTAATTCTAATAATGTGTTGAAATGTATAATGATTATGGAATACTATTTTATCCCCACTAAAGTAAATGATTAATTTGACAATTGTAAAATGCTGTGCATGTTGGAAACATTTTGCTAATGTAATAGTTATAACCCACTTGTGTGTGACACATTTTTATTTCTAATTGTAACAAGTATGTGTATGGTTTTACCCAGTTTTATCTTTATTGCAAAAATACGAATTGAGGTCAATTGTGATAGGACACCTATTTTCTATTGCCTCTATGTACTGATCAGAGAACTACAGGTTCATTGCTCATGGACATAATTACTATTGTTTCAGAGTGGGTTCCGGATTTTGGTTCCATGCTTGGCTGGAATTCAGTTGGGAATTCCAGGTTGGCATTTCAGTTGATGCTGAGTTCTATGGCTATTGAGCTGAGAACCTGATGCAGAGGTGCAATATTCAGGTGTTATGATGAGTTATGCGGAACAGTAGGTTAGAACATTGTTGATGTATGAATTGCCAGAGGGGATTTCTCCAATAACTGCTGATGAAAGATAAGTGGGCGTCTGACAAGCTCTGAGATCAGAATTTGTTACAATCCTGATAAACATTTAAAGACAGCTTAGGTAGTCCTAATGACCTTCCTATTAGAATGCACTGATGTATGGATTTACTATTTTGTTAAATTGTTAAATATTAATTAAATATTAAATTTTTATATTTTGTTATTGTAATAATGAAGTTGACTAATTATTAGTGAGATGAAGACCGAAAGGAGAATTGGGTTGGGGAGGGAGTTAAATGTGAATGTCTGTATGCATAATTAGTCATTATTAGGATAACATGCCCAATTCACGCAATATTATACAGGCTTACCTTTCACTATAATTACACTGTAATATCTAAACTGAGAGAGTTAATTTAGGAGACTGAAGGGTGAGTCTGGCAACCAGTCTGTCATCAGCATAATGTTAAAGATTAACAATCTTTAAATCCTCATACCGAGACAAGGTCTCTAAACATACACTGGAATGTAACACATCCACTTACCATCTGTCTGTCTCTTTATTCATATGTCTGGCCAGGTATCTCTCTCTAATTATAATTATTAATCTCCCTACATTACTGTCTCTTAGTCTGGTTTGCCCATGTATACCAACATACCATCTTGATCTTATTCGTAAATACACTTAAACCGAGAAAAAAAGGAAATAATAAGACTTCACCTCTATGATGTTGGTGAAAAGGTCAAGGTTCGACAATAATAGATCTAATACGTCATTCTACAACTCTTTATTTTACTTAGTGATTGTTCGACCGGGAAATTTAACGTTAATTAAAAAATACAACCCATACAATAAAAATAAGTAAGGTCATCCCTTTTATTAACAAACAAAAATATATCCGCTGTAAGTTCAAGTAATTTGGAAATAAACATCGAATTGGTTAGCAAAAGTATTTTTGGTGAATATATTTGTCTGCTGTTGACAATGTTGATGTATAATTGTCACTTTGTGTGCCTTCTGTTGACAATGTTAATGCATGACTATCGACTGTCACTGTGTGTGCCTGCTGTTGTTTGATGTGTAACTGTCACTGTCTGCGCATGCTTTTAGCAATGTTTTGACGACTGTCATTTTGTGTGCATGAATTTAGCAGTGGTTTTTTACGATTATTCCATTTTTAAAAATACTATGTATATTTCGAAATATGAGTTTATGTAGATATGTTTTTAAATAATTGCATTTGGTTATGCCTCCAAATGACTGTATTTCGTGTTTCAGAGTGAATGTATTTCTTGTTTCAAATCGAATGTTCTTCCTGTTTCTAAATAAAATGTATTTACTACTCTTTCTAAATGAATATCAAAACATTTATGTTCATTCGATTCTTTTCTCTTGATTGAACAACAAAATGTTTGCATGCGTTAGGTATGGCTGGATTGCAATGGGGTGTCAATATACGCGAGTGGTATCAATGTATGCGAGTGGTGTCAATTTACGTGTGTGGTATCAATTTACACGAAATTGCGTACAAACGTAGTGATGTCGATAGTTGTGTGTTGTGTCAATAGATGTATGTGTATTGAGCGTTGCTCCTGTGTATATTTCAAAATACAACACAAGTTATATTTCATTCTGTTTAAATTAAAAATAATTTGTACGTGTACCTTAATACAGTTCTTAAATTAATGTCAAAATATACTGGAGCTCGCTGGCTGTGAGGTAACATAGCTAGCCTCATAAGTAGAAGGGGATTTTTTTTTCGATCGAACAGTCCTCACTCACTAATTAGCACAAGGGTCGACAACAATTTATGAGCACGGCGCTATAGTAATACTATACTACACTGTATAAAGTGAACCAGCATTTCAACCCTTTGTTTAAATAGGGCTGCGGTCTAATTTTATACTGATAGTAGGTTTGTTTTAAAGAAAACGTGATGCAAAAAAACAAAAGCAACTAAATATTTTCCTGCGAAATAGTATGATTATTTTTCATCGTTACTTTTTTTTTTCTGTATGCCTGCCTGATCTTGCGGAGTGCCAATAAACATCGTTCCGCGTTCCAAGCACAGCAGGTGTGCTGCAGGTTGCCTCCCCTTGCCTCGCTCATGACTGTTCAGCTGAAGGCCATGATTGCAAGCGTTTTGAGTCTTTTGGAGAATTAGCGCAAATTAAACCCTAGCATATTATTATACATCTTAATTCTGCTACTTATGATAATTACATCTTCTTGTCTGTAAAGTACTGTTCTTAAGTGCTTAAGAAAATATATTAGTACACTGCTGTTTTTAATTGCGTGTCAAAATATATTAGTACACTGCTGTTTTTAATTGCATGCCAAAATATATTAGTAAATTACTGTTTTTAATTGTTTGCCAAAATATATTAGCACACTACAGTTTTTAATTGCGTGCCCAAATATATTAGTACACTACTGTTTTTAATTGCGTGCCAAAATATATTAGTACATTACTGTTTTTAATTGCGTGCCAAAATATATTAGTACACTACTGTTTTAAGTGCATGTAAACATACATCAGTTCGTACACTGTGCATTGGTCTTAAAGAAATGTCAAACATATAAGTCATGTACTTAGTACTCTTCTAAAATAATTGTTACAGTCTACATTTGTTTTTAACTGAACGTCACAAGATCTGTGAGCAGTGGGCATCATAATATATGTATCATTAGGCAGTCTACATCTCAATATATTTATCGTTAAGGTAGTGAACGTCACAATATACTATCGTTAGACAGTGAACGTCGCAATATACGTAGCGATAAGCAGTGAACATCATAATGTACGTATCGTTAGGCAGTGTCAGTCGAGGGCATAAAACTCCGCCCGGCCTCACATCAATAAATATTTAAAAAACGAATAATGAAAGGAATAAAATCAAGATACACGAGGTGTATAAAAAAAAGTCTAGTGTAAGCACACATGTTTGATGTAGTTATTCACTTCAGTAGTTATTAATTGCAGGATCCATCCATCTTTTTCCATCCATCCATCCACCCAACTATCTATTGGTCTGTTTGGGTTTTTGTTTTGTTGATATCTCAGCCAGTTGGTTTTGTAGGGACATAAGTAATTTTGCTTGAGAGCCAGGAAGTCTACCTGGACTAGATCTGTGACGTGATCCCTAATCCACACGTCATAAATACAAGAGCACCAGTAATAACTAAGAGACTCCACCAGTGTGACTAAGTAGGATAAGGTTTCATTGGCCAGGAGTGTGAAAACTGTGGGGAAACTTTTAGAGATAGAGAATGGAAAAGAAACAGAGGGAAATTATGAACTAGATAGACTTTGTTCTGATAGGAGCTATGACTCTAAGCCGTCTAAGGGATGCTAAAGTTTCTCTGATTAGACTGACAGACACTATGGGATTGTAATTGTAGAATTTGTAATTTGATTGCTGTTTTCTTTCTTAATATAAATATTTTGTTAATTTTTCATCCATCTTGCATCATTTTTTGTCATCACGTCATGTAAAACTCGTCATTGTAGTCATTGTACCTGTCTTTTGTCTTCGTCGAATTAATTGTGAGGAACGTCACAATATACGTAACATTAATCAGTCCGGTTCTCGTGGAGAAGAAGCATTCCGTGAAAAAAATGTTCCCATCGCTCACTTGAAGGCTGTAAGACTTGCTACAATTAAAAAAAATCTTGCGAATATTATGTAATGTTTCAGCAGCTCCCGAGGTGAGACAAACGCAAAATGTACGTATCACAGGAGTTATGCCCCTTCCCAAATCAGTCACTTGACAAATGTTTCAAATTAGCGGACGACCACTCTCACAACTTACTCTCGACAAAAGGAACTTGCGGATGCCTGTCATGCGATGTTGAATTATGTGTTCCAGAAGGCACCCCTTCCCCTCCCCTCATCCGTTTCTCCATCGTTCCACCCCTCTTACTCCCGATGACATTGCGCTTTTAAGTAATGACCCCACGACCCTTAGAAAAAAAAAATCTCCCACTTTCTGTTTGAGAGATGATTGCTGGTAAAGGTCAGTGCACCGAAAGTGACAAGAAAATGAGCCCGACTTGTCGCCCGAATATCGAGGTATTGCGATTCTTGCTGGCCGTAAGCAAGTTGTCGTACGACAATTTATTTCACTGGCAGGCAGCATGTCCAGAACTTAATTTTAATAAGAAAAAAATTACTTCCATTAATTTTATATTTACAAAAAGAGAAAAAATTATTAAATTAATTGTTTAGTTCATATTTAAAAAAAAAAGAATAAAAAATGTTTTCAATACTAAAGAGTTATGTCTCTTTGCATCTCTGAGCTGACAAGCAAAGCTAGTGTTTATTTACTAAATTAATAAAAGTAAAAGCATAGTGAACACGTGCTTTAATTTATTTTGTGCTCTTAGCTGAAAGTGACATCATTACGAATGTAGACAGCATGTTGTACTGGCAAGACGTGAAATGATTTTCTGTGTCCTGTATGACTTTATGAGTCCTCATGTTTATATTGTCTTGTTCTGGTCACGATACACACACACACACACACACACGCACGCACGCACACACACACACACACACGCACGCACACACACGCACACACACGCACACACACACACACACACACACACAGTTAGTGAGTAAGAGAGCGAGAAAGAGAGAAAGAAACTCGGTGATAGAGAAAATGTGTTTGTGTGTCTGTTCACCAGTTCTGTGTATGAACGTGTGTGTGTGTTTCTGTTTGCTTATTTTCTAAATAAATGCTGTTTATATGTTTTCATAACCTTTATTTGTGTGTGATTGTTTCCTATCCTTATCAAGCACGGGTTATGAACAATTTTAGCATTTTGTTCAAAATCTCTCTCTCTCTCCAGAGATAGATTGTGTATGTCCCCTTCTTATCAAGTTTGTGTACAGGCGTTTCTTTGTTTTTGCCGATATGTAATCGTGTGTGTGTATGTGCCCTTCTTACCAAGTCTGTGCATAGGTATGTCTTTGTGTTTGCCGATATATAATCGTGTGTGTGTGTGTGTGTGTATGCCCTTCTTACCAAGTCTGTGCATAGGTATGTCTTTGTGTTTGCCGATATTTAATCGTGTGTGTGTGTGTGTGTGTGTCCTTCTTACCAAGTCTGTGCATATGTATGTTTTTGTGTTTGCCGATATATAATCGCGCATGTGTGTGTGTGTGTGTGTGTGTGCCTTCTTACCAAGTCTGTGCATAGGTGTGTCTTTGTGTTTGCCGATATCTAATCGTATCTGTGTGTGTGTGTGTGCGTGTGTCTTTCTTACCAAGTCTGTACATAGGTGTGTGTCTTTGTATTTGTCGATATGTAATCGTATACACGCGCAAGCGTGCAATATCATTACGAGGTCTTATTTTATTAACACGCCAGAATTACAAACATCCCCAAACATTATAAGTGAGTTTTGGAAACTGAATGAATTTTGCTTTCCGATGCCAGTCAGCCATTGATCATCTCGCAACTGCCCCGTGCAGCAGCCAGTTTAGTGTGTTGTTGAAGCCGCGTAATTGTGTCGATGTGTGATAAAGTAGTTATCTCCCCTTTAACTCCAAGAGAGATTTGATTATAATCGAAAAACAAATTGATTTCGTGGTTTTGATAGCAAGCGAGAAGAGTGTGGAGCCCACTGGTGGAGGAGGGATGGTTGTGTCAGATCCTGAAAATGATCCGAAAACCTGACAAATTCGTTTATTCTTGTCCAATTGTTTTTTTTTTAATGTAATATAAACTATGACCAGCATGTCTGTTTTTCCAGCAGTTTTTAATACCTAGCAACCATTGATACTAAATACTTTGCTATCTTTGAATTTGTGCTGTAACTTTGAGATCTGTCACCAGATACATTTTTCATTAAATTGTTTGCTAACAGAACTCATAATTTGTAACTGTTTAAATGTGCATGTTCGTTTTATTAATGAGACATGTATATATAACTAAGCTGATGGAATACAGACATGCATATATAACTAAGCTGATGGAATACAGACATGCATACATAACTAAGCTGATGGAATACAGACATGTATACATAACTAAGCTGATGGAATACAGACATGTATACATAACTAAGCTGATGGAATACAGACATGTATACATAACTAAGCTGATGGAATACAGACATGTATACATAACTAAGCTGATGGAATACAGACATGTATACATAACTAAGCTGATGGAATACAGACATGTATACATAACTAAGCTGATGGAATACAGACATGTATACATAACTAAGCTGATGGAATACAGACATGTATACATAACTAATCTGATGGAATACAGACATGTTTGAAAACTAAACTGATGAAATAGTCTTGTTCGAAAATTGATAAAATAGAGATTTTTCGAAATGTAAACTTATGAAATACAGACTTATTCGAAAACTAAACTTATGAAATACAGAGTTGTTTGAAATCTAAACTAATAAAATAGACTTGTTCGAAAATTTATGAAATACAAACTTGTTCCCAAGCTAAACTTACTACAGTATACAGACTTGTCAAGAGACTGAAACGCTAAAATGTTTATAGCGTTTGAACGAAACACGTACGGTGTTAAGGATTGTAGAAACAATATTTCTACATACCGGTCGGATGATTTCTGCGAATTAAGCGAATGATTTATTTATCAGCCAAGTCACAGTTTAACATAATCGTTTTAGCAATAACTGCCAAGTCACAGTTTAACATCATCGTTTTAGCAATAACTGCCAAGTCACAGTTTAACATCATCGTTTTAGGAATAATTGCCAAGCCACAGTCTACCATCACAGTCACTATTTAACTGCCGTAACAAAACTATAATCACATTTATCAGTCATCTGTCAGTTCACACTCAGTGTCAGAGTATTATTTAACTGCCTTGAAAAATCTATAATCATATTGGAAAGTAGTTATAT
Organism: Sinotaia quadrata; assembly: GCA_028829895.1. Taxonomy (NCBI): domain Eukaryota; kingdom Metazoa; phylum Mollusca; class Gastropoda; order Architaenioglossa; family Viviparidae; genus Sinotaia; species Sinotaia quadrata. The sequence continues at coordinate 118,185,819 of CM054177.1, read as the reverse complement.
TACGTCAATTCACAATCTAATAGCAAAACCAATCTTAAACTGCCAAATGTCATCAAATGTCACAAGCAAGTGAACAAACAGCACTACTACATGAAACAACATGCAACACGTGAACAAATAGTGCTACTGTCTGAACAATATGCAGCAATTAACAAAATAAGACCATATAAGACAACGATCTGAAAAACGCCTACAAGAAGTGAACATGTCGCACTCCCCTAAAATATACATTAAAAATTGAACAAAAGAACACATTGAACAAGTTCACACACATTGCCTCTAACGCTTTTCAACAGTAAAGAAATTGTGGCCAACAAATTAAAACTGAGAACAATTTACCAAATATCAAACGTTTTTCAACAGTAAACAAATTTTATGAACCAAGACTGCACCATTTCCAAATGACTTACGAAGTGCATAAGTCACGGCCGTCGCCTCCCGTCACCCTTTTGATGCTAGCTGTTAACCTAGACGTTCACCACGGGTTGCCCTGTATTCAGCAAGTGCGCGATCTCTACAATCATAACTTCTTTACTAAGTGACGTGGACAAGTGCGCGATCTCTACAATCATAACTTCTTTACTAAGTGACGTGGACAAGTGCGAGATCTCTACAATCATAACTTCTTTACTAAGTGACGTGGACAAGTGCGAGATCTCTACAATCATAACTTCTTTACTAAGTGACGTGGACATTAGTCTATAACGCCTGGTCCACATGGTCACGTCATCGTTGAATGACCTTCTGCAGCCAGTGACGTATTTAGCTATAAATGTTGTATAAATAATTTTCTATAAATCGAAATGAATCCCTCAACATTTGTAGTATTTGTGTCTATTTTTTGAATTGTCAGTATCGCCTTTTTCAGTTTCTGTTGTCAGGTTTTGGATTGGTGGTGATGGTAGTGGGGCGATAGCCAGAATGCATGTTAGCAGTTAACTGTTAAATACTACAGAATGCCTGACTGCTACCACTATAGAATAATAACTAATAATTTTATTAATTAAATCTAGTATCCACCGGACCAGGCTACGTTTGCTAAGCAGACACAGCTTTGAGACAAATTCCCTAACTCTCATTCCATACAGATTACCGGCACTAAGCTCACAATTTAGAAATTTTAGAGCCATCACTTTGTGTGTGTGTGTTTGTGTGCGTGCTTACGTGTTACCTGAGTATTACTTAGATACCGTGTGTGCTGGTGTATGTATACTCTTGCATAAGTGTATGTATGTATGTATGTGTGTGTGTGTGTGTGTGTGTGTGTGTGTGTGTGTGTACTTATGTGTTATATGAGTCTTAGACACCGTGTGTGCATGTGTATGTATAGACTTGCATAAGTGTATGTATGTGTGTGTGTGTGTGTGTGTGTGTACTTATGTGTTATATGAGTCTTAGACACTGTGTGTGCTTGTGTATGTATAGACTTGCATAAGTGTATGTATGTGTGTGTGTGTGTGTGTGTGTGTATGTGTGTGTGTGTGTGTGTGTGTGTGTGTGTGTGTGTGTGTGTGTGTGTGTGTGTACTTAAACCTATTTATTTCGTCCTGGAAATATTGCAGAAAATGTGTGAACTCCCTTGATGTCTCGGTACGGGAGGAGATGCATTACCGTTTAAAAATTCAGCAGTAGCAGGAACAAACGAAAACAGAGCGCCATAAAGAGTAGGATTTTCTTCTTACTGTTTCTGGTTGGGAGTGGGTGGTGTCGGATGAGAATTTCACGCCACTCCAGTATGATAAATACGTCAAAGGAACTGCCGAACTGGCCAGAATTTCCACATCTTTCTCGCCTCCTGTAATTTTACGCTTCGTCTCACACTGGTTCCATTTGTGAATTAAATTGTGCTGCCGCTCGCTGGCGTTTGCCAGTTCATTGATTTTCTCTTTTCTACTTTTCTTGTTCTAAGCCCAGGGGCGACTTGTCTTTACCTGGTCTGCTGAGATGTCGCCGCTACTATGATCTAAAGTTTTTGTTTTAATTTTTTTGACCAGTTTTACTTAATTGTAGTTTACAAAAATTTAAATTTAGAATAGAATAGAATTGAAAATAGTTGTCTCTAGGCCTGTAACGGACTATGAGTCAGTTCGCTAGTCTATGCTGGCTGCAAAATAATCAGGCCACATTAGGTTGTATTTATAGGTCACTCTGGTTGCTAATGCTTAGATGATTTTAGTTGTTCGCAGACCATGTAGGTTCCTAAAGCACCAGATACACTAGGTTTTATTTTGAGGCAATTCTGGTTGCTGATCTTAGAGGCATTGTTGGTTGCATGATCAGACCACACTAGGTTCTAACTTTGGTCATTCTGGCTCCTGATGGTTTAGATAATTGTATTGTTGACAATTAGGCTAGATATATGCTTACATTAAAGTAATGCTGCTTATTAAAACATTAGTAATTTGATTTCTTGGTGCTTTCCAAAACAATAGCCTAAGAATGCTTGTGCTATGTTGGTCTCGTTTGCTTATTCAAATGTTAGTCTAGAATGACTGTGCTACTTTGGCCTCGTTTGCTTGTTCAAATATTAGTGTAAAATGCTGGCTGGACAGTAAACCTATAGCAATAAATACACTAACCTACTCCTTCTCTTGTTTGATACATTTATTTCTATACTGAGTTTTTGAACATCACAATAAATGTTCCTGGCGCTGGAGTAAATACGGGGTGTCAGCACTTCTAAGGAATATACTCCCCCCACCTCTACTTCCCTGTTGTGATGTTTTGCTGGGAGATGGGTAAGATGTTAATTCTCCACCACCCGGGCCACCTGTAACCTTAGGCTAATCCCCAAAATACACATTCTGGCTAACCACACATTTTAGAAAGATGAACGATAGATAATGTAGAATAGGAGAATGATAGTTCTAGAAGATAGCTCAAGTACCCTGATACATACAGCCAAGATAGTGTGTGTTTTGAGCCCTATGGCACTGTAGTAGTTATTTGATTCATTCATATGAGTGAACCATAAATGAGAGTATAACACTGAATGTTTCTGAGTGAACTCTAAGAGTACTTTGGTAGAGTTTGTCTACAACTTGACTGAAACTGTGCAATTTTGAATTTATAAATACATAACTGTAGATGGCCTGTTGTGTAGCCTAGGGTCTCAGTGAATGTCATTAGCAGACATGCACATGGTTCATTGAACTGGTCTTTGGCCCATGGGTTGCTCTGCTCTGGTGTGGTTTGTGGCTCAGCACTCGTCAAATCAACATCTAAGATAAAGTGACATCCAAGATAAAGTGACATCTAAGATTAAGTGACATCCACGATACAGTCTCAGATGATCTGTCAATAAAATGTTTTCACGTGTTCTCTGACAGAACACTCTAACTTACATGGTCATCATACATTTAAATATCATAAGCAAAATATAACAATATAAAATAAAGTTAATGTCAAGAGATAAACATGAATATTATATTAGTTAGGCAAGTAAAAGCTTCAGCAGTAATATATACAGAGGGTGGTTTCCTGCTGTGTTGATAACCGGTGATAAGGTTAGTAGTATGATTACACTTTGTTAACACCGTGAGACAAAACGCATGTTGCCTCAAAGGTCAGCTGCATTCGACTAACGATTTACAGGTGAATTTCTGGTACATTCGTTCACATGGCTGAGCTGTGCTTTTATTGGTTAGTTTAGTGAGTTGTCTGGGACATTCAGGTATGTTCTCATCCTAGAGATAAAGGTCAGCCTTTCTGGAATATAGGTTTATGTGTAGTCTATTTTAGGTGGAGGGGTGCGTGTGGGATGCATAAGCCATTGTGTGACACCTGTTTAGGTGCGATTGAGTCCATTAAACGAACTCCCAGTTGAAATGATTGAGTTATTAGTCGGAAGACCCGGGGATGGAGAGGAAGGAGAGAAGAGTGGTAGGTGTACATTGTTGGCAGGATTTGCAATCGACCAGTGGAAAATCGGAAGTAGTAATAAGTTAACCATTAGAAATGAAATAGTGACTTTAGAGATGAAATAGTGACGAGAGATGAAATTGTGGCTTTAAATGAAAGCGTGACTTTAGATATATGAAATGTTGACTTAGAGAAGAAATGGTGACTTTAGACATGAAATGGTGATTTTAGACCTGAAAAGTTGACTTAAGAAATGAAATGGTGACTTTAAAAATGTAGTGGTGATTTCAGAAATGAAATGGTGAGTTTAAAAATGTAATGGTGACTTCAGAAATGAAATGGTGGCTTTAGAAATAAAAAGTTTACTTTAGAGGTCTCACGAGGAATATATGCGTATGGATGGTTGATTAATCTTTCAATTCAAGGCGCTGTCACCATGAAACAAGCGTATGAATACAAGAGTTGCTGATAGTATGCATATTTTCGGGTGTACATTAAACATAATTTTATAAGCACATACATGCATTTCGTGAGAGGTGAAAAAATTGTCTGCGCACCATTGAGAAAAGTCAGTAACGATATAAAAGCTTGAGAAAAGTCAGTAACGATGTGAAAGTGTGAGAAAAGTCAGTAACGATGTGAAAGTGTGAGAAAAGTCAGTAACGATGTGAAAGCTTGAGAAAAGTCAGTAACGATGTGAAAGTGTCTGCATACCAGTGAGAAAAGTTAGTAACGATGTGAAAGTGTCTGCATACCAGTGAGAAAAGTCAGTAACGATGTGAAAGTGTCTGCATACCAGTGAGAAAAGTCAGTAACGATGTGAAAGTGTCTGCATACCAGTGAGAAAAGTCAGTAACGATGTGAAAGTGTCTGCATACCAGTGAGAAAAGTTAGTAACTGTGTTTGTGAAATAGACGAACGATTCTCTTCTGGAGAGCATGGGTAATCGCACTCAATTTCACAGCGAGAGTTCTCGGCCTTGACTGTCATTTGTGCCAAACTGGAGACGACTAGAAAAGACAGTACACGTCTCGGCCAGGCACCAGAACCGAAGATAAGCAAATCACGCTTCATGCTTGACTCTGCGACCCATTAACAAAAAAGTGATACAACCATCTGATAAAAGGGTAGATGTGTGCAAGTTCTTTTAATACATTTTTTTTTTAACAAGTCAACAAACAATATCTTTGCCTAGTGAACTGGCCAACCACAGTGTTCCAGAGAAAATAAAGAGTAGCAACTACAGAATGTGCTAATTTTCTGCGATATTACGCAAATCGGAGGAGGGGGGGATCAAAGAAGGAATCATGAATGTGGAGAAAATTGTGTGGTACAATTGGTTTGGACATTACGGTAGAGGTGTCTCCAGAGAGTGCTTGGTGTCTGTGTCTACTTCTGTTTCTATTCCGAGTTTGCTTATGTGGCTGTAGTTGCATTCATGTCTGCTGGGGTATGTGTCTGTAAGTGTATGTCCTTGTCCATCCGTGTCTGTCTACATCTTCACCTGCTTACGTTTACGTCTCTGCGTTTGTCAGTCTGTCTGCTGGAATATACTTTGGAAGTAGTGTCTGTGGGATATACTTTGGTAAGTGGTGTCTGTTGGAATATACTTTGGTAAGAAGTAATACGCTTTATCAAAACAAGAACGTAGGAGGCGACCAGAAATTGAATCTTTTCCATTTTTATGTCCTTCTATTCCTAAAATATTTGACAGACAGGTTCTGAATTTCCAATGAGACTTACACGTTCTGTATTCCTAGTACATGTGATCCCCATTTCTGTATTCCTAGTATGTGTATTACCACACTCTTTTAAAACATTATGTACAGGTCATATCTGTATTCCTAGCATGTGTATTACCACACTCTTTTAAAACATTATGTACAGGTCATATCTGTATTCCTAGTATGTGTATTACCACACTCTTTTAAAACATTATGTACAGGTCATATCCTGTGCATTCTACACGTACGAACACATTTTAAAACGTTGTACAATTTTATTTGTTTGTTTTGTCTGTCAATGTTTACAGTGTTTGTCTTTGCATACAGCACAACTGGCAGTTTATTTTGACTATATGAAATTCTGATTTTTCCTCTTGCTGTTTTCAGTTATGTTATCCACTACTTCATCCAACCTTATCAGTCAACCTTATCCACTAACCTCCATCCCCATCTCCACTCTTATCAGTCATCATTATCCACTATACCTCATCCCCATCCCCACCACTCAACTATATAGATCACTCACTGCCAAAGCATTCATACATATCCAACACTCCCAATAACAACCATTAACCAGATACACACAGACACGCACACGCGCATCCCCATCATCATCATTCACACAGATCAAAATCAAATCTCAGCCCTTCCTCGCCCCCATTGACGTTTATTTCTCTCAAGGAGCAAGGAACTGAGTTATACTGATGGGTACTATTTATGCGTGTGTGGGATGGATTAAATCTAGGCTACCCAAACATACATTTAGTCCCTTAGGGGAGAGAAACCCGGAATACTGTCTGGCTCGCCTCCTGTGTTCTACACGCCGTTGCTGTCATGACGTCATTGTTAGCGCTGTCAGTCATGCAAGTATAAGCTATCTTCGGGACCGTGTCCTAGTTCACCAAAAGAAAATCCACTGAGGTCACAGCTTCAAATATGAGGTACAATGAGGAATTAAAAATAATCATGAAGTAACTGATAAAGGTATGGCTGTCAAAACTGACATCACCGATACATCAAGGTGTTCCTAGGCGGGAGGTGGTACCATTTCTTCTTACAATCAGGGTCACGCAATGAGTGAGGTACAGTGAGGTGTAACACCCCATTATTTCTACTTACAAGCAGGGTCACGCAATGAGTGAGGTACAGTGAGGTGTAACACCCCATTATTTCTACTTACAATCAGGGTCACGCAATGAGTGAGGTACAGTGAGGTGTAACACTCCATTATTTCTACTTACAATCAGGGTCACGCAATGAGTGAGGTACAGTGAGGTGTAACACCCCATTATTTTTACTTACAATCAGGGTCACGCAATGAGTGAGTACAGTGCGGTGTAACACCCCATTATTTCTACTTATAATCGGGGTCATGTGAGTACAGTGAAGTATAGCAGTACTGTTTCTTCTTACAATCAGGGTCATGTAATGAGTGAGGCAAAGTAAGGTACATGGGCATCCGAATATTTGCATGCATTTATTTCGTTTTATCTCACAAACACGTGCTGTAAATAAACATGAATTGAAAAGTTTTTGCTTCTGGTGATTTGATTAATTTTATGCCAAACCAGTTATCGCTGTTCACAGTTTTGAAATGTGGGCTCTCTACGCTAATGCACATGTACTGAGTAACACATACCTGTAGTTCCGTCTTAACTGAGCACTAAATGTTACTTTGATAGCATTACTAGGCCTCCTTGGCTGCATGCAGCAAGACACTGGCAGACCAGAGAGAATATAATATTCCATCCTAGAGAGCTCCAGTGAACAAATGTTTTCGAAGCATTAGCACGGCGAACGTGCCACTAGTGTTCACTCGTTTCAGCTCTAGATATGCTGCGTATTCGTCTCAGTTCTAGATGTATTGCGTATTCGTCCCAGCTCTAGATATGCTGCGTATTCGTCTCAGTTCTAGATGTATTGCGTATTCGTCCCAGCTCTAGATATGCTGCGTATTCGTCTCAGTTCTAGATGTATTGCGTATTCGTCCCAGCTCTAGATATGCTGCGTATTCGTCTCAGTTCTAGATGTATTGCGTATTCGTCCCAGCTCTAGATATGCTGCGTATTTGTCTCATTTCTAGATGTATTGCGTATTCGTCCCAGCTCTAGATATGCTGCGTATTTGTCTCATTTCTAGATGTATTGCGTATTCGTCCCAGCTCTAGATATGCTGCGTATTCGTCTCAGTTCTAGATGTATTGCGTATTCGTCCCAGCTCTAGATATGCTGTTCATTCGTCTCAGTTTTAGATATGCTGCTTATTCAGCTGAAGGTATATTGTTTATTCGTCTCAACTTTAGAGATTATATTTATTCGTCTCAGTTATAAATATCCTGTTTATTCGTTTCCGCTATAGATATGCTGCTTATTCGTCTCAGTTTTTCTATGCTACTTATTCAACTGTAGGCATGTTGTTAATCGTCTCAACTTTAGATATGTTGTTCATTCGTCTCAGTTCTAGATATGTTGTTCATTCGTCTCAGTTCTAGATACGTTGTTCATCAAGAACTGACGACGCGTTGCTGTGGAGTTGTCAGAAAGTACACTCCTAAATGGGTGACTGAATTTATTGTGTGAGGTCGAAATTCATTGAGTGGCTGAGGTACAGATTTAGAAACTGTTGGAGCAACAAGCATGACGTCAGTTTTTTTCTCTATTCTTTTGTAACTTGTTACTCACCACACAAGACAATGCACCACACATGTATTTGTCTCTACTTTAAATGGTGGAGGGAATTTCATTTGGACAACTTGATTTGGTGAGTCGAGTATTATTAACGTGCAACTGATCGGAGTTGTGTGTACATATTACAAAAAACTGTTTCAGAACAGAGCTGTTTGTACATATTAAACAGAACTGGTCGCAACATAGAGCTGCTTGTACATATTAAACAGAACTGGTCGCAACATAGAGCTGCTTGTACATATTAAACAGAACTGGTCGCAACACAGAGCTGTTTGTACATATTAAACAGAACTAGTCGCAACATAGAGCTGTTTGTACATATTAAACAGAACTGGTCGCAACATAGAGCTGTTTGTACATATTAAACAGAACTGGTCGCAACATAGAGCGGTGTATGTACATATTACAAAGAAGTGGTCTGAAAATAGATCCTTATACTGCATGTTTTTATTCGGCCTGTTGCAGAAAAATAATGTTTATTCTTAAACTTCACTTTACCTACAACTATCATAAAGTTATTTTGACATTTTATTAAATTGTTCCAGATACTATGTCGTATAATCGTATCTCTATATTGCGAAAAATATTCCCTCTCCACCCCACCCCCCATCCCCGCTCGCCCACCAAGGTCAGTTTGTAATTGCGTGATTCCTCTCTCAAAATAGAAAGCACGCAAACCAAATGCCAGCACTTCGATTTACTCTCGTACAAAGTCCAGAAAGAAAGTTATTTAAGTCGTCCCTTCTAATTTTGTGAAGTAAGAGCTGCTAGCTATTTCAGCTAATCGTGATCGATCGAAAAGTAAAAAATAGTGTATGAACGCTAAAATGCAAAAGTAGGCTTGGGGGACACTGTTGGAGCTAGACTTTAAAGTCGTGATTGTCATCTTAATATGTGCACTCCAACACCCCCTCTTCACCGTTTACTGGCATTTCTGATAGTCATTACCAGTGATGAAAGCCAAGTGGAAGAAGTTGAGTCAGGTCAACAACAATTTCCTCAGAGCGCTCAGGTTCAGAAATCTTGCCCCGTAAGAGTATTTAGATACTCGTTGATAAGTCACCTGTAACATGGTCATTTGATTGTCCTTTTTTCTCCCTTCTTCCACCTCTCTCTCGTCTGTCTCCGTAAACGCCACTCTCTCTTCTCTTTTCAATGCTATACTTCTCTCGTCTCTTATTTCTCTTTCTTTCGTCTGTTTTTATCTCTCTTTATTTTTTATCTCCTTCCCTTTCGCTCGTTCTCTCGACAGTCTTTCGTTTCATTTCGTTCCCCTCTCCCCCTCCACAATCCTTCCATCCACTTCTCTTTCTCCGATCTGTGTCAGAAAATCCCTCCATCCTCATTGTTTCTAAATTCTGAATAAAATGTAATCATTTTAATGACAGAGTAGACAGCAACATTAGAATGTATCAGAACCATTAGTTGTATGCTTTTAATACCATCATAATGGACAATGAGAGCAGGAGGTTTCCTGCGGGGATGTTATTTCTATTATTATTTTGTAAATGCAGCAGCATAATCACTGGCAGACCCCGTACATTCGTTGATAAAATATTGAACATTTTATTATGGACGTTATTCGGAGAATTTGTTTTTCTGATTACTTGAGTGTGTTGAGAGTGACATTCAATAGTCTTTTAAATAAAATGTCAATAAACTATAATTTCAAGCCTCTTAAACAAAACCACTTACACAAGCACACATGAACACTCCTCTCTCTTTCTCACTCAAACTCCTACATACTAAACTCACTTGTGCGCACACATGAACACTCCTCTCTCTTTCTCACTCAAACTCCTACATACTAAACTCACTTGTGCGCACACATGAACACTCCTCTCTCTTTCTCACTCAAACTCCTACATACTAAACTCACTTGTGCGCACACATGAACACTCCTCTCTCTTTCTCACTCAAACTCCTACATACTAAACTCACTTGTGCGCACACACGCACAAGCGCACAAATTCATGCAGTAGGCCATTAAGCGTTTAGTAGACGTAAGTTTGATTACTGTTTGGTTTTAAAATATATAGGTCATCTCTTAACAACCCTCTGTAAATAAAGACTATAGTAATGTAGGGTAATTCATTGCTTGTACTGCCCTCATATCCCGTAAAATACTGGTTTTCTTAACAATTCCATATAAAAAATGCCCATACCCTGTAAAGATACTGGTTTTCTTAACAATTCCATATAAATATAGGAATCTCTTTACGATTCTCTATAAATATTGAACATTTTAAAACAACTTCCTATAAAAATATGGCATTTCTTTACTTCTAAGTATAGATACAAAGGCCTTTGTCTACTTCTCCCTATATATACAAAGGCATTTCTTTACTTCTAAATATAGATACAAAGGCATTTCTTTACTTCTAAATATAGATACAAAGGCATTTCTTTACTTCTAAATATAGATACAAAGACCTTTCTTTACTTCTGAATATAGATACAAAGACCTTTTTTTTTAACTTCTAAATATAGATACAAAGGCCTTTCTTTACTTAATATAGATACAAAGACCTTTCTTTACTTCTAAATATAGACACAAGGCCTTTCTTTACTTCTTCCTATAAATACAAGGCCATTTCTTAGCAGCTCTCTATAAATCTAGGGCATATTTTATTAACCTCATAAAACTAGAGGGCATTTTTCTATAACACTGTAAATACAGTGTATTTATATATAATGTACTTCTTAACAATTCTCAATACATGTAGTGCATTTCTGTACAAGTACTATACATAGATTACATTTCATAACGATGTCCTTTAAATAGATTACATTTCTTAACGATGTCCTTTAAATAGATTACATTTCATAACGATGTCCTTTAAATAGATTACATTTCATAACGATGTCCTTTAAATAGATTACATTTCTTAACGATGTCCTTTAAATAGATTACATTTCATAACGATGTCCTTTAAATAGATTACATTTCTTAACGATGTCCTTTAAATAGATTACATTTCATAACGATGTCCTTTAAATAGATTACATTTCATAACGATGTCCTTTAAATAGATTACATTTCTTAACGATGTCCTTTAAATAGATTACATTTCATAACGATGTCCTTTAAATAGATTACATTTCTTAACGATGTCCTTTAAATAGATTACATTTCATAACGATGTCCTTTAAATAGATTACATTTCTTAACGATGTCCTTTAAATAGATTAAATTTCATAACGATGTCCTTTAAATAGATTACATTTCTTAACGATGTCCTTTAAATAGATTACATTTCATAACGATGTCCTTTAAATAGATTACATTTCTTAACGATGTCCTTTAAATAGATTAAATTTCATAACGATGTCCTTTAAATAGAGTAAATTTCTTAACAATTCCCTGCATACAGAGTACATACCTTTACAACCGTTTCTATGGAGACAGTACGCTTAGTGAAGCCACAGGTTGCGATAACAAAACGAATCCAGAGTAATTACAAGCTGCACAATCTAAGACACTTGGCGGTTGAAATTCTGAAAGAGCACACCCCGTTGGCCACACTCGGGCAACATTGTGCCTTCAAAAGTCATCAAACATCCATAACCAGCAATTTCCCCCTCTTTGGCTCTTTCTCAGACTTAATTTTCTTCTTTTGTGCTTTCGCTGTCTGAGATAACAGTCACGAATATGTTAAAAAATAAATTTTCAAAGCAAACGAAAAAAAAAAAAAACTACTCTACCTCCATCCCCACGCACTCCTCCACGCCCTAAAAATTAATTTCAAAAATACTCTTGGATTCATTTTATCCATCCTGCCTGTAAAACAACCCACCAGAATTTTGTCGTCTGAAATCAATTACATATCAAGTTATGGTTTGCAGTCACTCATCTCTGATTAACTTCTGCTTTCAGCTTTAGTTGATTTCGCGGCTATAAACTAGAGTCAGCAATCCTGCTGTATGTTAGTGAGTTAGTCAACAGCGTCACATAGGAATTTTATCATTGCTAACGAACGGATTCCTCAATGCAAAACATTTATAACAGCACTAAAACAAACAAACAAACAAACAATCAAACAAATGCCTCTTAATTTCACCAACTTTGATAATCATCATTACAGAGCTGACTACCATGACTGTTCACTGAAAGGACTAATTCCAGTCATCAGAGTTTCCGAAGCCCGTTTTCGTGCCTACAAGAAAAGAAATTAAGCTGTAATCATTACGATAGTCATTCGAGTACTTCTTCAACCACTGATTTCTCTCGACACACACACACACACACCACACACACACACACACACACACACGCACACACACACGCACGCACACACACGCACGCACACGCACGCACACACACACGCACGCACGCACACACACACGCACGCACGCACACACACACACACACACACACACACACACACACACACACACACTATCGCTCACTCAAATGAGTCAACTTAGTTGTGTTTAAAGGGAACATACTCGAATGCTTTAATAAAAATAATTCTAATGTCGATCTTGCTCTAAGCTCCCTTCAAACGATGCACTGTTTCTATTATTAGTGCAGAAATCAACTGGAAACATGGGGAAAAAATCACTAGAGTATGCTGTGTGTTGTGTGTAGACCACAGTTGGCTGTGTTGGACCAGAGTACTTTGTGCTGAACTACAGTCCGTTGTATTGGATCGCAATGTACTGCGCTCGTGTTGACATCGTTTTGTTGAGCTATAGTCTGTGTTGTATTGGATCACAATGTACTGCGCCCTTGTATTGGACATCGTTTTGTTGAGCTATAGACTGTGTTGACCTAATAGTGTTGTGTTGAACCACAGTGTACTGTTCGAACTACAGCATTTTGTGTGCTATTGAACCACAGTGTGTTGTGTTGGAGCACATTGTTTTGAATCACTGTGTGTTGTACTGGATTACAGTGTGCTGTGTTGGCTATAAGTAAGGGTACGTGCTTGCACAAATAACATAGATTAAACTTAGAAGAGGACCACGATTGAGATAACAGAATTGTCATTTTTTCCCTATAATTTTTAAAGTGTCGTATCTATAATTATTATTTAAACCGGAGTTAATCGATGCTATTGGACTCATGAATAGAGAAATAAGCTTCATATTTATTTGTCCACTCGACTGTTCTTTGCAAGAACATACACAAAGCACGCACGCGCACATACACGTACGCACAGAACTTACACAAACACACCCTCTACACACATACAGTAGTAGCGCACACATAATAGTATACAGGCATGCATAATGGCACATACACACATTATAGTATACAGGCATGCATAATGGTACATACACGCATTATTGTATACAGGCATGCATAATGGCACATACACACATGTAGTTTACAGACATGCATAATGGCACATACACACATGTAGTTTACAGGCATGCATAATGGTAAATGCACACATATAGTTTACAGACATGCATAATTGGTTCATTCCGACACACACGCATGGAGCCAACAGACATGCATAATTTCCACAGTCAGACATACACACACACATAGCCTAGAATGGCATACATGCACAAAAACATAGTATACACGCACACAGGTTGTACTTCCACAAAACACAGTATACATATATAAACATAGGCCAGATGATCATACACACACCTAGTACAAACAGTGTACATATACAATATATATACAAGCAGAAAAAATCAGTCATGTATCACACACACACACACACACACACACACACACACACACACACACACACACACACGCGCGCGCGCGCGCGCGCGCGCCACACATGCCTAAACATAGTAGAGATTTATCACATATCATGTATACACAAATACCCTACGAACTCAAACAGGTAATACACATGCACTCTAAGTACAGACGATGTGTTGTATACATATACACACACCTAGTACATATAACATACATAACTAACAATCTGTACATGTTACTCACGTATCATGTAACACAAATGCACAACATGTGTCACATACACACAAACACGTCGTGCACACACATACACGCACACATGTATCATATAAATGCAAATAGTACACTTAAACACACCTATCACATATACGCAACACTTAAAACACACTCACATAATTTAGATGGCATAGCATGTATATGCATGCACTAAATAACTTCTAACCTTTGTCTTTAATTTATCATTTAGTTTCATTTATTTCGAAGTATATATAATTTGTTTCTTTGTGAAAGGTTATAGATTTTTTGCATTTTGTTCGTACTTTGCTAAAAGATAAGGCTCTTCAAATGCTTCTTTCTGTGGATAGCCGTGCTTTGTGAATGTCAGAGATTTTTTAAAAAGATAGTCGTGCTGGGTGAAAGGTTTTAAAGATGGCTTTGCTGTATGAACATTAGATTTTAAAGATGGCTTTGCGGTAGGAAATTTAAATTTTAAAGATGGCTTTGCTGTATGAACGTTAAATTTAAAGTTGGCTTTGCTGTATGAACGTTAAAATTTAAAGTTGGCTTTGAGTATGAACGTTAGATTTTAAAGATGGTCGAATGAGTAATCATTGGGAGCATTGTAGTTTGTCTGCTTGGTCACGCTACATACAACAATGCAATCAACAAGGCGCACAGCGAGAGACAGAGAAAGAAAGAGACAGAGAAAGAAAGAGAGAGAGAAAGAAAGAGAGAGAGAGAAAGGAATAGAGAAAAGAGAAGGAAAGAGAGAGAAAGAGAGAAAGAAAGAAATGGAGAAAAAGAGAGAGAAAGTGAGAGAAAGAAAGAGAGATAGAAAGAAAGAGAGAGAGACAAAGAAAGAAACAGAGAAAGAAAGAGAGAAAGAAAGAGAGAAAGAAAGAGAGAGAAAGAGAAAGGGAAGCTAAATAATCGGGAATATCGAATTATTATTTGTATAAATGGCCAGTAAGTCAGGTGACAAAGGCGCGACTCCCATTACGGCCTCTATTGAAGGGCCCAGTTGACCAATATCTGTAACTTTGTAAACTTTTATTGTAGAAGGAAAGGTCGAGATATTTTGTAAATTTTAGTATCATTGGAGCCTTCTTTTCATAAGGGCCAGTAATGGAATCTTTTACGCCTAAAACTTCCGACTTTTTGACGACGCTGGTAGATTCAATGACCATTAAATTGATTTCTGTGTTGCCAACAACGTTAGACAATCTCTCACAGATGGAAAATACAAATGAGATCAACTGAATGAGATAATGATATTCTCCTTTCAGACTGTCAGGTTTTGTGACGTTTTCTTCATTAAAAAATGACTCGTTATTCCAGTGTCATAATTAAAATTGTAGATAAAACAGAAGATATTGTAATAACAATGTTTTTCTCAAGTATGTGAGCGAGGATGAAGGAGATTATCATTTTAGACTTTTTAGAGGCACAGATATTTAGTTTCCTTTACGTATGTAGTTCCCGTTATGTAGTTACTTCCCTTTACTTAGTTCCTTTTTACGTATTAAGTTCCCTTTATGTACGTATTTAGTTCCATTTACTTATTTATTTCCAATTACGTATTTAGTTTCCTTTATGTAGTTAGTTCCCTTTCCGTATTTTCTTTGGGTCAGAAGAGTGAGAGACTGCTTTGATTCTGATTCATGAAGCAGAAGTGTCAACCGTTGCAGACACAACAAACCTGACAACCGTTGCAGACAACCTACAGAACAAACCTGACAACCGTTGCAAACACAACAGACCTGACAACCGTTGCAGACACAATCGACCTGACAACAGTGCAAACGCAACCGACCTGACAAAATGCAAACACTACAGATCTGACAACAGTTGCAAACACAACAGACATGACAACCATTACAGACACAACAGAACAGATAAGCTCACATATTCAAAGACAACCCCATCGAAATGAAAGTGAATTATTATTCCACTAAAAATCGAAAGTACAGATGATAAAAATTAAAAACTTTATATATACGAACAAGAGTGGAAACAAACAAAAAATCAACAAACAAGAACTGAAAAGGCGTAAACAATTGTGACATTTTTATTTTATAAAGAAATAAAACTTTTATTTGCACATACAGACAAGAGACATCATTTATTAAGTACAACTTTGTGCTATAGCATTGTTCAGTCAGCAACGACTTTTCAAACTGCATCAAAGATTTATGCTTATAACATCAAAAATACTTTATACCTAATTATGACATCATCAATACTCTATACCTAGTTATAACTACAAAACTCTATACCTAGTTCTAACTACAAAACTCTATAATTAGTTCTAACTACAATACTCTATACCTAGTTATAACTACAATACTCTATCTAGTTATAACTACAATACTCTATACCTAGTTATAACTACAAAACTCTATACCTAGTTCTAACTACAAAACTCTATAATTAGTTCTAACTACAATACTCTATACCTAGTTATAACTACAATACTCTATACCTAGTTATAACTACAATACTCTATACCTAGTTATAACTACAATACTCTATCTAGTTATAACTACAATACTCTATACCTAGTTCTAACTACAATACTCTATACCTAGTTATAACTACAATACTCTATACCTAGTTCTAACTACAATACTCTATACCTAGTTATAACTACAATACTCTATACCTAGTTATAACTACAATACTTTGTACCCGGCTCACTGACGACTGAAATACATGCTAACGTCTTAAAAGCGTCTGTAACGAAGGGAGTCAATAAAACACGTAACCGGACATGGCTTGCTGGTCTCCTGCTTGTAAATTTCTGCTTTCAAGAAACACGATGACTTAAGTTTAGAGAGAGCAACCAGTAAAAATATCCGTGTAAATTGTGTTGTAGTTCTAGCTCACGCCAATCAGCAATTGACAATTTCAAATCACTATGTCGCTGCCTTTAAGAAAGTGTTGCTCTCATAAGTATTGTTGCGTGTGAACACAGGCTATGTGCGTATTAAGGGAGACCTCATTCAAACAAGATATTGTTTAGTAGAAACAAAAGCTAGCAAAGAAATAATGAAAACTGGTAAGAAATTTGCATTTATTTGATTTAGGCAAACTTTATTTATACAGACCACTCCAACTACGAGAAATGTCCTTGATGTTCTACAAACTCCACACTCGACAAATGTCCTTGATGTTCTACAAGCTCCACACTCCAAGAATGTCCTTGATGTTCTACATGCTCCACACTCGACAAATGTTCTTGATTATCTACAAGCTCCACACTCGACAAATGTCCTTGATGTTCTTCATGCTCCACACTCGACAAATGTCAATTGAAAAAGAAAAATCCTGCAATGAGACACTGAAGTGCGGCCTGGAGTCACGGTGACGTGTACATACTAGGAGAGTGAGAACACTTAATGGGCAACACACGTAACACCTGTTGCAGAGGGACGTCTATTGTGGCAAAAGGTTCAAAACTTTGACAGGCTGCTTTGAGTTCTCGGAGACAGGTGGTGTACTGTCGCAGACCTCTGAAATATCGGGAAGAAAATCATCACAGAGATGTCTGAAAGTGGCAAAATGTTGTTGCATGCCACGTTCACTTAGAAATACTCATTCATATACATTGATAAAATACAAACACACACACATACACAAAATTCACACATACCACAAAAGCACACACAAACACACAGAAGCACACACAAACACATACAAGCACTCACAAGCACACACACACACTTGCACTCTTTGTTGATGTTTAAACATGAACTCGTTATCGTTCAATCATTAATTCGTTAATAAGCAAATTACTTAATCTCTGATTACTTATTAATGTTCAAGTTGATCCTCAAAACAAGCAGATCCCTCCTCGATCTTGGGTACTCCTTATAATGGTATTTTTTGTAAGTATCAGAATTGGAGTAAACAACTTGGGTTGAGAATATGATAGAAATTGCTGAAACAATCCAAACCAGTTCCAAATGGATGAGTAGTTTTTCTGACTAATAGTCTCATACTTGTTCATAACAAATTCATCTAATGGGGATGGACCAGAAGTTTCTTTGTTGAAGAAGTACTCTATTCTAATCACTTTGAATTTGAACGTAAATCAAGTCCAGTCATTAAACGATCATTAGCTTTTGGTAAGTTAACTGACTGATAAAGAAAGAATGGACTTAGAATATTTCATAAACGGATGCTATTTACCTATGATTTGAATTTGAGAATGCTTATGTAATTGAACCATTATTTCTATGTTCACTAATTTGACTACATTGTACATTATACTCGTGAATTTTGATTGATGTTATATTTCTTATTCTGTGTGTGTATTGAACTAATGAAATTGATGCAGGATTTTTTATAAGTTGAGAATGTTTGTAAGAGAGAAAGGGGTTTTGAGATGAAATATGGTTGAAATTTATTGCTGCATTAATTTGACTTTTGCAGATAAAGTACGTCTTTTTCCTTTCACGTAAGCAGCAGTGACTACTGTACTTGCTTGGTCGCATTGGTGTGTGAATCCAGCACTGTCGTCAACTTATCAATTTTTTATCACACTGACACATCTACATCTAGCGTTTGCACAAATTATATCTCGTATTTGAAAATTTACACATTTTATTTACACATCTACATTTACGTGTATTTACACAATTATATCCCGCACTTACGCCTTAACATCCGTACTTATGCACTTACATCTAGTATTTACATATTTATCCTTCGTATTTACACATATTTATCCTTCGTATTTACACATACCTGCATTCATTTTCTTGCTTGAGCACTGTTGTCATTATTATTTTTGTACACCACTGAAGACCCTCCCATGGGTGGGAACAGTTGTCTCCCCATGGGACCCTTTGATGATCACTGCCAAGAAGAATGTCGGGAGCTGAGTTGTCTTTCCTATGGATATCATCTTCAGAGTTGGTCAATTGTTGGAGAGAAGGTTTTGATAACTGGTCTTCTGGCAGCCTCCCTTTCGTTCCAAAAGCAATGATAACCTTGCTGCCGTGACTTCTTGGACGGTAGTCATAATCTTCAGGTAGCTCGCTGTCGTATTCTGTGACGTTCGCATTGACCTCAGAGGTAAAGAGGTCTGTTGTCTCAGTAACAGCTACAGTTTGTCCATTTGTTATGTTGGGTTCCGTATCTTCAGAACCAGAAAAAGTCTGGTTCAAGTTATCATCCTTCTTCATGAAATACTCATTCGTTTCACCGGAACTGGATTCTGCAGTAAACACGGACATTGACAAGTTCTGCTCAGAAGAATTGGGCGAGGACGCTGTAGATGCTGTGTCGTCAGTTTCACGAGTTTGGGAGGTTGTAATTTCTTTGTCTAACATGTTTGGCTTGTAATTCGGCTGCAGCATGTCTTCGGTCACGTCCGACTCGGTAGATAGATAAACTTCAAGGTAGGACGAATTAAGCAGACCAGGGCCATTTGCTAAATCTGTGGGAGCATTCCCTTGAATCAATCTCGATTCCACCGTTGGGATCATCAAAAGTTTTGTCAAGGTAACTAAGTGTTCTGGGTTCGAATCAACGCTGACAATGTCGTTCAAAGATGATATTGTTACACGCGAAGACTTTGTGAGGCTGTTATCAATTTGAGATTTTTTTTTAAGAAAGGTTTTTGGATTGGAGTTATCTCCCTCACTAATTGGCGTCGTCTGCAAGACATCGGTGGTTTTTTTGCGACCGGTGTTAGTTTGCATTTTAAAGGGAGACAACTTCGCAGTTGACATTTTTGGAATTTTTTTCATAACTGTGGTATTCTCCCTTTGTTTAATCCTGGGCTGTACTGAATGAGCACTTGGTGACGTTTCCTTTTCCTCGGAAATGAGAACCCCGTCTTTTGCTTCATTGTCGCTTAAATTACCTGGGGAGAAAAGAGTGAAAACAAGAGCTGGTTGGCATATGCCAAAAGATAAGCAAAAAGAAGTGTGCAGCACTATAAAACAATACCAAAAAGAAGCAAATAAAACCTGTTCATCGGTATAAAACAATACCAAAAAGAAGCAAAAATAGCTGTGCAGCAATAGAGAACAATACCAAAAAAGAAGCAAAATAAAAATTGTTTGGCACTATAGAACAATACCAAAAAGAAGCAAAAACACTGTGGAAGTTTTGCAAAGATGCAAACTATGGCTCTGCTTTTCTGAAACGAATTAATGTGAATTAATTTTCACCTTTATAGGTTAGAATTTGATCACCTACTTTTAAGTTTTCAAAAACCTCGAGATTTATTGTTCCACTTATAAATTAAATTTGTCACCATTGGCACTGATCATAATAGCACACCCACCAATCTTATTTAGTTTCTAAAATAAAAAGTAAAAGATTTGCTACAACTTTAGCGTTGATTGGGTAAGGACACAGGCGAAGTCTTTAGTTTTGCTATATTGTTTCTGCTATGATAATTGAACCAAGAGATAGATGATAGATTTGTATGACAGAGTAAATTTGCCTCTCCCTATTTTTAAATGTAAATTGTTATATAAATTGCTAATTGTCAGAGTAACCCAACCTTGGGCACTCCTTCTGGTGTTATTTTTGAAAGTGTTTTAGTTGAAGTAAACAGCTCAAGGCAAGAATATTCTAGATTGCTGACGTAATGCAAACTTAGTGAGTAGTTTTCTATTATCCAATGATCATGCTTTATGACAGGGGCGGGCAAACTTTTGAGACCGCGGGCCAGATAAAACTGTTGGAACAGTTCGCGGGCCAGATAGACGACCAAATATCACAAGTCCAGAAAGTTCAGAATATAAAATGAGAACAAAAGTAATTTTAAAAAACTAACTCTGTTTCAATGAAAGATTAATGAGATGGATGGTGTTGCTTACAATAAATAAGTGTCCAAATCGTTCTATGAAAAGGTACTTCTCCTCCACTCAGAGTTAAATGTCCAACTTTCCATATCCACTTTAAATTTTTTAGGATGAGGGGTTGCAGACATGATTGTGGGGATGGGGGAATAATGGCAAAGAAATAGCAGAAATGCAACCATCAGTTCGGTTGTGATGGCAGAAGACTGTGAGTTTCAAATTCGCGCGCACCTCTGTTCACCTCCAGCCCTCCTTCCTCTAGCCCACTTGTAGTGGTGAAGGTCAGGTCATGACTGAGGCAGAGTACAGATGCTGACATACATGTATTATTGTAGATCTATCCTAGGCCTGGGAGAGTTCAAAAGTCAACTAACTATAAAGAGATGCTAGTGTAATATATATAACCGCAGGCATAAATTGTACATGTGCACACGATTCTGTGTAATTCAAACTGTTAAAATTACATGTAGTCTTTAGACTAGTTTAGCCTTGGCTGTTTGACAGCGTATAACAATGCCCAATTGTTTTAGTGACTTTTGCGGGCCAAAAGCAATAAGTGTGAATGGCTTGGCGGGCCAAAAGCAATAACTGTGAATAGCTTGGCGGGCCAAAAGCAATGTTAACTGTGAATAGCTTGGCGGGCCAAAAAAAAAAGCTTCGCGTGCCAGGTTTGGCCCGCGGGCCAGAGTTTGCCCGCCCCTGCTTTATGAGAAAGAGACCAGCCAATGGGCTGAGATTAAAGAATTTACTTGGTGTAGAAAATTATGTTCTCTGATCACTTTGAATTTAGATGAGAAAGGAGAAGTCTGGCATGGAAAGGCAGTCGTTAGCTTGATGTGATTTAGTGGCCTTTTGATGTTTAAGTTTTGAGCTTCGAGTTCAAGTCTCAAGTTTCCAGTTGCCTATTTTCACATGCTATATGTGAACTTCCTGGTTTACTGTTGTAAACCTCTACGACCGAACCTAATAAAGGCAGGGACGGGGTGTAAGTGTAAGAAACACTGCACTCTACTTATGTCTGATGGCAAGATTTGTTAACTGCTGGTCAAATCTAGTGTAGAGAAATTGTGGGACATCACTACATTTATTGTTTTGTTTGAATGAGTCGACAAGGCGAGAAGATGCAGCCAGGTTAACCCCAAGCAGCAGAACAGTGCTTTTCAAGTGCCTGTGACACACGTGGAGCAGACGAAATTTGAACTGAACAATAAATTGTGACATTTTGGCAAAGTACGTGAAAGACTGTTAAAAACAGGCTTGCACTTGATCAAGAGGTCAATAGGTTTGCACTTGACCAAGAGCTCAATAGGTTTGCAAGTGATCAATAGGTCAATAGGTTTGCACTTGATCAAGAGGTCAGTAGATTTGTAAGTGATCAAGAGGTCAATAGGTTTGCAAGTGATCAATAGGTCAATAGGTTTGCACTTGATCAAGAGGTCAATAGGTTTGCACTTGACCAAGAGCTCAATAGGTTTGCAAGTGATTAATAGGTTAATAGGTTTGCACTTGATCAAGAGGTCTATAGGTTTGCAAGTGATTAATAGGTCAATAGGTTTGCACTTGATCAAGAGGTTTGTAAATGATCAAGAGGTCGATAGGTTGTAAGTGATCAATAGTCAATAGGTTTGCACTTGATCAAGAGGTCAATAGGTTTGCAAGTGATCAATAAGTCAATAGGTTTGCACTGATCAAGAGGTTTGTAAATGATCAAGACGTCAATAGGTTTGCACTTGATCAAGAGGTCAATGGGTTTGCACTGATCAAGAGGTCAATAGGTTTGCACTGATCAAGAGGTCAATAGGTTTGTAAGGGATCAATAGTCAATAGGTTTGCACTTGATCAATAGGTTTGTAAATGATCAAGAGGTCAATAGGCTCGCAAATGACAACTCACTCACCATGGTCACTAAGACTCATCTCCATCGCCGCGTGAGTACAGTGAAGATCCAGAAGATCAGAGGAGTCCCACAGGAAGTCGTCTATCAAGAAAAGTTCGTCGGGACAGTTATCCACAATATCTTTCAGGCACGTGACGTAACTCGGTGCCTGGCTGCAATGATAAAAGGTGGTCAGCGAGTATGCCTGGGTTTAAGGTATTGTATTTGTATCTCTGAAAAAAAGACAGAACATCCTAGCTAAAGAAGAAAAATTCAGTGAAAGAAAGTAAAATACGAAAACGAAGTTAATTAAATATAAATAAATAAAACAACTCAAATCAAGTTCAGAACCTACTTTCGTCCCAACCCCTCACCAAAAAAAAAAAAAAATTAAAAAACACGAAAGGGATCTGGTAAATCCCTATAGCTGAAAGTTTATTCGTTTGTTGACATCAGGTAATATTTTTAAATTTTTAATTCATTGTTGACATCAGGCAATATTTTAAAAGCTTTAATTTTTGTTGACGTCAGGTAATATTTTAACATTTTTAATTCGTTGTTGACATCAGGCAATATTTTTAAAGTTTTAATTCGTTGTTGACGTCAGGCAATTATTTAAAAGTTTTAATTTGTTATTGACATCAGGCAATCTTTTTAAAGTTTTAATTTGTGTTGTTGACATCAGACAACATTTTTAAAGTTTAAATTTTTTGGTTGAAAATGTCAAACTTTTATAGCTAAGGGTTTAGTTTGTTGTAGTCATTAGTCAAACATTTGTAGCTAAAGATTTAGTTTGTTATTGTCATCAGTGAAATGAATAGTAAAGTGGGGTGCCATTACTCTGAGTTTTAATGATGAATTGTTGTATTAGTTGGAAAGTTGATTTGTTTGTTATCTTTGTATAACAACTGATGATGTTATAATCTATAATAATGAAGGATTCTTTTAGCTCTACAATTAGCTAATAATAATACGCTAACGCTTGTTTGATTAGATGCTTCTCTCACTGAGCCACAAAACAGGTAGATAATGATTAAATAGTTATCACAACGATTGTTATTTATCCTTTTGCCTCACTGATTGTCTGATCTGGCAATCCGAATTCCTATTTTCTGAGTATCTTTGATTGAGTAGCTCGTAGCTAGAGTGGAACAACCGAGGAACATTGCATCAGAGGAACTCTGGCTCATAATCGACTTGATACGATACCGTACGGCTTGTCATCGCTGTCTATCACTGTCGACGATTGAGAAGAGTGAAAAAAAAAAGAGAAATATCTGAGAACCCTTGTACACTAACTGACAAACTATTGAGGGAGTACAGCGACAGCTATTGCGCGTTTGCACCTAACTCACTGTAACTTGTAATTTTTATTGTTATTTTTAGACATTAAATTATTTTTATCTTTCTCATCATCTTATTTCTTTGAACGTTAATTGGAATCGATTGGAGCGAGCCGTGTTATTGGATGATTGAATAGCAAATTAATTAATAGGAGGAGATAACTTTTGCGATCCCAATTGTTATTTGGTTTGCCCATCATTGTGTTCAGTTGAATAATTTACCCACTAGATTATTGTTACAGGAATTAGCATAGTGATTGGAAAACTAGTTTAGGCCATGGATCGGTTATTAGTTTTGATGTTGAATTTTGAAAATAAAAATCTCGATAATTAACACTACAACAGAGTGGTGTAGTGGTGTTAAAACCCAGCC
Source organism: Sinotaia quadrata (assembly GCA_028829895.1). Lineage (NCBI taxonomy): Eukaryota > Metazoa > Mollusca > Gastropoda > Architaenioglossa > Viviparidae > Sinotaia > Sinotaia quadrata. The sequence continues at coordinate 118,161,247 of CM054177.1, read as the reverse complement.
CTTAACTTTAATCAGCAGTTAATGTCAAAACTAAACTGTCACTTTATTAACACCAGCAGCTAAAACCAAAACTAAATGGCTAATTTCTAAAGCGAGGAATCATGCTGACTGATGATACTTTACGAAAAGATTGAAAATTGATGACTAAAATAATAATTTGCTAAAGTCAGGATTAAGTGGCTTTGAAGGCGGTCCGTTAGCTCCCCCCCTCCCCATAGTCTCCACCAGCCAACAGCGGAATTTGCATAACCCTCCCCCTCCCTCATCTTCGTCTTTCCCATCCAACTTACCTCCCTTTTGTAAAGAAAACTTTGGAGCCGCTACCGTCAGGATTCAGAGGTGACGATTTACATTTTAAACGGCTTTTAAAGGACTCAAGAGTTAAATTAAAGAATTTAATTTGTTATAGACAGAATTCACAGTTGATGTTTTACTATGTCACTAACGAATACTACGCGTTTCAGTGCATATATTATAAATCACTAGGAAATATTACAGGTTGATTGTACTTATAAGCCACGAGAGAATACTAGTACACGGTTCACTGCACTTATATAATAATTAGGGGAATATTCAGTGTACTTGTAAGGAGTCACTATGAAATACTGTATAGTCTAGTGCACTTAGGTCACTAGAGCAAATAGACAAAGTAGTCAGAAAGGAAAGCGATACGTAGGTAGGTCTCTTTAGGGCATAGACAGAAAGAAAAGCGATACGTAGGTAGGTCACTAGAGCGAATAGACAGAAAGAAAAGCGATACGTAGGTAGGTCACTAGAGCGAATAGACAGAAAGAAAAGCGATACGTAGGTAGGTGTAAACAACAAAGAAATATAGTGTCGCAAAGTTTCGCTAATGGCAATGATTTTTCAGTGTAATGAAAAAAAAGTAAATTCCAATTGCTTTTCTGTAATCTCAGTCGAATTAATGAATCTTTTGTATCGAAAACATTTCGAACAAAGGAAATGGAATAGTAGATAAAATGTGAATCACTTAGTAATAAGTTCTCTGCCGTCTGCCAGTACGAGTGTGTGCCCATGCACGTGCGTGTGCGTGTGCGTGTGTGTGTGTGCGCGCGCGCGCGTTAGTACACATATTGATATATTGCCAACCTGCAGAATGACTCGATATTGCCTGGCAAGATGGCGTGCGTGACACTCAGACAACTCGCCAGTCTGTCAGACACTTTCCTCTCACAGCTAGTCTCGTCAACACCTTCCATTAGTCAAGTCGCCAGAGTTCACAGGACGTGTAGTCGTGAAATGTTAGAATGGCAAATTTATTAAATGAGAAGCAACAGTCACCACACACAAAAGTTATAGATTAAAAAATCGGAACTGCACTTAAAACGAGTTTTTGATAAAAAATATTCCAATAAATTATTTTGTAATGTAACACAAAGCGAGATAACGAACATATAGCTCATTTTAATAAAAGCTAATGTAACCTTGACCTTGACCAAACCAATGATTACAAGAATGAAAGAAAATAAATGAACAGTCTAATTCAGAATCTATATTAATGCGTCATTTGCTTGGCCCTTAATTTAATTAAGATTTTCTGAAACGACAATTTGCCTCCAAGTTTTATAATAACAATTTTTAAAAAATCAGTCCGGAACAGCAACGAGTGTAATTAGCAGACAGCAGGTAATTATTTGCAAAATAATACAGTATCTATCTCCTATTTCGCAGAGTACTTCTAAGATCTAAATTATCACTAAAGAAATGCTGTACACCGCAATAGAAACAGTTTCATTAATGTCATTTATCACCAAAATGAAGAGCTATTTAATATCACGTCAGTTTGGATATATAATAGCGATTGTAGAGTTAAATGTACAAATGTGTAAGTAAGATTGGATATATATCAGTGATTGTAGAGTTACATTGTACAAATATGTAAGTACTTTATCTATCTCTCCCTCTGTCTACCCGTTCACACGCACACCCTCACACAGACATATCTATATAATAACACAACAATATAATATAGATCTAATAGCATATTTACTTGCCTACTTTAATACCTATCCATCCATATACACGCACACACTCACACAGACATATGTATATAATAACACAACAATATGATATAGATCTAATAGCATATTTACTTGCCTACTTAACTACCTATCCATCCATATACACGCACACACTCACACAGACATATCTATATAATAACACAACAATATGATATAGATCTAATAGCATATTTACTTGCCTACTTAACTACCTATCCATCCATATACATACATACACGTACTCGCACCCACAACTGTTTAAGTTATCGGAAAAAGTAAGAAAAATTAATTAAATTAATAACTGAGATATCACGGTGTATTGTGTTGCTAAGAAACAAAAGGAAGTACAATACTGCCAGTAGATGGCGCGGTTTCGCATCACTTCCGCGTGCAGATGAAAATAGTTGAAATTAAAGTTTGTAGAACGTAGTACAATTTGACTGCAGTTGAGGAAAACAGTTGCGAGTCTGCAAATAAATAAATAAATTGGTACAAGTGTACAAGTGTTCAGCGGCTGTCACGAAATCAGTGTTAACGAATAAAACAGTATTATTCATGTCACGAAAATCAGTATTTTCAACCAAATTAATTTTCTTTACTGTGTCACGAAAACCAATATTTCCCACTCAAACTAAGTTTTCTTAATTGTGATACGAAAACCAGTATTGCCCAACAAAACTAACTTTTTTCTTTACTGTGTCACGAAAATAATAATTTCCAAACTAAACTCAATTTTCTTTATTGTGTCACAATATTCTAATTAAACTCAATTTTTTTACTGGTCACGAAAAAAAACATTGCCCAACTAAACTCAATTTTCTTTACTGTGTCACGAAAACCAGTATTCCAATTAAACACAATTTTCTTTACTATGTCACGAAAACCATTATTGCACAAATAAATTCAAGTTACTTTACTGTGTCAAGAAAACCAGTATTTCAAATAAACTAAATTTTCTTGACTTTATCCATGAAAACCACTATTGCCCAGCTATACTCAGTTTTCTATACTGTGTCACGAAGACTACTATTGCCCAACAAAAAACTTTAAAAAAAACTTTCTATAAAACCACAGCAGAAGAAAAATAGCTGCACTACAGTCGTCAATGTTCTACAAATAGCCACACTGATGTTGTAACTGACCAAACTTTAGACACAGTCGTTTTGTCGATGCACTAAAAAATGTTCCATTGCTGTTAAAAATGCACTAAAAATAGCCGCAGTCGCCTTGTTCACATAAATAGCCACTGCTGTTTAGTCAATTTTATTATTGCTACGAATGACATCACACAAGAAAATGTTTCCAATGCCATCACAATCGTATTTGCTCAATGATAATATATAATATACATTATATTTAATTATAATTATAATTAATTTAATTATAATAAAAATCAAGAAATCAGACAGTAATAAACTTGTGGTGGAGCAAATTTGCCTCTCCCTATTTAAAATTTAAATTGTTATATAAATTGTTAAATTGTCAGAGTAACCTGACCTTATGATGGTATTTTTTAAAGTGTCTGAGTTGAAACAAATGCTCAAGGCAAGAATATTCTAGAATTGCTGCTGTAATGCAAACTAGTGAGTAGTTTTATTTATCCAAATGTTATGATTTATGAGAAAGAGACCAACAAATAGGCAGAGATTAAAAAGTTTACTTGATGTAGAAAATTCTATTCTCTGATCACTTTGAATTTGGAGTGGCAAGAAGAAAGTCCAGTTTTTAAAGGCAGCCATTAGTTTGATGGTGAGTTAAACTGGCTGATTGAGAGAGAATAGACCTAGAAATGTTTCATGTAATTTAGCTATTGATATGTTATACTTGTGTAGAGATGTACTAAGTGAGTTGACGTTTATTTCTACAAATGTTTGAACTAACTGCTCACATTTAGTGTGTTGACACTTGACATTATTTTGGTATGCTGTATTTATTATGCCAAATGTGCATGGTGTTTTGGGCTAATGAATACTGTTGCAGGAAACTGTAAGTTGAGACAGGAATGTAAGGCAGAATGGAGTTATAAAGTGATAAGCTGGAAATTTAAGTTTGCTTTATAATTATATTTAGCAGTGAGCAAGTAGCCTTTCCAGTTTCCTACTTTCACATGTTTATTGAATCTACTGGTTCGCTGATTATAAACCTGAATGACTGGGAAGATGTGGGGAAATATCTTTTGCAGTGTGTGTAAGTGTAAGGGAGTACGCTACACTTTTGATGTATCATGGCAAAGTATGCCGAGTACATCGGGAAAATTCTAGCACATTGAAGTTATAATTACTGTAATCATTTTCTGCTTGAAGGAACTGATATGGCGAAGAGGGCACTCAAGCTGGTTTTGAGAGTATAATAGCATGTCAGTGTTTTCCATGTGTGTGGAGGAAGACAGTTTTGATGCAGACATTGTAAATTTGTTGCAAAAGCAAGTGAAAGACTGTTAAAACAGCACTTAATCCAGGTTAAAAAGACTATAATCACCTCTCTCTATTAACTCCATCTCTATTCTCTGATAGAACTAACCACTTTCTACTTTTGATGAGACTTGCCTGCATCCTTCTTCCATATCCCTTGGTTCCTGGCTTGTGAACAAACGGCGACAACTGGCCATTTTCTGACTGACGTCGTTTGTTTTTCCTGCCACTATTGTAGTTGCTACTGGCGTCGTTGCTTTTGCAAATGCTGGTGGTATTTTATTGCCTGTTTCATCATAAGTATCATCGAACATTACATTATATGAAAATAATTCTCAAAACAGATCATGAATTTTAACTTGAATATCATTCTTATCTAAGTAGACATGGTAGGATGAATTTCGTTTTGACTAATATGTATGGTTGACTAATTATGGTTGACTACATTTAACAAATTATGGTTGACTACATGTAACAAATTATGGTTGACTACATGTAACAAATTATGGTTGACTACATGAAACAAATTATGGTTGACTACATTTAACAAATTATGGTTGACTACATGCAACCTTACTGGAATGATTATGTCATCGGAGAGAGTTTTAAATGGTTCTTATATTTTGCTTTGAAATAAAAATTAAGAAAAACAGCACAGACATTTTAAGTGGTGGTCACTGCATCCTGTTCAAAGTTATTGCCCTTTATTGAAGGAAATTAAACTATTTACATCTTGAAAATTCATGTGAAACTTGCGTAATAGTCTCATATTTGTTCATATCAATTTCATCCAATGCAGCTAGACCAAAAGTTACTTTGTTGAAGAAAGTTCTATATTCTTATTTTGATTTTGATGTAACTCAAGTCCAGTCATAAAGGCGATCATTAGATTATGTTAACTGACTGATAAAGAAAGAATGGACGCAGAAATATTTTGTACATGTTTGGTATTGTTCTATGATTTGAATTGGAAAATGCTTTATGTAATTGAACCATTATTTCTATGTTCACTAATTTGATTATGCTGTATATTATACTTGTGAAGTTTGATCGATTGTATATTTCTTATGTTGCATGTGTATTGGGTTAATGAATATTTTTGCAGGCTTTCTAAGTTGGGAATGTGTATAAGAAAGAAAGGAGTTTAGAGAAGAAACATGCTTGAAACTTAGCAATGCCTTTAATTTAACTTTTGCAAAAAGGAGCTTACCTTTTTAATGCATTTGTTTTGTTTTGTTTTGTTTTGATGCCTTGTATCCACTTAGACTACTGTACTCTAATGGATCATGGTGTGTGTATCCAACATTGTCATCGAACTTATCAATAAACGTGTTGCTGAAAGTTGATGCATGTGAATTCATTGCTTTTGGTGGCTAGTCCTCGGACTGTGGGGAGCCATAGACTGTGGTAGGGCGGTAGAGGCATTACTGTAAGGCACAAACGGAATGAACAGACGTCCTGGGTGTATGTGGGTAGGGAGGAAAAATATTTATATACAACACGAAAATTCTCATTCCACTTATTCCTTAACATTGGACACACGCACGCAAGCAAGCAACCAAGTCCACCCCACTCCCACATACACACGGTAAGAAAAACATTCCTAGTACAGTGATCTTTCTTGAGTTTCTCGGCCTTCAGCAATATCTTGCTTTGTAGGATGATCCTTCGGCAGTGTGGCAGTTTATCTTCCACGCAGTTGATGAATGTTTCCACAATGCTACCGAGAACACAGAGGCATAATGTAACACGTATTATAGAGAGCACAGAGATACAATGTAACACGTGCTACAGAGAACACCAGACACACTGTAACACGTGCTGTAGAGAAAACAGAGATACACTGTAACATATGAGTATATTGAGAGTGTTTGTGTGAATGAAATGATTGTCAGTGGCTATATAGTGAGTGACTATGAGAATACGACTTTGGCACTGAGTGTATACATTGCTTGAAGAATATAAATATATTGTGTGCTGGAGAATGTGATTTAATGAATATAAACATAATCTTAAAGTTAATGTAATAGTTAAAGTGTGCAAATATAATTAATGTACTTGATGTAATTTAAATAATATAAATATAATGCGTGTTAATTCAAGAATATGAAGAATGCATTATTACTATGTATTAGTAAACGTGATTTAAAAATGCAATTACTACTATTCAATATTTAACACAGACAAGGAGGAAACAGTTTTTACTATGATGTACAAATGAATGTCTTAAAGTGCAAATAATATTATGCATTAGTAAATGTGGTTTAAATAATGTTATTACTACTGTATATTTTAATGAATGTGGTTTAAATAATGTCTTTACTAATGCATATTAATGAATATGGTTTAAATAATGTTATTACAACTGCATATTAATGAATGTATAAAAGAAGAAGACATAACTTGGATGCATAAGTGATTGTCCTGAAATATTGAAATATTACTTAAAGCAATGTTGCATATTAACGAACCTGTAAACTAGTTTGTATTTGATTTTGTATTACTAAATGTAATATAGAATTTAAATTTTTATTTTATTGTCTTAAAGAAATAAAATAGTCAGAGAATGTTTCAAAGAATGTAAATATGTAGCGAATGACTTTAAAAAAAAAAGACACCTTAACATTCCTGCAGAACACATCATATCTTAAGTTTTGAAATATCAACATAAATCCCAAAATGCCATCTTAAGCATTACATTATATACTTAAAGGTCAACAATTACGAAACGTAAATGTTAACAATGCCAAAATAAAGGTCAACAATACCAAAATTAAAAGTTTTCGGTACCAAATTTAAAGATGTAAAATACCAACTTTGAGATCAACAATACCAAACTTAAATGCTTACAATACAAAATTTAAAGGTTAAAAAAAAATATCATATGGCTCTTAACCTTCGTGTATAATTAACTTAGTAAAGTGTTTCGTATTGGAGGTTACGTACTTAACCCAAACTGAAACAAGGAGTGACTACTATTTAATTCTTATTACGACGCCGTCATATCTTTACCTCCCCTTATTTTATTTGAAACGTTCGATGAATTAAAGTTTAAAGTTACTGACATTTTACCTAGCACTGTGGGACCAGTTTCTTAGGAGGCTGAATTTATTTAATTGTTTCAAAAGTGCCGTTTAATCAAACAAACACTAACACATCAGCAGACAAACAACCATTTTTACCTGCAGTTTAACTTGTGCTGCTGGTCTTTGAGACTTCGTAATGGGTCGGCACAGCTGTGAAGTCTCCGCTTCTCGCTTGACGGGCATCCAGTGGCCCATCCTGAAAACAACATGCGTATGACAAAGAAGCTACAGTAATTGTGTTTGTTTATACCACAGCGAGTACAGTAATTGTGCTTGTTTATATACCACAGCGAGTACAGTAATTGTGCTTGTTTATATACCACAGCGAGTACAGTAATTGTGCTTGTTTATATACCACAGCGAGTACAGTAATTGTGTTTCTTTATATACCACAGCGAGTACAGTAATTGTGCTTCTTTATATACCACAGCGAGTACAGTAATTGTGCTTCTTTATATACCACAGCGAGTACAGTAATTGTGTTTGTTTATACCACAGCGAGTACAGTAATTGTGCTTGTTTATACCACAGCGAGTACAGTAATTGTGCTTGTTTATACCACAGCGAGTACAGTAATTGTGCTTGTTTATACCACAGCGAGTACAGTAATTGTGTTTGTTTATACCACAGCGAGTACAGTAATTGTGTTTGTTTATATACCACAGCGAGTACAGTAATTGTGTTTGTTTATACCACAGCGAGTACAGTAATTGTGTTTGTTTATACCACAGCGAGTACAGTAATTGTGTTTGTTTATACCACAGCGAGTAAAGTAATTGTGCTTGATTATACCACAGCGAGTACAGTAATTGTGTTTGTTTATACCACAGCGAGTACAGTAATTGTGCACGGACATGAACAGAATGAACTAAACAAGTGAAGGATGATTGACCATAGGTGTGGGGGATGCAAAGCGGATCCACATACCATCTTTTGAATCTATTGACGGTCAAACTAGGCTTAACCTCCATTCCTCACAAGGATGTTTTAGTAACTGCCATGTCTAAAATTGGAAGTTGAAAGGGGAGAAATTGGGAACTTTAAAATACCAAAGCTCGGCACGAACATAGCAACGTTATTAGTACCTGGTGATTTCTAGTGGCAACAAATTGCTGACACTGACATGTGTCTTTATTCAGTCTTGTTTGATAAATGACTGCTTCTTATATGTGTCTTTATTCAGTATTGTGTGATAAATGACTACCTGCCACTGACACGTATTTAGTCTTGTGTAATAAATGACTGCCTACCGTTACACGTGTCTTTAGTCAGAGGTGTGATAAATGATCGCCTGACACTTAAATGTGTCTTTAGTCGGTCTCGTGTGAATGAAAGTTTGACCTGTATTTGATTATACTATATGTGTTTTGTTGCATAGTGAATGAATGATGACTGAAGTAGAGACACTTTGAGTAGTTTCCTGCTTTAATGTGTAGACAGGCAACACTCTGTTTGATGTCAAAATTAGGAGTGCTGCTTGCAACACTAGTCTATTTGTTTCATGGTAAAGATTATAGAGAAATTGCTTACGTGGCTAAACTGAAGATGTTGTCATGGTCAAAGCATAGAGACGTTCCACATGATTAACTTTTTAAACAGAATTTGGTTTGATGGTAAATAGCAGAAAGGAATTGTCATGATTTACAAAGAGTAGTTTTCATGGTTAACTTGTGTTTCATTTTTGTGTGTGACTACAAGTTTTTCATGGTTAACTTGTGTTTCATTTTTGTGTGTGACTACAAGTTTTTTCATGGTTAACTTGTGTTTCATTTTTGTGTGTGACTACAAGTTTTTCATGGTTAACTTGTGTTTCATTTTTGTGTGTGACTACAAGTTTTTTCATGGTTAACTTGTGTTTCATTTTTGTGTGTGACTACAAGTTTTTCATGGTTAACTTGTGTTTCATTTTTGTGTGTGACTACAAGTTTTTCATGGTTAACTTGTGTTTCTTTTTTGTGTGTGACTAGAAGTTTTAGTGCTATAATAGCATCACCTAAAGCAAAAGTTCACATTCACATTCGAGGTAACTTCACAATTGGAGTTGGGCTAGAATTCTAATCTATCTAGTGATGACAATGAGATATGAAAAAATGCATTATGTAAAATCGCGTTTGAATATGTTTATAATAGTGTGATCATTGGCCGTGTATGGATTGTTAATTCCTACTTGGGATATACTCGTGAAGATTTTCTGGCACTTGTTAGCACCACAGCTAAAACCAATTTTGGTAATTTTTAAAAATAATGTTGGCACAATCGAATTATTAAAACATTTGAACGCATTTAAAAGGAAGAAATAACGTCGATGTATCCAGTTCTGCCTAGTTCAACTTCGACTGCTTCAAGGGAAGCAACTCGTGTGACTCCGCCTAAGCTGCAGTCAGCTCCTTGCACTTAACATTTTTTCTTATTGTTTCCTCCTACTCTATTTCTTCCTGTATGTATGTCAAATATGCTTATGTAATTAAAGTGAAATTCTCTGAACATATGTATTATAATGAAAGTGAAACTCTCTGAACATCTTTCGAGAGGACACCAGGACGATTTCTGCTGAGATATATGATAGCAGTTTTGCAACCAGTAGAATTAATTATACTTGTCATTTGTTAATTGAGCAAATGGAATAAAATAGGCCGAATTGTGTGTGCAAGACAGGTTTGAGTTGTTTAAATAAAAATTAAAAAACAGTTTACTGTGTTTATACATATGAATGTTCATGTTTATCACATTAATAACTTGTAATTGACATTCGTAAAATTATTTATTAGTGTTTTATAAAGTTAATATGGTCAGCATCATTAATAACTTGTAAATTATATTAGTAAAGTATTTATTAGTGTTTTACAAATTCAATCAGGTCAGCATCATTAATAACTTGTAATTGATATTCGTAAAATTATTTATTAGTGTTTTACAAATTCAATCAGGTCAGCATCATTAATAACTTGTAACTGACATTAGTAAATTATTTATTTGTGTTTTACAATGTTAATCAGGTCAGCATCATTAAAAACTTGTAACTGATATTAGTAAATTATTAATTAGTGTTTTACAATGTTAATCAGGTCAGTATCACTAATAACTTGTAATTGATATTCGTAAAATTATTTATTAGTGTTTTACAAAGTTAATCAGGTCAGCAACATTAATAACTTGTAATTGATATTCGTAGAATTATGTATTAGTAATTTACAAAATTAATCAGGTCAGCATCATTAACATAAGAAGACCTAGGCTGCAGAATAGCGAACACTTGAGACTCCAAGGTGTAATGTCAATTTATCATAATTAAAAATTGTAATTGGCCTTGTACGTAGAACTTCCTTAGGCAAAGACCACAAGGAAGATTGTGCAAGGTTTTCCAGTTTCTTCTCAGTGCAGCTTTAGTTAACACTGTCAAATAGTTCATGAAGAAATAATGTGTTGTTCGTTGCTTTTCTTCCTTTAGCACGACATTGTTTTGTTTATTAATGTTTCGGTATGTCGTATGCTGCTTGGGGTGATTCGCAATAATGCTGATTAGCTCAGATCTATTTTAGCTGGCGCACTAATCCATCTACGAATGCCGATACAAACAACAAGACTTCTTATGGGGCGACGATCTGATTATTTACTTGACTCGTCAGCCCCCAGCAGAATAACTGCAGATACTATATTTAATAACAATATATATAACAATGACGCTAACTTACAAGGCACTACACTACAATGGTGACGCGAATTTACAGTACATCAACAGTTACATTTAACATTAAATAAGACGCGTAAGACGTATGAACAATTAACAATAAAACTTTAATTAAAGAAAAAGAAATAATTAGATTTAAGATTTATCGAAGTGTTTTCTCAAGTCTCTTCATAGATCGATTGTCTACAGTATCTCGAGTAAACTGTTCATGTTTCTTTAATCTCGGAACAACCAAGGAAGACAAGGGCCACAATTCCTCTTTCGTTTTAACTTAACTGTAGCGGTTCACGCCCAGATTGCGCTCGTCAATGTTCTCGCCACAAGTTTCTAACGAAAGTCCCTTTGTACTTGCACCAAGTCTCCTTTCTTCCACAGAGTCCCTGAAATTCATAATTAAGAGGCCCTAAGTCTTTTCCTCGAGACTAAATAGGTTATCCTAATTAAGCATATCGATCTCTGACTACCTTTTCAATCAATACAAAAATATCTATAATTAAAAATCTCCTCTCATTCATCAGTCATTCATTTACCTTCAACAAGGGTTTTCTCTTCAGCTTTCTCCCAAGCTATTAGGGGACAAAGGCCAATCTCCTAGGTTCCTCTAGTAGGCACATGTGTAACGGTCAATGGCACAGAAAGGTATATATGCCATCCCAACACCCACGCATCTTTCTAAAATTAAATAACGTGACACTGCTACGCTGCTTTGTTTTTCCGCCCGGTACCCAAATGTTTTGTTTCACGCCCACGCAAAAGCTCAACAACCCCCATCCCTCTCTTCCCGGAAGTTCGCACTTCCGACTAACGACACGTTCACACTGAATACTTTATTTAATTATTTTACTTCAATTTAAATTGTTCACACAAATGAAAGCTCGTTTCATGACACGGTATAATTATACATTATTCAGTATAATTATACATTACCTGTTGTATGTTATAATCTATCATGTCGCTTTTGTTTACATTCTTTTTCTTTTGTATCAAGGTCTACCGCACCTACCACTTACATTATCAGAAATAATGTACTAGAGCATAAAGTATATTACAATAGAAAACTACTCAGAAATAATGTACTAGAGCTTAAAGTATATTACAATAGAAAACTACTCAGAAGTACACTTGAAAACACGCAGTAATCTGTACACTTACGTACAATTCTAGTGAAGTCCATAGTTCTAAAATTTTAACCCGTTCGTTATGCCATTATCTATCTATCTATCTATCTATCTATCTATCTATCTATCTATCTATCTATCTATCTATCTATCTATCTATCTATCTAAAAATTAGGGTCCCCTTACATTGTCGTTTTAATTCTTCAGATATAAAAATGACAAGATTTAAATTGACGTTTGCGATTCAAATGCTGACTTGTAAAGATGAAAAAGTTGAAAGTGAGAAACATATGAACTAAATACTGATTGCTAATTAAGTTAGTTTTATTCTTTTACTTACAGTCTTACTTTAAGTGTATTATAACATCGCTGTTCTACGAAAATAGTCATATTTTAAATTATTTCTAGTAGGGTAAGATTTCTATAGATCTATATATTTTCTAGGTTCTTCGGTTTTTAGTATTTATCTACATAGAGATAATGGAATTCTACCATGCGTTTTCTTTATCAGTCAAGTGGTTTAGAAATAATTTTGATTTGTATGTTATCTAAGGTTTTAAATTCTTTGATGTTTTTATGAGTCTAGAAAATGGAGATAATAGCAATGTAGCGACAAACTGTAAAATAATTTCGAAATATATTAACTGACTCAGAAAATGCCTGAAAACGATTATGAAACAACTAGATCATTAATTAGACCACTGTATTGCTACTAGACAGACTCTCTGTTATTGCTTCAAAACGCCCACATACACGCCTAGCTGGACTAAGTTAATGTTGACTAAGAATAATAAAAATTAACCATAAGAAAAAATAACCGCTTACTTACCAAGAAAAAGAGCGAGCCACAAGGTTGTCACTGCCAAATGCATTTCTCCAAGATTATTTGCAGTTGTCTGCCCATTAGACGTTGTGCTTCGCGTGAAACTTAATATGTGCTAGTCTTGCATCCGGTGCTCTTCAAAATGCTCATGCGCAGCAGGAAATTGGCGGTTATCTGACAGTTTTAGGTTGTTTGTTGTGTTTGTGGTGTTGTACATTCTAACTCACACAAAGCAAAGTAGCACAGTGAAATGAGCAGGTGACAGTTTATCGTTCCTTCTTTGTGTTTGTTTATTTGTTTGTTTTCTTGCATGCTTATTCGTCATTTGTACTGTTGGTGGTTAACTTTCAAAAAGAAAGCTTTTCGATGTTTACATACTAGCTTTGACTATATTAAAAATAATGAATTTATATGAAATACAGTGAAATAAACGTCCCTAATTAAAACGCCGATACCTGACATCAAGAAGTTACACATTCTCATCGCTCAGGAATACGTTTGACACGGTAAATATCTTTTACTGATAGAACCGACTCACGGTAAATATCTTTTACTGATAGAAACGACTCACGGTAAATATCTTTTACTGATAGAACCGACTCACGGTAAATATCTTTTACTGATAGAACCTACTCACGGTAAATATCTTTTACTGATAGAACCGACTCATGGTAAATATTTTTAACTGATAGAACCGATTCTGAGACAGTTCGGGGATAGGGTACATTACATGATGAGAACCTTGTTCGCAAATAGTAAGAGCATTGGTCATTTAAAGTTCAGGGGTCATATGCAAGACGTTCATATGAAATAAGAGCAAAGTTACTATACACAACTTAATTAAATAATTCCTTTATAATACATATTTATGAATTCTCGACATTTGCACTTAAGGGCGAAGACACGCAAATACGTCCCACCCCGAATATGCCTGGGCCTATTTATTTAAGTAGTTTTAAATAATTTCCAACATTTAAACATAGTTTACAGAGACCAGCTGAAAGGTCTATTATAAAAGAAACAAATTTTATAAGAGCATTTTGTGTATGTTTCTAATGTGCTTTTGTACGTGTTTAGTAAAATATTTTTGTGAAAAAATAATAAAGAGGACTCTGCTCCTCTACACCGACACACATATCTATTACCTCCCTTATACGAGACAACTATTACTTTCCTTATACTATACCTGAGTATTACTTCCCTTACACTAAATATAACTATTACTTCCCTTACGCTACAGCAGGGGTCTCAAACTCATTTTACCTGGGGGCCGCTGGAAGTAGAGTCTGGGTGAAGCCGGGCCGCATCATTATGAATTTATGGCGGGAAATCTATCAGTCAAGCATCGGCTTGGACATGACCTACTATTGGCTATTGTTCGAAATATTACGTAATAGGAGTGAGTTCCCTTCCGACTGTGAATACAGCGCATGCACCAGAGCATAGTGATTACATCACTTTCGTGAAAACAGGTATCCAAAAATATTGGTTACGAATAAGACTGTGTCCACAAAAAGCTAAACATAACAATGCAAACTGATTACGGGTTAGGAGGTCAAGTATAATTTGCCTTGACTCCATTACATAGGCATACGATAAAACACATTCACTCAATTAGGAATCACGTCAGTGTTTCAAGTACTTTTTTTTTGTAATTATTTTTATATAATCTTTCTTTTTGTTGGTATATTGTTTATTTACTTTAATATTTCTTATTTGTTTAAACATATTTCTTTATTTAGATTGCTGTATTCCTTTATTTATTTATTTTTCTGTTCTATCAGTCTACTATTTTTTCTTCTTTGCTAAACCATTCACCTGTTTTTTCGACATGAAAATTCTCTTTTCTAAACCACTCATCTGTGTGTATGTAGGCCTTTAGGTCTATAATCTATATAGAATCAGCTTGCTAGAGCTGGATGTTTTGAACTTTGCTAAACAGTAGCAATATGTAACAGGCTTGGGGAAAGAAAGTCCCCGAGTTTCAACGCGCTGGTTGTTATCCTGAGGTATGGTAGCCCACAGGTGACAAAAACTATAAAACTCCCAAGGTGTGTGAGAAAAACGTGCGGGCCGCACTATCATTAAACTTTGATATCAAGTGGGGGCCACAAAATATCGTCTCGCGGGCCGCGAGTTTGAGACCCCTGCGCTACAGAGAACGACTACTCCCATTAAACTGTTGCAAGTCATCGGCGCTGGAAGACTTAGGTGCTAAGATAAATGTTACTTAGGTACGTAAAGAAAATAGAGGCCTGCTGAACAAAAACAAACTGACGTGCAGACAGATAAATAGAGAGGTGGCATAAAACTGATTGTAAAGGCTGGTTGCATATTTTAACGGAAATAAAATTAAAACAAACACCATCTGGACAAAAGATGTATATTCGTCAGATTTGCGTTCTTCTTGTCATTTTTTACATTTTTAATTCCAAAGAGAAAAGAAAAAGAGCAAATCTTTAGGGTGAAAACATTTTAAGCGTAATCCGCCAGACAGATTGATAAAACACAATTTATAAAGTAAATAAATAAAGCCAAGTATTCTCTTTTACTAAACTTATATTTAATGAAGGCCTTATTAAACACACCGAAAAAAATTTAATAACACATGGTAATTAAACTCACTAATATATGGGAAATAAACCTACCACATATTTCATGGAAATCTTTTACACGATATAATAATTGCTGATTAAGCATTGATAATTGAGCAGCCACTATTTATTCTACGGCCTCAATAAAGAAAAGCACCATATACAACACAATTCACTCTGTAGTCTCCATGAGAAAAAAATCGAAATTTACTCAATAAATAGTCTTGATAAAAAAAACAACAAAATTTATTCAATAAATAGTCTTGATAAAAAAAAACAACAAAATTTACTCAATAAATAGTATTGATAAGAAAAAACAAAATTTACTCTTTAGACAAGATCAATGAGAAAAAAGCCTAAAATTTATTTTGCACACGGTTCAATAAAATAGAACAAAACTTTCTCTATAGAGACCGTTTCAATAAGATTTTAAAAAATCGTATAGATGGTTTTAATGAGAACAAACAAAATTTACTTCATGTGGACAAGATCATTGAGAAAAATAATCTTTACAGTTTATGTCAATACGAAAAAACCAACAACTTTAAATAGACCTCTTATATGAAACAGTTTTAAAATATCCATTTAGAAAATCTCATTGACAATACACTAAATACACTCTGCATATAAAATCTGAATGTCAAAGAAACACACACATCTTTACATTACATATATCCAATTAGAAATAAAAACAATAATTGCTCTATATAGACTTTCTCAATCTGAACAGACAAAATTTATTATTTATAGAACAGTTAATGAGAAAAACAGAAATGTTACTAAATACTCATTAAAACAAATATTTATTCTTAACTACAGTATCATCCTCACTCTTTATGAAAACGTTTCTTGTAAATTGCTTCCAAACTAAAAAAAATAAATAAATTTTAATGATTTGTTCCATTTAATTGAAAATGTTTTCATCGGAATATTTTCATGACACAATGATCTCGTAGCAATCATAAAAAGTTCACGCATGCCGAAACAATTTTTTTTTTGAGCTATGATGCTCCCTACTGCGTATGTAAATTTTTAATTACTTCATGATGATTAATTAATTATGATTGTTGTTTTTGAGAGTAAGATATATCCAAGAAGTGTGTGTCCCTTCGCAGTGTCAGTATTAGCTTAATAAGTATTGGTCGCACTTGAAAACTTACAGTAAAACTGTAAACTATCTTATCTAACTGGACATAACAAGTAAATAAACTACAACTATAGTATTAGCAAATAATAATAGAGATAAAAATATTAATAAAAGTTAAATAATGCATTAGAATATTTACTTTTACATCATCAATGACTGCAACTAAACCGGTGTTGTCACAATTATAAGAGAAATTCATTGCAAGTTTGTATGAAAGGCAGTTTCAGAATTGTGAGAGGGGTACTAAAAGAGATTGAAAAAATACTAAGAAATTTGTTATTTGAAGTTAGAACCATTGTTGAAGATAGGAAACCAGATTATATATATATTATGTTTTCGAAACCTTGACTGTGTTTCATGGCCTAAGTATTAATTTTTAATGAATCAGCAGAGATGTATGCCCCTTATATTTGAATTAGGTCCTTAATATTGAGAATCCAGTTTTTAAAGTACAGAATGCAATTTATATCATGTAAAAATAAGTGCACACATGCACACACATATCTTCATTTCTCTTACTTTTGCCAAAAAAAATCATTTTACAAAGGATGGTGTTCATATAAAACACTAGAATTAGAGAAACCTGTTTAATTCAGCAGTTTGTTGATTTCTTTCATTTTTCACATTTTCTTGAAAATGTTGTTGTATGGAATTTTTAAGACCATAATTTTTCATATGGTACAGTCATTAACTAAATGATTTTTGGGAACATGATTAAATTAATATAATTAAAGTTCAATCTGATATCCCATACATCAGTCCCTCATCCATTTATTTTTGAAATGATAAAGTATGACAGTGGCATCTGTTGGTGGAACATAAGAGTTAAGTCTACTGCTATTACCCTGACCATTTACTAGAATTATTTTATCTTTTCAGGCAGTACATTTACCTTTACTCTTCTTCATATTTATATAAGCACAGCATTACACAGCATTCCTCGTATCCCTCGTTAAACGTTCTGTTAAAAGCTTGCGTAAGATGTTTTACATTCAACAATTTAATATTAAACACAAAGTAATTTCCTTTATACAAAGTTTCACGACAAAATGAAGTTGCTGTCTTCATGTAAAATTCCCATTCTCGTGAAAATTCTAATCTCTCCTTCCTCCTTTTATTCTTTTTCTGAGAGTTCCAGAAGGTTCTAGAAGATTTGCACCTTGTGATCTTCTCTTGCTGATGCACATGATTATAATTGCCCATACTTCACTACCTGAGGCAAAAATCTACTGTGCATTTGCTAACTTTCCTAGTTTTTGCTCGTCAACATGTAGCATACATGCACGTACATTTATGAATATAATTGCATTCATTTAATATAAAAT
Source organism: Sinotaia quadrata (assembly GCA_028829895.1). NCBI lineage: Eukaryota > Metazoa > Mollusca > Gastropoda > Architaenioglossa > Viviparidae > Sinotaia > Sinotaia quadrata. The sequence continues at coordinate 118,143,034 of CM054177.1, read as the reverse complement.
CCTCCTTAAATATATATATATATATATATATATATATATATATATATATATATATATATATATATATATATATATATATATATATATATATATATATAGTGTGTGCATGTCTCACTAGTCACCTTAAAGTATGCTAGCAGTTATAAGCCTCTTATGTAGCTTGCTCCTCCAGAAGTCTTTTTACCTGCCACTTAATGGTTAAGCCATGAGTTTTCTGGTAGGCCTACTCCTAAGCTAGCACATAATCCTCAGTATTTTCCTCTTTCCTATTGAAGAAATGAAAATGAAATTGTATGTTCTCTAGCTGAACCTTAGCTGCCCTCTCGCTTATCTTTAAGCTATCTTCCTATATCTACAGTTGGTTTAAGTCAAGTTCTCTGTTTCTTTTATCAGTGGACAAATGATACCTCTCTTTCAATCTTTAACCTTTTGTCACTTTCTTCTCTTACACGTATATCTTTCCTTTCTTTTTCTTCTCTCTTTCCCGTCTTTCAATCTGCAATCCTTTTTCATTCATCTCCATTTTTATTTTTAGCTCTTCTCTTTCTTTTGCATAGTTTAAAGCATTATCTGTAGCTTCACGTCCCAAAAGACACAGATCACTTGCTTCTTCTTTCAGTGCCTGTATCCACATCTGTTTATCTCCCCTAGAATCTTGCATTTAAAAAGAAAATCACAAAACACTTTAACACGGTAACTAGCTGATTGATGAGGTATCTCCACACACACACACACACTCAAGCAACTAATGAAATACAGGTATTAAAAATGCACAATTAATAATCTCCACACATCAATAATGGAAATTATTATTATAACACATATATCAACAGAATATGCAACTAATAAAATAAAAGTTAAAAGGTTAATAAAAAAATTCAAAAGAGAAATAAGGACAGGCAAAGCAAGACAAGTTCTAGATAGTGTTATAAAAATAATGAGTGAGATAAGACTACTTTTAAAATGTCTTTTTCACTAGTCAACTCTCTCCTCTAGCTCTGTTTTTAGTGTAGGATTTTCTGTTAAGTTTTAAGCTCAACAATCTTTTTCAATACTTGTTTTCCATATTTGCTAATTTGAACACTATGACTAATAGTTTAACAATTTAGAACAAAGTTGAGCTCATCAATGGACAGAGCAACCCCACTTTACGGGACACCTACACCACTCTAGTTATTCGTTATAGATTCTTATTATTTAATCATCTGTACTTAATTACAAGTGAGGAAAATCTTAATTTATGTTATTAATACTTCTCATGAAGACACAACTTGTCTCTCTCACTTGGCGGATATGCAGGCGCTGTAAACATTTTCTCTCTTCAACAATATTAAAGACAAATATTTACCATCACACAATATTTCTGTAGGTGGAAAACGTCTAAGCAAAGGAGAAGATAAGTCCATCTTTTAATCTATATTTAGCGAGCCTCCGTCCATTCACTATCTCTTCATCATTTGGTCATCAGTAGGTGTAAGTAGGTCAATAAATTCATTAAATCAACAATCAAATATACAACATATGAATATAATCAAATGAGCATTGACATTTACATCACTTCATAACTATGTTCAATTAATGCTAGACAATTGTTCAGTTTATCTTAGCATAGACATTAGCAGTCAATTAACACATACACACACACACACACACACACACACACACACACACACATTCACGTTCATAGATGTCATATTTCATCTTCTAAACTCCTTTATATCTTACAAACATTCTCAACTTACAAATTCTGCAACAATTTTGTTAGCCTGATACACACACAGCATAAGAAATATAGCATCAATCAAAATCCACAAGTATAGTGTACAACATAATCAAATTAGTGAACATAGAAATAATGGTTAAATTAAATATAGCATTCTCCAACTCAAATCATAGATCAATAGCAGACATGTACGAAATATTTCTAAGTCCATTCTTCCTTTATCAGTCAGTTAAGCTAACAATCGCCTTTATGATCGGACTCGAGTTATGTTGAAATCAAAGTGGTTACAATATAGACTTTCTTCAGCAAAGCAACTTTTGGTCTATCCCCATTGGTTGAATTTGTTATGGACAAGTACGAGACTATTAGTCAGAAACTACTCATCCTCTTGTGGAAATGTTTGGATTACGTCAGCAATTTCTAGCATATTCTCCACCTGAGTTGTTTACTCTAACTCAAATATATCATTATAAGCAGTGCCCAAGGTCACTTTGACATTTAAAAATTTATATAACAATTATGTTTAGATTTAGGGACAGGCAAATTTACTCCACCACTGTTACCCATTATATATGCATGAAGTATTCTATTATAATACATCCCTATATTTACCCAGTAATATATTGCCACGTTCTTTAAATATGTTGGTGATTAAGTTCGCCTTGGAACGAAGCAAAGAGCCACTAGGATAATATATTTATTACACTGTGGACAATATAGTCATAGACTCTATGAGATTTGTTTAATGGTTTGTACTCGTGTGGTGATCGTACGTGACTAATTGAATGGTTTGTACTCGTGCGGTGATCGTACGTGACTAATTGAATGGTTTGTACTCGTGTGGTGACTGTACGTGACTAATTGAATGGTTTGTACTCGTGCGGTGACTGTACGTGACTAATTGAATGGTTTGTACTCGTGTGGTGACTGTACGTGACTAATTGAATGGTTTGTACTCGTGTGGTGACTGTACGTGACTAATTGAATGGTTTGTACTCGTGTGGTGACTGTACGTGACTAATTGAATGGTTTGTACTCGTGCGGTGACTGTACGTGACTAATTGAATGGTTTGTACTCGTGCGGTGACTGTACGTGACTAATTGAATGGTTTGTACTCGTGCGGTGACTGTACGTGACTAATTGAATGGTTTGTACTCGTGCGGTGACTGTACGTGACTAATTGAATGGTTTGTACTCGTGCGGTGACTGTACGTGACTAATTGAATGGTTCGTACTCGTGTTATGATTGTTGGTGACTGAATGAAAATGGTGATAAACCAATAAAATATCCTTCTCACTATGTCATTGACACATTAACAATCAAACGATACTTACAATTTGCCATTTTTGTTTTCATTCTTGCTTCGATCATTTTCAAGAGTGCCAAACTTTGGTAAAGCATTTCTGTTTTCCTTGTTAATTTCCCCACAATTTCACGTGTGTTAGCTTTACTTAAAACGTCGCACTCGATGGAAGATTTGACAGAATGCAAGTCATTGTACAGTCCCTTTTGGCGGCTAGAAGTGAAGTTTAAATTAGAAACCTTTTCGAAGGTTAACTGAGTGGGTCTGTGAAGAATGAAAAGTTTGATTCTATTTTTATTCTTTGAATTAAAGTTTATGAAACGAAATAAGCATTATATTGCAGCAGTATTTTTGTTATTTCATTTCAGAGATCGGTAAGCTTAATTAAGACAAAGCTAGAGCAATTTAGAAAGGAAGTTATGGCCAGTCATAATTTTTTATTTCAGGGTTTCAGTGTAGAGATTTAGAAATTGTATGTTCGCTGTGCGTGTTCTGCAGTTAACTTGGTCACGGGCAACATGGAAGCGACCTTGAGCTGCAGGCTGTGTGGACCAGAGATTTTTCAGTACAATGCAGTGAACATGAACATAAGTAGAGTACTCATTAAGAGAGAGAATTGTGGTCCCGTCTTTCTAAGACTTGTAAATCAAAGACTTGAACAATGAAAATAGCACATTAATTGTTCATCGATCATTGGTGAAAACTATAATATTCATACAGCAATAAGTCTCCTGATTATTAATCTTTTAAATTTTAAAACCGTTAACTTACTCTTCCAGCCATTATACTGAGTCCAACCACTTACGTTTTATGGGATAATTAACATTCAGTACAGGAACAAGTAAATTAGATGAATTTGCCTTCTACGATCGGCGACGTTATTTCTCCGTCTTGATTAATTAACAATCATCCATCCATAAACGGCTCGCCCCCAAGCCAATCCAAATTAACGGTCGTTAATGGAGGCATGCCAAAGTAATTGGCATGTGGATCGAAATTGGTAAGCCTTGTCATGAATGGCAAAATGATATTAATCACAATGTGTCATCAATGTCTAATTTGTTTATGAAGTCTTTCACTGGAAAACCCTAATATGTACAAGAAGATATAAAGTGTGAATAAAGCTGTTAGTATGTCTAAGGTATGAAATAATAAAAGACATGCACCAACCTGAGCAAACTGAGCTAGCATTTTGCCATGAAGCAACCCAGGAATGTGAGAGGGAACATTATGACTACACGGAGTAACACCACACGTAAGATTAAAGTATGCTGTCCTTGAGTTGCCATGATACAAAGATTACCTGCTTTGATATTAAGCCACGTTTGGTTAGATTACCCTATTTCTCAGCCAAGCCAATATTTGTTCTTGTCTAGTTTGATATAAACCACTTGGTGACTTTTATTTGTTTTGGGTGAGGGTATTTCTCCCAGGCTCAATCTCAGCAATTATCTTCTAGCTGTTCAAGGGTATTGCTAACAGTTTTATCTAGTTTGGAAAATATTAAAAATACTTTAGCACACATAGGAATGTTCTTAACTTGTGGAATAATATTACAAACATTTATAAACATAGCTTTATTGCTTAAATTTAATTCCTTAATAATTTCTGTGTTAATGCGTGTAATCACAGAAGATCTTTAAAAAAAAATTGTTTATATATCTGAAAAGAACGAAGAAAAAATATCCAGAACATTTAAAATTAACACAATAAAAAAAACCATATACTTTACGCCGACATCCTTAATAAATACTTGATTACCCAAGTTACTAAGAATGGGTTTTCTAACGATATATTTTACTCCCTACTTACCATCAGCCTTTATTCCCTTTAGTATCAGAGGGAATGTTTGTAAGCTCCTGATAAGTTCTCATCTACAAATTTCTACACCAGGCAGGAAACGCGAATTGTAGTGAAATTACGACACATCAAAGGCACAGTTTAACTAGAAATTAGTATATTATCTATCATGATTTATTTGCTTGACATTTGTCAATCATGGTTGGTGCTTTGCTGAACACTTACACCCTTGCTTTAAGCACTCAGATAATTATAAATTATTCTGAAAGTTGTTTCGTAAATAGTAAAGCCTCATGATAATAGTTTCTTATGTTGTATTTATTTCATGTTCGCTGTGTTTACCTGCTTAAATTTCATAAATATATGCGAAAATAATAAAATTACCCAATTACCATAGTTGTACTTGTGATCTTTCATATAGATGAAAATAAACTTAGTCCAGTACAAAATACATATAATTGTAAATTCAGGTCATGACTAACACAATCAATCATAGGTATAATAAAAATGTTCACTAATTTGATTTTGTTTTAAATTAAACTTGTCAATTTTGATTGATGCTAGGTTTCTTATGCTGTGTGCAACGGGGTAACGAATATCGTTGCAGTATTTGTAAATTGTTGTAAGAGAGAAAGGAGTTTAGGGATGAAATATGCCCGAAATGTAGTGCTGCCTTAATGTGAATTTTTCAGAGCAAGCTTTTTGTTTTACTTTTGTTACTTCGAGCTATGGTGGTTACTGTGCTCTACTATGGCATAAAAAAAGCAAGAAAGAGCATGGATGCACCAACCAGAAGCAGTCACCGAAACAGAAGAAGTCAAAATACTGTGGGACTTCGAAATAAGAACAGATCGGATGATTCCTGCACGAAGACCAGACATTGTAGTTCTCAATAAGTCCAACAGAACAGTAACAATCATTGATGTCGCTGTTCCAAGTGATAGAAATATAAAAACAAAAGAAAGAGAAAAAATAGAAAAATACCAAGACCTCAGATTAGAAAATCAGAGACTGTGGAAAGCAAAAGCAGAAGTGATACCTATAGTGATAGGAGCCTTGGGGAACATAACATCTGAATTGGAAGGCTACCTGAATAAACTCCCTGGAAACCACAGACTCGCTCCACTACTCAAAGCAGCGCTCCTCGGAAGTGCCCACATCCTCTGTAAAACCTTGGATCTCCCAGAATCTTGGTAAGATTCCGAGACCTTGGATCACAACCGACAGTCAAGCAGAAGTCGTGGAAAGAGACTGAATAATAATAAAATTACAGTTTAACAGATTCAATATAAATCGCAGGTTAGTCCTATCAGAGGATAGAAATAGAATTAGAGGTAGGTTATTGTAATATTTTTCATAACCTGGATTATGTGCTGCATCCACAGTCTTTTGCTTGTCTTTGCAACAATGTCACAATGTCAAAATGTCCACATGACAACACTTGTCTCCCACCTCAAACATGGAAAATACGAATGCATTGTTTCCTCTCAACCAACCTGGCACTCTCTTCACCATGAGCAGAACACAATCACAACGATTCTGGTAACTTCACTGTACTGATATACTTAGCATCCCTTGCTTTTGATGCATCAAAGTAGGGGTTAGCATACTCCCTTATGCTTACACACTCTGTTACATATCTTCCTGCACCACCCAGTCATATGACTTAAAACCAGTGAATGCATAGAGGGTAACTGTAACCTTGATACTTGAAGCTTGAAACTCGACACTCAAGATTTTAACTCAACTCAAATACAAATAAGAAGAAATGAATGCACTTGCTCACTGCAACATATAACAAAGGAGCAAGCCTAAGTTTTCCATTCATCACAATATATCTCCATTCCATCTCACACTCTATTCTCAACGTACCGTTTCCTACAATGATACTCATTAGCTCCATGCACATGTGTGGCACGTTAAGTACAGTATATCAAACAATGTCACATTTTAGCACACTCCGAGTGTGTGCAGCTCAGTTCAACACTTATTTGAATAAAAGTTAACTCACATAGTACATCTGTACATAAACGCAAGTATAGCTTATCAAAAGTAAAATACATTAAATGTTTGTAAGTCCATTCTCTCTCAATTAGTAAGTTTAACTCATCATCACGCTAATGACCACCTTCAAGCTGGACTTTCTTCTTTTCCTCCAAATTTAAAAGTGATTAGTGGGTAGAATTATATCTACAGCAAGTGAACTCCTTAAACTCAGCCCATTTTGGCTAGTGTTGTTCTCATGAATCATAATCATTGGACAATAGAAAGCTACTCACTTAGTTTCCATGATGTCAGCGTTCTTGCCTCAAACTATTTACTTCAACTCAGGCAATTTATATAATAACACCATAAGGAGTGCTCAAGGTTGGGTCACTCTGACAATTGAGCAATCAATATAACAATTTAATTTTAACATAAGGAGGGGCAAATTTACTCTATCACAGATTGGCAAATTTATTCCACCACAGGTATTATATTTCAACTTTACTTTTGCAAACTTCATTCATGTAAATTCAAATTTGCACAATTTCAAATTTAGACACACTCACATGCACAACACATACCGGTATACATGTATATATGTGTGTTAAATGTCCAGTTTTTATTTAAAGACCCTGCTTAGGAATTTTACAGAACTTTAATTTAATTAGATAAATTAATTTCTCCTATTTCCTTAAACAGACTGGCTGCTCAAATTATCTTTCGTCCCATATGAAAATGTGCCTTTGTAGTACAGACAAACAGATTCATGAACAGACAACTTGTGTACAATAGCCGGCTTGGAAACCGTTAACACTCTCTTAAATCTTTATGCATTCAAAATGTTACATTTAGCTCAGTCGATCCCCCATCCAAACCACAATTAGGTCTATATGCATAAAAATCACTACGAAAGAGGTATTAACAATAAAAGAATTTAATAGTTAATATTTAACAATAACAATCAAGACACAGCTTCAGATCTAAAATAAGGCAAGTTCAATCGGCTTGAAAGTTAATGCTCGAGAAAGTTATTTTTGCCAGCACATTCGATGGATTCAGAGTTCGGGTTAGTTACTTATCTCTCTTAGGAGTCTTGACAAACACCTGGTCTAAGGTCAGTTCGATCCTTCCACGTATTAAGCGATGCTTGCACTGTACGATCCGTAGTTTCCAATAACTTGTTGTCTCTCGACTTGTTACACTAGGGTTTCGTCATGGCAGAACACTATCAACAAAGTTGGTATGGAATTGTAATGTCATCCGTCCAAGGTTGAATAAAGGAACACACACCCAACGTTATGCGAAGGTGGCAATAATACGTAGAACATATTATAAGGCAGAGAAGAACCCATTCTGAAATAAGTGTGTGGTTTCTATGAGCGATTTGCATTTACATTCGCAAATCATCCAAGCACATGACTGATACAATGCGCTTAGTTTTAAATCTTCGTCTATCGTGTCTTACAATATATTTATATTCATAAAAGATACAATATAATTCACATGTGTGTTATTTTTAACATTACATGAATGCATGAATTTCCAAACATTTACTTCATCAAAAATGGAATTCATACAAGGAGAACAAAATATAATTCAAATTAAATATGAGCGCTTTACGAATTAACAATGAAATAACACGCAAGAGAGTCATTTAAATTACATGGAAATTCGCAACATGCACAGACGTTCTGCAGCACAAGAGAATTAAGGTTTATACAAATTAAAGTCAAAAGGTTACAATTAATTTATATACAATGAAATCTTAAGGCTTTAGTCATTCTATCGAATCACGTATCCTCGGAGGAGAATTGTACAAAATACATACATAAATTCATATTGCATTTTACTATTTGTATTTTTGTATATCATTGTAAGAAGTAGACGTGTTACCTTCTTAAAGTAGAATTACTGCACAAGACACGGGTTCCTATGTTCCTTTCTGACTCAGCAAGATATTCAGTGACAAAGGTGCTCGAGAGCTGGTGTATGTCGACTGGTTTGCGTTATGAGTAAAGAATATTACTGCGTCAAGAGTATTTATTGTAGGGCATGAATGCATCACGTGACTAGATCACGAGGTATGTTTGTTGATCCGAACTTTCTCGACTGTTGTCTAAAGTTACATAACAAGGGATGAACTCACTGTTGTTTTTTCCTCATGCTGGTGCATGACGGGAGGGTTCTAACAAAGGAATTCAATTCAAATATGATATTCAAGTTTCGGATGTGGGTCAGAAGTTCGTGACACAGAATTCGGTCAGAAGTCTGTCACACCCCTTTGCTTTTTAGGCGTTTATCTTACCATAAGATAAATGCCTCCTACAAGTTATGGGTTATAAAATGTAGAAGTCCAAAATGAAGAAAAATTTCAACATACTCTAGAATAAGATAATGCGATGAAATAATCGGTTTGAGATTAACGGCGCTGTCATACGATATTCTATACTACAGGAAAAGATTCGTAAGGTTCAGTTAAACAGTTAAACAGACATTCTATCATGTTTTGGCACTTCAATGTACTAAGCTCTGCTCATGTAGTCAGCGCCTACGTTTGCGGTTCCTTTGATGTAGTGGATGTTTGCGTCGTACTGTGTCAAAAATAGCGACCAACGCATCAACCTGTTATTTGTATATTTAGCTTGCTGTAAGAAAGCTAAAGGCTGGTGGTCACATTCAATAATGAAGGTTTTCCTGTACAAATAGTTTCCAACTTTTTGATGGCTTAAACTATCGCGAGACATTCCTTTTCGCTAGTGGTGTATTTTTGTTCGTCGGTGGTGAGTTTGCGACTGGCATAAGCGACTGGGTGCTTAATGTCATTGTGTTCTTGCAGTAACACAGAACCGAGTCCTATATTGCTAGCATCTGTCCTTAACAAGAATGGCTTTGTCAAATCTGGTAGTTTAACTATTAAGTCTGAAGTCAATCTTGATTTCAATGTGTTAAAAGCGTTTTGGCATGCTTTGGTCCACTGTACTTTTGTCGGCATATTTTTACGCGTCAAGTCAGTTAACGGACTAGCGATGGCACTGAAATCTGGTATGAATTTGCGGTAGTAGTTTGCAAGTCCAAGAAAACTTCTAACTTGTGTTTTAGTTAGTGGTTGTGAAGCTTCCTTAAGTTGGGTTATTTTAGTCTCACTTGGCAACACAGTTCCCTGGCTTAAATGGTGCCCCAAGAAGTCTAAAGAAAAATGCGCGATTTCGCATTTCATCGGGCAGGCGGTGAGGTTAGCTTGTTTTAATCTAGCGAGCACATCTCGTAAGAGTGTCAGATGCTCTTCCCAAGTCTGGGTGCCTAAGATTAAATCATCCATAAAATTCTCGACCTCTCATCCATACAACGGTTATAACAGTGATCGCATCATTTTGGAGAAAATGCTCGGAGCGTTGGAAACTCCGAAAGGCATAACTTTCCAAGTGTAGTTTCCTACAGGTGTAGTGAAAGCTAGTATGTGTCGATCTGTGTCCTTGACCTTGATTTGCCAAAAACCATGTGACAAATCTATCTTAGTGAAGTAGTGAGCGTTAGATAGCTTAGTAAATATTAAATCTGGGTCTGGGAGAGGTTCAGCACAAAATTTGGTCACCTGATTAAGTTTGCGGTAGTCTACGCAAAAACGGAATGTATTGTCACATTTCTTAATCAGAACGATCGGTGATCCATAGGCACTGTCAGTTTTCTCTATCACCCCTAAGTCTAACATTGTCTTAATCTCCTGTCTAACATCTTCTACTTTTGCGTGTGGCAACGGATACAGTTTTAAGCATATCAGCTTGTTGTCAGTCAGCTTCAGTGAAAATTCTATTAAGTCTGTCAACCCTGGTTTGTCTGTCAGTGTTGATGAGAACTCGTATAGTAATTCATTCACTTCTCTTTTCTGTTCTTCAGTCAAGGCGTCATTTACCTTAACGTCTCTAACAGTTTTGTCCGTCTGCAAAGGACAATTCGATAAAGTACCAATGACGCTATCAGTCCCCCCTTCCCCCTCCTCTGTCACTACAGTTGCTACGATGATGTCGGCTTGAGCGGTTTGATCATCACGGCTTATGTACTTTTTGAGTAGGTTTATATGAAAGATTCTTTCTTTCTTCCCTGTGTGTATTTTATAGTTCAGTCCTCCTAGCTTTGCTTTCACTACAAAAGGTCCTTTCCATTTCATTTGAAGCTTGTTGTGTGCTTCTGGAAGCAACAATAACACTTTGTCATTAACTTCAAATTCCCTAGGTTTCATCTTCCTATTGTAATACTCGGCCTGTCTAGACCATGCTATCATCAAGTTTTCCCGTGCTAATTTGCCTATAGTCTCCAGACGGTTTCGTAAGTCAGTAACATACTCGTAAGTTGTCTTGAATTCCTCGTTGGTTTTGTCATCAGTCCACAGTGCCTTCAGAATCATCATCGGTCCTCATACGGTACGTCCGTATAGTAACTCGAATGGTGAGAATCCTGTAGAAGTTTGCGGTACTTCTCTATACGCAAATAGTAGGGCTGGAATGTATCTATCCCAAACTTTTGGTTTGTCAGCAACGAGCTTTCTGAGTGCGGCTTTTAATGTCCCATTAAATTTTTCACACAGACCATTTGCCTAGGGGGGGGGGTAGGGTGTACAAGTAAGGTGTTTGATCGATAATAGGCGGTTCACCTCTTTTCATCACTTCGCCTACGAATTGAGTCCCCTAACTTCAGATTTCAGTCGGAACACCAACACGGCTCCATATACTGAACAAAGCTTCCGCAACAGTTTCTGTCTTAATGTTTTTCAACTGTACAGCATCCGCGAATCTGGTAGCGTAATCAATAGTGGTCAGAACATATCGATTACCTCTCGTTGATGTGGGTATTATCGGCCCAATCAAGTCCATTGCCACGCGTTTGTACGGTTCACTGATCAGTTCAGGCTCACCTAATGGGGTGGCTTTGATAGAGTTTCTAGATTGTGTTCTCTGGCATGTGTCGCAACTTAACACGAATCTACGGATATCGGCTAGGATATCTGGCCAATAAAAATCGCGTGTGATACTAGACGTTTTCTGGACACCCATGTGTGCGCCCAAAAGACTCTCATGACCTAATCGCAATACATCACTACGCTTGGTTTGTGGAACGACCAATTGTTTCCAGAATTCGTCTCCCCCTCTTGAATAATGGTACAATATTCCTTTCTTCTGAATAATGCACGCTTTCCTATTCGATTTGTCAGTTTCGACTTCACTAACAGGTACGGCTTGCTTGCATATCTTGTCTAATGTTTCGTCTTCAGCTTGTAGCAATTTTATCTCGCTAACTGTTGCTTCGTCTACAGCCAGTGCGGCAGACATAGGCGTGGTTACGGTCTTACTACTTGCTGCTCTGGTTACAGCATTAACCAGTGGAGTTGAAGTTTGTTTTTTGCACGGCAATACGTACTTACAACCAAGGATTACGTCATGCGGTGAATTTTCGATTATGGCCGCTTTGCGATTATGGCCGCTTTGACTGTTCTTTCTATGAAGTCAGAAATTATGGAAATCTCTGCTACCGGTAAAACGTCCCGTTCTCTGTTCGCAAAGGTAAATGAGATAGTTTCCCCTGTGTAGTCCGCACGGTTAACAAGAGATGCGTTTACCATGGCGTCTAACTCGCAACCTGTGTCAAGTAAAGCGATTGTTTCGTGTTCGTTTGCTTGTACTGGTGTACGGTTTGACTTTTCTGTTTTCGGTGTGTGACTATCTACTGCATAGACTTTCACTGGCTTTTTGTCTGGGCAAGTTCTCGAAAAATGGCCACTATCACCGCAAGTATAACACGCAAGCTTCTTTGTATCTTTTTGCTTGTCAGACTTGGGTTTAGCGTCGGACTTTGTCGTTTTATCGCGACTTTCACTACGCGTCTTTCCGCTGTCATTTTTCTTATCCTTCCGAGTCGGCGGTTCATTTGATCGAGATTTGTTGTTCGCATGTGCGTGCGAGAATTGAGAATGTGCGTCATCGTAGCGATCGGCTGCCTGGCCTATTTCCTCTAGCGAAGATTTCTCTCTTTTGGCTCAGTAAATCACGAGATCTGACTTGTACGAACCGAGTATTTGATCCTTAACTATTTCGTCCCTGAGTCAATTGTACGTCTGTGGAACTTCAGCTAATTCCATCCACCGTTGGAATAAGTCAGTCACACGCCTAATGTATTGCGCATGTGTTTCTGAACTTGTTTTTGTGGCTTGCTTAAATTTATGGGGTATGTGTCTGCTGTGAGTCAGTAGCGTTTCAACAATGCGGCTTTGACTGAGTTAAAATCTGCAGATTCTGTATCACTGAGCCTATTGTACTCTTCCTTTGCTCCTCCTTGCAACAGTCCCGATAAATTTATAGCCCAATGTTCGGCTGGAATGTTGGTTGCTGTCACAGGAAATGAGGGACCGAAATTATATTTTATTTCATTTTAAAAAACCGCTAACAAAACTAATTGAAGTAATCCGAGTTTTGTTATTTTACATATGTAGCATGTAACTTCCAGTAACGGTCACCTAAGATCTCTTTAGTAGACAGACGTTCGTGACGCAGTGTGTGTTAATTATCATATTGAATATATATATTAGTTTATGAAGAATATGTATATTAAATAAATTGGGACAACTGCGCAATACCGTCACATGTTGTTGACGAGTGAAATGGCCAGTGCGCATTAGAATTGACCACAGAAAAGCATGCATCACGATTACCACTATATATCCAAGGCAAAAATCATGTCACAGGACATAGCTTCTGGAAGTTTTGGAAACCTTCAGTGAGAGCTATATAAGAGGCAAAATGAAGACTTTACTCTCAATGTTGAAAACGTCGATCCGTCTGAAGCCAGTCTAACTTCACGTATGAATTATCTCATGTACAGAGATTTCATAAAGGAAAGCTGCAATAATCTCTTTCCATCCGTTTTCCATCCGTCTGATGCCATATATTGAGTAACGAGGCAAAATTACTCAGTATAACTTGTGGCAAAGTGGAAAGTTCGCTGTCAAAGAAAACCCGATGCATGCGACGCTGGTTGTATGCAGTTAACGACACGAGGGACCAACTTGTTCTTCCCCCTGTCTGAGTTCGTTTTGGCAGTCTATCCCGCAAATTGAGGGGCTAGCACCGAGATTTCTTACAGACAATCCGGATTTCTACACTCAATGTGATGCGACGACACATCCCACTGGACGACTCCACCCGATAATGCTAAACGTCGTTGGGATGTCCGTTTCCACGACAACCGGTACAACGATAATTATCGAGGCTGACAGCAGTCAGCTAAATTTCAGATTTCTCCCCAGTGATAATCTGAAAGTGGTGCCTAGATTCTGCAGAATCTTCACCTGTAATGCGACGCCTCAATTGCGCCGTGATCTTCACTTTGAAGTGCCTCTTATAAGTGACGTGTGAGGTTACGTCATCTCCTTGGAACTCTGACATTAATAGTGAGTAATCATTAGCACGGCTAACGCGCACATACTTAAGTCTAGGACTCTTAAGAAAATGAACACTATTATATCGTTTGCAAAATAAGAACTCTATGTTAAAAGTAATGCTTATTTTACATGTCAACTATTGTTAAAGCGGCCCCATTTGCCGCATAAGAATTGTGTAATTAATTTTTATTTTATATTTTGAATTTCATCATTTTCATCTCCCCTTATTTCCCACAGAGTGTATGACATTGGAAAGTTGAATGAATGATTAATCACTGTGCGAAAGAGTAGTGCCCCTTTTAAATCGGGAAATAAATAACCTGATTTAAACATCTTTCAACTCTCTTGTTATTCATAGTTTTTGAGAGGGACGAAAGAATTTGTACTATTGTTTTGCACCGTTCGTCTGTTCGTCCATTTATTCACATTTATGATACACACTCACAACACACACCGCCAATAAAACGTTCCTTGGCATGACACTAATAAACTGGGCCCCACCCAAACATCAATGGAGTATGTCATGTGTGTCTATGTAACAACCTGACACGACGTAGTACTGGCATACGTCACACGGGCTAATCTTGGAGGTGCACCGGAGCAGGCCAAAAATAGACTTCACCCCTTGCATCTCTAACTTCAGCTCGGGGACGGCTTGTAACGAGCCCTCCCGTTTTGTGACATCTGGTGACCACTGACCGTGATCTGACAAGGTAAATTGTGTTGTTGTAAGAAAGTGTCATCTCTTTCCTGCTTTTCTATCTCATCACCATTATGCATTGTTTATTGCATGTTAGGGCTTTGCTATTGAGACTTAGGTGAACTGGATTTTGATAAGACTTATTATTATTGTGTTGAAATAAGTTTTATAATCTTTACGCTATTATCGTTAACGCGTACCGACTCGTGTTTAGACGTACATAGATCGATATTTTGTACGCTACATTAGCAACTGTTGTTTTGCTAACTTTGCAAATTTGCGATTAGGATTTCTTTTATTCGTGTTTGTCATAATCCTAATCACGTGGTGGCTGGTGTTCATACGCACACCATTGCACCACTTGTGACCGACAGAGGTCAAAATCCCGCGAATATTCTAAGTCACTTTATCCATACTCGTGATAACTAGCGATTTTAAAAATGGCCGAGCTAGTAAACATAAAGAAAGAACTCATGGCTATGGGTAGAGAATTCGGGTATGAAAAAGCCGAGTTAAAGGAATACGTGGATGAGGAGATAGCTAAATGGTATGTTGCGAAAGAAAATGAGGCGAAAGAGGCGAGAGAGCTAGAGGATAAGAAAAATGAGCTAGAAGAAAAGAGACAGGTAGCTAAGGATTTAGAGATGCAAACTTTGAGAGAGCTAGAGGAAAAAAGATCGAAAGAGGCTATAGAGCTAGAAGATAAGAGACAGTTAGCTAGACAGCTAGAGATGAAAGACCTGAGAGAGCTAGAGGAAAAAAGAGAGTTAGCTAAACAGCTAGAGATGCAAAACCTGAGAGAGCTAGAGGAAAAAAGAGCGAAAGAGGCGAGAGATTTTAAAGAGAAAGAAATCCAAGATATGAGAGAAATAGAGTTATTAAAGATTCAGTCAGCTAGGGATTTAGAAGATAAAAGGCAGGAAGTAGAAGAGAGAAAGCTTAAGTTAAAAGCTAGAGCACATCAGGAACAGCTTGAATTAGCTAAGCAAGAGGTAACAGCTAGAGAGAAGTTGTTAGATGGGACTGCTAAGCAACAGGCCGAGTTAAATAAACCCCGTACACGGCTAGCTTTCTTTAACCCTGAAGTCGAGACAATTGACGAGTTTTTGACACGCTTTGACAGTTTCATTGCCAACTTTAATTACACTGACATTGAAAAGAAACAACAACTGGGTCAAATACTTCAAGGTGAAAGCTCGCGCGCATTTACTGATCTAACGCGCGATCCCGCTATTACTTATGCAGATCTCAAAACGGGTTTGATGCGTACTTTTCAATGTACAGCAGAAGGCTTTCGAAAAATGTTTAGGAGAGCCATACCTAAAGCAAATGACACCATGCAAGCCTTCGGTACCCGGTTACGCCATTATCTTGATAGATGGATTGATTTGACAGACATCCGGAAGACATATGAGGGCCTATTTGATTTGATATTAAGAGATCAATTTCTCCATATTGCTCCGCCTGCAATGACGACATATTTGCAGCGAAACCCCCCGGCTAACTTCAGTGATATGTTGAGGTTAGCAGACACGTATAATGATTACCCTGATCCGGTAATTACGAGGAGCGCACCACGCCCTCCTCTTACAAATCGGCAGAAGTATACACCGAAATCGAACCGACCAATGACGAAATCGGAAAAACCCGAACCGGTACAGCGGACATATACTAAGTCACAAGACGTACGACGTCACACACGTGACTCCCCACCTATGACATGTTACACTTGCAAAGGGAAGGGGCATAGTTCTCAGAACTGTCCCAGTCCACGTGATGTAAAGGTATGCACTGAAACAGGTGCAACTCTAAAGACCCAACAGGCTACAGTAAACGGACAAAAAGTCAAAATACTGGTCGATACAGGTGCGTCCATAAGCTGCATAAATGCTAAACTTGTACGCCCTGAACAGTATCTAAGGGGTAGTGTCCGCATTCGATGTGTTATGGGACACCTTAGTACATGTCCAAGAGCCACTGTACATGTTACGTCACCCGTATTTTCCGGTACAGTCACCGCCGCAGTAATAAGAGACATGCAGTTCGGATTCATACTATCGCCCGAACAGTGTGACGCAAACACTGATGACATCTATCCTGTTCTCCCCGTAACCACTAGAGCACAACGGGAACGTAGTAAACAAGGACCCCCAGCTCTAAAGATAGTCGAGAACACATTTCCGCAGTTGACCCCAAGTCAACTCAGTCACCTGCAGCAGGAGGACAAAAGCTTGTCCGCAATGCTAAAGCTGGCACGGAAAAACACTATTACGTCCAGCAAGTACGCGACAATTACGTATTTCCTGAAGGACGGACTAGCGTTTCGGCGCACCGACTTTAAGGAAAATGATACTAGAAGCACCACGTGTTTATTTACCCCTACACCACTCAGACAGCTGATTCTTAGCTTTGCACACGACTCAATCATGTCCGGACATCAGGGCGCACGTCGCACTGAACAACGGATTCGCGAGGACTTTTTTTGGCCAGGTCTGAGTAGGGATGTTCGCTCGTACGTTCGTGCATGCACGCAGTGTCAACAACATATTGACCGAGGGCGTGTCAGTCGAGTTCCCCTCGAGATAGTACCAACAGTAGAGGAACCATTCCTAAAAGTCGCAGTAGACATTATTGGCCCAATCATTCCCGCGGCCGAAGGAGGATATCGCTATATCCTAACAATCGTGGATTTTGCAACACGATATCCAGAAGCAGTCGCATTAAAGGGCATCACAGCGATCGAAGTCGCAGACGCTTTAATAGACGTATTTTCTCGCACGGGCGTTCCTCGAGAAATATTGAGTGACCAGGGCACTCAATTCACCTCAGCAATGATGGCTGAAACAATGCGTCTACTAGCGTGTAAACAGTTGTTCTCATCACCCTATCACGCTCAGTCTAATGGTGCCGTTGAACGTTTCAACGGTACAATAAAGAAAATGTTAATTAAAATGGCCTCGGAACAACCCGACCAGTGGCCGCGTTTTCTAGCACCATTACTCTTCGCGTATCGCGAACTCCCACAAGAGAGTACGGGCTACTCTCCGTTCCAACTACTATACGGCAGGCAACCTCGTGGTCCCCTTAAGCTAATAAAAGAAGCATGGGTCAAGGGAGACACTGTGACCGATGGTAAAGATGTTCACACGTACGTAGCCGAACTACGTCAACGTCTGACCGAGACATGTCACTTAGCACAGGAAAACATTCGCGAAAAACAACCCCGATACAAGCGAAATTTTGACCGTACAGCTGTGGAACGTAACCTCGAATCAGGTCAGCTCATGTTACTCTTGCGGCCCACGCATAACAACCGCATGCAAATGCACTGGCGTGGACCCTACCGCGTTATTAAGCGTGTGAAGCAGAACGATTATAGCATACAGATAGGAAATAAGCAGAAAACCTACCACATAAATATGCTAAAGCGTTACTATGAACGCAGCGACGAACAGATACAAAACGTGAATGTCGCACTGATACAATTGGAAGACTCCAATTTCAGTACAGACATGATGTCCGCCGAAACCCAGCCTAACTCTGCAGTTACAGTCGATCAAGTCGAGATTGACTCGAACTTAACTGTCGAACAGCGCGACGCAATGTCAAACCTCTTACACAGACACGCGCGCATATTCACCGACCAACCGGGCCACTCAGATTTGGTTGAACACCGCATCAAACTTTTAAGCGACAAACCGATACGCTTAAGACAGTACCCACAGAAATATGAGAGCACAAAGTACATAGCAGAACAGGTGCGTGAAATGCAAGAACAGGGCGTGATTGAACAGTCAATCTCCCCATATTCATCACCGGTCGTCTTAGTTAAAAAGAAAGACGGTACGCTTCGTTTTTGTGTGGACTACAGACAGTTAAATGAGATAACTGAATTTGATGCGGAACCCATTCCAAATCAGGACGAATTATTCGCAAAACTAACCAAGGCACATTACTTTTCGAAGTTTGACATGTGCAAAGGGTACTGGCAACTGTCGGTTGCTATTGACGACAGACCAAAAACAGCCTTTCCAACCCCGCTAGGCTTATTTCAGTTTTGCCGACTACCGTTCGGACTAGCGAACGCACCCGCAACATTCGCGCGCTTCATGCGAAAATTACCGTTAGAGAGCGTTGACGCATTGAATTTCTTTGATGACATTCTGGTAGCAACAGGAACATGGGACCAACATTTATCCTCAGTGGGTGGTCTACTTGACATTCTCGAGCGCCATAGATTGACCGTGAAACCTTCCAAAGTACGCGCGGGCTTTCGGGAGATTGAGTTTCTTGGCCATATCATAAGTGACGGACAAATAGGCCCAAATCTAGACTTGACTGCAGCCATTCGTGACATGACCTTACCGACTACAAAGAAACAGGTCAGGGCAGTTTTGGGGCTAGTGGGGTACTACCGAAAATTTGTCCCAAACTTCAGTACGCTTCTTAAACCACTGACGGACTTAACTGGGAACAAACAACCCACGAAAATACGATGGACGGCAGAGTGTAGCACCGCCCTCGAAAAAGTGAAGGACATCTTGACCAGTAAACCCGTCCTACAGTTACCAGACTTTGACAAGAGATTTATTGTCAGGACCGACGCATCAGACGAAGGCCTCGGTGCCATACTTCTCCAAGAGACAGATGACGAATACCTACCGGTAGCATACGCGTCTAAGAAACTGTTAGATCGTGAGACACGGTACTCTACGATTGAAAAAGAGTGCTTAGCAATCGTATGGGCACTCAAGAAATTTAGTGCTTATCTGTACTCTAAACCATTCATCCTGCAGTGCGATCATAAGCCGCTTACATATCTGCGCACTAGCATGTACGATAACGCTAGGCTAACTAGATGGACACTCCTGCTACAGGAGTATAGCTTCGTTGTCGAACACATCGCGGGCAGAGAAAATTCGGGTGCCGATGCATTATCCCGGCATGCCATAACCGCGATATAAACAAGAAAGAGGATAGTCTCTCCACAGATGCGCATATAATTCCTGTGGGGACTATCGTGTGAAATAAAATTTTTTTTTGTTCCTATTTGATTTCCACTTGAGAGCTCCAATCAATTTTAAGAAGGGGGTTGTCACAGGAAATGAGGGACCGAAATTATATTTTATTTCATTTTAAAAAACCGCTAACAAAACTAATTGAAGTAATCCGAGTTTTGTTATTTTACATATGTAGCATGTAACTTCCAGTAACGGTCACCTAAGATCTCTTTAGTAGACAGACGTTCGTGACGCAGTGTGTGTTAATTATCATATTGAATATATATATTAGTTTATGAAGAATATGTATATTAAATAAATTGGGACAACTGCGCAATACCGTCACATGTTGTTGACGAGTGAAATGGCCAGTGCGCATTAGAATTGACCACAGAAAAGCGTGCATCACGATTACCACTATATATCCAAGGCAAAAATCATGTCACAGGACATAGCTTCTGGAAGTTTTGGAAACCTTCAGTGAGAGCTATATAAGAGGCAAAATGAAGACTTTACTCTCAATGTTGAAAACGTCGATCCGTCTGAAGCCAGTCTAACTTCACGTATGAATTATCTCATGTACAGAGATTTCATAAAGGAAAGCTGCAATAATCTCTTTCCATCCGTTTTCCATCCGTCTGATGCCATATATTGAGTAACGAGGCAAAATTACTCAGTATAACTTGTGGCAAAGTGGAAAGTTCGCTGTCAAAGAAAACCCGATGCATGCGACGCTGGTTGTATGCAGTTAACGACACGAGGGACCAACTTGTTCTTCCCCCTGTCTGAGTTCGTTTTGGCAGTCTATCCCGCAAATTGAGGGGCTAGCACCGAGATTTCTTACAGACAATCCGGATTTCTACACTCAATGTGATGCGACGACACATCCCACTGGACGACTCCACCCGATAATGCTAAACGTCGTTGGGATGTCCGTTTCCACGACAACCGGTACAACGATAATTATCGAGGCTGACAGCAGTCAGCTAAATTTCAGATTTCTCCCCAGTGATAATCTGAAAGTGGTGCCTAGATTCTGCAGAATCTTCACCTGTAATGCGACGCCTCAATTGCGCCGTGATCTTCACTTTGAAGTGCCTCTTATAAGTGACGTGTGAGGTTACGTCATCTCCTTGGAACTCTGACATTAATAGTGAGTAATCATTAGCACGGCTAACGCGCACATACTTAAGTCTAGGACTCTTAAGAAAATGAACACTATTATATCGTTTGCAAAATAAGAACTCTATGTTAAAAGTAATGCTTATTTTACATGTCAACTATTGTTAAAGCGGCCCCATTTGCCGCATAAGAATTGTGTAATTAATTTTTATTTTATATTTTGAATTTCATCATTTTCATCTCCCCTTATTTCCCACAGAGTGTATGACATTGGAAAGTTGAATGAATGATTAATCACTGTGCGAAAGAGTAGTGCCCCTTTTAAATCGGGAAATAAATAACCTGATTTAAACATCTTTCAACTCTCTTGTTATTCATAGTTTTTGAGAGGGACGAAAGAATTTGTACTATTGTTTTGCACCGTTCGTCTGTTCGTCCATTTATTCACATTTATGATACACACTCACAACACACACCGCCAATAAAACGTTCCTTGGCATGACACTAATAAACTGGGCCCCACCCAAACATCAATGGAGTATGTCATGTGTGTCTATGTAACAACCTGACACGACGTAGTACTGGCATACGTCACACGGGCTAATCTTGGAGGTGCACCGGAGCAGGCCAAAAATAGACTTCACCCCTTGCATCTCTAACTTCAGCTCGGGGACGGCTTGTAACGAGCCCTCCCGTTTTGTGACAGTTGCTTTGGCTAGTTTTTCAAACATTTTTAATATGCGTCTATTTGATCTTTGTGTTCATCAAAAGGAACCATATTTAGTCTGGGAATGAAATGTTCAATCCTACTCTGGTTATGTTCATCACTCGAATGTGAACTACCGCTGCTTCTTCGGTCACGGCTACGGCTGCTAATTTCTAACTTCCTCACCTCTAGTTCTAACCGTTTCGTTTCAGCATCAGCTGCTATCCATTTTGCTTCGGTGTCAGCTTCTATCTCTATCCGTTTCGCTTCATTCTCTATCTGTTTCGCTTCATTGTCAGCTTCTATCTCTATCCGTTTCGCTTCATTCTCTATCCGTTTTGCTTCATTGTCAGCTTCTATCTCTATCCGTTTCGTTTCATTGTCAGCTTCTATCCGTTTTTCGGTTTCGATCCGTTTCAATTCGCAATTGGCTGCGCGCTCTTCCCTCTCTATTTCCGCTAGCTCGGTCTTGATGTAGTTTGTCAACTCAACACCTTGGTATCCTATCAACGTACCCGTTTCTTTCAGGTCTTCGATAACCTGTTTGCAACTCGAGGAGTCCATTTTTATTTATTTAGCGCGCCTTGCTACAATAAATATCTCTCGTGATTGTGTTCGCTAACCGTTGGCGATAAACTCAGTTTTATCCCGAAATAATCTTACAAAAATTATTTAATTTATTCCGAGCTAAGTCCTAAATAAATTACGCGTTAGTCACATGTTCACTCGCTTGGCTACAATCTGTTGTCTCCAAGGCTTCCATAATGTCACGGCTCCAACCATACAACATTACAACATTATACTTAGCACTCTAAATATAATATTTCGAAGTCTGTTACTACCGGTAACTCTCCTAGCTGGCGGTATAACACGTCAACTTCTCACAATGAAATATTCAGTAACACAATACTAAATAAATCATCAACAGTTAATATTCATGTATCTAGCTCCAACTATAAATACAATGCTATATGTTAACATATTAAGTATAAATAATACTCTGCAAAAGAATACATGCATAAATAATACAATGAAAAAGCAAAGATAAATACTTCTAATGAATCTGAATCAAAAGAATATTGGCAAAACTTTCTCTGTGTTGTTTTCTAAAGATATGATACGCCCTATGTATAAAAAATTTCGATTTAATACATATCAATCCCGCGACAAGAATCCCACTTGTTACATGTCCAGTTTTTATTTAAAGACCCTGCTTAGGAATTTTACAGAACTTTAATTTAATTAGATAAATTAATTTCTCCTATTTCCTTAAACAGACTGGTTGCTCAAATTATCTTTCATCCCATATGAAAATGCGCCTTTGTAGTACAGACAAACAGATTCATGAACAGACAACTTGTGTACAATAGCCGGCTTGGAAACCGTTAACACTCTCTTAAATCTTTATGCATTCAAAATGTTACATTTAGCTCAGTAGATCCCCCATCCAAACCACGATTAGGTCTATATGCATAAAAATCACTACGAAAGAGGTATTAACAATAAAAGAATTTAATAGTTAATATTTAACAATAACAATCAATTACGAAGACACAGCTTCAGATCTAAACTAAAGCAAGTTCAATCGGCTTGAAAGTTAATGCTCGAGAAAGTTATTTTTACCAGCACATTCGATGGATTCAGAGTTCGGGTTAGTTACTTATCTCTCTTAGGAGTCTTGATGAACACTTGGTCTAAGGTCAGTTCGATCCTTCCACGTATCAAGCGATGCTTGCACTGTACGATCCGTAGTTTCCAATAACTTGTCGTCTCTGGACTTGTTACACTAGGGTTTCGTCATGGTAGAACACCATCAACAAAGGTGGTACGGAATTGTAATGTCGTCTGTCCAAGGTTGAATAAAGGAACACACACCCAACGTGATGCGAAGGTGGCAATAATACGTAGAACGTATTATAAGGCAGAGAAGAACCCGTTCTGAAATAAGAGTGTGGTTTCTATGAGCGATTTGCATTTACATTCGCAAATCATCCAAGCATGTGACTGATACAATGCGCTTAGTTTTAAATCTTCATCTATCTTGTCTTTTATAATATATTTATATTCATAAAAGATACAATATAATTCACATGTGTGTTATTTTTAACATTACATGTACGCATGAATTTCCAAACATTTACTTCATCAAGAATGGAATTCATACAAGGAGAACAAAATATAATTCAAATTAAATATGAGCGCATGGAAATTCGCAACGTGCACAGACGTTCTGCGGCACAAGAGAATTAAGGTTTATACAAATTAAAGTCAAAAGGTTACAATTAATTTATATACAATGAAATCTTAAGGCTTTAGTCATTCTATCGAATCACGAATGCTTGGAGGAGAATTGTACAAAATACATACATAAATTCAAAAATACAAATAGTAAAATGCAATATCATTGTAAGAAGTAGACGTGTTACCTTCTTAAAGTAGAATTACTGCACAAGACACGGGTTCCTATGTTTCTTTCCGACTCAGCAAGATATTCAGTGACAAAGGTGCTCGAGAGCTGGTGTGTGTCGACCAGTTTGCGTTATGAGTAAAGAATATTACCGCGTCAAGAGTATTTATTGTAGTGCATGAATGCATCACGTGACTAGATCACGAGGTATGTTTGTTGATCCGAACTTTCTCGACTGTTGTCTAAAGTTACATAACAAGGGATGAACTCACTGTTGTTTTTTCCTCATGCTGGTGCATGACGGGAGGGTTCTAACAAAGGAATTCAATTTGAATATGATATTCGAGTTTCGGATGTGGGTCAGAAGTTCGTGACACAGAATTCGGTCAGAAGTCTGTCACAATGTGTGATGCTATCACCACACTAGTTATTGGTTATGATTATTATTAATTAATCATCCATAACTAATTACAATTATAATAATAATTATATCCCAATCCCAATATATAGTTGAACAAATTAGTGTTAATATAAATCACAGAATAGTTCTTATCAGAGAACAGGAATGGAGTTATAGAGACTATAGCGATAATAGTTTGTACATAGCATTGTTTAGGCGAAGCCACAATAGGTTTTCACGCACTTTTGTAACAAAGACACAAATTTATTGGTCAAAACTGAATCCATAGTATCACGTTTTTTCTCCATGTTGTAGAACACTAACAAGCCACTATTCTTTCGAGGATAATCTGGGCGCTCTGCCATATTAGTTCCCTCGAGCAGAAGAACAATTGTAGCAATTACCAGTAAATTTCTTAAATTACCAGAAATTCCACAATATAGTCCGCATGTTTGCTACATTACATCAACAGAGTGCTGTGTATCCTCACACTTACACACTGGGGATAGAAACTTCTCGAATCTACCATGGTCATAGCAGTTTATCGTCACAAGAAGTGCCCTAGGTCTGGTAACTTTGAAATTTAACAAATTTATATAACAATTAAGTTTAGAAATAGGGACAGGCAAATTTACTCTGCCGCAATGTGTATGTGTGTGTGTGTGTGTGGTGACTATATTAGTGTGTATAACGACAATATTAAGAAACTATATAAACCAATAAAATAAATCATTTTTTTCTTTTGTGAATAATATATATGTGTGTTCGCATGTGTGTGAGCGTGTGTTTTGTGTATGTGAAGTAAATGCGTTAAGTTTATATTATTTTTTTAATTTTAGGAATGGGACTCTAATATTATAAACATTGGAAACACATCATACTTTTATAATCATGTCTTGGCTTTGCCAGTGAGACACTCATAGTTGAGGATTGAGAATGTGTTGAAGGTGTTCCAGACACTGGAAAGGAAGAAGTAGAGAACTTTGAATTAAGAGATTGGTTTAATTCTTTAGCCGTCATGTGAACAACAGTTATCTTACGTTAGAGTTTGCACTTTTAGGTATTCTAAATTCAGTACTTTATTAATTAATATAAGTGTTAATAGTGATTTTGTAAATAGTGTTAAAAATACAGGTAAACTAAACGAATTCATTGGGAAAAATAGCTTAAAATTGAAAACAATAATTTCATTATCTTTAAATAACCCCAGACCGAAATGATTCATGAATAGCATTTTACTAAATACAACAATCAATGAGAAATATGTATTAATGAGAACTTGTGCTAAATGCGTACACAACAAAACACACTTATTATTATGAAAATTGTTTCGTAAATAGTAAATCTTCTTGATTATAGCTTCTTATATTGTATTTCTTTCACGTTCGTTATGTTTACTTGCTTAAAGTTCATAAATGTATGCAACACTAATAAAATAAAGCAAATAAAATTATTTTTTTATTTGCGTCCTTTCTCATATGAATAACTATTTTGTATATCACTAACTTAAAACTACCGGTCTTTACTAAGTGTATCAACCAAACTTAGAGAAAGTATGAAGTACCAAATCTCACTGAAACCCGATCTATATCAACTTTCTAAATATATATATATGTGCTCCACAAAATTCTACGCTATACTTCAATTAGAGTTTAAAGTGACCTCTGCTATTTTTCTCAATCCCTCGGTTGATGTATAGAAAAGTATAAATTATTATTTAATAAGCATACCAGTAGCACTGCATAACACGCCACCGTCTCTACTAAATTGTCAATTCGTTGTGTGCTACAATTACTCCTATGGCTAATAACAACAACCTATGTCAGCATGAAGTGTCTCTTCATGTAGGAAAACGTAATTTTTCCTTAAACGTGTACACAATTCGGTTAGCCCGCCCCATCTTCTGCCCACTGCCTTTCATTTAATACAATATACAATGAAATTTGAATTCATACAAACACATCTCGTAACTAAGAAAAATTTATAAATATACCTTTAACTTTAAATTCAAATTTGCACACATTCACATGCACAACACATATTTTGTATATATGTGTGATGCTAATGCTACTTATTGGTTATAATTATTATTAATTAATCATCCATAACTAAATACAATTATAATGATAATTATATCTCAACATATAGTTAAGCGGATTAGTGTAAATATAAATCACAGAATAGTTCTTATCAGAGAACATAAATGAAGTTATAGAGATTATAGCGATAATAGTTTGTATGTAACCTTGTCTAGGCAAAGCCACTATAGTCTTTCACACACTTTTGTAACAAATACTCAAGTTTATTGTCACAATTGAATAGTTAGTTTCATGTGGTTTTCTTGCACGTTGTAGAACACTGACTAGCCACTATTCTCTCGAGGCTGATTTGGGCGCTCTGCCATATTAGTTCCCTCAAGTAGAACAATTGAAGCAATTTCCAGTAACTTCCTTGTACCAGAAATTCCACAAAGTAGTCAGCAAGTCAGCACACTGTGCCACCATACATCAACAGAGTGCAGTGTATCCTTACACTTACACACTAAGGACAGAACCTTTTCGAGTCCACCACGGTCTTAGAGGTTTATCAGCACAATCAGTGCCCAAGGTCGGGTCACTTTGACATTGAACAATTTATATGACGATTAAGTTTAGAAACAGGGATTGGCAAATTTAGTCTGCCACAATATTTATATGTAATGCGCATGCATGCGTGTGGTTGTGTGTGTGTGTGGTTGTGTGTGTATGGTTGTGTGTGTGTGTGTGTGTGTGTGTTGTAGTGTATGACTATAATTGTGCGTATATCGATAATATTAACTATCTATATAAACCAATAAAATAACTCCAACTTTTTTCTTTTGTTAATTATATATATATTTGTATGTAACTAGTTTGTTCGTGCGTGTGTGTGTGTTTCGGGTATGTGAAGTAAATGATTTAAGTTTATATTATGTTTTCAATTTAGGAATGTACACATAATGTAGGAGGCTAAATATTATAAATATGGAAACACAGCATACCTTTAGATCTAGCGCGAAAGCAGCAGAAGCCGGAAGCGCCCCCTACACTCCATCCACCTTTAGAATGAAATCCTGGCGTTGTCAGTAAGTCACTCGAAGTTGAGGGTTGTGAATGATTAAAACTTATTCCAATCCCCGATACGGAAGAAGGAGAGGACATTAGTTGACCTGTGTGCATGTTATCCTACATTAGAGTTTGCACGTTTAGATATTCTATATTCAATAATTTATTAATTGATATGTGTTATGAGTGATTTGTTCAATAGTTTTAATAACACAGGTAAACTAAACGAATTATGTAAAGATTTATTGCGAATATGAAAGCTTAAAATCGAAAACAATAATTTCATTTTCTTTAAATAATAGACCGAAATGATTCATGAATAGCATTTTACTAAATACAATAATCAATGAGAAATATGTATTAATGAGAACTTGTGCTAAATGCGTACACAACAAAACACACTTATTATTATGAAGGTTGCTTCGTAAATAAAAAATTATCGTGATGATAGGTTCTTATGTTTAATGTTCGGTGTGTTTAACTGCTTAAAGTTCATAAATATATGCAAATGTAATAAAATAAAGCAAATAATTTATTTTATTTGTGACCCTTCTCATACGAATATCAATTTTGTCCACTTAAACATATATTTATAGCTTATAACTACCAGTCATTACTAACGCTATCAACCAAACTTAGAGAGAGTATGAAGTTCCAAATCTCACTGGAACCTGATCTCTATCAACCTTTTCAATTTATACAAATATATTTATGTGCTCCACAAACTGCTACGCTATATTTCTATTAGGGTTTATAGTGACCTCTGCTATTTTTCTCATACACTCGATTAATTTATAGAAAAGTATAAATTATTATTTAATGAGCATACCAGTAGCACTTGTAGCATAACACGACACCGTCTCTACTAAATTGTCAATTCGTTGTGTGCTACAATTACTCCTATGGCTAATAACTACAACCTTGCTAATAATAGCACACGTCAGCGTGAAGTGCCTCTTCAGGTAGGAAGACGTAATTTTTCCTTAAACAAGTTTTGTTAGTAAGTCAGCATTCTTCTCGAAGTAAGAATCGACCTGTGCATCAAAGTAAGAAACCAGCTGCAACAAACTACCGTAGTATTCTTCACTAAGATGATTTAGGTGGATAAGTATAACTGCAATCGTGAGTACATAGAGACAAATATTAGTAATTAGTTACACACACACACACACACACACACACACACACACACACACACACACACACACACACACACACACACACACACACACACGCGCGCGCGCGCGCGCACGCACACAAACACAATTTAGGAATGCACACATAAAGTAGGACACTAAATATTATATTATTATTATATTATAAACTTTGGAAACACAGCATACCTTTAGAACCATGTCTTGACATTGCCAGAGAGTCGCTCGAAGTTGAGGGTTGTGAATGTTTAAGTTGACTTAATTCCTATGAATGTATGAATTAAAACAAGGTGCACTATTTGGTTTTGTGACATGTATGTGCAATAATGTTTAATATGTCCTGGTTTGCCACAGCTAAACCACACTACTAGTTCAGTCTTAATACCTGTGTCTTTACTGTTGGGGTGAGGGTGGGTATTGTATCTTTCCTCATAAGGAGTATCCAAGGTTGGGTTACTCTAACAATTTAACAATTTATATAACAATTTAAATCTAAAATAGAGATAGACAAATTTACTCCACCACAAGATATTTTGTTCCATGAATGAATAAAATGATACTTACTTCGTATTTTTTTCTTTTTGTATGTTGTTTCAATCATCTTAACGAGTGATGTGTTTTGGTCATGTTCTTCATTTCTCTCTTTTACTTTCCCTACAAATTCACATTTTTCAGCCTTTCTTTTGAGTTCTTCCAATTCTGAGCTGATTGTATCTTTCTCTGTTTCATTCTTTATATCACTGTCATTTTTGGTCAGAATGTCTTTTGCAGTAAAAACTAGATTAAGAGGACAAGGTTTATCCATCTGCTTCAACCAGTACTTTTCAAAACAGGTGTACAGATCGTGATTGTATTTGGTGTATCGTGCATCTCCTCGAATGACCATAATCACTACATCAATGTTGTTGTCTGCAGCTTTTAGCCATTTTTTCATTTGAGTTTCGTATTCTTCTTCTTTCAATGATGAGCTCATTAAGTCAAACGTTTCAATTACCTGTGAAAACAAAAACTCGATAGTCCTACTGTTAAGGTAAATTGTGATTATTCTTTGATGCACCTTGGTTAGAAAAAATCCAAAAATAGTTGACAGTTTAAAATTGTATACAAATCAATAATTCGAAGAAACATAATATGACATGTCTAAGATATAAGCAAACAGTACATAGAATGCACGCCTGTTAAAGAAACACTTAATAAAATTATTTTTTATTAAAGGCATAATTGCACCAATAATGCTCTTTTACAAAAATAACATCGATTGAAAGTGGATTATATTTTAATAATTTGTGGTGATACAGGCTTACTGAATATTTAATTTCTTGTAGGTTTATGCTTGCCTCCAAACTTCCTTAGTTTGATATAAGGATGGTACGAATAAGTAAATTCGGAATATAATTGAGAAAGGGTGAGTGCTATATGTATACGTTGTGCCTGGACAAGATGGTATGTATTAGCCACTTGACAATTATTTTATATTTTAGCTCTCAGGGTACAAAACGCTGTTAAATGCAACTTGGCCGAGCCGAATCTTCGTTCCACAGGCATTTGGTAGCTCGCTTAATTAGGTAGAGACTAGCGATCGACGGTGCTCTTATGCAATATGGCCAACCATGTAGGTCAAGTTGTAATAATTCGCCAGATATTTAACACGAATGACCACTTGATTAGCCGCATCAGTCTATACTGCACGCCCAAATTGGTCATATAAAATAATCTATTCTTTTCTTATGCTCAACAAATATACATCCCTTTCTATTCCACGTTCTCTTGCCCTTGTGAGCTGCTATGGGCGGTCAAGGTCTGTCCTTCCTACTGATAGCAGTGCAAGGTTCTTCATGCACACACACACACACACACTCTGTATATATATATATATATACAGAGAGAGAGAGAGAGAAATGGGAAAAAGTCATATATTGACAGCTATATATTAGAGTCATGGTATATATATAAGTATGTCAGCAACTATGTGTACGACGGATTACATACAACTCAAAGCTCTCTCAACAATGTATTGAATTGGACACCAACTGGCAAACTATAGCCTTGACAACTAAAAGCAATGTTGTTTCGCTGCACTTAATGGTGTCAGGAAAATGCGAAAAGAACAGACATATTGTTAAAAGAACTCCTGGTAACATGTTATCAATTAAAACGAATGTTCAAGTTTATAATGTTGGAAGGACAGTTAACGTCATCTCTAATGACAGAAAATAATCGTATCTCGAAGCCCCACAGTATTTTGACTTCTGTTTCGGTGACAGCTTCTGGTTGGTGCATCCATTCTCTTTCTGGGATATTTTACTCCATTGTTCTCACATAGATTTCAATGTATCAGTTTTGCCACTTCGTTGTGTTTTTGATGTATTCTGTTCCAGCCAAAACCTGCCATCCAGATAGTATACGTTCTGTTTCTTTTTATCCATAGATTTACAGAGTCTGCATTTGGAATAATTTTTGTTTCTTTTCTTATGATTTTGGTTTTGAGTGATTTCGTGTTTAGTGCTTGGTTTTGTGCAGTTATTATGAGTGTTTGTGTTTCTGCTTTCAAACCTGCCTTTAACAATCAGTATATTGATTGTTTTGCAGATGTTTCATCAGCCAGTCGTGCATGCTGGCCATAGAGAAATTTGGGGCTCGTTTTCTTCCATGTTTCTTTGTTTGTGGAGGTTGGTACAGTCCACCCATCTTTACTGCTTCCATCCGTGGCTCATCTTTGTTGTTATTCCAGATGTAGTCCGCAAATCCAATAACGTCTTCTTCGATGCATCTTTGATTTCTTTAGACCTCTACCTTCATAGAGTCTGTTTTCGTCTGCCTTGGGGTGAAAGGCTTTATGTATTGTGAGTAATATTTGAATTTTTCTATCCAATTTATTTATTTCGTTTGTTGTCCAATCTATGATACATCCACTGTATCTGACTACAGGTATTGATTATGCGTTAAGGGCTTGTATTTTGTTAGCCCCATTTAGCGTGGACTTCAGGACTTGTCGAACCCCGTTTTCAATACTCTCCCATAAATTTGGATTTCACTCTTTATATTTTCTTAATGTTGCAGTATCCCCAGATATGTGTATCACTTTCCCACTGAAACATCGTTGATTTTTCCGACGTCGAATAGTAGGCCCTATGGTATTTTGATCTTGCCTATTTGGACGATATTTCTTCTCCATTTTTCAAGGACAAATTTCATGTTAATCATGACAATTTTGATCAGTGAAGTGATGTTGCACTCACCTTTACTTTCTTTACTATATAGCTTTAGATCGTCCATGTAAAGCAATAGCTAATAACCTGACCTGATTTCATTTTATATTCTAATTCTGTTTTCTGGATCACCCGACTGAGAGGATTTATAGCAATGCTGAACAGAACTGGTAATAAGGATTTCCTTGAAAGATTCTACAGTTTATTGGTATGTCTGCAATGTTTTCTCATGGGAGGTTGGTTTTCCAGATTTTAATCTATTCTTAAATTAGGTACTGTACTGATGATGCTATTTTGTACATTTTTATTGTTTCAAGTATCCATGAATGTAGAACTGAGTCAATGGCCTTTTGGTAGTCAATTCATGAAATTGCAAAATCTGTTCTTCGATTCTTGCTGTTCGTAACTATTACTTTTGTTCCTCTACTTCCAGGTCTATTACTCTTTTGTTCACTGGTTAGAGGTTTGTTCGTTTCAAGAAGGTGTGGACAGGAGTGAAAGGTGTTGAGATGACGTAATGATAACTTTCGTTGATCAATCTGCAAAGAGTACAGATGATCAAAATGTTATATCCGAGTCCACAGCGGCAGACCACAGGATAGGTACCAGCTGTAGGATAGTATACTGAATACTTATGGCCAATGATTTCTGTACCTCCATGAGTCAATCCTGAAATGTGCTGCAGCACATCTTTTTGGCTCTAATTTTATCCACGAGATGGAAGATTAGACAGACCAGATCCGATCAAACTGCTATGCATACCCAATTTTTAGCAAAACGCTGTAAGAACATAACATCTGAATCATACCATATATGCCTACAAATTTGCAACTAGCGTGTTTGTTTTCTTTGAACTTGCAATTGGTGTTTGCTAATTTTTCATACCTTCGTTTGTATTATGTTTGCGATGTTTAACTGCATCTGTTGTTGGGATGAGATTAAACGTCAATATAGTAAAATATTGCATGGATCAGCAAATGTCCATTTGTGACTGTGATTTTTAACTCTTCAATGTCTGTAAAAAGTGTCATTAACACTGCTTTATCATATGACATATGTCTATTTAACCTTCTAAACATAAAATCATCACTCAACTATTTTCATCCATTTGTTATCTGTGACAGACTTCTGACCGAATTCTGTGTCACGAACTTCTGACCCACATCCGAAACTCGAATATCATATTCGAATTGAATTCTTTTGTTAGAACCCTACCGTCATACACCAGCATGAGGAAAAAAACAATAGTGAGTTCATCCTTTGTTATATAACTTTAGACAGCAGTCGAGAAAGTTCTAGTCACGTGATACATTCATGCACTACAATAAATACTCTTGACGCGGTAATATTCTTTACTCATAATGCAAACCAGTCGACACACACCCAGCTCTCGAGCATCTTAGTCGCCGAAATCTTGCTGAGTCGGAAAGGAACATAGGAACATAGGAACCCGTCTTGTGCAGTAAAGTCTACTTGAAGAAGGTAACACGTCTACTTCTTACAATGATATTGCATTTTACTATTTGTATTTTTGTATATGAATTTATGTATGTATTTTGTGCGAATTACCATAATTCTCCTCCAAGCATACGTGATTCGATAGAATGACTAAAGCCTAAAGATTTCATTGTATATAAATTAATTGTAACCTTTTGACTTTAAATTGTATAAACCTTAATTCTCTTGTGCCGCAGAAGTGTCTGTGCACGTTGCGAATTTTCATGTAATTCAAATGATCCTCTTGCGTGTAATTTTATTGTTAATTGTAAAGCACTCATACTTAATTTGAATTATATTTTGTTCTCCTTGTATGAATTCCATTTTTGATGAAGTAATGTTTGGAAATTCATACGTTCATGTAATGTTAAAAATAACACACATGTGAATTATATTGTATCTTTTATGAATATAAATATATTGTAAAAGACACGATAGTCAAAGATTTAAAACTAAGCGCATTGTATCAATCATACGTGCTTGGATGATTTGCGAATGTAAACGCAAATCACTTATAGAAACCACACTTGTATTTTCAGCGCAGGTTCTTATTCTCAGCCTTATAATACGTTCTACGTATTATTGCCACCTTCGCATCACGTTGAGTGCATGGCATGTTCTTTGTGCAACTCTGACGAACGACGTACAATTCCGTGTCGCCATTGTTGTTGGTGCTATGCTATGACGGATCGCTAGTGTGACAAGTCGGGAGACGGCAAAGTTACATTTCTACGACCGTACAGATGCAAGCATCGCTGATACGTGGAAGGATCGAACTGTCCTTAGACCATGTGTACATCAAGACTACTGAGGAAGATGAGTAACTAAAACCGAACTCGGAATCAATCAAAAGTGCTGGCAAAAATAACTCTTAAAACATTAACATTCAAGCCGATTTGAACTCGCCTTAGTTTAGGTCTTCGTAATTGATTGTTATTGTTAAATATTAATTATTAAATTCTTTATTTGTTAATACCTCTTTCATAGTGATTTTATACATATAGACCTAATTCGTGGTTTGGATGGGGGATCGACTGAGCTAAATGAACCTTTTGAAAGATTTAAAGATTTAAGAGAGTGTTAACGGTTTCCAAACCGGCTATTGTACACAAGTTGTCTGTTCGTGAATCTGTTTGTCTGTACTACAAAGGCGCATCTTCATATGAGACGAAAGATAATTTGAGCAACCAGTCTGTTTAGGGAAAGGGGAGAAATTAATTTATCTAATTAAATTAAAGTTTCTGTAAAATTCCTAAGCAGGGATAATAAATACTGGACATATAACATTATCTAACGTTGGCAGTGGAAATCACATAAAATAAATCAAACTCATCACGACATTTACAATCACTTCTTCATGTGCATCACAAGCTGATGCAGTTTTTGCTTCTTTCTTTATTCTCCATGTATGTCTAGTTGTAATGGTACTATTAACACTACAAAATTTTCAGAATCTGGGAAAGTATCTATTCTTATTTAAAATACCAAAAATAAATAAGCAAGAATAATATTAACATTTTGCATGTATAGAGTTAAATAACGTGGAAGTAACTTCTAAATATCCTTTAAAGCTTTTGAATAAATAATTTAATGGAATCATTAATGAAGGGGGACGTTATTGTAATATAGTCATTATAATAACTCTGATATATGTTAGTTATACGCAATATATCAATACTATTCTTAATGAACAATACAAAATCAAATAACTAAATCAGAAAAGATACTTCGTCATAAACAGTGACAATGTACAAATTATTTCAATAAAAGAAAAACAACTAGAAAATCTACTAAAATTATTCGTTACCTTTAGATTGTTATTTTCTTTGATTTCCGGTCCTCTAACTCGTTCTTCAATTCGTGGTCCCGGTCTCTCTTTGAAACTGTTTTTATCATCTGAAGTTCTTGACAATAATATGTTTCCAACAAAACTTTTTCCAGACCCAGCACTTCCAAGTAACAAAACAGTTATGGGGTCAGGTGTCTGAAGAAAAGTAAATTATTCTGTATTACAATAACAGTGGAATACAAAACATTAAACATACATGGATATTTTCAAACAAATTAATGGTAAACTAATATTGATTTAATTTTTGTTTTATTGGTTATTTCTGAATAATATGCAATCAATGTATTAATATACAATATAATAATTATAACAAATTAAGACATTTATATGTAATGAATATTTTCAGATTTCTTGCAATTTCCTCGAATATATTTAGTTTCTAAATTTTTTTCTGTATATAGTTTTCATCATTTTCGTCTTTCAGGGCAAGGGAGAGTATCATTTTCTCCTAATATTATATGTATTATTTATAATATTAAGCCATGATGCATGAATGAATTTTACTATTAATAATACTTTTATGTTTTAAGATTGTAGATTGTTATAATAAAATAGGGCTGCTAAACTTAGGATTTTATGTTAAACATGACTGAAATGTTGTGCCTGGGGCATTAGGTAGGTGTAAAATAGGTGTCACTGAGCATAGCAACTAGTTTATTGTTTGTTTGGTACACGAGTACACACTTTCAACCGGTAAGAACTGTATTCTAGTCGTCAGAGGGCGAAGAATGGAGACTGACTATTTGCAGGTTTTTTTTATATTGAAAACAACAGCAAGACCAATAAATTTTAAAACACTACAAAAGCCGCAATGTTTGGTAAAAGATATTTTATCTTTTATGACACCATACTGATATTTGTCTGTTGTTGATATGGAAATTCAGCTGGCTATTTTTCAATGAAATGACATTATTTGAAAGAGAGATCATTAATCTTAATGAGCCATTGTGGTAATTCGTCGAGAGAAGTCAAACCAGACATCCAGCGTGGATAGATTTTCTTCCTGTTATTATTCCTAACTGGATTGTTTACACTAATACAAATTCTCGACAAGGGTAATATCAATGACTTCAACTGCCGTAAGTGGAAGGAGTAGTTCGGGAAGTCATTTGGTATTCAGAAGACTGACCCATTCATGGCCAGTTTTTTTTTTTAATCACACCAACATTGGCTGTCTGACATCACAGGAGAATGTCACAGACAAGGAGAGTGGCATATTCAGAGTGAGAGACGGATGACATGACAACATAGTTATTTGACATCTGAGTGTTTGCTGACAACGAGCATGTTACATTCCAGCATTTGTTTTGAGACCCTGTCTCAGCATGATGATTTTTAGATTATTGAATTTTAACATTTACCTATGCTGACAACAGACTGGTTGCCAAGATCTACCCTTCAGTCCCTAAATTACCTCCGTAGTTTGGATACCAAATTTAGTGACAGGCAAACTTGTGTAACAAAGCACGAACTGGGTGCGTTATCCAATTACGATTAATTATGCATCCAATCATTCGTCTTGACTTTATACCCCCAACCCAGTCCCGATCGGTCTTCCTTGCAATAACTAGCCAACTACCGTAATTAGGCAACAATAAAATATTTATTAATTAACAATTTGCAAAAAGACAATTCTATACATTCGTTTCCGGTATGCAGGTCATAGGACTGCGATTGTCTATTATGTCGTACAGGTCACAAGATTCCAGACTAACATTCAGAGTTCATTGATCTATTATTTAACTCCCCCAAGTCCATCAGTTATGACAGCACTCTTGCTTGACAGTGCGTTGTCAGGCCCGGTTGACAGCTGTCATGTAACTCAGTCTTTCACCAGATGTAAGGACACCCTCCGTGTGCATCCGGTAAGTCTAGGCACGCTGAACGCTCGCACAAGCTCTCTACAGAATCTCCACGAAGCTCCAATATGCTTCAGACTCAAGATAAAAGGCCAGAAAAGCCAAAGGCCACAAAAACCTGCTCTGAAAATATAATTCGTTTCATGAGCGACACTCTTATTGACTCGCTAACCCATACTTGTGGCATAGACAAATAACACAGCCTATTTACAAATCGACCTTTAATCGCATCTTACATCAAAGATAAAATAAGATACAATCCAAAATCACGCTCATGCGTGTTACAGTTACAATGCAACGTATCCCACGCAAGGGATTAGATCATTACTTACAAGTAATTATATTTCACAATAAAAGGTAAAATATATTAAATGATAGATACCACTCTAAATCACGCATATGCGTGTTACAATTACAACAAGGCATTTTACACGCAAGTGCGTTAAATTATTATATACAAAATACTTCAACGCGCACAGGCGTTCCACAATACAATTCAGTTAGTTGGCTTCCAAAAGGATTAATTTAACGTTCCCTAATCTTTATACAATAAAGATAAATTACCGTTCCACAATCCAACACTTATATAGAGGCGCAAATACACCAAAATCTAGCCACTCTATTATCTAGCCACACGTCAGGATAATTTAGCAATAATACAGTTTAAAACACGATAGATATGCAAATATCGTACAATCAACATTCTTAATAAAATATAGAGTAAATATCTTAAGAATTCGATGTGTTATTACCTTGCCTTAGTACAATGGTACTTGGTGTGGCACAACGGGTTTTCTCTTTGCCTGACTACAGTATATATGCGATGCCTCTTGCGAAATGCCTCAAGCGCTGTGTCCTCGTGAATGGCTTTCAGACCCCGGTACAGTGTATTTAAAGACATATACGAATTCATGGTGGGAAATCTATCGGTCAGCATCAGGCTTGGACACGACCCACCATCTGCTATTACTCGAGCATATCTCCTGGTTGTGAGTACTACATACGCAACAAGGGTGGTTGCATCACTGCTCGCGAGTCGGGTGCCCGAAATGTCGATTATGTATGCGACGCATTTCCAACGAACTTAACAGGACCATGCGGACTAATTTTTGGTTTAGGAGTCAAGTATACTTTTGGCCTTGACCTCATTACAGAACACATATTTGACTCAATTTCAAAAGATTTCCAAAGTTACTACAGTCTGCAATACAGGCTGCACGCATTCGACCTATTTGATCCACTGTCTTCAATGTTCTGGACTATATCCATTGACCGACATTTCCTTGGAATCAATTTCCTTTGACTGAATCAACAATACTACACCCATAGGACACAACTTATCATTCTTGCGGGTGCCAACAATTTTGCAAAAATTAGCTTAGGTAAAATCTCAGTACACATAAAATAGATAAAATAAAATTAGAGAAGATTATATTATTTTGTGTTAGAGCTTAACTTAAAATTTAAGTTTTTGTAAATATTTTTATGACGGAGAAAAGAAACTCTGGGACTGAAATATTTGACAGATAACTTTTAATCTTTCTTGCATCATTTCTTATCATCTTCACTTCATGTAAAATTCATTAATTGTAGTCACTGTACCTGTCTTTTGTCCTTGTCTAATTATATGTGATGAATTCCTTCCTCTGGGTGGCTTGTGTGCGCTACCAGAAGTGGTTGACCTCAATTGTTGTATTGTTCAAATTATCCATTAATTTATGGGTGATTAACACAGACAAAGTCAAGACATTCTTTCTCTGAAGTCGAATAATTCTGTTCAGCCGCATTCAATATACAACTGGTATAGGCTATTGGATACAGAATACAACCATTTTTCTGCATCAGTTCAGCAGTATGAATTCCTCATTGAAATCAGGAAAATGGAGGACAGGAACTCATGACAGGCAGTCTTCCAAATTAACAAAGCTGGTTTGCCTTTCCTCATCAAATCAATGAGTGGTTTGGCAATGGACTGAACTTGATGTGGTACAGCATTAGGTACAGAAGTAGCATCGCCCTCTATTACAATAGTAGTGACCATATTATCCAGGAGCTCTTTATATGCTTTTATCAGAATAGCATTAAAATATTTGCTTTCAATCTGATCTGAATTAGGAAATTGCATCTACTCATATTCTCAACAACTGCATATGGTCCTTGCCATGATACATCTAAAATGTTTCAGTGCAGAGGTAACAACAACACCCATGTACTGACTACAATGTTTCGTGCTTTCATTTTACGGTTGTACAGAATTACTTCTCTAGCTTTATTTTTGTGTACATCCTTGGCTACTTTCTGAAATGAAGTATCAATATCGTTTGCAAGTTTGATTATATGTTGATATGTACTTTTTACAAATTTTTTTGGCCACTCTCTGTCCAATATTCTCTTAATATAGACATGGCTCCGTAATGGTCCTGTGAAGATATATTAAACAAATTATGCATTTTTCCATGACCTTGCATATCCATTGAAAAACTTCCGATGAGGAAGGCCAGGGAAAGACTTGTTTACGCATTCAGGGAAAGTAAGTTAGATCACAGATGAAGGTCACATCCAAAACTGGATACTAACTATATGTCATTTGCGTACCAGGCAATAACGAAGCACTAAGATGTTAGTTGACCTTCATTTCATTGATAAAACCACCTGAATGGGTTGGCTGCATTAGATGCCTACACTGCACCAGATCTACAGGGGTATGATAGAGAGCTGCATCCATTATGACCAAGCCTACTGAAAAGTACATAGTGGTAATACACTCAATTTTCTCTAAATAGAATTTTTCTTGTTGAATTGATACTATGTATTTTTTTATTGTAAATATGTGTAGAATATTCTTGTGAATTTTATTGCTGTTGATATAATACATTTTTCCTACAGAAGCTAAGTGGCATAGCAATATTACATTTGTAATAGTGGAGAGAATCACTACATGTATGTAATTGTGTTACCATTGATTAACTGTTATCACAGAGAGTTAACATGTGCTGCACGGTCACCAGCTAAATTGTATTATGAGCAACTATAGAGTAATGAAGGAAATATATATTGTAAAGATTTTATACATTTGAATTTCCATATAATGTACACTATGAATTAGTGAGATTGTAAAGAGTGATTATCACTGCTGCCACAAAGCCCATAAAGTCATTATCACCATATGAAGCTGTAATATATATAACTGTATATTTCAGCCGGTCTCGAGTTCACCTCAAAACTCTGACCTTGACTGCTAAATGCTATGTTGATGGGATTCCGGTCTTACTGAAGCAAAGAGCCCCGAACACATCACTGAGCGAGCAAGCATCTGTGCTGAATCTTTATCACCACCTTGTTGAACAGTGAGGGACTGCCAAGGTCATCATATGAATTCAGCATGCATCAGAATGAACAACAATGAACTGTGTCCATCTGGACAATAATAGAAAGTTAAGTCTAAAACAATCAGGAATAGACTCTTATGTGTGGACAGTAAATTGACTTACTGGGTCGCACGATATCACTTTGTATTTGCAGAAATCGAATTGTTCATTTTCTTGTTTTCAAATTTAATTTTATTGTTATTAAATTTTATTGTTACTTCTCTTAATCATTATCTCGCTATGTTATTACATAAGTGCTTGTAATCGACCATGATTGCCAACTGGGGGCTAGAGCCAGGAATAAAGGAATTATAAATATCAATCTATAAATAAAGGGGAGATAACATTGTTAGCAAAAAAGTCAACTAACTTATCCAACTAAGTGTCGTGAACAATCAGGCTGATATTGTGGCATTTGAAAGGGAGATAAGTTAGGCAAGTCCGGCTGTTGCTAATGTTAGGAATTATCTAATAAATTAATATTGAAAATTAGTGCCTAAATTAGGACAGGGTTGATAAATGAAAACTGGACATGTGATAGGTCCTACCATATAAAAGTTCGAAGGGACTAAATTAGTGAATCTTGTGATACTTCATACAATGCAAACAAAAGTGCTGGAAATACATATCCCAATCCTATGATCTTTTCACACAGTTTTTTCAAGGACATTGTAAGAGTAGCATTCAGATTTTCAACCAAAATGTTACACATAGGATGGTAAGAAGTAGTTTTAAATTGCTTTACCCTCTAATGTTGATTAATCTCTTTCATTAACTAACTTGTGAATTGAGTCAATCTATCAGGCAAGATTTCTTCTGGAAATCATACATACAAGAAAATGGTGAACAGTGCCTTTACTACCAATACAGTGCTAATAGAACTAAGAGTAATTGCCTCAGGATATTGTATAGCATAATCATTTATGGTGATAATCCATCTGTAGCCTCCACCTGATGAGGGCAAAAATTCTACAATTAGATCAATTGCTACAAGCATAAAAGGAATATCAAATGTTGGACGTTCACTATTCACTTGCTGACAGATATCACATGAGTGACAGTAACTAGTGATGTCCTCCATCTTGTCTGGCCAATAAAACTCAGCCTCCACATGATCTAAAGGTTTTCTTGGTCCTAGATGACTGGCAATAGGTGGGTCATGAACCAAATGCAACACTTTGCTTGATAGCTCAAAGATACCACTTACTGGCTGCTATCAGTCCTTTCCCATTTACAAATCCATCCTTCCAGTAAAACTCAATAGTTTTGCTGGAAGATTTAGACTCACATGATCCAGATTAACTTGGTCTTCTCTTGATATTTCTCTAGAGAATTGTCTGTCAATTGCTGCTCTGTGATGAGACTATTCCCCTTCAGATTAAGCCACATTCTAACAGTCATGATTAATTATCTGCTCTGCCTTGACTGACATGCACACCAATGACAGTTTCAGTAATAGCCTTTGGTGCATCACCTTCATACACATTACTAATCACTTCCAGTTCAATTTAAATGCTTTCGCACACACGCACACACACACACACACACACACACACACACACACACACCTTTTCCTTTTGCTTCCTGTGCAGCCACCTATGTGTGAGTACATAAACACTAGAATCCAGCAACATTGCCTCAGGCTTCTCATTACTTTCTAAAATAGGCCAAATACAAAACTCTAGAAGGAAAGGCTTCTAAAAATAATTTCTGTGTTTTCGTACCTCTGTTTCAATATAAATTGCATTCAAACTACTAAGAGTTATACTAAAAATCAAATATAAAATAAAACTACTATAATTGTACTTTAATACACAAACCTTTCATAATACATAATCTAAAGATTTAGACCTATAATAAAATAAAACATGTGGTGATTGGCTGTAGAAAAAGCATTCGCACACACTTGACTTACAAAATACATAAATGCAAAATAATTATTCTATTTATTAAATAATTTATTCTATTCTAAATACTATTTCCTATCTGGATATATAAGTGTCTATGGTAATTTACAA
Organism: Sinotaia quadrata; assembly: GCA_028829895.1. Classification (NCBI taxonomy): domain Eukaryota; kingdom Metazoa; phylum Mollusca; class Gastropoda; order Architaenioglossa; family Viviparidae; genus Sinotaia; species Sinotaia quadrata. The sequence continues at coordinate 118,100,419 of CM054177.1, read as the reverse complement.
ATGCATAGTATAGTAAAGAATGATTCAAAATATACACAGCACTATAAATTAGTACTGGTAATGTTTACACTGCGCACGCTTTGAAACAAAGCAGCACCTCCTGATCCATTTGTCCAGGCGCTCTGTGCAGATGATGTCTGCCCGCTGACATAATACTCACAGAGGCAAGTGAAAAAGAATATATCGAGATGGTCGGCAAACGCCACGCATACGTGCTCGCCTCTACCTGTGATACGGTCGGTCAGTAGCTGTTAAGCGTTAGTGTCCGACCTACCACAAGAATCTTTATGTTATTAATAATTCTCCAGAAGACACAACTCATCTCTTTCATTTGGCAGATATGAAGGCACTGTAAACGTTTTCTTCTCTTCCACAAAATTAAAGACAAATATTTATCATCACACAATATTTCTGTGACATGCACGCTGCTCTTAGTTAATGAAGATAATAATAATTATTAATTAATCATTCATAACTAATTTCAAGTGATGAGAATATTAATTTTGTTTCATAAATGTTCCTCCAACAGACACCAATCGTCTCTCACTTGGCAGAGATTTTGATGTAGTAAATATTTCTCAATTCCACAACATAGAACATTTACAGTCACATAAGTTTTCCACATGTGGAAAACTTCTTACTAAAGGAGAAGACAAATCCAACTTCAATCTATATTTAGCAAGCTCCCATCTACCCACTTTCTTCTCCAATATAAGATCATCAATAACAATATGCGAAAGAAGGTCAATAAATTTAACAATAAATTATTTAAAAGAAATTTCAACTATAAATATGACAATTGCAATGAAATATATAATTAAACACAATATTCCATGAACCCACATTCAGATAACTATTGTTTACATTCTCTCTCTAATACTAATACTAGTAAAAATATATTCACAGTTCAACCATAGAGTAAATACAAATTGCAGGTTAGTCCTAGAGAATAGAAATAAGTGAGCCACCATCCACTCACTTTCTTTTCCAACATAAGGTTATCAACATGTATAAGGTCAATAAATTGTTAAATTTATTTCTTAAATCAACAATCAAATGTACCTATAACAAGTACAATGAAAAAAGAATATTTGGCCTCAATATTTCCATGAAACCACATTCACATAATTTTTTTAATCTAAACAGTCTTATATCCTAAAACACAATTTGACAATTTAGTGTCAATACAAATCACATGATTTTGTAGCAATTTCCACTAACTTCCTTGTACCAGGAATTGCTCGATATAGTAAGCATATCCTGCCACTATACATCAACAAGGCATAGTGTATTCTTTACACCTACACACTGCAGTAGATACTTCATGTGGCCACCACCATTGTAGCAATTTATAATCAGTAAGCAAGGAGTTTCAGATAATATCAGGAATGCTGTTTATCCCAGTAAGAATATAACCAGGGAACAAATGGTGAGTTTCCAGTTTATCCCTTTTTAATTCACTTTTTTCTTACAATCAAGTTTCAACTTGCAGTTTCCCGCAACAGTATTTATTAGCCCAATACACACATACAGCATAATAGTTTTATGAGTGGGTTCACTAGAAACAATGTCAAGTGTTTATCATATTACATATAAGCATCATAGTTCACAATTTGTAGAAATAATGGTCTACTCACATAATACAGCTCTATGTAAAACACATGTATAACAATAGCAAAAATACATAAAATATTTCAAAGTCCATTCTCTCTCAATCAGTCAGTTCTCACCATTAAGCTAACAATCACCTTTCATGACCAGACTTCTTGCCACACCAAATTCAAAGTGATTATACAATAGAAGTCTTTACAGATATAAACATTTGATCTCTGCCCATTGGGTGTTCTCGTTCCCGTAAATCTTAACCATTGGATAATAAAAACTACTCATCCAATTGGAACTGGTTTGCCTTGCTTCAGCAATTTCTAGCATATTCTCGAGTGTTTACTCCAACTCTGATACTTACAAATATACCATCATAAGGAGTGCCCAAGGTCGGGTCACATCGATAATTTAAAAATTTATATAACAATTACGTTTTAAAATAGGGATCGGTAAATTTACTCCACCACAGAGTGATTTGTTACACAAGTGACTTAAGAATATTTTATTTCATGATAAAATCCATAAAGCAATAAATATAAATCATAATCATTAAAGAAAAAGGAATTGTCTACAATTGTTGTGAAAGGGTGATTGTAGTATTTATGTCATTGTAATGTATTGTTTACATTCATTCCATTGCAGTCTCAAACACGAACACGTTAACAAACGTAACCTTGCATGTATTATTTAAAGAGCCAGTAAAACTTTTACGGTGAATGCATGCCGGATGTTGTGACCCATACATTGTGTTGACAAATCAACAAAGGACTGAATAAAGTTGCGTGAGTGAGTTAACTTTTAATTTGACTTAAGTGACGAATCACAACGACGTCCTAATTTACACCTCAATTATTTTTTATGTCTCCCGTAGTGGTGACATTCTGGTGACCCTGACCTAATTTAAGGATTAATTTGATATTTGCACACTTTATTTCGCCCCTATTTGGTAATATGCGTAATCATAAATAGATAATGAACACATCTCTTGTTTATATTCATATCTATATATTATTATTCTTTAATATCAGGACAATATATAGTGATATATTGCTATTATTAGTAACAAAGTAGTAGTAAATGGCAAGATGACCAGATGCAAGGTCTTATAATCCTCTCATTATAATACTGAGACAGGATGGTTGGTTAGATATAATAAACTTGCTAGTTCAAAATATCATCTGTCACACATTCTACCTGTAGTCAGCAATTATATATAATCCTAAAATATAAACTGATTGATACATATTTAAATGTTGCTGTGGCATCATATATTTTGTTAGATATATAATATTTGAACGCCCAGTTATCACCCACACATAAAACCCTTTCAAAAGTAACAGTTAGAAAGTAAATGTAATTTTCAGCAGCCAAACAAAATGAGAGGGGAAATGTATGCATACATAACATCAGATTTTATAAAGCACATGATTAAAAATAAACCATTTGAAAATGAAAAATCAGCAGTATAAAAAAAGAATAAACACAAGACAAATTGATTATCATCACGCTGCATTATACTAATTAAATCCGACATCTATAAAAATAATTGTTTTCTTATATCCATAGCCTGACAGATTTCACTCTCTATAATTTATCCATTGTAATAGCTATAGTATGTAGTAAAGGTTTGGGGGGGGGGGTTAAACCAACAGTTTATTGAGTAGAGACTAGGATATTGACTGAGCAATCAACGTATAGAATACAAAATATACTTGGTTTTACTGTGTTAAATAGTTAGCATTATGCTTTGATATTATTTAGTTAAACTGAACAGCGTTTGGAATACACCTATTAAAATTGTAGCAAATATCTAAGGCTATATTTATTCTTCATATTTTGATTATTTCTGTCTTTAAAAACATGCACTAATGTGCTTTATGTTTTATTATTGTAATTGTCATTTAATACTGGCATACCGTACTGAAATCAGTAAAAATTGTCAGCGAATGGTAAAACGATAATAATCTGTGAGTCTTCAGAGTGTCTAATTTGTATATGCAGTTTGCCACAGAACTATACTAGGTATTACTAGTGATAAAAATGTGAATAATAATTGTATTAGTACGTCTACGCAGAGAAAGAATGAAAGGCTTGCATTGACGTACTAAGTCGAGGAACGCGAGTAATATAATATTCACGTAGAGAACGCCGATAAATCATGAGCGAGCATGTTGCCATGAAGCAGGAGTGACACCCAGGAATGTAACATTATGATTAGACTAGAGAACCACTACCGATAAGATTGCAGTCTGTTGCGCTTGAGCTGCGCATATACAAAGCTTACTTGTTGTGAAGTTAGCCGCTTTCGGCTTGACTACCCTACACTCTAAGACAGCCCATAAATTGTTCTTGGCGCCTTTGACGTCAACAATGTTTGGTGAATTTTTAGGCCTTATTATAACATCTATTTTCTAGTCACTCGGCGTGAGGTGGCGGTTTGTGACTTTTTTTTATATCTTTTGGAAAGTACTGAAGACACTTTAACATAGAGTAACTTAGGAATACTCTGAATTTGATAACTAATATTGCTAACTATTTTTTTTAAAATTCTCTATTTCTGTACTTTACGTTCTTAATAATCTTTTGCTAAATAAAGAGGGGTTAACAAATGCTTAGGGCAGGAAGAAAAATTGATAGTAACAGAATATTTGAAAGCAAACACCAATCAAGGAAACAAATACATTACAACAGTTTTCTTAAATATTATATATAATAAAATCTATAAAATAATAATATAATATATTGTTATAATAATATTTGGAGCACCCGAAATAACACCAATTGATATTCTAACAATATTTTGTACTTACTTTCTGTCCACTGTCAGCCATTACTCTCTTTCGTAATAGAGGGAATTTTTTATGCCTGAGGAGTACTTGTCTTCAAATTTCTACAAGATATACGAAAGATGTGAATTGTAGTGAAATTACGACCATCATAGATGCACGTATGCTTGAAAATGTTTATCTATAGTTGAACACTATGATCTCGCTTAAAATACTCGAAGTATAATAGAACTCGTGGTAAAATCTTACTTTTGATTAAGATGAAAATTCGATCGCCAATGAAATCAGAGAAGTTGAGTAATACTGTACAAAGCAAAAATAAGTTTAAAGGAAAGAAGTTCGCTACAAATCCAGTGAAAGTTTGGAAGTAATCAAAAGCCAGAGACAAATAATATTTTACTAACATCTAGGTAGATGTCAAATGTACACAAAAAAAACTAGAGTTATGTGAAATTTCGCAATTTATCGATTGTCGTATACATGAAATCTTATGCAGTTATTACACTTCCCTACGCTATATATATGTCTGTGTGGTTGTGTATGTGTGTGTGTATATATATATATAGTAAAAGTTATAAATACACCCATAGGCATATATATATATATATATATATATATATATGCCTATGGGTGTATTTATAACTTTTACGAGAAAACCTTTATTTGTTCAGTTAATTTCTGAATAAACAAATTTTACACATGTCCAGTAATTTCTTCACTCACCAGTTAACAGTATTTTCTAAATAAACTAATGAATCATATGTTTATATTTCACCAGTACAATCTTCAAATCCCTCATTTTTATTATTATATATGTGGCGGAGTAAATTTGCCTATCCTATTTTGAAATTTGATTGCTATATAAATTTTTGGATTGTCGGAGTACCCGACCTTGGACCCTCTTTATGATAGCATTTTTGAACGTGTCAGAGTTGGAAGTGGACCCTCGAATCGAGAATGTGCTAGAAATTGCTGATGTAATGCAAACAAGTGAATAGTTTTTATTATCCAATGGTTATGATTTGCAAACACGAGACCAGCCAATGGGCTGAGACCTAAAGGTTTACTTCCTGTGGAGAAATCTATTGTCTGATCACTTGAATTTGAAGTGGCAAAGAAGTCCAGTCTTGAAAGGCGGCCATTAGCTTGCTAGTGAGTTAATTGACTGGTTGAGAGAGAATGGACTTACAAATATTTTATGCATTGTTGCTATGGCTGTATTATACTTGTTTTACGTCGAGATGCATTATGTGAGTAGACTATTATTTCTACAAATGTTTGAACTAAGTTGCTCGTATATAGTGTGCTAAACACCTAAACACTTGGCATTGTTTTGATATGCAGTATTTAGTATGCTGTGTGCATGTATTGAGCTAATAAATACCATTGCAGGAAACTGTAAGTTTAGACTGGAGTGTAGGAAAGAGTGGAATTATAAAGTTATAAACTAGAATATAGCATTGCTACCCGATTATATTTTTCAGGTAAATAAGCAGCTTTTCTAATTTCTACTTTTTCATGTTATTTGAATCTGCTGGCTGTAAACTGCAACTATCGGGTAGACGCCTTAAGATCATGTAAGATTTTACTTCCTGCGTACGGAGGTTGTACATTAGTTTGGCTGAATATTTTCTTTCCTCTGTTTGGGAATATGTGCTCTAAATTGTGGGAAAAGATGCGAATGTGTTACAGAGCTCAGATTGGTGATGACAAAATGACTGGACATGACTAATATAAAAAGACCTCAGAAAGACTTATATGCACCAAGAAGCGACCGCTGTTTTGACATTTTGTGTGGAATGTTTCAACGTTTTCGTTACTTAACTCGTATACATGTCCATGAATTAGCAAAACCTCCGGACATAGAAGAAATAACTGAAGCAACAGTAATCGAACAGATATGCCATGCAAATGATACTTAAGGTTTTGGATAACAGCTCAGACTATATATGTTCAGTTATGTCATTTTCTGAATAGTTACGAAATAGTCAAGCATAACAAGGAAGAAATTTGCTTGATTTTCAGAGATCAATACCAACTTTCTCTCGCCAAATTTAATCAAAATGGGAACATATCTCAGTTATCCAGACAATTCATTAAATTAACATATCAAAGTGCAGCTCAGCTGCACAAACGAATGTACAATGTACCAGAAATTCACTTGTAAATTATCAGTCGAATGCAGCTGACAACGAGGCAAGATCCATTTTGGATCCCAGCCTTAATAAGTTATATCCGAAGTATTAACTTTTACTGCCCATTAACGACACAGAAGGAATTCATCCTCTCTCTATCTTAATACCAAAGGTATGTGGTTTTGCTTGCCTAGCTAATATTATATTTATGTTTATCTCTTGATATTAACTGTCACGTGAGAAGGAACTTTTAGTCGCCAAAACTATTTTAAAAACATATCTTTCATACTGAACGTTAATCACAGAGTGCAAATAAGTGTTCATGTTGTTTCTATTTCTGTATGAAAGGACTATCTACCACACACGTGTATGCGCGACTGTGTGCGTGTGTGTAGAATGCACTGAAATGTAAAAGGTCAAACTGGAAATGGGTTGTGATTATATAATTTCTTTTGAAAATAAAACATAACAAAAGTAATAGAGATGCACTGAGTCAAACTATTCATTGCCCAAGACCGAACAAAGTCAAGTCAGAGGAGATCCTCGTGTTGGCGAACTTTTTTATAACACGCTTATATCGTGCCCCAAGTGTCAACAGTCTAGGCCCCAGGGGCTTCGAGAAACCGCAACCTTACTGATATAAAAGCAGCAAGCAGGAACTGAAAAGGAGAGGCCACAACAATTACAGTCGAAGAAAGAGTTTTTCTTGTAAGGACCCCAGAGTGTCCGGCATAGATGTTTTCTTCTAAACATAAAAATCTCTAAGCACAGTGAAGTTCGCACTTTTGGGTTCCCACTATCTTTGGCATCAATTTATTGAACTGGCTATGATGCAAGATAAATTGTCAATGTGACGTTCATCTGGAACAACAAAACTGAGTCAGGCCTATCCCATGAGCAAACGTCATCACTCGCTATGCAGATGACAATGTAGAGCAGGTGATGTCATGACGTGAAGACACTTCACTGAAGGACAAAAGCAGCAACCATAGAAAAAAGGTCACTTAGCGTGGAAGCAATTTAGCCATCTTTTCATTCGACCAAGTTCTGAGCAACTGGCCAACTTTGATTGATGACACTCATCCTACAAGCAGCAGTGATGGCTGTTTGTGACTCGAAATTCTCCCCCCCCCCTTCTTCTGCTGTTAGGGTGGAGCACCAGCTCACCAGTGATAGCAGTGATCATTTTCTTCATTCAACACCTTGGACAATTAATGAGTAAATGTTCCTAGGTCCAGGCACATCTAGCACATCAATAAATAATTGAACTTTAGCATTTTTATTTTTAAAAAAAAGAACTGTCAAGGACATTTATTGAACTTTATTAATCATACAAGAGTAGAAAAACATAGAATTTTTCTGAACTTTATCATTGCTATTTGTATGCATGATTTATTTTATGGTGGGATTACCGCCTAATGAGATAATTTTTCTATTTTATTATCTGATTTTGTTATCCTTTTCCCTTTTCTTTTCATCATTCATTGCTCTTGTCCCCACCCCATGAATGTGAGTGTTAATGGTCTAAACTGATTGATTAACCACCATGCAAGAGGACATCCAAATGCAATAAATGTAAAGTTATAATTTTAAAACTGAAGTTATCTGTTTGGTTTTGAAAGCAAGTGAGCACAGTCGTTTCTTCATTGTACTGTCCATTTACACTTTACATGCCCAAGTGCACTCGCACATATACACATACCAGCCTACTCTTAACCCTGCATTCAGAATTAAAAATTTTCATCCAAACAAACACCTTGGTTTGTTCTGTATGAGACCCCTGTTACATCTATGCAAGGCCTCGTGAGTCGCTGGCTAGCCATTATCTCCCCTTTTGATGAGAGAGTGGGTGGCGGTGATCATTAACAATATTTTATATTGTTATATTTCGTTTATGATATTTAAATGTACGATGACTATGTAGTAAGAGTTTTCTGTCAAAGAACACATGAGGACAATTTCTTATCCCATGTGCATTTTACTGGCAGATAAGCACTTACTCTTGGATGTCACTTTAGTTTGGATGTGGTCTTTGATGAGCGATTAGCCTTGAAGAAACGCCATAACTGAATGACCCATGGGCTAGAGACACAGTTCCCCAGACCTTTGTGTGTGACCTTATATACATATATGTACGACACTTGGACCCAGACCTCATGTCAGGGAACCAAAGCTAAGTGACTATAAAACCAGCAAACTGAACAGTTTCAGTCAAGATGTAGACAAACCCTATCAAAGCACTTCTAAAATTCACTCAGAAATATTCAGTGTTCTCTTATAAACTCATTTCTGTGTTTGCTCATATGAATGAACCAAATAACTATTACAGCACCAAATGTCTCAAATGGACATTCTCTTATGACACCACATGGTCATGAATGTGAACTTAATTATTTATAGAGAGAAAGAAAGAGAGAGAACACTAATTTAAGTGTTGAAAAATTTGCTAAATATATTTTCAATAGTAATACTGTAAAACATAAATAGGTTTAAAGTACAGAGTACAGACAAGTGGGGTATGGAGAGGAAAACACTTAATGCAAAAATTTATTACAATCATTCAGTTTTTTTATATAGTAAGAAACATGTTTCCTCTAATTAAATTACTTCAATATAAATACATCGAAAGTTTGAAAATAATCAGAATCATAAGAATTATAACTTTAGTAACTTACTAGATAGATCTTAAATGTACACAGAAAAACTATAGTTACGTGAAATATTGCCATTTTCTGGGACATACAACTGATACCTAGGGTGGTTTATTATACTGTGCCATGCTAAAATATTGTACAGATATATCTCTCACTCCACGCATGTGTATGTGTGTGTTTATAACCATTAAATTGTTACTAGAAAATCTTTTAATTAGCTAGTTAATATTTGTTTTCAAAAACCCCATAAATTCAAGTAATAAGAGCACGTCAAAATATTTCTGATTTTGTCAAAACCCACAAAAGCTGTGTAGTGGAGTAAATTCGCCTATCCCTATTTCTAAACTTATTTGTATAAATTTATATAAATTGTTAAATTGTCAAAATGACCCGAACTTGTGCACTCCTTATGATGGTATTTTTGTAAGTGTTAGAGTTTGAGTATGCTAGAAAATGCTGATGCAATGCAAACCAGTTCCAACTGGATAAGTAGTTTCTTTTATTATCCAATGGTTAAGATTTATTAGAATGAGACCAACCAATAGGCTGAGACCAAAAGGTTTACTTGCTATAGAGAATTTTATTGTATAATCACTTGAATTTGGTGTGGCAAGATTTTTGATCATGAACGGCGGCCATTAGCTTAATGGTGAATTAACTGACTGATTGAGAGAGAATTAACTTAGAAATATTTCGCGCATTTTGCTATTGATATGTTAGAAATATTACGTGCATTTTTTTGCTATTGATATTTTATACTTGTGTTTTACGTAGAGATGTATTATGTGAGTTGATAATTATTTCTACAAATCGTGAACTATGATACTAATATGTGGTATGCTAAACACTTGACATTGTTTCTAGTGAACCTATTATGCTGCATTTATTATGCTGTTTGCTTGTATCAGGCTAATAAATACTTTGTAGGAAACCGTAAGTTGGGACTTGAATGTAATAAAGAATGGAGTTTAAAAAAGGAATGAACTGGAAACTTGTCATTTGTTCCATGATTATTTTTTTACTAGTAGCCATTCCTTGTGTTATTTGAATCTCCTGGTTTACTGATTATAAACCACTATGACCGTGGTAGATGCAGGAATCATCTAACACAATGTGTAAGTGTAAGGAATACACTACCCTTCATTGATGTATTGTGGCAAGGTATGCTGACTGCATCTAGCAGTTTCTGGTGCAGGAAAGTTACTAGAATTGCTTAAATTGGTAAACTGATATGGCAAATGAGCGCTCAGGTTAGCTCAAAAGAATAAGCAGTAATCAGTATTTTTACAATGTGAGGAGGAAACATGTGGAATTGACATGGACAATAAACTTGTAACTTTGATACGAAAATTCGGGAAAAAGACAATTGTGACTTCATCTACTTCATCTACACCAGGGGTGCACAAACCAATGCCTGCGGGCCATATGTGGCCTGAGACAAGGCTCTGTGCAGCCCCCGAGGACTTTATTTCATTATTTGTGTTGTTTTTTCCTACTGAGCCATCCATGTGTAATTTGACTTGCAGCCCTCCATGCACTATTAATTGGAAATTTGACCCTCTGGCCTAAAATGTTTATGCACCCCTTATCTACACAAGGTACATAGAAACTATTATCACTTATCTCTAATAACTCCTTTTCTGTTCTCTGATAAGAACTATCCTGATTTTTGTATTGACAATAAATGGTTGAATTGTATTTTAGGATATAAGACTGACTAGTATAAAAATTATTTGAATGTGGTTTCATTGAAATATTGGTGTGAAGTAATCTTTTTCATTGTTTTTATTTGTGTATATGTGATTGTTCATTTAATATATTTATTGATATTCATTTGCATATTAATAATTTTATTTTGGAGAAGAAATTGGGTGGATGGGGGCTCGCTAAATATAGATTAAAGGAGGGGGTTTTCTTCTCCTTTAGTAAGAAGTTTTCCACCTATGGAAATATTTTGTGACGGTAAATGATTGTCTTTAATGTTGTGCAAGAGAGAAAACGTTTACAGCGCCCACGTATCCGCTAAGTGAGAGAGACCAGAGGTGTCTTTTGGAGAATTAGTAGTAACATAAATTAAGATTCTCATCACTTGTAATTAGTTATAGACGATTAATTAATTAATAATTATCATAGCCATTAACTAAGTGCGTTGGCGTCAATAGCTGATTTAATCTTTAAAATAATTGATCTTTTAAATAAAAATTACATATTTCTCTCCTGCTCACGAATTATAAACTCTTAGCTTACTACCATTTAGGTATAAGATTCAATTGCATAATTAATATTGTAGTACAAGCTTTACAGTTATTCGTCAATGTTTCGTACTTGAAGCTAGAAATTCTATAGCGTTCATATGTTTTCATTTCTTTACGGACAGTTAATCTTGTCATAAGAGTACCATTAGACCAAATGTTTAATTAATCTTCTCATAATACTCTCATTAGACTAAATATTTAATTAATCTTGTCATAAAAGTATCATTAGATGATATGTTAAATTAAATTCTCATTACAGCACCATTATATCATAATGTTCAATTAATCTTCTCATAACAGTATCACTAGATTCCATAATATTTAATTAAATCAATATTAATCAATTATCCTCATTTATTAATCAATTATCCTCATAGAATATCATGAGATCATAGCGTTCAATTAAATAAAACTTAATCAAGTACTTCCATTATTTTACGAACTAATGTTTTCGTATGAGTATAATTACATCTAAAACTTTAACTTATATAAAAACTAATAATGCAAACAATGTGCGTCGAAATGTGAATAAAAAGTAAATAATTAACTACACAATGAGTCAATGTGTAAATGAAAAGGAAATAATTTAAATTACACAATGTGAGTCGAAATATAAATAAAAAGTAAATAATTAAAAAATACAACCATGCATAGTCACCCTGCATGATTCGTACAGAAATGCAAGTCTTCGGCTGTTTGAATTTCTCTTCTTCAGAACAGAACATGTTCAAGAAAATGTCTGCAGTCATGTTCCTAAGTCCCGACTTGTCCGGATAGGAGCAGTCTGGCTTATTGCCAGGTGACCCTTGGTTACCTTTTGTTGACTAAAGTTTGTGTCTGCCATTAAAGGTGCTATACCTTTTGTACCTAAGAGTGACGCACTTAAACAAGTTACCTCGTATTCTGTTGGTGATAATAGTAAAGGGAATTAAAGTGAAGTCATCCAATGAGTCATACTGTCGTTATAATGTTTTCTGCAATAAGTCCGTTTTCTACATTGACAAATTCGAGCTAGGTCAGCGGTGGAATATTCACTTAATTTATATGTACGTTTCTCTTTAAATTCAAAAAAGCTGTCTTATTAAATACTCTCTTAATACTCAAGATTGGCAGAACTGTGCAGTCATACACACTCATCGGCAGTTTATCTTGCACCGTGCTTCCTGGATCTCAGTTTGCTAGCAGACATTTTCTACTCTTTGGGTAAGAAAAATTAATAAGCAATATTCTACATTATTTATATGATGGCTGTACAAAGTTGTTGCCTAGACAATACAATCTTTTACGTCTTTTAATTTTATGCATATATTTTCTGAAGTTATTTGTCAGAATTAAAAGAATGCATAATTTTAATGTTACCAAAGAATCATAACTTCACTACGTATGAGAAGTGAACTTTCGACAATAGCTTAGATCGTTTACTTTTGAACTTACTTTTAAGTAGCTTTAAAATAAGATTATCGTTTGATAACTGATGACACTGAAGACATATCAGAGGAGTTTTGGGTTATTTACATTACCTAGTGTGTGTTTACACGTAAGGGTGAATGTTATATGTGAATGTGAGGATATGTATAAACGAATATTTGTATACTGAGTATAGTATCCGTGATACCTCTGGGCACCCTTCACACGTTATGATTATTAATTATTAATTAATAACATTTAATTAATTGCAAGTGATCGAGAATCATAATGTATACTTATTAATAATTCCCTCACAAGAACCATCGTGTCTCTCACTTGGCGGATTATAAGGGTGTCGCAGAACTCTACTCTTTACAAAATAATAAGAAATTCGTTTAACTGCTGCATTATATTTCTGCAGGTGGAAACTTCTTACTAAAAGAGGAATAAAAATCCGTCTTTCATTTATATTTAACTAGCTCTCATCCACCCGCTGTTACTCCAACATGAGTCTTTAATATATGTGCAAGAAGGGGATGGACCGAAAGTTACTTTATTGAAAAAGTTCTCCTTTGTAATCACTTTGATTTTAACAATTCGAGTCCAGTCATAAAGGCAATTGCTAGCTTATAGTAAGTTAACTGACTGATATAGAAAAAAATGGACTTAGGGATATTTCATACATATTTGCTACTGAATTATGATTTGAATTTGAGAATGTTTATGTAATTGAAAAATTATTTCTATGTTCACTAATTAGATTACGTTGCACATTATACTTGTGAATTTGATCGATGCTACAAAAGACAAATATTGATGGTATAGAAGCAGCTTACAGGTATGAAGAAATATAAGGAACATGTGTTAATCTTATTGCTAGGCTTAACTTTGAACCACACAAACCAATTAATGAACAAGTGATGCCCAAACGATACAGTGACAAGCCAGATAGTAAACCTAACATGGGATCCTCTTTGCACCTCATCCATTTACTAAGACAAAAGACAGGATGTCCACTCCTTATCCCCATGGAAAAAAATGAACACAGGTAGCAACCCAGACAAGGGTGTTAAGAATGAACCAGAAGTGTTTTTCAGCTGTGGTAAACCAGGCCATATCAGACATTATTTAACAGGTAACATTAATGTAATAGAACCAAGTGGTGTGCCTCGTTTTGATGTGAATTAGTGGACATGGTAACCCAGTCATCTGTGGCACCAGTTGTTGAGTAGGATTGGTAGTGCACCCAAGTCTAGTGGGGAAAAAAAGGTGATTACAATGGTGAGTTTCAAACAAGCACTCTAGCCAATGGTGTAAAACATAACGTACCCATTGTGATGGTAGACATAGCAAGTACATATGCGGATGCATTCAAGCAGTATGTCTGAGAGTGTTGAGAGTGCAATTATGGGTTGCAAACATGTTCTAAGTGGAGAGAATGCTCCTGATTCTCTTGATAATGTTGGTGTACTCGTGCATAGGCAGGCAGCTGCATAGGACATGGCAGAAAAAGATGCATGTAAATATATGCAAGGTGAACCAGAAGCAATTAGTAGTAAGTATGAATGTGATGCACCAATGATTTTGGCTGAAACTGTTGATAGTGGGGACATGTCACCAGGAAGTCACACTGGACTCAGTCATGGCAGGGCAGATGTTTGTTTCTGACTGTCAGATTGTGGCTAAATCAGAGGAAAAGGCCACAATCAGAGCCGCACAATTGACAGATGATTCTCTAGAGAAATTTTGAGAGTAGACCAAGCTCTCAGGGTCGTATGTGTCTAAATCTTCTGGCAAGGCTATTGAGTTTTATGGAAAGATTTCTCATGATTCGTAAACTAGGAAGGGACCAAAAAAAGGAACCAGTTGGTGGTACCCCTAAGCTATCAAATGAACTTGCTGCATTTTGGCTCACAACCTATCCACTGCTGTTCATCTTGGACCATGCAAAACTTTAGTGAGTGTGGAGGCTGAGTTTTATTGGCCAGGTATGATGTGGGAAGTCATGTGATATCTGTCAGTTAGTGAACAGGAAAATGGAACATCCCATTCCATTCCATTTTAGGCATGTAGCCATCAATCTTATCAGAGAATTTATGTCCTCATTGGGTAGAGGCCACAGAGGGGTTCTCACCATTATTGATTTGCTATGCAGTACTCTGAAGCAGTTGCACTTATTTCTATTGGTACTGTTTGGTAGCAAATGCACTGTTTACAATTTTTTCACATATAGGGATCCCAGAAGAAATCTTGTCTGATACCGGGACTCAATTTACAAGTGAGCTAATGAAAGAATGAAAGAGATTAACCAACTTTTGAGGGTCAATCATTTTAAAACTTTTCCTTACCACCTGTTGTGTAATGGCTTAGTCAAAAATCTGAATGCTGCTCTTACCAAGTCATTGAAGAAATTGTGCATAGAATGATATATATGTCAATATTCTTTTGATTATATTCATTTATTGTATATTTGATTATTGATTTAAGAAATTTATTGTTAGATTTATTGCCCTTCTTACACATATTGATAACTATAATTATGTTGGAGACAAAGTGTTTGGATGGGGGCTCGCTAAATATAGATTAAAAGATGGATTTATCTCCTTCTTTGGTAAAATGATTTTCACCTACGAAAATATTGTGTGACGGTAAATGTTTGTCTTTAATGTTGCGTAAGAGAGAAAATGTTTACAGCACCCCCATATCTGCTAAGTGAGAGGGACGAGTGTTGTCTGGGATATTATTAATAACAAATATTGAGATTCTAATCACTTGTAATTTGTTAGTTGAATAAATAATAATAATCATAACCAATAACAAGGGTGGCGATGTGTCTGTCTATCTATCTATCTATCTATCTATCTATCTATCTATTTGTCTATCTATCTATCTATCTATCTGTCTGTCATCTGTCTGTCTATCTGTCTGTCTGTCTATCTATCTATCTACCTATCTATTTATCTATCTGTCTGTCCTGTTACGTGTCCAGTTTTTATTTATAGACCCTGCTTAGGATTTTATGGAAACTTTAATTTACTTGATTAAATTAATTTCCTCTCTTCAACCTAAACAGACTGGTTGCTCAAATTATCATTCGACTAAGTTAAAAATGCATCTTTGTAGTTAAGACAAACAGATTTACGAACTGACAACTTGCGTACAATAGCCGGTTTGGAAACCGTTAAAACTCTCTTAAATTAATATGCATTCATAACGTTCATTTAGCTCAATCGTCCCCCATCCAAACACAATTAGGTCTATATGCATAAGAATCACTACGAAAGAGGATTTTAACAAAGTATAAAAATAAATTTAATATTTAACATGTAACGATAACAATTAATTACGAGCACGAAGTCTAGATTTAAACAGTAGCAAATAAATCAGTGCTTATAATGAGTTACAGTCACTTGTTTATAGAAAGTTAGTTGCCCAATAGTCTTTTGGTCTCAGGAGAACAGATCATTACTATCTGTGCTCATGAATGCCACGTGGTCTCCAAACTGGTTAGATCTGGTCCACATCACGTTGATTCATTGCTGGTACTGCCCGTAGCATCAACAGTCAACCGTCCCTCAGTTACTGTGCTAGGCGACGAATATAGGCGAAGAATTGTTAACCGAAGTTAACACGATATACGCCAAATTAAAACGTAGCCATGGGTTATAAAGACATGCGAATCAACATATGGCCCAAGTGTAGGTTCGAGTAGAACAAGAACCAAGAAGAAGTAAGAAGAACAAGAAACCCGCTCTGGAAACAAAATTGATTTCCACGAGCGATTGCATTTGTGTTCGCAAACCCAAGCACGTGATTGATATTTAAATGCTCTGAATTTAGAATCTTCCACTATCGTGTCATTTACAATTTAAATATAATCATATTTAAAGATACAGTGCGGTTCACATATGTGTTACATTTAACATTACATGAACGTATGAATTTCCAAACATTTACAGCATTAAAAATTGGGATTCACACAAAGGAATAATTCAAATTAAGCATGAGCGCTTTACAAATTAGCATAAAAATTATTCGCAAGGAACAATTTGAATTACAAGGAATTCGCAACGTGCACAGACGTTCCTGCGGCACTAGTGAATTTTAGATTTATACAAATTAAAGATAAGAAAAAGTTACAATAATTTATATACAAATGAAACCTTTAGATTTGTCATTTACAATTGAATCACGTACTTTGGCTAGAATGCGATAATCCTGTACAAAATACATACATCAATTCAAATACAAAATACAATTAACAAATGCAATAATATTTGTAAGA
This sequence comes from Sinotaia quadrata, assembly GCA_028829895.1. Lineage (NCBI taxonomy): Eukaryota > Metazoa > Mollusca > Gastropoda > Architaenioglossa > Viviparidae > Sinotaia > Sinotaia quadrata. The sequence continues at coordinate 118,083,292 of CM054177.1, read as the reverse complement.
AGTAGACGTGTTACCTCTCAAAAGTAGATTACTGCTTCAAGCAACGGGTTTCTAGCATGACTCGGCAAATAGGCGGTGACTAGCTTAGGTAGCTGACTTGTGTGTCGACCGGGTCTGTGAGTGCGAGTGACAATTTCACCGCGCGTTATCGTATTTATTAAACTGTACTGAATGCGTCACGTGACTGATCACATGGTATTTTGTTGATTCGAAATTGCTGGACAATGGTCTAAAGTTACATAATACACTTGACCTCTTTGCTAGCTTCTCGATACTGGTGCAACACGGGAAAAGCTTTAACAAAGAATTTGAAACTGGGTTAGGAGTTCATGATACAGAATTAGCCAGAATCCGTCACACTGTCTATCTATCTATCTATCTATCTATCTATCTATCTATCTATCTATCTATCTATCTATCTATCTATCTATCTATCCAATTGTCTGTCTATTTATCCATCTATGTATCTATCTGTCTATCTATCTATATGTCTATCTGTCTGTCTGTCTATCTATCTGTCTATCTATCTATCTATATGTCTGTCTATCTATCTATCTATGCGTGTTCATGTTTATGCAGAAGCGCGCTTGTATGTAATTGTTTATTGGATGGCATAGAAAAGTTGTGTAAAGGGATTTGATTTTTCCAGCTCCAAGGTCTAACGGGGTCTTTTCCCAGAGGTCATTACAACTTATGTGGGACAGTTCACGAGACGGCCCACTATGATTTCAAGCATAGTTCTACGAAACTGGTGGCGTGGGTGGGGTGAATCGATAGCAATTTAACTTCACCACTCGAGCTTCTGTTAATCATTTCGTGTTGTAATTAATCATTTTGTTCTGATATGGAGTGCTCCTGTGTGACCCCACAGCCTCAAACGTGTTTGAGGGGTAAGGGGGTGCAGGAGGGCTAGCGGAAGGAAGTGAAAAATGTCGCACCAGTTTGGCGCAAACCCTCATCCACCCTCCGTCGGTACGATATTCTACAAAATGCTTGGATAGAACAATTTATATTTCAGTTAAATATCTATTTCTATTGTGATATTTATTGTAAAAACAACTTATGTGTTTGTGTGTGTTTTTTTGTGCGTTTATTAAATCCTTAAGTATAAATAAATAACCATCATACATGAAAATCTTATATCATAAATTACATGGGAGGTAACTATTTCTAAAACCACATATAGAATGAGGAGACAATAAATACGTATACTCACTAATAACTTGCGGAACATTATCACTTTTATTTTACGAGAATTTCTGTCTCTAAAAATAATGATAATGCTATTGTTAGTTAACACTGCAAATCTAGGTTGATTTAGAAGCAAACTTTGTATTACAAAGAATGTTAGTTGATAAATAGCTCATTTTGTACCAATGAAGTATCTGTAATTTGATTTAAAGACCTGATAACCTCGTAACTATCTGTAATTTGATTAATTAAAGGAACAGATTCTTCTAATGGTGGAAAAAGTATCATGTGATCATTATGTTGTTAATTTTAGATCATGGTTTTCTCTCCCTTTACGAAAAGGCTCTTGAAGGTGAAGTGATTTCTTTTTATCACTACTTATTGTATTGAAATGTTTTCTCTTTTATATTCTTAGCTTATTTGTATATGTTCAGCCCTTATAAAGAAGAAAAGAACGACAACTCCCACTGCTTTTGGAGGACATTTTGCCAAGAGGGATTTCATCAAACGTCTAATTTACGGGTTTCATTAAGAAGCGTGATGTCTTCTCATCAGTCTGGTAATAACTCGATTACTGTAAACAGTTCATGATGGGAGAGAAGCTTTGATTTAGCAATGAAAATGTCAACAAAATTAATAGTAATAATCATACATTAGTGACTTCTAGGAGTGTTTAATATCTCATGAAAGAATACCCTCGAAGAACGAAATAAGAAATGTACAGTATTACATGGTGCGGAATAAAAATATTATATAAGTACATTAGCACATATTAATAGCTCGTGCAATAACACAATATCGTATATTTAAATCTACGTAAAATTTGTACAGATAATGTAATAATAAAGAAATAATATCAAATAATCAAAGATCAGCATTAATCACTTAAATATTTATACATGTAACAAAGAACAGACTTAGAGGTAAGTGAGATAATAATTAAATATAAAAGGAATCATGCAAGTAATAAAATTGGCTAGTTCATGATAGTCAAGGGTTTTAAAGGACGTTTGTAAATAGTTCTGAAAATCATTGGGAACATTGTAGAGAGAAACGTTAACAATGAGAGCAAAGCAGTTATTTTGGCACCAAGAAATTCAAGAATCGTAGATGTAGACTTCGAAGAACAGTCTTTTATTTATGATTGATGTTATTATGGGATACATCTGCGCAAAGGGACATATGTCATGGTCAAGAAGGTCATCAGAAGATAAAGTAGTTGATAATGATGCAGGGTATTTCTTGTCATTGATCTTTCGGTGATAGCAAACAGATATCTATTTTTGGTGGCATCAGATTCCTTATACTGAAACAGTTACAATTTGCTGAGTAGCAGTTTTACACATTCTGCAGCAATCGTTGCTGCTGCATTTCATCCTTGCTTTTCTTTTTAGCGAGCACACACAAACAGACACACACACACACACACACACGCAAACATATATTATATACATATATCCTCACATATCCACACATGCACAAGTCCATACACATGCTTACAAACATATATATATATACAGACAAAAACAAATATACACTTACACATATATACATACATACACACCTACAGACAGACATATAATGAAAAGATAATGAAGCATTATTTAATTACATTTCTCATAACCTGACTCATGTTTGTAATTGAAAATGAAATTTAATAATTACAAAGTACATAAGAAGTGTGAAGGCTATTATCAGTTTATCATGCTAACAATAAAGTCATTTTGCAATAATATTTCAATCAAACAATTTTAATTGTCCTACATGACTGTACTGAAAATAATTTTCAGGTTCAGCAGAGGCAGCAGAACGCTTAGAGACATACCGCATTTTATTGGTTGGAAAAACCGGAAATGGCAAAAGTGCACTGGGAAACATGTTATTGGGTCAAAATAAATTTGAAAGTAAGCCTGGGTTGTCGTCTGTAACAAAGAACTGCCAGATGGAGAGTGCAGAACTGCAAGTAAAGGGAAAGAAAATGAAAATCGAGGTAACAATATTCAGAGAATATCTACAGGTATACAAACAAGCAAACACACAAACATTTCTCTATACATGCTTTCATGATAGGACGGAAATTAATTAGATACATATAAATGAGGAATATGGAGCGTCATTCTAAGTGGAACCAATGTACACAAAACTAAATGCATAGTTATATTTTCTTCTTTGCTCCTGAACAAGCAAATTTCCCTTAATATGGGATGCCAAATTAAACTGACAGCGAAACACATTTATACATACAAAACATAGATTTATATATATAGTTGTAGCAGTTGCACGGCCCTTTCCCCCAAAAAATAAATTAAAAAGCTATTGTTTTTGTAGTCAGTCTGTTCATGTTTGCCTGCTGCTTGTCTTTTGTATTAGCATGTTTCAATGTTCTGTGACTCAGTGAGTGCCCTAATAAATCTAGCATAAGGTATACATTAAACTCACTGAAGAGTATTGCTTACACTTACACACTGGGGTAAATACACCCGTGTCTACCATGGTCAAAGCAGTTTATAAATCAGTAAACCGGGAGATTCAGGTAAAACAAAAAAGACTGCTTGTTTCCTCTGATATAATCAGGGAACATATGCTAAGTTTCCAGTTTATTCATCTTTAACTCCACTCTCTCTTTACATTCAAGTCTCAACTTAAGTTCCCACAACAGTAATTAGTAGTCCAATGCACAGAGCATACTAAATACAGCCTATCAATTTTATGAACAGGTTTATAGAAACAAGGACAAGTGTTAGCATACTACACATAAGCATCTTAGTTCACAATTTTTAAAAATAATAGTCTACTCACATAATACATCTCCAATTTAAACACAAGTATTACATTATGCGCACACGCGTGTGTGAGTGTGAAGTTTGATGCAGTCAATAAACAATTGATTTATCTATACTTAGCCTACTCAAATTATATTAGTGACAGTTTAAGTTATATCTTCAAAATAATTCTTGCGATGTAATGAGAATATTCTTTCAGTTGTTCAAATACAGGGAGAAAACAACAAGAGGAACGATTGCAATAATTAATGCCTTGATAACATAGTGTATAAACTATAAAAGTATGCTAGATTATTTGATTTATAACTTTATATTTAAGAAACGTAGGACTAATCAATATGTTTGTATTAATCTATTTCAATCAAGCATTCCGTAATTATCAGAGACTCATTGGTTGAAACATGTTTATAAAATTCGAGTCATAATAATTGCAATACAAATTTATGCACTATTTAATTGTCTCATTCCCTTGTCTTTATTCTTACTGCCTATTGCTGCTTTTGTACCCTGGCGTTTTATTAATATTTTAAATACATCAAGATTGACATGAATTTTTTAAAAGACATTTTACATTTATTTTTAGGTAGTGGACACACCTGGTTTCTCTGACACTGATAATGCAAACAACAATGAAGTAAACAAAGTTATTGCACAGTTCTTGGCTGACCTAGCTCCTGGGCCACATGCTGTGCTGGTGACAGTCAAGGGACATCAGCGTTTTACAGAAGACGAATATGCTGCATATTGTGAAGCTGTAAAACTATTCACAGACAAAAACCCATTACGAAAACGAATGATTGTTATATTTACTCATAATGACATACTTAAGGATCAATCTTTTGATCTAGAAAAAGACATTCAAGACAAGAGAGCGAAAGACGTCACATTTCAAAAAATGATGGACAACGTACAGGAGAGGTACGCGATTGTTGACAGCGTGACGAAAGATGAAAAGATAAAAGCACTCCAGTTAGATACAATTATCACAAAGATCAAACACGTTGCTCCCGACGAATCATCTTACTTTACAAATGACCTCCAGAAGGACGTCACCAAAGCAGTTGAGGAGGACATCAACCAAAAAATTAATGACATGAACATCTCACGAGAAATGGCGAGAGACCAGGCGCTCCAAGATGTTGCCAGAGGTTCAAATACAAAACCTATCAACATCGTCTCCAGTCATGTTGAACAAACAAAGACTAATGTACAAAAGGCTAAAATATGCTTAATTCTGTAGAAGCTGGTCGATAACAGATACTTAATGAAACGTAGTGTGTACTTATGTTAGTCAGTCGTAAATTAATGTTTTAAAGTTTCCTGTAGCATTATTATTGTTCTTCTTATGTATTATAATTAGACCATTTTGTTTATCCCTGTTTAGTGTAACCAGGTTTATGTCATTATTCATATTTATTCATTATTCATATGTAATTAGATTTATTTCATTAATTATATTTCTTATAATTATAATTAATATTATTGACTTTCTTATATTTTGTATAATTATCTACTGACACAAGAATGAAAAGACATAATATTCATAATGACATAACAGCAGCCACAAGTATGAGAATACATACTAATCATAATGATATAACAGTCACGAGTATGAAAAGACATAGTAGTCATAATGATACAACTGTTGCCACAAGTATGACAAGATATAGAGGTCATAATAATATAACATTAGCCACGAGAATGAAGAAGTTTGAGAAGACATGCCAGCCATAATTACCTAACTGCTGCCACAGGTATGAGAAGACATAGTAGTCATAATGACATAACTGCTGTCACAAGTATGAAAAGACAAATTATTTCTAATAACAAAATGATATATGAACACGCACAAGAAAAACAAACTTATAATAATATAATAACTTTTGACTGAAAGACACTTTAGCTTGGTGAATTAAATAATTGCATCTTATTAGGAGTTCAAACACTTGAAAGAATTATATCCTTTGATAATATTACTGCGCTTGAAAAACTCTTAAAATTTACTACGGTTGAAATAAATATATCTTTTGGAAATTTCACTGAGGTTGGAAAAATGTGTATTTCTGGTCACGTTAATTGTTTACGGCAAGATTATTGAACAGATGATACACAACAGACAAGGAAAAACAATCTTATTTTTATAACTAAAATGGCAGATTTATCACAATGTTCTTTACAAATAAAGGTCTATTTCTTTTTTTATTCGATTACAGGTTTAGGGGATTCTTAGTTTAGTATTTGAAGAGAAGGATTTTTGACATTTTTATTGGTTGCGGTGGGCGAAAACATCATTACTACATTTTGGCTCTTTTTCTCCGGTGGGAGGGGAGGGTAAGTTTATTTCAATGTTTAATTTTATCTATTTCTCTTTGGGGTGGGGGTGGAGTTAGTTTTTGCATGTGACAAGATCTTTTAGGCAATTTTTTTATGATTATCAAAAGAATACAAGGTTAGAGACTTTTTTTGCCTGTTTATTTCGGTGGAAAAAATCTTTACATTACATGGTTAATGTTTTCAAAAATATACATTTTGTGACTTGTTTGTTTGTTTGACTACAAAAGGAGAGAAGGTCCTTACAACAGCTGATTTTGATTGTTAAGGGGTGGGTGGGGGAATCCTAGTAATTTAACATCACCACTGGAGCTTGCATTGATCATTTCGTCATCAGACGTTCTATGATCTGGAGTGCCCCATGGGATCCCACAGTCTCACACTTGTGTTCGAGGTGGGCGGGGGGTATCGATAGCAGTTTAACGTCACCACTGGAGCTTGCGTTGATCATTTCGTCATCATACATTATCTGATCTGGAGTGCCCCAATGGGATACATCAGCCTCATATTGCGTTCTGAGGTGGAGGGTGGGAGGGCTGGCAGAAAGGGGTGAAAAAGGATGCACCAATTTGGTGCACACCCTCAACTGCCCTCTGTCGGTGGGTAGTAGGTCCTTTTGGTTGTCTTTTATCTTCCGGTCGGTTTTATTGGATGGGTATGTCTTTTCTCTAAACAAATCCCTTCCCTTCTTTGTTTTGTGATAATTTAGGAGTTGTGTTTTTCTACATAGACAATTCCCTCCCCGTTTGTTCTGTGGTAGTTTAGGAATTGTGTTTTTCTACAAAGACAATTCCTTCCTCTTTGTTTTCTGTCAGTTAAAACTTGTTTTCCTAGGTTTTTGTATAGGCGCAGAAATCTCCTACTTTTTGTAAAACAATTGATAACAGCTACTTTTTCTTTAGAACATTCGAATCCCTTGTTCACTGACAATCGTGAAATAAATATAAATTAAGTTATTTTTAACGGGTTGACCAATACAATAGAAACAATTTATTCTCGTCAAACCGTCAGCTTCACTTAGTTACTAAAATTTCACAGAAGTAAGTTTATCAAGTGCCTCACAAACACTCTTTCTATTTCTGTGATTATGGTCCGTGAGGGTCCATGAGAAACTACAAGTCTATTGTGAGTTTGTCTATTACGATAAACTACAAGTCTATTGTGAGTTTGTCTATAGTGAGTTTGTCTATTACGATAAACTACAAGTCTATTGTGAGTTTGTCTATTACGACCCACCGTCGCCACCACCACATCGTCAGAGTGCTCATTCAATTATTATTGCCGCATTCACACAATGGTAGTAACAAATTTGTCCTAAAGCTACACAACTAACACTTACACACACACACACACACACACACACACACACACACACACACACACACACACACACACACACACAAACAAACAAACAAACAACACACACGATAACTTAAGTATTGATGATTTGAGGGAGACTATTCCAGTATTTTAGTTATTTTGTTGTTTCTTCTTACCTCCCTCTATCTGCAGTTCAATACATTTAAAGTGCAATTGTATATAACTGTAAAATAATTATATGTATAATGTTTGGGAGGATAAGAGTCGATATTTTGAAAAGAAATATAGCTTGTAAGATTTTACGACTAAAATCCATAAAGAGAACAATCATGAAAAAGTGAATAGTAAGCCTTTGGCATTTAGTCAACATTCCTATAACTGCTTCAAAGCAGTGATTTTATATTCAGATAAATGTTTTACTAATGTACGAAATGTGAACGAGATACTGATCAAAGTAAATGTAGTGTAGGGTTTCTCTTGATTGCATTTGTAGTCACTAGTCAGTGTAACTGTAAGGCAACATACAAATAATTAAAAGATATCTCAGTAGTCTCCCTTTGACCACTTCTCCTAAACTCACATAACCGTTGCCGCATTAAATACAGTTCGAGACAACTCGTTTTAAACAGGAATCATAACTCATACATCCACCCCACCACCCCCAATATACCATTAGCTAAGAAAGCGAAATACCCAGCAATGGTGGACAGACTTACATGAACGATGTACCCGACTACAAGAAGAGAGAAACATAAAGGAGCATGAAATCTAAACAGTAATTTCGAACTAACATTATGCATTTCGGTGTAGGATAACTACAACCAAATACGATGACTAGGATAAAAACACGCTGAGTACGACAAAAACGCGATAACTACAACTAAACACGTTGAGTACGACAAAAACGCGATAACTACAACCAAATACGATGACTACGATAAAAACACGTTGAGTAGCCTACGACAAAAACGCGATAACTACAACCAAATACGATGACTACGATAAAAACACGTTGAGTACGACAAAAACGCGATAACTACAACTAAACACGATGGCTACGATAAAAGTACCATAACTACAACTAAACACGATGGCTATGATAAAAGTACCATAACTACAACTAAACATGTTGGCTTTGATAAAAGTACCATAACTACGACTAAACATGATGATTACGATAAAAGCAATAATGGCTGTTGCAAGACTTTGAAAATGTGAAGTAAACAAAACAACCGGTAGCACCAACTGCCCCTTTGCCTCCTGCAAACATCTCTCCCAAAATCTTATTTACTTATGAACTCGTTTCCTGTTAGTCTCCCCAAAATCTTATTACTTATGGATTACTTATGGACTCGTTTCCGTCAGTCTCCCAAATTATTATTACTTTAGGACTCGTTTCCGTCAGTCTCCCAAAATATTATTACTTTAGGACTCGTTTTCCGTCAGTCTCCCAAAATCTTGTTACTTTAGTTTAGGACTCGTTTTCTGACAGTCTCACAAAATCGTATTACTTATGGACTCTTTTTCCGTCAGTCTCCCAAAATCTTGTTACTTTAGGACTCGTTTTCTGAGTCTCACAAAATCTTACTACTTATGGACTCGTTTCCCGTTAATCTCCGAACTTCAATTCTATGTCCCCTCCCTCCAAATCAGCGGGAGGTGTATGTAACTTTCATCTAGGCACCTCGTTACCCTATCTATCCGAGGTACTGCGCCTGACTTCGAAATCAGCAAAGGTTATTGAAGTGAATCAAACTTCAACACATCTCACACGAATTAAGGTAAAAGTATAATGAATGAATTTCAGTCAACTAATTAACCATAGTTGCAGAACTATAGAAGATTTTACTTCCAGCCTAAAACAGGCAGACAAAATGTTGCCAGTGACTCTCGGTGTCTGTTTCTTGTCTGATGGCTCAGTGGAAAGGTAAGGTAAATTGGGTCTGATGGCTCAGTGGAAAGGTAAGGTAAATTGGGTCTGATGGCTCAGTGGAAAGGTAAGGTAAATTGGGTCTGATGGCTCAGTGGAAAGGTAAGGTAAATTGGGTCTGATGGCTCAGTGGAAAGGTAAAGTAAATTGGGTCTGATGGCTCAGTGGAAAGGTAAGGTAAATTGGGTCTGATGGCTCAGTGGAAAGGTAAGGTAAATTGGGTCTGATGGCTCAGTGGAAAGGTAAAGTAAATTGGGTCTGATGGCTCAGTGGAAAGGTAAAGTAAATTGGGTCTGATGGCTCAGTGGAAAGGTAAGGTAAATTGGGTCTGATGGCTCAGTGGAAAGGTAAGGTAAATTGGGTCTGATAAAAACCCCGAGTACTGATGATCCTTGTACAATTTCGTCATGGGAAAGGAAAACAGTCTTTAAGTCTTATACATATATATTCAAGTACATAGAACTTTGTACCTACTACTTTGTGAAATCTTTTATCTCTAAGTCATTCAGTTTCAATAAGGGACAGAATCAACGTACATACAGTTAAATGTTCTTCGATGAAGCTTGTTCTGTTTCATATGAACCTTCGCATTGAGGATTTGCATGCGCGCATGTGTTCCAAGTGTGAGATGCATTAGGGTTTTGACTGTGTATTGTGTGTGCGTGTTCTGTGCGTGAGTGCACATATACAAACGTGAGTACGTTCAAGTTCTGAGTGTATGTACGTATGCAAGGTGACTGAGTGTATGTACGTATGCAAGGTGTCTGAGTGTATGTACGTATGCAAGGTGTCTGAGTGTATGTACGTATGCAAGGTGTCTTTCAGCCTGAGTACCTGTCGCTTTCCTCAGCGTGCAGGTCAAGTGGCGTACGCGCTGCATTAACTTTTATAAAAATATATATTTTGTGGCCAAATTCTGGCGTTCATTGCTAAAGCTATAATCTTACAATGAACCACTCATATTTAATATTGCTTCCTTAAGTATAAGCCATAAATAGAAACACTGGGACGCACTGTGCAGTGCGTGGGTGTGCATACAACTGGAGAAACATTTTAAAAGACATTAAATCAATCTTGCTTTAAACATTTTCCAATGAAACGATGGACTGTCAATTTTACGCACCCGTCGATTTCTATTGAATGTTTTTGGAGAGAGACAGCTAAAGATAGTGGTTGACAGTTTTGCGGCTGAAAAATCCTCCACTGAGTGTTTATGTGTATTGATCGATACCTTACCATTGACAACCCTATAACAGAGTTATGTTATTCTGATCCACCTGGACATTTTATCTTGTTGCTTCTATTTCATTTAATTTCATTTTCTTCATTAAATTTTCTTTAAAGTTAGAATTATTGACTCCGTTTTTCATCCACTCATGTTCATGCATGTCATGTTCATATGTGTCATGTTCATACATGTCACGGGGATTTCAGTCACAAAATAAGTCGGGGAAGGGGGGCTAGAGCTATGTTAAGTATTACATGTTTAAAATAAGGTAGATGTGTGTGACATGTCAATCCATTGTGCATCCTTTGTATTTGTTTCCTGAATCTGCGTGCGTATGACAGGAGAACCAGGTTAAGTTTTCCAGCAAGCAAGGAAGGGAATTCATTAAAATAACATTTTGTTATTTTCTAGATTTTCCCTCCTGCTGCATTTTACACGTATCCACGTCACACTGATACGGTATCCAGTCGTCTTTCCCTCCGGCATTTCACACGTACACGTCACATTGATACGGTATCCAGCAACAATGTCGTCTGCTGCATATACATATGCCTAAAAATACCAGTCAAAGTTGAAAAACCAAAGTCAGTGCGGCAATTGTAACCCATCTGATAGCCTCCCTAACATATCTTTTTGTTGATCGAGTTTATGTGAGATTCTAGAAATGATTAACTTCTAGCGAGTTTATGTGAGATTCTAGAAATGATTAACTTCTAGCGAGTTTATGTGAGATTCTAGAAATGATTAACTTCTAACGAGCGGCTCAAAACAATTTACTTTCTCAGTAACAAAATTAATAAAAGCCGGCAATTGACCACAAAAGTCTTGAGGATTTACGAACGTCACCGACCTTGACATATATTTTAAGTAAGGTCGGGAAAGTTATGGATAGGATGCCATTTCTCTGTTGTGAGTAGTGAGTAAGCTGTCTTTCAGCCTGAGTACCTGTCGCCATTTCTCTGTTGTGAATACTGAATGAGCTGTCTTTCAGCCTGAGTACCTGTCGCCATTTTTCTGTTGTGTGTACTGTGTACGTATGTAAACCATCGCCAACGTTCCCTCTAATATTTTTCCTGTTTGCACGCAGGGTTGTCAGCCGTCTGTAAATTTACGAAAAATTCGTAAAAAAATGAACCAAAATTACCTGTCCGTAAAATTCCGTACAAAAAAAAAAAATAAACTTTAAAATAATTTCATTAGTGCGCTATAATTTATCTTAAGTCTAAACAGAACGTTTCATTAAGGCCGTGTACGTATTCGAACGAGGAATGGATCATGAAAAATTACTCCCGCAATGGTTGACAGTGTCAACGTTTCTATGCATGATCATAAGCAGGAGAAACTAAACACTGATGAGAATGTAATACAATAAACTAACGCTATAAATAGACTCACAGTGACAATGACATCAGCAGGAGAAACAAAACACTGATGAGAATATAATACAATAAACTAACGCTATAAATAGACTCACAGTGACAATGACATCAGCAGGAGAAACTAAACACTGATGAGAATATAATACAATAAACTAACGCTATAAATAGACTCACAGTGACAATGACATCAGCAGGAGAAACTAAACACTGATGAGAATATAATACAATAAACTAACGCTATAAATAGACTCACAGTGACAATGACATCAGCAGGAGAAACTAAACACTGATGAGAATATAATACAATAAACTAACGCTATAAATAGACACAGTGACAATGACATAGTCATACGAATGTGTTTAATTTTTTTGCTTCATAATTTAAGAAATTTTCAAAATGTGTTCGTAAAAACTTGTGTTTGTCCGTAAAAATTGTGGACATTTTAAATATTTGTCAGTAAATTTTATTTATTAGAGTTGGCAACCTTGTGTGCACGGAGCTTTTCCCTGTGTGTGCGGAACTGGCGGTTGTTTGAGCTTGCTACCAAAACTCGTGCGCGGAATTTTGAAACTGCTCTGCGGCATTTGTTAATGAGTTGCGCGGCCGCGGAACATTGCCTGTCGCCATTTCTCTGTTGTGCATAAGTTGTCTTTCAGCCTGAGTACCTGGCGCCATTTCTCTGTTGTGCGTAAGTTGTCTTTCAGCCCGAGTACCTGTCGCCATTTCTCTGTTGTGCGTAAGTTGTCTTTCAGCCTGTCGTCATTTCTCTGTTCTATGTACTTGTATAGAGATGTGTATTTATGCGTGCGTGCGTCATTTATATGTGTGTAAGATTTATCGGGTAATTAATTCTTCGGAAGAGAGCGGATTCATGACATTTCCTTGTCTAAATCGGAGTGCTCTCCTTTTTTACTCTCTCTCTCTCTCTCTCTCTCTCTCTCTCTCTCTCTCTCTCTCTCTCTCTCTCACACTCACACACATTCACTCTGTCGTCCATTAATACATCTAGTAACAACAACGTATGCAGTAGTTGTAGATGTGGCAGTATTGGTATATTGGTAACAAAGACTGCGGCAGCAAAACTAATGGAAGCAGTAGTAGTAATTTAAGAGTAGTACCATATAGTAGATGGAGTTGCAGCAGTAGTAAAAGTAACACCAATAGCAACAGGAATGGAAGTAAATGCAGTTGCAGTAGTAGTAAAATTAGCAGTAGTAACATTAAGTAGTAAATATATATTTGCGGCAATAGTAACAGTAATGGAAGTAGTAAATATAGTTGCAGCAATACCAATAGTAACATTAGTGGAAGTAGTAAATATATATTTGCAGCAATAGTAATAGTAGCGGAAGTAGTAAATATAGTTGCAGCAATACCAATAGTAACATTAGTGGAAGTAGTAAATATAGTTGCAGTAGTAGTATGTGGGATTTTTTGAACGTGTACCTGATCATAGTTAATCTGTACTGTTATTAAAATACTACGAATTACTTTGGGAAGAGAGCAAGGGGTATTCTTCCAGTCCGTCCGTCACCCGCAAGGTGGGAGGTGCAAATTATCACTGGTGTGAGGATGGTAATTTTCCCGAAATTAAAGAAACTATAAACAAGTTTTCTATACATATAGCACATTTATATTACTAATATATACCCAAGTATTATATATCAATATACACCTAGCATATTTACATTGTTAATATATACACAAGTATTATCAATATACACCTAGCTATTTACATTACTAATATATACACAGGTATTATACATCAATATACAACTAGCATATTTACATTACTAATATATACACAAGTAATATATATCAATATACAACTAGCATATTTACATTACTAATATATACACAAGTAATATATATCAATATACAACTAGCATATTTACATTACTAATATATACACAAGTATTATCAATATACAACTAGCACATTTACATTGTTCAATTATACACAAGTATTCTATACACCTAGCATTTTTACTCAAATATACACATTTTCTAAATATACACCTAACATCTTTACATTGCTCAAATATACACAAGTATTCTAAATATACACCTACATCCCCACCGACGGAGGGCGGTTGAGGGTGTGCGCAAAACTGGTGCGACCTGTTTCACCCCTTCCACCATCCCTCATTCCCTCCACCTCGGATGCAATGTGAGGCATTTTGGTTCCCCCAGGAGACTCCAAGATTGAGTATATCCAATGATAAAAAGTCTATTGCGGCTTCTGTAGGGAGAAAGCGAAACAAAATTATACACCTAGAATTTTTTCACTGCTAACATATGCAAACGAATTTAAATATACACTAGCATCTTTTTATTGCTCATATATATAAAAGTATTCTAAATATACATCTAGCATATAGAAAGAGGCTTCGCCCCCCCCCCCCCCCCCATCCCACGACGGAGGGCGGTTTGAGGGTGTGCGCCAAACTAGGTGCTACCTGTTTTACCCCTTCCGCCAGTCCACCTGCCCTCCACCTCAGACGCACCGCGAGGCTGTGGGGCTCCCCCAGAAGCAGCCCAAGACTGAGAACATCGTGAAGATGAAAGGTCTATTGCGGCTTCTGGGGTGAGCGTAACAACAACATCTGGCATCTTTGCAATGCTCACATATACACCTGGCATTTTTACTTTGTTCAGATATACATAAGTATTCTAAATACATAAGTATTCTAAATATAAACCTGGCATCTGTGCAATGCTCACATGTACACCTGGCATTTTTACTTTGTTCAAATATATATAAGTATTCTAAATATAAACCTGTCATCTTTACATTGCTCAAATATACACAAGTATTTCAAATACACACCTAGCATCCAAAGGCGGCTTCGGCCCCCCACCACTCACCGACGGAGGGCGGTTGAAGGTGTGCGCCAAGTAGGTGCGACCTGTCTCACCCCCTTCCGCCAGCCGTCAAACGCACCGCGAGGCTGTAGGGATCCCCCACAGAAGTAGACCAAGACCGAGAACATCATGAAGATGAAAGGTCTATTGTGGCTTCTGGGGCGAGTGTGAACGAAACACACACACACACACCCACCCCTAGCATCTTTACATAACTATTCTAAATTTATTTTTAACCCCATAAAAAAAACTGGGTCACACTTACTTGCACACACAATGTGAGTTATTATGTGTCATGTTTTTGTTTGATGTTACTGTTGTTGTTTTGTTTTAAGAAAAATGTATTTACCTATTCAGAATGAGCTGTTATTGTATATAATTAACCTTTTTGTTAAAAATAAACTCATGTAAAGTTAATTACAGGAAAGTACCCGTGTTTTCAGCATGCACTCGGCGTACCTTCAAATTTAAGACTTTAATAAATGTACCGTATAATTCAGGCGTAAAGTGTTCCATGCATGTGACACGCATAACTGTTTATTTTATTTAGTAAATCAGTCATAACGCCCGTGGCAAGAAGGACTTGATTAAATTTAGTTTATTAAATCAGGAGGCAAGTACTTAACGCACGTGACATTTATGAGTTATGACTGTATTAGTGAAATCAAGTGTAAAATACTCAATGCACGTGACATTTATGAGTTATGACTGTATTAGTGAAATCAAGTGTAAAATACTCAATGCACGTGACATTTATGAGTTATGACTGTATTAGTGAAATCAAGTGTAAAATACTCAATGCACGTGACATTTATGAGTTATGACTGTATTAGTGAAATCAAGTGTAAAATACTCAATGCACGTGACATTTATGAGTTATGACTGTATTAGTGAAATCAAGTGTAAAATACTCAATGCACGTGACATTTATGAGTTATGACTGTATTAGTGAAATCAAGTGTAAAATACTCAATGCACGTGACATTTATGAGTTATGACTGTATTAGTGAAATCAAGTGTAAAATACTCAATGCACGTGACATTTATGAGTTATGACTGTATTAGTGAAATCAAGTGTAAAATACTCAATGCGCGTGACATTTATGAGTTATGACTGTATTAGTGAAATCAAGTGTAAAATACTCAACGCACGTGACAATTCGTGACGTTATTTACTGCACACCTTACCGACATATTAATGGCGCCCTTAAAATTGTATTTCCCAACCCCATCTTCGGAACACTAAGACTGTGTTTTGTCAGGTAAGCTAAAGTATGAAATATTTCCTTAAAATCACAAAAGAACCAGGAAACACTTAATAGCACTTCATGCTCTTGATAAATTGAGTTGTTGAGTCACGTTTAAGGGAGAGAACTGGGTTTCAGCATGAGAACAATGCTGACATTTGTTACTATGGAATAACTAACAGTATTCAAGCGACCAGACTAACCTGTTGATAAGATGGAGGGAAAAACAAACATAATACTTTGAATGTTACACAACTCCAGGAAGCATAACTGCTGCATATTTTGCGTTCGCGTGCAGCGCCTGTTGTTGAAAGACTTTTGGCACTCAACCTAAAAGACATAACCGAGAGGCTTTGTCGACAGCACTAGTTCTTGAAATCCATGTGCAATGCATATGTCCTCAAAGAAGTAGCATCATGTGTTGTGTGTGTGTGTGTGTGTGTGTGTGTGTGTGTGTGTGTGTGTGTGTGTGTGTGTGTGTGTGTGTTGTTAGTGGTGGTGGTGGTGTTCTTGTTTATCATTCACGATGTGGCAGATTGATAGTGTTCAGAAATTGTGTCGACCTACTACAAAATAAAATCTGCCAGTAAATGTACTTGAATACGACACACGTGGACTGTGTTCAGCGAACACACTCTGAAATACACACACATTAACTTCTGATACGTGTATGATTTATGTGAGTACCATGTGTGTGTGTGTGTGTGTGTGTGTGTGTGTGTGTGTGTGTGTGTGTATGCGCGTGGATATTGATGTGCTGTAAATATATTATATTTATGTATCTCAGTTTGCATAAAAGTGGATGTGCACGTGGAACTAATTAACGAAGAAAGACACATTAAAACATAGATAGATAGATAGTCTAGCATTTATTTCAAACTAGATTTATCTGAATTTATCTTTCAAATAGCATTCTGTGGCACTCCGGAAACTAAGTACCCTATGTTCTTCTTTTCTACATAGTTCTAACTTGATAATTCTTTAAATTTTATTTAACAGCAAGGTTAGCAACGATCGCCACATCGTGTCCTGAAAATGACACAAACGGACATACGTGACACATACCTCGCACTACTTGAACGTAAACACTTGAAGTGGGTCACCACAAATTCTGCACTTAATTTGACCTGAGGAAAATGTTTAACCAGAGTGACTAAAGTCAAGGTTGGTGGGGTTCATCGGAAATGGCACAACGTTTTTGGAGGTACTCCACCACCACCCCTCACCAGTGCCAGAAACAACAACAACAGAGCCCTCAACAAAGAAAATGAAAAGAAACGGTCCGCCTCAACACATCAGGCATGACACGAAGCAACAACAACAGCGCAACAACAACAACAACAACGGCCACAAAACGATGCAGAAATCACCAACAACAACGGCAACGACAACAACAATGGCAGTACTATGAGTAGCAGTGTCCGCAGTGGGGATACTTCAACACTCCGTTGCGGACAAGATTCAGCTGAAGCTCGATCATCTATACTAATGGCCGCCAGCGCCCAACTTCGTGCATCCCAACGGACATCGGGGACAGCCACAACATCAGCGAGGAGGGGAAGGGGGTTATGAGCATCCCGGGCGCACGTACACACTAGGTACAGATTTGTGTGCTACCAGCCTGGGCTCTGTAAGACACCAACCCACTTCAACATCGGTAACGACAGCAGCAACATCCACCACAACTTTAGCCCACGGAATACCGGGCTAGAGCCCGCCTTTGCTGGCCAGACATGTTTGCAACTGACGAACGCACAAAGATACTACAAGATGTTTAAAAATGTGTACTTCAAGGAACGCACAGCGACACTAAAAGATGACTAAAAAATTCTACTGCAATGGCCACGTACCCAGCAGGCCTTACCCCCATCCCACCACCACCACCACCCATTTCTCAGCGGCGAAAGCCGGGAGCGGGCCCCTACTTGAACAACAACAATCAAGGTCGTTCGAATCTTGCTAACTAAACGATTTTGTCTGGAAATGGGTGTTTGGTTTTGTTTGGTTTTCTTTTTCTTTTGCCTTGGCTCAGATCACTCGACGACCTGACACTATAACTTTGAACTGCCCGCAAAGTTCAAAATGTGTAGGGGCACGGTAGCGGAGCGGGTTACAGTAAATCAATAGCTTCTCGCTCAGATGACGGGTTTCAATCCCCACTCAGGGTAAAATCATACGGATAGTTCACCTAATGGTCTTAGTGTCTAGGCTGTCGGATAGTTCACCTAATGGTCTTAGTGTCAAGGCTGTCGGATGGGACATCAGATCTCATGTGCCACAGCCGCATGCATTAAATTATTGGCAGATAAAAATCGAAAAGGGAAAGCCTCATTTCAATGTACTAGCGCGCTAGAACACAAGAAGCAAGTTACTGATTTATGCACTTAGCTCTTCCCTATGACTGTGGTGGTCTTCCCATTCACCACCGCAAATGCAACATTACCGTTGATCAGCCTCTGGCTCGCACAAGCACAAGTAGAGGTAGCTTTTCTCATGTAAAGAATACAATTGAAATCATAAATTTATCTCATAGAAGACTAGTTTTACCTTCCAAAAAGGGTTCAAACTTTAACTCCAAATCTGTTAGCTTCTCCTAACCTTTAGGGACTCCCGCAACCAAAACTTGTTTCTCAGTTCAACCTTAACGCAGAGAGAAGTTACATTGTTCATCAATAGACCGTTTATCATCCTTTGGCCTCCTAAGTCATCATCCAGCTAAACTTAGTAATTTTACTCACACTTACTACGACTTTGACGGACAGCTAAAAACATGTAGGTTACATACTGGTCTAAACTCTTTATCACTTTTTCCTGGTCACGCCTCAATGCCCTTCCGGACCCCTCACAACGTATTCAAACATTTAATCCCAATCCTCAATCAACACTCACTCATTTAATCCCAATCCTCAATCAACACTCATTTAATCCCAATCCTCAATCAACACTCACTCATTTAATCCCAATCCTCAATCAACACTCATTTAATCCCAATCCTCAATCAACACTCGCTCATTTGCACCTTTACACTTTTAACCATTCACTCACTACCCGAAGTACGGGCTTCCCTTCATAAGCCAACAATAAACAACAGACTACACAATAAATTTATATTCATATAGCTCACAGCTTCAGTTCCATCGTTCAAATAATTATTTATAATTAATAAAAAGTGAAATTCAAAGCGTCATGATACCATCAATGACAAGACACACATGTAACTACACAGCTATGACAAGACATAATTAACTACACATTTATGATAAGATACACATAGAGCTACACATCTGTGACATGATGCACAAATACGATATAATGTACTGCATCAATGAACTAAAGTCATCTTCATGTGCAGCTATCAGGCTGTGCTGTAGGAGCAGTCAATGTTAACTAGTATACTAACACTTGGCATAGCTATAAATTCTTTCACAAGCAGGCAAATATGGGGCTGGCAAATACTGACCTGCACCAACACAACAGTAAAAATACTATAAAGCTGTAAAACTATTACACAAGTATATAAATATTGATCGAAATGCACTCAACAGTGCAAGTACTTTAGCTATGAAACTATTAAGCAAGCAATCTGTCACGGTCATTTCGCCTTAATATATCAGTTATGCTGTATGTATAATAATAAATGATTATTATAATTAAGGCTAACGCAGGTCGCATCAGACGGGTCAATCTAGGGTCAGTCCGTTAATCTCTCTAGTCTAGCTCTTAACGGTGTTACCTGATCGGTGTCTGGTCAACTCTGTTAATCAGGCCATCACGCGCGACCTTGTTTAAACTAGGTTCAAAGGGCGGACATTGCTGGATTTTTGTGAATACGTATGTTCTTTCCCCACCTTGTGCAGTACTGTGCCCCAAAGAAAAAAGTGTGTTCGTTTTTCAAAAATAACAAATCAACAACGAATCTGCTAACTATCAGAAACATTTAATATATATATATGTGTGTGTGTGTGCATACATTGTCGTAACATTATAAATAAAACAAGCATAGGGGAATAAAATCACAATACCAAGTGAGTCAAAACTAAATTTCATATATCGAGTGAGTAAACACACTTCAAGGGAATAAAATTCAAGTGAGATGTGGTTTTCTAATCGGTGTCTACATGATATAAAAAGTTTTATAATTTCAATCAATAAAAATTGTATAAGATGATTTATAGATATAAAAAAAGTTTTATAATTTTTGTCAATAAAAATTGTACAAGATGATTTATAGATATAAAAAAGTTTTATAATTTTAGTCAATAAAAATTTGTATAAGATTATTTGTAGATATAAAAAAGTTTTATTATTTCAATCAATAAAAATTGTATAAGATGATTTATAGATGAAACGGATTCACTTTCAGGAGTCCACACAAGGGTCGTCCACGAACAGTCACAAGAGGTTTACTCACTGACCAGAAGTGTCCTGCCCACACGCGCACAAACAGACCTCTCTGAATGTGCCCTCACAAATAGACCTGAATCGGGTCCTAATGTGTCATCACAAACAGACCTACCCAAATCGGGTCCTAATGTGTTGTCACAAACAGACCTGCCCAAATCGGGTCCTAATGTGTTGTCACAAACAGACCTGCCCAAATCGGGTCCTAATGTGTTGTCACAAACAGACCTGCCCGAATCGGGTCCTAATGTGTTCTCTTAAAAGTTATGCGTGAAGTTCAGGAAGTCTCGAATTCACACGAAGCAATGGAAAATGCACACTTCCACAACATAGGCATACCATATAGCACCTCTTTGAAAGAGAAAAAAATGACTGCATGCAGGACTTCATTGGCAAAATAAAGATCGAATAAAATCGATACAAGTTTGCGCTTTATTAGAGCTCCACCTATGCCCTGTTAGCTAAAAAATATAACTGAAACGATGCCCCGATATTAACTGCTTATGGCTAAATTGAAAACGGAGATGAAACTGCACACATTAACATTATAATAACAAAACAAAACGCGAAAAATATTCTTTAATTACAATATTGCACATAGTCACAAATGCATACTGTTACAGCAACGCCACTTAGTTAATGAAAATGAGTATTATTATTATTAATTAATCTTTCATAACTAATTACAAGTGGTGAGAATCTTAATTTTTTTATTAATGATCCTCCAGCAGACACCTCTCGTCTCTCTCACTTGGCGGATATATGGGCGCAGTAAATATTTCCTCTCTTCCACAACATTAAAGACAAATATTTACTGTCACACAATCTCTCCAAAGGTGGAAAACTTCTTACTAAAGGAGAAGAAAAATACGTCTTTCTTCTCCAACCTAAGATCAATATGCATAAGAACGTCAATAAATTTAAAAATAAATTTATTAAATCAACAATAAATCAAATATACATACAAAAAATACAATGAAATAGATTACTTGACATCAGGTTTTCCATGAACCTACATTTGGATAATATTTTAATCGCACAGTCTATCATAAATCATAGGACAGAAATGAATTTATTAGAGATAAGTAATAATAGTCTTTATATAATCTGATTCAGCATGGTCTTAACAGTCCTTGCACATTTTGCCACAATGTCACAATTTATAGTTCAGTTCAATTTCACCAGCTCCACGTGTATCACTCACAAGTGAAAAACACTGTTCCGCTACTTAGAGTCAACCTGAGCACTTCTTTTTGCTGTGCCAACTCCTTCAAACAGAACAATAAATGTAGCGATGTCCAACAACTTCATTACACTAGAAATTGTTTAGGCAGTCAACAAATCTTGCCACCACACATAAGTAGAGTGCAGTGTGTTCTTACTCGTCATTCACGCCTTTATCAGTCATAGCAGTTTACAAACAATAAACCAGGAGGTTCAAATAGCACATGAAAGGCACGCTTTGAAAAAACATAATCAGTGGACAAGCGCTAAGTTTATTACTTTCCAACTCCATTCTTTCTTACATTCTAGTCTCAACTTATAATTTCCTGCAATATTTATTTTATGTCACGTTTTTAGCAAACTACATCTGGACAGCCTAATTCAAACATTTGCAGGAATAAAAGTCAACTCACATAGTACATCTCTACATAAAACTTTTAAAAGACTCATGTTATTTTAATTCCTTAGTCATTACTTTACCATTTTGTTATTTTATTTATTAAAATCTTTTAAATTTACAATCTTGAATCTCCATATATCGTCCCGTTATGTTATGCATGTATTAGCCATAGGGATAGCATTCACTACGAGTGTCTGAGGGCTTAGAGCTAGATGTTAATTTTATTATGTGTGTACCCTAAGACTAGACTGTTTGTGGCACGTCTTTGTTGTACGCCCTTGCATTTGTTTATTATTTGTGCATGCATGGCTGAGAAATAGGGTCAGTTTCTAGAAGCAGGCAAGGGAGTAATTAATCAACACTTTATTTTTCTCGTCTTTCTCTCCTCCTGCACTCAAACGTAACAATCCACCACACTAACTCTCCTTTTGATGTTGCTTTTGTTTTTTTTAAAAATATACTTTTGCTAATTTCATATATTTTGCTTAGCTCTGTTAATTAATAATTTAACATCTGCTTTACTTTTACTGCATTCCTCTTTGTCCTGTTGTTGTTGTTTTTTTTTACATTTTACTCCGATTGTTTTCCTTCCTCTTATTGTGTTGGAGTCTTCATTTCGGTACGGTGCTCCCTGTATTTACTAAATTTAAAATGGTTGTGTTGGAGTCTTCATTTCGGTACGGTGCTCCCTGTATTTACTAAATTTAAAATGGTTGTGTTGGAGTAGCTTCTATTGCTGTTTTCTGTTACTATTTTGGGGTTTACTTCTATATTTTCGATCTACCTTTGACTGGAAGGTGGAAACACTTTCTTAAGAGTATTTCATCCGAGAAATATTACAAGATATCGCCACTTTTACATTACATTGCAAACTCAGGGATATAAAAACTATACCAACAGCATCTGGTCTTTACAAGGAAACAGTGTGTGTATCTCTCTCTCTATGTAAATTTACGTGTTTAAAAAAAAAAATATTGGTTAATATTTTCGTCTTCTTCTCAGCGGGAATAGTTCACCAAGCCTGTTCATGCCCTGCAAGCAGACAGGCAAAAAAAATAATGCCTTAGAGGAGACTAGAACGAAAGTCACTCTGTCAGTGACATCTGTAGTAATGTGACAATATACCATCTGTTGCTATAGATCAGTGACGTCTATAGTAGTGTGACCAGCATACCGTTTGTTGCTTGAAGTCAGTGATGTCTAGTGCGACCAGTATATCATCTGTTCCTTTAGGTCAGTGACGTCTATAGTTATATGATCAGTACATGATCTGTAGCTTTATGTCAGTGATGTCTATGGCTATGTGCTCGGTTTACTGTCTGTTGCTTGAGGTCAGTGACGTCTATAGTACTGTGACCAGCATACCGAAAGTTGCTTTAGGTCAGTGACGTCTATAGTACTGTGACCAGCATACCGTAAGTTGCTTTAGGTCAGTGACGTCTATAGTACTGTGACCAGCATACCGAAAGTTGCTTTAGGTCAGTGACGTCTATGGTAATGTGACATGCATGCAGATCTGGTAGCGCTAATTACCGATCAACAACTTTTGGTACAGCTAGTCGTGCGACTTACGATTGATCGACTTTACGACTGCGACCCGAGCGCGAATATGTACAGTAGGACTACATCTAGCAGCGCGCACTTGTAAGATATGAGAAACGGTGGGAGGGATACTTAGAGGAATAGAAGCTCCTTTGTTAATCAGGTGGGGGAGGATAAAGAGGAGCGAATGAGAGACCCTTTGATATACCGCCGACCGTAGTCGCATCAGTTTGCATTGTAATGTAAAAATGTAAAAAAAAAATAAAACTTTTAAAAAATACATGAGCTGTCAAAAGAAATGTAAAAAGTCCGTAAAATTAATTAAGAAAATGGTTGAATATTTATACTGTGTGTAGAAAATGATATAAATTAAAGGGTAGTCAGTCATGACCAAATCGTCTGAACCGATTGCGGTCGTAAGTCGACGACTACCTGTAATTTGTCAGCTGACTGGGAAAGTGCTCACTTCAGTCTGGCACGCTTCTTGAGGAAAGTAAGACAGTGTTTGCTCCGCAGCCTGTTATGTGACTCAACAACCAGCCTCCTTTTATCATCAATCCACAGCACAAGCGGCTGAGTGCAGGCATAGCGTTTGTCAATGGTTTGCGCATGCGTAATTTCTCTCGGCCAATGAGAGTGCAAGAAAGTAAGGATAATTAAAGTCTGTGTTTGGCAATGTACTTCACACTTAGTAACTTATAACGACACAAGGTGTTTCTCTCCGCTACGCCCAGGTATTGAATAAGTGACGACCTCTACCAGGCAACGACCAACTGTAAACAACCGCCATTTCAAGACTGACGTCACAGTTACCCTTTTCTCTGGCTGGTGTGTGCGCACTTTAACGGCGTGAAAGACTGAAATACGTATACATGTTCTTAAACTTTAAATGTGCCATTGATACCGAGTGTGTGTCAGTGTTACGCCAATCAGTTAGATTGGGATGGGGCTCAAGGTGGCGCTAAGTCTAGTTTAAATTAATCAGTCCATTTAGGCTTACTGTTTATCGGATAGCGATATCGCAGTACTTCATTGCAATGAAGATAATTCGATGTTGGCTAGATGCCACTATTTTATATTTAATATTTGAAAATATGTTGCCTGTTAGAATGATAATATGTTGACTTATATCTTAACTATTTGGCCATTTCCATGTGCAGTCACCACTGTGCTGATAGATCGACACATCGGCATGCAGTGTGTAATGCCAATGACCTGATAAGTGCGCCACTCAGAATCATCCGCAACAGTTCCGACGTGATAATTACATCATGACCGAAAGCCTACAGTTCCGTGACAACTGCAATGTATGTATAGGCCAGAGGTGCACGAGGCAACTAGCCGAGCAACACGGCACACCCACATTATGCCAATAGATGACGTCATTGTGGTGATGGAAACGCACACATAATATGGTGACGCGTACGCATAACAATTAACGGTATAGGGACGTAGGTCATATTTTCGGTAATGCGTGTGCTCAAGACTATTATTCGAAGTTGCACAAAGTTAATCTGGCAGTACTAGAATGTTAACGATTTCCTATTCTGCATTTCATAGTACTGCGGATGGAGAGGGTGAGGAGGGGGGAGGGCGATGAACTAACAGTAAATAGTAATAGGAGTTTTACTCATTTCGACCGGTGTGTAGCTTCACTCTTTATGTAGCCACTCAAAAAGTAAATAAAGTCGCTAGGTAAACGCGCCGCTTATTGCGTACCTGACATCAACAAAGTACATGCAAATGCTTATATCAGTGATTGGCACCTGACCTAGCAAGCTAGTGCAGAAAGAACGAGTGTGGGTGTCAATGGCCGAAATCAGTTGACTGCAACTCACTTATAAAATAACCGACTTAAAGACAGTCTCAAAATAATGTTACCCCTAACCAATTACTTGTACCCAGTTCTTTCTCTTCACTCCCCACAAATATTTTAAACACACACACCACCCGGTTACTAAAAATAAACTAAATGATCGCAAATTCGCAGTGGAAGCAGCCCTATCTAGCTGTTCATACGGCCTCCACAGACATTCCCATAGCCAGAACACGTGATTAGTAACTACAATGCGTCACGCACCGTGTATGATCTTCTGTGGAAGTGCTAAAGGTCGTGGGTGCACACTTGCCAAAAATTTCATCACCGGGGGATGTGGGGGATCGATAGCAGTTTAACGTCACCACTGGAGCTTGCGTTGATCATTTCGTCATCAGACGTTATCTGTTCTGGAGTGCCCCAGTGGGACCCCACAGCTTCACACTGCATTCCGAGGTGGAGGGTGGGAGGGCTGGCGGAAGTGGGTGAAAAAGATCGCACCAGTTTACGCACACCCTCACCTGCCCTCCGTCGGTGGGTTGTTCATCGCCGGTTTCAGCTAGGAACTATGTATCAGCCTGGTTACCCTTTGGAATGACGTCAGAGGCTTCAATGGAGACTGAATCCTTCCATACACAAGAAGCATTTGCACCAAGGCATAGTTCGCCGACAAGAGTTCAGTACGGTTTAACCTGTTCTAAGATTCCGAGAAAAAATTCTCTCACTTCATAAAACCATTCTGTTTTGATACATCTATATACGTGTAACGTATTATATAATAATATTTTAATTAGAATATTCTCTAAGGAGTGCAATGTCTTGCATTAAATCATAATCAATGAAATTACTGAAACAAAAAGGTTTTATATGTATAAACACTTAAGAAATATCCTTTATCTAAAACATGCACAACCATAAATAAGACCCAAGTATATTATAAGATTTTATAAGTTTATTTTCAAACTTCAGTTTTACATGAATGAATTTCAAAAACCTCAGTAGTTCTTGCAGAAATTTAACTCAACAGGTTTTCAACAAAATGTTGTTGTAGTTCAATGCAGTCTGCATTTTAAAAAAAAAATCTGATCCAGAAAGATATAGACCTCTAACATTAAGTAAAATTAACAAAATCAATAAACTGAAACAAAATGCATGGAATAAAGCAAAATAAAACGTAGAAATATATGCACCTTTCCATCAGTTTTAACTACTAAACATCTATGCAGACTTTTATTTTTGCGTCTTCATTAATTTAATGCATTAATTAAATATTAATGCATGCATTTCATTTTGCTCTCAAAGTCTGGGCAATCTAAAGTTAATAAATTCTTGTGGGAAAGAAAGAAGAAAATACACAACATATGATTTTGTAAAACTATAAATTAATTAATAAAATATGCATTGATGTTTGATGTCATCATTGTTTCTTGAAATTGAAACACCTTGCATTCTACATCTAAACATTCATGGGAAACTGAAGCCATAACCTTGCTGT
Source organism: Sinotaia quadrata (assembly GCA_028829895.1). Classification (NCBI taxonomy): domain Eukaryota; kingdom Metazoa; phylum Mollusca; class Gastropoda; order Architaenioglossa; family Viviparidae; genus Sinotaia; species Sinotaia quadrata. Next base: position 118,056,140 of record CM054177.1, on the reverse strand, counting down.
CTATCAATCACTATTGTGTTAACAAATCTTGTAAAGTTACAAGCAACTTCAACTACTTTGTACATGCATTTAACTGGGTGCAAAAATGGTCATTTTTCTGGCAGAGACAACAGAAAGACTGAGTCATCAAAGAAAACACTTTCCTGTCATTTGTTCCCTTCACTGTGACCCTCCATCTTAGGACCATAGCATTTACGTCAAAGAAATTTTCAGATTGTATGTTTGTCAACTACAAATTGAACACTGAGCAAACATGATGAACAGTGAACCAAAAATTCAAACTGCGAACACAAGTCCATGAGAACTTTGCATTAAGGTGCTTAAAAAATAAGTACAGCAAAAAGAATGAACAAATGGATGTCAAAGAATTGTGACTGTTTATGACTGAGACAATCAACACATGACAACTGTCCATCAAGTCAGGCATTGCTGCAATAAGACAACTTGCCACATCAGACCACATTAAAAAAAAATAAGTAAAATAAATATTTTAAAAGATTAGGTTAAGAAAAAGAATAATTAAAATATCCATACAGAAAAAATTAAATGAGATAAATTAATGAATCACTGAACTTCACTCAAGAATACAACTTTACAAGTATGAACTGGCAAGTCTAACACCGGTATTGTTTGTTTGCTTTAATTAAATTCACTAATTAAATATTTACTACAAATAAAAATGCTAGTATTAATTAATGCAAGCATTATTAGATATTTAAAGGTAAATAATTAAGAAAGGAAAGTGCACTAGAAAAAATCACAATGAATTCAGTAACAGTTGCAAATACCAATGCTTTTTATGACTATGATTGATGTCAAATGTCATGGTCATTAAGAAGGTCCTTGTACAACACATTAGATGTTGGTAGACACTGTTGTTTGCAAATCAAGTAGTAGTGTGGAGATCATATAAGGTGCCCACACATCATGTTTAATGTTTATTAATCTTGTTTGTTGATAATGCTACATGTTTGTAGGTCACATAAAGTGTGATAAATCATAGTCTGTAGATATTGTTATGTATTTGTAGTTAATGTTATGTATTTGTAGATAATGCCAGGTATTTGTAGGTAATGTTAGGTATTTATAGATAATGTTAGGTATTTGTAGATAATGCTAGGTATTTGTAGGTAATGTTAGGTATTTGTAGATAATGTTAGGTATTTGTAGATAACATTAGGTATTTGTAGGTAATGTTATTGTTAGGTATTTGTAGGCCATAATAAATGTCTACTCTAAGATTAAGTGTTTGTAGCATATTAGGTATCTGCAAACCATAAATGTATCAGTGTATGTTTAGAGCTCATAGTCATATACTGAAATTAAACATTTTGTATTTTTATATTGTCAGGAACTGTTTCCAAAAAAGGTTAGAGGTGAAAATCTATATGACAATGCTAAATCTGTCTAACAAGCCTAAGCAAAGTAAAAACTACTAAAAGGAACAAAAACATTTTTCACAGCATGTGAGCAAAAACAGAAGGAAAAAACTGAATACAAGAATGTGATGGCTTTTTATTTATAAAATTATAGGAACATCTAGCAACAGTTTATTTCTTTAATGAAATATTCACCAATTTAATATTTGTTCGAAATGCTTGTCAACAAAAGGGATGACAAGGAACTCTTTCTCACCCTAAACCCATTCCCTAGGTCAGTAGGTGCTGTGTACCCACCTGCAAAATCAACAAATGTTGGACACTTGACTAAGCTTAGCCAACTAGCTGGGTGGAGTGTGGATGGGGAATAATACAATAGTAAACCAATTATGGGTGGGGGAAAATAATCCATATATTGCTGTAATTTTTAAGAACATAATAAATATTATGACTATCAAGTAACATGATGCTAAACTGCTACTATATATATAGGAAGCTGTTTAGTTTGCATTCTGAATTATTAAATTAATTTTAAAATATCTTAATACAAATTCAATTTATAAAATGAAACATACATTCACCAAACTAGAAATTAAAAATGATAAGTTTGTAAAGTAAAAAACACGATATAAAAAAAAATATTCAACAGATTTTTATAAAATCTAGGTTAGTAACCAGGTCACACAAGTTTAACCACAGTCAAACCAATACTTCATGTGACAGATTACATAAAACAAAATTTGATGCATATCTCGCATTATTTTACTCTAGCATTAGCTGAAAGTCTATTAATATTACCTAAATTTCAGCAATATTCGAGTAAAAATTAACAACAACAACAAATGTACAGTTAAGTATTTGTGAATTTACTTCCAATATTATTTAGTATTTCAATGTTTCTGAAAATAAAAGTCATAAAGAAGGGGTCCATTATTCACATTTATCTTTTTCCACCACTAAGTTTATTTGGTAAAAAAATAAAAATTATTTGCTGCACGAGTTCTCTGTACCTTCACATATAGTGATATACTGTCAGCATCACAGAAAGGTACTCTTACATAACATGAGTATTAAAACATATAAATGTATCTCCCAGCCCTGTGTTTGTTTACACATCACCAAAGTGGAACAGTGGTCATAAAGATATCAATCTTTATTGCAACAATATAGGGCAACTTATGCTTCAGTATTAGAAAACCAAATTAATGAATCTGAAATTAATTTTTGCACCTTACATGGGTGCAAGTCATCTCAGAACAAATGTGGTATGTATGCATATATTTTTTTTTTTAAAACAATAAAAGCTCAAGATTTTATTAAAATGAAAACTTAAGAAAATCATTTTCAATATATTAGTGGTTGTCCTTAATAAATAAACATGGCTAAATTTTAATACTGTCTACATATCCAGAAAGTATCTAGAAAGGCTGTAATTGATAGTTTAGATGATTGTTTGGCAGATCTCCTTAATTATAAATTTTGTATTACATGAAATGTATTCATTGGCTACTTCAACTACTTCATTAAATTGATTTATTTTAAATTGTGTAACCTTATCCTTAAACTGTTAAAGTATGGCTCTTATTTTAGTACCAACAACTTATAATCATATAATGATATATATATTTATTAAATCTGCACTTATTTAATTTTGAAGTTTGTAAGATTACAAAATTATATTAGAATTTAGATCCACTTCTGTAAAATTACATCTACTTTTCAACTATATTTTCTTCCTATCCTGTAAAGTGTAATTGTAAAATTATGAAATTAGATATTTTCAATTTTATATGCTGTAAAAATAATAATTGTAAAACTGTATCTACTCATACTAGTGAAATTTGACAGTGTTGATAGAATAATGACTGAACCAAATAGACTAAAAATGTAAAATATTAACACAGTACAACATCATATTTTGGTGAAGTCATATTTTGTCTGTCAATTTCTCACAATAACATTGAAAATCTGTATTACCACAAACAGCCCCAAAACAGATTAGGTGAAGTGTGTTATGTTTACAACTTTATAAGCCACATCTAATCCAGTGACCACGACCCCATAAATAGGTCTGAGACTTATGATTTATAAACAGTCACTGAGAGAGGGAAACAATCTTTGAAACATGGCTTTCATTAACTATAACAATTTTTTATATTTGTTAAAAGTGCTTTGTATTCTGAGTTTTGGTGCCTGAAAAAATAAATGGCAGTGGGTGCTGACTAAAAATAAAATAATTGGTAACAAACTGCACATATGCTACAAAGCAAACAAGTATAGTATATATACATCAAAATATGCTGAACTTTAATTTTGAACGTTCAGTCTTTGAAAGAATGAAAATAATGTAAAAAATCAACAAGTTAAGTAGTTTTAATATTATTTTATTATTTTTAATTTTATTCATATACATACTCGATGTCTGACTTACTCTTTCAATGATAGTAGAATATACCTGAAATTCAGTTTGACCTGTAACACTAACAGTACAAGAAAATAAATGCTAATTTTTTGTAAGAGTGTACTTTTACAGAAATTCAGAAAAAGAAACCAATGGTTACATTGAAATCAAGCACCAGAGAATCAAAGAAGTGTAGAACCAATTGTGCAATAGTACATAAAGAAAATTTTAAGTTTTGCATCCATATTTGTCAAACTAGTTTAAAAGTAAGATGTTAAATTGAGTTCATTTATAAATTATATACAAAATTGTAAATAGAGTACAGTAAGAGATATTTCTCTTTTATTTAGGTGAAATATTTCATTAAAACTGTATACATTTTGTAGTTTTACTGCAATTTATTTTTACTTCCAAAAACAATGAAGTGAAAAAGAAACAAATCAAACTAGCAAAGTATATTTTAAAAAAAAAATTGTATTAGAATCAAAAGGAGAAACTGTTGTCAATATTAAATGTTACTGACAACTGACACCAATTTCATGTAACAGATATTTCTATGTAAGAAGCCCTATAAATATAACTCATTAATAAAAAATGTTTTATTATAATATTAGTATTTACAGTGACATTACTGTACCAAAATAAATTTAAAAATCAAGAATTTTACATAAATCATAATGAAATCAAATAATGAGAAATATAATCTAATGCAACAGTGTGTTTATACATGCAATACAAATCATAATCATAATGTAACACTAACAGTGTACAAGAGAGACCATAAAGATTTAAAGCAGTCTCTCACTCCCTATAAAGTATAATACTTAATGAATATGATTCAATGACTGTATAAATTAACTTCCCAGTATGCACATAAGTGTATGAGTTTTGAGTTTAAAATCATCACAATAACTAGGACTGAAACTGAAAATTGCAATTAGAACCTATTAACATATTAATAGCAAACTACCTATAAAAACAAACTGTTTACAAATAATGTTCAGATATCATGCTAGGATTCTCTTTAAAAACAGGTATTGCAATATCATTTTACCTGGTATCTCTTTGCAATAAAGCTTTCAAAGTTCCAACTTTTCATTTAACTATCTCTTTTATTTAAATAAATAAGTATCATATATATATATTTGAATTAGCAATTCTTTCTATTGTTGTGATTTTAATTTTCTTTTATGTTATAAAACTAATTATAATGCATAAGAATAAGATGTAGTATCATAACACATGTTAGCTTAAAGTAAAAAAAATATGTATGTATGACTACTTTACATTAACAAATCCTCATCTTTTATAGCAAACAATTATCAAATTCAAATGTGCACTGCATATAATTATCTTTGGGAAAAAAAAGCATAATATAAAATAAATGATGTAATAGATTTATGAAACATGTGATTATTAAAACACCAACTAAATATTCTTATAAGTTATATACTGTCCAAATATTATTATTTATACTATTATTAAATTATTTCTTTTAATATTAAGGACAATAATGCAATTTCTTTCTTAAATGGTAAGAAGTTTCCAAATCTCAAAACAAAAGTTGTATTATTTAAACTTTATTTAGTATTGTTATTATTTACTAATCTGTTAATTTAATAAAAATATTTTTTTAAATCCAAGGGGTAATGAAAAAATGCACGTATTTTTTTTTTAACTTTTACAAAAAAACTAATAAAATTTAGTTTATAGCTGTACATTGCGAGCTATTTAAACCTAAAACTGCACTGTTTCAATAGAGTACAAAATTGTATATAAATTGAACTAAACTGCACTCAAGACGTGGAATGTCAATTTACTAAAAGCTTTAGGGCTCTAAAAATAAATCTGTGCCAAGTTCTGGTAGTGGTATACGTTAACACTTTGTTAAATTAACCTATAAGTTTAGGTTGCTGTCCGAAAAAGATGAAATAATGAATCCCCATTATTCCTATACTACCAGTGCTGGATATTGAACTAAGACCGTAGATTTAAGCAGCACAACAGACGCCTGAGTCTGTTTGGACACCACTCCTTGACGACGTGGAAAACTGAATACAAATTACCATGCATTCAAGAGACACCCACACATACAAACCTACCAGTCACTGGTGCTCAGTCACGCCTTTACTACTGTTGTTACTAATAAAAATAATAATATAATTATACTGCAAACAATGGTTAGGATCACACAGCTATCACAAACACAAATTGTCTTCACTTTTACTCCAGTCCATCGGCCTATAAACTATAATTCAAAATTCCAATTCGCTCAGCAGAAATGTTGACGAGGAAAAACGTTCAGATAATGCGGCACTAATAATACTTAATAATATTAGAATGAACAATGTTTGGAAATGTGTTCATTTTCTTATTAATGTCTGAAGTAATCTTGTGAATGAACTAAGAATAAACTATATCAGTATATGTTCTAATGACGAAATTTTACACTGTCATAATTTTTTCAACTGATTTTGGATGTTACCTAGAAACAGTTCACTTTTTACCTTGTTTGATTTCTCATATATCCGCACCAACGGAAGTTATAACAACGTGGTACGGGATAGATGGTTGTCACGCCATCGGATTTTTAACGTCATGAATTCACATAGATCACCACAAGGCACCCACAAGTTTCTTTTCTGTATCTCCTTTATATTTCAGAATCTTCACACACACCCGACATTATTTTCTCACTTTTCATCTGCAGGTTAAAATAACGAATGGAGAAAAAAACAAAACAAAACAAAAAGTGCAATGAATATTCCATTTCGTGGTACATGAAGTTCTTTACACCATGGTTGACTACCGTAAATAATTTCCTCACATGTTGAGAGAGAATGTCGGAACAGTCTGGTTCTGGGTTTGTGCAACATCTCGTTCATACCTACTTCCAAGGTATTTGGCAGTTGCAGTAAGTTGGTGTAAAAGACCAAACAAACCTCGAAGGTGGTATCGGAACAAGTTGGCGGTTTTTCGAGAGGCTGCGGTAGTGTCATCGTCATTGATATCACCTGAGGCAGCAGACAACTCGATATCTTCGTCGGATTTGGAACCATCGATGATTTCATCTCGAATGGCGTGAAGCATTGAAAAACACCTATACAGATCTGTTCCCGAGTGAATAGAAGGCAGAGCTACTACCTGATTATTATTTTCTCCATCGATAATCTCTGGTTCTGACACATCTAAATCTCGTAGACGACTTGGAATCATAACTATATCATCCATAGCATTTACGGCATTCACGAAGCGGTTGAGCGCTGTCAGTAGAGATTGCTGGCCAATAATATCAGTTGAAGCGCTAGCCCGTCGTTCCATCGTATCAATCGTTTTAAAATAAAAATGGTTTGAAAATTTTTTATTTATAATATGATGCGTTTACAATTTTTTTTATGAGAGCAGACGATTCACGTTGCTGGACGATCTCTTGCCGGCGTTATACGCATGCATAATGAGATCGTTGCCATTTCCTGGTCCCTAAGCATTTTTGCATATGGGGGGGAACTTCAATAGGGTCATGTTCAAAAGTGAAAGAAAAATATTATTATAAAAAATGTATTCCACACTTAGCAAAACCTGCTAATTCTGAGTTTAATTTGCATACTGATTTAATTATTTTATATAAATATATTTATAAAACACTAAACTTAATATCCCCCTATGACATGGTTTGGACTCATCTCTACGGTCTTGGGCAAGGTCACAACTAAGAGATTTGATTGGTAGGTTTGGGATCACGCCTGTATCAGGCTGTCAAAACTTTCATACATGTTTAAAAAAATGTGTAAACCTAGCAGCTCGTGCTTCTCATTACTCAAATAAAAATGTACCTCAAGGGAGTTGGTAAAAATTCTGTAAAGATACTTATTCAAGAACATTTTTATAGCGTTCTATTTTATCTATAACTTACGTTTCGCAGGGTTAAGTGCAAATAAATGTGGAAGGACCACACGCTCCGGCACGGCGTTAAGTCACGTGCTTTGGTAAAGGTGTAGTTTTTAATTGACATGTACGAAAGATAACCTCTCAACTTTTTGTAACAAAACAAAGCTACTAGTGTATATAATGTAAAAAATCAAATTATTTAATTGTATCATCAAAAGTTCATGTACCGTATCAATAGGTTAAAATATATTTGGATTATATATCTATTCCCCTTTAATGCGTAGGTTAATTATTACCCAAACCAGAGAATGAATGTTGGAAAATATACAGATTTGCACTTTAAAAAAATAACTAAATGTTTATACAGTATATCTCACGGACCTCGGTATCAACAGTTAAAACCGGAGTAGCACTAAATTGGAACTGCTTACATGCATACCTGAATTTAGTTTTTTAATTTTATTGTTTGTAAAGAAATAATATTTACAATCGAAAAAAACTGATACGAAACCTTGCTCACGGCTCGAGTCATGACTGCATCAATGTAGACCCATTGTATGTGATTACCAAATTTACATGCCACTAAAAGTAACTGTTTTAATTACCATATATACTTATCTAGCTCTTTTTTGTTCAGTCTATTGTGACATTTAATAATCAAGCGGCTTAGAACTCTTCCAAAACGTATATCACGCGACTTTGAGGTGACATCTGTTATTCTCTCTCTTGTCAAACCCGTCACATTGGTCCCATTATCTCCTGTTTAAAAATATGCCAGTGACAGGTAGAAACTCACACCTCCCCCATTAACTTGATGAAAATGATAATGACATGCAAGTTGAAACTGTTTGTGAAACTGATTTTGTATCGAGCACTAAAATACACTACATTTCATAGAAATTTTTACAGGATATATGAGCACCACAAACTCCTATCACTCCTTGAAAGTTCGAACACAGTATAGAAATTCTGGCCCACACAATCTCCGTCAGCTCATAATAATTTACACGTTTAATTTAATCATTTAATTTTTACCTAGGCCTATATAAAATTGTCACATAGTTCATAATTAAGTCTTAATCTAGCTCACACATGTGTTTGCCAGTATGTTGCTTGGACGGTGGTCCCGTCTATATTTACAATAAGGAATGGATAAAGGATCTATAAGGAATGGAGAAAGGATCTATAAGGAATGGAGAAAGGATCTATAAGGAATGGAGAAAGGATCTAGGGATACGCAATATTTCTATCTTTCTCCACCCCACCCTTTTTTTTTTGTTTTTGTTTTTGTTTTTTCAAACGTATACATGGACCAGCGCTTTTCCCAGATGTTATCTTCCTCCACAACCTGGCACAGCAGCCCAACCGTCACACACAAATATAAGCCTTCTTCAACTCTTACACATAAGTAGTAGTAGTTCCGTTAACTTCTGCTCTGCGGGAATTGCGCGAAAACTTTTCACCTTCAATATTAGATGTTCTCGGTTTTTGTTTGACTCAGGAGAGCCTTAATTGTATGCCGGCTTTTTTCAATTATACACACAAACACACCGGTTTCTTTGACCTAGAAATGCACACACTGCACACAAACACGCCGGTTTGTTTTTCTTATACATACTGCCCACAAACATACATCTGTAATTCTGTATATCAGTGTAGTTTTCATGTTATGTTAAGAACAATATCATATATAGAAAGTAATAAAATATTTTCATTTGGCATTATTTTCACACAAAGGTCCACCCCATCTGTTGACCTACTTATATGACAGCCCACCCCACCTAACGATCTACTTATACGACCTAGTCAAATAAACACACTGACCTAGTTGTAACTCGAATATAGACCTTTCTACCTCTCAGCAAAATGAATTACTGACCTCACTTCACAATGCAATGTATTTCAAAACATTGAACTCGATTAAGAGTATTTCTAACTTATGATTTATTAATTTTAAAAGTGTCAGTACTCTATAGTATCAATAGAGGTACCATATACAAGGTCGAGAAGTCTAAGGCGCTGGCTTAAGGCACTTACATATTAAACAATATAAAGTGTAATTTGGCATAAATTTCACTACAGCTCACACCACCTATATGACCTAGTTTTATATACACTGACCTAATTGTAACATAGACTTATTTTTAGGCAAACTTGAATTCTCAACAGTGTAATTCTAATATAATGATTTATAAAATTTGAAGTCGCCTTCAGTACCTCATAGGTAGCGTGGCCGAGCGGTCTAAGGCGCTGGTTTAAGGCACCAGTCTCTTCGGAGGCGTGGGTTCGAATCCCACCGCTGCCATAGTTTTTTTTAAAATGTAAAAATAAATTAAAATAATGATATTGATAAAATGATTCAGTTATGACACTTTATTAAATTTTGGTATACTGCACAATTTCCCAAACATCTAACTACAGTTTAATATCATGAAAAAGCGATTAGTCTAATAAAATTTCTAAGTCATTAACATAAATAAATCATCTTTCTATCTAAACCTTGCTCTTGTCGACCGTTGGGGCACCATTGATGACCTGACAACCAGTTTCCTCCATTCCATTCTGTTCTCTGCTAATCTTACCGTATTGCTCAGTTTAAAGTCCTGTCCACTCTGAAATGTTATCCTCACATCTTTTCCTCTGTCCACCTCTCCTTCGCCCTCCTTGCAAAGTAATTTGCATGATTGTCTTGGCAAGTTCTGCTAATCGTGTGACATGCCCATACCATTTCATTTTGCATTTTTTCACAATGGCCAATAGCTCTTCATATGGCCCAATGGCTTGCCTAATTCTGTTTCTCATTTCCTCATTCGTGACATGATCTCAATACAAAATGCCAAGCAACCTTCGAAAGCATCTCATTTCAGTAGCTTGTATCCTCCTTTCAAGATCCACTCTGAGGGTCCATGACTCACAGACATATAAAAGCACAGTTACAACCACATCCTCTGGAGAGTACCAGCGAAAAAGTCTGAGCGCATCAGTCTGATCTTTGAGCTGACTGAGATGTTTCTGTCCTTCCAAACTATCTTCAGCCTTGCCATTGCTATTATTGTCAGCGCAATCCTGGACAATAATAAATCATAACAAGTTCATAATACTAAATGACCCAAGTCCAAAGAAAACTAAAGATAATACAGCACACATGAAGAATCGACATGCAAAAGTCATAATAACTAATAAATGGTATAAAAGCAAAATAAAAGTCAAGAAAATGTATAATTTTTATTTCACAAGTGACACAGAAGAGACTCTATTTTTCCTTTTTCTCTGCTGCTGAAGCCTTGATTAGAACAAAGAAAGAAAAATAATTGCAAATTAATATAAATTATAATCTTCATAAATCTTGGAAATCAGTTGATGCGGATATAGACTGTGTGTATTGCAGACAATGATACTTTGATGACCCCCCCAAAAAAATCAAAGACTCAGAAATATCAAGCTGTTGAGGAAGAGATCATAAACGAACTTAGATCTTGCCGAATATATCTATGGATGTCTGTTTGCTGACCGTAATCAGTATTGCTGACCGTAATCAATAGCTCTAATAAGAGTGGAAGTGGTGGTGTTAAGTTTTGGATGTCTGTTCGATGGCCGTAATCAGTAGCTTTGAGAGGTAAAGGAATTCCTGGTGTTGATTTTGGATGGAAGCCAACACCTGTCATGTTCTGCTCTTGTTTTTAGCATGATTTTAGCCGAGTATGTTCAAGCCAGATCGGAACATAGTGTTGTAATTTATTATTTTTTATACATACACTCCCCCACAGTTTTCGTTTCCATCTTTGTTGCATTGTCTCTGATGCTTTTTGGTAGTGCAGGCGTCTGCTGTCATTGTTAATTTTTTTCTCTCCGTGGCAGTGGTTATTTGCTGTTTTATTGTCATAATGTAAATGTTTTTGTCTGACTTTTTCTGTACGTTAGATATTCTACAGCTCGTATATACGTTCGGTCACATGCTGAAATCTCAATAAATCTGTGCTGTCACACATTTGTTTAAACTTAGTCTCCATTTCAACTCTCTGTGTTTGCCTCTAATCTATTTGTTTCAATTTTAGCCTCAATCTATTTGTTTCAATTTTAGTCTCCATTTCAACTCTGTGTTTGCCTTTAATCTATTTGTTTCAATTTTAGCCTCGATCTATTTGTTTCAATTTTAGTCTCCATTTCCACACTCTGTGTTGAACTTTAATTTGTTTGTTTCAATTTTAGTCTCCATTTCCACACTCTGTGTTGAACTTTAATTTGTTTGTTTCAATTTTAGCCTCAATCTATTTGTTTCAATTTTAGTCTCCATTAACACTCTCTGTGTTTGCCTTTAATCCATTTGCTTTAATTTAGTCTCCATTTTCCACTCTCTGCCGTTAATCTGTTTGTTTTAATTTTAATCTCCATATCCAATTTCTGTATTTTGCTTTCGGTGTGCTATGCTTTAATCTGTTTATTTTCTGATTTGGTTAGTTGGACAAATTAAATAGTCTTATGCTTTCTTGTTAACCTCATTATAAGTTTGCACAAAGCTATTTGTAAAGACTTAGTCGGCGTTACAGTTATTATAATGTCATAAAAGTCACTGAATTCTACGTAAGAACTGAAATATGCTTTCCGATATAATATTGTTGATTGTCTAACATTTTGGTTGTCTCCTAGAGCACTTTCGCACTACTGTCTTGATTTGCTCTCCATAATTATAGTGTACTCACTTTTTTTTTTTTTAACACTTACGGAGCATATACAATTTCTTGATTATAATTTTCACTATTTATGCTCATAAAATAAACAAATTTATCTTGAGTATAGCTTCGTTAATTATGCTTGTAGACTAGAGTATACAAGTCTGTTTTTATTATAGCCCTTGTTCTTCAGCCTGCAGGAATGTTGTCTTGATTATGGCCCTTGTTTCCTATACCTGTGGACGGGTCTTGATTATGGCCCTTGTTTACTATACCTGTGGACGGGTCTTGATTATGGCCCTTTTTACTCGTACCAATGGCGCAAACCATTGGTAGTTAATACTCCTGATCTCTGTATCTGTGGATATATTTGACTGTGGTATTTGTTCTGTATCCCTGTGGTCAGTTATGCTGATGAAGAAAGAGTTTATGTCTGAAAATTGCACACTCATAGTAATCACTGAAAAGCTAGTTTTAGATTCCACTTTTTAACTGGTTTTAAAGTATTTAAAGATTATGCCAAAAAAACTGGATATAAATACATGTAATACACATTGAAATGGATTGTCAAATTCTTTTACAGTCAAAAATGTGTTTATTTTTTCCTCATAGTAATCACAAAGTGTGTGTATTAATTATTAGAGTAATCTAATTGCAAAACAACAATTTCACTTATTCAACTAATAAATAATTCATATCAGAAGAGTTGAAGGCATTGACCGGGTGTCTGACTTCTGAGCCCCCACTTGTCCTTGAGCTTCCTGAGAAGCTAAGGCTCTGAGACATTGTCTGCATGCACACATTCCTACTATTAATTTTTGTCAGACTGAAATGTTATAATTCACTGGTGAATGAATGTTCTTTATTTATTAAACCATAGCTAAAGGCTGTGGCTGACTGTGCTTGTCTTCATTTTGTTTTGTTTTGACAATTCTTATATAGTATCACATAATGACCCTGTATATTTATAGTTTTTAAGCATGTGTCATTGTCTGTGTGCTGTATGGATAGTTCAATTTTGTTATATTTTATTTCACTTGAATTATGTATAACTTACATGCTTGTGAATATGTCCTCATCTAGGTATACAGCTGGTTTCTTTTTTCCTTTTTTATACATATACTATTAGCTTTACCTTGTGGGAGGTAAAGGAATGACAATGGCTTATGTTTTATTAAAAGCCCCACACCCCACAAATAAAATTTAAACTGAGTGGTATGTTTTCTCTTTCTTCCTTTCACTCTTCACAATCAGGAGGGCAACAAAGTTTGACTGTTAAAAGTAATATTTACTTTGGCATTTTATCAACTGAATCAATGTGACCATTTCAAAAGCTTCTAATTGTAATATGACAGTCAGATCAACTCATTCACCCTGTGGCTAAGTAAATATTAGCATGATGCATGCCTATCATCAGATTTATCCCATTGTAAAAAAATTAAAATAATCAGACTTTTTCCCCTCCTGTAATACTGCATTCATTATACATCTATTCAGAGATGGGTGGAGAGGCATATTTATCTGTAGTTGTGTTAGTATATGCGTGTGTGTGTATTTCTCAAGTATATATATGTGTATGAATGCAAATCACTATGTTGTTACCAATGAAAGAGCAAGTAACTCACGTGATCAGTTTCTGGATGTCTGTGTAAAAGTGTACATGGTGCAAATGTATAATGTCTCATTTATAGATCATTCAGACCAGTCTGACCTCTCAAATGTGAATTGTTCACTGTTCTATTTATATATATTTAGGTCAGTTTAAATATATAGCATCCTATTGCACGGTGAGTGTTTGCTTACTTTTTAACATTCTCTGTATATATTATTGAATGCTGGCTGTGGCTAACTGAATCCTGTGTAATTAATAAAGGCTTACTCTTAGTGTATAATGAAATGAACCCTTTTTGTATAATGGCTTACTGATCAATATGAAATATCTTTTCAAAGGGTGACTAATAGCTTACTGTTCTTTCAGTGAATATTTTCTTTAAGTAATGACTGCCACATTACTATTCTATTTGTAAACAGCACAGTTACATTCCTCGTATTTACTTCTATTACAGAAAACCAAATATGTATATTATGAAGAATGCATGAGAACTAATTTGTTTTTAAATGGTCTGAAAAAGAAGTAATTGCTATTTAATTTTAACCATTTTAATCCTGCACATTTGGACCTTCTAGGACAATGCCTTTATTTTAAACACTAAATCTATCCATACCTCCTCCATCCTCATGGAACAGCTCTTTTACCAGGACTATTACTAGCAGCAAACAGCAATACACCATTGTACTGAATACATACATACATGTCCACCTATTCACTGAGCAATATTTGAAATTCCTCTCTGCTACAATATTGAAAAATATCACAACAGATTAAGTTTAAATGAACATTACATAAAGTTAAAGTTATAGTTAAGAAATTATCAGTCTTTCTTAATCTAAATTCTAGACCAGCATTTCTCAAAGGGTGTGCAGTGAAAATGCTTGGCTGTGCTGCAAGAAAAGAACAATAAAGTGCATTTTTATTAAAATGAGAAAATTGCAATGCTGCCACCTACTGTACAGATGTGCCATAATATCCTACATGGTGAAACAATGTGCCATGAGCTAAGAAAGTTTGAGAAGCACTGTTCTAGGTGTATACTGAATTTATGAAAATTGGGCAAATACTATGGATTGCTAGACTTTTGTATACAGTTATATTTCATCATGTACTCCTGCCACATAATACTGAGCATGCTTATCTCCCTTTAGAACAGACAATTTTCACCACTTTGTAAACATTTACCCAAGCCATTAAAATAAGTTGGTTATATGCCCTATTACTAAATGAAATACTGATTGAAACAATTAAAGTCAGTTACATACCTCTTACTAAATGAAATATTGCTTGAAACAAAGTAACTTGGTTACATACCTTATACCTAAATATTAATAAATTAATAATTAATTAATTTTAATAAAACACTAATTAAGTAAGTTGGTTACATACCTTGTTGCTAAATGAAATTTTTAATGAAAGTTTTATTTCTGAACATTTTAATACTTTTATTGGTTTTTTTTTTGCAACTTCTATTCATGGTGTTATTTATTATTTTTTTTTGTGCTGTTGTTTGTAGTGCAGCATAAACTACCGAGTTAAAGATTTAATGAGTAAAATTATCTATTCAATAAAGAATCATATATGAATATAATTCAGCAAATCAAGTGCAAACTTTACGTGCATATTTTCATTTATAAATACAAGTATTTAATAGGGCAAAGACCCCAATGTTCATGCATAAATAACATGACACTTATATTATGATGTGTCATCATTAAAATTATACTGCAGAGTTGGATTTCTGAACTTCAGACATGTTAAAACATTTATTAAAACAACAAACAAAAAACAATTAAAAAATTCTTATAATTATTTTGCTGTTGTTTCTTTATCTTTTAGCTTAGCAGTTTTTCAAAACTCCCATTTAACTATTTTTGCATAAAGGGCATGACATCAAAATGGTATTTGGGCAAGCTTCTAATTTTTATTTTATTAAAACAGGAAACGTATAAGGCACACGCCATATCTAACACAGGTAAAATCATCTGTTTAGAAGCACACTGATAGCTTCCCATAGTAATGTTTATTCTTTATACAGATTAATTCTGTTAGCCCTCACAGTCAACACATTTACTCTCTGTAGAGGGAATATTTATCAGACCGCACAGCATGCTTACTCTTTGTACAGTGCACGTTTGCTAGCCCTAACACTAAATGTGTTTACTTTCTGCACAGATTACCTTTGTTTGCCATCACAGTAAACATGATTCTCTGCAGAGTGCATGTTTATTAGACCTCACAGTAAACTAATTTACTCTCTGCACAAATCATATTTTAGACCTCACAGTAAATGTGTTTACTTTCTGTTGAGAGCACTTTCATTAGCCCTCAGAGTAAATATGTTTCTAAAGAGAGTACTTTCATTAGCCAGAACATAATACTCTTTGTAGAGAGCACTTTCATTAGCCCTCACAGTAAATGTTTACTGTCTGTAGAGAGCACTTCTATTAGCCCTCACAGTAAATGTGCTTCACTCTCAAGATTTTGATCTGATGTGGCTATACTTATAATGAATTCATTTTCCTCTTTTCCCTCCTCCATTATAGGATTATGAATATAGTGTGTGGCAGGATGGTAATAGCTATATTAAGATACAAAGATACACTACATTAAATAGATTCTTTTTAGGCTACAGTATAAATAAATTAACTGTGAACTAAACTTCGAATAATTTTGTAGCAGTGACCCTTTTGCTTGTCAAATTTCACATGGCTTTAACAATATCTTTCAGCTGTTATGAAAACTTGTTAAATATGGCTTTGTTACATTTTGGACATCCAAAGCAGATACGAGCACTTTAGTAATTTATTTATATAATCCTCTCCACCAAAGTTATCAGGCAAAAATCAAGTTGCAATGTTGTAGCATCATGCCTCAGTCCTTTAGTAATACCAAACTTTTCTTCTGTAGTAAAATTTAGTCTCAATTCTATGGAAATATCAAAATCTAAAGTTCAACAGTAACATCATAATTCAGTCCGGTAGTAAAACCAAACTTTTCTTCTGTAGTAAAATCGAGTCTCAGTTCTATGGTAATATAAAAAAACTAAAGTTCAACAGTAACACCATAACTCAATCACAGCAACACCAATTTTTTCTTCTATAGTAAAACTGTCTTGATCCTATGGTAACAACATTAACACCATAATGCAATCCTGTGGTAACCCACATCTCAATCAGGCTAACACCCGTCTCTAAAGTGGTAAAATTATGTCTCAAATTTTGTATTTAGTAAGATTGTAGAAATACATGCCACCTGTGTTAAATGGTCATTCTCAGTGTTATCAGATGGTTGTTCGAAGTAGCACACATTTTGTAAAGAAAATCTGAATTTGGAAGTGACATTTCTAAATCCAGCAAATCACCTAAATCACATAGGACTGCCTATGGAGTCTAAGTAACTGTGTTTTAAGCCGTAGATGACAGCTGGCTACAGACATTTTACCAAATGTTTTAAACCTTAGATGACAACTGGCTACAGACATTTTACCAAATGTTTTAAGCCTTAGAAGACAGCTGGCTACAGACATTTTACCAAATATTTTAAGCCTTAGATGACAACTGGTTAGACACATTTACCAAATGTTTTAAACCTTAGATAACTCTACTGGGTACAGACATTTACCAAATGTTTTAAACCTTAGATAACTCTACTGGGTACAGACATTTATCAAATGTTTTAAGCCTTAGATGATCCTACTGACTACAGACATTTACCAAATGTTTTAAGCCTAAGATCACTCTACTGGCTACAGCCATTTACCAAATGTTTTAAGCCTTAGATGATCCTACTGACTACAGACATTTACCAAATGTTTTAAGCCTAAGATCACTCTACTGGCTACAGATTTACCAAATGTTTTAAGCCTTAGATGACTACTGGCTACAGACATTTACCAAATGTTTTAAACCTTAGATGACAACTGGCTACAGACATTTACCAAATGTTTTAAGCCTAAGATCACTCTACTGGCTACAGGTGTTTGTTTTAAGCCTTCATGCAGTATTGGATTGTTAGTTATAAAACGTGTATACAAACAATGGTGGTCAGCAATGGCAGTGTGGTATACATTTAATGATGCATACAAATTGCTGCTATGTTTCTAAGCATTAAAATCAGTTCATGATTACAGAAGACTGAGAACAATTATATGACATAAGTATTGTACCCGATTAACATATAATAGATATGATGTACATGTATATTAAACAAGAATTATTTAGCAATAATTAACAGGTTTAAAAAAAATAATTACATAAAATATTCAGTCATGGAAACCACAGCTGAATACAAGCCACAAAATAAAATTAAATGCATGCACCAATTTTACCTTTTTTAAAAATTCTATTGTCTCACATAAACAAGTCTACAAATAAACTATTACATTAAAAACAGTCAAGGAAAAAGTGTTTTTGTTTTCCACTGACCAATAAAGAAAAAAAAAATGTTTTCATGTTTTTGACCTTCACATCAAGAAAAGGTTGTTTTCCTTAGTTGTGGTAGCAAAGAGCTGCTGTTTTGCAATGACCTACAAAGCAATCATGTGCATGAGCATGTATTTTTCAAACTTAACCACACACAACTAGATCATTTTCTATAAACAGCATTTCAACCATAATAATAAACACTCTCTATATAATTAATAAAGGATATAAGATTAATGACTTAAAGAAAAGTTTACCATTCAAATAAATCCAGTAAAGTTAAAAAATATTCAAAAGCACATTGCCTTTTTATTATAACATGTGAAATGCATCATTTATTAATCACAGTTTCAAATTAATGCCAACAACATGAGATCTACATTAAGACTTTGGGCAGGTTGTAACTTTTTAAATTATACTGTAATGGTTTTCTGAATTTGTCAACCTTTTCTCTTTAATTTGGTAGTATAATCAAAGTTCTAACTTTAAAATTGAGGAAGTTAGTTAGACACATTAGTCAGTATTTGTACCATAAGCTATTTTGAGAAAATCAAGTTCTAAGTCACAAAGTATGTCAGTTAGTCGTTGTTGATGAATAAAATTGTTCTAAAGAAGCTGTTTTAGGTTTTATACCTAATTCTTCAAATGTGACTATTCTAAAGAGCTTTATGATGATGATTAACAGGAGAAGATCTTTTTGGTTTACTAATGTGCAGTTTGATGAAAATTAGGTCATGCTTAAGGTTAAGTTGATAAAGTACATTGTTCGCTAACTTAATTGTGATATTCTAGCTCACTAGAACTTAATGAACGAAAATATTCTATCAAATGGAAAGTCAAACTGACATAAATGATCCTCAGTTCATCTTTGGTGAGTTCAAATTCATTTCACTACAGCAGTCACACCTACCTGAAAAATGTCATACTGAAGATGATATTACATAGAATATAGATTGACATGCCACAGGCAGAAATAACAACTATAATGATTATTTAAATTAGTAAAAGCATTTGATGCTGTTAGCACTGTCTAGTGAATCTAGTATTGTTTGAATGGTGTCTAGTCTTTTGAAACTTGCATTGTTATCAGGTGTTAAGGTGTTGTTTGCAGTATATCTCTACTTGGTGCATTTTGCAATATATCTAGTGTTTATGGTGTTATTTGCAACAAGTCTAGAGTATCTGGTATTGTTTGCACCATGTCTAGTTTATTGGGTGTTATTTGCACAACATCTAACTTATGTTTGTTTGCACACTTTAAGTGTTTGTGATGTTGCATAATGATTAATGTATATAGTGCTTTTTTATGGCTTTTATGCATTATATCTAATGTGGTGTTGTTTCCAGTTTTATGTGTATGGCATCATGTACACTATTAGTGTATGTCCCAAAATGTCCAATGTATATGATGTAGTTTCCACTGGTTTCTGTACATGGTGCGCACAGTGTATCTACTTATGCACACTGCATCTAGTGGCTACAGTATTGATTTCATTTTTAGCGTATTTGTAGTTTTTTGCTCTGTCTAGTGTACATAGTGTTGTGTGCACTATGATTTATGTATCTGGCAGTGTGTACTGTCCACTATGTCAAGCGTATTTGGTGTTGTTTGCTGTTGGCTCTAGGTCTTGTGATTTGGTGTGGTGTTATTTGCATTAACTCTAGTGCATCTATATTCTTTCCCTCATGCCTGTTGGTATATTCCTCACAGTGATGGCTCAAAGACAATTATGAATACAAACAAACACTAACACTTTATTGATTAGGTCTGTGGCCCATTTCAAGGAGTAAACATTAAAGGCAACTGAGAATATGAACACTTTATTATTTAGATATGTGGCCCATTCCAAAGGGTGAACATTCAGTTACATTAATGCAATTCATGTGATTTTATCAACCAACTTCAATGTTTGCTGATTTTACAGACAAAGTTATATATGGTGGTGTTTTTTGTATTGACATTTTATTTGACAGCAAGCTCAAAATGATACAACCTTTTGTATTTGGTATCGTTTAAAAAATGAATATGGTAGTTACCTGACACAACAGTTGTTCTCTATAATAAGATGACCAAAATTACTGACAGAATTATTATCATCTAAATTATTATGCATTTTGTTGTCACTGTTGGAGAGCTCTTGTCTTCGGTCAAACTGGCTGATTCAAGAGAGCAAAAGGAAACCTGTATATGAAATATTATTTTTTGTTTCTTCTTTTAATAAGAAATAAAGCAACAGGTTACAAAGAAGCAAGCAAGGAAGAACACTTTCTGTGTCTATTATCAAGCTTTACCACAGGTTCAAACTCATACAGTAATGCATTTATGCTGATTTACAATAGGCAAGTTTATTTACTTCTTTATTTTTCTCAATACAAAATTTTAATACTAAAAAATCAAGAAACATTGCAAGATGTTTGTTTGATATGGAGTGACACATTTCAGAACCCTTTGAAGTTAAGTGAACTGACAATGAAATAAGCATTATAACACTTACTATGAAGTCAAGTTACAATCTGGTAATAAACCGAACACTATAACACTTATTCAGAAGTCAAGTTACAACCTGTCAACTGAACATTATAACACTTATTCTGAAGTTACAACCTTCAAAGAACTGAATATTATATACTCAAGTCTGGGAAACATTGCTTTTCAAGACATTGGCTGCTCTAAAATTTCAAAATAAGAGGGCTCAAGGCTGGCAATCTGGTTGGATGGAGTTAGAGGTCTTGTCTTGAAACTATGCTTGCATAGCAAGCACAGTTTCTTTTGTTTGAGGTGGGTTTGTGAGAGGGAGATCTGATGAAGCTTTTATTATTGGGGTGGTTAAAACTCCCCTCCAAACTCCATTCTCTCCACCAAGCAATGGTGCTGGTGCCAAAACTGCTTCATTTTGTATTTGATAAGGCTCCAATGTATTCTGCAGGTAGGCTAAAGCATTCAAGCCTAAGAAAATTATAAAACAAAAATTTTCACTGGATATAAAATTGGATGTAAAAATGTTTTTCTGAGCAGAGAAGATATATATAAAAATGGTTGATTTCTTTCTTGAGCTGCCCTAAAAATGAAAATAATTTGGTAAAATGTAGGAAACAAGAATAAGCTGATCATGATTTTGACTGAAATAGAATATTTATAATCAATCTAAGATCAATAATATCAATCTAAGTTCACAATTAAAAGAATGACTACACATTTATTAAACTTATTTAACATCGACTTAAGGAATACCACAATTAGAAGAATGACTCCAAATTTACTGGTTGAAACATTTATTTAATATTGAACTAAGGAAAATCACATTTACTAAGGAAGCATTTATGTAATACTGACCTAAGATCACAATTAGAAAAACTCAGAATTTACTAACTATATCAACATAGGGAATATTACAATTAGAAGAGTGGCTCAGTTCTATGAGTAGGATTTTTATATGCTTCTGATTAATACAAGTTATACACTGCATTTACTTGTTCAACAAAATGACAATGGTGAAAATCCTGGATTTTACATGTGTCAATTTATTTTCATTTTATTTTAGACATTGTCACAAACCTCTTTGAGACATACAACCATGCTTGAGAGATCATAATTTATAAAACTGAACAGACATTATTTTGTTCTTTTATTTAAAATTTTTTTATGGGAAGACAAGTCAGCAAGCCCTGAAAATGTTTCTGCACTGGTTCAAATGCTTTACAATAAAAAAAAATGAAAAATTCATGATAAACATGACAATACACTTTTGCTATTTTCCCAATTACTACAGCATATGAATATGCGACCAGATTTTTTAAAATATTAATTATTATTTAAAATATATGCAAATGTGATAAGTGTAAAGATAAAAATGTATATTTAATGTTTTTGATACACTTTTTTAATGATTTTTTTAAATGATGCACTGCATAAAATTTTAAGAAATAAAAAGTAATACAATTTGGGTAACATTTTCGTTTTTGAAAAACAGTCAACCAAAGCAGCATTACTTTGGGGAATGGGTGGGGCTAGAAATTATTTAACAGATCACCCACATTGTCTGCAAGTGAAACAGCCAAGTAAACTATTTAACTGTATCATAATTAAGCATTGCGTCAATTAAAAGCAGTCTTTTAAAAATCCATCTTCATACTTTATTCCTCAAGCTTACTGCAGAAAGTATAAGCAAATAATTTGTCATAGGCCTGAGTCAGTGGAGATTGCTAGCTAAACGGTCTGACATGGAAAATAAGTCGAGAAGAAATTGGCAATCTAATTTACATGAGTGGTATAGAGATTGATGACATGTCATCTGTCAAGTAGCTTGTGGACTCTCAGTAAAGTTAATTTTAAAACAATGTACAATTTTTGAAATTACATATTTGTTAAAGGTCTCAGATACAATGAACCATCATCACCCAGGTTTAGAATTCATCAGATTTTTCATTATGCCAAACAGAGATTCAATATAAGTGAAAATTATTTACAGCATAAACAATGCTGATATTGGCTCCCAAAGGGGCCCCTTAAGAGCTGGATATGAATGCATACCATTTGTATAAAGACTTGAAGGGTTGGAAATTCATTAAGATACTTATTAATATACTGTTATGAACAAATCTTATTTCAGGAAAAAGTGGCTAATGCATTTCAAGAATAAAACTGGTACATATGTATAAATATGACTTTACATAATAAATACATCATACATATATGATACATCATATTGTATGCTTGAATTTTATTTCAACTTTTGCACTTTTGCCTTCTCAACTAAGAAGGAAAGAATAAGCCACCACACTACAACCACTACCCCTAAAAATATATTCACAACTCAAATGTTCAAAAAAATGATCTTACTATACTTAATAAATAAAAAGACGTCATCTTGAAATAAATATTAAGGAGATCATATTAAAAAGTCATCGAAGTCAGCAGAAATAATGAGATAAAGTCATACAAATTCAGCAGAAATAATGACAGATTATGCAAACCGAATATTAATGTTTAGTTTCTGTTATGGTAACTAGTCGAACTGATTCCTGAGTCACTTCAGTAAGTGATGGACAACAAACAAATTTTTAATATCATTCTGCCAAAATAATACAACAAAAAAGAAAAGTCGAAAAATAAAGTCTGTAAACAGTAATATATCCTTAAATATAAGTCCTGCATGCAAATACATGAATTAATATATTTTGTAAATACAATGTATGGCCAAAGTGGCTAAAAGTTTATTCTTCATTTCATAATAAACCCTGCACAACCCCACCCCACCCACCCCAACAACAACTCCATTATCTGCAAAAGCACACAGTACTCCTATTCTAAGGCTCTATACAATAATATAATATATTCAGCACCACTTGTACAAATATGAATACTATAAAATACATAAACACGTATATTTAAAAAATCTCATTCTCTACAAGTAGTAATAGAAAGAGACTAAATGCTTAAAGGGTTGGCAGCATTCATTGCATGCGCATGAATTGTCTGCCCTTTGGCTCATTTCTTGCTTTGTTCATCATAGGCTTTCTTGAGGCGCTTCTTCAGCTCGCCGGGAAACTTGTCATAACAATTTTTGCAAACTGGTTTTAGGTCAAACTCGAAAAACTTTGTCCTAGTTAAAACAATGAAAAAAGAAATCTGTATTATATTGTGTACAGTGTGAGTGTGTGTGTTAAAATCACATATTAAATTATTAATAAAGAATACTGTTTTCTATACTTTTATTTGTCCAGCACTTTCTAAGCTTTTAAATGTTTTTATCAAATTCTAACAGACAAGTATTCTTTTTTGGATTTCCTTTACAAATGGTACTTTTTACTAAATGACTGTAAAACACTTATCTTGTATACAGAATAAATCACTGATAAGTCATCATCATGTAAAGATGAAAACTAGAACCCCAAAGTTTTCGCAGAGAATTTACCACTTAATATCACCAATGTACAATGGTTATCTATAATAATAAACAGCATGTTTAAAACAAACACACAATCATTATATTCAAATTTTTAACAAGGCTATTCTGTAAAAATAAAAAAGCATTATTCTTGTCTCAGAAATGTCAACACTTTATAACACTGTTTACTTTGTAAAGATGATTTAGATAATACGTACACTTCAATAATGAAAAGTCTCCATTACATTAAATTTGTAAATTGTTTTGTATTATTTGAGTTTTTGAATTACTGGAACTTTCTTCCCCTAAATTACCACAGGTAATCAAGTAATCTGTGCTCTACAACATAGCTCATCTGGATTTCTCACATTGTAGTTGGATTTCTTTGCTCTCAACTAAGCCATAGAACTTGTCTGGATATATTCACCACTAACTACAGCTTTTGTCTTAGATTACTTTCAACTCATTTCATCTGAATTTATTTACTCTAAACTTAAGCTCTTATTTGGATTAATTTACCCTAAATTACATATCCAATCTAGATTTATTTACTCTCAAATATAGTGCTTGTCTAGATCTATATACTCTAAAGTATATATGGAAATTTTTACTCTATAAATCTCATCTTAATTTATTTACTCTAAAGTATATCTCATCTAGATTTATTCTCTGAACTACAATCACACACTGATGAGTCTTAATTCAGGAATTCACTCTTCTCTAGTTACTAAATAATTTAAATTTAAAAATAAATGAATTAAGTAAAATAATAAATACTCTATTATTTATGGTTTTGTACATTTTGTTTATATTTGAAGAAAAAACCAAAACATACTTCTGGCTCATTTTACGATCGCAAATGGAGCAAGCAAAGTGGTTAACACACCAGGCTTTGTTGAAGGCGCTGAATACTGAAATAATAATAAATCACCTCATTCTTTAATTCATTTCAAAATCAAAATAGATAAGCACTAATTAAGGGAAAAACACTATTAATCTATATTAAAAGTGTCATTTGAATAAATTAGGAAATGTACATTTATAATGTAATCACAACAACACAAATCTTATTTTTTCACAAGTGTAAACAATAAGCTTAATGATTAAATTTTGATTATTTGTTTTGCCTTGTTTTTGCTCATTCTGCCAAAACATTTGAAACTGTACATTTTTCTGAAAATGATTTGTGACAAATTTCAAGAGGGTAAAAAGAGAAAAAAAATAATTTGAAATTGCTAGAGTGCTGAAAAATTATAAAGCAAGGACTTACCATCACCACTGATGATGTTGTTGCATACAAAGCAGATGTTGCCAAACAACTGTTGAAAAAATAATTCAATTATTCACAGGTAGACCAATCAGAAAACATATATTAAAATAAAAATTACATTTTACCAAATATCATGAAGTATCAAATTTACTATATTAGAAATATTCTTTTACTGTAAACATGTTATAATCTTCTTTATCAAATGTCCACAAGAGAATGAGTCTTATCTACTGGCCAAAGCATATTTGAATCAGTATGCAAAAAAGTGCTCATCTTCCAGTTTAGGTGTTTACTTTTCTGTCTAAATGCATTTGCAGATAATGTTCTTATAATAAACTGGAAGAACAAGTGTACCATACTCCTCCTTCCCCCACCCCCAATAATCTTAATTCCAAAAGTGATCCAATTAGTAAACTGAATATTCATTTTGGTGGTAACTCTAAAGTGAGTTAAGTCCAGAACAACTAGCTGTTGGATCATGTGATATATGAGCCACTGAAACTGCCCAAAGATGTAGATTATGTTCAGTCAGTCACACATCATTATTAGTTTTTCACCTGGCATTAAGCATGCTTTGGCATAAAGTCTGAAAGATATTCAGTTAGTTTTGCATTGGAAAATATTTAGTGATTCAGGGTTGCTGTACATCCTGGCTGTCTGGATATGCAGGACTCTTAAGATAAATCATAAAGCAAGCATACTTAAATGCTTCAAGAGAATTTG
Source organism: Sinotaia quadrata (assembly GCA_028829895.1). NCBI lineage: Eukaryota > Metazoa > Mollusca > Gastropoda > Architaenioglossa > Viviparidae > Sinotaia > Sinotaia quadrata. Next base: position 118,029,885 of record CM054177.1, on the reverse strand, counting down.
ATCCTTGCAGACTGTTTTTAAGTGAGATGTTTATCATTCTCTATTTTATTAAGGGATGAAAATCTATGATGCATTTGTTTTCTGTCACAACAGCTCAGACATAACCTCAGATTAAAAATAAATGTCATGAACTCTAATATGTAGATGGAAAAATACAAATTTATGTTATCTTCCTTGACCAGATTCTGATTATCTTCCCTGTGCAAGTTTTGATAGTGATGATGGACTTTACCTTCCCTGTGTGACTTCTGATAGTGTTTACAGACTTTCTTAACTCCCTTGTGTGGATTCTGATAATAGTGACAGACATTCTTAACTCCCTTACACAGCTTCTGTTAGTGGTTATTGACTCTTAATTCACCTCAGTTTCAAGTTGTAGAATTGGCAAAAAATAAATAAAATAAAACTGTGACTTTAAAAACAATATAAAACAATGTTCTTTACATTTTGGTCTGATCCTTTAGTAGAAATGAATCTGACTCCATGTCTGATATCCATAATCTTGATTTCAAACAGATGACTAAGCAATTCTAGTTTTATTACAGAACATACTCTCCTCTACAGGCAGCTTATTTCTCAGGACAAGTGATAAGGTGTTTATCTGTCAGGAGGACCTTAGTTAGCTGGAAAGAGTACGGAGATAAATAAAAGTTAGACATATCACACTTTTCCCCATCTCTATTCAAACATGACTTACTGTACTCAAATTGTCTCCATCAATCGCTGCCAACTTTTATTACAGGCAGGACTTCACTTTCTCCCATAACTGCTCTACACCTCTGTGACTTAGCAAGGTTATATCAAACTACTTCAGCACCTCAGTACGGGCTAAGGGATATCAAACTATCTCCATGACTTAGCAAGGTTATATCAAACTATCTTAGCACCTTGTTAAGAGCTAAGGGATATCAAACTATCTCCATGACTTAGCAAGGTTAATTATTAATAGTTTGTAAAACTGCTTCTAAAATATCAAACCTGTATTTAAAATCTTTCTATATGATAAGCTAAACCTACATTATTCACTTCTTCATTAATCTGTATTAATAAATTTTACTATGGAAGGATGTGTATAAAATTATGCACAATAAGTATCAATTCTGTGAAAAAGATATAAATTCTCTCACCTGGTGGTAGTGAATCTCACAATAGGCAAGTCCTTTCTTTTCATAGTGCCGAGTCCCAAGGAATGGCTTTTCACACTTAGCACAAACAAAATGCTGAAACAATAAGAAGAAAGATGTACAAGTAAATGAAGACACTCTCTCATAAAATCACTCACTTCAATTCATAATTTTATCAAGAACATATGTAAACATAAACAATTATTACTAGTGAACAAAAGACCAAATCGTTAATTCTTTCTTTCTCTAAATTTTTCTTCATCATTATTAAATACCGGAGGGAATTATGTGTCCTTGGTAACAGATAAATAAGATTCAGCAAACCTCAACATGCCAAGTCTTGCCAAGAGCATGGACAACACGCTCCTCAATGGGGCGCCGACAAGCACCACAGATGGGTATGCCCATTTTGTCATGGCAACGCAAACAGTATAGTTCTCCTTCCTTCTCACGAGCTTCCACAGTTAGCTCCACACTGAGTTACATGAATAGAATAGAAAAAAATAATAAAATGAAAAATGAACTGATATAAATTAATATTAAAAATAAACTAACAGGAAATTTAAATTACCAATATTTAGCATAAAATTAATAGATAAGATGTCAGTGCTGAAAATACTGTCATTTTAAAAATAAAATAAAATCTTACTTCTGATTAATGATTTAACAAAACAAAAATGCCTTTCAGGACAATATAAATATGATTTTAACAAAAGGTTTCAAAAAGCTAAGAATTTAACTGCAAATTCTTCCAGTTAATAGTTTATTCAGTTTGTTTGAATAAAAAAAATAAACACACTATTTATCTTGTGAAAATTAGTTGCAATGAAATGACTTTAAAAACTAATCCTGCTTAAGATATATCAACAACAACAACAAAACCCCACCAAAATATGGAAGCTTTAGAGTAGAATTACAGTAACATTTCTTAATTGTATTGCAAAGTTTGTTCTCTCTTTCACACAGCTTATAATAATACTCAGAATGATTTGTTTAGCTTGACATATTTCTCAGGCAACTGACTTGCTTAGCATGAATTACCATTTCTACAATTTACTAATACCTGATGACTTGCTTAGATTGACCTGCCACCTCTACATCTTATTAATATTCAAATAACTTGCTTAGACTAGCCTGCTATATATACATCTTATTAATATTCAAATTACTTGCTCAGACTAGCCTGCCATCTCTACATCTTATTAATATTCAAATTACTTGCACAGACTAGCCATTTCTACATCTTATTAATATTCAAATTACTTGCTCAGACTAGCCTGCCATCTCTACATCTTGTTAATATTCAAATTACTTGCACAAAGACTAGCCATTTCTACATCTTATTAATATTCAAATTACTTGCTCAGACTAGCCTGCCATCTCTACATCTTATTAATATTCAAATTACTTGCACAGACTAGCCATTTCTACATCTTATTAATATTCAAATTACTTGCTCAGACTAGCCTGCCATCTCTACATTCAAATTACTTGCACAGACTAACCTGTCATTTCTACATCTTATTAATATTCAGATTACTTGCTCAGACTAGCCTGCCATCTCTACATTCAAATTACTTGCACAGACTAACCTGCCATTTCTACATCTTAATAATATTCAAATTACTTGCTCAGACTAGCCTGCCATCTCTACATTCAAATTACTTGCACAGACTAACCTGTCATTTCTACATCTTATTAATATTCAGATTACTTGCTCAGACTAGCCTGCCATCTCTACATTCAAATTACTTGCACAGACTAACCTGCCATTTCTACATCTTAATAATATTCAAATTACTTGCTCAGACTAGCCTGCCATCTCTACATCTTATTAATACTAAATTGGTGATTGGCTTAGATTATCCTGCTACCTCTACATTTTAATAATACCAAATTTGTGATTGGCTTCGATTAACCTGCCACTTTTACAATTTATTTAATACTCACTTGCATGATTTGCAGTTGAAATGGTAAGGATGATATGCCTCACCCTTAAACTTGATGTGTCCGCTAACTTCAATCAGGTCACTGAAGAACAAACAAATTAATCAGTTAATAAATCTAATTGCATTCTCTCTTTATTCACTCTAATCCAAGGCAGTTTAACCTATATTCTTTTATCTTGTTAAGCCTCCATTTTTATATCTATATAATCATTCACTATTATTTATATCTGGTACATAATACTTATTGTAAACTGGAAGTCCCCATACACCCCAAATGCTACTTTTTTCATACTTTTTAAAGTTTTTAATTCTGAAAGACTGTTTCCTCTTTAACTAAAGGTGTTACATTTTCATTACTTGTTAAATAATTAGTGAGTTTACATTAGATATAATATACAATAGAAAAACCATATTCATAAATTTAATATTTTTTTTAATTCTTCAAATATGATAAGATAAAGACAAAAAGCAGCTTTCACACGAAAGGCATTTTGATATCATTAAATTATTTTATAAGTTTAGTACAAAAATGTTTTAAGTTGTTTCAGTTTTCAGAAAATTGTGATGTAAACTTTGGACATATGTATGAAATTTAAATGCAAAAAGGTGTTAACAATGTGTCTTACACAATAAAAAAATCAAGTTAGTGATGGTGCAACAAGGTTCTTCTTATGAAATATACTCACTGACATTTGTGGCAAACATACTTTCCGGTGCCTCTTGCCTTTTCCTTAGCATTGCATTCACGGCAGAGAGCACTAAACATAGAAATGAAACAGACATTTAAAACCTACAAATGCCACACACAGGGAATGAAATCATTACCAACTGTATATTTATTTTTAATGCAAATGATGTGTTCCTAAACCAATTCACATATTTCTGTGACTTCCAATAATGCATAATATTATTTTCAAATTAACCTTTTTACTTTCATGTTTATATTCTGAAAAGTCTTGATAAATATAATTAAATGTGCAAGTTTTAGAGTAACCTCCCTTTCAACAATTTAAAAATAAATTTACCGGCCAGCATTCTTGACAAATCCAGAGTCTGCCATGCACTCTCCACACAACTGGCAGAGAAAACACTGTGGATGCCAAGACGCATTCATCGCTTTGATCACTCTTCCACTAATGAACTCCCCTGTAATGCAATATTTCATGAGATTATTCCCCCCAAACAATGCAACATTTAGTGAGATTATTTCTTTGGTAATGTTGTATTTTTGAGATTATTTCCTCTGTAATGCAACATTTCATGTGATTATTCCCTTATCAGGCTACATTTTGATGAGATTATTTCCTTTATCAGCAACATTTAAAAAAAAATTATTTCCCACTGTAAAGCAATATTTCATGAGAATTATTTAATTTAAGGCTAATTTAAATGTAGGCTAAAAATAACAGAAAAATTAAAAACACAAATCAGCGACCTAAATATTCAGCAAAACCAGGAAATAACAGTTTTAGGCACAAACAAAAAACCCAGTGCTTGTAAACATGTGGAACACCATAAATGTTTGTGACTTCTCATACTAGAAAGTGCCTGATCCAGACAGTTTTTTCATGCTTCTCTATGATATCCAGTGATTCACTATAACTTTTTTGTATCCTCACACCAAGTGATGATAATGAGAACAGACAAACCTCTGAAACTGGAAGACAAAGATTTCCACCATACAGTTTCCTGGTCTGATGACAACAGGGTACTTTCATGATAGGAAAAGTGTGCTCTGTATTCAAGCTCCAGCAAAAATCATATTCATAAAGTGGATGGTGTTGTTTCAAATGGGACACCAAAGCATTTTAAAATGAAGTCACCAAAAGCAAACAAGAACAGAAAAGAGAAAAAATTACCGAGAGAAACAAAATACATTGTATAAAACTCTTATTAAAGAGCACTAAGTCTAACATAATAAATGTTTTAATAAATTTTCCTTACAGCACAATCCTGGTCAACATTTTGTTTATATTTCAACATTTCAACACCAAACAGCATTCTCCAGAAATGTTAAGGCTGGAATAACTCAAGAAATGAAATATCTATATAACTCTGATTTAAATAGTGAGTTATGATGATATTCTTGTACAATATTTCCAATGGAAGTAATAGTTTGTGTTCAACCTAGTAGAAGCAATATTCCATCTCTAAAATATCCTTAAAGCTATCACTATTTCTATCTTCATTCTCAGTAATTAAACCATTCAGTCACTCATATAACTTGTACTCATAATAAAACGTGGAAAGTGCCATCTTTATCAATGCTGCTCCCATTACCAAGCTTTAAACTGCAAAGAACACAAACACATCCCATTTCAATTTGCTCAAGTTGAAATATCTCAGACTTTAGTAATAATAATCTTGTGAACTATACGCAACTGACAGGAAATAAATAATTCTCATGAAATACTACACAAAACACAGTGGCTTCAAAGTAATTTTGCATGTGTTAGTTTTTTGCAGCTGCTCTCAGGAAATGAATGTTTAACATGCTTTTCCTTTTCGTAGTGACTTTCTGTCAAGGCTATGTGCTTGCTTGTTTGTTTATTATGAGTGTTTCACAATAACATTTATAATTTTTTGTTGTTATTCCTTGAAATTAAATTTGCCCCAAATTTGGAAACTTTGTACAACTGTTGAATAATCCTTGATAAATTTCTAGAGCAATAAAAAATATCTATTTTACTATAGCATTAAAATAAAAAACATTTGGGGTGCCAAAAAAGAAAAGTAAATATGACACTTTACATGAGTTATGAATACTTTATGCAAGTTATAAATATGATATTTTACATGAGTTATATAAAATAATATACGTAAAATGAGTTATAAATATGGCATTGTATACAAGTTATAAACATGGAACTGTATACAAGTTATAAATATGCTATACACTAGTTATAAATATTATACTTTACACAAGATGTGTTATACTTACCACATTTGCCACAACTAGGTGCAAACAGAACACGAAAATCATGCTCACAGTATTTCCGGCCTTCAAACTGAAACAAAAATGCTCACATTACTCTTTTTATGTCACAAGAGAATTTATAAAACAGAGCAATGTTTTTGACAAGATCGGAATATGTTATATGAAAGCATTTAGAGTCATCACTAGCTACATACAGAATTATTGAATTAGTGTCATTATTGGAATTAAATGTATAATTATGTTTCCTAGGATCCAAATCAGCTGTTCTGATTGTCAAAATAAAGAGAAACATGCAAACAAAAATACAGTAATGTTTTAGATTACAAGTTTTGCCACTTCAGATGAGTTCCATTTCTCTCTGTAACAGGAATTTATACTCAAATTCAAATGGCAACCTTAATTTTAAAAATGCATTAAATTTGCAATCTTAAATATTAAAATACAAATAAACAAATAAAACATTTACAGTACAAAATATGCAAGCAATTTTTTAAAAAGATATCCTTCAGAACTGAATAATACCTCATAGAAAGTGCCGTCTGGAAAGGTCTGGAAACACTGGGCACACCTAGAAATACAATGTTTTAATATTTATAAAGAGTGATAACAAAATGTTCTATAATAAAATGAAGAGTTCTATAAAATATAAAACCTAGAAACTTATTTGTCAGAAAGATATACATCTCCACAAGTCAGAAGCATAAATCAAAGACACATATTGATACACCTACAAAAATGGCAACATCAAATCATGGCAACATACATCACAGCCAAATGAATGTCAAATCATGGCAACACACATCACAGCCAAATGAATGTCAAATCATGGTAACACACATCACAGCCAAATGAATGTCAAATCATGGCAACACACATCACATCCAAATGAATGTCAAATCATGGTAATACACATCACAGCCAAATGAATGTCAAATCATGGCAACACACATCACAGCCAAATGAATGTAAAATTCTGGTTTATTTGTACAAATCAAAGGCAAATGGGTATCACATGCTTAGACAAATCAATAACAAAGGGTATATCTAATACTGGTACACTCAAAGCATTGCAACAAACTCTTTTGCACTTAAAATATACACTTTCCCACAACAGTCACTGAGTCAATAAGCATAGTTTACTCATGCATAATATACAGTTACACAAAATTTCACACTTTTCATGCAATATTACACTTTTTACAAATGTATAGTGAGTTCTTGTTCTTGTTCTTTGTGATTTATGAGTTCTCGAGATCCTGACACAAACAGAAACTATAAAAGTAGAGCCCAAATTTCCCAATTATATTGATGAAATAGAGGAGCACTTTGATGTCTGTACAGAGTGACTAACAACTAAGAAACTGAAAGCGGGAGAATCTGCATCACTTGAATGATGAGTCATCATCTTGCCCATAGGTAGTGTGTGGCATAACGTGATGTTTGCATACAAATAAAATGAAACTGCCTAAATATTAGGTCACATAAATTGAAATTTGTGTAAATAAATCTTGCATAAACAGAGAGCTATCGGTACAATTATAATGTTCCAAAAAGCAGTGGATAAACATAAATACACTTTATATATATATATATAATTGTCACAAATCAAAGTGTGTACTGCAATACAGAAAGGGTTAATGAAACTTTTTTAATGTCTAAAAAAAATGAAAAAAAAATGTTAATAATAATATACAGGGCAAAAGGATGAAACTCGCTGATGCCAAAGTGTTATAAGCAAGAGAGAATTAGAATTTGTAATAACAAGCAAACATTATGCCAACCAGAAAGAAACAATTGTATGGGTAGATTGACCACAAGCAATTTTTTGAATACTCTGTGGGTAAAGCAACTATTTTTTCAACTTTGTACAATAGAATAGCATAGTATATATTCTTTACCTGGAAGAAAATAGCTGCTAAAGAGCTACTCAGCTTAGCTGAGAAAACACTTCTGAAATAAGTGATGTCTAGCACAGTTCTGAGAACTAGCTCCAGTAAATGCAGTCATATTATTATGAGTATTATGACCAAACTGATTAAACACTAAACAATGGCTGCCATGAAAATAAGCACAGCTGCTCCTGAACCTAGCCAATACTGACTTGATTATTTTACTACTCAGCCCACTCACACCAGATATGACTATTGTGAAATGAAGTTAACAGCCACTTTAAGAGAGCACAAGTCAGCGATGAATGATAAGAGTGTTTATTCTTGAGATTGACTACTTAAGACATAACTGTTAAAAATGTGCCTACATAAGCATGTTTGTCCTTAATACAAGAAAACATCATTGGTAAACATTTGTTGAGTTTGCTTTGTGCATGAGGACAGTACTACTGGGCCCAACTGGAACCTTCCACATCAGTAACTGGCCTTACAAGGAAAGCAGGGTTGTGTGTGTATATGTATATATATATATATATATACATGTATATAAAATACTTGATATGCATAAATGTCAGATTTCAGAATATGTTGCTTATTAAAGTAAGATAATTTTATAGTACATGTATGTTTGTTTGGCTTTGTTTGCTAAATTTTAGCAGACTAACTATACATTTTTGTTAATTTACAAAGTTTGAAGTAAGTGCTTCTTTGTTAGCAATATTGTGAATCTTGTTATCTGGGTCACAAACGAAGAGATTGTTGCTGCTATAGACTCTGGAGCTTGTAACATACAGCTTTCTGTGTGAGAAGCCTGAGACTGAATTAAGGTTTGATCTCTTGCAGGGAGGCACTGAAAAATAAAAGCTAACTATACAGCATATTGCAACCCACCAAAATCCAAAATAAAATATTTACTATAGCCTAAAATCAATACCCAGAATGAGAAATGCAATCTGAGTGAAACATGAATCATTTGCTGCACAGGTGTTCTATTAGTCAAGGCCGGCTTGCATGCACTTTACTTTTAATGGAAAATTTTTAGTTTTAAGCTTACTGGTGAGAGGCATGCTTGATTGCATTTACTTTCAGTGGAAAATTTTCAATGTCCTAGGGCTAATGTAAGCTACTTTATGGGATAGCAAGGATGTTACATAGCCTATCTTGATTCTATTCTAGGGCTCTAAGTATTTTCAGAAAAAGTCCAATGAAAGTGTGGCAGAGTAAATTTGCCTAATGTTTAATCAAACTTCATTGTGAAGTGATGTAATATCAATGCTCTGTTGATTATATTCATATTATGTATATTTGATTGTTGATTTAATAAATTTAGCGTTAAATTTATTAACCTTCTTGCACATATATTAAAACCTTATGTTGGAGCAATAGTGGATGGAGGAGGGGGCGGGGGACTCATTAAATATAAATAAAAGATGGACTTTTATTACTCCTTTAGTAAGAAGTTTCCACCTAAGGAAGAATTGTGTGACAGTAAAACGCCTGTCTTATTATAGTGGAAGGGAGTGAACTTTACTATTCCCATATAATCCGCCAAGTGAAGGATGAATGCTGTTTCTTAGGAGAATTATTAATAAACATAAATTAAGATTTCTCCATCACTTGTAATTAGTTATAGATAATTAATAATAATAATTATAACCAGTAAACAAAGGGATGTATGTCACAGAAAGTCTATCCAGTACTTTTTTACTTAAGCCTGTACAAACCCACAACCATTACAACCTTATTACATGTATATTGATACAAACACTTGTGAGCGTGCTACACTTTATATACATCATCTGTAAACATACAAAGCACTATGACTGTCACACTTTACAAATACCTGAAACTTAAACAAAGGAGTGAGTATGCCATCTTGGTAATATCTGTAAACTTACATAAAGCAGTAAGAGTGTCACACTTTACACATACTAGGTAGTCTCAACGTCACAAATGCACTTTTGCAGGCAAATTTACTAAACTTTATCTCACAACAGTTTTCTTCACACTGAACATGAACTAACCATTTATATATATATAAAAAAGAGCTGCATCATCACTGAAAGTATGCTCTTACTTTTCTTCTGAATTTTATTATTGCATCTGTAAACTTTGATGAAAGTACCTTAGGGTTACGTCAAAAATTTCTCATTGAAAGTGTCACGGCCAAAAAAGTCAAATTTGCATTTTCAGGTACCATTTTTTAAAAAGAATTTCACAAAACCTGCATGGATAAATAACCTAAATTCTGATTGGTCCATTAAAAAGAGGAGAGATAACTCCATACATTCATATTTTTTTCACATTTGTATGTTAAGAATAACACACACAATTTTAAATAAAATGTTTCAGACAAATTTTTGGGGTCAAATATTTTTCACAAAATGAAAAAATTTAATTTTATTCAGCATTTCAACATTTTTCTACTAAAAACATGACACAATACAGGATTATTAAATCCATGCAGTTCTTGCTAAATTAAAATCTCTATAGCATCGTCCTCAGTTCATGTCACAGTCATGGATTATATTTCTGAGACACTGTATCAGAATTTAGGTTACCAGACGGTCAAATGAATCTTGCTTTGTTTTTGAATGAAAGTTTTAGCAAAGAATCTCAGACTTTAAATAATGCTAGCACTAGAAGTACTCCACAGTAATCATAGGTTGATTATGGGTGCTAAAGTCAGAATTTAAAAATGAAAGGTAAAAGACATTAACACCTTTGTTGATAATTTATGCACAAATATTTGCAAAAGGTATGCCAGTATCTGATAGTGCACATGCTGAGCTGTTGGTAAATGCAGGTAGTAGCCTAGATGAAACTGAAGTGGCAAGAACAACTGATGAAGATGGCTTTCCAAGTAGCCCACCACCCAAGAGACTGGAACAACATAGTGGATTTGCAAGCTAAGGTGAGCATGTTGCTGTTTATTATGATACTGGGGTTTTCATTGGTACCAGAAGTGCAAAGATAATATTTATGGAATAGTATAGAAATAAGAATATTTTTAAGTGGGGTGATAACACTTAATGATGTGGATGCCAAGTTTATTTGTAAATGGGGCTTAACAATGGAGACAACCAACAGAAGAACCTGGACAGCTGCTGACTTTTAGAGTTTTGCAAGAATTTTCTATTTATAAAAAAATATGTATTGTGACTGGTATATTACTTATTTTTCTCTGTCAATATGAGGCAATAAGTACAATACCTCTGCTCATGACTTACTATTAATTTATACCTATACTGTAGTTACTACATGATGCTTATTGTGTGTCTATTATTGTGCATATTCATTATTTGTAATAAATAAAACAGAAATGAAATGATCTTTTATTCATGCTCATAGCCTACATAGTAATTATAAAAACGTGTCAATATTTCTTTAAATCATGTACACCATGGGCAGAGCACTGTTTTACTACATGTAATAACATTTTCATGCACATTTTAAATAACTTAATACTTGGGTCACAAAACCTTCAAATAAAAAGACATTTTTTGTTGTTGTCTTTTTTTGGGGGGTATAATTAGCAATGGCATGTGTTCAACATCTTTATGATCTTTGATTTATGTATGTATGTATACAGAGTGCTTTTATACCAATCATACAGTTTTAAGATTTTAATTAAATTTTGTATCATAAAGTATTAAAACAAATAAAATGCTACACACATTTTATTAGTTTAGTTATATGTATAGCATCCTGCTGATCATTTTAATAGGTGAACCATAACTGTGATATGATAGTTTCAGAGATGTGACAATTTATCTGTTTCATTTTTTTTGTATTTAGAAATTGTATTATAAAATTAAAAATGTAAATTAAATAAATGACTAAACATACCTTTATATATTTAGATAAAGCACTGTTTACTGATCATTTTGATATGTGAATCAGCTCTGTATGTTGTATAGTTTTAGAGAAATGACAATTTGTATTTTTAAATGTTTTTCTGTATAATACTGGGTTACTGCTTTTTATGGGTTAAAATTTGTTGAAATGGTCATTTTCAGCTTCAAATAATTTCCTCAGTATTGCTCCTATGCCTTTGAAAAAATAGGCATAAACTACATGGCAAATGATTTAATAATATGCATTCTGGATATACTTTGTTCAGCAGATGCATATGCTATGATGTCTTGAATATTTCAGTTTACTGCAATTTTATGAAACAAAATATGTTTTTCTTTGCAATTTATAATAAACTAAAATTTCAATTCAGCATTATGTCTGTTTTTTCTTGTTGTCTGTTGGACTGTTGTTAAAATGTTGGACTTTTATCATTGTGGTTTATATTTTACTGGTATTGAACTTGATAAATTGCACACACTTTATGTCCAAAAAAAACGCTGATTTCAAATTATAACACTAAATTGAAGACGTTTCAAAAAGTATTATAGCTATCATCATAATTTTTTCGAAACAACCTTATTTCATTAGAATACATTTTGAGCATAAAAGATTTGAACAATATCAAGTAGAAAAAAATCAGTGAAACTACCAATAAACTTAAACATTGGAGTGCGTTTGCCATGCTTGATAATATCTGTAAACTTACACAAAGCAGTGAGTATGCCACACCTCCCCATTAGAGTTGATGATCTGCTCCTCCATACCAAAACCATCCCCACATCGCCGGCACACCGCGTTGCCTAGCGACATGCCTGTGCTACAACAGAAAAAGCAAAAAACAAACATTTTAACAATTACAAAGAATGTCACAAATTACATAACTGTTAATAATACTTGTTGGATATAGTTTTAATTTATGTAAACACATCCTCAATAACAATTTAATTAAAAAATTTGGATTATTTTTTTTTAGTGCTACATTTACTTAAAATTTCTAAATCTTTTACAATTAGGTGCTATTTAACAAACCCAAGCCAAAGAAGTAGGTGTATGAAATCTCTTTACTACCATGATTTATAGGGTTTAAACCACACTTATGGCCAACCAGCTTCATTTCAGACTTGTCTTATTAAGCACACTAGGAATAGGATAAATGAGTACATAAAAATTAAAAAAGATGTCAAAAAAGCTGTTTTAACAATAGCATATCCTGACTTCAAAAACCATTAGTGAATTATATATATATATATCTTGGAGAATGAAATTGGAGAAACATTCATTGCTGCCCACATATAAGTATAAACAAGAGTAGGAAACACAATATTTGCTTAGTGCCAATGCTTTCTGGAAACCAATTTGAACCTGCTGATTCACCACAATTTGTGTTCAATACTATAGCATGCACTGATCATGATACCTGTTACTAATGGCAATAAAGGTAAGTGATAATTTCTAAACAAGGTACAAGCATATTTACAAATTCCCATCTGTCTGAGAAAACATAACACTACAAATATAATTGTGTCCTGATGTGAAATGTTTACAAATTCCATCTGCTTGAGAAAGTATAGGACTACAAATATTATCTTGTGAATAAATGTGTCTAGATATGCCAACATTACAAATTTATATCTGTTTGAGAAAATTAAGGACTATAACAGTATAAGTACAAATATCTTGTGAATAAATATGTCCAGATATTCCAACATCACAAATTTCTATCTGTTTGAGAAGGACTACAAGTACTCTAAGAAAGAAATGTGTCCAGATATGCCAACATTACAAATTTCTATCTGTTTGAGAAAGTTAAGGACTACAAGTACTCTAAGAAAGAAATGTGTCCCGATATGCCAACATTACAGGAAAATAAATCAGGAGGAATTGCAGCAATTTTAAAAATCATAACATTTTGAGTAATAACATTATATAAATAACTATATTAAGCAAATATATAAAATGATATTATACAAATAACTATATTAAGCAAATGTATAAAATGATACATAGTTAAAAAATACAAATCATCTCAAATCATGTGAACATAGGACCTGCAATATTAAAATATATTTTGGATATTATTATTAACTCTAAGTAATACCTCATAATCAAACAGAAAGAGAAATGGTGGCTAAAATTACAAGAACTAGAAAAAAAAAGAGTTCCAATAAGTGTGTGTGTGTGTGTGTGTGTGTGTGTGTGTGCTTAATGTCTCAAGTATGTTAACAAATGTGTCTGATGCTATCTAAAATAAGCTAATAATAAATGTGTGTAAGCATATATGTTTTTGATGCCATCTAAAATTAACATAAACAAATAAGTGTGTATGACTATGAGTCTTATAAGATGCTGTCTAAAGTTAACACAATGACTGAATGAGTGTGTCTTGGATGCTTTCTAGGGATAACTAACACAATATATGTGCATGTATGTATTTATATGTGAGCCCTTTTTTGATGCTATAAAAATTTAACATATTTAATATATGTTGTGTTGTGTGCATGATAGATGCTATCAATATAAACACTAAGTAAATACATTTGTGTGTGTGTGTGTGTGTGTGTGTGTGTGTGTGTGTGTGTGTGTGTGTGTGGCCTGTCTATAGTAAACAGGAAGTGTGCATGTGTGTTGCTATTTCTCACATTAATGAATCAAAAGTGAATACTGACTTCCTGTAATTATAATATATTTAGCAGTTCCATTCTTTGGTCTTGTGTGAATGCCTTTAAAGGGTCATGGAATACTGGAGAGAACACAATACCAACTGATGAGTTATTGCCTTTATTTAAAAATCCACTTCCTTGTGTGCATTTGCATACAAAAATTAGGATGAGATAATCACTTAAAGGTTAGTGAGCATAATGAAATACTGGACAATGAGACAGTTTGATCATTATTAATTTACAAGAAAATTTTAAATATAATAAGCATCACACTTGCACAGTTTTTGTAATGGTTCACTTTAAAATGACCCAACACAAGAGTTAAGTAGATCTAAATATTTACTGTGTGTTGTAATTGTAGAACTTTCTTCTATTTTCTCAAACAGGTATGTTTAAAATATAATAAATGAAAACCAACAGATCATTAAATGAATGTACACTTATGTAGACTATCTACCTGCAATAATTAATATTTTATTTTTACATTTGTTGTAAACTGGTAACACCATTCAGATAAACAGATTATAAGTGATTCACATTGAATTTAGTAATCTGCCAACTTATCATCAATATTCAGGTTCTACTTCTAAGCATCAGTTTATTATATTTATATATGCTGCAGACCTAAGTAGCTGTCCATTGTATTCTATAAATGTCATCTATTTATGCACACTATCTCTATGCTAGTTTGCACCAGATCTAAAGAGCTGTCTATTCTAATTTGCAATCTATAAATGGAGTCTTTTACACAAATGGAGTTTATTTACACAAAGTGTATGCTGTAATCAATGGATAACTTAATTATTACATCAAAAGGGGTTGTGTGGGAACTTTTCCTATGCCCCTTATAAAGGGAGGAAATAGACCAAGTAGCATATATACATAAACACTAAATAAAAATATGAATCTGTATAGTGTTCCAGTTTATCAAGTGCTGCTTGACTTTATAAGTTATATGCAAACAAAATTAACTAAATTACACACACACACACACACACACACACACACACACACACACACACACACACACACACACACAAGCTCTCTCTGGCATGTGAGGTAAGAAAAAAATGACATTCTTATGTAGGAATAAAATTATATAAAAATTGTTCCAATTTATTGATGTATTTTAATTTGTACTGTTAAACTCAATATATGTATATAAAAGTTGCTTAATAAAGCATGTCACTAATTAAATAATTTTTTGATGATAATTTTTGTTTAAAATAGACATTTATGCTGTTGAAAATATTGTTCTATATCAGATTGAATTGAGTTTGAAACTATAATGTTTGATCACATGCCAAAAGTTTTATTTATTCCTGTGAAATTGACAGTAATGTTTAGTAAAATGCTACCATTGCTGTAATTCTTGTAATGTTTTCACACTAATGAAATGTCTGCCTACACTCTAGATCTTTGTTGTATTTATCAGCAATTGTAGTCTACTGAACCAAATGTACTGTAGTGTAACTTTACTAACATTTCTTTCTTCTCTTAATGGTCTAAGAATTGGCTATTTCAAATTTAGACACTACCAATGTTAGAATCTGTATTGACTTTTAATCATTATCAGTATGTCAATTATCTGATTTATATTTTAGTTCTATTAAGGATGAAAATACTGAAGCAAAATTGTTACATACTGTCCCTTCTCTCTTCTAATATTAATGATCAAAGATTTATAATGACTATTACTAAAATATTAGCCTAATGACCTAGATTTTAATGTTATCAACGGAGAGGGGGAAAAAGAACTGTTGTAATATGTTATGAAAAGACCAAATGATTATTTATTATTTAAAATATTCATTCCTGGCCAATAATATAGACATGATATTACGTAACAACAAAATCTACTAAATCAACAAACACAAAATGTAAAAACTCTGACATACATTGATACAAACCTATTGTTAAAGTACTAATGTAATCTATTACATTTAAAAGCAAAATAACAATAGTGACCCTATTTTTAAAAAGGTAATTATAATGGCAAGGAACAATGATGTGACAGGTACCCACTTTTAATGAGATCAACAATCTCAATGGATGGGGGAATTGTTCACAGCCTACAAACTTGAAGAAAAAGAAAGAAGAGTAGGTGGAGGAGATGAACGCATAGCGATATGACAGACTAAATATCAGGCACTGAACAATGTGACAGGCAAGTCAAAGAGCTCACCCGCTTGCAAGAGGGCCAGCAATCTCCTTGAGTGAAATGCTCACGTCGTGCTCTTGCTCGTGAGCTACTCGCCGACGTTGAAAGAGCGGACTAGTCGTCTGCGCATTTAATGGCTGAAGATTAATTGGCAACCTCTTTTGACCCGCGTCTACAAACTTTGCGGCTGGTGCTGCTGACGCCATATCAGCGGGTCAAAGGAATGATGATGTACAGGCACCAATAATATTATTCAAAGTTAGCACTGTCAGGTGTCGCGAATTGTGATGACACTTTTATGTTACTCCCGGAAAAGTGCACAGGTGAGTGCAAGGAAACTAATCGCGGCCGCGAGTTAACGAATACAAGTTCAGTTGACAGTGTTTGTTGTATCACTCATGACGTGTGGATGTAAGCAATGTTATTTGTTCGCTGGTGGGCTTGTTAAGCTCCCGAGAATGTATCCGACTAGTCACAAGAACGCAGCCCGGGTCGAGAAGCTGACATAACACTACTAGCACATGGTTTACGCTGAAAATCCGATTGACGCGTGACAGTAGCTATCCTACAGAAACAACTCT
Organism: Sinotaia quadrata; assembly: GCA_028829895.1. NCBI lineage: Eukaryota > Metazoa > Mollusca > Gastropoda > Architaenioglossa > Viviparidae > Sinotaia > Sinotaia quadrata. The sequence continues at coordinate 118,012,725 of CM054177.1, read as the reverse complement.
TTAAGTAGTTGTTTGTTTGTTTGTTTTTAAAATTTAAAATAATTAATCGTTTCTTTTTTTTTTTCTGAGTCGGTTCTTCTTGCTGACTCTAAGAAGTCCACCCTCATTGTAGTTTCAGCAGCTCGCTTCTTGTATGCAACACGTGCACATTGACTGTCCAGATGCAAATTATGCTGTCAGGTAAAATGTGAGTGGTACATGGCGCTCAACTTTGCGAATTCAGGCTGCCGTTACGGAGAGTATAATAATAATAATTATTTTTAAATAAAAAAAAGCACGACCGGAATGAATGCAGGGTATAAGCCAATGCAGTCACTGTCCTAAAACAGTAGGTTTACCCTTTTCTATTTTATCGTCACACAAATTTTGTGTCCCAGATTGTAGTCATATTCACAATGGCTATATAACATTTACAATCGTGAAAACAATAACTTCAGACATATATAATAACTGAATAGCTAATATATATATATTTAAGTACAAATAAACTACAAATGTAGCTGGCTATCAGTCCCTAAAGCTTTTTTAAAAAATGGTTATAAACTAAGTGTATCCATTTTTAAATTTCCCATGTACTGCTCCGAGTGAGATAATTGCACAGCTAGGAACCACTACCCTTAGGCTAGTCCCTATAGAGTATAGATAGAGTTAGCCCCACATGCTATTAAGTTAGACCCTAAAGGAATTAGGGCCATCTTTAAAGTATTAGGTCAGTCCTTAAATTATTATTCAGTCCCTGGTGGTATGGTCATTCATTAAGTAAAATATATCAGATCAAATCTAACTTTGATCACAAGATGCTGAGGATTTCAGTGTCATAAGAGAAATAGGTTGTTAAATTTAAAAAAAGTGTAATATACTCTTGATTATACTCAACTATAATCATATACAAGCAACATCATACTAAAACCTTATTTTTAAAAAAAACAACAAACTATTACTTCAGAGAATATATAATCCATTGTTTAAAAGTTATATCCATTAATATTTCACCTCAAATTAAGTTAATTATATTGCCAAACTACATTAACTCTGATAAGAAATTCGAATAATACATTCTAATCATCGTCAATTCGGGGAGGCGAAGGAAGCGCTTCGGGCTTCTGCGGATTTCTCGCCCCTCTAATCTATACCATAACACGATTTTTGACGTAACGCGCTATCATGCACCCATGAAAGGCAGCAGAACAGAGGGCGAGGGCGCTTGTACATAGTTTGCTGATATATATTTGCCGCGTAGACCTGATCACACCTGGCAGATCTCTGCACTGAAATGTGATCGTCTTACACATATTTCCACAATGCGTTTGTTGCTCTGTTCGTTAATCAGCTGGTTTAAATAATGCTATACCCCAAAAGGGTTGGTGTTTTTTTCCCCTGAGAAGTGCTAAGTAAAACTCATGAGTGTGCGTTGCAATCCTGTGTAATCTTTCAAATACATTCCGCAATAAATAGCAAGCCTTGAGCTCATACAAGAGTTCGATGTGATGAACTGAAATTCAGGATAGTGCAGCTTCAAACTTAACCTTGATTATACGGTAATTATTCACGCATGCTCGCTCTCTGCCACACATAAACCGTAGCCTAAAAAAGCGTAATCTGAGGAAGCAAACAATAATTTTTCTTGCACGCTTGAGCTGTTCGGCGAAAAAAAGGCAAGTAACATCTGTGTACTGTTTAGACTTAAAATACTTAGTAACAATGTTATATAAATAATAATACATTGGAATAAAGGGGGATATGATTATTAATTTAGTTTTTTTAAATTAAACGTGGTCTCTACTAAAGGAGTGGCATATTACAAAATCAGAGTAAAAAGGTGTGTATCTCTTGTGTTTACTCAGTGCTTAACGACGGGGTGAATTCGTTATAAGAACAGGATTCTTGTGTTTTGTTTGCGTTGCATACTTAAAAGTCTGCATTGTTCCTGCGTAAAGAAACGGACATAGTCATTAAACGTGAGGGATGCACAATTTGTGGTCATACTACGGCATAAGTACACACAATTTAAGAGCTAAAATTTCAATAAGCATGTGCTTGAATGAGAAGCAAAGTGAGAAGTGAACCTCACCATACATGATAGTAGAGGTGATGGGGGTGAGAGGAGTTGATGACACGAGAGTGCTCGACCCTTAACCAAGGTATGAACGCTCCATACAAAAGTCAACAAAGATCACGAACATCATCACGCGAGATAGGTCCGCAATGCCTACACAGTGCTTGATTACTGCCATTAACGAAACGAGCTCACGCCGTCTTTGGCGAAGGACATGTGCTGGTTTCACGAGTGTACTGTGAAGAAAAGTCAAGGTACTAAAACCGGACACGTTCAGGATTATGACACTAGTTTGAAGAAAAGTCAAGGTACTAAAGGCGGACACATTCAGGATTATGACACTAAATGTATTATTTTGCTGGTGATTACGTTTGCAAGTCAAATGCATTTCAGTTGAATGGATATTTATTGCTTAAGCACTGGATTTGATTTACAGTTTAATATCCGGCAAATTCTGAGTGTAGAGTGTAAGGCATTTGCTGTATATCAATGCTGTATTGGTTTAAGTAAAAAGAAGGCATTTCGTTTTATTTTATTTTTGTAAAACACTATTACTACTTTACTAGAGGACAAATCGGTGCTGGAAAGTCCCGAGTGACTTGACAACTTGAGCTCCACTTCAGACTTTTGATTATCTGGATCAAACACACACTAGTCTTATATCATGTTCCCAACTATACATTTTGTACCAATACAAAACCAATATAACAAATGTGATATTACTGCCATTAGCCTGTCAGTTGTCAGTGGTATATCAACTCCCTTTAAAAACGCGAATGTAATAACTAGGCTACCATCTGGTTGCAAAGACAAACGTAAACAAAACCGATTTGCGTAGTTCTACCTACAGCAGACCTTTTTTCTTTGTTCCGACGAATGGAGAGGCGTGAACTCCGGGTCTGATGTCACAGAGATGAAAAGCCATAAAGAATAGTGACTGGCATGAGAAAGGTAAACATTGTCGGCATAATAAATAATAATTATTATAAGCCTTCCATCCGTCATTATCGTCAAAACTAAAATAATAATTTAGTTTTACTGAGAAATGATAAGAAATCAAGCCTGCTAACTTTCATGGCCACAACACCTGGCTTTACTGACTAGTAAGAAAACCTCCCCAGCAAGAAAACTAGTAAGAAAACCTCCCAGTAGTTCAATAACTAAATGTTAGTTTTTTTTAGTAAAAACGTATTTATAATAGTTACATAAAATAATTAATACGTTTTTACTAAAAAAAACTAACATTTAGTTATTGAACTACTGGGAGGTTTTCTTACTAGTTTTCTTGCTGGGGAGGTTTTCTTACTAGTCAGTAAAGCCAGGTGTTGTGGCCATGAAAGTTAGCAGGCTTGATTTCTTATCATTTCTCAGTAAAACTAAATTATTATTTTAGTTTTGACGATAATGACGGATGGAAGGCTTATAATAATTATTATTTATTATGCCGACAATGTTTACCTTTCTCATGCCAGTCACTATTCTTTATGGCTTTTCATCTCTGTGACATCAGACCCGGAGTTCACGCCTCTCCATTCGTCGGAACAAAGAAAAAAGGTCTGCTGTAGGTAGAACTACGCAAATCGGTTTTGTTTACGTTTGTCTTTGCAACCAGATGGTAGCCTAGTTATTACATTCGCGTTTTTAAAGGGAGTTGATATACCACTGACAACTGACAGGCTAATGGCAGTAATATCACATTTGTTATATTGGTTTTGTATTGGTACAAAATGTATAGTTGGGAACATGATATAAGACTAGTGTGTGTTTGATCCAGATAATCAAAAGTCATATTTGTTTTAGAGTAGTAGCCAATGATTCAGAATTAATAGCATAAAACAAAATATGTGCAAAATATCAACAGTCTAAACAGTTGAAAGATCAGTTAACAGTTTTTATGTACATCTAAACAAACAGAGAATATTACATTTTAAGAGACCAGGTATCAGGGACGCTGGGATGTAGCCATGATGGCTGATTACTGTTGGACTAAGAGTAAGAGAGACATCCCTACCTCTGAGCATTCAAGAAGTTCGAAGAGACGGAAGTTCATGCCCTGAATTTTGAACAATGATGACCTAATTTGAATTTATATGTAATTACCTTAATCAATGTCTGTTAATCAATGTACACTAATCAACTTTTGTAACATTTAATAAATGAATTGTGTTAGAAAACGATTTTTCTAATTTAACTTTTTTAATTTAAAAACCTATTTTTGAAAATAAATATTAACAAAAATTGCCTAATAATGTAATCAAGTTAGTTATAAGATCAAATTTTTAAAAACTGAATTAGCACAAAAACCTGACCTGATAAAAAAACAACAAACAATGGATGCCATTTTCGAATTTAGCAGTGCAAAATTGTTCTAAATCAGTTGAAAAAACTTAAGACAACTTACAAATTTTTTTTTTGTAACTCAGTGTGTAAATTAGCATATATAGATGCCATTTCAAATCTGATGTCTAATTCAAGTACCATTATAAATTAGCACATACAAGACAGTCTCATGTCATGTCTGTTAAGTGTTAATTGTTATGTCTAACTCAAGTACAGCCTACCATATAATTATAAACTTACATATGCATAAGTCCTGTCAGTTATATTTAATTAAAGTAATAATAAATTAACATATGTCATGTCTAGTACATCTAACCAAAGAACCAAATAACACAGATGTCATGTATATTATGTCTAACTAAAGTATCATATAAACTAACACATATAGATGTCATGTCTATTACGTCTAAAGTACTAAATAAACAAATATGCACAGGTGTCATATTAAAGTACCAAAATACACTAACACAAAGACATCATTCCATGTCTGTTATGTCTAACTAAAGTATTAAATAAAATAGCATGTACAGGTGTCAAGTCTGTTATGTCTAACTAAAGTACCATATAAACTAACAATTATGATGCCACTACTAAAACATACAACTAGTTTCACATAAAATAACACATACAGTTAAAATGTGTAAACAGTAAGAATTAAAGTAACAAATGAATACATGTAGTAGTACACAAAAGCAATGTCTAACAGGCTTTATTAAACTAATTTATGGACATAAATGTGATAAGCTTTAAACTAAACTAACAAAACACATACACTTTTTATGTGTTAAACTCAGCTGACACATATTCTCTGGGGAATTTTAAGAAATGAAGTGGATTAAATCTAATTATTTTACATGTTAACAACGTCTTTAAAGGGCATAATGCTCATATACAAACATAATCTGTAAAAAGCACATTTCTGTTGAAAACATAGAAAATAAGATTTTACCAGTAAAAAGATATTTTTTACCAGAAAAAAAGTATTTTTTCTATATCTCATTACATCCAATATATTTTCTTTACTAACCTAAATTATTAATTTGATCTGGATACATTTTTATTTAAAACAGGGTATAAAACTAAAACTTCGCAATGTGGAAACCATATTAACAAAATTATTGGCCATCATAAAAGAAGGTCTATTTTTCTCAACATAAAATGGCTAAGTTATTATGCTGCAAAAATAATGTTAAGTAATAAACAAAGTATCTATTTAAGTATCTAAGTAATGTTTTTTAATATAATAATATACATAATTGCAATATTTCTATTCTTGAATGTAATTAACAGATTTCTCTACCCTTACTCACTCAGATTTAAAACACACACAGCTATGTGAAGCTTTAAATGCAACAGAAAGTATGGATATCTACATAAATATGTAAGTATTAATGATGTTAATTAATTTAATCAAAATATATTGAGATTATCATACAGATGTTTTGAAACATCAATGATTTTCCTGCCTCTCCTTTGCAACCATGTGATTTGAATGGGAAATGGAAGTTATTTTTCTTATTTGGTACTTAAACTCATCACACCAAGACAAATGAAATGAGAGTTATCTTTCCGTAATATGGCGCCTCAGAAAAATGTAAGAAGTAGTTCACGATTTTGTCATCATTATTTTATATTTACAAATTTATTAGTTCCGTTGTAATGCAAAAAAAAAGGAAACTAAGTCAAATTAGCTTACCTAAAGCTGAATATAATGAATAAATTTGAAAATAATCAGTATATGAATTCTTTCATTAAAAAAAAAAATCTAATTAAATCTGCATGGTGTGTTCATCTGATATATCCTGGTTTGGTAAAAGAATAAAATTTTTGGATATGATTGGAAACTAAGCGTTGCGAAGAATTTGTCTTTAAAAAATATTATATCTTCACAAAATTTACCATTTGCACATACAAGGAATATTGAATATTGTTTTAATGTATTAAAGCTTCTAAGGAAAATTGATATGGTAAGTTTGCTGGATTATAATTATTTATAACAATGAAAATGAAAGAAAATGGATACTTCCCCAGAGAATAAGCCATATATATCTGAACTAAAATAATACATACAGATGTGTTCTCTGAAATAAAATATGTGAATGTCTGAAATAAATTAAAACATACATGTATATCTAAATTAGAGAAGCACTCAGTTGTAGGTATGATAAATCGAACTAAGTGAACAAAACACAGTTCCAAGAGTGATAACCTTTTAATTTTTATGTATTGTAAATAATATCCCATAAAATGAAATCATCAGCAAACAATAATATCTGTGCATGTGTGTGTGTGTTGTGATGGATGAAGGCTAGTGGACTGTAGACGATTATCAGTTTCAGGAAAATTAATCAATATTGGCTGTTCTCTGGATAGCTAAACCAAAAGTGCTCCACTAACTAAAGAGCAAACTTGTTCAAGTTGTTACCTTGGCAACTGAACAGCATAATGTGTCTCTATCAATAATACCAAACATTACTTAAATCAATTAACCTGAAATGCAAGCAGCAACAGCTTGTCCTTATGCAAATATGGTGATTGTTTGTCAGTGAGCTGTATTGTGAATAGCTAATAATTTATTGCCTGTATTAGTGCAATAGAACCTGCTTAAAACCATGCAATAACCTCTTCTTAAAACCATTAATGCAGTCTGTGCATTAGTGAAACAGGCTTATTGCTTAGAAATACAAATGCTCTTTAAAAGGAGTAGAAATTCTTAGTCACAAAGATGACAATCTCAATGCAGGTGATAGTCTAGCTAGCACCTGGCTGGGTTTTTAATGACAGTCTTCTCTGTGATGTTATTGTCAGTATCATCATTATTATTTAGGAAAGAAGTTTTAATAAAGTTATTTAAAATATGTATATCACACAGGATAGAAAATGTGACTGGTTAATGTAAGGATCATGTACATCCTTCACTCCATCCACCAAGACCACATTAACATTAATGATAATGCAGCAAACATGAACATCATTATCCTTCACTCTATCCACCAATGACAACAGTTAAGTCAGTGTTATCATGGATGGCATCATCATTCACCCCCACCACCACCATGACCAATATAATGCAACTTTTCCTGTGGTGACTAGATGTTTAGCATTCTTTACTCAGTCCAAAAATTTAGAATTTCAAGGTTTTGTCTGGATTTTACACTGGGGAGAGTGAGCCAGTTTTGGGGAGGGGAGAGAGCTACTTAATGTGCTTGTATTTAAATAAATCAATGAGATAAAGGTGAAATGTGAATATAGAATTAAAGAACACTTTGTGGTAGGTTTTTGTTTGTGTGCTTCATTCAGTCACAAACAAAATAAAATACCCAAAGAAATCATTGTTGGGAAAATATTTCATAGAAACTCTTTTCTCTTATTTTTTGATGCAGAGGTTAGGTGAAATATAATAATATTGAGAATACAATAATACCATAAATGCATGAGGGAGTGAAAAGAACAAAATTTTTAAAAAGAGGAAGCCACACACATATTTACTATTTTTTATAAAATGGCTCAGCATTCCATTACATCACTGAAATAGCATCAACTCAAATAAATAATCTATAGTAAATATATATATTTCACCGAACCTCTGCCTCAAAAAAAAAGAAAAGAAAAGGGTTTCTAGTGATTTGTAACTAGCCAATTATATCAGGGTTACAATTTATTGAAATCAAAATTATTAGCTGTTGATATCAAAGTTAATTTATCCCTTGAAATCAAAACTGACAGCTCTGGAATTCAACTCATGAATCTGAAGATATGTCATCTGTTTACTTAGATTCCACATCTGCTTTCAACTTTTGCTGATTTCGCTGAAGGAAGCAAGCACACACAAACAGAAATAGTTATATGCAGGGCACAATAAGACAAATATAATGCACAAGAATTTCATATATTTGTCTGACACCTCTCTGGGCACCCTTCACTCATTATGATTATTATTTATTAATTCATAAAACATAACTAATTACAAGTGATCGAGAATCTTGATTTATGCCTTATGGTTAATAATAATTCTCCCTCAAGACCAATACTGTCTCTCACTTGGCAAATTATAAGGATGTCGTAAAACTCTACTCTTTACACAATAATGAGAGGTATTTTACTGTCACATAATGTTCTGTAGTATGTGCATAAAACATCAAGGCTATTAAATAAAATATTTGAGGTGGATGCTGTGGTTGCCTAAAGGGAGGGCAGAAGTGTTTAGTACCATAAGTGATATGTAAAAATAAGAAATAATTGTGAAAAGGTCATGCACAGTGTCAAATATGATGTGATGATTTGTCTATGTAAGAGATAATCATGCAATGATAATGTCAGGGACAAGGTTATCTTTTAAACAAACAACAGTCATATAGGAAATATACTGTAATAATGTGCAGCTGAGAGTTGTTCGTGATGAGAAAGATAGAAATTATATCTTATACTCTTTCAAGTAGTTAGTCAAGACTTCCCTGATGCATGAAATCAATGATTTTTCCTAGCAAAGATACAATAAATATTAGGCAAAACTAAAATGTAATGGTAATCAGTATCAGCAACTGCAAACAACTCAGATACACTCAAAATATTGAAACAGTTTATGTGGCAGGAGGGCAGATTAAAAATGCACTCAAATCAAGTGAAAGACAGATGCAAATGAACTGTATAAGAGATAATTACTTAACAACAGTCATAGCATTTTATTACATTGGACACTGCTAATTTACCTGATCTCCACATGACGTGACTGATCCATCACCATCAGTACACAGTGATAACTTGAAACAGGTGAATGACGGAGCAGGCAAATAATCTCAAGATTCCTCACTTTTATGCTGTTCTTTATGTTGTACACAAATCAAATTATAGGCACATTTATGACAACTCAATTCTCTTTTCTGGGGGGGTGTTTAAAAGTTTACATGTTACATAGAACATGTACACAATGGTCCGACTTTTAATATTAAATTATTACTCTAAGATTTGTCAATTTTGAACTAAAATAATGCAGGTCACTCACAATACACTGTACTTCCCTATCACTTAAATATCAAGTTATTAAATTGCAAAGGGACTCCACTTAGCTCTGACACAATTCTACAAATGAATTATATATGCATGTTTTGGCAAAGTAAAAGGATAAAGTGATCTAGACTTGGAAATTTCGAAGTGTCAATAAAAATGTGGGAACACTCCTTCAGCAGCAGGCTAGATATGACTGACAGAGAGACGATTATACACATACTTAAGATGCAAGCCTACAGGATGTAGGCACTGAGGCCATAAGGGTCATATCTTAATGCTGCACAGAATCAATAACCAACACCCCTTCTCCATTTGGAAGTTACTTTCTCATGCCATGCATTTACTGAAACTTTTCTTTAAATGTGATATACCGGTAGTACAGAGCAGTAAAAAAAAAAAAAGTGCTATTCAGCAAAAGCAGTCATACAGAGTGATACAGTAAATATCAGCCATACAGTGTGATATAATATAAAGCAGTCATATGGTGTGACACAGTACACAGCAGTTGTACAGTATTAAACAATACATAGGAATTGTACAGAGTACATAGAAGTCATATAGTGTTATATTAATAAACAGACCATGAGAATGAGTCTAAAAGCATAATACAGAGTTTAATATCATAAGCTCCCTCTCTACACACTAACCCACATGTAAACACATGCACATACATAATTATTGTTTAGTACACAACACTATAGTAATGGACAAAGTTTGTCTCAGAGATAGGTCATGCTACTGGTTTCACTTTCACTTAAAATTAAGCACTTACAATTTCACTTTCAGACTAGAGTAGTATACATATTCTAACAATCTAGCTTTCAAGTAATAGTTAATTTTTTATATATATATTTATACACTTAAACACAAATGCTATACAGCAAAAGCCAAGATCAGCCATCACCATTTCATGAAAGACAGCTGATTAGTCAATGACTATTAAAAGCTGACTGATTTGAAAGGGACTCCACTTAGCTCTGACACAAAATATTTGGCTAAATACTTAACTGCCAATGTGTGTGCATAAGTACTGATTTAGATAAATAATAACAACACATCAAACAAAAACAAAACCTTGTTGTTGCAGCATTACTTTTATATTACTATTACAAAGTGTTATGGGGATGCAATCTCTCTCTCTCTCTCTTTCAAGAAAGGCAGCTGATCAGAGGCTGGCTGATTTCATGAAAGGCAGCTTTAAAGGCTCACTGATTTGAAAGGTAAGCTTGGTTAAATAATCTCTCTCTCTCTCTCTCACACACACACACACACACACACACACAAAACACAACTTTATTTTCTTCTTAAACCAAACAAAGGAAGCATGACTGCTATATGGCTCATTCTCTGGGCAACTGTACCATTTTGAGACGGGAAGTGCAAAAAATAAAGTGGATTAAATATAATTATTACATGTTATTGTTAAAGTCTACAAGGCATAATGCTCATTTAAAAATATAAGAAAAGATAAAAATTATAAAAATGTTAATGTTTTAATGTTCTATTAGTTTGAAACACGTAAAAAGCACACATTTCTATTGAATACTTAGAAAGTAAGGTTGAGACATATTTTATAAACAAAAAAAAGTTTTCAAATAAACAATATAATTATCTCATTACAACAAATATATTTTCTTTATTAACCTAAATTATTAACTTAATCTCGATACATATTTATTTTAAATGGGGTAGAAAACTATAATTTCATCAAGAACAAAATTATCAGCCATCATAAAAGAAACTCTACTTTTCTCAACTAAATAAAAAATGGGCTAAGTTATTATGCTGCAAAGATAATACATGTATTAGGTAATATACTAATAAAAGTATCTATTTAAATGTGTTTTAATAAAAAAATATGTAATAAACCTAATCGTGATGTTTATATATTCACAGGTTTTTCTACCCTTACTAGCTCAGGTTTAAAACATACACACAGCTAAGTAAACTTTAAATGCAAACAAAATTACATTTAAACTATTTATGATGTTAATTAGATTATTAGAAATCTTAGCTTTTTTGAAACACTGACTCCTCCAAAAAATGTTCCTGCAATTGCTGTTGAAACAATGTGATCTTAATGGAAACTAAAAGTTATTTTTCTCATTTGGTACTTAAACTAATCACACCAAGACAAAATGACATGAGAATTATCTTTCCAGAATATAGCACCTTTGAAAAATATAACAAGTAGTTCGTGATAACATCACTGTTCTTTTATATTATAATTATTGAATTTATTAATTTTTGCTGTCATGCGCTAAAATGGAAATAATAGCAAATTAGTTTTTTTTAAAGCTGAATATTTATTAGTATAGTGAAAATATTTGAAAACATTATTGCTTAAATAGCACATGGCATTTAAGTACATGTTGATGTTTGTTAAAAGAATACATGTTTTGGATCCGATTCATGTAGAAAGGAAAGGTCAAAATATGCGCCTTTGTAAAAAATTATTTCTTCATAAAATTGACCGCTTCAAGATAAAAGGGATATAAAATGTTGTTTTAATGTATTATCACTTCTAGGAAAACCTTGATATGGTAAGTTTGTTGGATTATTTAAAACAACGAAAATTAAAGAAAATAGCTGGTAAGCATGCCATTTTTCAGTTCAAAATGAATTTGTATTACAAATAATTACAAAATAAATAAACACAAATTCACACAATTACCTTATAATTATATAACTCTCACATTAATTCTGAATATAGAGAATATAAACAAATGATATTTCAATGCTTTATTTTTTAGAAACACATTTCAAATGGACCCACCCTTTGTGGTACACTTGCCCAGAGAATGAACCATATACTATTGTATCTACACTGATTGTGACAACAAAATTTGATCAGAGAATTGTGTTAGAACATTTTGTAACAATAGAAAATTTGACATCAGTATTTTGCTCTGAACTTTTATAATCTATGAAAACATCAATAGACAAAGAGCATGACCATAATAACTATTATATTTTTATGGACTAATTAACAAATTTTGAGTTTTAAAATAAATAAATAATAAAATCTATCTAGCACTGAAGATGCAGACTGTTAACTGGATAGATAAGAAAATATAATGATAGAATTGGAATTTATTTACAGCAGTTTAATAGCACTAATATTTAGTAATAATAATTTTAAGTTCAAGGATAAAACAAGTAAATATTTAATAAACACATCAAAACTTTTCAGCACAGGTAATCTAATAACTGGACAGTATTAATTATTTAAGTAATGCACTAAATAAAGTGCCCTTTTAAGCAGAAACATAAATATTAGCAAAATCTTACTGTCTATTGTTTATCCTTTTTCTTCCTGTATTGGTTTACTGAAAGAAAACATGCCCAATACTACTTGTGAAAAAGAACTAATTCTTCAGACTTTTGTAGAATCAGAGATATGTTACCTGTAATTTATTTGTTGCCTACTTTCCACTTTACTGTGTTACTGTGCTTGATTCTATGAAGACAAAATTTTAAAGTAGTTTCCAACAGAGTTATTGCTGAACAGCATAGCCACTCCCTCAAAAATAAAATTCAAAAGACAAAAAGCAGGCAAACTGGTTGGAAGATTTCTGAAACACATCTATAGACTAAAACTAATATGTCAACTAAAACACATCTGTTCATTTAAAAAAAAAAATGCATCTGAATTATGCATCTCCAGTCAAGAATATGTTTTGAAGAGGTATTATTAACAGTTTATACAACAGCAAATACATCGATTGTGTGTGTTTGTGTGTGTGTGTGTGTGTGTTTTATTAAGCAGTCATCAGTTTATTACTTTATTAGTGTAACAATCTAACTTTATTTGTTATCTCCCCAAAATAGTAGTGCACGGTTTGAGTGTAAACACAGCTTTACTGAGCTAATTTCAGAACCTCACCTGGCTCAAGCATGCAGTACAACCAGCATTACTTAGGATAAGATGAAAAACTGGTCAAGGCACATCCAGGTATATTTACCATTAATAAAAAAATTATAAAATATGTATGGCACAAAAAAGAATCCTTTAATATAATTATTGCTACCACTAGTACCAGCAAATATACTGAGTGTCTGCATAGGTTGTTATAATGAATGTATGTAACATCTAAAGTAAAATATAGTACATTCCCTACAGCCAGAACTAAATGTAATGTGTGTCATTTTAAGTACCAGTGATTAATGCAAAGGCCTCAGAAATCTGTTTCCTAACAGTTGTAAACAGATAAGGCTATGCAGCCAGAAAGTTAAAATAAATATCTGGCCATATGTAAGACTGTTATATAATCACAAGTGATTAAAGTAAGGGCCTCGGAAATCTGTTTCCTAACAGTTGCAAACAGATAAGGCTATGCAGTCAGAAAGTTAAAATAAATATCTGGTCACATGTAAGATTGTTATATAAGTAAATAATCAGAGGGAAGCTACAAAAATATTAACAGATTCATGATCACATTCTATTTCTAAATCTTAGGTAAGCAATTTTTGTAGCATTTTAAACAATTATTAACTACAAAAGTACAATAGTAAATTGTAGTACTAGTAGTTTAGCAGCAGCATAACTGTCAGTTCTATAGTTTTAATAACCAGCAACATATGAAATGTCTTTGAAATCAATGACGGAAAAACACAAAGCTGTCTATGATAAGTATAAATATATAATAATAATATGAAAGCATGCATTTATTCAAGTTACTTTCTTTTAGTTTTACTAGTTTTAAAAGTGTGTAGCTAGTGTGTGTGTGTGTGTGTGAGAGAGAGAGAGAGAGAGAGAGAGAGAGAGAGGTAGAAAGAGTGCATATAAATGTAGGACTATATCAGTAAGTTTAGGTGATTATCATTATCAGAACTGTAAATAAATTATATTCATGTTATTTTCTCTTTGCTCACAATCTATTATATATTCCAGAGTGAAAAGGAAATCATATATAAGACTACATTAGCTGCCATATATATTAGGTAAACAAGTATCATGGTTTCTGCTCAAGTAAACACTAAACATTAATACATGATTACACAATTAAATGCTGTAAGAACATTTAAGCAAATGTTAATGATATCAATCTGTCTAGCTACCTGTACAAGAAAACAAAGCTAAAACAGTTTCTAAAAGTTAAATTCTTCAAGGTCATTTTAAGTATATAAATTACAGTTTCTGTCAATTGAGTTTTTAATAAATAAAACACATTTCACATTTCTAAATATAATTTAGCACTATTCAGTATGTGTGCTTGTTGTTTTCACTATCAAGTGAACATTTTGCTAAGAAATGGACTTAGCATAATTGTGCTTATCAATATCAGTATCACATGAATGTTTAGCAAAAATGTATTTGTGCTGAGCCTGATTTATTGGTGAATGTTTAGATAAAAACTATGTTCACAGCAAATCACCTATATATTTATTTTTTATTTTCAATCTCAAGGTATTTGGTAATTACCCATTAATGAGACAGATAAGTCTTAAATTTTGTTCTTTGAAAGAAGAGTTCATTTATTTGCTAATTTAATATGCGATCTTAACTGCTAAGATTTGACAATACTTAAAAAAAAATGTAAATGCAACCTTTGCAAGTGCTCCTTGCTTTGATCCATTTCTTTAGCAGGAATGCAATTTAAGTGGAACAACTGTGTTTTTTAGTCATAGGACCCGGACAACTTCCACTACCAATATATGTGCTACCCATTCAAACTAAAACCAAACCAACAAAGAAGTCATTCTATCTCTGTGTGTGCTAGGATTCAAACTATCACCACAGTACAGTAACAGTGATAAAACCATAAAATGCAAAAATATATTGGCTAGATTAAATATACAGATGTGACTGATTGTATTTGACTTTTAAGTTCATTGTTAGAAATTTCTGAATACTTAAAAAAAATATTAATTTAAATGAATTGGAGATCTATCACAATTTATCATTTTATGAGCAATAACTGACTTATTTTTTGCTTGATTAAAATTTTTTTTAAAGTTAAAAAGAAAGCTCATATTCTATTTCCTACAATTATACACTTCTCTTATGTGTCTCTACAATTAAAAGATGCACATTTTGCCATGTACATATTATAATATTAGTGATAATTATCAAATTAGTACTACCAGTTAATTTGTTTTGTTTTTGTGACATGGACTCCTTTATTTCCAGGGTGCTGTTTATGTATACATCACTGGCAAAAGCAAGAACATGGGCACATCACACAACTATCTCTACTTGTAAATAAAAGCACTGACTTAGTGACCATTACAAGTAAATTTTTTAAAATTATTTTTTAACTATGTAAATGTTTGTTTTGTAAACATACTCCTACAAAGTTTAAATTTCACTTTTTATAAACTCATTAACAATTATAAAACTGTATAGTGTCATTATACACATTAACACATGTATATATCTTCACTCTTTTTTGTAAGCTTATTGATATTTTTCTTATGTGCTGATATTTTATAAAGCCCATTCAGCAGAGATTTTCAAAAGAAATGCCATGCTAGCCATATTTATGAGTTCCTGTTTTTTCCTATCTGTCACAACTTATAGAATAGATCTCTTACTTCATGCATTTAAAAGTTAATATAATTATGATTGTTCCTTATTAATAATATTAATGAATTCACCCCATGCATAGTTTTTATTCACCACACATGGCAAATGGCTAGGGGTCAAATGCCTTAGAGCAGTGGTGCACAAACTTTTTGAGTCAGGGGCCACAATCTGACTTCTCGAAACCGTCGGGGCCACAAAAAAGTGAAGATCAAAATTGTCCCACACAAGATAGACATCACATCTAAGAACACACAAATAATGATTTAGACTATAATTACGACAAAGAAGTTGCATACTAAGACTCATTCTAAATATGTTATGTGACATGTCAACTTTCACAAAGTCAGTATGATGGATGGTGATGGATGGTGCTGCATGTCATCTGCGAGCTTCAAAATGTCCAGCTTGATGTTTGACATTGAAAGTTGCAAAATTGCTTCCAGATTATCATCAGGCAGCTGACTGTGGGTGTTGCTTTTGTTCAGTTTTATTTCTGTGAGGAAGCCTGTTCGCAGCAATATGTGCTGCCAAACATGCTGGTGTGGACAAGTCCGTTATATTTCAGATTAGCAAATGTATCAGGCAATGTTCTGTAGAAGTCATGTAAACTGTTTTCTTGGTAAGTAGCACAGCTTCATCAGATGCCTGGAGATCAGTAAGTTCGAGCTGGTATTCTGCAGACATATTATCCACTGATACACTGAACGGATCAACAAAAAGTTTCATTAACAATCTGCATTGGTCAAAGTCATGAAACCATAATTGAAAGATTGAACCAATGCATCTAGCTTTCCAACATAAACTTTTGTGTCAATGTCCTGACTCTTCTGTAGTTGTGAGTGAAAAGTGGGTAAGTGCACAAAGTTCACCGATGCTGCATGCTGCCGGAACAACTGCAGCTTTCTCCGAATGCCAAGATGTGATTTGCACCAAATATTTGACTTTTTCATTGCAGGCCAGATTTGGCCTGTGGGCCGGAGTTTGTGTACCACTGCTTTAGAGCATTCAGTATTCTAGTTTTCTACATATAAATCATCATTTAAAAAAATAACAATGAGATGATTTATTAATGCTTCATTTCAGACCTTTAACTCACAATCAGGATGCAGTGATACAGTTTTAATTCTGAAGTTTGGAAGAGGGTTTATCATTTTGAAAAAATATCCTAACTAGAGGAGCTTGGATCTTTAACCCCACCCCTACCCCCATATCCAAACTTCACAGCCATTCGTTTATCCAGTAAGTCAAGTTAGCACTTTTTACTACTGCTTATAATCAGTACTGTACTATCAATCTTAAACTAATAGAAAAATAATGTATTTTTTAAAATTATAATAAGCAATATCTAGGAGATTTACAATATATAGTCAGAACATTACATGACATTGGAACAAACATGTTCAATGAATAAAGAAAAAAGTGATAAAAAATACAAGAACATGTAAATGTGTTTAAAAGTTTAAAGATCATATATATTTTGACAGTTATAGATATTGTAACTCAAGAACTTCAATTCAAAGAGTGCTTTTTCTTAAATGTAACTAAGGTATTTTGGATGACAAAAAAATAACATTAAATTGCTTTTTTAAAAAGTTATTCTATATTTACATTTTAATAATTTTTTACTCTATTTTCCACACACATTCATTAATAAGGAAAAACATTTTCAAAGAGCAGATTAAAAATATTTGCGCGATATTAAAATGCATCCAGAAACAACCGAGCCATGATATTGACATAAAAATGATAAAACTAAAAACTTACACATATCACATTCAAGGGAAGTAATCACTAAATATAAAGTTATTGACCCACAACAGACGATAACATTAACAATTACATCCCTTGAATAACAAAATTCCACGTATGATACAGAGTCGTAAATAGATTTAATACTATTAAAAATCGCAAACAACATTATAAACGGTATTATTCCTTTCTGTAAATGCATAAATTGATCAATTTGTGCTACAATATTCTATCAAATATCGTTGCGAGAAATGAAAGATTGTGCAGCGTATACAAGTTCTAAGGCCTATAATATATAGTAGGCCTATACATTCTTGATACAGCATATTTTAAGAAGACAAATGAATATATTTCTCATCGACTTAATTTTTCGAGTTTGTAAAACAAACGTTTATATATTTCAAATTGTGAGATAAATATTCAGAGACTGAAATAGTTAACTGCTAGATAAGCCGGTGCCCGAATTAGAAAACTTTTACAAATCAGATATTAAGAAAATATGTCAAATGTGGAAATCTTGATATATGAGTTCAAAAATATTTTCCCAAGTGTTCAAAATTTTTAATACTATATTTTATACAAGATACTCACCTTCCAGTCATAAAGCCCGCTCCTTTTGTTCAAATTTATCTACCTTTTTCCAATCAGCAAGTCAGCAAGTTCTTTCAGCAGACGGGACTTCAAGACCGGAAGTGCGATGATGTCATTGCCGGTTGACGAATTAGGGCATGTGCTGGGAGTTCCCCGAAAATAGGCATTCCACACCTCTGATGAGGCGATCTGGTTGGTTTTAAAACTGCTGGGAAGGAGTGTATAGCTTTGAAAAGCTGGAATACCAAAAGTAATAATATATAATTATAGTTCACTGCCATTAAACGTTTCTGATTATATGGTTTTTAAAAAAAGAAACAAACTAAAGGTTAGCTAAACAGTTTCCAGTACTGATTTGAACAATTGCATATATATATATGCATAATAATTATAGTGTTTATAATTAAAGTAGGCACGCGAGACTAATTTTCGAGACCCGGATGCATAAGTAAACAAAGTTCGATGTGTTTTCTTGTTTCGACAAGGTATTATTTTACATTTGCATTACATTTTAGTTACCTATATTTATTTTTTCAGGGGAATTGGATAGGGAGAATACTTTTTAAAAACAATAAAATATTACTTAGGAAATTGGACGAGTTTGAAAACGACTTGATGTATATAACCGCGGCCGGCTTACCCCATCACTCGAGCATTAGATAAAAACAGTTTTAATAATAACACATAAATCGGTTTTGTGTAAATAACCTTCAGCGGTCAATAATACCCTATACTTGAGTCGGCACTAATTAAAAACAACATTAAGACGCAGTTTGAAATAGTTTTCTTAAAGTAATATACTTAAATATATTTTCTCTTCATATTTTTAGATTTCATTTGAAATTCAAACATATGCCATCGACCGTTATATTGTCAATCATTATCTGTTTTGTGTACGTGTTTTGTGAGAAATTTGTTATGTAAATAGTATGCCGTTTGGCATATTACTTGTTTACTCAAAACAGTCCGGATAATTAAGTTGATGTCCATAAAAGTTTTATGAGTATTTTATAGATCATTGAATATAGCCCCGTTGGCTGCAGCGCGCTGTCTAAAATAGCAAAGGCAATCAATTTGTAATTTATAAACACTTGTGTGAAGACGATTACTTTGTGTTTTGCACACGACACTTACACTTACGACTATCAAAAACTGACTGTTGAGTGTAATTTCTACCGTTCATAGACTACTATATATCGCTTTATGGTAAACTCATTTCACACCGATGGAGGGCGGTTGAGGGTGTGCGCCAAACTGGTGCAACCTGTTTCACCCCCTCCTCCTCAGACGCACCGCAAGGCTGTGGGGATCCCCCAGAAGCTGACCAAGACTGAGAACATCGTAAAGATGAAAGGTCTATTGCGGCTTCTGGAGTAAGTGAGCGGAACACACACACATAAACTCATTTCTGACCGTCAAGTTGAATTTGAACTCCAGAAACGCTATTTTAAAAGCTGGTGCCGTTCGTGGCAGGTCTTCAGCTACATCGACGTCTATGTGGGTCTGCCGAGCAAATTTAATCGATTCTGGCGCTTGCCTAATTCAAATGTCAGTTCACACGGTCTAGTGTATATTTCGTCAGCTGACTTAAGTGATGAAGGGTGTGGTGCTGCTCCCGATGACCCGTTTGGCGGCACAGGCAAACGATTGAATTAGTTTCCATCTTCATGCACCATCTGCTGATCTCGCCGTCCGTTTTATTTTCACTAGCTTTAATCAGCCTTGTGGTTGATGCACCTGGACAGCCTTCTGCTTCTATTATTTTATAATTAAAACTTCCACTAGTTTTATTATGCTTAGTGGTAGGTGTACCGGACCAGCTGTTGTTTACTTACTTTGAAATATCTGATTTTATAAAAAGAAATCTACTGAATAAGATGCTTTACATATTAAATATAATTATATTCATGAAACTCCTATCACTATCTTTTAATCTGAATTTGTATGAATGCATTTTTTTTTTTACATCAGTCATCAGTGGTTGTTTGCATGTTAATTTCACTTTATATACTGTAGCATTACTTTTAACAATATTCATAACATAAATGTATATGACAAATTTTCTTGAATAAACCTTATTACTCATAGTCAGTAGCAGGACAAAAACTGAAGTCTTTATTTTCTGCTGTTAGTTGGTAAATCCATTAGAATTTGATCATTATTACTATGTATCTGCTAAAACTACTTGTGTAGAAATGAATAGTTAAAGTAACTTGATCATAATTAAATATTTTACTTTACAGTTTATGATTTCATAATATTGCATTATAGCAAAGTTATAAAATTTTGTTGCACTAATTATACTACCAAAGTACCAACTAATGTTCATTATTAATTTACCAAAAAGTGTTCTTTAATTATTGCATGAACACTGTTTTCTATCTTTATTGTATAGATGCAAATGTGGAAAGTGAATTTAAATTAATTTTAGGTGCACATAAATAACAAAATAATTACGTGTCTGCAATTAAGAAAAAATAAAACCTATCAGAAATCATCGTAAAATTTTCAATAAATTTTCTGTGATTACTTATTAACCTCCCAGTTACAAGAAGATTCACTGAATATATGGATTTAAAATATGGATTCAATTAACATCACACACTGCATATGACATTTTAATGAACTGATTAGTGATTTTATGTAAAATTACAAATGAATTTCAAAGATAGAACAATAACTGTGTAACTGTAAGTGTAAGACTGATTTTAAACTGGTTAAGTCTAACTTTTGGCACCTCAACATCCAGCATTGCTAAACTGTTCTGAAAAGTCTGCTTTGCATTTCAAATTCTTCTTCTTTGAAGTGCTTGCTTTACACACCCACCATGCTGTTGGAAAGTTTTCTCTTTTCAGCTTTCTGATCCACTTTTTTTATAACTTGTGATCTTTGGGAAATATAAAAATGAATACTTTTGGTTTGTCTGCTGTTTGTTCAGCCATATGCAATGAAATATTTAACTATGTTTTAATTTTTCAAAACACATTTAAACAAAAAATGCATGTGGATTGTTCTCACTTCACATCAAGTTAAGTGCTATGGTGAGAATTCAGTCTCACAATGAACGAGAGCTGTGATTTCTTTCAGAAATATTATTTTTCAATACCCAAATAAATGCATTTATACAAATCTCTGAAAGTGTAAATTTTACATTCTTGATTCTAAGAATGGGAATTACTCATTTCATATATTATGGATTTATTCTTATCTTTGGCTGACTAGATTCCATTTCACTTGGTCTTTAGGTGGGAACAATATTACAAATCTTGTACCCTGCCACTTGCACTCATAATTTTACACTGTGTACAAAGTTTGATCTTAGGTTGGCTGGAAGTTGGATGCATGGGTTTGGGAAATTAAATCATAAATTAAAAACATAATTAATAATAATAATTTTCTAAAAAATTATTGAAGTTTAACCTTATAAAAGCCCTAAGTGTTTACGATAATTACACATAAAATACACAAGGATTTCATACAAATTAAATATATAAGAAAACTATAGTTATTTCAAAACACATTGATTACACAAGCAAAACAATAATATGTAATAAATATATGCATTAACAAAAGGGATACAATAAAAAGATAAATTTACAAATATACAGGTTGAATAGAGATTCAGAAAAAAAGACATATCTTGAGATACTCTTGTGTTGTAAAATCACATCAACAACTATGGAAATGAATGCCTTCTGTTCACTACACTATTTATTGTGGACTATTACATCTGTTTCCTGGTAAGTATTTAAATTGTCAGTATGCTTTCACTCTATTTCTATAACTTTGTGTATTCTTGCTATTTCAAGAATGAAGATTATACAAGAATAAAACAATTTTAATCTACTAAAAATTGGGGGTTCCATTACACTAAGATATCTGGTTTTTATACCCAGTCTCTCTGATATCAACCAGTTTTTATTAAAAAAAAACACGTCTCTTCAGTAACAACCAATCTTTATAACCCATTGTCTCTTCGATATCAACTGGTCTTTATGACTGAATGGTTTACCAATAGCAACCAATCTTTATCTCGTTCGATGACATTGGGCTGCATAAGTGCCTAAACATAGCTAGACTGACGTAAGGCCAAATATGGCTCTTTGGCATACACACATTTTCTTAGTCCTTTTAAGTGAGCCAGTCACTGTGAAGCTAATGTTTGGTTTACCATGCAATCAGAATTAATTCTACCATTGGATAGTTTTATTCAGACTGTATGCTTTATGGAAAGAAGTGGGGTTTTTTTGGTCACCCCTTGTTTTAACAATATGGAAATCTTGCAAGTCAGTACTTTGAATACAATACTTCGTAGACAGTCTGTGTCAGAATACAGTCAGTCTGGACTTGCGAAGCAAATGATTCTTTTGTTTATTTAAGAAACATATTCATCAGACAATATTTACCAGCTCCTACTAGTGATTTTCAAATGGATGAAGACATTCTAAAACCATTCAAAAAAATGGCATGCTATGAAAAGTCAATAATAAAAATAAAAAAATGGCATGTAGTGCTTGAACAATGGATTTTATTTTGCAATATAAAATTTGCAATTTGGTTAAGCAAAATAATGATAATGTGGTTTTACAGTTTTGTGATTTATATACATTACATATCTGTATTAAAAAATGTGTAATGCTGAACAATGGACTTTTCAATTCAAAACACAGTGTTGTGCTGAAGAAAAAAAATATTATGAACACTTTATTTGAACTGCAATTCCATGGAAATTTTCATGTGTTACAAAATAAAATAATTTGTATACAATTGACTCTTGAGACCTGTGCTAAGAATATTTGCGAACATTTTCTACAAAGTCATTGAAAGGTAAGGGCACTTTTTATTATATATTCATTTTTGAATGTTAAATATTTTTAAAATAATTTTTTAATTCTTTAGTATGTTTGGCATTAGCTGTAATGTACTTTTTCAAAATCCATTTATAATTAGTAAGGTCACCCATACAAATTTTGTTGAGTGGCAAAATAATCTGACAGGATATAGCATCACACTACTATGTAACCTGGCAGGCAACAGGTTATGGCCCAATGGTTTATGATTAGCAACCATTCTTTATGACTCAATGGTTTACCATTAGCAATCAGTCTTAATAAGCCAATGGTTTACCATTAGCAACCAGTCTTTATGACCCAATGGTTTACCATTAGCAACCAGTCTTTATTAGCCATTGACCAGAACAAGAACTACTACGTGAAGGCAGCAATAAAAGAACTACTACTAAAGTACTACAGATAGAGATGTACAAACAACTATTAACTCTGTTTGGTTAACTATGCACAATAATTTGGGGAGGGAACAGATGCGCAGGAAACAGTATGATGAGAGCTTGGTTACAGATGCAGGAAAATGTTGTATTTTGGATCATACATCTATCTTAAAGTCAGAGACGAAATCCCTCCAAGGCCAATGAGGACAGAATGTGCAAAGAGGAAAGGTTGGCACTGACATTTATTTTCATCTCTGAACCTAAAGTAATAAAAGATGCAACAATATAGATTAGCATATCTGTGCTATTTGAGTGCCAGAAGGAACACAATTAGAACAAGTGAAAATTCTTAAATTCCACCAAAGAAAATTAATGACACCTATACAGTTTGAAAAATATCTGAATAAATGAAATTCAACAATTTATATCTGAGGATTGATTAGACCTCTTCATTGACTATCACTCTCTCTACTGTTCTACCCAACAATTCAGCACCACAAAAAGACAAACACCCTCAGCAAATAAAATGCAAGAAAGACAAGCAGGTTAAGTTAAAAGAAAACAACAACAAAAATCACCAGCACTCCAAAATCAGGCACAACCTTTCTGGCACATGTGCAGGGACAGATGTAAGCTAGTGCAGGGACACATAAGACAAGTGCAGAGACATATATGACCACAAGTGCAGGGACAAATATAACTACAAATTATTTTTAAAACATAATTTACATTCAGCTTAACAAAATTGTTTAAAAAATGAGGTCATGTATCAGATTCACATAAACATACCCGCAAGAACAAACAGAAACCGAAAAAAATAATTTCGCCTACACAAATTTTACCTTGCAGAGTATACCCTCTAACTCAGTGTACGATGTAATTCCACAATACTAGTAAAACTATAAAGTATAATTATTATTTTTATTGCATTATTCAAGCATTAGAAATTTAAAAATACTAAATACCAAAGTGCCTTCAAAGTATTTTACATCTACAACAATCGAAGCATTAATCACTTTAGAAATTATAAATCGAAAATCTAAACAAAGCATTTTTCATTTACTTTTGATATTATTCATCTAATGTTCATTAGTCACAATCCAATCCACACACATATAATTCCAGCTGACACACTTTCAAGTGAATAAAATCTGGTTTAACACACCAAAACACAAATGTTATAATGAAATAGAATAATCAAATATAAGATTTTACCTAGACTTTTACTGTGTTTATTTCCCAAACAAAAGATTCCTAAACGCAAGAACAACAAATGACATCCATTACTCAACTTATGCAAGGACAACATTTCTATTTGTAAAACTACCATAAATTAAAAATCACACTATCTAATGCTGGTTTAGTATGTCTCATATATTTAAAACAAACAATGCAATTTTAAATTACAAAACAATCATGCCAGATCAATCTAAATGTGCACATGACTTACCATTTAATTACTGTGTTGCTGAAAAAAGTGTTAAGTTGATAAGGATATTAAATTAAAAAAGCATTAAACTATCATCATTTTAAAATGAAAAGAAGAGAACACATATAGCAGTTTTGTTTAAGTTTTAAACAAATCTATGATATTTTTTCCTGTTAGAAAACAACTCAAGCACAACTAACTAAAGCAATATTAACGGCCATAAAGATACAAAAAATTATGAAATAAGCTTTGACAGTCAGACTAATGACTCCTCTAAAAATAAAAGAATATTAAAATAAATTCCACAGATTTTAGAGAGAGAATAAATGAAGGAATGCTTGGGGGAAAAAGTTCTTGTGAAATATTTTAAATCCAGACACCTTTGCTAACAGAAAAACAATTTTTTAACCCACTATTTCATGATACATGTTTTATGTTAAAAAAAAAAAAAAAGTTCTGAATATTAAAAAGCATCTTTCATTCCCCAACCATCCCCCAATAATGATTTTAAAAACTGTGGATATTATTTGAAAATTTAAGACTGCAGAGTTATCTATTGATTCTTTTTTTTGAAACAAAAAACAAGTGCAAAATTAAAATAGTGTGCTAAACAAAGATGATGAAATTTTTTGTATTCATTAAAAATTGCAATTGCTATGTCACATCAACATGAAACAAACAAAAAGTCAGCCCACATAAGTTATTTTTAGACATGGTGAGCAGTTTACAGACTTATGAAAAAAATCTATTGGTAGACACAGAAAGACTAACAAAC
The DNA here is from genome assembly GCA_028829895.1 of Sinotaia quadrata. Lineage (NCBI taxonomy): Eukaryota > Metazoa > Mollusca > Gastropoda > Architaenioglossa > Viviparidae > Sinotaia > Sinotaia quadrata. The sequence continues at coordinate 117,987,022 of CM054177.1, read as the reverse complement.
ACGTCATATGTCCTCAAAAGTTATGTATGTCTCTATTTCTACACAGGCATTGTAGTCCAACGTAACTGATTCACCATGGCAACTTATTAAAAAGTAAAACCGTCAGACATTCAAGTCCAAATAATGACCTAAAAGTTTTGATTAATCAAAAACTAATGACTACAGATTATCATTAACAATGCAAATACCAACTGTAAAATATGTTTGAAGGAAAGTAGAAAGTACACATAATGTATTTGGAATAAAAGCAACAGAAGATGAAAATTTCAGTAACAAGGACGGAATGTGTGGAATAAAATAAAATTTTAAAAAGCATATGACATGATAATATATCAGTTTTAGAAACAATAATAAAGAGTATGATGCAAAGTAGGCTAAAAGCAAAAACAAGCTGTTTTAAAATGACTATGCATCATTTATGTTAGATTCACTTAAACATTTCTTTCTTTTTTTTAAAAAGAGAAATGGTTCACTTTCAACTCAGAGAAAGTTAAATGAGATAATGGTAGAACAATCTTGCTCTGCAATTTGAGTATGGGAATGAAACACAATACATATAATGAAGACGACCACAATCAGTATTATTCAGTTCATGTAAAACTGATAAAATCACCACAATGCATCAAGCACACTCTGAGACTGGAAATGTTTGGCGAGATGGAATGTCAGGCAGGAATAAAGGATGATGATGTAACTGGATATAAATTATAATACACTCCTTGCTTCTCAATCATCTCCATATTCTGCATGTGTTGTCCTTGCTCCCTAATGAACAAAAACAAAAATGGTAAAACTTTAATAATAATGACATTTCATGCCTTTCTTAAATTTTATTGCATTTTCTTATATGTCAATATATTTTATTTCTTTTTTTCCTCACATTTCCCTTCCTGCATTCCTTCATCCATCCTCTTGTTCCTTTCTGTCTTTCTTTCTTTTTTACACGTAATGTTAGCACACATTTTATGAAATAGCAATGGACAAATTGTTGAGTTATTAAGAGTTAACTTCCAAAGAAATTTAAAGAAAAAAATTTAAAAAACCCATAAAAGCTTAGTTTTTATGTGGAATAGATAATTAAATCACAATATTTTGTTTGAAAAAAAAGAAACAAAAACATTAATATTACACAAAATATTACAAGAATGCTACTGAATTTGAAATAATATAATACAAAAATATTCATAGAATACTAATGAACTTTCGATAATATTACACAAAACATCAGAGAATGCTAATTAATTATAAGAGCAATGCAAAGAGACAAGATGAGTTTCACACAATGTTTGAATAAACATTCAACTTTAAATGTTGCTGGCAATCAAAATTTTAAAAGGCACTCAAATATAAATGAACTGCAGCATCTCAGTACAATAAGTACTAAGCCTTGCTGTATGAAATAATAAATACTGCTCTCTCATTTCATTTAGTAATAACAGTTACCTAATATCTGTCATCATTCATTTCAAGTCTAATAATAGGGTTCCATTCATGAAATAACTACTTTTCTCTTGTGCTATTATAGTAATGACATCAATTTCACATCTGTCATCATTATTCATCTCATTTGTAATACTGAGGCTCCACTTTTAAATTGCATATGTTAATATGCAATCTTTCATAATGGTTTCCAGATATTTTCAAAGATTAACCTGTTATAATGGTGTTTCCCTCATAATTAAATGCACAGCTGAAGATTTCATCAGTATGACCTTCCAGGACCTGTCTGCACTGGCCACTCTCTGGATCCCACAACCGTGCTGTCTTGTCTGCACTGGCTGTTAGCACCATAGTTCCTTGAGGGTTAAATGTAATCTAACAGAATAAAAGAAAAGGGCATGAAATTCTATGGCGGAAGTCAGTATAAGAAACTTAAAAAGAAATTAATTTATAAGTGATTTCTGAATTCATAAAAGGAAATGTTTCTGCCCAAAATATTTAGATACTTAAATTTGAGACAAAGGTAATACAAAGAAAATGTGACAGAACTGTGCTGTAAAATAAGACACACTGTATAAAACATGCTTACTTTAGAGATCTCCCCCTCGTGCCCCTCAAATTTGCTGACCAGATTGTGTGTGACCGCATTGTAGCAACGTGCTGTGCTATCAGCAGATGCAGTCAAAAGATGCTGTCCAGTGAAATCGAATGCAACATCCAACACCTCATCCTCATGTCCTCTTAAGGTCCCAATGCATCGCCCTAAGAAAGCAGTATGTAAGTTTAAAATATATTAAGGTAAATGTATACAACACTTTATATCCACTTATGGTTCCAATGCACCACCCTAAGAAAGTTGTATGTAAATTACACAAAATATGTCGAGGTAATTTTTCTTTTCGAAAGGAGTAAATGACAAGTTACTACTGATCAAGAAAAAAAAATGACAGGCCACTGTTTGTGAGACAAATACAAATGACAAGTCGTGATTTGACAAACCAGTACAAATAACAAACAAGTTTATATGACAAATAAGTACAAATGACATGTCACTATTAAACAGACTTGTACAAATGACATGTCACTATTAAACAAATATGTACAAATGACATCTCACTATTAAACAAATATGTACAAATGACATCTCACTATTAAACAAACATGAAAAAACGACATGTCACTATTATTTACATAACAATTAAGTTTAGAAATAGGGATAGGCAAATTTATTCCACCATAGTCTGAAACCATAGGCCCAATCTGCTTCACAGTGTCTTTCTGAACACAAATGGCCTGGTACATCTCCCATTAACTACCGGTTTACAGCGTTTAACAATCTGAATTTAGCACAGAGTATTAAACAAGCATGCACATATGACGTTTTAAAAATACCTGTGGCAGCATCCCACAGTTTGCATGTCTTATCCATGGAACCTGTGGCAATGAGTGAGCAATCCCAATTGAACTGTGCACTGCTAATTTCTGCAGTATGTCCAATTAGTGTGTGTACTTTCCTGATTGATTAAACAAAAACATGACATTTATAAATGTTTTACAGGCCATGTTTCATACAGACATACACTTAAAGCAACAACATTCTTTGTATGTTTTTTTTAAGTTACAGAAAGTAACAATTCCCAACCCCCACCCCCACTTTAAAAATTGAGACATGAAAATTGCATTTAATGAAAATTGAGGGAACTTGTCTTCTGGACTGGGATGCATGGGAAATCATGAAAATAGTTTAGAGTAGTGGTGCACAAACTCCGGCCCATGAAGAGTCACCGAGTAGCCTGCGATGTCCAAAGAAAAAGTCAAATATTTGGTGCACTACTCAATTAAATGGCTATAAAATTTGCCTGGCAGCATTGCCATTAATTTTGCAATGGTGTACATCACCAATTACCCGGTTTACCAGAAGTACCCGCCATATTTTCCATTGTTTATTTTGATTATATTTTTGTGACAAAATGGTAGCTAATTGTAAAGAAAAATTGGCAACAAAAACCGGCAGTTTACTGATGACTGGACTCTATAATACTGTGTTGTTCAACAGCAGACAAACGTTATATGTCTGCTGTGTCATTCAACAGTGGCAGTGGTGAAGATTTCTAATATAAAGCGTCGTTATGAGATGAAGCATCACAATTTCCACAATGTCGGTGACAAATGAACAGCTCGAATTGAATCTCTGAGGTGTTCGCTGAATCGCCAACAGAACATTTTCACTGACTTTGTGAAAGTTGATGTATCATAACATTTTTAGAATGAGTCTTAGTATGCAACTACTTTGTCGTAATTATAGTCTTAATCGTTATTTGTGTGTTCTTAGATGTGATGTCTATCTTGTGTGGGACGATTTTGATCTTCACTAATTTATGGCCCCCGAAAGTTTCGACAAGTTAGATTGTGGCCCCTGACTCAAAAAGTTTTTGCCCCACTGGTTTAGAGCCTGGCTCAAGTCTCAATTGCTATAGATTTGGTAACACAAATTTCTGTAGCATCAAGTATAAAAAAATAAATTTCTAAATTTTATCATCTATAACTTAAGTTAAAATTTTTAAAGTAATTTTTTTCATTTTTAATTGGTTGCTGATTTCTTAGCAGAGTTCTCATTACCAATATTGTCAGTTAGCTGCATTATGATGCATATAATGTCATAATGCTACTAACTAAATATAACCAATAATGTAAAATATATTAATTAAGAAAGATATAAAGAGGTATGCACTTTAGTACATTCTAATAATAATAAGAAATGAAGTTATTAGTCTCAACAAAAAAAAAAGAGAAATATTTGTATTACATACTCTCCACTGCGCACATCCCAGACAGCTACTGTATTATCAAAAGACCCAGTTATCAGATCTTGTCCTGAGGAACTAAAAGACAGGGAGATAATCTCTGCTGAATGACCCTGAAAAGGAAAGAAATTTACTATTTATGTATGAATCCATTTTTATCAGCACAAAGTGTTTAGAGGTGTGCATACATGCATTTGGGTGTGTGGATGACAGCAAGAAGAACTGTTTATTAATTGTAATCAAAACAGCAAAGTTTTTTCAAAAGGCAGTCATTTTGAACTTAATTGATTTTTTAAAAAATATTTGTTAGCCAAATCATGAAAATAAATTCAATTAAAATGTGATAACTTTCTTTCAACACTTTCTAGCAGTCTAGTAAATTACATACAACTAATTCTTACCAATACAGAATTTAATGAAAATAATAATACTCCTCCTCATTTTGACTCTCCTTTATAGTGTACTTTCTCAATCTCTTATCATACATTGCTTAGCAACTGATTTGACCTTAGACATGTTTCACAGGCATAATCAAACACTTTACTTTGCTAGAGGTTGTATATAAAAAAAAAAAAGTGCATGCATAAAGCTTATGAGAAGAGTAGTTTAACAAATGTTGCAATTTTGTTGTTGTTGATGTGTGTCTACAATAGGCACAGTCAGCACAAGCAGAAAGTACAAAAGGCAATGGACAATTTATCACTCTATTGTTGCTACTAAAATGTACACAGTACTTAGGACATTTTGTCACTCTATCATTGCTACTAAAATGTATATAAAATATTGGACAGGTTATCACTCTATCATGGAACATTTTATCATTCATTCACTGCTGCTAGAATGTACGCAAGACATCAGAACATTTTTCACTTTATCATTGCTAATCGAAATTATACACTCGTTCCATGCAGATTTTTTGGTAAAATTCAAGGTTTTCAAGGACTAATTTTTCCAAATTTAAAGAATCTGACAAAAATAAAACGTTACCTTTATTGATCAAAATGTTCTTATATTAGAATTTAAAGGCTAATATTTACATAAAAACAGGATATTATGTATTAATTATCAAAATAAAATTAATGCTGACTGCAGGCAAAAATTAAATATAACAATATAAATAATTATCTTAGAATATTACAAAACTGAAACATGTAAGTCTATATTACAAAACTGAGACATATAAATATAAGTCTACAAAATTGCTTTGCAGCAGATAACTAGCTGCAGAAGAATTTAAAGTTATTTCTACTACTTCATTATGACAGCACATACTTCATTATGATAAGCATATCACAACATACAAGAAGAAATTGACCTATATCAATGTCCAAATGGATCTGGTTAATAACACTTTCAAGAACACATGCAGAATTTTGGTAAAAAAGACAACAATGAGGGATCAGTTTACATTCCATGTCCGAGGTCCAAGAGATTAAAAGAACCACTGCTGGAGACCATTTTGCATTCCACAACTTGGAAGTCAATTTAAAGAACAGGACAGAAGTGTGGGGAAATATTTTACTCATTCATCATATGCCAAGGTCACAAAATGTGAAACATTAACATCAGACATTAATTAAGGAGAACATCTCACTATACCAACTTACCAAATAGCTTGTAATTTCTACACCTTTCTCTACATCCCATAGTTTGCAAGTAGTGTCCATGCTGCCTGTAGCTATTGTTGTACTCTGGGGATTGAAACTTACGCATACCTGAAATAAAGTTATGTCAGTTTAAATATAGGTTGGAAATCTGAATTATGCAGCTAGTGAAATTTAAAGGTATACTGGAAACAAATTTATCTTGAGTCATTCTATGGTGCAAGGGAGAAAAATTACTTTAATATCATATATATGAGTAAGATAAAATTACCTGACTATGTGAACAAACAAACATATATATATACACTCTTGATCATCTGGCACAGTTTTAGTTAAAATCATATGCAGAAAAGATCTACTAATTAAAAGTTTAAAGGACTTCATTTTTCTGGAAATGATTCTCACCAATCTCTTAATTTACATCTTTCTGGTTTATCAACAATGTTTACTTTAGCTGCATTTTAAGAAATATTTTATTTGAATTGTTTTATGGAATTGTCTTGGTTACTAATTATCTCTTTTAAGGAAAGAATAAAATACAACTCACTTCCAAATTAATGAAGAAAAAATAATAAATTGAAAAACGTTATAATTATGTAAACAAAATAAATAATATTTTCAGTAAAGAAAGAAAATTCACAAAGAACATTTACAATTTCCGCAGTGTGTCCTCTAAATGTGTGGAAACACTTCCCTGTCTCTGTGCTCCACAGTTTGCAAGTCTTATCAAAAGAACCTGTGACGACCTTGTCCCTGTAAAAAATCCAAACAACTTAATATTTCATATAATACTAGAGATATGCAGAACATGTACACTGACATTTGATCTTTTCTCTAAATAAAACAAGCTATTTCAAGGTTCAAACTTTATATTAAAGATATTTGCTGTCATAATTTAAAAGGTATTCTAAATTCACTGCAGGGATCGTGGAAGGGAGTGAACAGTTTCCAAAGTAGCTTCTCAAATGTCCAGAGGTCAGTCAATCAGCTGTAGTAAAGCTATTAGTGCCCAAGCATTTCTGTATAAGATACACTTTTGCTTATACAAGTTACAACCATAATTTTCCCTTCAAACAATCAAATGTCTACAAACAATAAGAGAATGAAATTATATAGAGGGAAGTTTGTTTCTTTTAAGTCTCAAAACAAATGAGGGAAACTTGCTGCAATGAGTCTCAAAACAAATGATGGAAGCTTGCTGCAATGAGTCTCAAAACAAATGAGGAAAGCTTGCTGCAAGTCTCAAAACAAATGAAGAAAGCTTGCTGCAATGAGTCTCAAAACAAATGAGGAAAGCTTGCTGCAACGAGTCTCAAAACAAATGAGGGAAGCTTTGCTGCAATGAGTCTCAATACAAATGAGGGAAGCCTGCTGCATTGAGTCTCAAAACAAATGAGGGAAGTTGCTGCAATGAGTCTCAAAACAAATGAGGGAAGTTGCTGCAAAAGTCTCAAAACAAATGAGGGAAGTCTGCTGCAACAAATCTCAAAACAAATGAGGGAAGCTTGCTGCAACAAATCTCAACACAAATGAGAGTAGTTGCTGCAATGAGTCTCAAAACAAATGAGGGAAGCTTGCTGCAACAAATCTCAACACAAATGAGGGTAGTTGCTGTGATGAGTCTTAAAAGGCTAGAACAAGTAGAAGAGTTAAGAATTCAATGTGTCTTTCTGATGAATGAAATAAATGTTTCAAATAAAGACCTCGAAGATAAACAGAAACATTATAAGGCTGACTTATTTAGATCTTATATTACTTGGAACAAAAACAAAATATTAAATTTAACGAGAATTGAAGCCTATCTGCATTTTTATGGTTATTTCTCTCTCTCTCTCTCTCTAAAACTGCCTCTGATTAATGAGACCTTCATATTATCAGAAAGTAGTCCATTATTTATTGTCTTTTGTATTTTGAAAATTCATTTTGAAAAATAATTCCAGAATTTATATACAACTTGCAATTATTTTCTTCTCTGTCAAGCTACCTTAGCTCCAGTGAAAGTTTAGCACAAAGTTATTTCCTCTGATTTGCCGTGGCTGCATAAAACTCAAATCTACAAACATCATCGTTTAAATTCTGTCTTGGTATATAAGACCAAATATTCCCATGGAAAACTTTTCTTTGGATTTATATTTAAAATGACACATGTGACTGAAGAAATTCAAAACAATGTATAAGACAAGTGGTTGTGTTTGATTTTACAAAAGGCAAAGTTTGAACAAAATTATGCTAGTCTGCATTAAAAAAGCAATACTTAATGTCAGGATTAGGTCTATAAAACTCACATTTCGCTAAATAAAAGACAGAATTTCATAATAATATTCTAGATTAATGTCTATACATATAATGAAAAAATTCAAAATGACCCATACTGGTTCATGTAATTTTGTGGTTTCTGCATGAGTGCACTTGAACATGTCCAGAATCTTGTGCCCATCAATCTCATTTAAACAACTCCAGGAGCCCCAAAACAAAACATTAATCTGCTCTAAATAGTTCCAGGACTGCACTGAGACAAACATAAACACATTCTAAGCAGTTCCAGAATTTCCCCAAGACAAAACATTAACCTACTCTAAGTAGTTCCAGTACTGTACTGAGACAAACATAAACCCACTCTAAGCAGTTCCAGGAATGCCCTGAGACAAACATAAACCCACTCTAAGCAGTTCCAGGAATGCCCTGAGACAAAATATTAATCCATACTGCTCTCTTGTATCTCGTAAGATAGCATGAACAATATGTAAAACCAAGTGTGCTAATATTTGTGCCTGTATTTCCTGCCTACATATATGTTTTATGGTGGATGCTTGACCGTCTCTGCAAGCAGAGCTACCCTGTTTCCTGCTACTAATCACAGAAGTACCTAGGCACTTCTTTAAAACTTCTCCCAGCAGGCATTTGACCAACATTCACCAAGCATGCTTGCTCTTTTCACTTTTGCACTTAGAATATGCAGCACATGAGAGGTAGGAGTCAACATATCTCTTTGGGGTGATAACAAGAAATATATACATAGTCAGCTGTGATGATGTCTGAGAAGTCAAAGAGCTCAGATATCAGCTCAGCAAGGAGCAAAGAAAATGTACTTGTCCTTATTTTGGAGACAGAAACAGGGATGAAATGAACCAAGGCAACCAGAAAGCAATGTAGGAGAGATCTGATATCTTTAAGAAAATTTGAAAAACTGGCTTGATATAATATCTAACAGTATCAAAACAAAAAAGCATACTGGAGAAGGGATAAGGGACACACTACTGATTAGCATTCTTATGTTTAACTCCCCATGGGATGGTGTGAGCATTTGTTCTGGCTTGTATGCGTAAGTAACCCACCTATGCTCCTATGTATGCTCATATATGTAGTTGGCAGGTAATGTCTTACCATAACTTTGAGACAGACATTAGTAGAAGCAATAACAACAAGCATAAACATGGTAAAAGAAAACCAAGCACACTCTAAAAAATATTATTAATTACAAAGCCCTGACTTACAATAAAGAGAAAATGTCTAGGGGAAGATTGTACTCATCAAAGGCAAACTACCAAGTTAATACTTTAATCTTTTATCTCTTCTTAGGTATTGCATCATGTCTTTATGAAGGCTTGACCCCACATGTAGTAACTGTAGCATGCACATCTGATTGCATGATGGCAAAATGACCAGATAAAGTTTAAAAAAAATTAACAATGTTTTGTTGCACAAATAAAATTATATATGTAAAAATAGAAATATAATACACTTGCAATTTTGTTGCAAGAATAACAAACATACCTTAACAGGGCTGTACTAGAGTGACATAAAATAAAGAAGATTAACAGACAAGATTGTAAATGAAATATAAACATACCCAAATGGATTGTTAAATGCAATTGCATACACAACATTTCTATGTCCCTCAAGTGTGTGTAGCTCTTCTCCTGATGCTGTGTCCCAAATCTTACATGTGCGATCATAGCTTCCTGTGATAAAACTTTAAAAAAAAAAAAACTACATCGATAAATGTCAAACACAAACAAAACTGATAAAATACATGTAATATTTTTCTATTAAACAGCTATATGGTAAAGATAATTATAATCAATCAGCACATGCACATCATTACAATTCAATTATTTTTATACCTTTATTTTTATATGGTGATAAAATGATGAAGTGTCTCAAGGACTTTATCTCATCAGTATCTAAAAATTTAAAAGGACAATTTTCTTGAAAGTAGATAATGGGAAAGTGAGTGATAAGTAGCACAATGAAAGTATTAATAAATAGCAAAATTAATGCATTATTAAACAAGGTATTAATAAATAGCAAAATTAATGCATTAGTAAATAAGGTATTAAAAATAGCAAAATTAATGCATTAGTAAATAAGGTATTAATAGCAAAATTAATGCATTAGTAAATAAAGTATTAATATAGATAGAAAATTAACACATTAGTAAATAAGGTATTAATAGCAAAATTAATGCATTAGTAAATAAGGTATTAATAAATAACAAAATGAATGCATTAGTAAATAAGGTATTAATATATATATATATAGCAAAATTAAAGCATTAGTAAATAAGGTATTAATAAATAACAAAATTAATGCATTAGTAAATAAGGTATTAATAGCAAAATTAATGCATTAGTAAATAAATGTATAGTAAACAGTAAAAATCAAGAGCAAGAACTAACAGATGAAAAATGAAAACTCACTTTGAACCAGACTTATTGAAAGAAACATTTGTAAGTGGAAGTATATGTGCTCTTAAAACCTGAAACAAACAACAAGAAAGAGTTGAACAGATGACAGAAATTTGAAAAAGTGAATACTCATTTCGTATTTAGGATACCGTCAATGTGTAAGGAATACTCATTTTATTTGTAGGATATGGTCAGTGTGTACAGCTAAATTTGTGGGTTGGATGTTGTTATGTACAAAGTGTATTCAATTTGTATGCATAAAATAATCATTTTATTTACACTGTTAATATATAGAGTACTAATTTGATATGTAGGATACTTCAGTGTATATACAGCAATCTTTTTAGTGGGGAGCTGTCAATGATTATAGAACAATTAAGGTAATTACCTTGAACAGGTAAAAGTGATGGTCATCTTTTTGGGCCAGTTTTTCCTGCAAACCTATTTTACAGTCAAGGTTATATAAACTCCACAACACTGTATTCTATTAATTTTAAGTTTATTTGAAAATGGTAAATGAAAATATAGAAATAATAAATAATGTGGTATATGAAAAGATCATGCGCAAACTTTTGTCCTCTCACATGATGGGCAAAACAGAAGTTAAATAAACCAGATACTACTAAATTTACACAGGTATGCATGAAAGTATACACACGCACACAAAACTACAAGTCCATGCAAATATTAGGAACTATGATTTCTTTGTTTGGATACGTATGACTAGTTTTCGAACTTGTTCCATCTTTGATGAAGTGATAAGTTGCTCTTTTCTGGATATTTCGCTGACCACGGCATCCACATCAGTTCTATTAAACAGGAAATGAAAGAGGACTTTTGATAAGACAAAATTTATAAGAATAAAATTTTCTTAATACTTTAATAGTAAAAGTAATATCAATATCACATCTAACAAAGCATCCTAAACAGTTTTTCTCTATAAAATATATTTTATTCATAGTCAAAACACGGAAACTATTCAAATTAATCAGTTTTGTAAAGTTTAAATACCCAAGCATTTGCTATTAAATTCTAATAGTGTGTTAAGTTTCTTGATTTTCACACTGCTGAGAAGACTGAGCTAATATTTGTGATCTTCACTTATACAGTATTTACTACCTAATGCTAACTCTCATTCATGTTCTATTAGTAGCATAATAATTAATATGCTACCCAAGTAAGGTAGAAATATATATTTGTAGAAAGAAAGCTGAACAATCTTTCACCTTTCCATTTTAAAACTAATTTAAAAGAAAAAAATACATATGATTTCTGGGTCTTTGTTTTATTTGCTTCCAAATAAAAAGAAAGTTTCTTGACATGAATATGTACAGTTAGTTATGTAAGCTGCATATGATATTCATTCAATGGAGATTTTTTTTAAAAAAATCACAGCATTTTAAAATGAATTAATGTTACAAAATAAATTTTCTTTTGCTCAGTCCATCAATCATGAGCAGCATTCACAAAATCAGTCCACACATTGCACAGGCCATCATCACCTTCTACCTAATTTATGATGTTGAAAAGCTTTGATACAAACTAGAGCTGGGATGATGAGGAGCACTGGAGGAGTGCAATGGCATAACTAGTGCCCCTGTAGCTCCCACAGTGCTAGAGAGCTTTTCAATAGAAGGTATCCAATATTTGTTTCTTCAAAAAGAAAATTGTATATTTTAAATTTGAAAAATATAGATATGATAAAGTTTTAACTGAGCACATGGCAAGCTGATTCTATGGAGCAGAGAGAGAGAGAGAGTGTGTGCATGTAGAGCATTTTGTGCATATGGACTAATGGAGGCATCTTTTTTGCAGGGAAGGGTGGGGGGAGGGTGGCAAGATTGGAAGTTTCAATATTGCAGGATGGTGTCTTCCTATAAACACATATATTTTGTTTTTGTATATACTCTGGAGCCATTTCCTCTCCTCTCATGTTCAAATTAATTTTAGCTAAACATGTGCTTTTAAAAAAAATTAAATCCAATATTTGGACAAGTTATAGTAAAACTTTTTAAAATGCTTCTTTTACACATCAAAATTTCAAATTACGATTAAATTAAACGGATTCTGCTAATGTATACTATAAGTATAAATAATAATAATTCAATTCAATTAGAAATAATAAATAAGGCTGCTTTAGTACTTACTCTGGCCGTAGGTCCAAGAGATCAATGGATTTGGTCTTTAAAAGACCACCTTGTTCATACTCAAGAATGATGCCTAAGAAGTATAAATACAGTTAATGTCATCGGTGTAGACATCATATTTTAAATAATCAAACTCGAGACTGAAGTGTCATAACGAAAAAATATTCTAGAATTTAGACGAAAGTGACATTAAACAGTTTTATCAAAGACCTGGTGGTGGAAGTAAAACATTTATCTATCAGCCCTCCCCCTAAAAACAGATTATTAAAATATCACTTTTACAAAATAATAGGCGTGTATAAAACGTAAAAAGATTTAGCACACAAGTCTACATAGTACATTAGCTCCACTTGATTCAGATAACTAGTTTCTAAATTTACTATAAAGTTCAAATATCAAATAATATGTTTGTTTACACCTCGTTACCAGCCAAACCAAATGCATCTACAGTTATTAGTAAGACTATGTTTTAATCTTCTTACCGGGTGGATAGTATCGCAAAAGAAATCGTTTCAACTTCATTTTTGTGTACGGTTTCCACGAGAATCTAACATGGCGTACGGTCAAGGGCAACTACTCTAACTTGTAAGAATAAAAATTTCAGGAATAACGTATCTTTGTACACATGACAACTAAAAAACAAGTGATAAGACGAACTAATTTAAAATTAAAACGAACTTTCAGGGCATTATTATTTTTCCTAAACAATTTGAGAATACATTCCGTGACAGAGACTAGCCTGTACAGTACGGAATCTCATTAATTTCTTACTCAAGAGCGCGAAATCTGAAGTAGCTATAACTACGTTACTCACATATCAACTAATGTAATGATTTCGTGAATGCAGAAATTTAAATATTTTTCTTAGTTGTTAAATCTATTTTTCTTGCAAGTATTTCACCATTCTCTTTTTACGCTTGCCTAATACTAGCCAATCCCCTAACCTATCTATTATTATTTTCAAATTAAAAAAAAAAAAATACACTCGACAATTCAGTCCCATCCACCTGTTAATGTTTTTATTCTTTTGCTGGACTAGTATCACATATAGTTTTCCCGTCATTATTTCTTTTAACTTTGTATTAGTCCATTTCTTCTACAATGGCAATAATATTAAAAGTAAACGAATTTAAAAATTCTTATCAAAACGCTAAGTGCTTTTTAATAATTTACACATGAAATACCCACAATTTCGTTATACAAACCACTTAAACATAAAAAGAAAGTCACTGAACAAAATAAATCCAAATGACTATATTATACATATATAAAACAATGTATTTACTTAAGGGGAAACATAAACTGAACTTACAAATATGCATTTTAAATTAACAGTGACACAAGAGATGATGTTATTCTTCCTATTGTAAAGTGTTTACAGTGAAGCAAGGCACAGTACTAGTGATTGTTGATGCACAGCTTGAACAGTGACACAGTAGACATTCTTACTGATGTATAGTTGAACAATGACACAAAAGACTGCTATTTCTGCTGATCTAGTTTGAACAATGACACAAAAGACTGCTATTATTGCTGATGTAGTTTGAACAATAACACTGGAGACTGCTATTATTGCTGATAAAAAGGATATCTTGCTATTAAGTGTCTTTTGTAAAATGCTGATTCAACTCTATGTGCAAAAGAAAAAAATATCCGAAGGTGTAAACTTATGCTGAACAAATATAATATGAGTACTGATAATAACTGAGATTTATAAGAGCTGAATCTTGGAAGGCATAGTTCTCACAAATGAGTACACATAGAACATTTACTTAACAATCTTAATCCTTTCATCAGATTATATATTAAAATTTGAATATTTAAATCTTGCATCTAAAATATGGTTGGCAGTAATTTAAACATCAATCACAATAGCAACATTAATGATCATGGTGAAAAAAGGATTCACTACGACTTGGAATACTTCATTGAGTTTACAAGTGTAGAGGGCAAACATTATTTAAACTTTCAACTGCACAATTTGGTGTAAGGATAATACAATTTTTCACAACATAATTATGCAAGATTCATCATAAATACATTCTTTTAAAAATTCTACAATAATTAATTCACGTTCTTATAAGTCGTTTTGGTTTAATTAAATAAAAAGAAAATATCTTTAAGCAATACTAAACACACAATAACACAGGATATAAAAATCTAAACAGAATAATCACAAACAAGAGTTTATGTGACATGTCTGAATTCTGAAGGGAGTTCATCCAGTTCACAATCCAGATGTGAAAAAGAAAGCTGACCACATCTTTTGGTTTTCATGATGGAGACCCTAAGGATGCAATGTTAGAAGAAGAGTGGTACAATATGTGCAAATACATGAATTTGTGTAGCAGTTTTAAGAGAATATGCACCACAGCAAATAAATAGTTTTATTTATAGAATAAAGCTTTGATTTCAACACAGGATAAATAAATGATACATATGTTAAAATAAGTCATGTTCATAACAGATGCACCATTTTCAAATCATTCTTAACCTTTGTTAACAAAAAAAACCCCCCAAACTAGTTGGCACCAATCAACATACACGTCAGCATTATATAAAAAAAAAAAAACATAATACCCCCTGCTTCTTTATTATGAATTTGCTGGAGTTCAAAAGCATTTGCTGGGAATTACATTGGGAGTTGCCACTTTAAACATTATGTTTACTGCCTGAAGTCACAAATGTATAAAACCACCAAACCAACCAATAAAAAGCTTGTTTGTAGGCTTGAAGTCTGTTATGTAATTTCATGGATTTTTTTGTTTAGCATTTAGTTTAAAATGTGTTTGAATCAAGAACAATTTTATATTCAGAAATCTACTTTTCATTTGATGCCAACACTGAGCAGAAGAAAGCTAAAAGTTTTTTTTAAAAATTATTCAAAGTAATTAAAATGTTGTATTACTTGGAAGTATTATTAAATTTGACAGCAAAAGTTTACAAAAAAATATACAAACAAAATTATTTCTGACCGGTAAATCGATGCATATGGTGACAATGTCCAGATGGTAGGGATTAAAAAAAGAACTAAGAATGGGAGTTAAGAACAAGTGAATCTGCAATCAAGTTGTCTTGAGCACAAGTATGGAATGTGGGATTTTCTTACTCATACTGGCACAGCTATTTGATTAACCATGCTTAGTTGAATGAGACTGTGATTAAGGTCTGATAGTGCTCTTTCATTGACTAAGATCTATAGAGAATGTGGTTACCGGACTGATAGCTCTCTTTCATTTACCAAGATCTGTAGAGAATATGGTTACTGTGACTGATAGCTCTCTTTCATTTACCAAGATATGTAGAGAATGTGGTTACTGTGACTGATAGCTCTCTTTCATTTACCAAGATCTGTAGAGAATGTGGTTACTGTGACTGATAGCTCTCTTTTATTTACCAAGATCTGTAGAGAATGTGGTTACTGTGACTGATAGCTCTCTTTCATTTACAATGATCTGTTGAGAATGTGGTTACTGTGACTGATAGCTCTCTCATTTACAATGATCTGTAGAGAATGGGGCTTTTAGATAGTGTTCGCTAACCACATTTTGTGTTTTGTTTGATCTTATTCTAGAGAAAACAAGAGTTTAATAGTGTAAGTAGAAAATGACACTGTTATAGTATGAATAAATTATATGGTGAAAATGTGAACAGAAAATGAGATTGTGAGCTGAAATTGTCAAATTGCAAATAGAAAATGAAATTGTCATCCTGTGAATAGAAAGTGAAACTGTGATTAGAAAGTGAAATTGTGATAAGTGTTTGCTATAGAATGTGCTTATGCAGTTTAAAATTGAATTATTAAAAACAACAAGACATTTTACAATGAACAACTTTCAAATTATAATTAGTAATCTGGAAAATTACTATCAAAACAAGGAGACAATTCAAGAAATACATCAGAAACAAGTTTAAAGCTTGATTTATACACATTTATTGTATACTGTTGCTTCTGAATTTCAATATTCCACTGGAAATGTTCAGAAATCACACTAAGCACCTGTCTCTTTTCATATATGAAAATCAGTAGGATTTCAAACAACAACCTGACCTAATTTATCCCACCCCCAAAAAAAATATATATATATATATATACACACACACACATATAATACAAATGTGTCCTTGACAAAATCAGATAAACTCAATTCTCACTCCCAAGCTCATCATGTGCCAATGCTTTATACTCATTCATCAGTTCATGGAGTTTGTGTTTGCAAACACTGCCATCTTCTTACAGGACAATATAAGTGTTCTGAATGTTATCCAAAAGCTATGTCTTCAGTCTGTTTTAACTATTATTTGAGACAACACCAAATAAATAAATAATTTTTTATTCCTTCCACACAAAGAGAAATACAAATTGTTATTAGTATTATGCACAGTTTCATGCACTCACAAATTAATAACACTGGAGAATATAATATATATTTATTGATACTGCTATGTACATATATGCTTATTAATTCTGTGTAAAGAGCTGATCACCTCATAAATTTGTCTGTGTTTCGGAAACTGGAATTGTCTCTGAAACAAAAGTATTTACAAGCTTATAATGCATAGTTTTTAAAAGACATACCCTTTGTTTATATAATAAATGTAATACAAAATAAACAATAAAATACAATAGTTGTTACAAATAAAGAAATCTTTATAAAAGAAAATACACATGAAAAGAATACTGCAATTTTATCTTATCCAATTGCTTTGATGATGTGAGAGGATGGAGAATGTAGTGATAGATATCAGGAATTAAGTGGAAGACCAATTTTTATTTAGGCCTATGTAAAAAGATGTTGGTGTATGCTACTTGTTTTTGCAAATTGTACACTATTTTTTCTCCAGTGTTTTGAAACAAAACGAAAAAACAACCTATGGCTGGTGGTTCAAGCAGACGAAACAAAGGAAACAACTCTTTATCATGCTTCCATTAATGCAACTACATGTACAAAATGGCCAAATCACAATCTTTTAAAAATGATCCTGTATGTGTGGAGGACTCATATACTAGATATAGCAATTACTTATCTATCACATTTGATAGCATATATATTTGCAGTCTAATATTTCTATTGTTATAAACCTTACCTATGATGGACAACACCATTAAAGTTATTATTATAAAAACTTAAATTCAGATCAGTATATTCAGTTAATGAAATGTGATAGGATGGTGGATCACACTGCATGTCTTGCTTAGCAATCATTCAGTGAAACAAATGATCTTAATTATTCATGCACAGTCAAATGCTAAAATAACATTTCTCATGACCAGAGAGACAACAATATACTTGATGCAATAAAAATTATTATTGTCAAAATATATGGCTATGGTCAATAGTTTATAATAAAGCATCTGTTTTGACGAAGAAATATATGTTATACATGAGCATTTGTTAAAACAATTCCACAAATCAGTATTCACTTTTTTTGTGTGCTAGGTGACTGTAAGGTGAAAAGACACAGGCATGCACTCTCTTATCACTGGAGTTTCCTTTATTTATCTGAGAAATTGTGAACTATAACACATCATAAGTTGAGCAGACAGATTTAAGTGTACAATTTTGCTTTATCTGACAGGTCAAGACAGATTTTATACTTTGATGAATCAGAGAGTCTTCATGCATTCTTTTTGTTTTAACTGATGAATCAATTTTTATACATACTTTTTGCTTTAACTGACAGATTGGCCTGAATGAAACTAAAATAAAAGAGGAACTGTAAGAAAGAATTATTTACTTGACATACTTGATGCTGTCTGTGTGTGTCTTGTATTCCATCACTGTGTTTGGAGGAAGATGGAGTATGCGCTTCAGTGTGTCTCTTATTCGATTAGTGGTAGTCAAGTCTGAGGAAGTTCGATTCCACAGTGCAAGTATATCATCCTGCATATAAAAGAAAATGTCAACTAATTAATAAACAATAATAAAAGAACAAGAAAAGAGAAACATATAACTAAATAACACAGACAATAAATATTTATTTGTTCAACAGATATTAATGGAATACTATAAAGTTAAAATGCACTGTTCTTTCAAGTAAGGAAAAGAAACAATATACTTATAACTATAACAGTACAGTGGATCCCTGTTCTATTGTATTAATCGACCCAATATATCATGAAACATAGAGTATTGTTAACCCAATAACACACTGTTTATGGTGGTAATTGTAAGACCATCAAAAATGCAATTCTTACTGTACAGCAAACCATATTTTATTATGGAGAGTCTATTGTAAAGTAATTTGAGCGAACTGTAAAAAGGCAGTCCACTGTACTGGCTAATATGAAACTCATTACTTATAATTATTTGTGCTGGTTTGGTTAATTTGTGTTTTATAAATTTTAAAAATAAAATCTAAACCAGATATTCTAACAAGTAATATTGCTTTTCATAACAAAGAGAACAAATATTCCCAATTTTAATATGTAGAGTGACAAATATATTTTTTCCCCCTTTTCTTGTAATATTCTGGTTTTATAGAAAATAAAAAAGGTGGGTACAGTGATGATGAAGAAGGCAGAATATTTAATTCTGTGTTGCTAAAAGAGCTAAAGCAGGGGTGTACAAACCGTGGCCCATGGACAGGGCTCTGTGTGGTCCCCAGAGGACTTTAGGATGTTACCATTATTACAAACGTAGAACACATTACAAGTATTTCATTATTTATGTTGTATTTTTTCTGACTTGCAGCCCTCCACGCACTATCAATTGGAAATTTGGCCCTCTTGCCTAAAAAGTTTGTTCACCCCTGAGCTAAAGGATTAAAAGTAGTCCATTGTGGTATGGATAGGATATGTTTATTTAAAAAAAAAACAACAAAACTTTGAACAGAGTTTTCTAGTTATGCAGTCTTAATTTTACTTTAAATGCGTTTTTCTCAAAATGATTTTATGTCTAATGATTGACAGGCCAAAGCCCCTTTTGAATAGTTTTAATTATTTAATGACCTGAAGTTTAGTATACTAGTTCCTCATAAATGCAGTTGAAAAGCTATAGGATGAAAGCCTATATATATATTTTAGTTTTTATGTTATAAATTTTTTAAATTCTATAGGTACGAAGAAAAAGTAACTTTTGTCTTAAATATTTTTAACATGCATACATAAATTTTGGGGGGCTTGTCCACTAGACAAAAAAAAAAACTGCATTAAATTTTTAAAATTTATGTAGCAAATGTGATGGGGTGGTGGTTGTAGTAGTAGTGCAGTGGGTCACCACAGGATGCAAGATGAAAAATTATGATGATGAAGGACATTACGTCACACTTGACGACAGCCACATCAAGATCTGTAAACACAGTGTTAGGTGGTTCATATTATTCATGGCGACACATTGCCAAACTCATTCTCTCTTCTTAGCTATGTGGTTCTCTGTTCCTCTGCGCACATACCTCCCCACAATACACCTTAATATTCCATGAGTGCTGGCTGCCAAGTAAACCCTGCCAGCAACTGGCTGTGCTAGTTACACAGAAGCATTAAAGGGTCTTTTCTGAGCTTTCTTACTTTCATTTATGTGACATGGGGTTTTCACTAGTTATGATTATTATTATTTATCCATAACTAATTACAAGTGATGGAGAGATCTTAATTTATGTTTATTAATAATTCTCCCAGGAAACACCACTCAACTCTCATTTGGCAGATTATACGGGTGTGGTAAAGTGTTCTCTCTTTCACAGCAATAAGACAGATGCTTTATTATCGCACAATATTTTTGCAGTTGGAAACTTCTTACTAAAGGAGTAATAAATAATACATGTAATGAGCCCCCATTCACCCACTGTCACTCCAACATATAGTTTAATAATATGTGCAAGAAGGTTAATAAATTTAACCAAAAAATTTATTAAATCAACAATTAAATATTCATATAACAAATACAATTAAAAGATTATTTGACATTAATGTTCCATGAAACAATGTTCAAGTAATTCCAATACTTATTCAGTCCTATGTCCAATCACATGATTCAGGAGTCTGATTAGTATCAAAAATAAATCAAGGGACTATTCTTATCATTGAAGAAATGGAGTTATAGAGTGATATGATAATAGTTTGTACATAAACTGTCCAACGACGTAAGCTGCAGCAGTCCATCACATGCTTTGTAACAATGTCATAAGTTTATTGCTCAATCTTCCATCAGCTTTGCTAGGTACGTTGTAGAATGTTTCAACACTGTAGATCCCTCAAGACTAATCAAGGCACACATTCACCTTATTAGCTCCTAGAGTAGGCAATCACAGTAACGAACTTCTAGCACTCCTTTTGCTAGGAAGCTCCACAGTGGAGTCAGCATAACTTTTTCTACACAACCTTATTTTATCAGAACACACATTTTGAGCAAAAAAAGATTTGTACAATATAAAGTAGAAAACAATTGGGACTACCTACAAAGAGTTATGGTTTTAGTGTTTAAAGAAACTACATTAATTACTCTTTAAGCAAAACTCTTTCCTAACGTATAATTTACAAGATATGATACAAAATAAAATAAATACTATACTGGTATGCCATGTAAAATATGTGCTCACACAGATAAATCATAAAATACACAGCAAAAGTAATATAAACTAGCACACAAAAATATATAAATACAAACTATAAACAAATTTCTATCTAAATATACAAACATCAACTTCAGTTAATAAATAACTAAATCAGTATACAAGAATGAAAGCATGTTCTCTAACACAGCATAGTACATACCAACACAAATTTCTCGCACAGCCCAGACAAGTAGCAGGCGATCACTGACCTAATTTTGCCACTAGTGACATGGCACGCTAGCATTCCACACAAATATTTACAAATCTTTTTATGAATGCTGAAATAAGATATATTTTCATTTATTAAAAAATGAATAAAATAAAAACTAGACAAGATATTCTAAATCTAACAACTGTTATTGCTTTCTTATAAAAAAGGTAACTTATATTCTACATTTGAAGGCTGTAGGTTGATAAATAATTGTTTCCCTTCTTGGCAACATAGTGAGTAAGCATAAAAAAAGTGTAACATAATATTTTATACTAATGACATTAAATGGTTCAATATATGGTAACTACATACACACACACAAAAAAAACATCTCTTATCATTATTCTGTTACCTGATATCGGATAGAGACAACAGCACCACAGATCTCCTCTCCAACCATGAACTGTTCTCCAAGCATGGCCAGAATAAGATTTTCCCAACATCGAGAGGCAAGACCTTTCTTTAGTCTTATGATCCATTTCCCACCTGTTTTGTTGGCATCATCCTGTTATCATTTTCATATCAATAGTTAACTGGTCCATATTAAATTTGCATATTTCAGTTAATAAATATCTCCTAAATATTTTGATGAAATACTCCTCTCTTTATATATATCTATTCTGAGGAGATCTATTCTGATATCATGTAGTCATAGTTCTTGATTAATGCTTATTTGAATGATGCTATGATACATACAATGCAACAGGTTTATTCAAGGAAGATACACATATTGAGTGCAACAATGTGCATCTGACGCAATTCATAGGCAGATATAAAATACCGAAAAGTAGATAAGTAGCACTGTATACAAGAAGTGTCCTGACAAATTTGAAACTACCAACATTTGCAATGTAACTGCTATATTCACACAGTATTGAACCAACTTGAGTATATCCTGCTAAGTACTTAGTGCATCAAGTTTTGCCAGTGATATTTGTCTCATAAATAATCTTGATTTTCTTCACTTTCAGTTCTCAAATGAGATATAAAATCTTTAAATTATAAACTGTAGAACTATGCAGACTATGTGTTAAACATAATAGTGTAATTAATTAAACAGGTTGAACTTTATGTTATGGTAGACCATATTAAATAGATTGTACTGAATGTCATATTATACAGTATTAAATTTAGTGTGTGCTAAATGGTGCATGCAGTACATTGCTTTATTTGGACTGTGTTAAATATTATGGTAAACTGTATTGGATTGTACTGAATGTTATGTTGCACTGAATGAAATATACTCTATGCTAAATGCTTTGGTACACTTTATTATTTAGACTTTTAAATATTAATGTACATTGTATCAAATAGATTGTGTGCTAAATTATGTAATGGTACACATTACTAAAAGAATTGTATTTCCAAGGACAAGAATCTACTGATGTTTAATGCAATGTGAATATTTCCTACATAAAACCAAATTCCCACAAACACTCTAAAGCTCTCAAAGCACTCAGAAAGAAAATATTTTTTTGCTTTAAATAAACCATATTTAGTTGAACCTCAGGCAAAATACAAAATTAGTAAAGAAAAACTGCCTCTATACATACTTCCCACATGGGCCGTATGCCCTCCTTAAATAAATGGTAATCACTGTGGCCAGATAATTCACTAGGGCGTGCCAGATGACTGTATACAGACCAAAACTGCTCAACCTTTAAGAAATAACACAAAAAGGTTAGTAGAATAAAAATGATAGATAATAATAACATAGTAAAAAAGAAAATTTAGAGAATAATAATGAAATATGATTAATAGTTATTTTTAAAATAATTATTATTTCCAATAATAATTTTAATCATTTGATATTTTTAAGAGTGACTAAAGATTTCTCAGTTCTGTATTCTTTAGTAATTTTCTTCATAATCCAGAATTATATATTGGAGGAATATTTACAAATGTAAATGTAAAATCTGTATTTAGATTTTTATACTAACAATCTATTCATAGGAAAACTATTTTTTATATCTAATGCAGCTCCCAACTGTTGGGTATTACTATGAACATTTTCAATTAAATTGAAAATGTTATCGGCTAACTACAATTGTAAAAAAATAAATAAATCAGGATATAGCAATAATTAGTGAAATGAACAATTTTGTCCCTACTTAATTATATTAAATTTTATTCCCAAACAAATAGTCATTTATAACACAAAAAAAAATTTGTTTATTTATTTACTAATTTTACACATAAAATAAAGACCACAATCTAGCCAATAACTTCACAGCACACATTCTTTTGATATAAAGATTTTTTTAAAGTATTTAAACAGATGTGTAATTCGAACTTGGAGACTGATGGTTGTTTTTTTTTATATATTTAAAATATCATATTGTGTAGTTTTTCTCAGAAACTAATGAATCCTGCACATCTATTTGTATTTGCGTTTATCAATCACTTTCTGCTTGTCCTCTTATCTTCTATTATAAATATAATGTCACTGAATTTTAGCTGTGTCATGAACATTATTCAAATTTGAAAATATGCATACTGTATAAAACATAAATATATGCAATCTTTCAAAATGACATTTAATAGTATTTATTAGTGTATTATAAAAACTACTAAAATAAAAATGAAAACTTTGTACTGTACTCACCGATGCAAATGAAGCAACAAACTTTAAATTCTGATCGTATGTTGCAGCCTTATTTCCTGGAGTGCGTCGAGAATACCAGATGGAGTAATTAAATTGAAGTGGATGCTCTCCAGGACCTGGCTTCTGCCAAAATAAATAACAAATAAATGAATACAATTTATAAGACCATTTTTTTTTTTAAATGCACGCCATTCAACTTTAGTTTAATCTAAAGTCTAGTGATCTACGTAATACATAATGTTCAATTAAATACTTAAATTAATTTTTTGCAGGCTCTGCGTAATATACTAATTAGATGGCTAAACAATAGACCCATGCAGTTACTTATAAATGGTTATCTCCAGTGAAAGTTAAAAGTAAGTAATACCCTAAATATTAACTACTTAAGTACTGGAAATAATTTTAAGTCAAATCCTAAATTGCATGTCACTCTCAGTCTCAGCCAGCATATATTAAGCATTACTACAGTGCAATGCTGGTATTGGTAATCTTCACAATTCAATTTGTGTATACTTTTGTTACAGTTTCACTGAATCAAATGAATGTTGCCAGTGATAAGTTGTAAACAGTGGCATGAGTTAAATAAAAGTCTATTACTGTAATGTAATCTACTTATAATTGACTTTTTTGAGAATTCGTAATTACATTTGTATGCACTCTATAGCAATGTACTTATAAAAGCAGCAAGCATAAAACTAAAAAGTGTAGTAGGATGCTGATGATGAACAGTTTTGTAACTAAATAAACCATTAACTGTTGACTGCATAGTTGTATCTGTCATTAAAAAAATATGAGGCACAACTTTTAAAAAACAGAGTTAAATTTAATAAGATTTTACAATGTATCCAGCTTTAAAAACTAATAAGATTTATATCAATGTATACCTTAACATTCCTGTACTTACAACAAACATTAAATTAATACATTTATCTGAAATTATATTCTCCAAATTTTATCTACTAATATGTACTCTTTTAAAATTTAGAACAGTCAAGTGACTATGTACTACCAATTACTGATAATCCCAACACTCGCATTACTTTGATCAGAATTTCTGAGTGGCACTCCAATTAGTTCCCTTGAGGTCATAGTCTACTGTAAACAGAGCTGTGCATATTAGTTTTTATTACTAGAAATGCTGTTATCAAGAACAAGTGCTTAAATTCCATATCAAGAATAAGTGCCTGTACTATATCAAGAACAAGTGCTTAAACTCTATCAAATATAAATTCTTATATTGAAAACAAGTGCTTAATCTACATAAAGAAATGTTTAATCTTAATCAAAAGCAAGTGCTTAAAATAAATGAGAACAAGTGCTTAATCTATATCAAGAACAAATCCTTAATCTGTATCAATAATCAAGAACAAGTGCTGAAACTATATCAACTAATCAAGAATAGATACTTAAACTATACCAAGTACAAGTGCTTAAGTAACACATAACCTATATAGTAAGTTCTTAACTACACCAAGAACAAGAGCTTAATCTGTAATAACAAGAACTGAGACTATATCAAGAACAAGTGCTGAAAATATATCAAGAATAAATAGTGAAACTATATCAAGAACAAATGCTGTAAATATATCAAGAATAAATAGTGAAACTATATTAAATTATTATTATTAATCAAGAACAACTCAACAAGTACTTAAAATATATCAAGAATAAATAGTGAAATTATATCAAGAACAAGTGCTTACTGGAGCTGGCCTAAAGCTGTCCAAATCATCCTCATCCTCACTGTCTTCCATCTTTAATCTGTAAAACAAACTTTGCTTTAAAGATCTGCACCAAAAGGAAAATATTATTACACTTGAACAAATTATAAATGGGGAATTTTTTGGAGTAAGACATTTATAACAAGTAAGACATCTGATTATGAAGTATTCAGCTAAATTTCAACGGTTAGAGAGCAATGTTGTTTTAAGTTTCATTTAGACCTGCCAAAAGATTGTGATAATTTAGCTTGTTAAGTGGTTTTGATATAGTTGCTAAATTAATTCTTAAATATGTCTTGCAACATTTTGACAATAATTAGTAATACTAATAGTAATTTTAGTATGTCAACAATTATTAGTGGTAGTTTGGATCACAATTCAGGCTGGTTCAACCAAACATATATGGTCAAAACTTATATTCAGCAAGCTTAGATCAAAATTTAAATTTGTTGAATTAAGTGTTAGCCTGACAAAAGTATATTTAGCTTGCTAACTGGCAAGCAGTTACGGTAACATGTAATTATACTTCATAGTACATTCACTTCTTATAAAAAATTAATGAGAGTACATTCAATACACACACACATATATATATATAGATCATTCTCTGTATGGGTATACCAATTTTCGAGATGAAGTGCAAACAATAAAGTGGATTAAATAATAATTTTGCATGTTAAACTTAAAGTCAACAGGGCCTCATGCTCTCATAAATTAAAAACATAAAAAGATATAAAAATTACAAAAATGATGTTTAAAGGAGAAATACGTAAAGCATATTTCTGTTAATAAAGAGGTGCTTTATAGGAGAAAAAATATTTTTAAATAAGCAATATAATTATCTCATTACAATGAATATTATTAAACTAAATTATTAACTTAATCTGGATACATATTTGTTTAAAATAATAGAAATCTATGCTGGTCACAGCCCTCTCTGGTGACTAAAACTGAAAACTAATAATGTCTTGAAATGGAATATCCAGCCACAAGAATTTTCTGCACTAATAAATAGATCATTTTAAATTTTTACATTTATAGATTTTGATGTTTTTAAAAAATTGAGAAAAACGTTTCAGAGTATGTGATTTAAAAGTAAAGAAACATTCAGTCTATGATCAGAAACATATGGACATCAGAAGGTGATGAACAAATAACCAGCTTTAGCAATAATTCAAAAATCCCTATTTAATTGATGCATAGAACTAGAAGTACTATTTTATTATCAATCCACGTATCACTACATTAAATACAAATTGTTGTGATAATTTATATAAATTTATAGAACATAGGGGCCTATATACACTTTTAGAATTAATTTGCTGAAATATAGGCTATTAAACATTTAAAGTATTATCTTGAAAATTACTCGGACACCTGGATAATCGGGTCACTAGGATTATCTGAGGATGATAAACTTGAAAAAAAGGTATTATATTTTATTGATATATATTATTTATTTATCGTCGTTTGACTGATTTTTTAATAATTTTTGTGTTCGACATTCCGTGTTACTTTATGTGTATTATTCAATTATCACTACTTTGTAGATGAATAATAATACTGTTTAGTATTTGAAATAATAAAACCAAGAACTGAAATTCATTATTATGATTATTCTGATTTACTTACGCTTCAAATTTATTATTCATGATATCGACTTCTGCTGATGCTCCGTAGCAGCACTTCACTTTGTTAAACTTAACGTTAGATCAGCTATTATTTTACAGATGGACAGTAATAAAAGCCCAAAACAAAAATTATACTGCACTTGTCTAAAAATAATTTTGGACTGTCAGGTGTACTTAAAAATATGGACTAGTTTCCAACACAAACTCATTATTTACTTTGAAATTTAAGAAAATAAAAAAGTGAAATTATCTTTTGCACATGTGTTGTTCTTCGAAAAGAAATATAAAAATTAATAATAGAGAGACAAAATGAGAATGCAAGTATGTTTATTTGGGCAGTTCCCCCAAATGGGCTGCATGAAGGTTAGGCGATGTTGACCGCAACATACTTGTATTCAGTTTAAACTTTTAAGTTGGAGAAATAGAATTAGAAGTTTAATTTTTGACAATAACACAATATTACAGTCAATATTTAACATAAGAAAAATGACCGGTTGGAATATTTATTTCTTCAAAAATATAATACCTGTTATCAGACATCGAGGGTCGTGACAATAAAATAATTACCAACGTCTAACTAATATCCACGTGATTGGTACGATAAGAAGCGCTCCGGTAATTCTCCAATCAATATTTTGTAACATTTACAGCAGAACAACTATTATAAAACATTAACTAAGGCATTGATTTAGCTATTAATTAATTTTTTAAAATATATGTAAAATTTATATGATAATTTGCGTTTATATATTTCATTAGCGGGACGAACAATGTATTATATGTTTTTCAATGATTACATATTATGCAAATCTCTTTTATGTTCATTGAACCGTGGTGTGTTGACTCACTCTCGAGTAGTGTGCTCTACACGATTATTAATAATATGAACCTATCATTCTGATTAAGGATGTGCATATGAAACAGTGCAGTAATGGGTGTTGTAAATGAATCAGAAAACATTTCATAAAGCTCCGAGAGCAGTCATCGCAAACTTTTAGGTTTAGCATGGCGAACTCAACCACGTCGGGTACATCGTCGTGCAGTAGTTTTCCCGACGATCCAGAACGATGCGTAAGTACATTTATTCTGTGCTTAAAAATTGTTAACAATCTTCACATGTTTTGTACTTTTTGATTTAATAAGCATATATTTAAAAGTACTATACGAAACATTAACCTTTGTTTATACTCCAGTTATCTCCACAAGACAAAATGAAATCAGTATTTTATTTTTGATAGGCCTATATAATCACACTCAAACACACACATGCACACTCTCTCTCTCTCTCTCTCTCCCCCCCCCCCCATTACCACCTTAGGATTCCCCACAAAGTAATAATAAACACACATTAATATATACAATAACGATATTTTAAAATTATTGATTTATCGCTCAGTCATATTCCCGGACAAAGAAACGCGCTAAAATACGATTGATCACTCAGATTCATGTAATAATAATACCTTAAAAGATAAATATTGATTTACATAAATTATTGTTCGCTAGTTATATTTATAGTATGCAGTGCTAAGTATTTTGGCCAAGTAGATTTCAGTATGCACATATTTATATCCATATTTAGTCAATGGCTTTGTCCGCCTGCAAGCTGGGAGTGGGAGTGAACCTGACATGAGGTACACCCCCCCCCCCAAATCTACACCCTCAAAAATCCAGCCTAGAAGAGGGACTGGGCCGTGGAAGAAAACCAGCCCAAAACAATTCCCAGAGATAATGAACTTCATGTGCCCCATCATATCACCACCCAATATGGCAAATATGATGGGCAGATTGCCCCTTCCTCTCCCCCCTCACCACACAAGGCCACAACCCAAACTGAAACGTAACCTTTCCTTGTATAAAACCACAGGAGGTATTATGGGTGTGTGTGTGTCTCAAACAGATGCCTATATGAGGTATATTTCTGAGGTGTATTATAATCTTTACATTATATTTATAATGATTATTATTCCTTATATGTCTTGCACTGGATACCTCAGAAATGCAGCTTGCAATGAAGTCTAAAAGGTGCCTCGGTTCCAGTTCAAAACCTAGCCCAAACCCTTATTTGTAATTTATTTCTGTCCCTGTCCCCACTAAACCGGTGCTGGCAATCTTCCATCACTCAGCCACTCATAGGGTATGTTAGGAGCTTGTGTCATGGTTTTGGGGGACATATATGTCATAACCATTATTTGTGTGTGTGTGTGTGTGATATATGTGGAAGTGTGATTCTGAAGATCAAGTGGAGAGTGAGCTGCCTTGATGTTTTATAAACATTTTTCATCCCTATTTCATTGCCATAAGGAGGTCTGTTCTTTTTTTACATTCAATCTGTGCCCCCTGTGATGCCCTACCACCCAATTACATCCAGGGTTTCCCCAAGCCATAGGACTAGCCACCTAAAGTAATGATTGGGAGGTCCACCTAAACATTCAATTAAAAAACAATGTAAACCTAAAAAGTCTCAAAACTTATAACTGTTATATTAGAAATAACATAAATATAGAATGGTCCAGTGGAAAAAAGGGAGAGGAAAGGGTATACAAAATAGACTCCAACAGCTACCACCAGGCCTGAGAATGAGAATGGAAAATGAGAAGCACTCACTTTTCATGGCACGACAAACTAAAACAAAAGGCAGAACAGTCTCCACTTCCATTCACCATCATCGTCCTTATCAACTTTCAGTCAACCAATGCTCTGCAACACTCTGCACATCCATATCTGAAACCTCCCTCCAGTGGCACACCATGCATCAGGCAGCAAAACTGGCTCAGATTGGAAATGGAAGTTGCCATCATTCCAATAAAAGAAAGAAGGCTTAGACTATAAGTATTATGTATACCTTTAGTTTTATAGTAAAATATATATCCCATTCTTCACCCACCATTTAATATTTAATACTGCTTTAACTCTTACAATCTTAGATTTTTCTAAAATCAGATTAACTAATTATTAATATTATGCTTATTAAGTTTTAGACTCTTGGTGCAGGTTTAAGTTCTTCATATGCAAAGCGAACAAAATACAATTACAGTGTATTTGATGTATCTACAAATACATCATCACTCATCAGATGATGCTTGCATGCTTTATATCAGTGGTCCCCAACCTTTTCCTCGCTGTGGACCGGTCAACGTTTGATAATTTTACAGCGGCCCGATGATGTTGGGGGGGGGGGGGGACGTTGATTGTTTATAGTTTAGATTGTTTTGATTTAATAATTAATTTAATTGTATTTAAACGTGCCTTCAAAATCAAATTAAACCAAAAAATGAATATAAAGTGATTTAACATTTTAACTTACTAGAACGCTAAATCAATGAGAACCCTGAGCTTGTTTCTTTGCAACAAGACGGTTCCATCTGGGGATAATAGGAGACAGTTACACCCGAAGTGTGTTGCTTATGTCCAGTTTATTCCGTTGTTTTGTTTTGGTTGCTGTCACTGCAGAAAACCCTGCTTCACACAGATAGGATGTCAGAAATGGCAATAGGGATTTAAGTGCTGTGGTGGCCATTGTTGTATTGGCGGGTGAGGGGGTTTACAGAGCCCAGGCTAATACCACATCGTCTGTACTTAGTGTGTATGTGCGCCCAGGATGTTCACCAGTGGTGTTGTCATTGGCACTGTTGTTGTTGATGTCCCCGGTATCCGTTGGGCTTATGTAGGTGGGTGTTGGCGGCCAGTATAGGTGGTCCAGCATTAGTTGAATTAGATCCACAAATATCCCCACTGCATGTGATGTTGCTCCCTGTGCTGCCACTGTTGTTGTTGTTGTCGCAGCGCTGCCATTGTTGTTGTGGCTGTAGTAGATGATACTGTTGTTGTCATCTGATGTGTTGTGGCGGGCACCTTCTTTTTGATTTGGGGCTCCGTTCTGTAGTTTTTCCTTGTGGTTGTCTTTGTTGCAGTCCCTGGTGGTGACTCTGGCTGTGGATTGGTGGCAGTTGGTTTAGTCGTTGTTGTTGTTTCTTGTGGTGCAGTTGGAGCGTTGTCGACTTCTGTTTCGGTCTGTGCGTCAGTTGTCTTCACTTTTTTTTCTGTTTGTATTTTTCTTTCTTGCGTCTTGATATGTACCATTTGTGTGCTAGAGATTTTTTGGCGTTTCTTCTTATTTTCGGTGGTAGTTGTTTTAATTTCTTTTTCTTTGCTGATAGAGCTTGTAGTCTGAGTTTCCTTATTATCTGTTGTGGGTTTTGGAGTTTGCAAGAATGCTTGTCTGATTTCTTGTTTTGCTGTTTGAGTTGAATTCACTTTGGCCGTATGTGGAATTTTCCAGATGATGTTGATGTTTATTCCACTTTCTCTTGTAATGGCTTGTAGAGTTTGGGTGGAAACGTGGCTTTTTCCTTCAAAGACTGTTTGAGTTGTGCCATCTTCCTTTGTGGGTTTTCACGTTGTTTCCTCCTTTTCCGTTTGTGAAGAGCATGTTTTTGTTGTCGGCGTTATTTTCCAGATGATATCTGTCTGTGTTTCACAGTCTGTTGATGTAGTTTTTTTCCAGTTGTCTTGTCAGGTGCTTGTTTAAAATCTTGTGGAGACCAATTGCGGTTAAGATGGCTTGTTGTCTAGTATAAGTTCATCTTCCGTTTTTGTATGGAAGAGGGTCAACAGCAAACAGCAAATTAGTGAACGCATTTTTTAGTTCAATGTTTTTAGTTTCTAGTGTGAAGGTGAAGGGGGTAACTTTTCGTATGCCCCCATTTTCGGTTGGTTTGCTGATTTCACAGCAGTATTTTGTCCAGTCTTCTCCTTTGTACTTCTTAATGTTTGCACCTCTTCAAGCCTCTTTTGCCATATCTGTCTCAGCTGGGCTATGCGCTCGTTTGTGAAACAGAAAGGGCCGTCCACATCTTCTGTGACTGACTCAGAATCGTGTAAAATGTCACTTGGTGGAGTGGGCAGTAGTGGCATTTTTGCCAGCCCTGAAAAGGGCTGAGGCTTTGGTGCTGGCTTGTCTTGTGTGGCGCTTTGACATGACTCTCCTCCCAGCGGTCCAATGGATGGAGTGTGTTCGTCGGTGGTCCGAAACGAAGTGTGTTGGTGTGGTTGGGAAGTAGAGCTCGAATTCTTTAAAAGCAAAGACAGATGATCGTGCACCAACTGGGAGAATGAATGCTCAGACTCAATCTCATCCATGGAAAGTTGCACAAACCCGAGAGAAATACACCACAAGTAAATAAAATTGGGCGGACTGGTACCATTTGGTCCGCGGACCGGGGGGTTGGGGACCACTACTTTATATAATGGGAAATATTAAAATAAATATAGCAATGTGAACATTTCTTTATAAAGTTTGGATGAGGTTTTTCAAATTTGCATGAACAATAATTTTGGGGATGAATGAATTAGCCAGGGTGATAAATGTGCCCTTTCAGATGTTATTACATATTATAATATGATTTATTTCAACAGGACACTGTCATCATCTTTCGAAAAGTTTCAGCATCTTTCTCATTTACTGGCTGGTGAGATGATAAATTATTTCTGAATTTCATACTTGTTTTAATAGCAGTAGTATTAATAAATATTTCTGTAAAAAAATAATGTATTTACTAGCATTATAATTATTGTTTATTTTCATTAAACCTAGTACCCGGAATGTAAGAGACATACAATTGCTTTAATGATAAATGAACATTTCTGAATGTTTCACTTAAAGTTTAAGTTAATTCAAGTATGAGTAACAACTTATTGTCATTATTATTATTATTTTCAGCAGTATCAAAGGGAGCTAATTTTTTCTCTTATTTTGACAAGCATTACTTCCCTTTGACACTGAAGACTAATTTTTTTTTGTAAATAGTGTTTTAAGTTACACTCTGTTGTGAATTTAAAACACTTTTATTTTTGATTGCACACAGTATCGTCGTTGCTGTATTCACTTCTTTAGGAGTTAACATATAGTTAAAAACCTTTGCTAGTTAGCATCACCTAGTTAACATTTTAACTAATCTGAGTTTAGTGAGAATATATCAATATTTCTGAGCATTGAATACCAAATAGTCGAAGATGAGGCTCACTACAGATATACTCTGACCTAATATACTTTGAATCTATTTGACAAGGAAATGTTGTCTTGTTATCTAATCTGTGATTGTCAACAAACTTTATTTCTTTGAATTACTGTTTTCCATTATTTACCTTTTCCTGTGTGGTGAATTTTGTTTTATGTGCTAAATATACAAGTTTGGATTTTATGATTGTATTCATAGATCTTTAACACATTGTGTTTGTTTGTTTTTGATAGCTAGTATTTGTTCCCTTTGAGAGTGATTGCCAGTGTTGTGTTGCTGTTGTCATGTTATAAAATGGCTATATAAATAAGAATTATTACTATAATATAGTATAAATATAATTTGCTTTTAATATTATTTCTTTTGCAGTTTTTTCATGATTTTTATCATCTGGCTGTTCAAAAGATATGTTGTGTTTACTCAGGTATTGAACCATTTTCATGAAATTGTATCTGTTCTAGTCTTTGTGATAGATTAATATACATTCACTTGTTGACTGTAATACTCTGGGACAGTGGGAGATTAAAAAATATTCCCCTTGCTTAGATAGCATGTTTTAGTTTGTTATGATGTGTGTATTAGATAATAAAAATCTTTTTTAAACTTAACTTAATTTTTCTATAATATCATTAATATCCACAGCATTAGTAGGGTCATCTTGCAAGATTCTTTTTACATTTAGCTGAGTTAAGTGATAGCAGAATGTTTGCACTATAACACATGTTTATAGTTTATAATGTTTGCATTATCAGGGTTTGCATTATCATACATATTTATAGTTTATAACATTTAAATGATCGTACATGTTTATGTCTACATTGATTATATCACACATTTATAGTTTATAATGTTTGCATTATCAAACATGTTTATAGTTTATATTGTTTGCATTATCACACATGTTTATGTTTGCATTATCACACATAATTATAGTTTATAATGTTTGCATTATCAAACATGTTTATAGTTTTATATTGTTTGCATTATCACACATGTTTATAGTTTAAAATTTGGTATCATTTCCCTTGCTACTTAGAGAGAAATATTGTCCTCAATCAGTCAATGCAGAGATATAATTTTTCTCCTTAAGACTAGTAAGAGTAGACACTCCCCACATCAGTGCTTTAGAGCTTTTTAATGAGGTCTTACTACATATAGATCTGTTTATAGATGACATGATGCTCAGCACCTGCCTGTTAGAATTCTTATGCCTGTTGCTGGACTTGTTTGCCTCTGCAGTAGATGCCCTGTCAGTGAGTCAGGAAATATTTGCCTATACCTTTCTGCCAACTATTTTGATTCTCCTGATGCTAACAAAACTAAGGCAGGCAGTAGCTCTGTTTATTTTAAAGGCATTTATAATATTAGACAGGTATACTGCCTGTCAGCAAATTTGCTTTTTAAAAAATTGGTGGGGGGAAGCTTTCTCTGACATTTTATTTTGTGCAGAATTTGCTGCAATTTCTTGCATTAATGAATGTAATGCACTGTTGATCTTGCTTATAAATAGCTGTACATTCCATTAATAATAAATGAAGTTTAAAATTGACTTTTTAATCTAAATACTTTGTGAATCTGGCACAGATAGGCATTGTAATATAGATGGAATTTAATTTTGGCTATGTGACATTAATGTCTTATGAATCCAGCACAGGTGGATGTTGTAATATTAATGTAAGTTGGTTTTGCAACATAAATTGCTTTCTGTCATTAGCCTTGAAACTAAATTCACTCATTCAAACCTGAAGTTATGCCATTGTAGGAATGTACACCTTTACACTTAATTAAACACTCTGCCTGAATGCACACATTCACACCCACATTTTAGTTACTCAGACCAGAATGCACATATTCGCATCTAAATTTTATATGCTTACTCCAGAATGCAGTCATTCACACCCACATTTTAGGTACTCAGACCAGAATGCACACATTCACACCCACACTTTATGTATTCACACCAGAATGCACATGTTCACATCCACACTTTATGCATTCAGACCAGAATTCATGCATTCACACCCACATTTTATGTATTCACATCAGAATGTACACAATCTCTCCCACATTTTTTGTACTCAGACCAGAATGCACATCTTCACATATGAATGCAGAGCAAACATTTGCACATTAATGCACTTTCACACTTGAATGCACACTGCCTTGTGTTGGAGAGTTTTCTATAGACACATAACTATGCATTATTTTCCTTTTCTTTTCAGAGGATGATTCTATACCTCAGCATTGTTGCTCTCTTCAATAGTATTGCATATCTTATGGTAAGAATACCAAGGTCACCTTGTAGTTTTTATTATTAGATTTATTATTATTTATCAAAAAATATCAAGGATACTTTGCAGTAATTATTTTATTTTTATTTATTCATTCATTTATCAAGGACTACCAAGGTTGCCTTGCCTTAATTATTTTATTTTGTTGATTTTGTTATTCCTTTCTTTACTAATTGTTGGTTTTTGCTCATATACGTAAAAGAAAAAATTGTGAGAAATGAGAACGAAAATTGTTAAGGTTGGCTCTTGTCACTAACAGTATATACTTTTAATTTAAAATATTATGTTATAATTTAAACTTTAAGTTTAACATATAACTGAAAATTATGCTCATAAAGCCAAATTTGTTTCTCTATCTTTTTTTAAAACTGTAAAATCATTAGTATAATCTTTACTACTCTTCTCTTCAGTTACTTGTAAGTTGTAATATTTTGTAAATTTGGCCTCTTGTACTTGAATCATTTAAAGCTGTTTAATGCATGTATACAAGAAATGTGATAAATACTTTGATGTTTTTAATAGTTTGTTCTTCCTTTACATTGTTCATTTTATTCAAATTGAAACATAAAATCATTTAAATTAGAAATTTTCCTAAACTAAATTAAGTCTTTTGCTCACCAGTGTAAAAATTATTGACTCATTATAGACTAATTGTCTTTAAACTCAATTATGTGTGCCATTATATCTGTTAACATTCTGTATTTAAACAATTTTTTTCTGTTTTCATTTTTTAAATATTTTTAGAGCAGCACTATAAAAGATGGACCAGTTTGTGATTTACAAGCCTGGTGGCTTACATTCTTTGGTAAGTTGCCATACCCTGTATTTATTTGCTGATAACAGTGAAACATGTGAATAAATAAGTTATATATCATTCCATAAATCTGAACAATAATGGAGGTACCCACTTTATGCAAAGTTGTTTTTGGTCGATGGCATATTATGCAATTTATAATGTATTTGAAGATTAGTTAGGTTACCTATAAATTAGTGTCTTTTTATAAAAATGTTAGGTTACCTAATATTATGTAATGTAGTTAGTTTGCCTTAATAATTCATATGTAATACATATTTGAATACTATCTTCACTATCATATGTGTCATACTAATGTCATAATTCAAATGTCATTGATTAGCATATCTTATTTAAATAAAATTGGCTTTTATGTTTCTATGATAGTCTTTCTTTGATTAGATGTGCACGCGTGTGTGTGTGTGTATATGTGCATTATTTTAGTGAGTCTTGAGTCTGCTGAACATAGCGATACAATCAGTTTATACTCATTTAGCAAATGTTGAAAATATAGAAAATGATTAACAACTGTAACTTGATGCAGTTTAATCCAGTTTTTGTGAACAAATGATCTTGTTACAGATTGGACAGTTTTGCTGTGGGTTTGTT
Source organism: Sinotaia quadrata (assembly GCA_028829895.1). Lineage (NCBI taxonomy): Eukaryota > Metazoa > Mollusca > Gastropoda > Architaenioglossa > Viviparidae > Sinotaia > Sinotaia quadrata. Next base: position 117,949,902 of record CM054177.1, on the reverse strand, counting down.
GCATAACCTTTAACCTTTATATGAATGTCATCAAAGGCACCACTACAGAGCACTTTGAATGGTCAGTTACTGAGAATATTTTGAATAAATTTATGTTTTGAATGAAGAAATTAAATATATGCATATGTATGCATGCACGATTATGCATTTTTGTTTGTAAAGTATAAATGGAAACAGTTTTGTAGCAAAAGCTAATGAATGAAATTTATACCATGTTAATCTGAGATACTATGAATCAGATTCTATCTTCTTCAAGGATTATGTTTCACTAGGTCACTATTAATGTCTGTTGCAAAATTTGGAACATTTGCTCTATGGTAAAACAACTATTGAGAAGCAAATCAATCACCTAGGCACAATTCCATGTAGGCCTTGAGAAGAAGCCATTCTCACAGCCATATTTTCCATGCTTGCAGAAAGTTTTGTCTGGAACCAACTGCAGAATGCAGAGTGTTATGAGGTCATTACAGTGCACATTTTAAAAACTATTTACACAAAGTTGTGACTTTCTTATGCATGCAAAAACAAATGTCTAATTATAAACATATTTTGTTAAACTAAAATTAGTTAGTTAAGTATAAATCCATAAAAGCTATTGTTTGTCTCTTCATGCAGGGGATATCATGCTTTGTGCTGGTTACTTCCCTTGCTGATGTCACTTCTGCCCTTTATTGGTGACCACTATGGACCAGCAGGTGCCTGGTGGTCAGTATCTATTATCATATTGTTGATTTTTATCATTTTCAAGAGAGATGTTTTGATGATGACTTGAATTTTTTTCTTCTCACTTGGTTTTATTATACCTTCCGGTCATTTATTTATTAGTTAGAAATATATCTGCTTGATAATTCTAGCTTACTTGCATTAGTTGTTAATTTTAAATCTCAACATATATCATTTACTCTTTGATGAAATAATGTACTGATATTGTTATCATCATGGATTAATTAACATTGTTATTGTTGACTTTGTTTTTTAACTTGCCCCAAATCCTGACTGTTTCAGACCAAAATACCTTTGAAAAATTGGAATACCCCAATTTTTTTTATGCTTCAGGCTTAAACACAACAATCTTATGTTGCAGACATAAATATTGTCAAAATTATTATGCTATTGACACAAATGTCAACAAAAAGTGTAATACTGAACATGAAAATACCAACAAATATGTTATGTTACAGACATAAATGCCAGTGAAAATTCTTATATGTCACTGTAATAAATAAGGAAAAAACAGACTTATAAACACTGGAAAAGCTATGTTACAGACTTGAAAGTACAAATAAAAAATAATCGTAATTATTTTAATCATAAATGTCACAGACTTCAATACCAGTGAAAATGTATTTGCCATAAGCTTAAATAGCTATGAAGAATTGTGTGATAGCCATAAATATCTTTGAAAATCCTGTATGCCACTTATTTAAATACCTATGAAATAATTCTTCAATGCCATAGATTAATACCAACAAATATTCTATATACAACAAGCTGATGTTCCATTAAATAGTCATCTATGCCAGAAATTTGATTGAGATACTGAAGAAAAAGATTATGTTATAGAATAAAATACAAACTTTAGATCAGAAAGGCCACTAAATACAATCTCTCTGAATCAATCAGGACACAGTTTACAAAAGAAAAATGGTGTATAAATAAATTAATTATTCTTTTATATTTTCCTTTCAGCTGGATCAAAGAGGACATAAAGTGGAGGATGGGAATGTAAGTACTGTCTGTCTTAACTGACACTCTCAAACACACACACACACACACACACACACAGAAACACACATACATACACTCATAAACTCATTAACATACACATAAACTCATACATTCGGAAATATACTCTAACATGTTAAATACTTTGTTTTGCCTCAGACATAACATATACACACACACATATTTACATTCTGAATACTTTGTTGTGCCTCTAACACATACACACACACACACACATACATACACATATGCTTGTACTTATATAATTTGTTTTTATATTAAATTATGTGTTATATTAAAATGAGTATGTACACTAATATTTAACAAGCCATCTGCACATTAATACTTGCATTTAACATGCTGTATATACACACTGACTAATGCTTGCATTTATTTGTGCTTAAGCATTTTGTTTCCTTTGATACATTGCATTTGATTGAATGTGCTGTAATTTCACCATTCATACAAATATACTTACTAATTGCAGTGTATTTTTTTTTGTCTACACATCACTTTACACACTCATACAAATATACTTACTAATTGCAGTGTATTTTTTTTTTGTCTACACATCACTTTACACACTCATACAAATATACTTACTAATTGCTGAGTATTTTTTTTTGTCTACACATCACTTTACACACTCATACAAAAATACTTACTAATTGCCATATAAATAATTTTTTTTGTCAACACATCATTTCATACACTGAAACAATTTGCCACATTAATACTTGTAAACAAAATAGTGTACAGCCAAACACCCCCACATACACATGCAAACAAATTTGTCATTTAAACTAGTGCTTGTTTCCCTCAAACATTAAGTACAAACATCCACACATAAGCATATTCATGCTCTTTAAGAACTTTGTTTTTTTGGCACTGCATAACAAGCTGTAACACAGCAATAGCTTGCCCCTGATAGAGTGACTCCATTTTAGCAGTGCTTTTGCTTTGATCTGACATTGCAAACAGGATCGCAGTTGCAGATTTCTTGTCGGGGATGATTTCTCCACTGTGTTTCACTGGTAATTCTGGTTCTGTTTGTTCTTATTATTCTTTTGTCTGTTTCCAAGTTAACATAAAAAGTTATTTTTTTCTTTCCATTTTGTTAGCTTTGATGTCATTACTGTTAGAGTCTTAGACTCCTGTCTTGGCCTTGGTATCTTGGCTAATTCTTTCTTGACTTAGTGTTCTCCTAAAAGCATTTTCAATCCTGCCCCTCTTGTATAATTTGTTTTGGTTGCAAAAGTAATAGGACATATGTGTTTTGCTAGTATTGATTACATTCTTTTGGGGAAAATAGCAGTTAAATATCTTTGCTATCTCTTACACAGTAAACATTCTTGCCCGCCTGTTTACTTGTGCATGCTGAAGAAGCATCAAAATATGCAGAAAGCACACTGCATCATGTCTGATTGGTGTGGTTATAAGAGAGGGCAGACTTCTCAAGATGAAAGGGGTTATCTTCTCAAGTCATTTATGCACTAACCAACTGAATTGAAAGGAGAAATGCACACTGGCTGGCTCTCAGTGCAAGTGGTAATTTTACAAGTAAACGACTAAGAAATGCCAAACCTTACAATTCAGTGCTTCTTGTGCGGGGTTCTTAGAAAATAGGTGTTTCCTGTTCTCTGAGCATTTCGTTTTCTTAAGTTGTTAGGTCTCCAAGGAAGGATACAAATTTAGCCAAATGATTTCACATCAAAGGAAATAACAAGGACAGCAGTTACTGACCCTTGCCCAAATGAAACACTTGAAAACACTAGCCTCTGTTGGTTGTGGAAGAAAATTATAGTGCTCAGTTAGTATGACACTTTCCTGTTCAAGAAAGAAATAGTGTGGAAATACAGGTTCTGGGCTTTTTAGAGAAATTAGGAACCTTATTGACACTTGGCTAGTGTCTTTCATATCATATCACTCATCAAGTTTTGATTGATATCACATGCAGAGATTAGGATTATTGGCATAGAGATACTTAACTAGCGTCTTTCATGTGTCATGTCACTCACAGTACTTTGATTGACATCACACATATACACAGAATTATTGGACAGAGGCACTTGGCAAGTGTCTCTTTCATGTCCTGTCACTCACAAAGTTTTGATATCACACACACTTGTTTGCAAATCCTTTGGTGATAGGAGATGAGGATAGCTCTGCATATCCAATCTGTTTGTGAACTTTGCTTCTGATGGGAAAAAATTGTTTACCTCTCATTAAAAGAAATAATTATTCTTGCTTTCATTATTTTTATCTTTTATGAAAGCAGTGGTATATTTAAATTAAATATTTTAGGAATGGTTTGAATGTTATATGCTCTTTTATCATTACATTAGTACATTGTAGTAATAATTGTTTGATTTCAAATATTATTTTCTCTATTTTGAATTGCTGTGTAGTTGGTATGGTCCTCTTTTCATCATTATACTCGCTTTGTTCATGACCTACATTTACATAGTTATCAAGCTTTCAAGACAGGTGAGTTGCTTTGCAGTAAATTTATGTAACTCAAAAGTGTGATTTTACATTATCTAGCAATTTTACTATAAAGTGTAAAACTGCTGAACAGTGAGATTGCAGTGTCACTTTGAAGTGTAAACCTGTAAATATTGAGAATGCACTGTCAGTGAAATATAAGCCTAATGAACACTGAGACAGCAGTGGCATAATTGGCAATGTCACTATAAAGTGTAAACATAATGAACATTGAAATATCAGTCACTATAAAGTATAAACTTGTGAACAGAAATGGCCTAGTCACCATGAAGCATGAATCTAATGAACATTGAGATGGCAATGTCACCATAAAGTGTAAACATAATGAACATTGAGATGGCATTGTCACCATAATGTGTAAGCCTAATGAAATTAAAATAACACTATCACTATAAAGTGTACACCTGTGAACATTGAGACTATATACACTGTCACTATAAAGTATAAACTTGTGAACACTTATAACATAATCACCATGTAGTGTATACCTAATAGTTATTCAAAGAGCAATGTCACTATAAAGTAAAACCTGTGAGTTTTGAGACAGTACTGATAGAGTAAAGAATAAACCTAATGAACATTGAGATAACACTATACTGTCATTAAGAAGAGTAAAACCTATAAGCAGTGAGATAGCGCTGTCACTGTGATCTGTAAACCTAATGAACACTGAGATAGTACTATCACTATGAAGTGTTAACATTGAGACAACATGGACACTGTAAACTGTAAACCCCTGAACATTAAGATAGCTTTGTCAGTGAAAGTTAAACATGTGAACATTAAGATAGCTTTGTCAGTGAAAGGTAAACCTGTGAACATTAAGATAGCTTTGTCACAATGAAGTATAAACCTGCAAACATTGAGATAGCTTTGTCACATTGAAATGTAAACTGTGGACATTCAGATAGCTTTGTCACAATAAAATATAAACCATAACATTGAGATAGCTTTGTCACATGAAGTGTAAATCTGTGAACATTGAGATAGATTTGTCACAGTTAAGTGTAAACCTCTGATCATTTAACCTGTATCACTGAAATTTATTTGGCAGTACTAGAACAAGGAACACTTACCAACTTTAAAACTGAGATAACTTTTAAAATACTGATATAAATTCATGACTCTTTGATATATTTAAAAAATATGATAAAAATTGTATATATAATTGTAAATGTGAAATAGTATTGAATGTTAAAATTTCAAAATAGTTTTTGTGATATTTTTGTGACTTTAACTGCCATGTACATTCAGAAGATATAATTTTGTATTTTTTGAGTGTGGATATTGTAATTATATGTATAGTGCAGAATGTAATTTTTTTCATATCTTTTTTATGAGTTCGGATTTTGTGTAGAATAAATAGTAATATGGCTGATGATTTGAAAGATGACAATCAAGTCATTAATGCTACCCTGCAGTAAAATGGTAAATTATGCAGTCTTTCTAAAGAAGGTTAAAGAAAATACAGATGATCAGATAGCATATAATGTCAATAAAAGTGCTTTTTTTCTATCATACAGTGATAAAATTTATGAATGTATTTTGACAAATGGCACTGTTGTCAGTTTGACATTGAATTTGAAAACAACATAATGACATGTGATTCTTTATAGTACTCAGATGGCACTGTTGTCAGTTTGACATTGAAAACAGCATAATGACATGTGATTCTTCATAGTACTCCCTGTCTATTTGCAAAAATAACATTCATATTTCCAAAATGCAATAAAATTATTTGCTAAAATATTTTTATCATGTCGTCTGCTCAGATTTTTAAATCTAGTAACTGTCAGCCCACATGTGCAGGATTTCTCTCGTTACCAATATGCTTGGTTTGCAGAGTGCTGAATACAGATATTCACAGTGATTGGAAATACATGTACTAGAATAAAACATTTTGACAATTCTAATTGGTCAGCAGCTAAAATGTGACAGTCAAATAACATTGCTAATTTTGTTACCACTCATAACTATTCAGTACAATCCAGCCTAATTATCAATACTGGCTTCAGATTAATTTTCAGGCTATGCACATATGTGAAGTGCATATATTTATTTATCACTTATATCTGCAAGATGATGGCTTCAAGTTAGAAGCATGTAATTTATTTGTTGTTAATATATGTGTTGTGAAGTGATTTACTTTTGTAAATACTCAATCCGCTTGTATTTATAATGTATGTGGATATTATTTTTAACTTTCAAGCTTAAGTAAAGAGCAATTAAGTTTAAATAAATGCTGACCTTTATTGAATAATCGAGTATTTAGTGGTAATAAAAAAATGTAACAAATGTTGACCTTTATTAAATAATCCAATGTTTAGTGGTAATAACAACAAGCAGCCATACATTACAAAATTCATGTAGCAGAACAGCATACATATTATTGTTTTCAAAGTATCCACTGTGTAATATGTGTGTCTTATTTATTTATTGTTTAAAACTGTGAATATACATTTAATAGCATTTAATAAGCAGCCATTTGTATACATAAATACATATGTGTATTTATATAGCATTTAATAACAAGTTATTTGTGTAAGATATTAAGTTACTGGACACTGATCCTCAGTGCATCCTTATGTTTAGCTCCATATGCTGTCATATGTATGAAAGTATATCAAAGTTTTAGCAGAAATTATTTATGTAAATTGCTTACGGTTTCTTCTCATTTTGTTATAAATTGTTTTCTCATCTGACAGATTCTGTTCTTAATCTAGTGTACATTTTAAACTCTTTGTAATAAAGTCAGAGTTATTTTATTGTTTGTGCAGCTGACTTGCATGTGTGTGTGTATGTGTACAGATAGATAGACAGACACATGAGTTGCAGAAGACAGTGCTATGCAGATAACCAATTTATGCAGTTATGCAATATGTTCTTATATGAAATTAAAAATTATAATTATATTGGATTTCGAATAGGACCAGACAGGTACTATGCAGATATCAGGTTGTTTTTTTTTTACTTAGCATGATATGTGCTTGTAAGCAATTATGGTTTTAAATGGGATCAACCAAGCAGCATGCACCTAAGAAATTTATCAATTCAAGCTTTTATAATACACTTTAGATTGTTTTTCAAGTACTGTTTAGTGAATTTAAATTGAAAAGAGAGACAATTCAATGTATCCTTCACTTTGTATGCAGGCAAGCACATGGGAAGGCATATATGACCCAGATACAGAAAGAAACCACGTAAGTGAACAGTTTATTTCATCATAACATCAACTGTTGCTTAGGCCATCCTGGCGTGGGACTAAAAACAGAAAGAATCCACATAAGTGAACAGTTTATTTTAGCAGAACATAAACTGTTATTTAGGCTGTTCTGACATGGGACTAAAATCAGAATGAAACCAAGTAAGTGAACAGTTTATTTTCTCAGGACATCAACTATTGTTTAGGTCATCCTGGCGAAACTCCAGAAACAGAAACTCCATGTAAGTGAACAGTTTATTTTATCATAACATCTACTATTGTTTAGGTCATCTTGACATGGAACTCAAAACAGAAACTCCATGTAAGTGAACAGTTTATTTTATCATAACATCTACTGTTGTTTAGATCATCTTGACATGGAACTAAAAACAGAAACCATGTAAGTGACAGTTTATTTTATCATAACATCTACTGTTGTTTAGGTCATCTTGACCTGGGACTAAAAACAAAGAAGTCCATGTAAGTGAACACATTATTTTATCATAACATCTACTGTTGTTTAGGTCATCTTGACATGGGACTAAACACAGTCCTTGACATACATTCTTTCCAGTGTAGTTGATCTTAATTCAGGGCCAATCCAGCATGATAATTTAAAGCACCTTGGTGTAATTCTATACAGGTGTTTCTAATTATAACTTTTAAAATTATATTGAAGGCTAACATTATAAAATGTATTTTTGTATTGTCATCAATGGTCATCAAGAATTTTACCTACTTTTGACTAAATTGCTTTTTAAATAAAAATTAAACATATGTAGGAAAATCCACATTCAGAGATAGGATTTAATTCTTCATTGACAAATCTTATACTGATGTTTTTGTTTACATTGAAGTTAATTAAATAATTTATTTATTTATATAAGTTTTGAGTATAAAAATTATTGATATTTTTTACAAAATAATTGATCATCTAGTTACAGCTTAGCTTAAAAATTTTATTCTATTGAATTTTTGGGGGAAGTGGCAGAGAATAGTCACTTTAGTATGCGTTGCCCTTATGGCACTTGTTTGCTGCATGTCTTTCTTGTGTGTAATTTAATGGGGTAAATTAAATAGTAATTCTCAATGGAAAACAAGGTAGCCGTACATGGCTGCTGAATCAGAGGTCTGAACTCGTCTGTGGTGTGTAAAGCACCCATCTCTCTATTCAAATGACTTCTTCCCATTTCTGCACATATTCGGTGAGAAGTGTCTTCACCATGCTTTGTTGGCCCAATAGTCAGGTACATTTGAGTAGGGCTGGATCCTAGACTTAGTGTGTTTGTCTCTGCCCTTCCAACTTATGTCAGTGGTCACTGATCAGGTCTTCCTTTTGGGGAATGAATAGATAATCATGGCTTGTCCCTCTGTGTCCAGACTGTTGGGTGAAGGGGAGTGGTCAGTTCTTTTAGCAGACATGTTTGATAGAGAATGCAAGCAGTCCACACTTGTCCAAGGTGACCATTCTTCATACCACTACTGAATTGTTTTCTGTTTTTTAGCACTGATGTGCTCAAGAAGTTAAAAGTAACTTATGAGGAAAGAATGGTGCACACCACTTTTCATTCTGCTTGTTTTTGAATGGAGTGCTCTAGGCTGAAATCAAGTGTGATGGAAGGAATAAACCTCTTAACTTTGAAAGAATTCTTCTTGGAAAAGGCAATAGAGTAAGGCTAGAAGGAAAAATTACAGGCCTGTCCGATAGTAACGATTTGAGTAAGAACAGCCACTTTATTTAAAGAATGAATAAGATGCAATCATTGTGAGGGTTTGACTGTCTAGGTAATCAGCATTTGACAAAGACCTCTAAATGATGTCACAACTTCTACCTATCTTCCATCTCATCATGGCTTTCATGATTCCACACTGGTATTGAGATGATGTGGGTTGAGAAGGATGGATTCTGTGGCAGAGTAAATTTGCCTATCACTATTTTCAATTTTAAATTGTTGAATTGTCAGAGTAACCTAACTTTAGGCACTCCTTGTGGTGGGTATTTTTGAAAGTGTCTGAATTGAAGTAAACACTCAAGGTGAGAATATGATAGAAATTGCTGATATAATGCAAACTAGTGAGTAGTTTTTATCATCCAATGGCTCAACATTCATGCATTGGGGAGCAAATGGGTTGGGGAGTGAATGGGCTAGGTAATAAATGGGGGTTGGTTAAGAGAAATCCCAGTGTCAAAGGCTGGATTTAAACCCTTTGCCTATGAGGATAGTGTCCATACTGTATACATCAGAGCCACTGAACTGTGTGTATTTGTTACTTTTATTTTTTTGGCCACTTGAATATGTTGGTGATGCTCATTTAAAAAGTCAGTGGAAAAAATAAAAAGTGGAGGTTTGCTGTCAGAAAATGTACTTAGGAAGACTACTTCACTTGTTATAACTTTTTAAAACAAAAATCCCCATTTTTTTTTTCTTTTGAAGGACTTTTTTTTAAAATTGAATTTTAAATTTAAAATAGTGTATATTTATTATCAGTTTTCATTTGGTTAATGCATATTAATGTCTGTAATCATTTTGTTTTTCATTTTATTTAGCGATTGATTAAAGAAGAAATCAAGCCTTTGCGTCTGTACCCATTTGTATACCTCATTGTGTCTATTTTCCCACTCATAAACAGGTAGGATTTTTCTTTTTTTTTCTTTTTGTTTCAAAATCTTCAGTACCAAGCACCATATTTAGTGTAATTAAAGTATCCTTCTTGCATGGGTTTTCTTATACAAAGAATTTGAAAGAAAATATTAATTTTTGTAATTTAATATATTCACAACAAAATTAATATAGCTGATTTAATCACGTTTCATTGAAATGTGTGTCCAGATGTATAATTTATTGATGATGAACAGTACTGATCAGTGTAAGTACAAATTGACATTTATAGTAACTTCTCTTGGATGTCTATGGTGTCATTGCCAGTTTGCAATGTTCCAAAGACAATTTTTCTTCATTCTCCAATTCCTATCATAATAATTTCTTTGGACTGTATTTTACATTTTAGACAAAGTGTTCCAAAGAGGATTTTTCTTTATTCACTAATTCCAGTCATAGTAATTTTATGAGTCAGCATTATACTAATCATTGAACAAATGAACACATGCAGACTACACAACAGACTAGTTACACTTAGTTGTGAGTGAACACTAATGACTTGTTGACAGTATGTCAGAAATTATTTATTTTCTTCATAATTTCAAAACAGTCTTGATAGTCTGGGTGATCTATGCAAACTTCCCAGTTCATAAATCTACGGTAACCTTTTTCCTTCACACTTGTTTGCCACACAAATTAAGCTAGTCTTGTTTGAACAAAATAATATTAATCTGATTTCTTACTAACCTAGCAACAAGACTTTGTTCCTTAACAAAACTGTTATCTAAAGCTACATAAACTACACTACTCCTTCAATTGTCTTGTCTCAAAACAATATCCAGCCTAAGTTTAAGATTTTCCTCTAGTATTAATTTTAACATATGTCAAATTTGGGTGCTTTAAATAGCTGAGTATAACAGACTTCACAATGCAGTAGACATCATGATACGTAAATGCTGCATAAATAAAGCCTTTTTTCTTATCAACTAAAAATTTTAATGAATCATTCTTATGCAAAGATGGTCTCTCAGTGCAAAGCAAAGGCATTCCTCTGAACCAGTTACTAACCAGAAACCATCATAATTTGTTAACAATATTGTATTGCATTAAAGTAAAGGGTCTGTAAATTTTTTTTAAAGTAAGGAAGCATCAATATTTTTTTCATTCCAACCACCACTCCATTTTTCAATGCTAGACTTAGTAGTGAAGCAACAGTTTGGACAGACCATCAGGGCCCACAACCTGTCAGAGTAGTAAAAGACAAGGGAAGATAATGCAGGGTTCAAATGCTGTAGTTCTTGGCTGCCAGATTTTCCTGACATTTAATTTTTAGAAAATTAACTAATCGATCATGTTATCATAATTGTAGCTAATTGAACTGGATAAGTTCAAGAAAACTGTTTAATTATATTTTATTATATACATCAACTTTTTATTGTTGTATACATAATTTTTTCTTCAGAATCCAAAATTCTTTGTCACCAAACAATGCAGTGTTTGCGCTCATGGTTTTGGCATCCATATCTTCCCCACTGCATGGTGCTCTGAATGCCCTTGTCTTTGGTATGGACAAAGAGACTCTGCACAAGCTGAGGCCAACAGAAATCTTGGTCAGTCTCTGTGGGCACCATCCATTGTTGTCATAATCTTGGAAAGTGTCCATTGTTGTCATTACCTTGGTCAGTCTGTTGTTGTCATTCTCTTGGTTGATGTCTCTTGTTGTCATTGCCTTGGTCAGTCTGTTGTTGTCATTGTCTTTGTTAGAATCCATTGTTGTTTTGGTCTTGTTCAGTGTCTGTCCATTAATGTAATTGTCTTGGTCAGTGTCTATATTTGTAGTCTTATTCAGTGCCCAATGTCATATTTTTGGTCATTATCCATTGTTGTCACTTGATTATTTCCTATTGTCATAGTTTTGCTCAGTGCTCACTGTTGACATAGTTTTTTTGGTCAGCATTTGTTATTGTTATAGTCTTGGTCAGTGTCCATTGTTGTTATAGTCTTGGTCAGTGTCCATTATTTTTGTAGATTTGGTCAGTGTCCATTGTTTTGGTAGTCTTGGTCAGAGTCCATTATTGTTGTAGACTTGTTCAGTATCCATTGTCATTTTAGACTTGGTCATTGTCCATTATTGTTGTAGACTTGGTCAGTGTCTATTGTTGTGGTAGTCTTGGTCTGAATTTGTTGTTGTTATAGTTTTGGTCACTGTCCATTGTTGTAATCTTTGGTCACTGTCCATTCTTGAGGTAATCTTTATCAGTGTCTATTGTTGTGCTCAGTATCAGCTGAAATCATAGTGATATCATATTCAGATAGCATCAGCTTAAGTCACAATCTCTGACCATTGTTATATTCCTACAGCATCTGCTGATATCTTAGTTAGTGACAGTCATTGTCATATTCAGATGGCATCAGCTGAAATCTTAGCCAATGACTATTGTTGTCACATTCAGACAATGTCTGCTGAAATATAGCCAGTGACAATTGTTGTCATATTCAGTGTCTACTGAAATCACGGTCAGTGACTATTGTCATATTCAGACTGCAACAGGTATTTTGATATTATTTTGAGAGTGTCCCTTTAATTCGAGAAAATTATAATCTTCACACCTATGATAATTTGCACCTCTAAGCTTGTGGTAAATGGACTGGAAGAGTGCCCCTTGCACTCTCCCCAGAGTAATCCCTAGTATTTTAATGAACACTACAGAAATGAATCTGACCTAACACAGAGTAGTGACACCCACCACCACAAAAAAAAAAGGCTATACCACCCATCTTGTTTGTTATTAAGCCCCTATACTACTCTAACCTTTTAGTATATATAATACATCACATATCAATATGTTGATAAATAAAGAAGTAGAATTTATTAACAAATAATTAAATGCACTCTATATAGCAAGAACATTGATCAAATACAAATAATAACATATACAATGAGGACATACAAAAAATGGACAAACAAGAATATAATATAGTTAACTGTCCCACAGAGTCTCAGGCCTCATTGAAAAGTTCTAAATTTGACTCTGGCTCTCTTCAGAGGCTTACAAAGGAACAGTTTTTCTTAACCCAATGACATTATAAGGACACAAATGCACACATCACCGAGACACTGAATGAGCAGTCAAATTATAAAAAAAGTAAGAGTCACATGACTTGTCACTGGCTGTGCACTGTTAGTGAGGTGAACTAGGTTCGCACTTAGTGAGGCTAATAATAGACCTCAGAGTTCAGTGTGTTACGAAGTCAAGCAAGGCCCACAAGTTACAGGGTGGACCCAAAAGTCACAGCAGAATCACTGAACAGTCTTATTCTTTCAATACATCTTTAAGCAAACATGAACTGTACTGCACGCTCTCCTTACTGATTAATTGCATACATATTAATATATGTTAACCGAATGAGCAGTATTTCATCGTTTATGAACATCTCCAAATCATTACGAAAAAAGTTTCACAGAAGTTTAGATTTTCTGCATTAACTATACAAGTTTCTCAACAAGAGCTCACCAAGTTAATTAAAATTAGATTAGCGAACATCAAATTGCATGGCATTTCTGCTAGTTAAAAAAAAACATAAAAATATCTCTAGAATTATCATACAGCATACAAAGTTACTAAAGGAAATTAAATATCTCATTACATGACTGGAAAGAAAAGGCATAAAGGATACCTTTTTAGCTAACTGAAAAAGAACATAAAATTTCAAGTTAGGGCTTATAACCTTGTATTTACTCACGACAACCTTATCTATGCATGTGCGCCAAAGCAGGGCCTCTTTCAAAGATGCACTCCGAACCAACACTCCAAAACGAGTGAAGAACTGAAGTTTCTCTTCACTAAGGTATTTTCCTATAATTCCTTTTAGTGTCCATTGGTTAATTACAATCGGCCAGTAGATGGCCATTGGGTAACTACAATTGGTCAGTGTACAGCCATTGGCTGAGCCTAACTTTCTAACTTCTTAAATCATACAATAAGCTGTTCATCTAAACAAGATTTGGGGTGGTTCGTGCATTCTCATAATTTACGCTATTGAATTTTACTAGGAGTGATGACTGGGTTCATTCAGTTTTGATGGTACTCTGAACCATTTTAGAGGATTCAGTTATTTTCCACATTGTGTGTGTACTCAACCTGCAGTGCATGACATCTACTTAAAATATAAATGTCAGAAATACGAGCAAGTGCTACACAACTTAGCACAACAAAGAATTCCATAAATAAAATACAGATAAGGGTAAAAAAAATATGAAAAACAAGTGACAAATAAAAGTAGGTGGTGGAAATATTTGTCACATAGACAGTTTTACTGCTGAAGTCATGGTCAGTAACTGTTATTGTTGGATATATATCTAGTATCAGAATTTCTGCAGTTATCAAGTTAAGTTTATATATGTACTAAAGACTCACCGTGTTTTGTCATCTGTTGATGTCAGTAAAGGCTCACCATATTGTGTCACTTGTGAATGTCACTTTGTTGTTATTTATACAAATACACTTGGTTATTAAGGACAATTTGTATCTTTTAATGGTAGATTCTTATCATAACCAGATAATTTACTAGATTGTGATCAGTGCCTTAGTATTCTTTGTACTTTAGTGCATGAATGTATTTATTTTTGCTTGTGTGCATGTTTGTATTTTAACTTTTGAGACAACTCAATAGTTATATAGTGGTGCATATATTTAAATTATTTAATATTGAGTAATCAGCTGACCTTCGACTGCCTGTATGGGAAAGTTTTGACAGAAATCTAGATGTTCTTGTGGTCTGGGTTTCAGGAAGTGGCCATAAGCTTACATTAGCATGACCAGAGTTGTACTGAGTTTATGAAATACTATTTCGTTCATAATTCAAAGATTCATATACATTGAGCTTATGAAATACCATTTTGCTCATAATTCATTGTTTCAGATAATTTGAGCTTATAAAATTTTATTTTACTCTCAATTCATAGATTCAAAAGCTTCGAGTTTATGAAAATCTTTTGCGCTTGTAATTCATAATTCAGATTCATTGAGTTTATTAAATACTATTTTGTTCATAATTCATAGGGTCAGGTACATCTGAATTTATAAAATACTAGTATTTTGCATTTAATTTATAGCATAAGATACACCATGATTATATTAGAGTTGCATTGCCCACATCATGATTATATTAGAGTTGCATTGCCCACATCATGATTATATTAGAGTTGCATTGCCCACATCATGATTATATTAGAGTTGCATTGCCCGCATCATGATTATATTAGAGTTGCATTGCCCACATCATGATTATATTAGAGTTGCATTGCCCGCATCATGATTATATTAGAGTTGCATTGACCACATGGTTAGTATGAATAGTTTATAAATCACAAATTTTTATAATAATATGATAACTTTTAAACTGTATTTGGTATTTTTCTCATGTTAATTTTCTTTAACAAAATATATTTACTTTTGTCTTCATATGACATCTTTGGGGAGTTTTGTTTGTTTATGAGTGATTTTGAAATGATTTTTTTGGGTTGTTGGCTTTATGACTGATTTTAATATGATATTGGGTTGGTTGTCTTTATGGCTATTATTTTAACAAAAGTCTTGAATTGGTTGACTTTATGATATTTTTTTAGCTTAATTTGGCTTCTTATAGTTATAACTGTCTGAAAGTTGAACTGTTTCAATAAGTGGCTTCTTATAATTAACTAGAGGTCGAACTGTATCGTAAAGTGGCTTCTTATAACTAACTGGAAGTTGAACTGTATTGTAAAGTGGCTTCTTATAACTAAGTAG
Source organism: Sinotaia quadrata (assembly GCA_028829895.1). Classification (NCBI taxonomy): domain Eukaryota; kingdom Metazoa; phylum Mollusca; class Gastropoda; order Architaenioglossa; family Viviparidae; genus Sinotaia; species Sinotaia quadrata. The sequence continues at coordinate 117,934,081 of CM054177.1, read as the reverse complement.
AAATCGATCTGTATTCTAAAGTGGCTTTGTATAACTAAGTGGAAGACTAACTGTATCATAAAGTGGCTTCTTATAACTAACCGGAAGTTGAACTGTATCGTAAAGTGGTTTCTTATAACTAAGTAGAAGTCTAACTGTATCTTACAGTGGCTTCTTATAACTAAGTAGAAGTCAAACTGTATCTTACAGTGGCTTCTTATAATTAATTGGAAGTTGAACTGTATTGTAAAGTGGCTTCTTATAATTAAGTACAAGTCTAACTGTATCCTAAAGTGGCTTCCTATAACTGGAATTTGAAGTGTATCATAAAGTGGCTTTGTATAAATAAGGGAAGACTAACTGTATCTTAAAGTGACTTCTTCTGGAAGTTGAACTGTATTGTACAGTGACTTCCTGTAACAAAGTGGAAGTCAAAATGTATTGTAAAGTGGCTCCCTATAACTAAGTGGAAGTCAAAACTGTATCATTAAGTGACTTCCTATAACTAAGTGGAAGTTGAACTGTATCATAAAGTGACTTCTTCATCTAAGTCGAAGTGTATTGTAAAGTGGTTGCTATAATTAAGTGGTTGAACAGTATCATAAAAATTAAGTGGTTGAACTGTATCATAAAGTGACTTCTTTGACTAGAAGTCAGTGTTTTGTAAATTGACTTCCTGTAACTAAGTGGAAGTTGAACAGTATAATAAATGGCTTCTTATAACTATCTGGAAGCAGTATTATGTTGTAAACTGGCTTCTTATAACAGACCTCTAGTTTAAGGAAGGAAAAATAAAATTTGCTGACTGCACATGTAAGGCAGACATAATAAATAAATTTGAATTCATATTAATTAAAATTTCTTAGTGCTATCCCAAGCCAGGGAGAGAGCAAACTGGTTGAAAATCTTTTACCTATCAAAAACAATGGGGTGGAGTTCAAACACCACACTGATACAAGGCCATTCTCTAGACCTCATGACCAAAAGATATGCATGTTGATTACAGTGAAAAATTAAATTAGACAAAATGCACATAGATTTGTTTGATTTTGCATGTTGACAGAGAACAATGATTGGAGAAAGTGCATGTCAAATTTAGCTTGATTTTGTAGAATTATCCTTTAGCAACATATCTATCAGCATTTTATCCATTATCCTCAGCTTGCTTTTTTTGTGTTTAGTGGCAATTCTTGGCACCTCTCTGGCATGTCAATTGTTCATTTAAGTTTTCTTGTGATCTTACTCTTTTATTCCTGTTAAATTATTTTCATCTGTGTCCACACTCTACATTAAGAAAGGGGAATCTTCTTGTTCCAGGACTTGCAATTCAGAATAATGAGCTGTATTTTTGAGGCATGATCAATATGAGATGTTTATTTAAAATTTCCAATGACTTCATAAAATCACTCTGTTGCATGTTATCATGAATGCTGTTGGATTTTCACTTTATGGTGGTTGCATATAATTTTGGATGTGGAGTAGATTATTTTTTAATTTACAAGAAAAGGTTTTCCTGTGGATTTTGTTTCTTGTCATTGGACCAATGAAAGCTGTTTTTTAAAAAAAAAATGTCCTTATTTCAGCCAATTCAAAATAAAATGGTTATTTATTATCACATGACATCTGATGTATATAAAACAAAATTGTTTGTTTGTCAAATTAGTTCTTAATGGAGATGTTTTAGATCTGTGTTGCTTTAGTTCTTTTATCTTCTAGATTTGTTTCATATTTGGTCTGTATTATTTTCATGTCTTTTCACTGTAGTTCTCTTATTTGATTTTTTGTTAGAATAGATTTATATTATAATTATATATTTATTGATAGTATATTTAATTTTTTATTTTTAATTTGTAAATGAGATCTTTAAATCTTGCTGAAGTTTTAATAGTTTGTTTCAATTTAGTCTAAGTCAGTGGAGTTATCTGAGTGGAGTTCTTAAAAGTTTTGTTAAATTTGTCATATTCATAATTAATTGTTGAGTCTTTCAATAGGTATTAAGGATTTCTATCAAAGGATCTATTTGAAAAGAGCATCACTTTACCCTTTCTAGTAGCATGTCTATTTGCCTGCAGATGGCGTTCTCAGCTCGTATTCACCGCCAGGAAGTACGGGAATATCCAGCGGCAGTTGGCCTTACAGATGATCAAGAGGCTGTGACTGACACATCCAGATTTAAACATGTGGCATATTCTCGTCTGCATTGATCGTTTTGTGACTGACACATCCAGATTTAAACATACAGCATATTCTCATCTGCATGATCATTTTGTGACCCCATACTCTAAAGATATTTGTTTTTGAATTCTTGTGAGTCATTCATTTTCTTCTTCATTTCGTAACTGTCAAATTCGAGCTTCCAGTGATTCAATAGTTTCTTTTCCTGGTTCACCACTTGTCAGTGATTATAATGCCACACTCTTATTTATTATACACTTGAAATTTCTAGACCATTGGAAAAACTGTTTTTCCTGGTTCACCACTAGTCAGTGATAGAATGCCACAAGTTTTGCTTTTTGTACACTCGAAATTTCTAGACCAATGGAAAAACTGTTTCTAGTTCATCCCTTGTCAAGAATTGAAACTTTTGTCATCTGGATGAGTAGACTACATGGGCCTTTGGAAAGGAAAATCATTTCTGGCCCACCAAATGTCTTCATATAATTATTGACTTTACATAATTGAGATACCTAGACCTTCAGAAAAATGTTTCTGGCTCACCATATAATAATCTGGAATTTATTTCTCTTGTTTTGGCCTACTTTTTGTTGTGTTTTGGCATTGGTTGATTTTAAGTAATTGATAACCTATGCCCTTGGAAAGATTATTTTGTTTGGGTTTTTTTGCTTATTATAGGTACCTTCTAAGACTGAATGAATTGTCTAAGATTGGTTGGTAGTGAGTGTAATATTACTGTATGACATATTGATAGTGAATGTGAAAACATGTATGCATTATAAGATTACCTATGCAAAGCTGGGGTGGTCTTCTACTTGATCTGACATGCTTGACTTGATCTATGAATTCCTACAGCAGTTTGTTGTTCTGTAATAAAAGATCAATCTCATTTTTATGCATTTATATCTTTTCTAAAATAATTCCTAGGGCTTTTTTTTCATTCTTATAAATCACCCCTTATCATTAATTTGTTACCAGTAATCATAATATTGAAATAATTTTGAACATGATAATCAGTATTCAGACTATTGGAAATCAAACAGAAATGTTGCTTAATATTTTTTTAATAATTTTAACATGTCTTGCTATAGGCTTGGTACTTGTTTCAGAGAATCCAGGAATTAAAAATATCATTTTCAAGCTTTTACTATAAGAAACACAGCTCCCATTTGTTATTAAAGTCTAATGATTATAAGGATTGAAAGTAAATAAGTCTGATGGATATGTAAGGAATTAAAGTAGGTGTACTTAACATCTAATGGCTACTGATGGCCTTAATGATTAAGTGTACTTAACATCTGATGGTTTGTAAAGAACTAAAAGTGGATAAGTGCACTTAACACCTGACGGTACAAAGAATTGAAAGTCAGTAAATATATTCACAGTCTGTTTGTTATTAGGAATAAGAGTATTCAAAGTCTCAAATTCTGATGTTTATAGGAAATTGAAAATCACTAGGTGAAGTCAAAGACAGGTGGTTAGAGGGAAATAAAGTCAATAAGTGTATTTACAGTCTGCTTGTTATTAGGAATTAAACATGAATAAGAGTATTCAAAGTCTCAAAGTCTGTTGGTTAGAGGGAATTGAAAGTCACTAAATGTGATGGTGGTTATAGGGACTTGAAAATTAATAAGTGTATTCAAAGACTGGTGATTATAGAGAATTGAAAGTTAATAGGTATATTTAAAGACTGGTGATTATAGAGAATAAAGTTAATAGGTATATTCAAAGATTGGTGATTATAGAGAGTAAGTCAATAAGTGTCTTCAGAGTCTGGTGGTTATAAATGTTGAAAGTTAATAAGTGTATTCAAAGTTAATCAAAAGTTAATAAGTGTAATTCGAAGACTAGTGGTTATAGGGAATTGAAAGTTAATAAGTGTATTCAAAGACCAGTAGTGGTTATAGAGAATTGAAAGTTAATAAGTGTATTCAAAGTCTGATTACAGGTAATTGAAAGTCAGTGAGTGTATTCAGAGACTGGTGATTGTAGGGAATCGTAAGTCAATAAGTGTATTCAAAGTCTGGTTAAACATAGGGAAATAAAAGTAAATAAGGCCTTTAAAAATCTGGTAGTTATAGAGAACTGAAAGAGAGTGAAAGTGAATAGGTCTTTAATAGTCTGGTAGTTATAAAGAATTAAAAGTGAGTAACACCTTTAAAAGTCTGGTTGCTCCTGGGAATTGAAAGTAAATAAGGTCTTTGAAAGTCTGGTAACTATAGAGAATTTAAAGTGAATAAGGCCTTTAAAAGTCTGGTAGCTTTTGAGAATTCAAAGTGTATGAGGCCATTCAAAGTTTGGTAGCTATAGAGAATTCAAAGTGTATAATTCCTTTCAAAGTCTGGTCACTAAAGAGAATTGAAAGTGAATAAGACTTTCAAAGTTTGGTAGCTATAGAGAATTTAAAGTGTATAATTCCTTTCAAAGTCTGGTCACTATAGAGAATTGAAAGTGAATAAGGCCTTTAAAAGTTTGCTAGCTGTATAGAATTGAAAATGAATAAGGTCTTTGAAAGACTGGTAGCTACAGGAAATTGAAAGTTAATAATATCTTTAAAAGTCTAGTAGTTAAAGAGAATAGAAAGTGGATAAGGTCTTTAAAAGTGTGTTACTTTATAGAATTGAAAGTGAATAAAGCCTTACTAAGTGTGTTAGAACTCCTCTCTATTAGTTAGGTGTACAGTATGCTGTCAAAGAGGTGTGAATTTATTCAGATAGAGTAAACATGCATAATAACTTAATTTCATTCTGTGTACAGTATATGGTAAAATGACAATGACATAGAAAAGATAGTAGTGTATATATATACTTGAATGTTGTAATTGTGCATTGTAACAATTGCACTTTTATTATTTTTAAGAACTATTTTAAGATTGTTTTTCTTGATTTTTATATGGTCTTACATGTGTTAATTTTTACCCCATTATTTTACTAAACTATTTATTTTCTGTTTGAAGTTTGTTAATCTATTAGTCAAAACATTTTTATTTGTTTATTCCCGTTTAATTTATATTTTGTTGTTAGCATCTTACTGCTGACAAAATTGCATTTTTGCATTTGTTTTGAGACATATTTTATTCAAAAAACAAAAAAAAGAACACTCTCTTTGTTAAGATTTGGTATGGATAGTTTTATGAATGCAAGTTTGTAAAAAGAAAGGTAGTATTGACTTACATTTTTACTAACATTGAAGGTTGCAAGTTTGTTGCCATGGAAGAAAATTATATTGACTTTCTTCAAAATGGAGCAATGATAACATACAGTGGGCACTATGTGGTGAAAGATTTTTTCCAGGATGAAGTTTACAGCTTATTAAATTTGAAGGAAAATATTTAACACATACATTTATTTTATTTCATTTCTTAAAATACATCTTAAAAATGTATTTTGTATTCTAAACAGGTCCTTATGTTCTTACATCACTCTCTGCAATATCTGATATATCTTATCTCTCCCCCTCCCCCCCAATTCAGTGATTCAACATACCAGTCAGTGTTTGTACATGATTCTAAAATAATCCTTGTTTTTATCTAAATCCCAGTGTCTACAAAAAATCCTTTCATTTTACACCTATATCAAAAATATCCTTCATATTTTACACTCACTCATGCCTAAAATGTCCTTTGTGTTTTTACACTCACGCCCAAAATACTCCTTTGTGCATTACCTATCTAAAATATAATATACCCCTTTGTGCTTTACATTGTCTTATAGATAAATTATCTTTTGACCTTTTGCACCAATTTCTAAAATATCCTTCTGGCTTATTTTCATCTATGTCTAAAATATTTATGCTTCAGCTATTCCTTTATGTTTATATACCAGTACTTGAATATCACTTCATGTTTTTACACTACTGTCTAAAATATCCTTTTGACTTTTGACACCAAATTCTAAAGTTCTCATATGCTTTTGAATCAGTAGCTAAAATATCACTTTGTTTCTTTAAGTCTACACTCCTTTCGTCTCTGCTTAACTGCAAAAATAGAAATGACAATAGACTGGCCTTAACATTAGAGTATTCTCCCCAGTGACTGAAACAAACTGACAAATTTCTCTGTTAGCTTAATTTTACAGCATTTAGTGTTTATAATTTTATTATTGAGCTTGTAGCATGCATAAAATAAGTTCATAAAATATATATGAACACCAAAGATTATATTATTCACTGTGTCTGTAATCATCTTTAACAGATTGCACTTCGCAGCAAGATGGCGCCACGTGTCTTTGTACAGGAATATGCACACAGGGAATCAGGCCAACAAACTCTGGCAAACAATGATATTCTTCAAAAAGAAACAGATGATGTGTCTTAATCTCTTAAAGGCATTGTTGCACTAATGATAGCAGCATAACTCAAAATCACTGTCCCAATCTTTGTTTTTCAGTCCTTTATCACAATTGCTTTCAGTCCAAACTCCATGTGTAAATTAGTGTAGTAAAAAGCAAAGCCAGAGTTCCAGACTCCAGTTCCAAAATCTCCACATGACTAAAATGTTTTCACACATCTGGATTTGTTTTGACTTTGACACCATTTATAAAAGAAAGAAATGGAAAAGAGATCTTATGTCCAGTTATTAAGGAATAAATATATTACACCTTTGTTACTAAATTTGATATATATATCCAGCTTTCAGATTGTCACAGATTATGAAGACAAATTGCTTTGGGTAGTTGTTCTCAGATGGTGGGAATTGTGTGTGGATTCAGAAGTACACACAGAGAAAACTAAGACTTTATTGACATACATTTTCAGTTTACAAGCGATTTTTATTTTAATTAAAGCAAAAAAGTTAATTAAATAAACAGTAAGCACATCGGAAAGAAAAAGAAATGAATGAAAAAAATTTAGTATTTGTATTAAAATTTAATTTGCAGATTTAATTTTTGAAAGTGTAATGTGAGACACAGGTATGTTCACTTTATGATACTGTAAACAAATAATGCTTTTATAAAGAGCTGTAAATATTTACAATGTGGTCTGAGAACATTTTAAAGACATAAGAAAAATTGTATAAAGTGACCTAAGGGCACTTTTATAAAATGACATGAGACATTTTCATAATGTAACCTATGAACTTTATACGTGACCTAAGTATATTTTTATAATTTATAAATTACTTTATTTACCAAATCTGTAATGTCAGCTGTTGCAATTTATTAATATTTTATTTATTGGTTAGTTCTAATGCACAAATGTGTGATTTTATATTTATTTTTTTATATACATGTATTAAAAAAATATTGGCAGATTACATTTTACAAGGTTTTTTAAAATATTAATAAAAAAAAAATACTTGCTTTTGTAGTAATAGTTTTTTTTATTTAAATATTGCAAGTAAAGAATCAACCAAAAGCAGTCTTTTAAAAAAATATTTCTCAATTGCACTTTGTTATAAAAGTATTTTGATACTTTAAGCACATTTGGTTATGTTTGTATGCGTGTTTTGTTTCTTGTTGTGAATGTGTTCTAGTACATTATATAACAGTGTGCGTGTGCGGGCATGGTGTTTTCGTTCATTATTTATTCTTTAATATGTGTGTACAATGTATTTATTTCTGTCCAATTATTTATTTTTTTTTTTAATGAAGAAATCCTGGTTTAAAAATCGTCCAGTTGAAACTAACACTGTATTATTTTTCTGCAAAACTGGAGTAGTGCACCCTGCTGATTGATAGCAATTTCTATTTGACTAACAACTTATGATCCATGTTACTCAAAATAGATAAATATGTTTTACATTTTCTTGTTATCATCTGTAATTAGGTCAATAATAAAAAATTCTGCTTAAAGAAAACAACTTTATAATAAGGTGTACATAAATGACAGTTTCTGATTAATTTAATGATTAATATTTTAATGACATTTTAATGGTCATTACAGCAAGCGACTTTGAGCACTGAACTGCAAACTGTGGTGGTGTACAAAAATTCTGTGTGATTTTGAGTCTAGTGGAATGCAAGCATATTATTTCATATGAAGATAATTCGCAATAGTTATTCAGTCTTGATAGTTTCACTTTCATTAACTTTTAGTTATAGACACTGAAATTCCAAAATACAGAATCTCTTATGTTCAAGAAAAAAATTCAAACAAATTAAAAAAGATTTTGTCTGATAGACATCTCTCATTCAGCATCACTTTTAAGAGTGTGACTGCAGATCTCAAAGTGATCTATATATAAAAGTAATGAACTTTTAAGAAACGTAAATAATTAAAAATAACTATATCTTTTTAGAGTATGGTAGATCTTAACATGATGTATAAAAGTATACAAAACATTAAACAATCATCAATTATTAAAAGTATATAATAAAACAAGATTTTCCTATACATTAGTAGCTACAAGCAGTATAAATGTCAGGACCTAAACAAAAGGAGAATTACCTTAATATGAAGTACACACGTCTAAAAGTCTGGCCACTAGCTAATAAATAATGTGTATATCTATAAAAACAACAAAAAGGTAAATTACTAATATGTATATAAACACATACACATTATATATATATATATACATATATATTATTTTGCAAGAATAATACACTTAGAGCTTAGATAATATATATTTGTCTTTAGAGCAGACAAATGAGAAAGCGCAAGACAGATCAGCTGCAGGAAAGAGAGAGCAAAGCAGAGCAGCTTAAAGAGACCAAGCAAACCAGCTTAGAGAGATAAAGTGAGAGAGAGAGCAAGATAGAAAAAGCAAGACAGAGCAGCTTAGAAAGAGAGACTGAGTGAGTAAGATAGAGGAAGAACAAGACTAATCAGTTTGCAACGATCTTTCCAAGTACCTTCCATCCCCTCTCCAAAAAAGAACTGGGCAAAGTGTTTTGCATCAATTACAAAAGATGCGAGAACACCAGGAAGGTGAAGAGAATTACACCTCTCTTCAAGATGTCATAAAGTGGAAACATTAAACATGATGCCAATACATGAAATTACACCTCTCTTCATAACATCATATAATGCAGGGGTCGGGAACCTATGGCTCGTGAGCCATATGTGGCTCTATTGATGGCTGCAACTGGCTCGCAGACAAATGTTCGATTATAAAAAAAAACACAGTGGGTTTTCCCAGTCTTACGCCTCCATAAAGAGACATACGTTAGTGATTAGGCTTAGAGACTGATGAAATACCTTGTTTACTCCTTCAGAGAAACAGGCTACAACCAGAGGTGAAGGTCGCATCAAAAGTCGGATACTAACTATCCATGTACGGTCACTTGTTTTCCCGATAATGTGACGTAGCGCTAAGTTGTGAGTTGACCTCTACTTTCATTCATTATAGACCCCTGAATGAACGGGCCACGTTAGAGATGCACACCTGCATCGCGCCCGATTTCCATGGGTAAAATTAGAGCGTCCATTCATTACTAGGACCGGATCTATCAGAACACAACATAGTGGTAATATCTTGATTTCTCTGTGTTGAGTTGAATTAATTCTATATATTTTGTATTGTGAATGTACAGAAGAATTTTCTTGTGCATTTCATTGCTGATTGATAATATATTTTCTACAAAGTGGCACAACGATTGTAATAGGGTCGGGGCAAATTATATGTAACTTCCTCAGACTCGCCAGTCTCCGATAGCTGGCACTTCTACGGCCACTGCACGCACAGCTGGACCACCCAAGCGCTACGTGCGTACATAACGGTTCTCTGTCAGAATTCACGAGTCTTTATAAATCAGGTTTGAATGTTAATCGGTACTCTGTGAGGAACAACTGCTTTGGAACGTTGTCCGGCGGCATCAATTATTCCGCAAGTCAATCAGCCAATAAGCCTAACCCGCTGCGGAATAACCATCGTGTATTGAACAAGGTAAACACATCGATTTCTTAAATTATAACTTGCATTTTATTTAAGTTATCATTGTGTGAATGTGCGAGATTGTTAATGTAGAAATTATATCTTTACTGCAACCTTCTCTAGACACGTGGCTTGGTAACAGTATGGCTAAACTAGAAACATTACATTCTTTACAGTAATTGTCGAATTGTGAGACAATGGTTTATAATGCTAAATTAACGGAATTGTAACCACAGAACGTTGGTGCACGTTCATATGATTCTTTTTATGTAAAGATTCTTTTGATGTAAACAATGTGTATAATCGCGTTTATACTTGTAACGCGTATGTGCGTGATTTTAATTCATATTCACTTTCTTTGTAAAATCTAAATGTTTTCTTTGAATGATTTAAATTCTCTTGCGTGAGCAATGTCGCATTTTAATTGTAACACGCATGAGCGTGATGTTGATTGTATTTTCATTATTATATTCAAACTATTGAATGTGAAGTCACACAGGTTTATCCTCACTGAATTTCGTGTCCTAACTACGAGGTTAAATTTAGTCAGACTGAAGGATAAATCTGGGCAGCCAGCCTGTTTCAGAATAAGCGAGGAGATTTAATTAATCTAAATCCTGAAATTTAATTAATCTAAATCTTAATTCTGGAGCAGGGTCTTTAAATAAATGCTGGCATGTAACAGCGATATTACATTTGTAGTAGTGGTGAAGACACCATGTGCATGCAATTGAACTAAATGCACACATTTACTTTATTTTAGTTTTAAACATAATGTATGGCTCTCACAGAATTACTTTTCAAAATATGTTGTGTCCATGGCTCTCTCAGACAAAAAGGTTCCCGACCCCTGATATAATGGAAACATTAAACATAGGACCAACACAACCTGAAATTGCACCTCTCTTCATGACATCATATAATGGAAACATTAAACATGGGACCAACACAATCTGAAATTGCATCTCCCTTCATGATGTTAAAGTGGAAACATTAAATATGACACTAACACAATCTGAAATTGCACCTCTCTTTAGAACATCATAAACGAAAAGTATTAATTATAAGATAATTGCAACATTCAATTGTGACAAGAATGGACCATACAAAGCCAAAGTTTTGGTCAAAGAACCTTTATCAGCACAAAGATAATAACAACCTTTATCAAGACGATGATGAGAGCAACAGCTTTTACCAGGTCAAGAATAATAATAGCAACCTATATAGAACTTTGATAATAATAACAACAACAGATGAAATTTGTTCAAGTCTATGGGGCTGTCCATTTACCTATGCAAATAATCATCCAAGGTCTTTTACCCCGTTCTCTCTTGTGACCTGGCATACTGTTTGTAATTTTCCCCCTCTCCCTGACGCATCTACATTCATCTTAGCACCACTCCCAACTCCATTTCATAATATTTTCAGTAGTTACACGGTTTCAATATACCTCAGAGTTGTATGTATCATTACTAAATAGACCTACTTTATTTAGCTAGTTAATTAAACCTATTAGTTAGTCATGGATTCAAACCTTGTTATATGTATCATTACTAAATAAACTTACTATATTTAGTTGTGGATTAAAAAATATTTAGTTAGTTGTGGTTTACAAAGTAGATTTACCATATTTAGCTAGTTATGGATTAAAAAATATATTTACTATATTTAGCAAGGTGTGGATTAAAAATAGATTTACTATATTTAGCTAGTTATGGATTAAAACCTTGCTGTATGTATCATTACACAAGAGACTTACTATATTTAGCTAGCTATGGACTAAAAACATTTACTGTCTAAAAGATTCTGTAGGTCATGATACCATATCTACTCACCATTACAATCTCATTTTAATCAGTAGAATATGTTAGTCTACTTGTAAATCACGAATGAAAATAGAAGCATAAATTAAAAGAACTTCATACTGCTGGGTAATTAAGTGGAAGTCACGTGACAACACTTTTAGCATTACTGTTTGCGAGGCAACCATCGAACAGTTTGTTATGAAGAGACCATTTGGTTCTCTTGGGTCATAGATTTTGCATAAATCAGGACCATACTTATCCATCTGTCAAGCAAGTCTGTTATCAGTGAAATAAGATGACAAATATCTATGCAGATAATTCATTGGTAAATCAATAAATAGAGAAAGAAGACTACAAATACTTAAGTACATAATTCATCAATAGAGGAATACAACAAAAATCTATAGGAAACAAGCATCCAAACAGGATATATAAGTATCCATATAAAATAAACAAACATCAAATAAAATAAACATACATCCAGACATATGAAAAAAACAATCTGGAAGAGCTATACATCCAGAGAGTGGAGAAAACGAAATGAAAAAGAAATTAAAATGTAATCAGAGAAATGTCCAATCAAAAGAAAATTAAAATATATTCAGAGAAATGTATGTCTGTACAGTCGAAAGGAAATTAAAGTATATTCAAAGAAGAGGATATCCAGTCAAATGGAAATTAAAGTATAATCAGAAATGTCCAGTCAAAAGAGGAAATTAAAATATATTCAGAGAAATATCCAAGCAAAGAAAACTAATGTCAAAAGAGAGGAAACAAATGTCCGAAGAAAAATACATCAAACAGAATAGATACATGAAACAAGAACAGAAAGGCAAAACAGACAAATCACATCACCTGACATATTTAACCAATCCTTACCATCTACCAAGCGTCATTTTACGTTAGATTGTATTTAATAAGTCACTACACTAAAACCACATTAGAAAAGAACTTCCCAAAGTTTAATAAATGTAAATCAATCCAGCCTGACTTATTGCTAAAGCTAGAGACTTAGATATCAAAATGGATTAAATTTATTAAAGTAAATCAAACCAGCCCAACTAGCTAGAGATTTAGTTACCAAACTGATTCAATTTATTGTTAAGATAGGCAGTTAACTGTCAAAACCTATTTAATTTATTGTAAACTGAACCATGTTTAGATAGACAGGATACTTCCAACATCGACTTGATTACAAACTAAATCTCTTGGATCTGCAGAGAAAAAGGAGTGTATGTACTATAATGTTGGAAGTTGTATTTTTGTGGTGTGACAAAGAAAATTTATTTTACTTTTTTTCCTCATCAATATAATCCCAAATTTATGTACAATCCTAATGAGCAGGATTGCGGGTGTGTAGGGGATTTTCAGTTCCACGAGTATGAACATTTCAAAAGGTTAGTGCTAATACCACTCAATTCATCAATCATTTCAGTTCTACTCGATCTTGAATTGGAAAATATGCACTTATTTTAAATAATTAATCATGCTGCTTCAATGTCTGGTTTTCTTTGATTCTTGATTTACTGAAAGGTGATGAGGTATTCTGGGTATGCTTGCGTGTCATTAAAAATGACATACATAGATGGCCTTTTCTCATCGTCAGTAGCAGAATCATACAGAATGTGACCAGTTCTTTGTGGCAGGAATCGCATTAGATTAGAGCCCTTTATCGAGTGCCCCACAAGCACCCTGCACTGATAGATGTGTCGGTTGTTGGATCCTTGTGCAGGAGGAGAATACTCGAGATGTGACGAGTATTTAGAGGTAACCGCAAAATAAACACCTTGGCCATACACTGTAGCTGAAAAACCAGATGTGTATATGATCATCAGTAAAATGTAAGAATATGTTTATCTTTTTTCTTTAAAAGTGAAATTAAATTTAAATAAGAATGTCCCTTGTCTTTATCAAGAATGGCATATTGTCTTTATCAAGTATAAATAATAAATATAAAAATAACAAATAAGAATGTCCCTTTTCATCCTGTCTTTATCAAATACAAATGATAAATATTAAAAATAATGAATAACAATGAAGATTTCTCATATGAACACAGTATCTCAGAACTCTCTTTTGTGCATTATGCACAAAACCCAACTTTCACTTAGTAAAGGGTCACTTAATAGCTACAGTCCTGATGACTGACACACATACGAACACTTAGTAAAGGGTCACTTAATAGCTACAGTCCTGATGATTGGCACACATATGAACACCTGATCCTCAAAATGTAGCACCTAGACCCACACTCTAATCTTTTCCAGAATTAGCACACAATTTCCATTACCTCACAGGATTAGTATGCAAACCTGGTACAAAGTGTCTGTATTGACCTTCAAAGATACGTTATAAATCTGTTTAGGTTGAGATGTGAATTATGCCTGAGTCCAGTAATGATATTCTGGAAGGAGTTGATTCAAAGATAATACTTAAGTCTCCAGAAGTGTAGTTTGCATTAAATAACCCAAAGGATTCATGCTGTCATATAATGGTATTTGAATTTAGTTACTATCATAGCTATCAAGTTAACAAGACCATAACATGAGGTTCAGCACATTTATATTATGCTTACCATTTTTACCACAATAACTGCGGTTAAATCCATGATGATTAATGTTTTGAATGGCATCATAAGAAGTGCCATGGTACAGGGTTTTCTCGTTCTGATGTCCAGGATTCTGTTGTTCCAGCCCAGCTCTTTTGGCCTGGAACTGTCGGTACAGAGTGGGGTTTTGAACTCGCTCCACCTACATGTGAAGAAAACTCGAGAATGAGAAATGTTAGACATTCCTTTAAATCTGTCTAACTACATTTCAGAAATATAAATTTTAAAGTAAACAAAATGCTAAGTAAAAGCTGATAAAACAAAGCATGGAGCACACCACTTATTCGGGGGTCCAATGCACTGTTTTCCTTGACTTTTTGAGGAATGCTGTAAATTATTCTCTGCTACTGGTGCTTTTGGTTACTGTTTAATTTCTAAAAGTCTATAGTAAAGCAATATACATTACATGGAAATGGCAGAGTTTATGTTCATCATAAAGCAATGCATCTACACTATTAACAGAACTTTCCAGCACATTCTCAACCCGAGTGTTTACTCCACATCTGACATTGACAAAAATACCATCTTAAGGAGTGCCCAAGGTCTGGTTACTTTGACCATTTAACGATTTATATAACAATTAAGTTCAGAAATAGGTATAGGCAAATTTACTCCAACACAATGTGTTATGACATAATTGTACCGTGCGCTCATTCCCTTCCTTGTGCCATTCTTCAAATTTTCCTATTACTAAAGACCAGTATGCACTAAAATGAGTATTCATGCACTAGAGATCAGTATGCAATTGCTAGAAATCAGTGTGCATTTACCAGAGACCAGTATGCATAGTCTTGCAAATTTTCTCAACGGAAAAGAGTTGAGAGCAAGGAAACTCATCATGTGGAAAGAGCTTTCAATCATTAAGAAAAATATGTCTTCATCCACTACAGTGCCACTTTAAGTAATTTTCAGTATTTATCTGAACTGTAGTTGGGGAAGGAGTTTAAAGCACATGCAATGATAAACAAAATATTGAAACACTTTTTTCAAAAGGTACATATTTCTTGCAGCTTAAGCTCAATACATTGACAAAAAGAAATGGCACTCAAAGATAAAACACTGGTCACACCCGTATTATCTTGATCTGTCTGTTGCCCAGAGAGGCTTGAAACTTCCTCTCCACATCCTGGTACTCTCGACCAGCTTGCAATGGCACCAGACTGACCACTTCACCTGGATTGAGTTTACTCCATGTTGCTGGTAGATCACTTGCAATTGATCCTAATAAGTATTTATGAAAGGACATTATGAAAGACATGAAAGTTAATTGGGAAACACGAAAACAACTAGGAAATATAAATAAATGCCAGTTATACTGCCATCGTTGTATTTATTTTGAAAATTAAAAATATAAATCCAGTTAAATGATATATTTCATTGTTTGTAAGTGATCAAGTAAGTAATTTTTAAAATTAAATTTATATTTAAATTTAATTTTATGGCCATGTGAGTATTGGACACAAATCTCTAATATATGTGAGCATATGTTATCAATTTCTGCATTTTTCTCTATTATATTTGAGCCTATGTTGTCAATATCTGCATTTTTCTCTCTTTCAAGTGTTTCGAGAGACAAATTTATGTTTGAAAAATAGCATCTTAAATATTCTCATTATTCATTTTTGTGAAGCTTTCAGTGCCCCAGCCTACATCTATCTGCCAACTTTGTCTAAATAGCATGGCTTTTAGAAACACATTTTTCTATCATGATACTTCCATTGATTAGTCCTATAATACATCTATGCCACCTTTGTCTAATCATATCATGGCTTTTTATAAACACTTTTTTTCCTATCATGATACAACCACTGATTAGTCCCATAATACATGTATCTGTCTTCTCTCCTACAACAATTACACAATGTTAACAGTCAACATCTAGGAGCAACTCAAAAGTCCTAACAGTTGGTATGACATAAAATGAGTAAATATTTGCAACTTCCTTACTGACCACCACACTGATGAGTGAGAGACTCCAGAATGATAACAGACAGCTACAAGATCCTGTTACTTCCTTGCACACACCTTTCTCTACAACACATTCACATTCATGTGCACACAAATACACACATTCATGCGAATATGCACACATACTTATATACATTCTTAAACACATGTATACACATATGCACACAATAATTCACATACATACATGCAAATACATGTACAAACTCACACACAACACACATGCATGCATACACATACAGCACACCCAGGTTTTAAATATGTTAAAAAATATAATATGTTGTGAATTGCATTATATCAAGTTTTAGTTGAGAATTATCTAAATTTTTAAAATGTTAAATAAAAATCTTTGGATTACTTTGTTCAATTTTTACCTGCAATCTTGTCAGTTCTGATGATCTGAACAGTGTCGCTTTCATCATCCTTTGGGTACTCAGTCCACAAATCAAAGTTGAAGGTGTACAATCTTCCTTCACTATCACTGATGTCCACTGTTTTAAGTTTATCCTGAAAGGCCTTTTCAATTTTGTGGTTTACTGATGCTTCGTATTCCACTTTTTTTGTGCCAGTGTCTGTGATCTACAGGATGACAGGCAAGAAGTGGAAATAATTATATGCTTAATTTTTCTGTCATTACATATTCATTTTTTCTTTCGGTGGTTGTGTTAGTAAGAAAATAAATACTGATGAATTTGAAAAGAGGATTTAGATTTCATTAGTAAATACAGTGGTGCATAGGTTTATTTTTCAATGACCTGCTGCTATTGTGCTTTCTTTTATTTCTGTTGTGGTGTAATTTACATGAAAACATTCTGTTGTGGTGTAATTTACATGAAAACATTCTGTTGTGATTAATTTACATGAAAACATTTTGTTGTGGTTAATTTACATGAAAACATTCTGTTGTTGTTTTAAATTACATGAAAATATTAAATAAATTAAGTTCACTATTCAGAACATGTTCAGAAAAAATGTTAACATTGTACTTATATATTCGATCCAAAGGCAATGTGAACTACATGTACCAGTATAATTTACAGTTATTAATAATTACTATTTAAATATATCCAGATTACATCACTTAAAGACAAATAGGGAAAGTGGGAATTATTATAATAATGAGACTGAGGATAAAAATAACCAGAGGAAATACTTACCTCCAAAAAACACCACTGAACCGTGTTTGCAAGAATGGCTGCAGCTTCATTTGCTGAATGTCGCAGACATGCTGATCGCAGGACATCATGAATTTGTTCAGCTGCTGTGTACACATTGGTAATAAGTCCATCAATGAAAATACGTCCAAGGAACTTGTTGATTTGTATATCAACTTTGTGCAACTCTCCTAGTTCCAAGATTTTATTCTCCTGCACAATGAAAACATCATACAAACAGGATATACTTGTTAGCAAACATATAGCTAACACAACAATTAATACTTCCACTACTACTGCTACTATCACTGCTGTTACTATCATTACTAATACCACTATGGTCATCACTATGACATATACTACTTCTGCTACTATCACAGCTGTTACTATCACCACTAATTAAGTAAAAGGATTTTTTTCATTTAATAAATAAAAAATATTCTAAGAACATTATAAACAGCAAGAAGCCAGACAAAAATTAAAGACAGGTAAAAGAAATTCAGATAAATGCTTGCATATTCTCAGACATTACGAAATAGCATGCAACTATTTTGGCACACAAACGACATACAAACAACTATCATGGTAAACAAGTATCATGGCATACAAACTACTGTCATGACATACAAATATCTATCATACAATATTTTAAAACTCACTTCATATGTGTGCATTCTATTAAGTAGGTCGTCATCTACACTGATGACTTTATGGATAACATTCTCTTGCACCATCTGTTGTAAGGCACTTACTGCTGCATTCACATTGTTGTTGTCAGCAGTGTAGATGTACAGTTTCACTCTTTCTAACTCTACAGGAGTAGACTTGGCCGCTCCTGCGCATGATCAAAGACATAAACGTTTACAAGTCAATTACTGGACTGCCTTTTTGCCTTTCATACTTATCAAATTTGTAATAACATTTTTTCCTCCAAAAGTTCTGGGTCATTTTAAAATATTTCTTAGCATACAAATACTTTTGCTGCTACAACAATTTAATTTAAGAGATTGAAAAGTTTTAGATTAAAAGTGAAGCATGTTTACTAAAAATCAACACTCCTCTTTCTTTTCTGGACATTAAAGAAATTAATCAATAACAACTCCCATACACAAAACAAATGAACATTAATTAGAATATCTCACAGGTGCATGCAGTCACTGCTTTTATTGTTTACTCCAGAGTGTGTCTTACAAACACATGTAACAGTTTCGTACACAATCATTGTCTTTATTGTTTATTACAGTTTGTGACTTACAAATCATTGTCTTTATTGTTTACTATAGAGAGTGTCTTAATCACATTCTTTATTGTTTACTATAGAGAGTGTCTTACAAATCATATTCTTTATTGTTTACTATAGTGTCTTACAAATCACATTCTTTATTGTTTACTATAGAGAGTGTCTTACAAACACACTTAATAGTTTCATACACAGCCATTGTCTTTACTGTTTAATATAAAGTGTTTGTCTTAAAATACATATTTCTTATTTCTAACTCTTTGCAATAGAATGTTTGTCCTACAAACCTATTTTTTCAGGCCTACTATGGCAATGTTTCAGTTTGCTATCATGTCTGACCAAATGTTTATTTTGATGCTTGTTTGCTGAGAACATGCTAAAGTCTAGTAAATCAATGATTTATTGTTACTTCTTACTGAGATAAAGTTTTGCCTGTCTTTCAAGTCTTTCAACATTTTGAAAATATCATGTGTATACTTTACTTTCTGTGGAAAAAAATTGTGTTTTACCCTGTCTTGTTTTGAGAATGTATGACCCCTAAAAAGTTATATTTTTTCTTTGAGAATATATTGAAGTAAGACACTCACCACGTAGCATTTTCCAAAATCCTTGAGACTTTTTGTTGTAGTCTTCACCCAAGTCATGGAGTTTAGAAGCAAATGCTCTGAACAGATCCCTGGTAAATACCACCATTCGTACCTCTTTCAGATTTTGGCGACTGTCATTGCAGAAATTGATCAGACTGTTGTAAAGATGCTTCGCCCAGCTTTGTGCCGGTAAGGAAGAACCTGTAACAAAATTTATGGATAAAATAAATTTTAAAGAATCAGTAAATATTTTTAAAATTTGCATGTAGAATAACTTTGATTTTGCCTTGTTTCATTTTCTCATGTACATTCAAGTCTTTTTCTATTTTATTTGATACAGTGCTTGATAAAACAAAATGTTTTTTTAACAAGATACTTCTTTTGTCTCCAGAAAAGCAGAATGTTGTTTGGAACAAATAGTAGATATGTAATAACACTTGATAGCAAGTAGTATATAAATGCTGTTGTTTGACAACAAGTAGTAGAGATCATGTCATGAATGAGGAAATGGGAAACAATTAGGCAAGCCATTTGGCCCTATGAAGAGCTATTGGCCATTGTGAAAAAACGCAAAATGAAATGGTATGGGCATGTCACATGATCGACAGGGCTTGCCAAGACAATCATGCAGGGTACTGTGCAAGGAGAGTGAAGGAGAGGAAGACAGAGGAAAAGATAGGAGGATAACATCTCAGAGTAGACAGACTGAAGCTGAGCAATACGGTAAGATTAGAAGAGAACAGAATGGAGGAAACTGGTTGTCAGGCCATTAATGGTGCCCCAATGGTTGACATGACTAGATAGCTAGCTAGATAGATAGACAGATCAATAGATTGATAGATAGACAATGTTTTCTTAGTTATAATAAGTAGTAGACATGCAATGTTGTTGATAAATAGTAGCAATATAATGATGTTTGATAACAAGTAGTAGATATACAATGTCATTTGATAAATAGCAGTAATATAATGGTGTTTGATAAAAAGAATATAAGAAATGTTGTTGATTACAAATAGAAAATATACACTGTCATTTGATAAATAGTAGTAATATAATGGTGTTTGATATAGATATGAAATGTTGTTGATTACAAGTAGCAGATAGTGTTTGGTAACAAGTAGTAAATATGAAATATTTATAGTAAGATATGTTTGATAGCAAGTACATGTATAGATATAGAATATTTGATAACAAGCAGTAAATGTCCAATGGTACCTGGTAACAAGTAGTAGATACACAATGGTGTCTAGTAACAAGCAGTAGATATACAATGGTGTCTAGTAACAAGCAGTAGATACACAATGGTGTCTAGTAACAAGCAGTAGATACACAATGGTGTCTAGTAACAAGCAGTAGATACACAATGGTGTCTAGTAACAAGCAGTAGATACACAATGGTGTTTGATTTGATAACAAGTAGTAGATATGGCTCATTCTCTCAGGAAGTATACCACGAAGGGTGGATCCATCTGAAATGTTTTTTCTTAAAAATAAAGCATGGAAATATCATGTGTTTATATTCTAATTCAGAACTGATGTCAGGAATACATAAGATAGTTGTGTGAATATGTGTTTATTTATTTTGTAATTATTTGTAATATAAGGTCGTTTAGAACTGAAAAATGGCATGCACCTCCTTTTGTTTGCTGGACACATATAGCCATTTTCTTTAATTTTCATTGCTATAAATAACCCAACAAACTTACTGTATCAAAGTTTTCTTAAAAGCGAAAATACCTTAAAGCAATATTCAATATTCTTTTTATCTGCAAACAGCCAATTTTGTGAAGAAATATTTTTAAAAGGCAGATTCTTTGATATGCCTAGTTTCTACATAAATAAGATCCAAAACTTTATTCTTTTACCAAACTGTGATATGTTGGCCAAACATGCCATGTGGATTTAATTAGTTTTTTTTTTTTTTACCAGAAGTATTCATACACAAATATTTTTCAAATTTATTTGTTACATTCAGAAATATTCAGCTTTAGGAAAACTAATTTGACTTTGTTTCCTCTCTCTCATATTATAATGGAATTAATAAATTTGTATGTATAAAATAATGGCGATAGTATTGTGAACTATTTCTTAAATTTTTCAAAAGTGCCATATTCCAGAAAAATAGCTCTCATGTCATTTTGTCTTGGTGTGAGGAGTTTAAGCACCAAATAAGAAAATAACTTTCATTTCCTATTCAGATTACATGGTTGCAGCAGTCAAGACAGGAACGTTTTTTGAATCATCGACATTTTAAAACAACTAAGATTTCTGATAATCTTTATATGTTTTGATTAAATTGATTAAAATCATAAACAGATTACGTATTTATATATAGATATCCATGTGGTTTCTTTTGCATTTAAAATTTCACAAGGCTGTTGCATGTTTTAAACCTAAGTGTAAGGTAGGGTAGAAAAATCTGTGAATTACATTCAAGAATAAAAATATCATGATTAGGTTTACTATTATATTAAGAAACATTATATTTAAATAGATCCTTTGTTTATTACTTAATATTATCTTTGCAGCATAATAACTTAACCCATTTTATGTTTAGGTGAGAAAAATAGAGCTTCTTTTATGATAGATGATAATTTTGTTAATATGGTTTCCACTTTGCAAACTTGTAGATTTACACACTATTTTAAATTAAAATGTATCCAGATTAAGTTAAAAAGTTAGGTTAATAAAGAAAATATTTGGTTATAAATATAATGAGATAATTATATTGATTATTTTTTAAATCTCTTTTCTGGTAAAAAAAAAAACAAAAACAACTTTATTCTGGTAAAATCTTACTTTCCAAGTTTTCAACAGAAACATATGCTTTTTATGGATTTCAAATTTCTATAATATCAACATTTTAATAATTTTTATCTTTTCTTATGTTTTTATGTAAGCATTAGCCCTGTTGTACACTTTAACTTGTAAAATAATTAGATTTAATCCACTTTATTTTTGCACTTAAAAATGTCTTAAAATGGTACACTTTCCCAGAGAATGAACTATATACAATGGTGTTTGATAACAAGTAGTAGTTATACAATGGTGTCTGGTAACAAGTAGCAGATATGAAATGTTGTTTGATAACAAGTAGTGGATATACAATGATGTTTGGTAACAAGAAGTAGATGTATAAAGGTGCTTGGATACAAGATATAACATTTTAATAGGTAATATACAGAGACACATAACTGTGATGGTTATGTATAAGTAGATGCATACTTTTATTAAGTATTGTGTAGATTTGAATGAAAAGATGAAAGAGAAAATATCAGTAAGAAGTTGTGAATGAAAAGATATGAACAAGATGTGAACAAGAAGATGTGGAGCAAGAGGACGTGGAAGAGAAGATATAAATGAGATAGGAGGCATTCGATGACTTAATATCAAAAGGTAAATGATAATTTATTATAGTATCTTTTATTTAATTTTGTTTGTTGTTGATTTATTAAACCCATGTGAATGGAATATCAACTTACTCTCAAACAATCTACTGCACTATCCCCAAAAATATATATAGCTAAGAATTATTTACTAGACATTTTATTCCATAGTTAGTAGAGACATGTAACTGCTATTAGTTAATTATCTGAGTTTCCAGTAATGTTTTGGTTTGACTTCAGACAAGAACATGTCTAGGTATGACTGAGTTGAATTCAGGCAAGACATCTGTTCATTTATCTGTTGTACAACCATCACTTCATTTACTGATGACTCATACCTGAAGTTGTAGGGTTGAAGAGAAGTGATATAAATATTTACACATTTAAAATAATATGTCACAGTTCTTCTCAACCTATCATTAAACTGCTCACTTCACAGTGCTTATAGTTTAGTTTTTTAATAACACATCTGAACCTATATCTACACACAAACATAAACATGAACATGCTCACTCACACACACACACACACACACACACACACACACACACACACACACACACATACCAAATAATGGAAAAGCCAAGCTGTAAACTCCCGTTTTCTCAGCAGCCTTGAGCAAAGCAGTAAAGACTGCCTCCCAGTCTTCATTGAACTTGCCAGGATCCACATGTATGATCAACTTGCTTTTCAGATTGAAGGCCTTTGTCGCAGAGATTCCCTTTTCTCTCATTTCCCGTACTTAAACAAAAACACATGTTTCATTGGTGCAAAATGCTATATATGAAAAATATATGTTAATCAAATAAAATTATAATATTAATATTATAATGATAACAAAAAGTTATCAAATTGACTTGAAAATTGCTAGAATTGGAATTTTAAATTCTTTTGTAAACTTTCAAATAGCAAATATTTTCTTTACAGCAGTGTATAAAAGGAAGAAAAGCAGTTATTTAAAATATAATTAGAGATATTTTTAGAATTGTATTAAAATTAACATGATTTTTAAAAACACTTTTGCAGTTGAAAATGCTTCTATACAACATATAGAGAAGACATATTCTTTGTGTTCTTAAAAACTATTTAAAGAATATAATTCAGTTTATAAAACAAATAATGTGTTGAATTTATTGCACAAGTGAAAAAAATTATTTAAATCATATATACACTATAGATAGACACACAGTATATATAAAACCTCTGATAACAGTTAACAATAATGGGGAAAAGTGAGAAAACTGAATTGTACAAATACATGTATTGGAATACCTTGAGCTCTACAGGCTTGCTGTAATGGTTCACCACATTTTACCAATGCTCTGGACACAGCATCTGTAAAGTACAATAGAAAAAATAGCAGTTACTCAATTCAGATTATTTCAATACATTAATATTACTTCATAATTATATTTATCCTCTTGACTACTGTGACATTTTGTAAGAAAACGTATATCATTTTTGGTTCCTACATTGGACAATTCATGGGAGCTATGACACTTAAGTGATGTCGTAATGAAGTATAAATGAATTCTCAGAAGTCGAATTTTCTAAATTTTCATGTAATTATTCTGAAAATACTTTCAATGTAGAACTTTAAAAATTCTATAAGCTTTCATACTACACGACACAGAAACATTGCATTTACAAAAAGTTGCACCAACCATCTTAATATGTTCATAAAACATTAATTTTAGTTTCTTCTGATAGGGTTTGTTCTCCCTTTTGTAAAGACATCTTTACACTTTCTCTCTGATATATAATTAGTTGTGGAGTTGTGTACTAATTAAAAACGGGTATTTATTCCATTTTGAGGGGAAAACACCTTTATATGTTTTTATTATATTCGATTGCTAATAACATATCCTTCTAATATTTAATAATGATATATTCTAAATTGAATGTATAAGGTTTACAAAAATCATACAAAGATTAAACTATCTATGACATCAAATATTTCTGGGGACACCGTCAAACCAGTATAGCTGCCAAAATGAGTTGCAATTGTGGGATTTTTAAGTTTTATGGTCCATTTTCACATTTTATTTTGAAGCTATATACATCAAAGTTTTTAAATTTTAAAGCATGTTTCAAGCGCTTCATCAAAAGGTACGTAAAAACTAAAATAGTATAAGCTAGGGGTGCACAAACTTTTTAGATCAGAGGGCCAAATTTCCAATTGATAGTGCATGGAGGGCCACCACATGGATGGCTCAGTAGAAAAAACACACACAAATAATGAAATAATGTGCTTTACATTCATAATAATGGTAACATCCAAAAGTCCTCCGGGAACCGCATGCGGCCCGCGGTTTGTGCACCCCAGGTATAAGCTGCAAAAAAACTGGGCTTATGAAAAAAAATAGTGAAATTTTAATTGAGCTGCTAGGGTAAAGTTAGAAGCATTTCGGTTTGCCCACACTTACTATTTTTCATCAGTATATTTTGGTTTATATTGCAGTGGGATAGCCATTTGAACTGGCGAGATTTTAACCGAAAGGGATGTAGGATATAATCCATAACAGACAAGGCTTCCAATTTTATAGGAAAGAATTAACTCCCATGGAATGCACAAAGGACAAAAAAAAAAAATGGAGATATTGTTAGCCACTACCACATTTATTTCAAATCCAGATTTCTTTATTAGAAATGGTTAATTTCATCACTGAAACTAAAGAACGCAGAATGGAAGATTTAGGGAAAAGGGTACATTAAATTCGCAGGTCTGATTTTTTTTTTAAAAACAGCTTTTTAAATCTTTTCAGCTATTGATTTGTGAATAGCAACCGTCAGTCTTTCAGATGATAACCAATGACAACATATGGTCACCAAATCCATTCGTAAGACGGCTTAAAATGGCGTGGCTCATTACAAATCTTCAAAACACACCTAAATTATTGCACTAAATTGAAATTTACTATATATGTAACAAAACTGGCAAAGTACAATATTAATACATTTTAAATAAACTTGAGTGCATTTTGAAAGCAAGCCAGTTGAATTTTATATAGTATATATTTGTAATTTAAGGCAAAAGGTTCGACAACAAAATTCACGGATTTCGCCACTGGCAGTGGAACACCTACTGACAACCCATAATACCTTCCTTGTAAAACAAGAAAAATGCGAAACAATCCATACATTAAACACCAAAATAATACTGAATTGAAAATGAAAAATATTAACATACATGCCTTGCTCTCTTAATAAATGTCAAAGGAAATTATCTCAAAATAACTTAAAAATAATATAGTTGTAATAAACAATGGACATTAAATCCCTTTACGAACTACATGTACATGCATTTTTGTCTAAAGTAATGTTTACTTACCACATTACAGACTATCTCAAGACAGCTTTAAAATAATGTATATATATTAATGGATATTAGATCTCTTTATGCATTATTTTCCAAAGTAATTTTTACTTACCGCATTACAAAACATCTAATAATCAGCAGCCAAGAGGTTAAAAACATTTTCATTGACAATGGAGTTTGAAATGTGTTACATATTTTCTAACCAAGGCCGTCTAGAATTGGTGTGAGCCCAGGACCCTGGGGATGAATTTTTTGGTAGGCCTCATCTTTTTAAAATGTTTGTTAACTTGCAAAATTGGCTGCTCTGTTTAAGGGAAAAATCTTTTCTGCCTCGCGAAAGGCCTTTAGATACTGTAGAATTCAGCCCACCCCAAAACACACACACACACACACACACTACCACCTCTAAATGGTCCTGGTCCGAACAGATAGAGATGGTTACTCTGATATTAACTTTTCTTTTTTGAAATCTGTTAGCATCTATAAGATAGGAATTCAGGCCTATAGTATAAAAAAGAATAATATGAAAATGGGTAAAGAAAATAAAAGAACTTTCTTTACTCTGATTCAGTTCAAATTTGTTGTTTGTTCTGTTTACAATGGCATCAACCTCTTCTTCTGTAAGGTCTCCTTGCTTGATAACAAGTCGTAAGCCATTGATGTCGAATTCTCTTTCGCTTAGATGAATGTCATCTAATGGAATTTATAAAAAGAATTCTCTAAGCTAACAAAATTGTACAAAATCTATAAACGTTTACATAATTTAAATTAAATCAGTCATAGCAAAGTATAATTGCTATAATGATTTTTCGAAACCAAAGACACAATATAAGCAGATGTAATACACAGTGAAAGACAGAGAGGGACGAGATAAAATGTGTGTGTGTGTGAGAGAGAGAGAGAGAGAGAAAGAGAAATAGTGTATGCTGATAAAGTCAATTATACCAAAATTTTATGGGAAAGCTGCATCATTAACAAAAGCATATTGGAAATTTCATTCTGGAAACAAAGATATCAGAACAAACAGCGATATACATATAAAGTGCAATATCTTCATTTGGACTGTAAATTACAAAGATTACTTTTATTTTACTTTTGTATATCTTGTAATTTGCTATTAAGACAGCACATTATCATACATTATGAGTTGATATTTGCTACTGGGACAACATGATATACATTATGAATTATATTTGCTTTTGCATTATCCAACTTTTGCCTAACATTTTCTGATTGTTAAGCCTACTCAAAAACACACATTAACCAACTTTTGCGAACCAGTTTCTGACAGTTTGGTTGGTATAAGCAAGAACATTACTAAGAAATACGTGCTCACGAGAGTTAGTTAGACTTATTTTGTTTGGATTGTTTTGTGGCCACCTTTACAAGGTCATGTACAATTTTTACCTCTGTCTTCACTGATGTCTCGTTTGGAAAATGTTCGATATTGTCGACTGGTAGATGTTTGCTCTGGCTCTTTGTTCTTGAGGTAGATTTTAAATATCTGTGGTATATATTTTAAATATCACACTTAATACGATGAATATAAAAATATATCAAACAATCAATCCACTCATATAAGATAAACAGATAGTGTGACGCCTCTGGGCACCCTTCACTCGTTATGATTATTATTTTTTTAATTAATAACACATAACTAATTACAAGTGATCGAGAATCTTAATATATAGTTATTAATAATTCTCCTACAAGATCAATATGTCTCTCCCTTGGCGGATTATAAGGGTGTCGTAAAACTCTACACTTTACACATTAATAAGATAGACGTTTTATTGTCACATAATGTTTCTGCAGGTGGAAACTTCTTAC
Source organism: Sinotaia quadrata (assembly GCA_028829895.1). Lineage (NCBI taxonomy): Eukaryota > Metazoa > Mollusca > Gastropoda > Architaenioglossa > Viviparidae > Sinotaia > Sinotaia quadrata. Next base: position 117,906,217 of record CM054177.1, on the reverse strand, counting down.
TAAAGCAGTAATAAAAATCCATCTTTTATTTATATTTAACGAACCCACATCCACCCACTATTACCCCAACATAAGACTTAAAATATGTGCAAGAAAGTTAATAAATTTAACAATAAATTTATTAAATCAACAATCAAATATACAACACATGAATATAATCAAAAGGGCATTAACATTTACATCGCTTCACAACAAAGTTGGATTAAACGTTAAACACTTATTCAGTTTATCCTAGCATAGACATCAGCCGTCAAATTAGCATATATATATAAAACCAAGTTCATAATACATAACCTTTTCAATAATGGTAGGTGTTGCTGGCAATTGTTCACAATCACACGGTTTGCAACAAGTCACTTTCTTTCTTATTAGGTGATGGTCCAACGTACTTCTTTCTAGGCATGTTACACAACAGCTCCAGAATTTTTGATGCACTCACAAAACACGCTGTAGAGAATCATCCAGAACTTCACATGGAGTGTTCTAGAATATGTGTATAATACTCAAGCACACTTCAAGGAATGCTCAAAAATGTCTTTATGAAATCTCAAGACCAAACTCAAACTTCAATTTCTGTCATACTGGCTCTCAAACAGAATTCACAGGAATCAACTTACAGCCACACATTTATTGATAAGCTTGATGAAAATGCTGAATACATAACAATGTGAATCTGGTAGAGTATAGTAGTTACTATAGTCTGAAGCGGATATAAAGTTACAAAATAAAAAGGCATGCTCCTCTCTCTGCAAAAGTCAAATTAATGGTAGCACTATGTTTCAGGTATATTTATCTCTAAACTTCTTTCTCTCTTATCTTACACACATTCTCAGCTTACAAACCCTGCAACAAAATTCATTAGCCTACTACACATGCAGCATAAGAAATATAGCATTGATCAAAATTTACAAATATAATGTACAACATAATCAAATTAGTGAACAAAGAAATAATGGTTCAATTGCATAAACATTCTCCAATTTAAATTTTTTTCTTTATCAGTCAGTAAACTTATCATAAGCTAACCATCACTTTTATGACCAGACTTATGTCACAATCATAGTGATTAGAATATAGAACTTTCTTCAACAAAGTAATTTTTTTATCCATCCCCAGTGGATGAAGTTGTTATGAACAAGTGTGAGACTATTAGTCAGAAAAACTACTCATCCACTTGGAATTGGTTTGGATTGGATCAGCAAGTTCTAGCATATTCTTTACATGAGTTCTTTACTCCAACTCTGGTACTTACAAAAATATCGTCATGCAGAGTACCTGAAGGTCATGTAACTTTGACATTTAACAATTTATATAACGATTAAGTTTAGAAATAGGGATAGGCAAATTTACTCCACCACAGATAGACAGACAGACAGATCGATGAAAGGACTGATGGATGGAAATATAGATAGATACTATAAACGGAAGATGTTAAATGAATTATTACCTATTTATCCATTAGTTTCTGCAACATTAAATGCACTGAACTTACACTCTGAAGTGGCAATCTCATGGTTTGTTTGTGCAAATGTATTTATGCTAGCTACCAGTAGCATGGATAAAGATTATAAAAGCTAATTTAAGAAAGGCAGAATAATGAAACAAAATGTATTTATGCTGGCTACCAGTAGCATGGATAAAGATTATAAAATCTAATTTAAGAAAGAAAGAATAAAGAAACAAAATCAAATGACTCAAAATGTTTTAATTTTAGAAGTAACTGCGATGTCTTAAATACTGTTTTAACGCTCCCCACAATACTGCCTAATGAACAATATCAACACTATGGAGATTAATATTATGAACAACGAAAGATATCTAGAAATGAGTTCCTTTAGCATGGGTCTTTGAAAGTTAAATTAAGGAATGAATTGTACAGCTTCTACAAAAGCATACTATAATAATATACTACAATGCAACTATCTATATTGCAAATCTCGAACAGTATTTTGAAATGAACAAATACAATTATATAGTTAACTATTTTTCTTAATACATGGTCTGCATCAGTGGTTCTTAACCTTTTCAGGTGCCAGTACCACCCAAAAAATAAATTTCCTGATTTGTTTAACAGATTAAGTTTCGCCCACATGTGTACATGCTTATTAAATACAATGTAATATTTGTACTTGTAAAACATTTTTCTGAAATCTTTAATTATAATTCCTATATGACAAATAATCGTTTACTTGAGGGTTGCTGCAACACATTAAGTGATGATTTTTAACCATAACATCTCGCACCTCCACCACCCCACTTCCCAGGAAGAGCTTCTTGCACTCCAGGGATGTTTGCAGTCCTGGTTAAGATCCACTGATTTAGAATATAGCTAATGGTTAATATAATAATACTGAAACATGAACAAATGGTGTTTCTAACCCTCGCTTTCAAAATGTCATTTATGACATTCTCTGGGGAAGTATATTATGAAAGGTGGGTCCATTTGAAATGTGTTTTCTTAAAAATAAAGCACTGAAATATCAATTGTTTATATTCTATGTATTCAGAATTGATGTGGGAGATATATAGGATAGTTTCGTGAATATGTGTTTATTTATTTTGTAATTAATTATTATGCAAATTCGTTTTTAACTGAAAAATTGTACCTCGTTATATATATCCATTTTCTTTAATTGTATCGTTATAAATATCTTAATAATTCAACCATCTTACACTATCAAGGTTATCTTAGAAACAATAGTAATACATGAAAGCATCTTTCAATATTCCTTTTACCTGCAAACGGTCAATTTTTTAAAGAAATAATATTTTTAAAAGCCACATTTTTTTTTATAATGGTTAGTTTCTCCATAAATCAGATCCAAAACTTTTATTCTTTTTCCATCCAAACCGGGATATGTTACACTAACGCACTATGTAGATTTAATTTCTTTTTTTTTTTTTTTTTTTTACCAGAAGTGTTCATACGCTAATGTTTTTCAAATTTATTCGTCATTCAGCTTTAGGAAAACTAATTTGACTTCGTTTCCCCTTTATCACGATACAACGGATTTAATAAATTTATATATAAAATAATGACGATAATATCGCAAACTACTTATTTACATTTTTCAAAAGGCGCCATATTCCGGAAAGATAACTCTCATGTCATTTTGTCTTGGTGTGATGAGTTTAAGTATCAAATAAGAAAAATAACTTTCCTTTTCCTTTCAGATCACATGGTTACAAATGAATGGCGGGAAAATTTTTGGAATCATCGACGTTTCAAAACAGCTAATATTTCTGATAGTCTCGATAAATTTTGATTAAATTAATTAACATCATAAATAGCTTAAATATTTATGATATATATGTGTGTGTGTATAGCTGTATGTATGTTTTAAACCTGAGCGAGTAAGGGTAGAAAAACCTATGAATTACATTCAAGAATAGAAACATCGCGATTAGGCTTATTTATTATATTATATTTAAATAGATATTTTTTATTACTTAATATTATCTTTGAATGCATAATAACGTAGCCCATATTTTATGAAAAAATATAGCTTCTTTTATGATGATAGATAATTTGTTAATATGGTTTCCATGTTGCGAAGTCAGTTTTATACGCTATTTTAAATTAAAATGTATCGAGATTAAGTTAATAAAGAAATAAAGAAAATATATTGGTTGTAATGAGATAATTATAATGCTTATTTTAAAATATTTCTAAGTTTTCAACAGAAACTTACGTTTTTTTTATGGATTTCAAACTCCCAAAACATCGATAATTTTTTTATCTTTTCTTTTTCTTTGAGCGTTAGGTCCTTATATACTGTAATATGCAAAATAATAAGATTTAATTCACTTTATTTTTTGCACTTCATGTAACAAAATGGTACACTCCCCCCACCCCGAGAATTATATATAAGGCCTACATGTATATATTATTTTTTTACCAACAGTATATAGAATATTTGGAACAATACCTGACTCTTCTGTATGTCTTCAAAGATACAAATCTGTATGTCTTTGAGTGTAGTCATTGGTTTATTTTTCAAGAAACTGTTAATTTCTTCTAACATTGCAGCTGCAACAACTTCTGGAGGATAACCCCAGTTTCCAGTGCCCAAGGGAGGGAAAGCAATGGAAGAGACGGAAAGCTTGCTGGCCTTCTTCAGGCACTTTGAAACCAAATCTTTCAATTCCTGAACACAAAAAAAAATTCGTATTGTTTTCCAATTTCTCTTTGTAATAATATTCCATGTTTATTTATTGATGTCTTTCTCTCAGTGATTTTGACTCTCTCTCTGTTGTATCTGTTTCAGTCTCGCTATCTCTCACAATCTCTTCGTTTTTGTTTGTTGATCGTGTGTGTGTGTGTGTGTGTGTGTGTGTGTGTGTGTGTGTGTGTGTGTGTGTGTGTGTGTGTGTGTGTGTGTGTGTGTGTGTGTGTGTGTGTGTGTAAGAAGAGAAGTTTTATTCAATGCAATTTCTATTTGAATGTTCTGTTTCATAAGATGAAAATATAATTTCTAATTATTTATATTACATCCAACATGGATAAAATTTAAAGATAATGTAAATAATAGCATTTGACATTCGACAAGAAATTACAATAATTACTGAATTAAAAATTATATTATAGTAGCAACACAACATGTCCTCAGCTTGAAAGTAAATTGAAGTCATTGGTAGAATGGTCTACGGTGCAAGTATACCAATAAGATTTTTATTAAAAGTGACGTCATCGTTAAAGATTTTTACTAAAACTGACATCTTCACTACACCAGTAAAATTTTTAATAAAAGTGATGTCATCACTAAACAGTAAGATTTTTGCTAAAAGTGACATCTTCACTACACCACGAAGATTTTTAATAAAATTGACGTCTTCACAACACCAATAAGATTTATAATAAAAGTGACGTCTTTACTAAACAGTAAGATTTGTAATAAAAGTGACGTCTTTACTAAACAGTAAGATTTGTAATAAAAGTGACGTCTTTACTAAGCAGTAAGATTTGTAATAAAAGTGACGTCTTTACTAAGCAGTAAGATTTGTAATAAAAGTGACGTCTTTACTAAGCAGTAAGATTTGTAATAAAAGTGACGTCTTTACTAAACAGTAAGATTTGTAATAAAAGTGACGTCTTTACTAAACAGTAAGGTTTATAATAAAAGTGACGTCTTTACTAAACAGTAAGATTTATAATAAAAGTGACGTCTTTACTAAACAGTAAGATTTATAATAAAAGTGACGTCTTTACTAAACAGTAAGATTTATAATAAAAATGACGTCTTTTCTAAACATTAAGATTTATAATAAAAGTGACGTCTTTACTAAACAGTAAGATTTATAATAAAAGTGACACCCTTACCAGTAAGATTTTAAATAAAATTGACGTCTTCAAACCAGTAAGATTCGTAATAAAAGTGAAATCTTCACTTTCCCAATAAAACTGGTAATAAAAATTACGTCTTCACTACACCAGTAAAGACTGGTGATAAAAGTGATGTTTTCACTACATCAGTAAGAATTGTAATAAAAGTGACGTCTTCACTACACCAGTAAAGACTGGTGATAAAAGTGATGTTTTCACTACATCAGTAAGAATTGTAATAAAAGTGACGTCTTCACTACACCATAAAGACTGGTGATAAAAGTGATGTTTTCACTACATCAGTAAGAATTGTAATAAAAGTGACGTCTTCACTACACCAGTAAAATCTGCAATAGAAGTCTCGTCTTCACTGAGTATATCAGTCTTTGTAAGAAGAAACAATTGTGTTCGCTTTCAAGTCATTCCCAAAAGAAATTCGACTTATAAACGTTAAACCTCTGCAAAGTAAACCACAATGAAATTGTTAGGTCATGAACATAAGAGATGACAATAAGAAATACAATGTACTCCTAGCAAGATAATTGTTTTCAAATGAACGAGCACTAAAAGGAAATATCTTTACAAATTATTTGTAGCTACCGTAATACTCTGTTTTTCATCCTGTTCCTTCCATTTTTTGACAAGAACGTGAAAAACATATTTGCAGTGCAGGTTGTGTCCTGAAGTGCACGCAATTTTTCCCGCCACCAGACCGTTCGAATATTTTGTCCTGCATTCCTGCTGGAGGCCTTGACCTGCGGCTGATAAAATGGACTTTGATATGGCCCCTTGGCTGAGGTCCAAGTCTCCAGAGACAGAATTCACAATGACGTCAGTCTAGAATTGACAAATGAATGTAATTTTCCAATGCACAGACAAAACTTGATATAATTAAATTATAGAAATTAATGTACGCAATTCAGCCTTGAACATCTCATTCCTAATTATACAGTATGCATGACCATAGGCTAAGCTAAGCAAAGAGAATTGTTAAAATAAGTACACAATATGTTTCTATTTCACATGAAAGTGAACTGTAAAGAGATATGTGTGGTTTATATATGATCCTGCTATTGTATTATTAATATTACTAATTTGGAAATTCAATATCACTACTAATAACAGCCAACATGACCTAGCCTACCCCTATCACAATGTTAACTCCTGCAGGAAAATTATTCAACGTAGTGACAAGCAAGCTAGTTAACGGATCGGCGAATATTATCTCTTCTTAATTAACTGACATTCATTCATCCAATACACAGCCGGCTCCAGCTTATTCCAATTAACCGTCTTTCAAAGAATTAATTAAGACGTGAAGAAAGATAATAATAATTTAATGATAAAAATAACAAAATAAAATTACAAGTTACACACTGAGTTAAAAGCGAACATGCACCATGACTACTCGCACTATTCCAACTAGACAGTTTGTAAACAAAGTTCAATTTTCAGTGGTCGTGAGACGAGTTGATTCTGAGTCAGCTTTCCTTTGACGGGATGGTTCTGGGTTGTTTCCCTTTGGCTCTGGGCTACGTAATCATTACTGTATTCTAGAACCAACAATTTAAAGTACAAACCAAAAAGCCCAGCTAGATAAAAAGATAACATTCTTAGTAGTCTATAATATGATATTAAATGCTTTGTGGACAGTGAGAGCCTGTCACAAAATGGCTTATGTAGCCCACAACCACCCTCCTCTAAAAATAGACTATATGCAAATCTATCTTCTAGAAAGGCTGATCCTTATCCCTGGAAACATACCTGAATGTTCCAGATACTCACTCTAACAAACCAAACAGAGCGCTGCTCAACCTCTGGCAAATGAACATAATAGAAACTAATATTCATTAGTCAAATGCAGATGACTGTTGTGGCAACACATATTTGGTTCCCAGCTTTATTAAGTTAGAATCATATTGCTAACCCTTTTGCTGGTTATCAACACAGCAGGAAACCATCCTCTGTATATAATATTGCTGAAGGTATGTGGTTTTGCTTGGCTAACTAATATTATATTCATGTTTATCTCTTGATATTAACTATATTTTATATTGTTATATATCGCTTATAATATTAAAATGTATGATGACCATGTAAGTAAGAGTGTTCTGTCAGAGAACACACAAGGATGGATTATTAGCCCATGTGTATTTTACTGGCAGATTGGCACTTTATCTTGGATGTTGACTTTGATGAGTATTGAACCATGAAGCAATGCCAGAGTGGAATGACCCGTGGGCCAAAGACTGGTTCAATGGACCATGTGTGCATCTGCTATGACCTTCACTGGGACCCTAGATAACATGTCAGGCAATTCTAAATTATGTAACTATAAGGTCAACAACCACACAGCTTTAATCAACTTTTCTCATACTTATTTTAGAGTTCTCTCTGAAAGATTTAGTGGTTTTTTTTTTTATAAACTCATTTATAGTTCGTTTATATGAATGAACCAAATAACTACTACAGTGCCATAGGACTCAAAATGAACATTCTCTTACAATACCACATGGTCATGATTAGGAACAGTAATCATATATTATATTATTATAATTATAACTTTTGAACTGTACTCTATATGTAACTATGCTGTCTTATGTTATTTATATTGTTGAATACATTTATTGTTGATACTTAGACCACTCATGTTAGTGTGACTACATGTTATATTTTATAGTCTGTCACCTGTATTTACTTACTATCCTGGCTGTATGTATCAGGGGTTCGACCTTTCTTATTGAACTATAACATTTCTATTATTTATCATTCATTTTTATAACACATGTGGCCTGCCAGAAGGTGTGTTTTGGGGATTGGCCTAAGGTTACGGGCAGCCTGGGGTAGGGTAATTAACATCTTGACCATCTCCCAGCAAAATGTCACATTGCCATAACACAGTTCTTACAATATCACAACTCCAAAATCAATGATAATTTCAATATAGATTTGTATCATTTTGCATCAAGTCAAACAAGCATTAGTGTATTGTTAGCCAACTTTAATAGTCTAAAGCAGTGGTCCCCAACCTCCGGTCCGCGGACCGGTACCGGTCCGTGGACCATATGGTACCGGTCCGCGGACCAAATGGTACAGGGCCCCTCAATTTTATTTTTACTCTGGTGTATTTCTTTCGGGTTTGTGTGACTTTCCATGGACGAGATTGAGCCTGAGCATTCATTCTCCCAGTTGGTGCACGATCATCTGTCTTTGCTTATAAAGAATTCGAGCTCTACTTCCCAACCACACCAACACACTTCGCTTCGGACCACCGACGAACGCACTCCATTCATTGGACCGCCGGGAGGAGAGTCATGTCAAAGCGCCACACCAGACAAACCAGCACTAAGACTCAGCCCTTTTCAGGGCTGGCAAAAATGCCACTACTGCCCACTCCACCTAGTGACATTTTACGCGATTCAGAGTCAGTCACAAAAGATGCGGACGGCCCTTTCTGTTTCACAAACGAGCGCATAGCCCAGCTGAGACAGATACGGCAAAAGAGGCTTGAAGAGATGCAAACATTAAGAAGTACAAAGGAGAAGACTGGACAAAATACTGCTGTGAAATCAGCAAACCAACCGAAAATGGGGGCATACGAAAAGTTACCCCCTTCACCTTCACACTAGAAACTAAAAACGAACTAAAAAATGCGTTCACTAATTTGCTGTTGACCCTCTTCCACACAAAAACAGAAGATGAACTTACACTAGACAACAAGCCATCTTAACCGCAATTGGTCTCCATAAGATTTTAAACAAGCACCTGACAAGGCAACACGAAAAAAAAACTACATCAACAGACTGTGAAACACAGACAGACATCTTCTGGAAAATAACGCCGACAACAAAAACACGCTCTTCACAAACGGAAAAGGAGGAAACAACGCGAAAACCCACACAGGAAGACGGCACAACTCAAACAGTCAAAGGAAAAAGCCACGTTTCCACCCAAACTCTACAAGCCACTACAAGAGAAAGTGGAATAAACACCAACATCATCTGGAAAATTCCACCTACGGCCAAAGTGAATTCAACTCAAACAGCAAAACAAGAAATCAGCCAGGCATTCCCGCAAACTCCAAAACCCCACAACAGATAATAAGGAAACTCAGACTACAAGCTCTATCAGCAAAGAAAAAGAAATTAAAACCACTACCACCGAAAATAAGAAGAAACGCCAAAAAATCTCCAGCACACAAACGGTACATATCAAGACGCAAGAAAGAAAAATACAAACAGAAAAAGAAGTGAAGACAACTGACGCAAAGACCGAAACAGAAGTCGACAACGCTCCAACTACACCATAAGAAACAACAACAACGACTAAACCAACTGCCCCCAATCCACAGCCAGAGTCACCACCAGGGACTGCAACAAAGACAACCACAACAGACACACGAGGAAACACTACAGAACGGAGCCCCAAATCAAAAAGAAGGTGTCCGCCACAACACATCAGACGACAACAACAGTATCATCTACTACAGCCACAACAACAGAATCCACAACAACAACGGCAGCGCTGCGACAACAACCACCGCCGACAACAACAACAACAACGGTGGCAGCACAGTGAGCAACATCACATGCAGTGGGGATATTATAACCACCCCATTGCGGATCTAATTCAACTAATGCTTGCCGCCAACACCCACCTACATACAGTCCAACGGCTACCGGGGACATCAACAACAACAGTGCCAACGACAACAACAGCACCACTGGTGAACATTACAGGGTGGGGAGTGAACATCCTGGGCGCACATACACACTAAGTACAGACGATGTGGTATTATCCTGGGCTCTGTAACCCCCCTCACCTGCCAATACAACAACGGCCACCACAGCACTTAAATCCGTATTGCCATTTCCGAAACCTATTTGTGTGAAGCGGGGTTTTCTGCAGTGACAGCAAGCAAAACAAAACAACGGATGGACATAAGCAACTCACTTCGGGTGTAATTGTCTCCTATTACCCCCAGATGGAACCGTCTCGTTGCAAAGAAACAAGCTCAGGGTTCTCTCTGATTTAGCGTTCTAGTGAGTTAAAATGTTAAATCACTTTATATTCATTTTTTGGTGTAACTGTATTTTAATTTGAAGGCACGTTTAAATACAATTAAATTAAAATTATTAAATCAAAACAATCTAAAATATAAACAATCAACGTCCCCCCACATCATCGGGCCGCGGTAAAATTATCAAGCGTTGACCGGTCCGCGGCAAAATTATCAAGCGTTGACCGGTCCGCGGCAAAATTATCAAGCGTTGACCGGTCCGCGGCGATGAAAAGGTTGGGGACCACTGGTCTAAAGAATCCTCCATTATTAAAGATTACAATACCATCAGCTGTCATGCAATGATAACAATCACATCATCTTTCTAAATAAGCAAACAACTCGTCATTAAAACTCACAGTAATGGCCTCCACTTTACTATTCATTTATATCAAATTAGAGTTTCACAATTTACAAAGGAAAAATGTCATGTACAAAGCCTACGCTTAACAAGTTACATCATTGTAATGTTACTGATAGAATACTTGCTTAAGTTACATCATTGTAATGTTACTGATAGAATACTTGCTTTAAGTTACATCATTGTAATGTTACTGATAGAATACTTGTTTAAGTTACATCATTGTAATGTTACTGATAGAATACTTGTTTAAGTTACATTATCAGTTAAAAAACCTGTAAAAGTGGAATTCTTAGAACTGCCAGTTTTGATTTTATAGTTAACCTTACCAAAGGTGTCAGAAAAATTCCCTAAAATCGGGTTGAGCATAACTGTTTGTAGCAACTGGAAAACACACACACCACACACACACATACATCACCTGAGAGGCACTGTCAGCAAACGTGGGATTAACATGAGCAATTTTTTTCTTAAATCCGTGTTGTCTAATAAATTTGAGATACTTTTCAAGGTGAGTTAAGATGTTTAAATGGATAGTGTGTTCAAATGATTTGCAACTGGATGAGTAGTTTTACTCTCCAATGGTTGAGATTACAAGAACGAGACCAGCCAATGGGCTGAGATCAAAAGTTTACATGCTGTAGAGAATCCTATTGACTAATCACTTGAATTTGGTGTGGCAAAAAGTCCAGTCATGAAAGGCGACCGTTAGCATAATGGTGAGTTAACTGACTGATTGAGAGAAAATGGATTTTGTGCATTTGCTATTGCTATGTTATACTTGCGTTTTATGTAGAGATATATTATGTGAGTAGACTATTATTTCTACAAATTGTTTGAACTAAGATGCTCGTATATAGTATACTAATCACTTGGCATTGTTTCTAGTGAACCTGTTCATAAACTATTATGCTGTATATATTATACTGTATGCATGTTTTGGACTAATAAATACTGTTGCAGGAAACTATAAAGTTGAGATTTGAATATAAGAAAGAATGGAATTAAAATGAATAAACTGGAAACTTAGCATTTGTTCCCTGATTATATTTTACAGAGAAAGAACAGTCTTTCCTTGTTTATCTGCATCTCCTGTTTACTTATTATAAACTGCAACAACCATGGTAGATATGAAAAGAAGTGCACAGATTAGCCTTGAGAGAATAGCAGCAAATCAGTGTTCAAAAACATGAGGGAATCATATGGAATCGACAGTAGTAATGTGAACAATTAACTTGTGACTTTATTACAAAAAGCACGTGAAAGACTATTGAGACAGTGCCTAAATCAGGTTATGTACAAACTATTATCGGTTATCTTTAATAACTCCATTTCTGTTCTCTGATAAAAACTATCCTGTGTTTTGTATTGACACCAATTTGTTGAACTGTGTTTTAGGATGTAAGACTGTATAGATATTAACATTATTTGAAGATGATTTCATAGAAATATTGATGTCAAGTAATATTTTTATTGTTCATGTTATTACTGTCAATTCCACGTTTCCTTTCTCGCATTGTAGAACACTGACTAGCCATTATTCTTAGGAGGTCATCTGGTGTTCTGCCATATTAGCTCCCTCAGGCAGAACAACAATTGTAGCAATTTCCAGAAACTTCTTTGTACCAGAAATTCCACAATGCAGTCATCATACTTTGCCACCATACTTCAATGGAGTGCAGTGTATTCTTTACATTTACAAACTGTGGTAGATACTTCTTACGTCTACCACAGTCTTTGCAGCTTATAATCAGTAAGCCAGGAGATTCAGGTAAAATAAAATACAAACAAATCCATCATGTCACAAACCGAAGTATAATAAATTAGAAACTTCATTCCACCACAGACTGATGCATTACAAACTGAAGCATTGCAAATACAAACAACAATCATCAAGTCACCAAATGATGTATTAGAAAACACAAAGAACTTCATCACGTCACAGACTGAAGCAATACAAAATACATGCAATTTCATCAGGTCACCAAATAAGAATTGCAAAACAGAAAAAGACTGTACAACATCGCCAACTGAAGCATTACTAAATACAAACAACTTCACCACGTCACCAACTGAAACAATATCAAATAAAAACAACTTCATCACGTCACCAGCAAAAGTATAAGAAAATACAAACAACTTCATCTCACCACAAACTGAAGCATTAAAAATACAAACAACTTCATCACGTCACCATATTGAAGCATTAAAAAATCACAAACATCTTCATCAGGTCTCCAAATGAAACTTTACAAAATACAAACAACTTCATCACGTCACCAACTAAAGTATAAAAATTTACAAGCAACTTCACCACACCACACCACAAACTGAAGCAATACAAATACCAATAAATTTATTGTTACATGCCTTTAGAGTGGCAATGTTTTCTTCTATAATGGAGATTTTGCTCCAACATTCTTGTGTTGTCTTGCTTGGTTTAGCAGTTTGTACAGGTACAGAAGTTTGGTTTTCTGCAGAAAGGAAAAGGAATACAGTGAATGTTATTAGAGATTTATATCTTAGGAAGTGGATAAGTAAAACTTAATATAATTTGCAGTCCAGCCAGCGACTTTATTTTTATTTATTGTTTCTCCAGTATAATTAGTTGGAACTGTCTCGGGTATCTGTTATATATCCATCTTCACACCTGCAATTTTAGTTTTAGATTTACTTTGGCAATGTGCTGTTAAGAGAATAAACAATAAATTCTTAGACTCTGAAATTGGAGAGAGTAAGATGGGTAAAAAATTGCCTGAGAAAATAATAGACTTTCACTCTGATTATTCTCTCTGCCTTTCCTTCGTTTATTTTTCTCAGTTGTTGTCATTTTTTCCTCAACCTCTCTGTGAAATCCGAAAATGCAATCCAGACCTATTATAATTAATGTTGTATTTATTTAATTATAATGCATGATTCTCTTCTTCCGACCGAATTTTAAGATCAACTTGAGAGGTGAGAATGATATGATAAGCTTATTATTATTTACTAAGGACCTATTGTAAAGAATGGCATGCTAAATTTGAATAGCTGCATTTGACACGGTCCAGGAAGTGTTATGTAAGACAGCTCGCTGTGGAGAACTCTATTACGTAAGTGCACGCATCACAGGACGGAGGGATAGAGCCTGCATGTGCCTAGGTAGAATTCTATAGTATAGACCTAACTACTTTAGGAGGCTCCGACCTTTAGAGAACCGTCATTCAACCATGACTATGCAGACAAAGGGGGGAGACTAAGGAACTAATTATGTCCCAGATGTAGACTTTTCGCGCCATATTTCCAGCGCGACCACCAGCAAAAACCCTAACTTGCATAAATAGCCCGTACCGGATTAAATTAATTTACTTCTAAAAAAGGGGAGGGGGCGTGTTGCTGACATTCCACGGTCAAAAAAGCGTAGAGGTACGTCTGGTCTAGTTAAATCTCTGACTGTAAATAATGATTTTCTTATAAACATATATTATTGTATTTTATTGCATTCTATTTTATTCTTATCATAATTTCTTGTTAACTTTTTGAATGATTAAACTTGTAAAATTATTCTCGATGTAAAGAATTAAATGAACAAGATTGTGAAGGAATTAAGTATGATGAATGAGAATAAGATTACAGACTTTAGAACTTTGTAAACCAAGCATTGATGCACGAAAACATCCTTACATATGTTATAGCTTTGATAGTCAGTCGCCAGTCTAGTGGCCAGTTTCTAGTTCGAGGATATTTTAAGGTCCAACCGATTACAGGTTTCGACCAGCATTCTGCTACAGACACGTCTGCTGTTGATCTACAGAAGACAATGGGAAACGGACAGTACACAGAGGGTTCTTGCCAGGACTCTGAGCCTTGACAGAAGGGTCTGCACGCCATACGGCGGATACAAGTGACATAACCGGAGAGTGTTATGGCCAGGGACATCTTCAGAGGCCAGGAGGGTGCTTAGTCCAAGAGATATGCACCTGCGATGAAGATTCACGAGTGTTCAGGGAGTGTACTTGTCAAGATGTAGAGGACAGTAAATCTAACAAAGATTGGTGTAAAGTGATATTGAACTGTGCATATCTAATGATTATATATTTGTGTCTAAAACTGTAACTGATTGTGTGATTCATTTGGATGATATACATGTGCCATACAGAACTGTTTTGAGGCTTGGCATCAGTATCCAGAATTCTTCGCCAGGCAGAAACAAACCAGGTGAATCGTACATATGCCCGTTCAGTGTGTCTGTATCGTGTTCTATGATTACTGTAAATTTCTGATATTCTTATTTCTTCTTCTGATAGTCAGTGTAGTGACTGAGTTATTTGGTGACGTATTTTCTAATTGATTAAGTTTCACATTTGTTTGAGAGATCTGTGATCTCTGTTCTATGGAATTATTTAATGATTTATTTTTCTAATAAGCTTATTGCATTAAGCATTTCAGAGATCTGCGATCTCTATGCATTGCCTTGTGTGACTGATGAGATTATTGTACACCTTAAATTTATTCTTCTTTATTATTTTAGTCTTTAATAAATTTGTTGAATTTTACCTTTCCACTCTCGTTAATTATGTGCAGGGGTAACAGGGGTGGGTGGGGGGCTTGCCAATGACTGATGACAAGACGGTCACGCACATTTTTAGGAATAGGTCCCTTGTTGCTGGAATCGGAGTTATGCGTGTGGCGGAAGTAGAAGGACTTAACAACTGACGTGATAGTTCAGCTAGAGCCTTTACTTTGGACGAGTAACACCTGGGAAGGGAGGTAATTCGACATTACATTTCCAGGGCTTGACTTAGTCACTCCAG
Organism: Sinotaia quadrata; assembly: GCA_028829895.1. Classification (NCBI taxonomy): domain Eukaryota; kingdom Metazoa; phylum Mollusca; class Gastropoda; order Architaenioglossa; family Viviparidae; genus Sinotaia; species Sinotaia quadrata. The sequence goes on along the minus strand of CM054177.1, from coordinate 117,890,681 downwards.
ACCGCAAAGACAAAGACCCCATCGAGGGCGATTGTTTATTAATTATTGGAGAGAATGATTATAATTATTAATGCGTATGTGAATAAATATTTATTAATATAAAATCTTTATTACATAAGAAACAATTAAACCCTTTCACACTCTCTCTTCCTTTCTTTGTCTCCATTTTTTTCTCTTCCATCTCCTTTACAATTTCTCTCTCTCTCTCTCTCTGTCACTCTTTGTCTCCATTACTTTTCTTTCATCTTCTCTCTCGTTCTTAATTTCTTTCGACTTCTTTCTCTTTTACACTTTGTCATCCTCTGTCTGTCACACTCTCGGGTCTCTTTCTCTCCCTCTCTTTTATCTTTCTTTTTTCTTTCCCTCTCTCTTTTCACCACTCTTTTTCTCTTCGTCAAACATTGTCTCATTCAATCTTACCCTTTTTATATTTCGTTGTTATTCTCTCTCTCTCTCTTTACTACATTTCTGTAGCTTTATTGTTTGTCTCTCTATCTATCTCTATATGTTATCTGTCTATCTAAATATGTCTTTATCTGTCCCCAGAGTGCACAGGCCACTAGTAACTTTAGCACTCAGAGTGTACGGGCCAGCTAGTACCTTTAGCACTCGGAATGTACGGGCCAACTAGTACCTTTAGCACTCAGAGTGTACGGGTCAATTAGTACCTTTAGCTCGTGTCCGTGATGCAGATGACGATATGGGAACGAGATTCGGGAAGTTGTTTGTCAGTGCAGTCCGGAACATTGTGACCGCTTGAGGAGAGATGTCACACAGGTAGACCTCGCGGATATTACTTTCATGATTGCTCTCAAAGTACGTCTTCACAGTTTCTACAACCACCTGCGTGGCCTCTCCGACAGGATATTTAAAGATTCCGGAACTGATTGCAGGAAAAGCGATGGACGAATAGCAGTCGCTGCTTGCTGTCAACAGACAATTCATAATTGTAAAACTAAGACTTTCCTTTTCACCTTTGTTACCGTCTTTAAACTCTGGACCAACAGCGTGGAAGATTGATTTGCAGGCCAATCGGCCTGCTCCGGTCACTAATACGTCACCTTCGGCAAGCTCCTTCGAAGTCATGCGCTGTTTACACTCGTCTTGAATTATGTCCCCTCCTGATCAAATACAAATAAATTTATTTCTTTTAAAAGTAATCATGTACATATGAAACTCAGCACGAATATTGAATACATTTTGTTTCTTATAGATATCATCCAATTTCTCAGAGGTGCATACAAATCATACAGAATTAATGTATTTAATTTAATGTTGGTACATGTAATAAGAGAACCTTTTGACAATAAATAGTTAAATGAAATAAACTTCGCGCGAAAGCCGGAAGCGCCTCGGAAGGCTTCGCACCCCCCCCCCCACACACACACACATACCGACGGAGGGCGGTTGAGGGTGTGCGACCTACTTCACCTCCCACCAGCCCTCCACCTCAGACGCACCGCGAGGCTGTGGGGCTCTCCCCACAAGCAGACCAAGACTGAGAACATCGTGCAGATGAAAGGTCTATTGCGGCTTCTGGGGTGAGTGACAGGGAGGAAGCGCCCCCCCCCCCACACACACACACACTACATTAACAACAACCACGAAACAGAAAGGCAACCCTACTGGAGATATAAATTTGTCTGCATCGATATTGAATTTTGTGGTATATTTTTCATCTTTGTTTCTTTTTTAACTTGCAGGCACAAACTTATTGTCGAGGTATTGTTTTGTACACACTGACAATTTTACTAGCTCACTAAAGGTAATTACTCACCAAGATGGAGAATGTAAAACACTGAGTCAGGATCGTGTGACATATATCTTTGACCTGCTTGCTTAGCACTGACACACACATACATACACACACGTATTCGTACGCATGTGTGTGTGTGTGTGTGTGACTTACTTGAATAGAGCAAAAAAATAAATAAAACTTGATTTTAGAATTGACCATTTAAAAGTCTGAAGCTGTATAAAATGACCGTTCTCTGTTAAATTTTAGAGTCGAAATATACATAAAATATAAATAGCATTAAGTAGATGTGAAGGTAATCATTTATACTATCCCATCATTTAGGAATTAGAGACGGGTATAGCCGAGCTCTCTTTCAAAAGTAAATTAATTTAACAAATATATTTCGTGTATTATTCTTGATAATCCTATTGCGAGCCAGCACTAATAAACGTGTTCTACTTATCAAGTCTTTTAAAACTTTTTAATCATCCGGTATATATATATGGAAGTGGAAAAAATTAAATAAAGAATAAACGATATGTTGATACAAATATAGGTGATAATTGATGGTGACAATGAGACGTCAAGTAACGAAAGGGACTCTCGTTTCGTTTGAATCTTTTTCACTATTAAATTTAAACTGGCTGTGAACCTCAACCTTTCTTCTTCTTAAGGTCAGCACGGTGATACTGAGCACATGAATATTATCATTTCTACATTTCTCGATTTAAATATACCATTGTAAATCACAATTTATACGGCTACTAAGAAGATTGATTTCAGTTTGATATGGATGGATAGTCTTTCAGGTTATAAGCGAATTAATTTTTTTTGTGAAAATGGTTCCAGTTTACAGTGTAGCTGTTTTAGAACAGTATTTTAACTTGCCATTTATTATATCATGACATTTTATAAATTAAACCAAACTTTTTCATAGAGGTTTCGAGAACTATTAGAGCGAGCGAGATAGGTGTAAAGTTATGAAACCTTTTTCAACAATATCCCTGGCAAGGCCTCCGCCGTGGTTCATGCTTTTATTGGCTGCATTTACGATGACGTCAACAGGCAGACAGGTTATGTCACACTGTACAAGAATCACTTTGGCTCCAGTTGACAGTTGGTACATTGTCCATGTACCAAGGGAGCCGCTGGTGACTGCTTGTAATGCGGAAATCTTTACCTCTGCAGCAGCTGTTTCTGATCCAGACGATCGATCATTAGATCTGAACTCGTATCCTGTGAATATACTGGCGGTGAATGAATCCTCTTTGGGTGTATCTACAATCTGCAAATTTTGATTTGTAAAGATGCAAAATGTTACTTAATCAGTCACAAAGTTAAACCAAACATTACAAAACTGTTTCAATCTTGTATGAATTATTAGGGAAAACTACCAATACAACAACAAAAAATCAATAATGTAGATCCATCCCTAAAAAAAATTATTTCAGCTATGTCAGAAATATTTTTACAATAATTTGTATGTGCACTGTATACACTCTCCCACAAACAGGCACACACATATATGATCGTGGAGTGTTTATTTTTAAACATTCGAATAGGAAAAGATAAATAAAATGGATTTACAAGCAGGAACAAATAAATAAAATGGATTAACAACTTTAAGTAAAAGAAAACTGATTTACAACTAGGAACAAATAAATATAATAGATTTACTATTGCGAACAAACAAATACAATGGATGTAAAACTAAAAACAAATAAAATAAAATAGATGTACAAATGCTTGTTTGAATAAACAAAAACGAAGAAGAGACAATTTATATTAGCTATGACATAGACGTGTGTGTAAATAACTACATATGTAATTATGTATAAGACGTATATGTATGTAGGTGAGTGTATGTGTGTGTGTGTGTGTGTGTGTGTGTGTGAATGAGTGCACATATAATAAAGTATAATGGTTATATGTATGTAGGTATGTGTGTATGTGAATGCGTGCATGTATTTATGTGTATGTAAAGGTGTGCGTGTGAATACGTGCACATATAATTATGTATAATGTGTATGTAAAGTGTGTGTGTGTGTGTGTGTGTGTGTGTGTGTGTGTGTGAATACGTGCACATATAATTATGTATAATGTGTATGTAAAGTGTGTGTGTGTGTGTTTGTGAATACGTGCACATATAATTATGCATAATGTGTATGTAAAGGTATGTATGTGTGTGTTTGTGAATACATGCACATATAATTATGTATAATGTGTATGTATAGGTGTGTGTTAATGAATACGTGCACATATAATTATGTATAATGTGTATGTATAGGTGTGTGTTAATGAATACGTGCACATATAATTATGTATAATGTGTATGTATAGGTGTGTGTTAATGAATACGTGCACATATAATTATGTATAATGTGTATGTATAGGTGTGTGTTAATGAATACGTGCACATATAATTATGTATAATGTGTATGTATAGGTGTGCGTATGTTTATATGAAGACATCAGTGAAACTTCATGGAAAATGAATACAACTAGAATTATAAGCAATCACCCTCCTCATAATAATACTATTATTAAACATTAAACAAAGGCTTATAATGTGTATGTAAAGGTGTGTGAACAGGTGGCTTAAAAGAGTATTTAAGTTTAGTATTTTTAGAAAAAGGTCCAACACATTTCTAAATAAATATACAGTAGAACAGGACACACAATATTATAATGATTAAATAGTACACAATAACAAACACATACAGTAACACATGATAAATATAATAATAAATACAATAATAAATACGTAACTTTATGTGGATTATTATAGGTGTAACATAAAATTCACTTGTAGGAGAGCCAGATGAGAAGAAATAAAAATATAACGATGAAAGTCAACATGTATTGTCGATGTAAAATGTGTTATACGAGCATTGCGAGAAGATGTTTTTGCGTCACTATGTCTCAGTTCTCAAGGCAGAAGGAACGCTGTCTAGACGTGTACACTAAGGTTATGAACATAGGCAGGGTAGACTACTATTCTATATGGAACGTCATTGAACAATAGCAGTGAGGAGACACGCGTTGCATTCTGTAGTGAACATACCGCCAGTGTATAGGATGAACAGGAGTAGTGCTTTGATCCGTGGTACACTAAGACTCCGAGTGATCTGAACAACTGCATTTTGAACTCTTTTCAAGATTCTGCGGTAGGCATTACGATGACCTCAGAACAAGAGAGTTGCTAACTGAAAACCTGACAGCTCTAATTAACGTCTGAGAGAGAGTCTGTGTAGCTTTGACTGATGGAAGACTGTGAACAGATCTTGTTCACCCCAAATCAAGATCTGCTGCCTGACATGATTTGTGACATGGTGTTGTAATGTGGAATACTTGACATGGAGTTGTAATGTGGGAATACTTGACATGGTGATTGTCACGAAAATCAAGGAATATTAATAATTTTTTTTCTCTCCCTCTAAGTATTTTCTAACTCTAAACAATGAACGAAACCGCTAAGTTAATTAAAAGAGGGACAGAGTGAAAATGACCATTTTGTCAACAACACGAAAACTAAGTCTGAAACGCTAGCTAGGGAAAATAGGTTTCGTGCCGGAGAATGGAAAAGGCATAATTAAATGTTGGCTGGCCAGGACACCACGTCCATAAATCTGTGTCAGAGTAGCGGCCAGTGTACGGAAGGCCAGTGTACGGAATTCGTGAGAAGGCGCTGGGACGCTAATTTTGTCCATGACAAAAGCAAGCTCTGAGTTTGGAAATGTAAACATCTTTTTAAGAATCACCACTATAAAATGTTTGGTAGTTTAAGTTGATATTGTTGTTGTGAAATTACTATTGTTTTGTGAAAGTACTATTGAAATAGAAGTTGAGTTATTGGAAAGTTAATCATTGTATTACTAAGTAAAAAAGGTTGGTTTGTGTGTACAACCATTTCTTGCTGTGAATTAATGTACGGCTTGCCAGGTGGCCATGAGTTGCCATAGTAACTGTAGTTTAAAATAAAACTAGGATCATTAGGATCATTGCTCTGAGATTTTAGTGTGTGCTCTGAGAGAGTTAGCTAGAGGGTAAATGGATCGTAAATCACAGTGTCAATTGGGAACTTGAGACTTAACACTGGACAGCAGAGTGTAGTCAGGATGGTCAGAAATATTCGTCAGCACGTACAGTGCCATGCTGGATGTAAATGGGGGTAGCGTGTGTGCTGGAAGGAGGGTGTGTTCCAGTCAGCTCAGAGAAGGGATGTGCAAGAACTTTGTGTATAAAAGAGGATATGGAGCCAGGGGTGGGTGGTGACAGTGATGTGGGAATACTTGACATGGTTTTGTGAGAATACTTGACATGGGGTTGTAATGTGAGAATACTTGACATGGTTTTGTAATGTGGAAATACTTGACATGGTGATGTGAGAATACTTGACATGGAGTTGTAATGTGGAAATACTTGACATGGTGATGTGAGAATACTTGACATGGAGTTGTAATGTGGGAATACTTGACATGGTGATGTGAGAATACTTGACATGGAGTTGTAATGTGAGAATACTTGACATGGTTTTGTAATGTGGAAATACTTGACATGGTGATGTGAGAATACTTAACATGGAGTTGTAATGTAGAAATACTTGACATGGTGATGTGGGAATACTTGACATGGTTTTGTAATGTGGAAATACTTGACATGGTGATGTGAGAATACTAAACATGGAGTTGTAATGTGGAAATACTTGACATGGTGATGTGGGAATACTTGACATGGTGTTGTAATGTGGGAATACTTGACATGGTTTTGTAATGTCACCCCAGAGAACAGCGGTGACATCAACCTACCAGCCCAACCACACAGGTGGAGACTGATTCCTGTGTGATCTCTCTACGCTCTACATCTGACTCGCTATCCAAACTGTACCCATCATGAAAACAAAATACATGCGGTCAAATTTTTTTTCTCCTATCAGTGTTCTGTCACCCAGAAAGAACTGTCTTTAGGACTCAGAAATACTCATATCTATTCATCTTTCAAAAACTGCAAACACATCTTTTTCACCCACAGCACTAGTTTTACTTTTGTTATTTTCACTGTCATTTCTTTTCTGAATCGCGGCACGTCTTTCAGTGCACTGTATGTTATACATGTGAACACGAATGCGTGTTTGCACACTGATTTCTGCATTATGTGTAACTGTCATGGGATTACTGTAAGTATGTATATTGCGTGATACTACAGCATAAAATACATGGTTATATTGAAGCGTGTTACTAAATGTTTATTTAATATTGTAAAATACTTAAAGCATTTCATTAATGATGAAATGCTCTATGTCATTGTCATGAGCATTATCATTATTATTACTAATGGTGATGTTTTGTTATTGTTGTTAATATTAATATTTTGAATGGCTGGACTATCATATGATACAAAAGTGTTTTTGCAAACATGACATGTTACTGTGAAATAAAATACCTGTAAACTAGAAATCTTCATGCATTGTTTTACATGAAATTATTACATTTTCTTTAGAATGCTCATGACTTGCATGTTTTGACCTTTAGAGTGCTTAAAGAAACATGTTCTTCTTGTAATTTCTTTTAGATGGAATACAAAGATAAACTTTACCTGTAGACCAGTTGGCTCGGCAGAAAGTGCCAAAACACACTGCACATTCTTTCCCAGGACTTCAAGGTCTTTGGAACAGCTCCCTGATGTCAGGAACTTGACATGAGCTGAGTCTGTGAAAATTCTCATGTGACAAGTAATGCTCTGCTCGAATTCTTCAAGTTTTGTAAATGCCTGAGTAATTCCAGCATTTGTCCCTTTGACAATTATTACCTTCCCATAATCCGTTATATTTAACTGCACTCTATGTGCTTGCAAACTAGCGGCAAGAGAATCCAGTTTATCTCTCCAAAACAGTCTGAGAAATCTCAGTTTGCTGGGAGGAAAGCAAATTTTGTTAGAGTATACTGTATTTTCTTCAATGAAATCTTGGATCTGCTTACGCACACTTTCTAAAATGTCACAAGTTCCCGTGATGGTGATATCGTGTCGACCAGCTTTGATCATTACCTTCCCTCTGTGTTTGGCAAGTAATCGATCGACAAAAGTCTTATACTTCTCAGAAGAAAGTAGTTCAGCGGACTCAGATTTGAAGGGGTACACTTGCACACCAACTGATTCGCGAAGAATGTGAATGGCCTTGACGAGATCTCTGTCTCCGAACGCATGCATACTGACGAGATCTCCATCTTTCTCCCAGACTGCTATGATGTTTTCGTTTTTAAATCTCTGCGCAACAAAGTCCTTAGTTTGTTGGTTTTCCAGTAATAACGCTTGCTCATGGGACAAGTTGGCATTTCTTTCGGAACTGACTCCCCTAAGAACACCCAACATTTTGATCTGTGCCTCTTGTACGTCTTGCATTAACCCGTGGAACACAACTTGTCGCTTGTGAAACTGTATATCAACTTTCAGGTGTTGATGCTGTCGCTCTGTGTCGGAAATGAAAGACTTTGCTTCAAGCAGCTTCAGTTCACAAAGGGGCATGTTCCCAGTGACTTTTGTTATTTCTGCTTTCTTCCGATTAAGTTCTCCTTCAATGTTGTTAACTATATTTTTGACCCTCTCAAATACATCGTTGGCATTGCCTTGCTGTCCAACTACAACAACAACATTGTTTTCTGGTACCTGAATTAAAAGCGCACAGTTAGAGGAGAAATCTGTAGATTGTAATATGGCTTGCGTCACTTCATGCCATGTTTCCGGCAGGACATCTTGTTTAAAAACTTTCACACAGTTGGCAAATTTGTTTACAACCTGCTCTACGACCTGGGTCCAAGATCTTGCAAGCTTTCTGGCATTAGGGGTGGATGTTGTCAATGTGCACTCAACTCTAAGACTGTTGTCGTCAAAGACAGGCTGGGCATTAACACAGGCGAGCTCTTGAAACAAGGTTGAGCGAGCCGTAGAAGACCGACAGATAAAATTCTGCACGTAAGGGTCAATGGACTTCGAAACAAATGGTTTGGGTGGGGTGAAGCTGTTAGGATCTGTGGTGCCACCCGACGGTCCAAGGCATTCGAAGTAGTGTTTTATTCTTACTTCGCACCCTTCTATTACATGATTCTTGCTTAAAACTCTTTCAATGACTACAGAAAAAAACACAAAAGAAAACACTTTCAATGACTACAGACAAAACAAAATACTTACAATCACTAGAGATAAGGAAAAACGAAGGGTTTCAATGACTAAATCCAAAAATAAAAAATCTTGCACTGACTAAATAAAAAAAACAAACAAAAGAACTCTTCCAAAGACTATAGACAAAAAGAAAAAGAAAAAATCCAAAAGCAAAACAAATAATACTTCAGACTCAAAAATAAAAAGAACACTTCCAATGACTACAGACAAAAACAAAGGAACATTTTTAGCGACAACAGACAAAAACAGAAAGAACAATTGAAATGGCTAGACAAAAAATGAAAAAAACACTTGCAATGGCTACAGACAAAAAACAACACAAACTCCACCAATGACTAAGACAATACAAAAAGAACACTTTAATGACTACAGACAAAAAAGAAAACTTCCAATGACTACAAATCAAAAACAAAAAGAACTCTTTCAATGACTACAGTCAAAAACAAAAGAACTCTTACAATGACTACAGTCAAAAACAAAAGAACTCTTTCAATGACTACAGTCAAAAACAAAAGAACTCTTACAATGACTACAGTCAAAAACAAAAGAACTCTTACAATGACTACAGTCAAAAACAAAAGAACTCTTTCAATGACTACAGTCAAAAACAAAAGAACTCTTTCAATGACTACAGTCAAAAACAAAAGAACTCTTACAATGACTGCAGACAAAAGCAAATAGAACACTTCCATTTACTAAGATAAAAACAAAAGGAACACTTATAACCACTAAAGGCAATACAAAAAGAACACTTTCAGACTAAAGACAAAAGACAGAAAGAACATTCTGACATAATAGTTCATCTACAGTAAATCTTTACATTTATCAGCCATATGTAACGAGTACTTCAAAAAGAATATATACGTCACAAAGTTAAAAGTGTATCCGGAATTAATTTCTGTTTCAACTTAAATACAGGCAAGGTGTTACATATCATTAAAGGTATACACTTTCATCTTAATATTCATTACAAAATATATAGTAATTATAAATAAGAATCATCTATAAACAGAATTAATTTCGACATTTAGTAGAACATAATGCAGATTCTTTACCAGAACTCAAATCAAATTTTACTAGCATATTTGACATTTTGCTGACATTTGTTACTAACATACCGTACACATTTATTAATTTATTGTAAAAAGCACGTTTTACCTTTGTAATCTGCAAAGTAGACTAACCACCCAATTTCATCCATTTTGTGCACTTCCTCCACTGTGCCACCCAGGCTGCGCTTGTTTTCAAAGTACAAGGTCAACATGTCTTCCGTTGTGGTAGCCCTTAAGCCCTCTACTAAAATACACTTGGAAACTGGTACGGGGGACACAGCAGTTTTGTTCAATGGTCTTTTTCGATAAAATTCTTTAACCTTTTTAAAATCTGTGAAATACATCAGTGACAAACAGCATGAATCATTGACGTCATGAATCGATGACAAACACAGCACGAATCAATGACAAAAAACAGTATGAATCGATAACATGCACAATATGAATTGATGACAAGCACAATATGAGTTACTGACAAACCTCATGAATGAATGACAAACACATCATGAATCAATGATGCACAAAGCATGAATCTATGAAAAACACAATATGAATTATTGACAAACATGCATGAATCAATGACACACAGAATGATTCAATGACAGTCACAGCATGAATCGGTGACAAACACAATATGAGTTATTGACAAACAGCATAAATCAATGATAAAATCAAAATGAATCGATAGTAACATAGTGAGACACCAACGCACCTAGTTAATGGTTATAATTATTATTATTAATTAATTAATAGTCCGTAACTAATTACAAGTGAAAAGAATCTTAATTTGTGCTATTAATAATTCTCTTAGCAGACACCACACATCTCTCCCAAATGGCAGATATGCGGGCGCTGTTAACGTTTTCTCTCTTCCACAACATTAAAGAGCAACATTTAGCGTCACACGATATTTCCCGTAGGTGGAAAACTTCTTACTAAAGGAGAAGACAAATCCGTCTTTAATTTATATTTAGCAAGCCCCACCCACACAATTTCTTCTCTAACATAAGGCTATCAATATATGTAAGAAGGTCAATACGTTTATTAAACCAACAATCAAACTATACATATAATAAATACAGTGAAAAAGATTACTTGACATCAATCTTACCATGAAACCACATTTGAATAATATTAATATCTGTATAGTTCTATATCTTAAAATACAATTCAAACGACTAGAGTCAATGCAAATCACAGGATAGTTTTATCAGAGAACAGAAATGGAGTTATTAGAGATAAGCGATAATAGCTTCTACATAAACTTGTATAGACGAAGCCGCAATAGTTTTTATCATGCATTTTTTTGTAACAAGGTATCAAGTTTATTGTTCATATCAATTCCACTGTTTCCCTCCTCACATTGTAGAATACTGATTCACTGCTATTCTCTCAAGGCTAATATGGTGCTCTTCTGTAACAGTTCCCTCAAGCAGAACAATTGTAGCAATTTCTAGTAACTGCCAGAAATTGTTCAATGTAATCAGCATACCTTGCCACCATATAGCAACAGAGTGCAGTGTATCCCTTACACTTGCACACTGTGGTAAACCAGGATATTCAAGTAAAACAAGGAAAAGCTGTTTTTTCCTGTTACATATAATCAGGGAACAAATGCTAACTTTCCAGTTTATTCCTTTTTAATTCATTCTTTTTACATTCAAGTCTCAACTTTCAGTTTCCTGCAACAATAAATATTAACCCAATACACACATACAGCATAATAAATACAGCTTAATAGTTTTATGAGCAGGTTCACTAGAAACAATGTCAAGCATATAAGCATCCCCACACTTCACAATTTGTAGAAATAATAGATTTACATAATACATCTGTGCTAAAATGCAATTATCAAAACACATTTCTAAGTCCATTCTCTCTCAATCAGTCAGTTAACCCACCATTAAGTTTATGGTCACCTCTCGTGACTGGGCTTCTTGCCACTGTAAATTCAAGTGATTAGACAATAGAATTCTCTACAGCAGGGGTGCACAAACTTTCTAAGTTATAGGGCCAAATTTCCAATTGATAGTGTATGGAGGACCGCCACAAGGATGGCTCAGTAGAAAAAAACAACACAAATAATGAAATAATGTGCTTTACATTTGTAATAATGGTAACATCCAAAAGTCCTCTGGGGGCCGCATAGAGCCCTGCCGCGGTTTGTGCACCCCTGCTCTATAGCAGGTAACTTTTGATCTCAGCCCAGTGGCTGGTCCTGTTCTTGTAAATCTTAACAATTGGATAATAAAACTATTCATCAAGCTGGAACTGGTTTGGATTGCATCTGCAAGTTCAAGCATATTCTCAACTCGAGTTGTTTACTCCAAGTCTGACACTTATAAAAATGCTATCATAATCAGTGCCCAAGGTGGGGTCACAATTTAACAATTTATATACAATTTTGACAATTTAACAATTTGTGTATCAAGGTTGGATCACAATTTAACAATTTATATACAATTTTGACAATTGAATGATTTATATAACAATAAGTCCATAATAAATAGGGATAGGCAAATTTACTCAGCCACACATAGCATGAATCACATTGTTTACCTATAAAATACCAAAAATTGCCCAAGACGTGTTAAACATAAGACATTGTGTTTGTGTCTAACTTAATACATTATAAACATTATTAAAATATTAAATAATACTGCGTTATGTGTATTTAAAATATATTATTCGAGAAATTGACTGATTCTAAGGAAACACCTTACCAAGTCGTTCATTAAAAATAACCAGAACATCGTCTTTGTCATCTGCATACCAAATTTCTTTTGGTTCTTGATGAGTGAGAAAATCGACATAGGTGCGGAGAGTGTCTTTTGTAATGTCTCCAATATTCTGTACCAGGAGCTTATTCGGGTACACGGGGCGTGGCTTAGGTGGAATGTACAGCTTTGCATATATTTTCTGACCATTAATTGTATGAGATCTGCCAGCCATTCGTGCAGCAACTAGAGAAATAGGTCATTAGTTATTACAGATGTTTATCTAACAGTAAAAAAGGCCATTAATTACTATATATATTATCTAACAGTAAAAATAGGTCATTAATTACTACAGACAGTTATCTAACAGTAAACATAGATTATTAATTGTTACAGACAGTTAAGTATCAGTAAAAATAGGTTATTAATTGTTACAGACAGTTAAGTAACAGTAAAAACAGGTCATTAATTGTTACAGAGCGATATCTAACAGTACAAATAGGTCATTAAATGTTACAGAGAGTTATCGAACAGTAAAAATAGGTCATTAAATGTTTCGGACAGTTATTTAATAGCAAAAATAGGTCATTAATTGCCACAGACCATTTATCTAACAGTAAAAGTGGGTCATTAAATACTACAGACAGTTTATCTAACATTAAAATTAGGTCATTAATTCTACAACTCAGTATATCTATCAGCGGAAATTGGTCATTAATACTAAAGAGAGCTTATCTAACAGGGAAATAGATTAATTACTACAGAGAGACTATTACTATAGACAGTTTGAGAGTGGACATAGATCTTTAATTATTACAGATAATTTATTTACAATGGTAAAGGATTAATTACTACAGACAGTTTATCTATCAGAGGGAGCAGGTCATATATTACTACATACATTTTTTCTGACAGTGGAATATGTCAATATTTACTACAGACAGTTTACCTAATATGGGAATGTGTCATTAATTACTATATACAATTTTCTAATAAAGAAATAGACCGTTAATTACTATGGAGGAGTTTATAAAACTGTGGAAATAGATAATCAATTACGAAAGGCAGCTAAATCAATGAAAGAAACTGTATAAATTAGGCATATAATGAACTATCATTTAACGGTTAAATAAAATCAAAAGATAGATAAAAAAAATAATCATTATTTGCCAAAGCTATAAAAGTAAATGAATTAATAGGTCAGAAAACACTAAAGGCAAAAGAACAGACTGATGATTACAAATTAAAAAATATTAAATTTGTAAATATAACCCCTTTTCCCCTCCCTTCCAAGAGTCACAGAACTTGGTCATTATGTTTCCGATATTACTCCAATAATATCGCTGCCAGTAAAAGACTTTCATGGCATGCTAATGGGAGAGCACGATATTGCCTCATGTAAAATCTCTTTTAGAATCCTGAAATGGTTATTGATAATGACGCTAGGGCTAAAGCATTCCTGTTTTGTAAAGTAAACGAGAAGAGTAGTATTAAATTTTGTATGCTTTGTGATTTTATTTCTGTATGTTAATTGTAGCGTTTCTTGGAAATGTACTGTACAGCAACTGTTTTTTTTAAAAACAATATCAAATGTGTAAAAAATTAAAAATATGTTAACAAGTTAAAATTTACTTAACGATTACAATATATAAAACTTCGACAAGGATATCATAGTAATTTTATAAATTTACAAATTAGAAGAAGAATTAACAATGATTTGAAAAATTTAATAAGCATACCTTCACTGTTAACAAAAGTTACTAGAACAACTCCTGTCTCCTTGACGACTTGAATTTTCTCCACGTCACCACCACCCACTCGTGTATTCTCGAAGTAGTACAAATAAATGTCCTCTCTTTGCACACGGTGTCCAGCACTCAACTCAATTGTCCGGTAGGATGGGAGATTTTCAGAATCTCCACTTGTCACTCCAGAAGTGCTTGAAATGCTCAAGGGAGTTTTAATGTCTTCAGATGTCATCCCAGAACACGCTGTCATCATTTGAGCTTCAGCAGTGACTCTTACTCTCATCCCACAGTCTGACGTCTTCAAGGTCAAAGGGGGGAGTGGTTGTAGAGTAACATCCAGGGTGTGGCCTTTAACAATGTGTGATCTCTGGCAGACAGCTTTGGCAACTACAAAAAGAAAAGAAAATGTAACGAACACTTGCCCTCTATTTTTAGAGAAACTGAAAGTGGCAAATGATGACTAGTTTAAATCATATCATTTCATCTTCATAACCTGTAGATAATTAACTTGAATGTAATATGCATTGATAAAATTATGTCAATTTAGTGTAACCAAGTAACAGTTATACCGCTAAAAGAAGACTGTATTATTACATTTTAATTGTTAATTATTAACCAGCTATTTAGTTCAGCTATTAAAACGTAACAGTTCAGTTATTAACACGTAACTGTGCTGAACGCTGATGTCTCGAAATGTATTGTTAATATGTATTTCTTAATTATTTATGATTACGTCACCTACGGCGTATAAATTGCTCACAACCGGCACATTTGAGTGAGGTGTTAATGAGAAGACTGAGTTTAAGAGCTTATAGCGTCGGCATTGAGGTTAATATAATGTATATTATTAATTCCAATAATCAGTATCGTCTTTATAATCATCTAAATTACCTTCACAACATTAAACTAAATCACTTTAGTTATTAAAACTACCTAAGTCCTTGCAAATAAATCGACTGAATCATTGATTACTTAGCTACTTATATGTTTACCTGGCTGCTACAGAAACTGAATCATTGTGTTAATTAACTATTATTATGTCTACCGGCTGCTACAGAGAATGAATCTTTGTGTTTATTAACTATTGAAATATTTTGTCTACCTGGCTGCTACAGAGAATGAATCTTTGCAATTACCTGGTTAATAAAACTGCTGATTCAGCAGGTGTTTGGCTTCTAATAAATTACTATGTGTAAATGGATGCTGCAAAATACTGAATTAATTTTATCTGGCTACTAAAACAACTATAGCATTATGTTTAATTGGCTTATAAAATGGATAATTTACTTTCTTTATCTGACTACTAAACCGGCTAAATACCTCTTTAACCACGTTAAAATGGTTTCTAAAACTGTTAAATCAGCAGGCTAACCTTCTGGTGATTCAAATGTAAAGAGGATTGCTTGTAAATCCTTTTCGACCTTAGACTCCAGAATTTTACCGCCACCGTACGCAGGATTTTGGAAATACATTCTATATACTTTTTCTCCCTCTAGGTCACAGCCTCTGACGACAACAGTATGGGAGTTTTCTTTGGCGGGTTCATGGCCAAGAGGTAAGGTGACCTTGAGTTCTCGTCCTCCAGCAACGTGATTGGATGAAGCAACACATTTTGCAACTGAAACCAAAATCTGAATTTACAATGGTATATTGAAACAACAGCATTTTCTGGATGAAGAATAATTGTGTAAGGTTTTATAATGTTTTAAGTTAACTGCAGACAATCATATTCTCGGCTTAATTGTATTCAAGAAATAGCATGCATGGCTATTTCTCTATTTACTTCCCTTTATAAATTCTTCTAATTCATTTTTCGCTTTAGTAATATGCTAATAATTTTTTTAATGATTTGATGCGCCTCTCTCTCAAAAAAACAAACAAACTGTACAAGGAAAAAAATCATTTTGGACGACTGAACAATAATATTCAAAATGGCTAATCCTATTCCATAAGTGAAAACAATATGTAAGTTACTATATTATGGTTTCCAAATGCTCTTAGCGCTCCAAATTTGAATTGTCAGTATCCTATCTCGGGTATTTGAAAGACATACCCGAAACTACAGCAGTGAATGCCAAAGTATCAAAAATTCAGCAATGACTTGCCATTTTTCAAGCATTTTATTTCAAATAAACATGTTTATGCAAACTGAAGGAGAAGAAAAAGGGGCCGGATATTTCTTTAGGAAAATAAAAATTCAAGGACTTCTCAGCTAATTCAAGGGTTTATAGGCAAATTCATGTGCTTTCAAGAACAAAATAAAATTCAAATACTTTTCAAGAACAAAATAAAATTCGATTTCAAGTTTGCTAGAAACGCAATTTAGAATATAAAATGAATTTCTTAATTAAAGTTTTTAAGCGAGTAAAATGTGGACCTTCAGGTGCGTCGAATGTGATATACAGTACAGTCTTGGATTCGTTGGTCTGGAGATCTACCATCGCTCCCTTCCTACTGACTTGGGTTTCAAAGTATAATCGGTACAGGTCGATCAAGTTCGGATCGAAGTTGCGCACTTCTACAGTCGATCTTTTAATGTTTGGGGCGTCCACCGGTTGGTGACGTCTTACATCAACCTTCTTGCCCTCCACCACGTGAGGCATTGATAGAATCCGGTCTGCAACTAAACGGTTAACAATGCAACGCCTGAAATTACGTGCAACAGATACATGCTGTAGTCAGTGGCGCTAATATTAAAACAAGTAATAGTGTTCATAACGTATAAATGATTGGACACAAACACGTCAAGTCAAACTGCTTGTTGTTCTTGTAACATGTCCTGACCATCAGTCCCCGTCATTACACAGTAAGTATAGAAATGATTAATGGAAGTTGACAAGTCCCCCTCATTACACAGTCAGTATAGAAATGATTAATGGAAGTTAAGACAGTCCCAGTCATTACACAATCAGTATAGAAATGATTAATGGAAGTTAAGACCATCAGTCCCCGTCATTACCACAGTCAGTATAGAAATGATTAATGGAAGTTAGGACAAGTCACCGTCATTACACAGGCAGTATAGAAATGATTAATAGAAGTTAAGGCAAGTCCCCGTCATTACACAGTCAGTAAAGAAATGATTAATGGAAGTTAAGACCACCAGTCCCCGACAATATACAGTAAGTATAGAAATGATTAATGGAAGTTAAGACAAGTCCCCGTCATTACACAGTCAGTATAGAAATGATTAATGGAAGTTAAGACCACCAGACCCGTTATTAAACAGTCAGTATAGAAATGATTAATGGAAGTTAGGACAAGTCCCCGTCATTACACAGTCAGTATAGAAATGATTAATGGAAGTTAAGACAAGTCCCCGTCATTACACAGTCAGTATAGAATTGATTAATGGAAGTTAAGACCATCAGTCCCCGTCATTACACAGTCAGTATAGAAATGATTAACAGAAGTTAAGGAAAATGCTTAAATATTTATATCAGTTTGCAGCACATGATTCAAAATAAATCCTTTGCGTCATTAGCACCATACAAAACAAAACGCAACGCGCTAGACAATACAGAAGACAATAAACAGACTAAGCAATACGATAAACATTTAGAAAATACAATACATTAGACGATATGCTAGATAATATAAAAGACAATAAAATAGACAATATGAAAGAAAATACACTTTTCTAGTCAATACACTAGACAGTATAAATGTTATTTCCTAAGAACAGCGAGTTATAAAGTGGGGAAATCTGTATTTTTAAATAATTAATTAATTCAATTTTATTGGAAATCAGCACTATAATTTAAAAAAAGATTTTACCTTCATCCTCTTTAAATGTGATGTATAGAACATTTTGTTTATCCCATATGTGTTTGTCCACACTTCCCCCTCCATTGTCCGGGTTTTCAAAGTAATAAAGACACATGTAAGCCTCGTCTTCGCTTTCGATATTCCTGACCTCTATCGTACTGATCACGTGACTGCTGTCTGACATCAATGGTGTCTCCGTTTGGTCAACTGATGACGTTTGTGAGAAAAAAGCTGATGCTGCCCGCTTCTCAGATTGCTGCAGGGCTAACGGAATGTCTTGCTGATGATGTGGGTTTGAATCTAGAGTGAATGCTTGCTCTTGAAACATGCGTGAAACCAATTCCACGTGGATCTTTTTGTTTTTCATTAGGAATGGCGCCTTGTCCAGGACACGCTGTATCACTGTGGACATTATTACACTGTTAATGTGAACATGCAGGCGCCAAATTATTGCACTGCTGATGTGAAAATGCAGGGATCACATTATTAGAATGCTAATGTGAACATGCCCGTACAACATTATTACACTGTTAATGTGAACAAGCATGTACGAGATTACTACACGGCTAATATAAATATTCAGGTACTATATTATTAGACTGCTAATGTGAACATGCAGGCACCAAATTATTAGAATGCTAATGTGAACAACCAGGTACGATATTACTACACAGCTAATGTAAATATTCAGGTACTATATTATTAGACTGCTAATGTGAACATGCAGGCACCAAATTATTGCACTGCTGATGTGAACATACAGGCATCACATTATTAGAATGCTAATGTGAACATGCCCGTACGACATTATTGCACTGCTGATGTGAACATGCAGGCACGATATTATTAGACTGCTAATGTGAACATACCAACATGACATTATCAGACTGCTAATGTGAACGCACAGACATGAACATATTAACCGCTAACTTTTGAATATACATGCACAAGATATTGACGAAAGGTGGGAAGTTTAATATCGAAAACAAAATCAATACTAAGTTTTCAGACTAGAAAACCAGAAATATTTTGTATGTGAAATTATAGCGAGTTATATATGGTTATAAATATACCTCATAACAATATTACAAATTAAGCCCACGACAGCTCTCTGCTATGATGATACATTTAATACAAAATTAATCTTGACATAATATTCACCTTCACTGTAATACTAATAACTCATAACATTACATCTACCCTTGAGAGCAAATGCAAACAAACAATTCCTTGTTAAGTATAAAAGGTAAGCTATATAGTTTCTCTTCGAGGTATTGGGGATGTCTATCGAGACACGCTTTATTAAAATACTAATGCGGGATAGATATGCAACTTCACCTTCATATTAACAGTGAAAATTGTGAGATACGTCTTCAATGCAATATGAATTGTGTGAAATGGAGACACGCAGTATTACCGTAATAACAATGCTACTTCCCTTCATAATATTTCATTCAGATATATATATATAGCATTTGCACTGAGGTAGTTGGGATTTGCACTGTGGCAGTTGATACGTGTACTGTAATTTACAGTGTGAGTACTGTGGCAATGGCGTTTGCTTTGGGCTAAACGTGTACGTGTTTACATTGAGCTATATGTGTACATGTTTGCATTGAGTTGAATGTGTATTTGTTAGCACTGAGTTAAATGTGTACATGTTTGCATTCAGTTACATGTGTACTTGTTTGCACTGAGTTGAATGTGAACTTGTTTTCATTGAGTTGCATGAGTACTTCTTTAACCTGAATTGAATGTGTACTTCTTGTAGTGAGTTGAATGTGTGTTGTTTGCACTGAGTTGAATGTGTACTTGTTAGCATTGAGTTAAATGTGAACTTGTTTGCATTGAGTTACATAAGTACTTGTTAGCACTGAATTAAATGTGTACTACTTTGCATTGAGTTGAATGTGTACTTGTTTGAATTGAGTTAAATGTGTACATGTTTGCATTGAGTTGAATGTTTACGTGTTTGCATTGAGTGACATGTTTTCTTGTTTGCACTGATTTGAATGTGTACTTGTTTGCACTGATTTACATCTGTGCTTGATTGCACTTAGTTTAATATGTATTTGTTTGTATTGAATTACAAGTGTTCTTGTTTGCACTGAGTTAAATGTGTACTGTTTTGCATTGAATTACATATGTGCACTTGTTTGCCTTGAGTTACATGTGTTTTGTTTGCACTGAGTCGAATGTGTATTTGTTTGCAGTGAGCTACAAGTGTACTTGTTTGCTCTGAGTTGAATGTGCTGTTGTTTGCATTGATTTACATGTGTACTTGGTGTTTGCATGGGGTCCGTGTTGTTTGCATGAAAGCCACATGGTGTTTGCATGAGGTGCCGAGGTGTTTGCATGGGAGTAGTAATGTTTGTATGGATGTCGTGATGTTTGCATGGGGGTAGTGGTGTTTGTATGGATGTCGTGATGTTTGCATAGGGGAGTGGTGTTTGTATAGATGTCGTGATGTTTGCATGGGGGTAGTGTTGTTTGTATGGAGGTAGTGATGTTTGCATGGGGCCGTGGTGTTTGCATGGGGGCGTGATGTTTGCATGGGGGTAGTGGTGTTTGTATGGATGTCGTGATGTTTGCATGAGGGCCGTGGTGTTTGCAAGGGGGCGGGCGTGGTGTTTGTATGGAGGTAGTGATGTTTTCATAAATTCACTGTGTTTCACGGAATCACACAAGCGTACATCAATTCACCTTTACTATCAGCAAAATGGACTTCTGCGGTATTTTGCTGGCGGTCCAAAGTAACGTTCTGGACTGGTCCACCCCCGCAATGCATTCTGTCTTGAAAAAAGTCGCATAATTCCTGCTCAGTTACCTGCGCTGGTAACTCTGTCACTCGCAGAAAGTACTGCCGCAACGACCTTGTTTCTTGATTTTCATTTTCTCTGACTTCCAAATGTTCTTTTTCTATGTTCAGCACAACAAAATCTGGAAAACATTTTTAACAATCGTTTGTATACAGTAAGCACATACGAGGATAAAACAAGGTATAAAGTCAGAAAAATAGAGAGTATTTACAACATGTATATTTAACAAACCAAACAAAAGAATTGTGTTTCATAAGAAACAGAATTAACCTTAATTTCGTTACCATTAATTTTAAAATATAAAACTAATTAATGAATAATGAAATCTATGAAGGAAGAGAGGGGGAGAGGAAGAGAGGGAGGGAGGGAGGGTGGGAAAAGAAGAACGAATGAAGGGAGGGAGGGAGGAAGAAAGAAAAGAAGGAAGGGTGAAGGAAACACGGTTGTGAATACAATCCACTAAAACATTGCACTAGTTTCGGGAATATTTCAAATTAAGTTTATGTTTTGACATTAAAGCAAGACAAAAATAAGATTTCAGTTTAAGATAAGACTTATTTAATTCTCTCCAACTACAACCGAGTGCCTTTGACCTAAATTACTTTATGATAAGTTCACAACGTGTTTAGATAAAATGACAGAAGGAAATGTCTATTGTTTTGTAAGTAACACGATAACTCTTTGACCTAAATAACTGACTCATTTTTGTGTGTCTACCTCGTGTGAAAGAAATAAATGTCGATTGCCCTGTCAATCAACACAAACTCAAAACGAGTTCATACAGTAAAGTGTAAAGCTGCAAAGATGTCAATTTCAATCAACTGACGGGCACAGAAAGATCATAGAAGTTATAATTTGAGTTGATGTTTCATAAAGGTTACATAAAATGTACATATATATGAGATATTAATATAGGTTATGCAAATTACACATTTTAACTTATGGTAATACGATAAAAGAATCTGTATATATTTCATATATTTATTTCTTCACATTTGATAGATTTATACTGGTAACCTTTCGTCTGTATGGGTTTGATATCTTTACATATGTTTCCTAACGAATATACATTTTGGTATTTAAACATGATTTACGTTACAAATACTCACTTTTGTATTTAACCTTTCATTACAAATGCCTGCTGTATTATACAGTATTCTTACTGTAGATGTACCAAACATATGAAAACATCACGAAAACGTTAGTTACTTAATATTTATTAAAAGTTGTGAAAGGATTATTCAGGCGAGAGTTATCTGACATTGAATACGTACCTCAGCTTTAAAAGCGTACGAAAACATTGAATACGTACATCAGCTTTAAAAGCGTTACGAAAACGTGTTTTACATAAGAGGTACGTCATGTTTAAAATCACTCGAAAAAGTGAGCTGCAGATCTGACATTTAACATTTACAAAAACCTAAAAATAATATAAAGACTCGAGTTTCGGAACATTTACCTAATATCTACAAGGTCTACCAATCGCTCAATACGAAAGTTTAAAACAGAGCTTGAATTATCTAGCCTTAACCAAATGTGAATTTGGCTAAGGTCTAAGGAATACGAAGGAAAAAGTTATCTGTCACTTAGAAACACTCAACAAGAAACAGTTATCTAACACAGTATGTCAATCTACAAGGAATAGGAAGACGAGAGTTATCTAACATCTTTCGTCAGTCTACAAGGAACAGGAAGTCGTGAGTTACCTAAACTTCACCAATAATCTAAATTCTAAAGAAATAGAAGGCATGAGTTATCTAACTTTTTCAAAAATCTAAAAGAAACAAAGGGCGAAGTTACTTAACACTACTAATAGACTACAAGGAATAAAAGGTAGAATTACCTAACACTTCCAATAATCCTAAAAAGAACAGAGTCTGGAGTTATAGTATTATCTAATACTTCCAATAGTCTAAACTCTAAAGCAATAGAGGGCAAAGTAATTTAACACTGCTAATAGTCTAACAAGAATAATGGGCGGAGTTATCTAACACTATAAATAGTCTAGAGAGAACAGAAGTCGAGAGTAAATTAACGCTAACACTCTAAAAGGACTAAAAGTGTAAATAACCTAAAGCAAACTACACAACACTTACCCTCCTCCTCCTCAAACTCTTCATTTGAAGTCTGTCTGTCCAGGCTCTGTGACAAACATTATATAAATGAATAAATATTTATCGTTGTAGATAGTCCGGCCAGCCATCTACCATATATTCTATACATCTGATTCGAGTTTGATTTGACAATGTTTCTCTTTATCTTTTTTCAAAAATTAATTTTTATTTTTGCATGTCTGTTTGATGATCAAATTAATTTGTATATTGCAAATTAACGAATTAGCAAATAAGACTCTCTAGTTAACTTTCCTAAATCCACCCCCACCCCCCAAAAAAAACTATAAACAAAGGAAAACTACTTTATAATACAATTGCAAAGAATAAACTATAAACAAAGGGAAACTACTTCACAGCCAGGAATCAGCAGGTTATCGTCGCTTTGATTCGTGGACTGGGATTCCATCTTGAATAGGTTTAGTTGACACTATGTCCTGTGATTGAAAGCGAATATTAAATGTAGTTCAAAGAGAGACAGTTTGCAGATGAAAAAATATCTATCAATAGTGACCAATAGATAAAATCAATCTAAATAAAATATCATTATTTCAATATTATCGAGCAACTTGTTAAAATGAATATTGCAACAATTAAATAAGTGTCATGATTCGAATGTTATTTTTTTTGACATAATATTTCAATTCTAAAAATCTTTTTATAGACAGTTTCTAGAGTGAGTTTTGAGACATTCAGCAAAGAAATTAGATCATTTCTATTTCAATCTTCTTTTTTAACATTTATTCACACATTTTGTGTTATAATATTCCATTATAATTATTTTAAAATGTTATTAATTATATTGGTTATAACATTAAGAATAATAAACCTGAAGAAAAATCAGTAGGGCACTATGACTTCAATGACGTCTGCAAATCCGTCAAGATCTTTAGCCTGCAACAACAGTGAAACATACCATTATACGTCTTTATGACGTAAGTGCAACTCACAGTAATTCAATCTCATGACCAGTATCAGGCATTTGTTGGCCGAAAAGTGTACTCATCTCTCTCTCTCTCTCTCTCTCTCTCTCTCTCTCTCTCTCTCTCTCTCTCTATCTATCTATCTATCTATCTATCTATCCATCCATCCGAACAACATAAACAACACGAGTGATAAGCGTTATAAAAAGAAAATTCTAAACGTTTGGTATGTATATGAAACAAAAACTAAAAGTGTCGAAGTTTCGGGTAGTAACATTTAAGAGGGACATACAGTTTGAGCACCTGCCTAGCAATATCTTCGACATAAGCTTCTTCATTCACTTTTCTTATAACGTTGTCACTAATGATTGTGTGACACCAATGCCACTTAGTTAATGGATATTATTATTATTATTAATTAATTAGCATCCAAAACTAATTACAAGTGATGAGAATCTTAATTTATTTTATTAATGATCCTCCAGCAGACACCAATCGCTTCTCTCAATTGGCGGATAGACGGACGCTGTAAACGTTTTCTCTCTTCCAAAACATAAAACAACATTTACATGCAAAATCCGTTTTTTACCTATACTTAGCAAACTCCCAATCACCCACTTTCCTCTCCAATATAAAATTATCAATATGTGTAAGAAGGTCAATAAATTTAACAATACATTTATTAAATCAACAGTCAAATATACATATGACAAATACAATGAAATAGATTACTTGACATCAATATTTCCAGAAAACGACATCCTCATAATTCCTATGTTTCACAGTCTTATACTAAAATGCAATTCAATAATATGTAAATACAAATCACAGAACAGTCTTGTCAGAGAACAGAAGTGGAGTTATTAGAGATAAGTGATAATAGTTTTATATAACCTATTTAACTGCTGTCTCAATAGTCCTACACGCTTTTGCAGAAAACACACAAGTTATTGTCAGCAGTTATTATGCAGCTCAAAGTGCCTCACTCGCATGTTGGAAAACACTGTTCTGCTACTTAGAGTTAACCTTGGCACTTCTTTTTTCCATGTTAACTCCTTCAATTTAAATGTAGTGATGTCCAAAACTTCTCTACACTAGAAATTGTTCGGGTAGTGAGCACATTTGCTGCCACATATCAGTAGAGTGTAGTGTGTTCTTACACTTACATGCCACTTCCTGCCTTACCATGGTCAGTTGTAGTTTACAAACAATATACCAGGAGATTCAAATGTTGAAATGAAAGCAGAAAAGTTACTTGTCTCTGCAAAATACAATCAGAGAACAAATGCTAAGCTTGTAGTTTATCACTTTATAACTCCATTCTTTCTTACATTCCAATCTCAACTTACAGTTTCTTGCAATTGTATTTATTAGCCTGATACGTGCACACAGCATAATAAATACGGCATATCAAAACAATGCCAGGTGATTAGTACACTACATGTGAGCAGCCTAGTTCAAATAATTGTAAAAATAAAAGTCAACTTGCATAGTACATCTCTACATAAAACACGAGTATATCATATTAATAGCGAAAATGTATAAAATATTTCTAAGTCCATTCTCTCTCAACCAGTCAGTTAACTCACCACCAAGCTAATGACTGCCTTTCAAACCGGACTTCTTCTTTGCTACTTCAAATTCAAAGTGATTAGGCAATAGATTTCTCTACAGCAGGTAAACTTTTAGATCTCAGCCCATTGGCTGGTCTCTGTCTCCTTCTCGTAAATCATAACCATTGGATAATAAAAACTACTCTCTAGTTTACATTACATCAGCAATTTCTAGAACATTCTTGACTCGAGTTGTTATTTCCAACTCAGACACTTAAAATACCGTCATATGGAGTGCCCAAGGTCAGTTACTCTAACAATTTAACAATTCACACAACAACCACATTTTTAAATAAGGAGAGGCAAATTTACTCTGCCACAGATTGCATTGTCTTAATGACGACAAGTTACAATGTTGTCACTAATGATTGTATTGTCTTAATGACGACAAGTTACAATGTTGTCACTAATGATTGCATTGTCTTAATGACGACAATTTAGAAGAAACGCCAACTCATGTAGCTTCTTCTTTGTTCTATATACTAATATAAAGAGTTTTAAGTTTTCATGTTGCTGTTGTGGCAATACGAACGTATGTCTGTTTATGTATTTCTTATTCTATCAGACTTTCCCGATGTCTGTCCATCGTCCTCCAATTTGTTTCTTCATACATCAGCTCAGACAGGGTCTAACAGCAACTCAGGCAGGGTCTAATAACAGCCCAGAGTCTAACATCACTTATAAACAAATCTCAGACCATAGACATTAAAGCACCTCGAACATCAATGCACATTCCAGCTGTCAACTACATTTGTGCTTACGCCCTTTGGTTGTCAAGCACACCTAGCAACCTTCAGTCGAGCTATAGAATGAAAACTTTCTTCCTGGCACAACATGTGTGTCAAACTACGCTGTCAAAAACCAATACAAGATGACTTTTTAACTGTGTGCTGTATACTCGTAAAGTGTGACATGAAGACTACTGCACTGTGTGCTCATGAAGTGCGACGTGCTAATGCTAAGCATTTGGTTAATTTTTCTCCATTACATTTAATTATTTATTAAATGGGTTTCCTGATTTGTCAAAATCGCTTCTCGTACAGCACGTGACCAAATGCCGAGTAAGGCTTGTACTGCAGTTTCAATGCTAATACTATGAAATGCTTTGAGCTGTGGACAGGGCCATCTTAATAACATTCTAGGCTCACATGCAAAGCAGTGCACTGGGGCCCTTGCCTACTTATTTATTGACAGCAAGTCACAACATACACAGAATAGCATGGGGTCCCTATGCTCATGAGGCACCGGGCAACTGCTCAATGTGCCCAGGGGTTAAGACGGCACTGGCTGTTGATATCGTTTTGCATAATGAATTACTGTGAAGATGGATCGATGTCCACGTGGCAGTTAATTCCTGTCAAATGATTATGTCAGTAAACATTCCTTCTAAATGCTTTCGCATTTTCACATTTGCCCTTAGTACAAGACTGAAAACTGCATAAGAACAAATATAATAGAAATGTGAGGTTCCTGACATACAAGCAGCAAACACACACACACACACACACACACACACACGAATATACACCTGCACAACGTACAAATGCACGAAGTTTTCAGTACACCGGATTAGCACAAAATGCATCAGCAGTCAGCTTAAATTTTCAATCTTAATGAGCGTTGTCGGGTACTAATACTACTATAACAGTAAAAAAAAAAAAAAAAGCGTCGCATTATGTGGGGCGAATGAAAAGAAACTAGCAGCATGCAGACAACTGCAAATGGCTAACGAACAGAACGGTAATTTGTCGACGACCTTACAAGTGGCTAACGAGCACAACTGTAATTTGTCGACGACCTTACAAGTGGCTAACGAGCACAACTGTAATTTGTCGACGACCTTACAAGTGGCTAACGAGCAGAACAGTAATTTGTCGACAACCTTACAAGTGGCTAAGGGGCAAAACAGTAATTTGTCGTCGACTTTACAAGTGTATTATACTACGTACAGCCTGAAAACAAGTTTAAATATGAATTCAAAGTTAAAAACAATATTAAGTACTTATCGGACTTGGAGTTCATGTCACATACCTAGAAAAATAATCGAACAACAAAAATTATGAGTGCATGAGGGGGGGGGGGGAATGATCAGAGAGACTTACCATAGACTGCGTACATCGTCGAAAATGTTCGTTTACTGATAGACCGAAATCACAAGTCCAGCATGCTTATGAAGTAAACTGAATTTTTAAAAATCAACAACTGAGATCTGGATTTCCGGAAAAATATCCTCCTCGTAAGCGCGTTGCAAACGAATCGGAATCAGTCAAACAAAGTGTGCATTTACCTCTCTTTTTGCACCAAAACGGCTTAGACCAGAAGCGCTCCTTTTGTGTGAATTTCTACATTAGAACAAAACAATTTTAACTTTGTATTTGACTAAATTTTCGAGACTCACAGCAGTATTCACCTATGTATCTAAGTCTGTTAATTAGCGTCAATAATTTTCAGCATAGATTTTAAATATGAATATTTCGGATATTCTTGTAAAGGTTCGGATATTCCCATTAGAGGACATGAGTAGAATGAGTTGCAAAATAATATGCGTGCTGACATAACTGTTATAAAAATAGATTTTTGGTGTCAACTCACAGCTTTCATTGCTCTACTGCAATCTTATAACGAATCACTCGCATTTAAGATTGTTTCTTCAGCTATATAAACCTTGAATAGTAAGCATTGGACCCACCGTGCAGTGCTTGGATGTACCTACAACTGGAGAAAATGGGCTGTTATATGGGCGCTATAAACTTTTTCTCTCTTCCACAACATAAAACAACATTTGCATTCGATGTTTAAGTGAGTGGAAAACTTCTTACTAAAGGAAAAGATAAATCCATGTTTAATCGATATTTAGCAAGCCCCAATCCACTCAATTTCTTCTCCAACGTAAAGATCAATATTCATAAGATGGTCAATAAATTTATTAAATCAACAATCAAATATACATATGACAAATACAATGAAATATATTACTTGACATCAATATTTCCATGAAACCACATTCTCATAATTCCTGTTTCACGGTCTTATACTATAATGCAATTCAATAATATATCAATACAAATCACAGGATAGTCTTATCAGAGAACAGAAGTGGAGTTATTAGAGATAAGCGATAATAGTTTTACATAACCTTGTTTAATTGCTGTCTCAATAGTCCTTCCACATGCTTTTGCAGAAAACACACAAGTTATTGTCAATTTTATTATGTCAGCTCCATGTGCCTCACTTGAAAACACTGCTCTGCTACTTAGAGTTAAGAACTTCTTTGCGCCGTGTTAACTCCTTCAAACAGAATTTAAATGTAGTGATGTCCAACAACTTCTCTACACTAGAAATTGTTCGGGTAGTCAGCACATTTGCTGCTACACATCAGTAGAGTGTAGTGTGTTCTTATACTTACATGCCACTTCCTGCCTTACCACGGTCAGTTGTAGTGGTTTACTTCAGTTACACGCGTTACAAAAGGGTCAATGTCTACAAGGGGGAGTTAACAAGGGCGAATCAAATAAGTTCATTGGTTGGAATCGCTTCACAGAATGAGATTTTGTGCATGGTTGTGTACTGAATGGACTGCAGTTCAGTGAAGAGATAGCAGTTTAATGAACGGGCAGCCATTATGGAGAGTGCGGTGGTATAATGAATGGGCAGCCATTATGGAGAGTGCAGTAGTTTAATGAACGGAAAGCCATAATGGAGAGTGCGGTAGTTTAATGAACGGAAAGCCATTATGGAGAGTGCAGTAGTTTAATGAACGGAAAGCCATTATGGAGAGTGCGGTAGTTTAATGAACGGAAAGCCAGAATGGAGAGTGCGGTATTTTATGAACGGAAAGCCATTATGGAGAGTGCGGTAGTTTAATGAACGGGCAGCCATTATGGAGAGTGCGGTAGTTTAATGAACGGGCAGCCATTATGGAGAGTGCGGTAGTTTAATGAAGGGGCAGCCATTATGGAGAGTGCGGTAGTTTAATGAACGGAAAGCCATTATGGAGAGTGCAGTAGAAGAGTAGTGATCAGGGTACTAAGGGCTTGTAAAGTAACATGAGCGACAGAGTTTTGAACTTTGTGAAGTTTCTTCAGCAAGGAGTGTGGTGAACCAGGCACAAGAAAATTTGAAATTTGACAGAAATACTGAACACATGAGAGTGTTTGTAGTTTCTTTTGGAACTTCTGAGAACGTTGCGAAACAGATTTCATATTTTATTCGCATCAGCTCTAGATTTGTTAAACTAATGCATTCATGATATGCAGACTTAATGAGAGCTAGAATGCTGTCTAGATATGCTGCTCTGTGAGCATCCATGACACATAACATCAGAGTACTTTGTATACTGCCCTGTATGTATTCATGACGCATAATGACAGATTACTGTCTTTGATTACTGCCCTGCTTGTACACGACACAAAATGGGAGATTATAGTCGAGTACGACACAAAATGGGAGATTATAGTCGAGTACGACACACATTCCTTGAAAATCGATAACATCTGTTGGAAGAGATTCTAAATGTGCAGATGGCGCTATTTACAATTTTTATAAAAGACGGCAAGTTAGAAAGACATATACAGACAAAATCTCTTCACGCGGCAAATATCGAACTGTCAGAACGTGCTCGCTGTCATCTTGATTTTGTAACAATCTTTCTGTCACCATTACTTCATTTCTATGAAATTTTCATTTATTCATAAGTTTACAAGTATCTCGTTTTTCTTTAACTGTTGTCATCGTCTTTATGTCAGATTGGGATTGGGTTTTCGTAGCCATTCATTTATGGTGAATATTAATATTTAGTATGCTTTTAATCGTCAAATTCTTTGTAACACCTCATACTACGGAAGTGTAATTCGACATGTAGTTGGCCACGTTAGGATTTTAATTTGATTAAGTCCTTCAAACGTCTTTTTATTTTCTTTTAAAAAAAAAAACACTTCACAGAGAGAGAGAGAGAGAGAGAGAGAGAGAGAGAGAGAGAGAGAGAGAGAGAGAGAGAGTTTATAAAAGTGGTGGTGGTGTTCGGGTTGAAATATAATTGTATACAACACACAAATCGTTGCTGATTTATTCTTAGATCAAAATATAAATTATTTCATGATTTGTGGAGTTAATCATCTCCCATTGTAACAACACATCACACTTTTCTCAGCCCCGCTCCCTCTCTGTCTCAGGTGAACTTATACTAATGTACTATTTCAAACCTTGCTACATAAGTGTGTAATGCATCTATAAAGTGCCCGTACATGATATGGACTACTGATGTATCAGTAACTGTTACACTGATAATACGGTTGACACTGCCTGTCAGTTGATTCATGCCCACTCCCCACCCCTTCCAAAACTCAACAACAGACGCAGAAAGTAAAGAACAAGACTGTATAATTATATATCATTACAGTTCACGACAAACAGAAAGAAGTTACGCTACACTAACAGATGTGCGAGACGTAAACAATTAAGAAAGATTTAATTTTTTAAATAAAAGGTTAACAATATTTCAAATTTAAAAACCCCTGATAACTGCAAATTACTTTATTAATAGATCACTAAATAATCATCAAAATCCACACAGTCTTTCTCTAGTTATTGAGGATACTTCAGATTTGAATAATCAAAATTCAGCTTCGTCCACTAACATCACTATTTTCCATAACTGGGCATAAACAGTTGATGACGTCAAAGTAACATTTGTCAGCACTGTCTTCTTATCGACATAAATTCTGAACTTCAAAACGTACAATGGCAGAAGTTGGAAGTAGGAGACAAAACCCCTGAAATATAGTTAATTACGGATCCTAAGTACACTGCAGCTTGAAGCACAATAAATACTCATTTAAACTGGGATCTATGCAAGGTAAGTTAGAATTAGACATATTTATAAAAATAAAACAATTTATAGTAAAACATTCCTAATCACACAAAGGTTTTCAGTCTAAAGCTTACTCTCCTCCCCTCCCATCTTTACCTTGAATAAGTTTCTCAATCAATGAAATGAAAGGATACAACTAATTAGTATTCATGACGTTCTCACGTAATCTGTCAACACACGTCATCTATCCATAAGCAGGTTCACGATTACACAAGTCTAAAGGTTAAATAATCACATAACGGAATCTCGCGAGACGTAAAAGTAATTCGTTTTGGGCTAGTTTCTCATAACTGCCATTCAAATGCACGTACCGGTTCATCTACGCCTAGCGGTTCATACAATAGAAATATACGCACGCCTACTTATTGCCTACTCAATCAATACAACATATTTTCTACATACGTCTATCTTACAAACATTTTAAAAATAACATTATCATGACAATGTATTTTAAATGATTTGGAGAAAATGACCATTGTAAAGCACTGCCCTCCGCTTCCATTATATTTTTATTTATGTGCAACCCTTTATTAGAGAAATTAATTAACCCATCCAAAAATGTTTACAGTGCATTGTAAAGATGGCGACTTAGCAGCAAGTTTATACAGTATATATAATATACTAATTA
This sequence comes from Sinotaia quadrata, assembly GCA_028829895.1. Taxonomy (NCBI): domain Eukaryota; kingdom Metazoa; phylum Mollusca; class Gastropoda; order Architaenioglossa; family Viviparidae; genus Sinotaia; species Sinotaia quadrata. Next base: position 117,858,519 of record CM054177.1, on the reverse strand, counting down.
TCAAGAATGTACTATTTTAAAATTAATTAATTTATTGGGGTGGGGTGGTTTCACAGTAAATCCAGCTTTTAAAAAATATATATTTCTGTCAGGTTTATGTTTGATATATTTGATGTTTGCCTTCAGCTTGGCATTAAATTTATGTAATTAAAGGCTCGGACCTCTCTTTCTATCACAATACCATGTAAATAAATCAGCAGATGTCAAAAGTGAACGAAAAAAAATAAAATAATTTTAGTCGATAGGTTCGGCCTCTGCAATGACACTCGAAATTGCCAGTATCCGAAACTATGATTGGCGGAAAAAAATTCACAGGGAAAAAAGTCACAAGTTTTGCTAGGAAAAAAGTCACAGGGAAAAAAGTCACAAGGAAAAGTAACAGAAGATAAATCACAGAAAAATGGGTATGAATCTGACGTGTTATCACTAAACAAGTACGCATTTACACATCTAAGCAAGTATGAGTATCACATAAATAAATTAAATTAAAAAAATAATTTTGTGTTCTTTTCATATTACGAGAAAAATCACAAAATAAACTAAAATTAGTTTAAATGTTTACTATATGCAATAATTTTGGAAAATAAACTGAACATAAAATAAGACACCAATGCAATCATGATTATAGCATTCAATGCAATATAAACATTTTTAGATAGCTGTATGGTAGGTGAGTTTTATTAATATTGCATGACACCGTTCAAATTTATAGTTTATTAGAACTTAAAGATATGCCGACCGTTTTGATTAATTAGTACCATATTTAAACTTTATAATCGCCGAGTAGTACAAGAACAATAGAACACTATTAATATTACAGCTAATACAGTTCAATTTTCAATCTCGATCGGGAAATAATTTCCAGAAGTGAAAAGAAACTGGCGTATTGACATGAAACTAAATAAAAAGTCATCAATTAAATCATGTTTCATGCAGTCACATCACACTAAACATTTGTTGGTAATGTATGTTAGGTGATTTTTTTTAAAGAATATTTTATTCTACAGTTACCAGCTGTAGGTATTAAACAAGAAAAGAGTTGTGGAACAATGCACGTCAGACTGAAGTTTCTATAAAATAAAAAAAAACAACATAGAAAGGATACAACGCTGCTGGTCTGCTACGGCTATTGTAATTGACCGCACTGATCCCATTGATGTTTTGTCTGAATAGTGTTCACTAAACTAGTACCACAATACAATGCGCCCTGCTTTCCTTTGAATCAAATTTGTGTTAGCGTAGTTCTTTGGCGTTCATTTGAATTACACTTGTAGAATTGGGTTATACGTAGCTATAGTTTAAATCTTATTTACTATGTGAGTTGTGTCGGAGAGATAAGAGGCAGATTCTTTTAAATTACAATCACACACACACTCACAAACAAAATAAAAACATCTTTTACTCCGAGTCCGAGCGAGAATCACACCACGATTTTCTTGGGCGAGAGGTTAATAATTTCTGCACAATCACTTACTTCCATTTACTGTTATTCAGTCTATAATATACGTGTTTATGGACACAATCATAACAACATATCTAAGTATGAATAAAAAATATAATTAAATGTGTGAATTATAATATGAATTATTATACACGATATACAAATCACACACACACACACACACACACACACACACACACACACACACACACACACACACACACACACACACACATCCTAATGAGCCGTCGCTTTCTGTGACTTTTCTTCCGTGACTTTTTTTTTCCTGTGATTTTTTTTCTTGTGACTTTATTTCCTATGACTTTTTTCCCGTGACTTTTTTTCCTGTGACTTTTTTCCGCTCACCGAAACTTTTTACTGCTTTGTTTACCATTCTGTAGTGCGCGACATTTTAAAGAAAAAAAATATTTCATTCAGAACAACCATAGACATACAAATGCATATTTTTCTATTATGCACAATATAGTCAAACAGATATCTAGGCAACGCTTTGCAGCCTGCATTTTAAGGCAAACCGGCCTACTCACGCCGCAAATACTGTATCCGTTTGCAAAAAACACGATAAACACCAGTAAATCATAATGTAAGTACATTATATCATATCACATACTGATAAACAAGCATTGCGGCGCACTTGTAAGAAGATCGAGGAATTTTTACAATCTGCTGTTATTAAATTATTATATTATTATTAAAAACCGTCGTCTGCTTCAGTAACTGTTATGAAATGTATGCATCTTCGTTGCCTGTGTCGATACTTTTGTGGGGGAAAAGAAACTTAAGAAGGGGAACAAAAAAGATTCGTATATATTTGATATATTTTGTTCTGAAATAAAATGAAGTTCTTGGACTATGTTTAATGCTCAAATAGTGCTGTTATCATGCTTCTGTTTATGACCTTGTTTGTCTTATATGATATGACCTCGACCTCTTCTATTAGTTGTAGAGAACTCTACTGCACTGTTTGAGAGTGACAAGCCCCCTACTATGCAATAGCAAATATTCATGGTTTGTGGAGTGGTGTGTGTGTGTGTGTGTGTGTGTGTGTGTGTGTGTGTGTGAAGTGACCTATTTTGTCATTTGTAACAAGTACTGTCTTTAAAATTAATTTTAGTCGGTACAGCTAGTAACATTTTGTGTGCTACTATACTATTGCAATATGGTGTCGTATGTACTAGATTACAGGTATCTGCTTCCTTTTAATTATTGTACTTGTAGCCACCCCTTTCGTGAATAAAATATGAAAGTAGATTACGGCATTACCGAAGTAAATGCATATAATTATAAGCCATAAACTCTAATTTTGAATGTTATTGGGTTGGGTGGAAAGTTTTAAAGAGAAAGACTTAGTTATAATAATGAAGACCCATTCAATAAATAAATATTTAAATGTCTGAATATGACTGCTTCATTGTCACTTATTATGTTGAAGATTTTAATTGTTTAGATGTTATTAACTAGCTATAGAAGTGGGAGATAAGTAAAAGACACTGAAGATTTAAACAAACACAAAATAGAAAAGAATGAACCTAAAAACAAAGCCCATGGAAACTAATACATGATACCCATGTTGGTCACAAGATGTCTGAATCCAAATTGATCTGAAAAGTGCTCAGTTACTTGGGTACAGATGCAAAGTTGACAATATGCCGAAATGGGTGGGTATCTGTGTGTCAAATATGCCTCTAAAATTGCATGTGTTTCCCCTGCACATGGTATGCATACAACTTTTACAAGGCTTATATATAAGTACATTATTATTTTAATTCTGTTCTGGGCATTTGCCACTCACATCTAAATTGAAATGCTCCTGAAATTGATTGCCAATAATTATTGTCTGTCATTCCTAAAACTCTTAATTTAGGAATAAAGTAATTCTGCAGCATTTCCAAATAACTTTTACTATCAATTCCTTCACTTATCAATTAACTTATACATGTTTTTCCTAACCATACATAGGAATCTTTATTCGTTCCCAGAGTTCATGTGGCTTTTCAGACAAAACTTGAATTTAATTACCTCCCTGAAGCATTTTACAGATTAATTTTATCTCCATTATATCAGAAGTTATTATTATTTTAAACTACATGTGTGTGAGTGTGTGTGTGTGTGTGTGCGTGTGTACATATTTGTTGATCTGTGCTTTACATGAAGAATTAGTTTTATTTTTGCAGTTTTCTCAAGTATATGATGAAAATAACAGTTTACCATTGCTTTGCTTTGCAGTGCAGTTATGAAAATATGGATAAATTTTAATATTGCATATTATCCATATTCTGAATAATAATTAAAAATGTTTCAAGAATTGCCTAACAATTTTCATTTTTTATCTCTTCCATTTGTATTTATTATAATTTTATAACTTCTCACAGGAATTAAAAACAGTTGTGGTGGAGTACATATACATTTAGTTAGTCAAATCATCCATTTGCTGTTTGGAAACTTGTACATTATAGTCATTTAAAAATTAAAATTAAAACATTACATTATCTGATTTAATCTGAAACTTAAATAATCAACTTCCTAATTTGTATATTTTTTGTAATAAATATTTGACCTATCTCAGTATCTGTAAAGTTTGAGTTAGGTAAAAATCTCATTATCTCTTCAAGTAAACAAAATAATAGTTGTAAAATTATGATGGCACAAATATTTCTTTGCAGACAGAGCAGGGTTGAATTTGCACATCTTGTACAATTTCCATGGCATTACTGAAGTCACTGGTGTTCTATTCAGGCACACTATGTAGGACAGTTATGGCTCCCTTTCTAACCCGCAATGTTTCTTTATCAGCTAAAAGTATATCGCCAATCACCATTCATGAAGGTAAGCATGGCGAGGACATTTTTGTACATTGATCATTTGATGTTGAGGATTTTATTCTTTACATTTTGTTTTATTAATAATAGTTTTCATTGTAGAAGCCTATTATTAATACTAGTACTATTAGCCTAGGTAATATAATCTATACATTCAGTTGAAAAATATAATGAATCAGTATTTTTAATTTCTTAAAATTAATATAGTACTTTATTAAAAAGTTAGAGTTAATACAAAATGCAATTAATTTGTTCTACTTATACAGTAATATCAAGATTATTTAACAATCATGATTGGCATATCTTAATACATAATAGTAACAAAACTTTTCTTTGCACTATTATTTTTTCTTCTAAAATTTTTATCTTTTTAGTGACCATTTAATGATTATGGTTGGCACATTTGCCGTTATACATAACACATTAACAGATTTGTTCTTTTAGTTTCACATTGGTTTTATCTTCTGATGTTTGTATCCTTATAGCTCATAACCTTTTTATGAGTACATTTGGCACTGTTGCCTTAATATATGACAGAACTGGTCTTATCACCAAAGAAAAAAGTTTTGTTTCTTAATTTTTTTTCAGCTCGGAATCTTTTAATGAGTATGGTTGGCACACCTGGGCCTTATGGGTAACAAAACAGTCTTCATTTTTCTTTAAAAAAATATCTTCTTAATTCTAATTAAATGCAGCCTTTTCAAATTGATCAAATTATTTTTAATTGTTTTATTGCTATATATTTATATATATTTTTTAGAGATTTATTTAACAAATACCTGTTGTTATCTTAGTAAACAAACACTTATAGTTCAATTTATATATATATATATATAATAATTTAAGTTAAATCATTAGATAGATAGAATATAATTTAAATTCAATTAAATTAAATCATTTTTATAAAAGAAATAATCAACTTGTACCTAAGTGAACAATTTTATTCACAACTTTGCAAATTGTATTTAGAATAGTTGAGCAGAAACTTCCAAATGGAGATGAGTTGATGCCCATTGCTAGAAGTCAGGCAGAGTTACCAGCACGAAGCATGAAAGACAGTTATAGGGAAGTTATCATTCCTTTAGGACAGGACAAACAGTTTCGAGAAAAGTATGTTACATACTTGAAAGGTCTGCGCTTTGGACGTATTTTAGAAGACCTGGACAATTGTGCAGGTACTTCATAAAAATATTTAATTCCATTCTGTTTTCTGATGTTTGTTGATCAAACTTTCAGATTAGGTTGTTTGTTTTTTTTTAAAAATAAAAGCATTTTACTGCCTTGTTGATTTCTATTTTTTGTTGATGAAATTTTGAGATTAGTTTTTAGAAACAAAATTTATGTTCATTTTGGTTTCTGTTGTTTAATATTTTAAAGAACTTAAAAATTTATAAATTAATTGTTTGCTTCTTTAAATTGTTATACATATATATTTACTCATGTTTAAATAATCTGGATTCTTGGGCCTGTGAGATATGACTGAAATAGACAATCATTTCATAGGGATGTAACCTTTCAGTTGCTTTGCTGTTAGTGCTCTTCTCTGAGGGTATATGCAGATTAACTTTATGTGTGGACACTCTTGTTTATGTGAGAATACTTTCTCTGATATGATCTGAAATGATCTAAACCTTGTTTGAGGAATTTTTTCTTGAAAATCTTTTACAAACACCCTTGTTAGAGGGTTTTCTCATGTTCTCTAATAATAGTTCTATTATAGTAGGACACCCTTTGAACTCATGTGCTTAACTAAGTAGAGTACAATTAAAATTACTTTCATATCCATGCCCACAAATCATCTAAATTTCTCCAGGAAGATTTGGAAACTTACTAATAATTATATCTAGAGAAAAATAAAATCAAACTACAAGATGTTTGTGTATTTTATGCATAAGACCGTTTGGGGCTAAATTCATGACAAAATGGAGTTCATGCATGTTAAGAGTGTGCCTAGTGTGCGCTAAACTATAAAGGAAAAAAAAAATCTCATATATACACAACACAAAACTAAACAGCCCAGAGAGAAAATTTAACACTTCATCAAAATGATCAATTATGTTTGCTTGCCTCTCAGTTGACATCATGAACTTAAGCATTTCTGGAGATGCCCAAAACCTTGGGTTTGGCAAATTCCATAAAGGAAAATATATTTTAATTCACAAAGTGCATTTATCATTCATTCACAACAAAACAAGCTGGTTTTATCAAAATAATAATTTTTGTTTTAAAATTTTATAGAAAAATGTTTGTAGGCAATTGTAATCCTTTAATATATATATATATATACACATATATATATTAGTAACATTTGTTTCTTTCAAGGTATGGTTTCTTACTTTTATTTATATTTTTTATGTCAAGGTATGGTTTCTTACTTTTATTTATATTTTCCATGTCAAGTTCTGATTTGCTACACTCATACCCAAGAAAACTGTCAGGCTGCAGAGACAAAAATTCGAAAGTCACCTTTGGTCATTGTGACAGCTTTGGTTGATCGCATTGGTATGTATCTGACCAGAGTCCTTTACTATAGTAAAGTTCCCTGTTATCTGGTATGGGGCAAAGAGTGAGGGCTGCTGCCTAATTAAATACTTTGGTAGTCTCCCTGATATCCATATGGGGCAAAGAGCGAGGGGTGCTGCCTAATTAAATACTAGAGTAGTCTCCCTGTTATCCAGTATAGGGAAAAAGTGAAGTTTGCCAACTAATTAAAAGCTACAATAGATCCCTGTTTATCCTGTATGGGGCAAAGAAAGAGGGGTGCTCTAATTAAATATTACAATAATTTCCCTGTTCATTCTGTATGGGGCAAAGAATGAGGGGTGCTGGCTAATTAATTATTACAATAATTTCCCTGTTTATCCTGTATGGGGCAAAGAATGAGGGGTGCTGGCTAATTAATTATTACAATAATTTCCCTGTTCATTCTGTATGGGGTAAATAGTGATGGGTGCTGGCTAATTAAATGCTGCAATAGGTTCCCTGTTATCCAGTTTGGGGCAAAGAATGATGGTGACAGGCATCAGTTGCGAACAATGAGAGAGTTTCCGTGTGGGAGGAACTTATTATAGGTAACACACATAGACTTTTCAAAAACTTTTAAAAAAATTATAAATATAAATTATAAATTGATTGGAGTGTGTTAATAATGATATTTGAAGGAGATACAACTTAGAATGGTATTTATAGAGATATGGAGAAGATACAACATACCATTGAATGGTATTTATAGAGATATGGAGATAACATTCATTGAATGGTATTTATAGAGATCTGGAGATACAACATACCATTAAATGGTATTTATAGACATATGATGGAGATACAACTTGAAATGGTATTTAGAGAGAGAGAAGGTTGCAAGATCTTGATTGATGTTTATAAAGAGGTATAATAGGAGGCATTTGGAAACATGATTATATAAATAAAGTTTTAATGTTAACAAAAAAATAGTCCAAGATATGAGGGGATATATAACATTTGTAGGTAATTACAGAGGGATATGAACGAATGGTACTGCTTTGGTGTTGGCTGAGAAATATGAAAAAAGTATGATTAAACAAACCTGTATGAAGATGAATAATTTTGAGAGCAAATTCTCCATGAATGTGAACAGTGTGCTGGAAAATAGGCCTTGTAGTTTGAAAGTGATTCCCATGTTTGCTTGGATTAACACCCAAGTAATAATACAGGTTGTGGAGACAGATTTCACTGAAAACTGTTCCAAGAAAAGTGCATTTATAAACAATATAAAAATCATATTTATTTGAGTTCAAGTAATTTAGAAATTGGTTGCAAATGATTCTGCAATTGTTTTATTACTACATTATGATTTTTTCACATTAAGAATTAGCATTTCTTTATTATTGAAATTCCAATAACTGGTATAGCTTATACATGAATTGTTTTAACTAAAATAATTTGCAGATCTGTATAACAAACGCCTGTCACCAGACAAAGACATCAAGATATCTGGTCATGTCACATGGGTTGGGCAGTCCTCTATGGAAGTTACTATGACTGTTGAACAGGTAATTTGCCATTACATGTATATTGTTTTCAGCTTGAAGATGTTAAATAATTAAAGCCTATAATTTTATTTATATAACAACCAGCATTATTTTGTAAAACCAGAATCTTCTAATTTGTTTTTTCATTGTAATTAATTTTGAATGTTATTTGTTTTATGTTGCTATGCTGTTAACACTAAAATTGTAATTAAAATGAAAAGATAAACTTTTGAAACAATGTACAGGAAGCTGATGGAGCTATGATGCAAATGATGACAGCAAGATTTGTCATGGTTGCTCGCAATGCTCTTGCAAAAGGGTGCGTAAACAGTAGTGAAGAGAATATTTATAGTTTGATGAATAGAATCCGAAACATTAATTTTAAATGATATTAATTTTGGTTCAGTGTACAACTCTTGTGCAAGAAATGTGATATGTATTAGAAGGAAAATACAGTAGAATAGTTGATGTGATTGTGTGCATTTATATTTACATATGTTTGCATGTACATATTTTCTTCTGTCCTTTTAACATTTACAGTGAGTTCTCTGTTTACTCGATACATATGTCCCCAAGAGCCTCCCATAAACAAATTTCATGTAAATAAAAAAGGATTTCCCCTTGAAATACATTGTATATACATGTACACTTTCACTATACTGATCCCGTTGATTTACATTGTATATACATGTACTCTTACATAATGTTGATCACATTGAAATACACTCTATATACATATACACTATCACAATAGTTGAAATAACAGCATCTAGACCAGGGGCGTGCAAACTCCTGTCCATTGGCCAAATCTGGCCCATGAAGGTTTTTTTGTTTGGCCTGCCAAGCTGTTCACAGTTAACATTGCCATCTAGCCTGCTTGTCCACCACATCAGTTAAGCCTGTCATTGAATCACTGATTCATTGTAAGCATCATCGTCCATCTCTTTTCATTCAAACTGAGTTTTTTTGTTTTTTTTTACATAAAATACATCTTAAAATTATTTTGTTCTCATTTTATATTCTGAACTTGCTGGACTTTATAATCTTTGGTCGTCTATCTGGCTTGCAAACTGTTCCAACAGTTTTATCTTACCTGTGCTCTTAAAAGTTTGCCTGCCTCTGATCTAGACATTTGTAAAATGCTGTTGATTATAAAAGACTGAAAATGTGGAAATTAGCATCTCACACATTGGTCAACGTTTCAGACATTTCTTGGGTCGAGCCACTTCAGGTTGAATGTGCAAATAAAATTAGATGTCTAAATGTTAGGTCATGTAAATTTGAATTCTCACAAATAAAACTCATGTAAAAAGAGAACTCACTGTATTTCTGTATTCTGCAGTTTAGAAAGTTATGATAATTATTTTTGTAGATCAGCGTTTGTACACCCTCTAAAACCTGAAGATGATAAGGAGTGGGAGCTTTTCCATGCAGGTGAAAGTAAGTCATGATTTTGCACAAGTGTATCCTATCTGGGCGAATGTAAGTATTGCATCTGCACGAGTTATGTCAACTGGGTGAACATAAGAGATACAAGTGCATTGGTGCATTTTCATCTGGATGAATGTAATTTTCATTGTATTTGTTATATGTATGTTTGATTGTTGATTTAATAAATTTAATGTTAAATTTATTGACCTTCTTACTCATATTGATAAACTTATGTTGGAGAAGAAAGTGGGTGGAGGAGGCTCACTAAATAAAGATTAAAGACAGATTTGTCTTCTTCTTTAGGTTTTCCACCATTGGAAATATTGTGTGATGGTAAATGGTTGATTTAATGTTGTGGAAAAAAGAAAACTTTAACAGTGCCCATATATCTGCTAAGTGAGAGAGACAAGTGGTGACCTTCTTACTCATATTGATAAACTTATGTTGGAGAAGAAAGTGGGTGGAGGAGGCTCACTAAATAAAGATTAAAGACAGATTTGTCTTCTTCTTTAGGTTTTCCACCATTGGAAATATTGTGTGATGGTAAATGGTTGATTTAATGTTGTGGAAAAGAGAAAACTTTAACAGTGCCCATATATCTGCTAAGTGAGAGAGACAAGCGGTGTCTGCTGGAGAATTATTAACATAAATTAAGATTCTCGTCACTTATAATTAGTTATGGAAGATTAATTAATTAATAATAATCATGTGGCATTGGTTTTACATTAAAAATGTAATTTGTTTCCAGTGTTTTTTAAAGTGTGCATAATACTTGTCTTCTGTCCAGACAAAACAATAAAAGCCATAGCATTTTCTTGACTTAAGTTGGTTAGCTTTGCTGAACATTTCGCTCTCCAGGAAACAAGTCTTTGAGGCAGGAGGAAGCAAATAAATCTTTGCTCAGAACAACACCAAATGAAGAAGAACGTAGCATTGTTCATTATTTGTTTCTGCAGACCATTGACCAAAAGTAAGCAGATGTTAACTTCTGTCGATATTTGATTTTAATTTGATGTTTATTTTTATTTCTGAAAAAATAGTTTGAAGAAAACATGATATTAAGGATTATATATACTGTTGTTTGAATACAATTGGATTGCTTCATTAGTGTAGTAAATTAATTAAATAAAGAACATTATTTTATTATCAATAAATGACATTATTTTATGTCTGGGGTATTATTTTTTTCCTTTTATATCTGGAGCATTCCCTTTTCCTTTATGTCTGGATCATTTCTATCTCCTTTTTTGTAAACATTAGTTTTGTTTTCCACTTCTATTCTCATTCTTCGCTGGTTGCTATTTAATTAATATGTGTTTTTTTTAGATCTATAAAACAAAATACTTCTTACCTGTAGGCATGAAACCATCACCTTTGACTAGATCTGTAAAAAAAAAAGCTTTCTTCCTTTAGGTCTGGAACATTTAATATTCGCATTAAACCGGAGAATAGTGTTTGGATGGAAGAGACAAAGTTAAAGAATCTCAGTATTTGTCACCCAGAGGTAACTTATTAATTATTGCTACATTTGCCAATTCGAAGTATCTCATTAATTATATCTTCAAATACATCAGAGGTATCTCATCAATTATTCCTGCATTTGTCATTATGAAGTATCTCATGAATTATTTCTACATTTGCCATGATGAAGTATCTCATTAATTATTTGTATATTTGTCACCTTGAAGTATCTCATTATTTATGCATTTGTCATTATGAAGTATCTCATTAATTATTTGTATATTTATCACCTTGAAGTATCTCATTATTTATGCATTTGTCACCATGAAGTATCTCATTAATTATTTCTACATTTGTCAACCTCAGTTATCTATTTCTGCAAAAGTCACCTGAAGTGCCTCTTTAATTATCTCATCATTTGTTACCTTGAGTATTTTCATTAATTATGTCATCATTAGTCATCCTGAGTTATCTCATTGATTATTTCTACATTTGTCTCACTGAGATATCACTTTAATTATTTCTGCATTTGTTACTTTGAGGTATCTCATTTTTTATTTCAAAGAAATCTTTTTTATTACAACAATTTTTAAAAGTTAATCATATCTAATCAGGCCTGAGGAGATGGGGCTGGTACATTGTTCCGGGGCCCATGGAGCTCAAATTTTTAAAAAGAAGAACAATATTGGATATATACTTCATACTTGTGTGTGTAGGAAAACTGTCTTGCAGTCTTGTTTGACATAACCTATGAAAAAATACATGTGTTGAACTTTGTATAAGGGCTCATAACACCTTTGTACCGGGCCCAGACTTTCTCTCAGCAACCCTGTTTCTAATTAATTTTATAACAATCAATTATATTTGTGTATATCCAGTCTGTGAGTTTAGTACATTTAAATTGTTTCACAAGTTGCCATATTAATTATTGTTACTTGTTAATTTTTATAGCAACGGAACCTATACAATAAAATTTTTGGTGGCACTCTGATGCGAAAGGCTTTTGAACTTGCCTGGGCAAATGCTTCACTCTACAGGTATTGATTTTATTTATTCTTTCTGTCTATACTGTAGATATTTATTTTATTTGTTCATTCTTGTCCATAGTACAAGTATTATTTATCATTTATTGTATGGTATAGGTCAGGAGTGCACAAACCTTTTAAGCCAGAAGGCCAAATTTCCAGTTGATAGTACGTGGAGGACGCCACATGGATGGCTTAGTAGAAAAAAAACAACACAAATAAACAAATAATGAAATAATGCGCTTTACATTCATAATAATGGTAACAAGTCCTCCGGGGGCTGCATAGAGTCCTGTCTCGGGCCGCATGCGGCCGTGGGCCGTGGTTTGTACACCCCTGGTATAGGTATTGGTTTTATTTATTCATTCTTTCATGGTAAACGTACAGTTTATTTGTTCATTCTGTTCATGGTACAGGTATTGATTTTATTTATCCATTCTGTTCATTTCAGATATTGATTTTATTTATTCATTCTATCCATGGTACAGGTATTGATTCTATTTATCCATTCTGTTCATTTCAGATATTGATTTTATTTATTCATTCTATCCATGGTACAGGTATTGATTTTATTTATCCATTCTGTTCATTTCAGATATTGATTTTATTTATTCATTCTGTTTATTTCAGATATTGATTTTATTTATCCATTCTGTTCATTTCAGATATTGATTTTATTTATTCATTCTGTTCATTTCAGATATTGATTTTATTTATTCATTCTGTCCATGGTACAGATATTGATTTTATTTATCCTTACTATCGATCTTACAGGTATTGATTGTATTTATTCATTCTGTTAAAAAAAAAATATCTAAAAAATTCAATAAAATCAGATGTTATATCAAAAAACATAAATTCAGATTGTAGTATAATCCTTTTCTGACAAATTATGCTTCCACTACAGTTCAGCAAGGAATCGAACAGTATTTATCTGTAAAAGTATTTACACTAACACAAAATATTTTAGCTAGCAAGAATGCATACCAAAGTACAGTGCTGTTTGAAATAAAGCAGGTAATCCTTTTTTTGACCCAACTGGTAAATGCTCTTTGTATAAATTACTAGTGCAGTACGTGCAAAGTGAGTATTTTTTAAAGACTCCTCAGCTCTCATTGTCACCAAAAGTGGCTGGGTCTGGTCCAGAAAGATTATTGTTACTACTAGAGTCTCTTTTGATGTTTAAGTAGGATTACTTTTACCGTATAGTCAGTGTTAAAGTAGGATTACAACTACTTTATATTATCTTTTGATGTTTAAGTAGGACTACTACTACTGTATAGTCTCTTTTGATGTTTAAGTAGGATTACTACTACTGTATATTCTCTTTTGATGTTTAAGTAGGATTATTTCTACTGTATAGTCTCTTTTGTGTTTATGTCATCTTCTCTTAATGTTACTGTCTCTCTTTATATTATGTAAGTCTACTATTTATTGGAGTTTCTACCATTTCCACTTTTATATAACAACCAGCATGGCATCAGGTAAGTAGCTGGTCATTGATAAATTATATCTAATTAATATTTTGATTACAGATTGAGCTAAATTAATTTTGACTTTTTATGAGGTATCTTCAGCACTTCCTTAGTAGTGATGTTATACAGAACTACTTTAGTATAAAAGACTTATCATCTTAACCTATGCCGATATCATATACCCCTCAGTCTGAGAGTTCTCCTCCTTAAGGTTCTAATGATCTGATTTGATTTAAACTTTGGATCTACCCACATCCATAGACTATGAATCAGAACCTGAAGTAATGTAGACATTGATCAAATTTAACTAGCATGTAGGGAACAATAAAATTACATGTAATAAACAAAGTTTAGAAATAATACAATTTCAACAATAATACTAGTGGTGGAAGCAATCTCTCTCTGTCTTAAATGTACAATAAATACTATATGCTTTATAAAGTCTGTTGCATCACTTGTATAATACAATTATTCTAAGTTTAATATCGTGTGTGAATTGAATAATTAACTCACTTATGTGCTAATACATATAAAATTAAATTCATCAAGACTTTTGAGTAGTGGTAAGATTAGAAATGGGGAAAAAGAAAATATTATGATGAATTAACATTATAGTCTGAAGTAATGCAAACTTGATCTGAAGTAATGCAGACTTTGATGACCTGAAGTAATGCAGATTTTGAAGACCTGAAGTAATGCAGACTTTGATGACCTGAAATAAGTTAGATTTTGATGACCTGAAGTAATGTAGCGTTTGATGACCCAAAATAATGCTGATTTTGATGAACTGAAATAATGCAGATTTTGATGACCTGAAGCAATGCAGCTTTTGATGACCTGAAATAATGCAGACTTTGATGGTGCAGTTTGAATGAGACCAGCTTAGTTACTTTTAGAGTTGCACAAATAGTCAAAAATGTCTTTATAAATTCAGACATAGCCCAAGTCTACATCATAGTCTTAGAGATGACATAAAGATGATACTGACTCCAACCTTGGAACTCTTACACACACTGGATAACATACAATCTAGACACAGTCCTGGATACCATTTTTGCAGTAATCATATAAAACATATAAAACACCATCATTCTTTGCAGATAAAAAAACACACTGTCATAGATGTAGCAACACATTTGTGCCATCACTTGCACATTGTGGCACCCAAATCTTGATGTAGTATGATGCATTGGCTACACACTTTTTGTGTATATATATTATGTCTTCATCACAATATGAAAAAATCTTAATGGTTTTTAATTCAAAATCATCCTTTTGCTAATGTGCTCCAGTATAAAGAGCTTTTCACAGATGTACAACAGTTTGGGATTCTATACAGGTTAAAGATACATTCCTATCAAAAGTACTTCCTTCAAATAATTGCACTTATGTTTATGTCACTAAATCACAATTTTCATCAGTTAAACATTAAAATTGTACAGATTGTACAGCATTTTCTTAGGCTACTATAATTCTTATACTTATGGTTATGTCACTAAATCACCACTTTCATCAGTTAAACATTAAAATTGTGCAACATTTCCTTAAGCTACCATAAATTCTTGTTTAAAGAAGAAAAATTATGAACATTGTCAAAGCGACCCATATTGACTGTTACATGTCAGTATTTATTTAGAGACCCTGCTCCAGAATTAAAATTTAGATTAATTAAATTCCAGGATTAGATTAATTAAATCTCCTCATTTATTCTGAAACAGACTGACTGCCCAGATCTATCCTTCAGTCTGACTAAATTTAATCTCGTAGTAAGACACAAAATTTAGAGACAGATAAACCTGAGTGACAATTGCACGGACTGGGACACATTAATCAATTACAACTAATCATACTTGCATTCGTCACGCTCTTGATGCTCGCCCCCACCCAGCCCTAATTTGGTCTTTCTCGCAAATGATTTAGTCGACTACGTAATTGATCAACAAATATAAGATTTAATAAAAGATTTACAAATAACAAAAATTGAATCATATGCTCGGTCTAACAAGACTACGTATTATCAGCTCTGCGAATAGTTTCAATGTCAAATACTGATTAGTGATTCCAGTTTATTGTCATTACTCAACTTGCAACTTCCCATTGCTATGATGACACTCTATCATCAGCTATGGCAACACTCGCACCCAACTAGTATGAGTTGTGGCTTCAGCGACGATCCATAACATCAGTGTCCGATCCTCACATCAAGTTCAGCAGAACTTAAACGGACCAGCCCCGGACTCCTCTAGAGGTCTCAGGACGCAGAGATTGTAAAATCTCAAACCCAACGATACAAACTCAGACCCGCTCTGAAAATACAATAATTCTTATGAGCGACAGTTCCTACTGATTCGCAATCTACACAAGTGGCTTTGATAATAGCGTAGTTTGTTTTACAAATGACCGTTCTGTATCTTCACATTCAATAGTTTGAATCTAATAACGAAAATACAATCAGCATCACGCTCATGCGTGTTACAATTAAAAGGTGACGTTTACACATACAAGAGAATTTAATCGTTCAAAGAACATTTAGATTTTACAATGAAAGTAAATATGAATTAAAATCACGCACATACGCGTTACAAGCATAGACGCGATTATACATTGTTTACATCAAAAGGATCTTTACATAAAAGAATCCTATGAACGTGCATCAACGTTCTGTGATTACAATTCCATCAATTTAGCATTATAACCCATTATCTCACAATTAAACAATTAATGTGTAAAAGATATAATGGTTCTAGCCTAGTCGTACTGTTACCAAGCCACGTGTCTAGAGAAGGTTGCAGTAAGGATATAATTTCTACATTACCAATTTCGCACATTCACACAATGATAACTTAAATAAAATGTAAGTATTAATTTAAGAAATCGATGTGTTTACCTTCTCAGTAGATAGCTTCAAACAAAGACAGCGGGTCTTCTATTATACTTTTCGTATCGACTTACACGGAATTATCGGAGGCACGAAGCTTGTAAGTTCAATCGGCCGTTGTCCCTCGTGTAAGTAAAGTATTTTGCGCGTGTCAGTTATTTATGAAGATGCATGAATTCGTCACGTGACTAGTCGTGACGTTATGGGTTCGATGTACGGTCGGCTATGGTCCCAAAAATAACAATAACATGGGATGAGTCTCCCTCTGCCTATTGACCTAAGGGTTACAATAACACATGAGTCTCTCCGTTGTTTCAACACAGGTGTGTGTGGGAAAATGTCCTAACAAAAGAACTATATTTGAAGTTTCAAATTTGAAACTTGCAGAACTGGGGCAAGAGTTCAGGACACAGAATTTTTGTCTGAATCTGTTACACCCCTCTGCTTTTTAGGCGTTTATCATACCATATGATAAATGCCTCCTACAAATTATGTGTCATAAAATGTAGAAGTCGGAAAAAAATGAAGAAAATTTTACGATTAAAAAATTTCAACATACACTAGAAATAATGTAACGTGACGGAAAAATCAACTCTCGATTAACGGCACACTCATACAACATTTCTCTCCTCGGAAATCAAAGAAAAATGATTTAAGAAAACGTCCAGTCTAATTTAATAGACATCCATCCAATGGAATAACATGTTCTGAAATTCTCACTATCTGTCCCAATAATCAATAGTTCACACACAGCCTAGTTTGATCTAACCAGATTATTCAGAATAGAAATCCAACATCAACCAATTCCACTGAATACGTATCCAACCATAGTGAGATAAAAAAAAAAAAAAATGACTTCCAATGAACAACACTATCAATATGCAGGTTATGAAAAGTTCCAGATATTGATTTCCTGTATCAACCAAATATCAGAGTTTACGAATTACCAACTCTAATGAACTATCTATCAGTCTACCTGTCATATTCACAATTCAATCAGTGTCATAGCTTGTCAACAAAGTTCCATGAAAGGTCCAACATATTTACAGTAACAGCTACCAACTACGGTACAACAAGAAGATAATGAAAATTCAAAAGGAAGTGTCAAATCATTATTTCTACTGTTGCGCTATCCTGCCTAGCACAATCTTCGTAGTTCTATCCCAAACCCAATACACGTCATCGTCCATGTGTGTCAACATGTCTACGGCAAGACAACTGTATTCCTTCTTTCTTACTCTGTTCGTCAGAATGTCACTGTGAGGTGCAATATATTGCATGTCAAGTTTAGACTTTCCATCTCTTGTCCAGTAAGTACGTCCTTGAAGTGTTTTATCTTCATGATCTCTTTCAAAACTCTCCAAAGTACTTGTCAAGTTTAAAATGTTTCTGGTAGTGTCAGTTTCTGCATGACTGCTCTCTAACCCTTCTAACAGTTTCAAACTTCTCGATACGTTTCGTATCGTGTCAGTGTCACTGTGGCCTTGACTATGCGAAGTCAGAATTCCAAATCTATCGCTCTTAGCCTTGTCACTGAACTCACGCAAATGGAAATTTGCTCTCTTGGTGTTTCGTGCATTTGTAGTTACGTCATTATGTACACATTGAACGTCCCTAGTTCGCATGCACTCAACGTCTTTTGTCGGAATGGCGTCAGATCTACTATGGGTCCATTTCGCATCTAGTCTAACGTCATAGGTTCGCAAATGTGCTCTGCTACCAGTCTCTCTGAAGTACCTGAATTGCAACATTAGCTTCCCCCCTAAATCTGGAGGTTCTGTTCTCCTGATCTTATCATAGACTGAAGTGAAATACCTCATCCCACTAGTTGTTTTCTGTTTTAACCCATTCACAACTAGTTTTTCGACTGTTGTTATGCCTGTCAATTTGTCTCTCTCCTTGATAACATAAGTCTGTGTCTCTCTTGTGACTCTATCTAAATCTGAATTATCTAACTCTCCACTTGAGCATTCTCTAGTCACTCTAGGGTCAGACTCACTCAGTAGTAAGTCAGCTTCCTGTGGTTGTATGGACAAGGGTTCTGGTTTAAACTCTCCAAGAGTTATCGATTGTCTCCCTTGGACCATACTGTTCATTAAACCAACACAATCCGCTCCAGCTGGCTTAGTTAATTCAATCTGTCTTCCTTCTATCAAACCGTCAGAATCTATGGTGGAAATTCCTCTAGTCTCTGTCACTAGCTGGCAGTGATTGTCACCTGTCACTTTCACACTGAGTAACAACATCATGTCCTCGTTCTGTGTGTCATAGGCTACACTCCCACTGTTTCTTGTACCATAAATCTCTACATCTGACGTCAATAACAGCCTTGACGTATCACCTACCCTGGGAGATTCTAGGAAACTATGGTC
Source organism: Sinotaia quadrata (assembly GCA_028829895.1). Taxonomy (NCBI): domain Eukaryota; kingdom Metazoa; phylum Mollusca; class Gastropoda; order Architaenioglossa; family Viviparidae; genus Sinotaia; species Sinotaia quadrata. Next base: position 117,839,586 of record CM054177.1, on the reverse strand, counting down.
CCTTAGAATTTTACACTCACTCCTAATTCTGTTATCTATCAATCTAGTTCCGTCACTCATTTGTACTGTGTTTTTGATCAACTCAGGATTACACTCCGTACTTATCGTCAGTGATTCAAGGAACATATCAGTTAATGAAACACTCTCCTCCTCACTCTCACTCGTCATGCTTTCGTATTCTGTCACGCTTCTCACCTCTCTCTCTACTGTTTTTGGTACGTACTCATGACATTCCTTTATCTCAACAGGTGAGTCAATAAAGGTAGTCCATGTACCGTGGCTTCTGTCTACGTCACTAAGTCCTTTAAGTGATTTATCTGCAGACAGTGTTTCTGCCATGTCTCTGACAACAGCATCCTGCATACACTCCAGTACACATATATTGTCATCGACCGTCTCTAGCAAGTCTACACTAGAAATACTAGATTTCGTCCCTGTACAGTCTTCGACTTTATCTTCTCCCCTATCATGATCGGAAAAGAATTCTGTCTCAGTTCTGTCAACTGTCATGTCATCTGAAGTAAATGAATTTGCCATAGGCACATTGTCTCCGTCTGTATTACTACCTATGCTGTCATCTGGATCAAATACTTCTGTTTCCCTGGCTATCAATGTGTTAGCACTCGAAACTTCGCATAACGCAATAATCTTGTGTTCCAAAATTACGTCATGACTCACGTCAATCACCGGAGATCGAGATCTACCGATGTCAGTCTTCGTAGGGAACACATTCTCATGACTCTCTCTTAAACTAACAGTTCGGTCAGTAAACTCAGTCGATGTGTCACTGCCCTTTAATGATACACAACTGATAGAACCCGTTTCTATCTTCTCATGCGTATTCGTCCTGTCAGAAAAATCAGTCACTGTGTTGCTAGAAGTTTCACCACACCTTAACGGTACACAACTGATAGAATCTGCCTCTATCTTCTCATGTGTATTCAGTCCGTCAACCAAGGTGTCACACGTACCTGGCGGTGCATGTGTTTGTCCAAATTCTACACGTGTTATTAAGTCCTTAACAACAGTGTCTTTTCTTGTCTCTGTTTCAAGATCAAGCTTCGGTGGTGCACTAACTGTTTCTGTACACTGGTTAGCAAAATGAATTGGAATGGTTTCGTCAAAACATTTGTTTTTGTTTTCAATCAAAACGTCTAACTCGTCTGCTGAGTCTGGTAACGCAGCGAATTTCTGTCTATCGGTTTCAAAGCTCTTGGTGTTTGACCTCATCAAGTCAAAGTTCACAGCCTGACCCTTCTGTTGTGATCTGTTAACAGTACCGTGGCCTAGCCCATCGCAACTAAAGTGTGCCAGATGTGTGGTTTTACGCTTCGCGTCTTGTTGGACGTCTTCTTTTCCTCTATTCTCCTGGTCCGTCATGCAACTAGTGGATCTATGCGTCTGCGTGTGCGGTTTGTGCAAATCACCATAAGTCAGACTCGATTCATCATCTTTACCAGCGAATTTAGACTTTGTTTCGATTTTTATCCATAACCATTCTAATTCTAGATTTTCTTCCTTCTCGATAAGTGCTAGCTTCCTTTCCTTCAACCTTCTAATTTCAAAAATTAGATCTCTTATTTTGGCCTCGTCTTCCCCTATTAGAAATTCCTTTTCTCTCATTTCCATCCAGTCTCCTTTGAATCGGAAATCTCTATCGAACAACTGTTTTACTCGCGCTTTTGCAAGTTGTACGCGTGAGCTTATTGAAGATCTAATTTCTTCCCTGTGTTCTATTTCCTTTTCATTGAGTGCAAGCAAGGCAGAATTACGTAGCTGTTCACCTTTATATCCTAGTGATATGCCTACCTCCTGTTCGCGTTTTAGAATCTCCATGAGTTGTACTCTCCCTACACTATTCTCCTGATCAACGATCCTTAGATCTAACAAAGCCATAAGGTGATCATGTTCTATCTCTGACCGTTCACCTTCTAGCGCGTAATCGAGTTTCATTCGTTCTAACTCGGCCTTAATGCATTCTAACTCTTTTTCATGTTCGATCCGTTTTGCTTCGTTAGCAGCTTCTATCCATGTTTCAGTTCCTATTCGTTCCAATTCGCGATTAGCTGCGCGTTCTTCCCTCTCTAATCTCTCTCTGCTTTCTCTTTCTCTAATCTCTCTCGTTCGCGTTCAGCAGCGTGTTCTTCTCTCTCTGTTCGTTTTCTGAACTCGCTTTGGACAAATTTCACTAGCTCCTCATCATTATATCCTAGCAAGGTGCCCTCCTCTCGTAGTTCCTCGATAATCTGTTTCCTATCCATCACGGTTTAATTAGAATAGCCTGTTCTAAAATAAACTCCTCACAGTGCGACGTGCACTCCGTTCGGCAAAGAAATGTGCTTTCCGAACCGTAATACTAGGTTAACAATTAAACCTACGGTATTACCGACTTCCGAAGTCTATTGCTACCAGTTAACTACCTTAGTCCCGTGGTGCAACACATCGACTTCTTAAAACAATGATCTACTTAGTTAACGCTCTACCAAATAAAATCATTGATCCACAGTTAACATGCATACATCTAGCTACAACTAAAAATGTATTACAACATGTCAACAATCAAAATGTACATTATTCCCTGCAATAGAATAATACATGTACAAAATTCAATGCAAAAATGCCAAATGAAGAAACAAGAAAAAAAGAACAATATAACATGGAATCAGTAAATTTCTTTTTGCAATTCGCTTCTAGGTTTGTCTAGGAGAACAATTATTTCCCTTGGTACAAATTTTTCCGATTTATTCTATCAAATCCCGCGACGAGTTCCCCACTTTGTTACATGTCAGTATTTATTTAGAGACCCTGCTCCAGAATTAAAATTTAGATTAATTAAATTCCAGGATTAGATTAATTAAATCTCCTCATTTATTCTGAAACAGACTGACTGCCCAGATCTATCCTTCAGTCTGACTAAATTTAATCTCGTAGTAAGACACAAAATTTAGAGACAGATAAACCTGAGTGACAATTGCACGGACTGGGACACATTAATCAATTACAACTAATCATACTTGCATTCGTCACGCTCTTGATGCTCGCCCCCACCCAGCCCTAATTTGGTCTTTCTCGCAAATGATTTAGTCGACTACGTAATTGATCAACAAATATAAGATTTAATAAAAGATTTACAAATAACAAAAATTGAATCATATGCTCGGTCTAACAAGACTACGTATTATCAGCTCTGCGAATAGTTTCAATGTCAAATACTGATTAGTGATTCCAGTTTATTGTCATTACTCAACTTGCAACTTCCCATTGCTATGATGACACTCTATCATCAGCTATGGCAACACTCGCACCCAACTAGTATGAGTTGTGGCTTCAGCGACGATCCATAACATCAGTGTCCGATCCTCACATCAAGTTCAGCAGAACTTAAACGGACCAGCCCCGGACTCCTCTAGAGGTCTCAGGACGCAGAGATTGTAAAATCTCAAACCCAACGATACAAACTCAGACCCGCTCTGAAAATACAATAATTCTTATGAGCGACAGTTCCTACTGATTCGCAATCTACACAAGTGGCTTTGATAATAGCGTAGTTTGTTTTACAAATGACCGTTCTGTATCTTCACATTCAATAGTTTGAATCTAATAACGAAAATACAATCAGCATCACGCTCATGCGTGTTACAATTAAAAGGTGACGTTTACACATACAAGAGAATTTAATCGTTCAAAGAACATTTAGATTTTACAATGAAAGTAAATATGAATTAAAATCACGCACATACGCGTTACAAGCATAGACGCGATTATACATTGTTTACATCAAAAGGATCTTTACATAAAAGAATCCTATGAACGTGCATCAACGTTCTGTGATTACAATTCCATCAATTTAGCATTATAACCCATTATCTCACAATTAAACAATTAATGTGTAAAAGATATAATGGTTCTAGCCTAGTCGTACTGTTACCAAGCCACGTGTCTAGAGAAGGTTGCAGTAAGGATATAATTTCTACATTACCAATTTCGCACATTCACACAATGATAACTTAAATAAAATGTAAGTATTAATTTAAGAAATCGATGTGTTTACCTTCTCAGTAGATAGCTTCAAACAAAGACAGCGGGTCTTCTATTATACTTTTCGTATCGACTTACACGGAATTATCGGAGGCACGAAGCTTGTAAGTTCAATCGGCCGTTGTCCCTCGTGTAAGTAAAGTATTTTGCGCGTGTCAGTTATTTATGAAGATGCATGAATTCGTCACGTGACTAGTCGTGACGTTATGGGTTCGATGTACGGTCGGCTATGGTCCCAAAAATAACAATAACATGGGATGAGTCTCCCTCTGCCTATTGACCTAAGGGTTACAATAACACATGAGTCTCTCCGTTGTTTCAACACAGGTGTGTGTGGGAAAATGTCCTAACAAAAGAACTATATTTGAAGTTTCAAATTTGAAACTTGCAGAACTGGGGCAAGAGTTCAGGACACAGAATTTTTGTCTGAATCTGTTGGTTAGGTATGGTTTGTTCTCTTTTCTCTGTGCCAGTTGTGATTTAAGGATTCATTATACCAGAACCAGTCACAAATTGTTGAAAACAATGTGCTTACAAATATTCACATGCACAAAGCCATTTGCATAGACATGTACACTCTGCCCCTCACACACACACACACACACATGCAAATTCACAGAGTTACATATAAATACATAGAAACAGGAACACACACAGAAACACTGATGATAAACATACCCACAATGCAAGAGAAATGAAATGTAAAATACCCAAACACTTCCTTGTTTCAGCAAAACAAGGCCAATCATCAAGGTGGTGGATGACATTGTATTTCGCAAGCCAGTGGAAATTGGCTCCCTACTTTTCCTCTCTTCACAGGTAAGCTCAACACCTTCACAGGTAAACTCTGCACCTCCATTTTAAATGCTGCAATTAGGATGTGCACCTGGTGCTTAATTTGTGCAGGATTCAGAAACAGCCAGTGAAGACTATGTTTGCTTGCATGCTTGACTGGTTTTGATTTGTTTGGAATTGTGGTATGTAAAAATTAAATGATTATTAAGTTTTATTGGATTGGATGAGCTGATAAAAGTTTGTGATGATGGCGATAGTTTGTGATGTTGGTGTAGAAAGTAATGGATTAATAAGCTGATAATGTTGGTGGTGGTTGTGATGCTTATGTAGAAAGTAATGGATTGGTAAGCTGATAAAAGTTTGTGGTGGTAATGATGTAGGTGTAGAAAATAATGGATTGATAAACTGATAAAAGCTTATAGTGATTGTGATGTTCATGTAGAAAGTAATGGATTGGTAAACTGATAAAACTTTGCAGTGGTGGAGGTGGTGTACAAAATAATGATTTATAAACTGTTAAAAGTTTATGGTGGTGGTGTAGAAAGCAATGGATTGGTGAAGTGTTAAAAGGTGGTGGTGGTGATGGTATAGAAAGTAATGGATTGATAAACTGATAAAGATTATGGTGGAGGTAACTGTGATGCTGGTGTAGTTAAGTATTGAATAAACTGATAAAAGTTTGTGGTGGTGATTGGTATGTTGAATGCAGAAAGTAACAGATCAATAAGCTGATAAAACTTTGTGGTGATGTAGAAAGTAACTTACTGGTAAGGCGATAAAGGTTTGTAATGTTGGCGTAGAAACTAATGGATTGGTAAACTGATAAAAAAGTTTATAGAGATGTTTGTTGTGTTGGTGTAGAAAGTAATAGATTGGTAAGCTGGAAAACAAAAATTGAGGCTCACATTATGAGCACTTTTCAAAATGTTGCAGATTGTCTACACTGAAGGTCCTCTGATGCAGGTTAAAGTTCATGCAGAAGTTCTTGACATTCTTACAGGTTCAAGGGACACCACAAACAATTTCTATTTTGTTTTTGACAGTATGCAACCTGATCTACCCAGAGTTATACCCCGAACATATGCAGGTAAATTTTATGTGCGAGTTCCTTCTAATGCAGTATATTATTTGGACTCAATTTCTTCCTAATCAGGCTTAAGAAAGTGCATTTACAGAATTCTGTACCTATTTAAAGTAAAACTATTATATGCATCTAAGAGTAATTTATAATTAAATAAAAATACAATCTAAAATCACCTATTTGACAAAAAATGATTTTGTAAGAAATATGTTTATAAAATTACAAAAGAAAAATAGATTGATATAGAAATTTGTTATAGCTGAGTCATCTTGGTGGCTTTGCCCCTAACACAGTGAGATGTGGAAAAGATTTATTGGTTGTGAAATACATATATTTAAAATATTTATTCTGCTTTCTATAAATATTATGTGGATGTGTAAAAATATTGTTAGAAATTAGAAACTTTCTTCTCCAAAATTTAATTAAAAAATTTATTTTATTTCAGAGTCAATGCTTTATTTGGATGGACTTCGACATATCAGAGCCTGAACAAAGTAGACATCAGTTGTGGGCTGAGAAATACTAGCCTGAACAGATTAGAAAATAAATATGGGCCAATAATAACTAGCCTGAACAGATTCAATAAACATTTTGGGCCAAGATAAACTAACCTGAACAGAGTAGGTAACAATCATGGGTCAAGAATAACAAGCCTGAAAGACAAGTATGGGCCAGAAATAATTAGCCTGAAAGATTAGACAACTCTCATGGGCCAGGAATAACTAGCCTGAACAGATTAGACAACAGTCATTGACCAAAAGTAATTAGCATGAGCTGAGTAAACAAAATCAAAAAAAGAGTACTATTAAACTTAATACAGCACCAACCATGACATGCTTTGGCAATACGAAACATGAAGAATAGGTAACACCAATCTTCTGACATGAATAGATAACACCAATCTTGTAAAAAGAATAGACATCATCAAATTTTTTTATAAGATTTAGACACCCAAGAATAAGAATCAATAACACCACTTTGAGAACACCAATGTGTGACAAAAATAGGAAACACTAACTTGTGGCAAGAATAGCGACCACCAACTTGTGTGTGACAAGAATAGTGAGCACCAAATTGTGATAAGAATAGTGAGCACCAACTTGTGACAAAATAGTGAGTACCAACTTGTGACAAAAATAGTGAGTACCAACTTGTGATAAGAATAGTGAGCACCAAATTGTGATAAGAATAGTGAGTACCAACTTGTGACAAGAATAATGAGCACAGCTAGCAACAATTGTACAATTCAGTTAGTGAATCACACTGATTACTATAGAACACACATAGTGACCATATTTGCTTTCTTATGGGGAGAACTTCCAGCCAAGAATGATTTTACACTGGATTGAGGGATGTAGGGAAGCGTCAAGTGGATAGTTTGAGGGTGGGTGGATGAATTAAGTTGACTGCATTTTTTGTGTGCTCAGTTTCTGTTTTGTGTTAGTCTTATATAAGAGTTATTGTCTGACTGGTAAGGGAGGGTTTGGTTGCTGGAATTGCTTTTAGCATAGCATTCAACTTGCTTTCATAGGGGTATATTTTCATTTGAAACTGATTTTGCACTGTCATTAAGGTGGGTTTGAGAATTAGGGAGTTTGTGGGGGAAGAGAAGTGGGTTACATTGACTGCATCTCATTACTGTGCATTTTGATATTGTCAGGATGATCAGAGAACGCTGTAGACTGGTGATAAAAGAAAGGAAAAGACTAATGTGTCTTGGTTTGAGAGTTATCTATTTTAAAAAAGTGCATTTTCAGTCATGTTTTGCAAGTGTGTCAAGTATTCATGCAGGATAAATATTTGCCATTGCCATGCAAGTGAGTCTAAGTACAACTTGCCAGTGCCTTGCAACACTGGCATGACAGATTAATGATGCCCAGCAGTATTGTACACCCTTCTACAGTCACAAGCAAATTACAAAGAAGTTAACCATGCCATATTACATCATCACTATACTGAAATAAAAAATGTTTTGTGACTGTGTACAACTTAAAGCTACATAGAAGTCATGTCAAAAATACTATACAACTACGTACATCAACAAACTATTTGGAAGTCTGAAATACTTCACAATTGTATGCAACAACAAACTACATAGAAGTCAGAAATGCTAAACAATTGTGTACAACAACAAACTAATAGACATCAGAAATGCTATACAATTGTGTACAACAAACTACATAGAAGTCAGAAATGCTATACAGCTCTGTACAACAACAAGCTACAAAGAAATCAACCATGCCCTATAACTATGCATAATATTAAACTATATAAAATTCAGAGTTGCAGTATAATTAGGATTGACTAGAAGATTACCAACATACCACACAAATACCACATTTCATTGGGCTGTAAACTGGGCTGTAAAATTGTGTGCCTTACTATGATTTATAGTTGATCTTGTGTTATGAAATTTATTGTCAAGTGGATACTTAGTTGAAAATATTTATGCTTTGGAAAAAGTTGTGAGTTTTATGTCAACACAGATTCTAGATCTGAAGATTTAAACTCTTCCTTAAAATACTCTCACTTGGAACATCTAATGCCACTTGCTATATCTGGAAACCTTATTTACATATGTTTATCAGTTGATCTATTTATTATTTGTTATCTATTGTATTATGTGTTGGAGACTGATGTTAATAGAAAGTACATTTTGCTCATATCAGACATAGTATTAGGTCATAATCACAGGAAGTTCATATATTTCACAGCCAGTGTGAACTCATTTTTCAATAACATTTCTAGAAGTAAGGGTATAAGATGTTGACTGCACAAGTTTTGTGTATATATATATAATTATGTCCAGAGAAATCACACTCTAAGCAAGTTGTGTGTGCATTTACATAATTATGTCCATTCAGAGAAATCACACTCTAAGCAAGTTGTGTGTGCATTTACATAATTATGTCCATTCAGAGAAATCACACATTAAACAAGTTGTGCAAATACACATAATTATATCTGATCACACCCTAAGCAAGTTGTGTGTATAAACATAATTATGTCTAATTACACCCTAAGCAAGTTGTGTGTATAAAAATAATTGTCTAATGACACCCTAAGCAAGTTGTGTGTATACACATAATTATGTCTAGTCACACACTAAACAAGTTGTGTATGAGCATATTCTCAACATACTTTTCCACATGTTGAAGGGATGAACACAGTAGGCTTGGCTGATGACTGCATTTAGGATTTGACTCAATACTTGAGCCATGTTTTGTTTGCTTGGGTTTCATTCATAAGCTATCAGCCATGCAAGTACTAGATTATGGTATATATTTTGACATAGAATATAGCTTACGTATATTATTTACTTGAATTCAAAAGTGTTATTTGTCTACCTATTTATTAATTAATATATTGGCATTTGTTTTTATAATTATTTCTATTGAAACAGTGCATATTTTGTCACATAATAACTTCCACATATTTACTTTTTTATTCTAAGGTTTTGTGTATTTGCTTGTATTCAGAAATTTTATTTATCTATTGGTTCCTTGAATTTATATCAGGCATTTGTTCCATAATTATGTGAGTTGAACTCTATAAGCTAACTGTACTTGCTTATATTGTGTATTTGCTTGTATTCAAAAATTTTATTTATCTATTAGTTCCTTGAATTTACATCAAGGCATTTGTTCCATAATTATGTGAGTTGAACTCTATAAGCTAACTGTACTTGGATTTGGGAAAATTGTCATTTCAAGTTTTCTTGTTTACATTGGTTTCTCTCATTGCGTGTAATTTATATCTACTGTTTTAATTTGTCTGCAGAATATATTTGAATTCTTTACTCACCTAATTGTCAAAAGATGTCTGAATTATTTACTAATCTTATTTGTCTCCTTATTTGTTTATATTTTAATCATTTACCATTTGTATTTTTTCTAATGATTATAATGGAATGCTTTGATGTCAAAATATGAATCTCTACAATTTTGAACAAACACTTTCTGTCCTTTTAAATATTAAATGAACATCTGTCATTGCAATTCTCTTAGTTAAAAGGAGTCATTTATCTCACACATTGTAGCAGTCTTTTCTGTAGAGTTCACTAAAGCTTTCTCTGTTGGAAGATGAAATAATGCAGTCACTTATCTTGAAACAGTTCTCAGTGTCTTATTTGTAGACTTAAATAATACTGTTTAGGGACATTACAGTCAAGTGAGTCCTCAGTCCATTATTGGCATTAATTTAGTTGAGTATTACTGAAATTTTAGAAGTTGCTTTATTTGTTTGTTGCTCACTGTAATGTTATCACATCATATGAATTATTTTCTTAATGTTTTAGTTGTAATATTATGCATGCAAGCAAAAGCAGGCAATTTTTGTTTGTTTAATTCATTTTTAAAATATTATACAGCAGTTGCATGCTATTTTTAGTCTGTACATGAAGGCAGTCTCATTCAGCAATGGCCTATGGGAAGGTAAAAGACATGTCAACTTGCAGGGGTCTTGCCTGGCTGATTCAAGAAGCAAACATGGTGCCAACTATGCAAACTGATCACTGACTGTTTTACTAACTGCAGGTAACTGAACATAGGCACTTAAATCCCTGCTGTTGAAGGTTCTGGAATTTCTCATATTGGTCTTGAAGTGTGTGTGCCTAACACCACCTGAAACCACCAGAGTAGCACCAATTTACCTCCTAGCAATAGTAAACTGACAACTGCTAACTTCAAAATAAAAGAAAACAACTTTCTCCCTATTCTACTGAGAATACTGATAGACACAATCAAACAAAGATTAGAATATTTTTTACAGTTAACCTTTTACTTTTTCATTCATAATATTTCTGACGCTTGACACTAGTTCTTTTAAGTATAATTTCAAGGGTATGCCATTAACAATGTCGACCTCAGATGTCTTTAATATAGGCACTCTTATCTTTCTGTTTATGGATATTTCTTTCTTTGAAAAAAAAAGTATAATTATAGAATTCAGGAGGAATAACTTACTTTGCACTTCCTTATTTATTTATTAACATTACAATCCGAGAGATTTATGCATTTTTTGTCATTTAATCTTATACTTTATTTCTTTTTTAAATGCTTCATTTTTTTTTACCATGATTTAAATGAAAAATAAATATTCTTGTATCTGTCATGAACCACTCCAAATCAAGGTGCACTTGGAATGGCATCCTTGTACATTTTTAAATCTTCATCTAATACAGTGCACACACATTGTCGAATATGATTTAAAATCTGCATCAAATACTGTTACACACACATAAACACAAATGTTGGGGTTTTTTTAAATTGCATCTAGAGCAATGTATATCTAAGATTTTTTTGTTATATCTCCATCTAATGGAATGTGCACAGGTTAAGTTTTGCATGTGTGTGTGTATTTGATCTTAATATCTTGTCAAAATATTTTTAATTTTGTATTACTCTAAAAGGATGATGCAGAAAGTTTTTAGTTTCATGCCCTTCTAAATGGATGATTTTGATATCAATTAAATTAGTGTAATGTCATTCTAAATTTGTTTAGTTGATACTTCAAAATAGCACCAGTTTTGTGATGTAAATGCCTGACTCACACCAGCATGTGTACCAAGGCTGTTTGAGCCAGCCTTAAGTGATCTGTAAACTGCATTGCCAGATATGTTTCGAGAACAGCTTAAAATGATGCACATTAAGTGTGTTTTGAGAACAGTTTAAATTATGCACAGTAAATATATTTTGTGAACAGCTTAAATTATGCACAGTAAATATATTTTGAGCACTTAAATTATGCACAGTAAATATATTTTGAGAGCAGCTTAAATTATGCACAATAAATATATTTTGAGAGCAGCTTAAATTATGCACAGTAAATATATTTTGAGAGAAGCTTAAATTATGCACATTGTGTGTTTTGAGACTAACCTGAAATATTATACACTGAATGATTTTGAGGTGAGCATGAAATGATAAACAGATATGTTTTGAGTTTAGTCCAAAATAGTACTGAATTTGTTTCGGGGTCAGCCCAAACTGATATTAAATAAATTTGTTTTGGGGTCTACCTAAATAGATACTAAATGACTTTGGGGTCAACCTAAATTGATACTGAATGAATTAGTTTTGGGGTCAACCTAAATTGGTGCTCAGTGAATTTGTTTTGGGATCAGCCTAAATTAATACTAAAAGAATTTGTTGGTGTGTGTGTGTGTTGAGGGGGGGGGTTGGGGGGAACTAATTTATCTACATCAGATGTGTTGGTATCAGTCCAGATAATGCACAATTGTTGTGGGAGGAGGGGGAGATTGATCTTATAATAACAGTTTTGAGGTCAGCCTAAAATTATCCTTACCATGTTTTTTTTTGGGGGGGATCATTCAGAAATAATGAACACCAAATGTACTTTATGGTCATCTCAAAATTATGTATATTGAGTTGTTTTGAGGTCAGCCTAGAATTATATACATCAAGTGTGCTTTGGGGTTGGTCTGAAGTGAATGCATTTTGAATACAACCTAAATCAATGAACATGAAAACATTTGAAGGGTCAGCCTAAAATGGTGCATACATGTTTTGGAGTCAGCCTGAAATGGCATATATCTATGGTTTGAGGTTAATATAAAATATATAAGTTTGGTGTGTTTTCACACAGTTAATAATACAAATTATAAGGCATATAAACTGATTTAATATATTTTTGGAATTAAGGACAGAAAAAGAATGATTTTTGAATATTTGTTCTATACACATGTATATTATTTCTTAAAGACTGTTTTGAATGGGTTTACTTTCATTCTGAAGTAAATGTTAAGTTTTTGATACTGATTTAATTAACAGAAATCACAGGATTCTGTGTTAATTTTTATGGCATTGAAGACTTTTGAAAGTCCATTATTAAATAGTGTAATCCTTATTTGATACTGAATTTTATGAATTTAAGTTTACAGTTAGAGCTGTGTTCTATCACTGTAGTTATACTTAAGAGTAGACTTATATTTTAAAAGCTGTTTAGATACTTGAATATTCACTTAGATTTAGTTATACTTCATAGTGCAATTTGTATTGTATATTAAGTTTTTATTGTAAATCTGAAATGGATGGATTTTATGATAATATTAAAGAATATATTCACAAATTCCATTTCATTTCTGTTCAAAGATGGAATTATCATTGGTTTATTACAAATTATTATGCAACTGACTGAAAGTAAATACAATTGTATTACAATCATTGAACAAGTTTCCATTTCTTTTGTTAATTTATTGTGTTACAGTTTGGACATATATGCACTTGTTAAAGAAAATGCAAAGCAAAAAAACAAGTTACATTGAGAATCAGCTTTGATTTTTTGGTTTATTGATTGTCCTATTCTACTTGGGGTGACCTGTACTCATGCAGTTAGCTCAAATGCATTTCCAGGCTGTGCACTAAATTACCTACAAGTGCCAATGCAAGTAGTGGGGCGACAGTCTGACATATTTTAGAACAGGTATATATTTATTTCACTCACCAGCCCCCAGCAGATAACTGCGCATACAGAATATCAATACACAACGATGCTAACATTACAAGAGACATTATCAATTATGACACGAATTTACACTTATATTTAACAGCTACATTAATAAAGACAATGTTACAAGAGATATACACTACAATTATGACACAAATTTACACTTATATTTAACAGCTACATTAATAAAGACAATGTTACAAGAGATATACACTACAATTATGACACAAATTTACACTTATATTTAACAGCTACATTAATAAAGACAATGTTACAAGAAATACTACACTACAATTATGACATGGATTTACAGTTATATTTAACAGCTACAATAGTTAAGTTGGACTTGTACTAACTAGTGGAGGCTCAGTTTGTTTGATTTATTTATTTGGGGGGGGGGGGGGGGTCGCCGAATTAAATCGGTACTTCCTTATAAATAGACTATTCATATTGGATGAGATAAAGTAAAAGGTTTCACATTTAATAGTCTAAGACAGTGATTTTAATATTACAGAAATAGGGGGGAAAATTCCATCATTTAATTCTTGTAAATGTATAATGTGTGAAGGTTTGCACATAAATAAATAATATTTAATGTGATGCAGCATAAAATAATGAAAAAAGAAGCAGCATGCCTGAGCGTCGTGCAGTTCATAAATGTTAATTGCATTTACAACAATCAATACTGTACATGTGTGTAGGTAGAAAACAACACGGAATTGCATGAATGAAACATGAATTAGTGCTTAACATGGTTAGATGAGTGAAGTGTGAATATGATGAATGATAAAAGGCTAGATGATTAAAGTATGATTGAGTGGTTACAGATGAATGAAGCATGAATAAGTTGACTGAATATGGCATAAAATGATATACTGATGTGGAGTTATATGCATGAGTAAGGTGTAGGTGTCAAAAAATGAAGAAGTGACTTTCGTAGATCTTATTTTAAAACTATTTTTCAATCGTACAATAATCTACAAAATAAAACCCATCAAAAATATATACTAAATAAATGTTTACATAAATTGAATTGGTTATATAAAAAAAATGAAATAACATCCCTTCTAATAGGTCTCTCAATGACTTCTGCTATCAATGATTTGAGTCGTTGGTAACGCTGCGATAGTCAAAGCGGACATCTTAAATAATTTCGTGGTGACAGGTATTGAATTTTTATTGCTCATCTCCAAAGTTCAATCAAATTTCTCAACCTTTTTCAGAGCTTGATAACAATTTTTATATGGTGGAGTTGTAAGCAATTTTTTGATCAATCCTGTGTCTAGATATTTTTCGAAATCTTCATCTTCATCTTCATAGATTCTGATAATGAAGATGAAGAAATTGAATGAGTCACGTAGCGACTCTGTTTTCGCCTCATCTTTCTCTTGTCTACCTTTCACACGAACATTTTATACCGCATATTTTGTTTTTAGCTCACTATTGCAATAACTTTACAAAGTACTCTTTACTTTCATTACTTGAAATATACTAAATTAATAATAAACATCTACCTTGAAATGTTATTTTATGATTCTTTTTTTAAAGTTTTTTTTCTTTTTCACCCGCTGCATAGTTTAAACGTGAGTCTTCCGTCCGCCCTTTTCTGAACACATTCAAATTAGTTCATTTCATTCAGTTCAAATATTATATTACAAGATTTTAAAGACTCTCTGGTGTGGCAAGACTTGCTTTGTTTTAAAATACTACAAGAAATGTGAACACTTCTAGATCAAGGCAAAAAGAAATAGTCATCATCAGCACAATGTCAATCAAGAAATATTCGATGGATTTGTAAAATAGAGACGAATAATTTAACTGAAATCATCGCTCTACATGCATCATATAACTGCAGGCAGAACAGATGTTTAGTGAGCGAGGTTCTTACTCATTCTGGATGTCCTCCATAAATATTTCATTCAAGGCGCTCCATCTTGCTTTGATGTTTATCACAGCACGAGTAATGACTGGATATGACGTTATCTCTTACGTAATTATGTTTGCAAGCTTACGCAAAAAATTCCTTTCGTAAAAAAAAAAAACAACTTTGGCGAAGATTGTTTTAAAGTTATTTCGTTTTTACATAAGCAAGAGGAATAGAGGTAACACACTAAGCCCTAAATATACTAGAATTATCATTTTAAGGCTCCAAAGCACGACTGAAATCGGATTTTTTTTTCACAGTAGGAAGAAGGTCAGTATCTTCATACAAGAAGTCCCACTTTCATCTATTGCATTAATATTTTATTTCTGGTCAAGTCACGTGAAACTAGGCAACTCTCTGCCATTCCACAGATTTGCGAGTTGGTCATCTGTTATGTCTGCATACTTTTGGGGTGGGGGTAGGCGTGTGTGTGTGTGTGGATAGAAAGACCAAAATACGCACTCATGTAAAATAAACCATGCTAATGTGAATAAGTACATTTTGTTTATTAAGTGCTTATATCTATATGCTTAAGAAACGCCGTACCTATATCCTTGAGATGCCTTACCTATATCCTTGAATGGTAAGCGCTGACCTATGGTAAAAGGACTTGCATTTAACTCTGTCCTTGACGGCCATTATTGATAGAGCAGCTTTCCCAATGATGCTCATTTAGATCAAAGTAACTTCCTGTTGACCAGTCAATTTGTTTAGATATAACACTCTGCAGACGGTGGGTTTTTATGACACGAGATCAAGAATGGGTTATCAATGTTTGAACTGTTATATCACCCACAAAAAGAGTCCTAATCAATTTATATTAGTAAGTTACTAAAAATTATTTTATCATTCAAATATCTATTTTAAAAATACTCTGGGTTCAATGAAAAATTAGAAAACCAATGATACAGTGTAAGTTATTAATAATTAATTCTCCAGCAGACACCACTCGTCTCTCTCATTTGGTAGATATGTGGGCGCTGTAGGCCTAAACGTTTTCTCTTTTCCACAACATTAAAGACAAACATTTACCATCACACAATATTTCCTTAGGTGGAAAACTTCCTACTAAAGGAGAAGACAAATCCGTCTTTAATCTATATTTAGCGAGCCCCCCTCCACCCACTATCTTTCCAACATATGGTTATCAATGTGGGGTAAAAGGTCAATAAATTTATTAAATCAACAATCAATCAACATAATCAAAGAGCATTGACATTCACATCACTTCGCAGCGATGCTTGATTAACACTGGATAATCACTCAGTTTATCTTAGCATAGACATTAGCAATCAATTAACATAAATTAAATATAACAAGTTCACGAATATCATCACGGAATGAGGGTAGAGTTTCAGAGAAATAATTAAAGTCAATGCACATAACCTTTTCAAAGATGGCAGCTGTCACTGACACATGTTCACAATCATGCAGTTTGCAACAGGTCACTGTATTTAGGTGTTGGCCCCATGTGTCCCTTCCAGGCACATTACACAACTGTTCCAGAATCTTCGATGAGTTCAAAAAAACACAATGTAGTGAAATGTCCTGAATTTCACGTGCATTATCAAGCAAACCACGAGGAATGTTCTAAAATTTTCATGTGTGGGGAACATTCAAAATAATGTTTGTGAATTCCTGAGACCAAACTCAAGCCACCATTTCCATTGTATTGGCTCTCGAACAGAAATCAACTTACAGCAACATGTTTTGCTGATATGTTTATGACATCGTTGGATGCTTACACCAATATAATCAAGTAGAGTGTCCACTTTAGCATGATGTGGCAAAAGAAAAAGGCTTGCTCTGCAAAAGTCAAATTAAGACAGCACTAAATTTCAGGCATATTTCATCTATAAACTCCTTTCTCACTTTATCAACTTACAAATTCTGCAACAATTTCGTTAGGCCCAATACACACACAGCATAAGAAACAGCATCAATCAAAATTCATAAGTATAATGTACATAATCAAATTAGTGAACATACAAACAATGGTTCAGTTACATAAATCATTCTCCACTTCAAATCATAGGTCAATAGCAAACGTGTATGAAATACTCCAAACGATCACCTTTATGACTGGACTCGAGTTTTGTTCAAATTCAAAGTGATTAGAGTAGGCTACTTCAACAAAGAAACTTTTGGCCCACCTCCATTGGATGAGGTTATTATGAACAGAAAAACTCATCCAGTTGGACCTGGTTTCATCTGCAATTTCTAGCCTATCATCCACCTGATTTGTTTAGTTCCAACTCTGACACTTAAAAATATCAGCATAAGCAGTGCCCAAGGTCGGATCACTTTGACATTTAATAATTTGTATAATAATCAAATCTAGAAATAGATATAGGCAAATTTACTCTGCCACACTGAGCCAGGCCCATTAAAATACTGCATGCGATGTATGCTTTCAACTCTGCTAATTTTGTCTCTTAGAGTTTGCACAAGGAAAGGCACCTTGTCGAAATACAGATATTTTACTGTCAGACATACCGATGTCTACCAATAGCGCTTCAGGAAATAACAAAGAAAAATAATCAATGCTGTTGCAGTCATAATATCAAATCCATCTGGAAACACAGCTCTTGTACTAGTTGAATTAAAATCATTGACAATAAATGGTGTATGAAGATGTGCAGTCCATTCATTGTCAGTTTGAATAGCGGGTCTGGATCTATTTCTATGTCGGGGGGTTTAATTCACTACTATCGCTGTCCTGATTAAAAACAATATCATTTTCATTCTCACTATCATCTACATACACCATCATTATAATTATCTGCCTGCATCTGAAATCCATAAAATGAGCATTCTTCACTGGATTGAAGAAAAAGCGATGGAAATGAACACCTGAAATCGCTTGATTCACAATTATTGACATGTATCTGACATTTTTTATCAGCGTTTTGGCAGTGTGAGTCAAAACGTTTTTTTTAAATTTTTTTTTTAAAATAAGCACTGCCGGTTGACGTCATAAATTAATTTGAAAATGAACGAATTCCATTGGCTTCAAAATCTGACCTTTGTAAATTTTGATCTTAGACGGGCTTACTAATGCGATAATGTCATGGAATAGTACGAAAAAACGTGCTTCTGGGGTTAAACATGTGATGCATGATAAAAGGCGTTCCCATTTAAACATACATATGGTGAAAGGCGTTCCCATTTAAACATACATATGGTGAAAGGCGCTCACATTTAAACATACATATGGTGAAAGGCGCTCACATTTAAACATACATATGGTGAAAGGCGCTCCCATTTAAACATACATATGGTGAAAGGCGTTCCCATTTAAACATACATATGGTGAAAGGCGCTCACATTTAAACGTGTGAGTATAGAAAAATGTGCTCATATTAAAAAAATGGGATGTTTGGTACGAGATGAGCACATTTAAATATGTGACATACAACAGGCACTCACGATTAGACATGTGACGTATGGTAACAGACGCTCCCATTTAAACACATGATGTTTGGTACAAAGCGCCCACTGTTATGCATGTGACGTATGGTAACAGATGCTCTCGTTTAAACACGTGACGTTTGGTACAAAGCGCCCATTATTATGCATGTGACGTATGGTAACAGATGCTCCCATTTAAACACATGATGTTTTAAAGGTGAGAGCCTGCTACTGAACGCCACTTGTTTATACGTCACATTTTAGCATAAACGCCTGTTACCATACGTCACGTGTTTAAAATGTGAGCGCATTTCATGTTGCACGTTTAAGTGTGAACGCCTTCTATAATTAAATCACATTTTGAAATGTAAGCGCCTGTTACCATACATCACTAATTTTGTTAACAGAAGCTTGTGTCTCAAGGTGTGTCTAAATTATGCATTTATGTATAACTGTACAACTAATTTTGTTAACAGAAAATTGTGCGTATAAACTATTCGCTGTCTATACCTAATTTTATTAATATAAACTTATGTCAAGATGTGTATAAATTGAGATATGTGTAGCGAGCTTTGCTAACATAAAGTATAAATTATGAGCTATTGCACATGGTTTTGCTCATAGAAACTTGTGCATAAAGCTGTGCAATAATTATGTGCTGTTTGCACCTAATTAATAGTAGAAATGAAAACACGCAGCAGCATAAACAGTCTAGCTGTTATTGGATTCCTACACAACATATTAAGACAAAATGAAAACAACCCTTCCAATCTGATTGCAGGCAGCGAAAGGCTAAAATGATGAATCGGCTGTTTGTGGTCTGCGGTAGGATGATGACTCGTCACCTAAGTCAGCTCTCTACCAGATCCGTCACGCCAATCGTGATTACAGAGTGTGAGTCACATATATCTGTTTTTTTAATTTTTTTTTATAGCTGGTTTAGAATTTAACGACTACTTTCAATTGTAGCTCATTTTTCGCTGACGTGTGAATCACTTCGGGAAGGATTTCAAAGGTAGACATCTCAGCACAGTATTCAGGTGTTGGTAAAAGGGTGGAGAGTAAAAGTATGAAGATTATAAAAATGGACATGTCACTCCAATTATCAGAGTCACATGACAGGATGTGTCCTATCAATTACTAAATGGTAAGCATGAGTCACGGGATACGTGTCCACTTAGTTACCATTGACGCGAAGCATGCCATGTCGAAGGTTTAGTAGTGTGGATCACATTTTATGATGTGCCTAGTCAATTATCGCGAGTCACGTGACAACAAGAATCTAGTTATCGTGAGTCGTGTGATATGGATCCTGTCAATCGGAACAGTCTAGTGATGAGATGCAGTCAGTTATTGCTTTTGTGTATCACGTGAATTGTAATGTTCTATTACTATTAGTGTGAGGTATGTGAAATGATGCGTCCTAAAAATTATTAGCAGCATCATTCTCACATGTCTGTCATAGACCTAATCTATAGGGATCACAAAATACAGTCCGGTTAATGGCGGTCATAGGCCTAATCCATAGGGATCACAAAATACAGTCCGGTTAATACCGTCAAAATTTTGTTGTAATGAGTATGTTCACCTGATATATTTCTTTCCCCATTTCCGCTCTTTTTGTAGTCCTAAAGCAAAGAGAATCGGAAAAAGACAAAGTCGAAGCCTTTAGAGTCGACAGGCTGAATTAAATTTTTATAATAATTGAAAGAACTAAATGAAAACATATTCCAATGTTGATTAAGTACAATTATTTTATTAACCTTCTTTGTTATTTCTCTTTCTTGTACCGTGTCTTTTTTTCATTAGCTCGAGCAAGTTCAAATAAATGACTGGATCAAATAAAAATACACTCTGACGCAGATACTTTCAGTTTCTAATTATTATTCTTGTTCGGATTAATTAATAGCTTTTAATAGTTTTCTTTTGATCTACTATTTCCTGTGTTTGTGGTTCACTAAAACCCATTACATCCTTGCCTCATAATGTAGTAGTACTTAGCATTATGAAAGGCGTCCATTCCAAATGTACTATATATCTTGTTCACTATCTAACTATATACATATCATGTTTACTCACTGCCTATACTATCTTACTGATTCACTACTCACATATTAGTTCACTTAATAACTACATACAAAGCCTGTTCACTCACTACATACATATATTGTTCAGTTTACTAATTATTTAGACCTCCTTCAATCTTTTTCATCACTCACTCGCTACATATATTATCTAGTTCACCAACCAACTACATACAAGATTCATTTTCACTCACTAACTGCATACAAGAGTCTTGTTCACTCACTAACTGCATACAAGATTATTTTTTAATCATTAACTGCATACAAGAGTCTTGTTAACCCACTAACTGCATACAAGATTTTTTTTTTACTCACTAACTGCATACACGATTATTTTTTAATCACTAACTGCATACAAGAGTCTTGTTCACTCAATAGCTGCATACAAGATTCTTGTTCATTCTCTAACTGCATACACGATTCTTGTTCACTCACTAACTGCATACACGATTCTTGTTCACTCACTAACTGCATACAAGATTTTTGTTCACTCACTAACTGCATACACGATTCTTGTTCACTCACTAACTGCATACACGATTCTTATTCACTCACTAACTACATACAGGATTCTTGATCACTCATTAAATGCATACAAGACTTTTTCACTCACTAACTGTATACAAGATTCTTGTTCAATCACTAACTACATACAGGATTCTGATTCAATCACTAACTGCATACAAGATCCTTGTTCAATCACTAGCTACATACAAGTTTCTCGTTCAGTTATTATGTCCTTCATTTCTTTCCTGGCTCTCCCACTTTCGGTTTCAGTATTGACATTTACTGTTTTGATACTTCCGTATTATAAATAATTAGTGCTTTTCACAATAGAAAATAAAATTATGAAAGTTTGATTTACTTTAGGTTTTGTTTGTTTTTTGTCCTACAGTGCAACGCAAACTGAATGAGATTTACGGCTTGAAGTCATTTGATGCGTACGTAAGAATAGTCTTGCAGCCAGATCATTGTAGCTGTATGTAAGAATAGTCTTGCAGCCAGATCACTGTAGCTGTATGTATCGACCTATTGTGATTTGTATCGATCTAAGAGCTGCAGTTTAAGATGATAGATGCATGCATAATTCTTTTAAAGATTAGATTACAGTTTTGTATGATGAGAAATGTATATATTTGTAAATTTAATAACTAATGAGAGTTTTATGAATTCATAGATTACGATTACTAAAAACAAAATGTATGCAACTGTAAACTGAGATTACTAATTTGTTTTGAATCTTTAATTAAATCGAGATGAAGGAATGTAATTACTTGTACAGATTTAGATTCCTAGTGTAATAGATCTGATTATAGATGTATATATTTGTAGATTTATTGGATTAGTTTAGTGATGGTCGACATGGCTGCATATTCAGTACAGAAATGGTAGCTGTATTTGTCTGTAAATTTAAATTAGTGAATGTAGACATATTAGGCTTCAGATGTAGACAAGTTACGGTAGCTGTGTTAGTCTGTAAATTTAGATTAGTGAATGTAGACATATTAGTCTTCAGATATAGACAAGTTACGGTAGCTGTATTAGTCTGAAGATTTAGATTTTTATGGTAGAGTCATGTTTGTAGATTTAAATTACTTAATTAGCTTGGTATCTATATTTATCTGTAGATTTAGATTACTGATTGTATATTTGGATTTAGATTTAGATTAGTTATAGTGAATGTGTTAGTTTGTATATTTAGGCTAGTTACGGAACTGTAGTATACAGCTCTATCAGCATTTACACAAATCTGTATCAACATTATCAATACACACACGTCTTTCTAAACACCATATACACATCTCTGTATCAAAAGCACGTCTTTCTAAATGCCATACACAGGTCTGCATCAAAATTATAAATACACGTCTTTATAAACATCATACACACATCTGTATCAATATTATCAATACACGTCTTTATAAACATCATATACAGGTCTGCATCAACATTATCAATACACGTCTTTATAAACATCATACACAGGTCTGCATCAACATTATAAATACACGTCTTTATAAACATCATACACATCCGTATCAGCATTATAAAGGCACGTCTTTCTAAACACAATACACACATTTGTATAAAGACACGTCATTCTAAACATTATACACCCATCTCCATCAAAAGCTTTCATATCTATCATATATTATAGCTGGCCTCCGCTCCCTCAAGAACTGCTGAACTATGTGTGTAAAAAATCTTTTTTTTTAATGTGACGTGTTCGAGTCTGGCTAAGGCCATCTCTTCTGGGGGCAGTCTGACGCGAAATCACTGACTGTTTGGAAGTGGACGTGAAATCCCAGCCCAGTCAGGCTCTGTCCCCGATCGAGAGGTCCTCCTATTGTCTAGATCAGGGGTGTCCAAACTACGGCCTGCAAGGCCCTCTCATCGCCCGTGGTGACCTTTTTGTCTACGGGAAAAAATATGGAAATTTACGTGTAATGTGGACGTTATGTTTTTATCGAATTAAAATAGAGGCGCGCAGTAGTGCGTTATGTTTTCCAACCGATCACCACATTACAAAACCTTATTCGCTGCTTACTTTTTCTACTTCCGTTCAGTCAATGAGATGATATAACGCCCTCTAGTGGCGGAGTTTTTAAATGGTTTGCTGCTTGTTCAAGACTTGATTATTTTGATCACAGTTTGCCAGTTGCGGTTGACTGCTGCGATGAGGAGGTGTTGGTGTCAGCGTCTGATTGTGAAACATGTTGCACTCTATTAGTGATAATTTCCTTCGCGTAATTACTTACCAGTGTGTTTATTGGGAATGTCGGGAAGTTTAGTAAGTATTGGGAATGTCGTTAGTTTAGTAAGAATTTTTCGAATATTCTGAAGAGGAAACATTAAAAGCAACAATCTCTCTACCATAAGTGGATATATTTGCACACTATATTCAGGTAAGTTTAACTTAAGAAATAAGAATTTTAAAAAATTGTTTCTGGTCATTTGCAGCTATAATTGCGACGGAATTAGTCCCATAATCAGGGTTTTTGAGCGATATTGTGTGCAAGATACTTTCAGTTTCACTATTTATTCAGGTTGAATTCACTTTAGTTTAGTGCACGGCGATGACGAGAGGAAAAGAAAAATAGACGATGAGTGTCGGCAATTTCAAGAAGACTGGAGTTTGAAATACTTCTTCATCAAATCCGGCGAGAAAGCGTTGTGTGTGATTTGCAACGAAACCATAGCTGCGAAGAAAGAATACAACCTGTGACGTCATCATCAAAGCAAACATCAGGAGAAATATGCACAGCTGGAGAGTAAAGTCCGTGCCGAAAAATTTTCTAAATTACAAAATCAACTCACATCTCAGAGGACATTGTTCAGTAAATCCTCAAATGAAAATGAATCCTTAACTAAGGACAGTTATAAAGTTGCCTACGTCCTGGCTAAAAGTGGCACACTGTTTACAGATGGTGAAGTAGTGAAGGAATGTTTGTTGAAGTTGGCTGAGGAACTTTGCCCAGAAATGTCGAAACAATTTAAAAATGTAGCTTTGGGTGCAAATACCATTGCCCGCCGTGTGTGAAAAATTGTGACTCAAATAGTGAAAAATGCAAGCAAGTTTCGCCATTTTTCAATTGCAATGGATGAATCGCTGGACAGCTGTTCCACCTCTCAACTGCTTGTGTTCATCAGAGGTGTGGATGAAGACATGAACATAACACAAGAGCTGGCTTCCCTACATAGCATGTATGGCACTGTTACCGGAGAGGATATATTCAATGAGTTGAAAAAAACATTTGATGATTATAACTTGGACTGGACTAACCTCAGTTGCCTGACTGTTGATGGAGGAAAGAACATGAGTGGCCATAAAGAAAGGCTTTGTTGGACAAGTGAAGCAGATGTGTAATGAGAAAAACATTCCACAACCAATGTTCCTGCACTGTATTATTCACCAGCAAGCTTTGTGGGCTAAATATGTGGACATTAGCAGTTTACTGAATCATGTGGTGAAGATGGTGAATTTAATAAGGTCACATGGGCCCAACCATAGACAGTTCAGAGACATGTTGAAATATACAAACACAGAATCGCAAGGTTTAACACATTACACAGCAGTAAGGTGGCTAAGTTGTGAAAAAGTTATGAGCAGAGTATTTAAGTTAAGAAAGGAAATAGGTGACTTCCTGGAAAGTAAAGGCAATCCACAGCCATTACTGTCTGATGAAGAGTGGGTATGGAAATTGGCATTTGCTGCAGACATAACTAGCCATTTAAATTTTTTGAACCTAAAACTATGTCACGGAAATCAAGGAATATTAATAATTTTTTTTCTCTCCCTCTAAGTAACTTCTAACTCTAAACTATGAACGAAACAGCTAAGTTAATTAAAAGAGGGACAGGGTGAAAATGACCATTTTTCAACAATGGGGAAAACTAAGTCGGAAACATTAGCTTTAAGTTCGTGTCTGGGAATGGAAAAGATATAATTAGCTTGCAAGAGAATGCTGGCTTGACCCTCTGCGGTCGGGACACCACGCTCATAAATATATGTCAGTGTAGGGTACAAGGCAGGCCAGTGTACCAAGTTCGTGAGAAGGTGCTAGGACGCCAATTATGTCCGTGACCGGAGGCAGACTAAGTTTTTGAAATGTAAACATCCTTTATTTTTAAGAATCACCACTATTAAATGTTTGGTAGTAGGTTGATATTGATTGTTATTGTGTAATTACTATTGTTATGTGAAAGTACTAGTGAAATAGAAGTTGAGTCATTGGAAAGTTAATCATTGTATGCTAAGTTAAAAAGGTTGGTCTGTGTGTACAACCATGTGAGTGATGTATAGCTTGCCAGGTGGCCATGAGCTGCCAGTAACTGTAGTTTTAAAATAAAATAGGAGTAGGACAGCTTGCTCTGAGATTTTAGTGTGTGCTCTGAGAGTTAGCTAGAGGTTAAATGGATACGTAAATCACAGTGTCAACTGGGAACTTGATACTTTGGCACTGATAGAACTGGACGCCAGAGGTGGCCAGGATGGGCAGAGAATATTCCTAAGCACGTACAGTGCTGGTTGTAAATGGGCAGTGTTGGATGGGGGATAGTGTCTGTGCTGGAAGGAGGGGTGTGTTCGAGTCATCTCATAGAAAGTGACGTACAAGAGTTTGTGTATAAAAGAGGATACAGAGCCAGGGGCGGATGAGAAACGTGGAAGAGAAACGTGGAAAATGTAGCGTGTTGTACAGGGGTGAAGGTCACCTCTGAGTTTCTCCCTGCTTTATGGATCAAGAAGACTCTACGATTCTGAAGGCAAAACAGAAGGAGGATTCTTGGACACTGTAACAGTGTGACAAATGTCTACCTGGACTGCGTATGAGCGCGTCGTAATGACCGCTGCAGTTTTTAGATGGGCCGAATCAAATCAGATAGCCATCTCAGGTTTTCAAAGACTCTGTCAAAGACCGCGGGTGATCGATTATTTTCCAGGCAGAAGGCAAATTCCTGGTGGAAGTTTAATGTCACGGCGCTGGGAGATGTTGCAGAACGAGATGTTACATAGTGGTAGTAACTATCGTTGGAAGCAGTAGCGGTCATGCATGAGGCATACCGCCGAGAACGGCAAAGGTTGGCCGTTATGATGAAGAGAAGATGAGAAGCGAAGTTAAGGGAAGAGAAGATGAGAAACGAAGTTGAGAGATGAGAAACAGAGAAGTTAAGAGAAGAGAAGAAGGGAGACGAGAGAACGCGGCGAGTTGAGAAATTAGGCCTAAGGAGAGAAACGCACGGGAGCGTGAAGTGTAGCAGCCGTCGTAACAGTGAAGGCGGCCGGGTCGAGACGTCGACGATGTTTTGTTGTATCATCAAAAACCCCCCAGCACAAGAAGAAAGTGTAACAATGTGAGCCCAGCACATGGAGAAAGAGCCGATAACGATGTGAGCCCAGCACAAGAGAAAGTAACGAACCATACGAGCAGAGAACAAGAGAGAGTAACGAATTATATGAGCAGAGAACAAGGAGAACGTGACAATACCTATGTGAGTAAAAGAAAATTCTAACTAATTAGGGAAATCTCAGAGCACATAAACATAAGTATAAACTAGAACCTAAAACTAAAACTAGAATCTTAATTAAGCATTAAACTAAAATTAGAAGTAAACCTTGAAGTAAAAAGATAGTGATGGAACCATTGAAAAGACTTGCAAGTTAAATGACATTTGTTTTGAACTTTGTGTATTATTATTGAACATTGATGTGTGGCGCCAGAACTCTGAAATAATGACTGTTCTATTATGTTGTAAAATGCCTAAGCAATGTTAGAAGTAGTACTGCATGAAGAAATTGAGTTTTGTATTTCTTTGATTTTATTCATCATTTATCATGTTTCTTTCTTCTTTCTTCCCCCTTTCCCATGGGTGCGAGTGTGGATGGCTGACTGACTAACCAACGTGTGAGAGAAAACCTATAGACCAATAAATTTGAACTCGTACTCTGATATTGCGGCTTTCTCCTGTCTATGGTTTCGAAAGAGTGGTTGCTGTCGTTGTTATACGTTGTGTCGTCTGTGCCGTCTACACTTCACCCCTACCCGTATGCAAGCACACATGCAAACATGTCGGCAATACGTAACCTACACGCAGAATTAAATTCGAGCCAAACAAACATCTTGGTATTCTGTGTGTGGATTTGTCATTCTCTTTATGCAAGTCCTACGTGGAGCCGGCAAGCCATCCCTCTCCCCTCCTGTCGGAGAAGGGAGGGTGGGTGGCGACATTTTTGGTGACCCTGACGTGATAGGTAAAAATTGTTTTGCGGTGTGTTTGCATCATTTCTCTTTCTGCTATCTATCTCATGTAGTATCATCATATTTTGCAGTTATGATGGTTACATTATTTTGATTTAAGAAAGTGGTGAATTAGTGTTTGATATATCTTTTGATGCTTTAATTTTTGAAAACTTGTTTTGATGTATTCTGCCTTTAATTTTTGAAATCTTGTTTTGACGTTGTATTCTGCTTTAATACTCATTTTTGCGTGTAACCATTTCGTGATTTATTTTGAGAGCGCCGGCATTTGTGGGCCGATAAATTCGTTTTGATTGTTTTTTGAAAATGTAATACTTTAAATGCCTAGTCAGAGAGGCAAGTCCGAGTTTTATATCTCCGTTTGATATTTCGTTATTGAAAATATTTGCTGTGTGTATCGCAACAAGTTTCGAAATTCTATGTAAATATTAATGCCGAGAGAGATCGCATATTCTATTTTTGATTTTTGAGTCATGCCATTTTGAAAGTTCGTTACGGTTTATGAGGCAACGCTGTAGGACGACCCGATGTTAAGTTCGTTTTGAAGTTGTTGATTTTGAGATTGTTGAAGTATTCGTGCAGAGTCACAATACTGTAGTACTTAGAGAGAAGTACCTTGTGTTTTGCGTCAGTTGGAAACTGACTTATTTGTTTGAAGATTTGAGATTGAGTTTGGGCCGGTATTGGTAGAAACCGCGTATATTCGTTGAGTTGGAGGCGACGGTATTGAAGTCCGTGCGCAGATATTTTGTTGTCGAAAACTTTGGAAGTCGGGCGATAAAGCGACCTCGTTTTGGTAGCAAACGCATTTTTGATTTGCTAAACTCGTTAACCGTACGAATGGCTAATTAAATAAATGACTAGTAAGAATTGGGCAGGAGAAAGCAGAATTAAAGCAATGAGTAATTAACAAAGCAATAAGTGATTGACAATGATGTAGTGAAATGTTGGATTACTACAATAGTTGTGGTGTAAGTGATAGGTGATGATAAAGAAAACATACTGAATAAGTGCAGAAAGTACTACACTAAAAATGTAAACACAGTGATGGAAAAGGAAAGGGAAAGACTCTTCAGAGCATCGTATTTCAGCCGGCCGTAAAGATAATTACTCCGAGAAACCCACTGTCCCCCTCCGACAGGAAAGGTCACGACCCAGGTGTGTAGGTTCGTGTTAGCCATGCATTTGGAAAAACGGGAAGATAGAAAGTATTCTGATTGTTGGTGTACGTTAGAAATAGTTAAAGAATTCTATTTTGGCAATTTTTATTTTTAGGTATCTCAGCTCTTGTACTGATGAACGCCTTCATTTAGTAAGAATGCCATTGGGGAAACAAAAGTATGCATTTTGTAAAGATAGACTAATAAAGTAATATGTAATGAAGAGGCTTGTTAGACTATTAAATGTTTAGAATGGATTACATATAGATAGTGTTAGTCTTATAGTAAGACATTTTTGTTTTGCGGTGTTAGATTTTTCAGTGACAACAGACTTTGTTTTGATTCATTTCTGTCCGGGGCACACTCCCGCACAGCCAGCGACCTAATTTTTTTTTCGTTCCTTCACCGCGCAGTGACGCTACGCTTGCTGACGACCACGCGAGAGAAATTTTTCCCCTTCCCTTTGTAAAGGAAGGAATCCGCTCGGTTGCTTAGGACGCTGTTAGAAATGACCTCGTATTTTAATACTCAATAAATTTTTGTGAAAGATCATTAATTGGCATTTTCGTAAATTGCTTCATGTAATTTTAATTTTCTAACTTAGGAGTAGAAGTATACTTGTGTACAAATTTTTTTGAAGCATGAGTAACACCAATAAAGCCATTAAGAAAAAATTTTACGATAATAGAACAACAGCAGATCGTTGTGAGATTACATTCAAGTGGAATAAGTTTGTAGTTCTTATAAATAACCTCATATTGAAATTAATCGTTTTACATTTATAAATGAACTTGTGAAAGACTAGTTTGAATTTCTTGAGAAAAGTTTTAGAGAAAAGATTTTTGCAAATAAATTTTTGAACCATACACTTTAATATGCTAGTACTGCTAGTGTTTATACATGTATCTAACTTGATTTCATTGAAAAATTTTAAAGGGGCTACCCTGTAAGGTGATTTGATTTTTTTTCTCGATAGTTCTCCATCATCACATGAGATGATAAGTTTTCTTAGGCTGATATTTTTGGGAAAAAAAAAAACGCTTGTTAATTTTTGCATAAGGTGCTAAAATAGAAAAATATGCAGGTGTATAGACAGTAAATATGCTTATGCAATTTATTTTAGGGCTTATCACCGTTGGAACCAATGCATTGTCTAGGCACCCAATAGACACAGTTTAAATGAGTTTCGTGAAGCAGAATAAATTTAATTGCTTGGATTGTAATCAACTTTTGAAAAAAAATTTTTTTTAAATATTGTTGACCTACACTTATTTCATAAGCTTCGGTCAAAAAGGAGGAGGGATATGTCACGGAAATCAAGGAATATTAATAATTTTTTTTCTCTCCCTCTAAGTAACTTCTAACTCTAAACTATGAACGAAACAGCTAAGTTAATTAAAAGAGGGACAGGGTGAAAATGACCATTTTTCAACAATGGGGAAAACTAAGTCGGAAACATTAGCTTTAAGTTCGTGTCTGGGAATGGAAAAGATATAATTAGCTTGCAAGAGAATGCTGGCTTGACCCTCTGCGGTCGGGACACCACGCTCATAAATATATGTCAGTGTAGGGTACAAGGCAGGCCAGTGTACCAAGTTCGTGAGAAGGTGCTAGGACGCCAATTATGTCCGTGACCGGAGGCAGACTAAGTTTTTGAAATGTAAACATCCTTTTTTTTTAAGAATCACCACTATTAAATGTTTGGTAGTAGGTTGATATTGATTGTTATTGTGTAATTACTATTGTTATGTGAAAGTACTAGTGAAATAGAAGTTGAGTCATTGGAAAGTTAATCATTGTATGCTAAGTTAAAAAGGTTGGTCTGTGTGTACAACCATGTGAGTGATGTATAGCTTGCCAGGTGGCCATGAGCTGCCAGTAACTGTAGTTTTAAAATAAAATAGGAGTAGGACAGCTTGCTCTGAGATTTTAGTGTGTGCTCTGAGAGTTAGCTAGAGGTTAAATGGATACGTAAATCACAGTGTCAACTGGGAACTTGATACTTTGGCACTGATAGAACTGGACGCCAGAGGTGGCCAGGATGGGCAGAGAATATTCCTAAGCACGTACAGTGCTGGTTGTAAATGGGCAGTGTTGGATGGGGGATAGTGTCTGTGCTGGAAGGAGGGGTGTGTTCGAGTCATCTCATAGAAAGTGACGTACAAGAGTTTGTGTATAAAAGAGGATACAGAGCCAGGGGCGGATGAGAAACGTGGAAGAGAAACGTGGAAAATGTAGCGTGTTGTACAGGGGTGAAGGTCACCTCTGAGTTTCTCCCTGCTTTATGGATCAAGAAGACTCTACGATTCTGAAGGCAAAACAGAAGGAGGATTCTTGGACACTGTAACAGTGTGACAAATGTCTACCTGGACTGCGTATGAGCGCGTCGTAATGACCGCTGCAGTTTTTAGATGGGCCGAATCAAATCAGATAGCCATCTCAGGTTTTCAAAGACTCTGTCAAAGACCGCGGGTGATCGATTATTTTCCAGGCAGAAGGCAAATTCCTGGTGGAAGTTTAATGTCACGGCGCTGGGAGATGTTGCAGAACGAGATGTTACATAGTGGTAGTAACTATCGTTGGAAGCAGTAGCGGTCATGCATGAGGCATACCGCCGAGAACGGCAAAGGTTGGCCGTTATGATGAAGAGAAGATGAGAAGCGAAGTTAAGGGAAGAGAAGATGAGAAACGAAGTTGAGAGATGAGAAACAGAGAAGTTAAGAGAAGAGAAGAAGGGAGACGAGAGAACGCGGCGAGTTGAGAAATTAGGCCTAAGGAGAGAAACGCACGGGAGCGTGAAGTGTAGCAGCCGTCGTAACAGTGAAGGCGGCCGGGTCGAGACGTCGACGATGTTTTGTTGTATCATCAAAAACCCCCCAGCACAAGAAGAAAGTGTAACAATGTGAGCCCAGCACATGGAGAAAGAGCCGATAACGATGTGAGCCCAGCACAAGAGAAAGTAACGAACCATACGAGCAGAGAACAAGAGAGAGTAACGAATTATATGAGCAGAGAACAAGGAGAACGTGACAATACCTATGTGAGTAAAAGAAAATTCTAACTAATTAGGGAAATCTCAGAGCACATAAACATAAGTATAAACTAGAACCTAAAACTAAAACTAGAATCTTAATTAAGCATTAAACTAAAATTAGAAGTAAACCTTGAAGTAAAAAGATAGTGATGGAACCATTGAAAAGACTTGCAAGTTAAATGACATTTGTTTTGAACTTTGTGTATTATTATTGAACATTGATGTGTGGCGCCAGAACTCTGAAATAATGACTGTTCTATTATGTTGTAAAATGCCTAAGCAATGTTAGAAGTAGTACTGCATGAAGAAATTGAGTTTTGTATTTCTTTGATTTTATTCATCATTTATCATGTTTCTTTCTTCTTTCTTCCCCCTTTCCCATGGGTGCGAGTGTGGATGGCTGACTGACTAACCAACGTGTGAGTGAAAACCTATAGACCAATAAATTTGAACTCGTACTCTGATATTGCGGCTTTCTCCTGTCTATGGTTTCGAAAGAGTGGTTGCTGTCGTTGTTATACGTTGTGTCGTCTGTGCCGTCTACACTTCACCCCTACCCGTATGCAAGCACACATGCAAACATGTCGGCAATACGTAACCTACACGCAGAATTAAATTCGAGCCAAACAAACATCTTGGTATTCTGTGTGTGGATTTGTCATTCTCTTTATGCAAGTCCTACGTGGAGCCGGCAAGCCATCCCTCTCCCCTCCTGTCGGAGAAGGGAGGGTGGGTGGCGACAAACTACAAGGAGAGGAAAATCTAGTTTCTGATCTATACACCCACCCAAAGGCCTTGAGATCCCAACTTGTTTTGTTTTTGGAACAAGTACAGTACCGCTCATGAAACTGCTGCTTGAGGTCATTGAGTTGCAAGCAAATGACCTCCTTAGAGACAAGTTCAAAGAAGGACTGGTGGGGTTTTACCAGTTTTTGCCCAAGGAAGACTTTTGCACCAGAGTACCTTTCAATCTTTGGAACAACATACCTGTGTGAACAAACATTTTCAAGATGAAATACGTGAAGAACAATTTGAGAACAAACTTGTCCGATGATAATCTCAGGTCACTGTTGACGTTAGGGACATCAAATCTAAAGGCAGAAATGTCTGCTATTTTGCCATCCAGGAAACAATTTTACCATTCCCACTAATACAGATGTTATCAATGTGTTATTAAATAATAACTGAATAAAATAATATTATAAATAAATAATTAAAAACAACATCCATGTTTTGATTCTTTCTTATTTGGACCGCGAGTGTGTAGTCGACCCCCGAACTGCTGTTTGATAGTTAATGCGGCCCTCGGGCTGAAAAGTTTGGAGACCCCTGGTCTAGATTCTAGACCAATGAGGCTCTGTCCCCGATCGAGAGGTCATCCTATTATCTAGATTCTAGACTCCAGACCAATGAGCTCTATATATATGGAGATGACACAAGAGCATATATTCTTCGTTACTTTTTGGTCTCATCGTGACCTGGGCCGCTTTATAGCATTAAGCAGTGCACAGGCGGTTTTGGTTTTCACTGATGGAAAAGGGAAGCTCTTGAGCCACCCCCAAGCTCTTTTCAGAACAGGAGAAACAGGATGGCTCACCCCATGAGACCGCAGCAACACTAGAAATTCTAAATCTGTCAAATGGTA
Source organism: Sinotaia quadrata (assembly GCA_028829895.1). Taxonomy (NCBI): domain Eukaryota; kingdom Metazoa; phylum Mollusca; class Gastropoda; order Architaenioglossa; family Viviparidae; genus Sinotaia; species Sinotaia quadrata. The sequence continues at coordinate 117,806,189 of CM054177.1, read as the reverse complement.
CACTATCGCAGAAAAGCATAAAAATCATAGAAATCATGCATAAAGGTCTGTATAGGCATCATACACACAGATCTGTATAAACATACATATAAGTTTTTATAGACATCATACACATAGATTTGTATAGACATAACATGTCTGTTATGTCTATATTTGTATAGACATAACATGTCTGTTAGACATCACACACATAGATTTGTATAGACATAACATGTCTACTATGTCTATATTTGTATAGACATAACATGTCTGTTAGACATCCTACACACAGGTCTATATCGACATTATATGCTCGACTTCCCAACACTACGACAAGAAGAATGTATTAATACATATTTTTTTTCAAGAATGAAATATAATTCCGCGTTCAACTGCCAGTGAAAAGGTAGACCCAATTTAACTCCAGAAGTGTTTAGTGATTTTTCGGATAGCTCAAGGGTGCAGTTGATGCAGTTTAATTACCCAAAATGATGCGGTAGTAACTCACCGCTGTCCCTTTTCTGACAGCAACCCCGAAGACATAAGAGGACCCGATTCCACCGTCAAGCAGGCGACACTGCCACCACGAACCCTGAGGGATAGTTACCAGGAAGTGTTGATTCCCATTGGCCATGACCTCCATTTACGTGAGCGGTACATCAACTCTATGAAGGGCTTGCGGTATGGAAGAATTTGGGAAGTCCTCGACTATTGTGCGGGTATTGTGGACAAAAGTTCTTTATCAAAGTAGCTTTTATACTACGCACAGCAAAGCTATGCTTTAATGTTTTACTAAATTGCATACACTTATAAAACTACCAGTTCACCAGTATACTTTCTGTTCCTCAAGTTACCATCGTATTACACTAACTTCTCCTACATTTATAAAGCTACTCTTCACTGCTCTGTTTTCTGTTTTCATACCAAGTAAAGTTACCATGCTTTTAGTGTGAAGCCCATTGTGTATACTCGTGTAAAGTTACCGTGCTTTTAGTGTAAAGCCCATTGTGTACACTCGTGTAAAGTTACCGTGCTTTTAGTGTGAAGCCCATTGTGTATACTCGTGTAAAGTTACCGTGCTTTTAGTGTGAAGCCCATTGTGTACCATGCTTTTAGTGGTGTGTTAATACGTGTAGAGTCGCATGAATTCAGTTATACTTACTGTTCATAATTTGATATAGTTACTCTGTATTGTCATATTCTTGCAGACATACGCTGTATTCAGAGATTCACTCAATACCATTCTAATCTTCTTCTTTGTTATAATTACTTCCCGTATCCTTAGAAGCTATTCTTCATTATCATAATTACTTTGAATATCTGTAGAAGCTATTCTTCAATGTTACATTAACTTTTCATACATTTGTAATATGTTATATATGTCATTTGTCAATTTCATTAACTGTATTTTTTTCTACCCCCACCTTCAAAAAAAAAAGCCAACAAACCTTGGAGAAAGGATATCACTATTAAGGTTTGTCTGTCTTTCATGTGTTAGTTGTATGTCAGTATGATAATAGGTTTTATGACGAAAGGTTTGACTGAAAAAATTGTTAGAATTGACAAAGTTTGCTTTGGTTTGGAATGCAGATTTGGGAATTATATTTGAATCACTAGTCTTAGGCTTATTTCTTTAGTCGAGTGGTGCAAGCATATTTCAGTGCTTCGGCAATTCGAAATGTTTCTGTAATCATCAAGGTCTTTTCTTTGCTTTTAAGAAAAATATTATCATTTTTTATAGTCTGTAGATTTGCTATTTTGTCTTAAATAGTCTTTTCTTTGGTTTTAATAGGATTAAAAGTGGTGCCTTTATTTCACTTTTGTGAAAATAAACAAGACAACTCAGTGAGTAATACTCATGTTTCAGTTTACTGTTGCCACACCCATATCAAAATCCCGGACTACAGTGGCGCTGCGATCCCGATCGTCACCGTGTTGGTAGATTGTATAGGTACCGTAAGAATGGTTTTCTGCTACTGTGAGAATGGTTTTCTGCTACCGTGAGAATGGCTTTCTGCTACCGTGAGAATGGTTTTCTGCTACCGTAAGAATGATTTTCTGCTACCGTAAGAATTATTTTCTGCTACCGTAAGAATGGTTTTCTGCTACCGTAAGAATGGTTTTCTGGTCGTAGATTGTGTATGAGAATAACTCTCTGATCGTAGATTTTAAGGTACAGTGAGAATAGTTTTCTTGTCCTAGATTTATAAATACTGTGAGAATGGCTTTCTGATCATAGATTTAAAAATACTGTGAGAATGGCTTTCTGGTCGCCAGTCGTGAAAATGGCCTTCAGATCAAAGATCGTATATTATTACTATTACGTATTGTCAAATGGCTCTCTGGTCGTATAAAATAATACATTCCAGATTCCTTCCTTCAATGACGTGTTTGTTCAGCGGATTGGAAGAGATATCGATGAGTGAAAAAAAAAAGATAATAATTGAGTATTTAGATTAATTACAACCAACTGAGTATAAGTAATATGATTACAAAGACTACTTTATGGAAAGATGTTTCAGGCGATAATACAGGATATTTCATCTTTAAGTTATAGCACTGTAATTGGCTATAGAATATAGAATATTTATAATACGAACATATCTATCAGACTTTAAAACAGAACATATTAATACCCCACTGGCCTATTAATTAGGCAATAACATCAACACACCTACTGGCCTAGTAAACAGACCATAATACCAGCACACCTTGTGGCCTATTAAACAGACCATAATACCAGCACACCTTGTGGCCTATTAATTAATCCATAATACTAACACATCTGATGATCAATTAAATAAGTCATAATACTGACATGCTACTGATCTATTAATTAGGTCATAATGCTAAAACGCCTACTAGTTTATGAATTAGGCCATAACGATAATACACCTATTAATTAGGTCACAATACCAACATCCTACTTGTCTTTTAATTAGGCCATTGTCGTGGATAGAGATCACTTACAGACACGCTCCGGGTGGCCCAGTAAATGATTCTCAAAATTATATTAAGTTTCAAAATGTATTTATATTTGAGCCAAGTGATAGAAGGTGCTCATAACACTACTAGATACAATAATCTTTAAAAACAAAATCCAAAATATTGCACCTGTCCATAATTCCAATTCTATCCGTTCCGACAATATAACTCCCGATCCTAAAACAATGGAAACACAAACTAGAAATGTCAGCCTGAGAATGTGTGCTTCAGATTGATTGAGTTCACTCACAGAGTTTAAAGAATAAGAGAGATTAAGGGGAAAAAAATAAAAGGAATTATTAACTACAATTATCGTTCATGGAAGAGATCTTGATCGCGTGGTCGTCTCCTTTAGGCTGGTAGAGCTCATTCATTTTTGCCTCTTTTGTATAGTCAACAACGCCACACCTGGCAAGCCACTAGTCAGGTGTCTTAGTCGACGATAACATGCGACACCTAGTTAGCTTCCACAGACATGTGTCTTGTCATCCAGTCACACTGCCGAATCAGACGAATAATTAACACCTAGAGAAATGTAGATTTTCCACAAGTTCCCCAAATAAATTTTGCCCTCAGTCAACTCTCCGTAGTTGGTCCTTCTTCCTTGTTGGTCCCATCTTTTGCACGATCCCCTCCTTGATAGTCCTAATCTGGAAAGACTTGAAAATAACGTTCATGTCGCCGAACACTAAATTTAAACTCACAGACTATGCGTTCTCAAAGTTTTAATGTACATACATACGTAAAATAAAATCACGAAAGTTAACATGAATTTTTTGGGGTGACAATCGACACACTTACATTTGCACTATTAAAACATTGACCGAAAGGTTCACAGTTAGTGAAAGGTAATCGACACACTTACACTTGCACTATTAAAACATTGACCGAAAGGTTCACAGTTAGTGAAAGGTAATCGACACACTTACACTTGCACTATTAAAACATTGACCGAAAGGTTCACATTAGTGAAAGGTAATCGACAATGCACAGCATGGCCGATGTCTCGCTTCGCCCCCATTAAAATAGATTCAAAGACCTTGAATGTTTGTATGAAATAGTCGTCAAGGGCTCTGATTTTACTCAAAAAAAAAATCAGAAAAATAAAATCATGCTGTGAGAGAAAAATGAACAACCCACATTAAATGTCACAATCTGTCTACGGAATCGTGAAAAAAGCGAAAACACATTCCGTAATGGTTTGTCAACAATCCACACAATGCACCTCTCTCTCTCACACACGCGCATATGCACAAACACGGTAGTACAGACAAAACACATCATCCCCGCCAAGTGAGAGAGACGAGTAGTTTCTGAAATTAATTAACACCTAATTAATAACATAAATTAAAATTCTCATCATTTGTAATTAGTTATGGATCATTAATTAATAATAATAATCATAACCATTAACTAGGTGGCATTAGCGTCACGCAGTGCCTGCAATCAGCTATACTGCAAAATAGGCTTCTTACAGCCCTAGAATTACAAAAGATAGAATAACAACAAGCAAATACCACAACCCGACGCACTGAAATAGAAGACAGTGAAACTTCCACAACTCACAACAATCAATTCCAGTTGACGACCACGCCGGATAAATTCCAGTCGACTTCACTGAAGAACAACAATGCTTGTTTGAAGACATAAAAGGTTTCATGGACAAAATTAAATCAACTGTAGGCAGAACTCTAACAAGAAGGCTGCAAAACAACAAAGCTCTAAGGATAGCAATTCAGAATGGAAATGAAGTACTAAAACATATCCCCACAAAAGATATTACAGAAACCAACAGTCTAATATACGCCACTGCAAAAATAATTGAAAGATAATTATACCAGACAGTACAATCAAAGAAACCATCACTACCAATGTGGAAGAAAAGAATAGAAAGGAAAATAGAGTATACATGGAGAGAAAGAAGCCAAATGACAGCAGCATAAAATAAGGGAAAACTGAAGGCATGATTGGTCATCAAATACCATCTCAACTGCAGAAACATTAAGACCCCAATAGAAGTTGCAAATCGAAGACTTCAAGGATTCGGTCACTGTCAGCAATTCCAACAGAACAAAACATTTTGAAGTGATCTGGAAATCTATACCAAAAACTTAAAGGAAATTCCAGAACAGATAAAAAAAATGCCAAGACCTTCTTGGAAAACATCTGGAACAACCCAAATACGCCAGATGAAAGATGAGCATAAAGAAAGAACTGAACAATGCGACGTCACAATCGATGAGAAAGACATCAAGAAGAAGATAAGAAAGACGGCAAACTGGAAAGCCCCAGTCCAGGACCAAGTACAAAAGTAGAAACATCTTACCTCCTTAAATGGTAGACCAAAGATAGAATATGACAAACGGGTTAGACAAGTCCGAAGTCCAAGCTAAATGGGGCTACCAATATACAAGCCCTTAACGCATACGCAATACCTGTACCTCTACATTGGAGATATCATAGATTGGACAACAAATGAAATAAATTAACTGGACAAAAAAACAAGAAAACTACTCAATACATAAAGCCTTACACTCCAAAGCAGAGTTAGACAGTCTCTGTGTCTCTCGAAAAATGGGAGGCCGAGGTCTCAAGAAAATCAAATGTCATTGAAGGTCTTGTTGATTACATCTGGAATAACAGCAAAGCACTGACAGAAGCAGTAAAGATGAGTGGACTATACCAAACCCCAGAAACAAAGAAACATGACAGAAGAATACAAAGAAGCAAGCGGAACCAAAAAACCTCTCCATGGCCTGTATGCACAAGCTGATGAAATATCAACCAAAACAATCAACGTACAAATGCCTGAAAGAGGCAAAATGGTTTAAAGCTGAAACAGAAGCACTAATAACAGCTGCGCAAGATCAAGCACTGAAAAAAAACACCATAAAAACAAAGACACAACAAAGTGGCAAAACTCATACATAGAAATATATCTGAGGAACTATGGCATGAAAACCCCAGAAAGAGCATGGATGCACTAACTAGAAACAGTCACCAAAACAAGAAGTCGAGATAAGAACAAATCGAGTGATTCCTGCACGAAGTCGTGGAAAGACGCTGATGATAATAATAGATGTAGTAGTAGAAGTAGTAATAACATTTTAAAATGTATAAATGAAGTTCATAATCGTATTTTTAAAAAAAATTAATGTGCTTAATAATTACACTTAAAATACACACGGTCTTAAGCAAACTGTTTAAAGACATAAGAAAAACCATTGTAATACGACAAAATATAACGAAGCCTTATGCTAAAGAAAATATATAACAATAACTGTTTCAAAACAAATTAAACAAAGACGGGAATTTACAAATGTACATTTACAAGACTATGACTCAGACAGAGGGATCACTATTGTTTTGGTAAAATACAATTCAAACACCATTAATGAAAGTGTTTTCTAATATCATGCAGATAAGCACGACACATCAATATCACCACAGAAGGATGTGAAAATTTGTGGACAAGTCACGTGGGTGGGCAAAACATCTTTGGAAGTCACCATGATTGTAGAACAAGTGAGTAACTCTCACGTCAATGTGATTGTAGAACAAGTAACTCTCAAGTCACTATGGTTGTAGAACAAGTGAGTAACTCTCAAGTCACCATGGTTGTAGAACAAGTGAGTAACTCTCAAGTCACCATGATTGTAGAACAAGTGAATGAACACCTCTCAAGTCACCTTGAGAATAACTAACTTGAGAATAAGTCACTTGTAGAATAAGTAAGTGAGCAACACTCAAGGCACTATGATTGTAAGAAATAGTGAACAAGTCTCAAGCCACTTTGATTGTAGAAGAAGTGAGCAACTATCAAATCACCATGATTATAGAACAGGTAAAGGAGCAACACTCAAGTTACTAGGATTGCAAAACAGGAAATGAGCAGTTCCGAAGTTACTATGATTGTAGAACAGGAAGTGAGCAACTCCTACGCTGCTTACTATGATTGTAGAACAAGTGAACAACTCTCATTTCAGTACGATTGTAGAACAAGTAAGTGATCAGCTCTCAAGATACTATGATTATAGAGCAGGAAAGTGATCAACTTTCAAGTTACTAAGATTGTAAGTAAATGAGCAACTCTCATGTTACTATGATTACAGAACATAGAGTGAGCACCTTTAAAAGTTACTATGATTGTAGAAGGTTTAGTCACATGTTAGTGCTCGCTGATTTATTCACGCGAGTAGTGCGCGATTATTTTGTCACGTGGGTAGTGCACACTGATTGGTTACCTGATTTAGTCACGTAATAGTGCTGGATGACGAAGCTATGTGGGTAACACGATGATTTAACCACGAGTTAGTGCACGATGGTTTAGTTATGTGAGTAGTGCGCGCTGGTTTATCACATTCTTATTGCATACTGATTTAGTCACGTTAAATTGATCACCTGCATTGTGTCGTATGCTCACTTGGGTAATGCACGCTAATTAGTCATGTTTATAACTGATGCTGATTTAGACGTGTTTAATTAACTCTTCTTCAGGAACACTATGCAAACCATGCTATAAATATCAGCTTTCTTCTTCAGGAACACTGTGCAAATCATGCTATAAATACCAGCTTTCTTCTTCAGGAACACTTTGCAGCACCCACCAACCGCAACTTGGCAACAAACACAAATATTTGGAAAATTCCGCCTAAAATGAAAGTAAACTTCACCCAGACTCCAAAGTAGCAAAGTAAACAGACCTTCGCTCAGATACCAACAACTGAGACAGACGAAAAGAAAGTACAAGCTACAGCGGAAAAGAAAGAAGAAAACAGAAAAGAAAATAGCCGACACCCAGACAAAAATCAAGCGAGACAAAAGAAAAACCCATCTAGACTGACGCAGACACAAGAAAAGACACAATGACCGAAATCGAGGCCGTCCTCAATGAGTACACAAGGGTGCTTGAGGCTCCTCTTTCGCCCTTGTCAAAGCCAACAACTAACAACAACGACGACAACAAAGAGCCATCAACAAATAAACGATAAGACAGTTCAACTAAAGAAAAAAGAAACAGGCCACCTCCTAGCATCAGAAGAGCCCATGAAACCTCAGAAGAAATGGCTCAGCAACACCAGACAACCACAGACAGAAAGTCAAAGGAAAATAGCACCTACCACCACCAATAACAACAACGACGGATGTACAGTGAAAAAACAGTATGTGCAGTAGCGATATTTTATTCGCCTCATTACGGATATGATTCAACTGATGCTCGACCACCTATATGGACGCCAGCATCGTCTACGCATAGGCCAAAGGACAACACTGAAGACAGTGACGACAACAACCACGCCAATAACAGTACAAGTTAGAAGGATATGGGGTTGAACACCCCGGGCATGTACTCATCAGATACAGAATTAGTTAGCTACTAGCCTAGGCTCTATAAGATACTCCCACCCAGCTTCTCCCCTCCAACATTGGAGACAGCTACTAAGACAGCTACAACACCAACCACCATGACATTAGCCCAAGGACTACCGGACTATGACAGGCATCTAATGGCCAGACATGAGCGCCTTGGCCACACCATCCACCAATCAATATCACCATTCTACTACTTTTCTTTCGACAACACTCCACTCTCTTTCATCAACTTCAACCCTCTCAACAACACTCCACTCTGTCTCTCATCATCTTCAACCCTCTCAACAACACTCCAGTCTCTTTCATCATCTTCAACCCTCTCAACAACACTCCACTCTGTCTCTCATCAACTTCAACCTCTCAACAACACTCCACTCTCTTTCATCATCTTCAACCTCTCAACACTCCACTCTGTCTCTCATCAACTTCAACCTCTCAACAACACTCCACTCTCTTTCATCATCTTCAACCTCTCAACAACACTCCACTCTCTTTCATCATCTTCATCCTCTCAACAACACTCCACTCTCTTTCATCATCTTCAACCTCACAACAACACTCCACTCTCTTTCATCATCTTCAACCTCTCAACAACACTCCACTCTGTCTTTCATCATCGTCAACCCTCTCAACAACCCATACCTCATGCCAGGCAGACAAAAATTGGCCTAGATTGGCCTATCCCAATCACAAAAAAAAGAAGAAATACTTATCAAACAGCTACTTAGGACGATTGAACATTTTCAGTTAATCAGTTACATAGAAAGATTAACGTATACCAATCGTTTCCGTAATCTGTCTAGAATTATAATAATTGTAACATCGACATTTCTGATTCAGTATCAGTTTCTTAAATGTCTATTTAATATGTTAAAATACAATTTTTAAAAAATCTTACTTTTACAGGAATCAACAAAAGATATAACTGCACGGTTTCTCATGGCTGCCCGTGATCCGACAGCAAATAGGTCAGTGGTCAGTTGTAATTCAGTCACCAATGGTTCAGTAGTCAGTATGTATATAAAAAAAACCGGATTCCGTGTCATATATAAAGATATCAAAAGCAGATTCCGGGTCATATATATATATATATATATATTATATAATTTTATATATATACGTTTATCAACACCGGATTCCGTGTCATGTGTATATATATATTTATCAAAATCGAATTTCGTATCATTTATTATATTTAGCAAATCCGGATTCCGTAATTATATATATATATCAAAAACCGGATTCCATATCATGTATCTATAAAAACTGGTTTCCATGTATTTATTTATTTATTTATTTATTAAAACCGGATTATATACATATCACAAAACCAGATTTCTGAGTAATTTCAGTTTTCTCTGAACGCCCTAGCAAAGTTTTAAGTAAAACAACGTTTATAAATATCATTTTAGATTTACTGTCTTCGGGTGCAGATAATGTCATAGCACAAAATACTTATACAGAAGACGTTTTTGCTAATGAAAGAAAAATCTATTTTCAATTTTAAAGAGTGGCTGTATGAGCCTCTCTGTCGCCACATTTTAACATCGAACATTCTGTAGAAACACCTTCTTTCAATCGGTTATATTGCAACAGGTGTTTGGGCTGCAACTGAAATTTACTATATGTACTCAAACACCTTTCAATCGTTTATATTGCAACAGATGTTTGAGCTGCAACTGAAATTTACTATATGTAGTCAGTTACCTAACACTATGAACGAAATTTGTTTATGGAGTCAAGACACCTAACACTTGTGAGTGAAATTTGTTATATGTAGTCAAGACACCTAACATTTGTGACTGAAATTTGTTAATGTGGTCGAGACACCTAACGCTTGTGACTGAAATTTGTTAATGTAGTCAAGACACCTAACATTTGTGACTAAAATTTGTTATAGTGTTTATAAAGATCGTTTTAAAAAAAACGACCTGACACCCTCAAACAGTCAATTTTATAAAGTCTAAGTGATTTGGGGATGTTTCTGTGGTATTTTAGATAAATATCCAGGGTGCCACCTCATCAGAGGTCTCACCCATTACACTAGATCAAACTAAAAAGTTTGAAACACAAGAGGTCAAGCAAGCAACTACCGAGTACTGTTACTCAATGGCTACAGACCAAGATGTGTCTGCGGAGAGCTTCGTTAGATGCAAACGTACTATGTTTTCTGCATAATTTTTATTTCTAAGATTTTTTCTAAATGAAAATTATTTCCTCAGGTTGAATACAGTCCAAATGTACATATTTTTACAGTTAATATGAAAAGTAATTGTTGAGTATACATGACAGGAAGAGGAATGATGAAGTAAACTCAGTGAAATTTGTTACAAAAATGTTTGTTTACAATTAATTACAATTAGCACAGGAGTCCACTGCACATTTTCTGTAACAATTCCAGTGAAAATTCCATTAATGTAGTTTACACATTCAACTGAAGTAAAGAAACATTGTTTTCTTTTCCATATAACCCAACACAGGAGACAATTGCACAGTTTAAAAAACAATTTCATTTAAAATTCCATTGAATACAGCTTACACAACTAAGTGAAGTAAATAAATAATGATTTTTTTCCATATATCCCAACACAGGAGTCCAATGCACATTTAAAAAACAATTACAGTGAAAGATCCAGTGAATAGAAACTAGTTTTTTTCAATATGAGCAGACTCCATTTGCTTGGTAAAATTACTATATATTATATATATTAGAATAATAAATGAAAATGTAATCCACAGATCAGTGGAGTCCATTGGAGCATAAATCCAAATGCAGAATCTTTTATAGTAAAAATCATTATCAGTAAAATTTAGAAATTTTGTATACTCTGGTACAATCTATAGCATGAGAGGATTTTAATTCAGCCAACAATAATTATAAAATACAAATGCATTTTATTTCTGTAATACAGCACGAGACGATTTTAATTCAGCCTATTGTAATGATATAATATGCATACATTTTATTGTCTTTAATAAAGAAAACAGCTTGATTCAACTAACTGTAATTATATAATATGCATACACTTTACTGTCTGTAATAAGTGAGCCAACTATAATTTTATAATACATATTTATCTGCGAGATGGTATGCGAATGTTTCTATTTTAAAAACTAAATCAATGTTTGTTTAAGCATTACGCTAGATAAAAAAAATTAAAACAAACATAAAACATTACTATGCTCATAAATTACTAATAATCATTACTAAAACATTACAGTACATGTACAGACTTACACCAAAATAAATTACTAATAATCATTACTAAAACATTACAGTACATGTACAGACTTACACCAAAATATTCGTCTCGACGTTGCAGGTCTGTGGAAGTCAACCCACTAGCACCATGTGGGTCTCTGGAAGAAGAATTATTTAAACTTGGGGAAAGTAAGGTTGACCTTTTTAAAAATATTTTATTAACTTCTAATGTCAGAGTATGCTTGAACACTGCATTAATTAAGACGCTTTTTCATTACACACAAATACTTTTACTTTGTAGATCAGTGCGACTGTCTACCTGTTTACATGAAATAGGTGTGTTTACTTTGTATCTCTGCTCAACTTCTGACCAGCCTCACTCATTATTGGAGCTTAATATGTCTAGTCTAAGACGTAGTTCGTGTTTGCTGTTCTGTGGTCTGATCGCCTTAGTTCAAGTGTTTGCTGCTCTGTAGTCTGATCGCCTTAGTTCAAAACTTGTAATTCAAGTGTTTGTAGTTCCGTTGTCTGATTGCCTTAGTTGAAGACTTGCAGTTCAAGTTATCAGATCGCCTTAGATGAAGATTTGTAGTTTCGTTGTCTGAACGCCTTAGTTGAAGACTTGCAGTTCATGTGATACTGTTATGTTGTCTGAACGCCTTAGATGAAGACTTCCAATTCATGTGATACTGTTATGTTGTCTGATTGCCTCAGTTGAAGACTTGCAATTCATGTGATACTGTTATGTTGTCTGATTGCCTCAGTTGAAGACTTGCAATTCATGTGATACTGTTATGTCGTCTGATTGCCTCAGTTGAAGACTTGCAATTCATGTGATACTGTTATGTTGTCTGATTGCCTCAGTTGAAGACTTGCAATTCATGTGATACTGTTATGTTGTCTGATCGCCTTAGTTGAAGACTTGCAGTTCAAGTTGTCAGATCGCCTTAAATGAAGATTTGTAGTTCCGTTGTCTGATTGCCTTAGTTGAAGACTTGCAGTTCAAGTTGTCAGATCGCCTTAAATGAAGATTTGTAGTTCCGTTGTCTGATTGCCTTAGTTGAAGACTTGCAGTTCATGTGATACTGTTATGTTGACTGATCGCCTTAGTTGAAGACTTGCAATTCATGTGATACTGTTATGTTGTCTGATCGCCTCAGTTGAAGACTTGCAATTCATGTGATACTGTTATGTTGTCTGATTGCCTCAGTTGAAACCTTGTAGCTCAAGTGTTTGCTGTTCTGTTTTCAAACGCTTTCGAAATACTAGTGTATGTCATTCGTTGGTTTTGTTTTACTTTTCATTTGTGACAAAAGAAATTGGGAGATAGATTTTATAATTTTCCTTTGTGGGGAAGTAATACCTTCTTTTAATAAATACAGATTTAATTTAAATAAATAATTTATTTTGAGAAATCTATTTGGTTTATGGATTAGTATTTTTATAGCAGTGTATATATTGATTGCTGTATTAATTTGCCTTAATTCTGTAGAGACTGATTGCTGGATTAATTTGCCTTAATTTTAGAGACTGATAGCTGGATTCAATTTATCTTTAGAGGGCACACTTATTGCTTTCTGGATTTATTTGTCTTTAGACTATACAAATAATTGCCGCATTGGTATTGTATTCAAATTAGGAAATGGGGATATACTGATTGCAGGATTCATTTGTGAGACGCCATTGCCATTTAGTTAATGGATATTATTATTATTATTAATAATTAATTAATCATCCAAAACTAATTACAAGTGATGAGAATCTTAATTTATTTTATTAAAGATCCTCCAGCAGACACCACTCTCTCTCACTTGGTAGATATGTGGGCGCTGTAAACGTTTTCTCTCTTCCACAACATTAAAGACATTTATCGACACACAGTATTTCCGTAGGTGGAAAACGTCTTACTAATGGAGAAGACAAATCCGTCTTTAATCCATATTTTGCAAGCCCCCATCTACCTACTTTCTTCTCCATGATAATTTTATCAATATGCATATGAAAGTCAATAAATTTAACAATAAATTTATTAAATCAACAATCAAACATACATAATATAAATACAGTGAAATAGAAGGCTTGACATCAATTATTTCCGTGAAACCATGTTCAAATAATTTCTTTATTACACAATCCTTTATCTGAAAAAAATACAATTCGATACAAATCAAATGATAGTTCTTATCAGAGAACTAGAAATGGAGTTATTAGAGATAAGCATTAATAGCTTTTACATAACCTGGATTAACTGTTGTCTCAACAGTCTTTTGCATAGCCTTTGCAAAAATGTCACAAGTTTATTGTCCACTATTATTTCAGTTCCATGTGTTTTCTTCCATACACATTGAAACACTGATGCACTACTATTCTATTAAAGTCAATCTAGGCGTTTTCTCCTGCCAGAAAAGTTCCCTCAAGCAAAATAACAATTCCAGCAATTCTAGTACTTCTTTATACCAGAAATTGCTCTTGTAGTCAGCATACTTTACCACGATACATCAAAGGAGTGTGGTATATTCCCTTACACTTACACACACTGCAGTAGATGATTCCAATGTCTCTCTGGTTATAGCAGTTTACAGTCACTGAATCAATCATCTAGATTCAAATAATGTGTGAAGGACTGCTTAGTCACTGCAAAATGTAATCAAAGATCAAACCTAAGTGTTTAAGTTATTGCTTTATAACTACATTCTTTCTTACATTCCAGTTTCAACTTACAGTTTCCTGCAATGGTATTTATTAGCCTGGTATATGCACACAGCATCTCAAAACAATGTCAAGTGTTAACACGTTACATACAAGCAACTTAGTTCAAACATTTGTAGAAATAATAGTCCACTCACATAATACATCTTTATGAAAATCACAAGTATAACATATCAATACAAAAATGCATGAAGTATTTTTAAGTCCATTCTCTCTCAATCAGTCAGTTAACTCACCATCAAGCTAACGACCGCCTTTCAAGACCGGACTTCTTTGCCACTCCAAAGTCAAGTGATCAGACAATCGATTTCTCTACAGCAGTAAACTTTTTAATCTCAGCTCATTGGCTGGTTTCGTTCTCATAAATAATAACCATTGGATAAAAAAATACTCACCCACTTGGGATGGTTTGCATTACATCTACAAATTTCTATCACGGGCGTTTACTCCAAATTTCTATCACATTCTGAACTCGGGTGTTTACTCCAAATCAGACGCTTTCAAAAATACCGTCACAAGGGAGTGCCCAAGATCGGGTCACTGTGACAATTTAACAATTTATATGAAAATAAAATTTTAAAAGAAGGAGGAAAGGCAAATTTACTCTGCCACGATTTGTATTTACAATAAAGTGTACATATAGATTGCTGGACAGAGTTGTTTATACACACAGTGCATATATAGAGAGTGGTGGCTTAATTTATATTTACATTAGAGTGTACATACAAAATGCTGGATACATTCGTTTTATACACTAATAGAATGCATATATAAAGTGGTGGCTTAATTTGTATTTACATTACAGAGTACATATCGACTGTTGGATAGATTTGTGTATACACTAAATAGAGTGCATTTATAGAGTGGTGGCTTAATTTGTATTTACGTTTGAAAGCATATATTGATTGCTAGATTAAGATTGTGGGGCTTGTCTATAGCTAGGAGTTATGAATAGTTTTTTTTTTTAATCTTTAAGCATATATGTACACTTTAAAAATAAATAATGATATAAACCTAATAGAGAACAGACAAAATCGAGAGATTTATTAATTGTAAATTATTCCTGTTAATTTTAAATTATTACCAGATAGATATTTTAAAAAGAAAACAGAGGGAATAACATAAACGGTCTACACAGAAATTCACGTATACTACATGTATCTAGAGCAGTGCAGTTCTTGAGTAGTCATTCTGATTTCGAGTAAAATCATCATGATCCAACAGCACTTAAACGAAACAAATTCTTACTGTTGTACTTTGCAAAAGCAGAGAATAGAATATTGCAGCAGCACTTGAAACAAATTCTTACTGTTGTACTTTGCAAAAGCAGAGAATAGAATATTGCAGCAGCACTTGAAACAAATTCTTACTGTTGTACTTTGCACATACAGAGAATAGAATATTGCAGCAGCACTTAACGAAACAAATTCTTACTGTTGTACTTTACACAAACAGAGAATAGAATATTGCAGCAGCACTTAACGAAACAAATTCTTACTATTGTACTTTGCACAAACAGAGAATAGAATATTGCGACAGGAGAAGGCCAAAAGATCACTGCTGAAAGAACCTCCAAACGAAGAAGAACGTAATATCATTCATAACCTCTTTCTCAAGAGGTCACAGACCAAGTAAGTGTTTCATCCTTGTCACTGTAATTCACGAGTCTTTTATAAGACGTCACACATCAAGTACTGTAAGTGTTTCATCCTTATCATTGTAATTCACGAGTCTTTTTTTAAGACGTCAAACACCAAGTGTTTCATCCTTGTCATTGTAATTCACGAGTCTTTTTGATTAAAACGTCACACACCAAATAAGTCTTTCGTCCTTGTCACTGTAATTCACGAGTCTTTTATAAGACGTCACACACTAAGTGTTTCATCCTTGTCACTGTAATTCACGAGTCTATCTCTAAGCGTCCAACATCAAGTAAAGCGACTATAGTTATCAAAAGAGAAAAAAATCTATCTATTTGCTATATTCGGTCTCTCGTGTTTAGGTAACCATTATAGTTCGTTCATTTTCAAACCCTTTTATTATTTTTTCTATATTGCTATAAATTAAAGTGAACCCTATCGCTGTTTTCATTTTGTGTGTCTGGAACAGTTTGGATTATTATAAATTTTAAATGCAATATTTGACTACTGCGTTTATAGTTTACTGTGTAACCTCCGTATATTTGCTTCCTTGTCTGTCTTAAACTATATCACTGGTCACATCTTGGGCATTAAAGTGAATTAAAGTATTTTAAATTTTAAAAAAAACGAATTTCTCAAATTTAGCTCATGACATCTTTTTTTTTAAGTTGACTATATCGTTAATGGCGTAATAAGTTCAATTGTTTATGATGCTAATAATAAATATTATTTATTAATGTCACGAATGTCATCAGCTTCGGTACGTTCCCAGTGGACAACAAACCAGAGGACTCTGTGTGGATGGAAGACACAAATTTGAAAACAATCGTCATTTGTCATCCAGAAGTAAGCTATTACTTCTCTGCATATTTCTGCACGCCACTCTGTGCTCTTGTTGACATACTTCTGTCCTCTACTCTGTGCTCTTGTTGACATACCTCTGCCTTCCACTCTGTGTTCTTGTTGACATACTTCTGCCATCTACTCTGTGTTCTTGTTGACATACTTCTGCCCTCTACTCCGTTTCTTGTTGACATACTTCTGAATTCCACTCTGTGTTCTTGTTGACATACTTCTGCCCTCCATTCTGTGTTCTTGTTGACATACCTCTGCCCTCTACTCTGTAGTTTTGTTAACATACTTCTGCCCTCCCCTCTGTGTTCTTATTGACATGCTTCTGCCCTCCATTCTGCGTCCTTGTTGATATACCTCTGCATTCCATTCTCTGTTCGTGTTGACATACTTCTGCCCTCCATACTATGCTCTCTTGACATACTTCTAACTTCCATATTGTGTTCTCGGTGACATACTTCTGCCTTCCTTACTGTATTCTCTTGATATATTTATTTCTGCCCTCCACACTGTGTTCTCTTGACATACGTCTGCCCTCCACACTGTGTTATTGTTGACATATTTCTATTCTTTCGCTGTAATGACTTTTGTAGCTATGCCCTTTGTCATCAACAATAAATATTTGTCAATATATTTCTATCTTACACATTGAAATTCTTGTCGATATTCATTTGTTCTCCATATTAATGTTCTTATCCATATACGTCTATTCTACACAGTAATTTTCTTGTCATATACTTCTGTTCCCCATATACTTCTGTTAATTGCTTACAGTACATTACTGTTCAGTATTATATAAAAAAAAAAAAATGGAAGGGTAAGATTTTTATGACGTTCGCTTAGAGGAGATTCTGGAGCTTTGTGAAATGTGACGAGGGTGTGTCTAAATATGGCAAAAATTGCGTGACGTCATATGTGGATGGCCCCTATGATTCTGAAACAAAGATCAGATCTTCGCAAATGAAGTCAAGGTTTGCTTCGACCTAATTAGTCGCGACTTTTTTTCCTCACTGTTTTATTCTTCATACAAATCATATTGAAATCACTTGTCATTACTTGATATAGTTCAACAATTCACCACACGGAGTGTACTGGTGTGACTGAGAGAAAGAGTGAGGTGGAAATGGTCTTGACTTGTAGCTGAACTTTACATAACGGTAACGCATCAACCTACTATGGCCTTCAGACACTGACTGAATTCTTACTAAATGTTAGGTTCCGTGGTCTACTGACACTGACCGAATTCTTCCTAAATGTTAGGTTCCATGGTCTACAAATACTGATTGAATTCTTCCTAAATGTTAGGTTCCATGGTCTACAAATACTGATTGAATTCTTCCTAAATGTTAGGTTCCATGGTCTACAAATACTGATTGAATTCTTCCTAAATGTTAGGTTCCATGGTCTATAGACACTCTGACCGAATTATTGGTTAAATGTTGGGTCCCTGAACTTCCACAACCTCTTGATTCCCTTTGTGATTTTTTTAATTCTCAAAAGTGAGATAATCTCTCTTTGGAAAAGACTTAAAATATGTTTGATAAACTCTAAGAAACTGTGTTCTGAAGTCCCCGGTACATTTCTCCAGTACCTAGAAATTCGCTGGAATCAATGTGCTGAGAACCAAGAGAGCCCTCAAGGCACATCATATCATTGTACAAATAGCTCTATCTCTGTTACTGAACCAAGAGAGCCCTCAAGGCACGCCATATCATTGTACAAATAGCTCTATAAGTTTTCTGTCCTTGTTTGTCCAAACTCCACGTTTGTTTTCATTGTATTTATGTTTATCTGTTGTAAACAACGTTATGTTTATCTGTTGTAAACGAAATGACATTATTTGTTCTAGACTGTCATTCTGTATGTGAATTCTTGTGTTATGTTGTATTGTTAGTTTCCTTGAGTTTAAAGAGAAGTAATCATGAAAATTAAAATGTAAATCATAATATAATTATCAAAGTACAAATATACAGTAACTTTTGTTATTTAAGTCATACATATGAAATAAAATTTAAGAACTTTAAAATGCTCATATACTGTCCACTTTCATTTCTTTACTTTTCCATGTCACTGTAAAAGTGAGGCATCCATCCATTCATCCTTTCCTTCTTCTGTCCCTCCTTCCTTAACAAGTAGCTTGTTACAAAATCTTGAAAACAATTGATTATTTTTCAGCAAAGGAATATGTACAACAAGGTGTTTGGAGGATTTCTCATGAACAGTGCGTATGAATTAGCTTGGGCAAATGCATCAAGTTTCTGGTAATAATTCTTTTTGAAAGTGTATCATTTTTCACACTGGACATTTCATTATCATTTTCATACTGGACATTTCATTGAGTATTATTTTTCACAGTGGATATTTATGTGTATATCACTTTTCACACTGGACATTTCAATGAGTATCATTTTGCACAGTGCACATTTCATTGAGTTTCATTTTTCACACTGGACATTTCACTGTGCATCATTTTTTCTCACTGGACATTTTATTGTGTATCATTTTTACACTGAACATTTTTTGAATATCAGTTTTCACACTGGACATTTTAATTGTGCATCCTTTTTCTCACCGGACATTTTATTGTGTTTCATTTTTTACACTGAGCATTTCATTGAATACCATTTTTCACAATGGACATTTCATTTTTATTTTATCATACTGGAGATGTCTTTGTATATCACTTTTCATGCTGGATATTTCATTTTGTGTTATTTTTCATGCTGGACATTCAACTGAGTATGACTTATCCACTGGAAATTTCTTTATGTATAATTTTTCACACTGGACATTTCTTTGAATATAATTTTTTACACTGGACATTTCTTTGTATGTCACTTTTTACACTGGACATTTCTTTGAATATCATTTTTCACACTGATCATTTAACTGAATATCATTTTTCACATTGGACATTTCTTTGAATATAATTTTTCACACTGGACATTTAACTGAATATCATTTTTCACATTGGACATTTCTTTGAATATCACTTTTCAAACTGGACATTTCATTGTGCATCATTTTTCACACTGGAAATTTAATTGAGTATCATTTTTCATACTGGACATTTCTTTGCACATACTATGATTATAAATTGATTATGTAATTCATTTTCACTTGAATAACATTAAAATGTGCAATTAAAGAAATTCAACTTATTGTGGTACATCTATAGTGGTGGGCAAGCTGATATTTATCTAAATGTTGGACATCCTTAGGGATGTGCAAGCAGACATTTATCTGTAAGTGATTTATCTGTTGGGAGGGTGTATGCTGGTATTTATTTATAGTGATGTGGATAATGACATTTATCTATAGGGATGTGGCGAGTGAAATTTAGGTAGGGATGTGTCTGGTGACACTTATGTATAGGATTGAGTATGTGGTGACATTTATCTATAGGATTGTGTATGGC
Source organism: Sinotaia quadrata (assembly GCA_028829895.1). Taxonomy (NCBI): domain Eukaryota; kingdom Metazoa; phylum Mollusca; class Gastropoda; order Architaenioglossa; family Viviparidae; genus Sinotaia; species Sinotaia quadrata. The sequence goes on along the minus strand of CM054177.1, from coordinate 117,786,031 downwards.
AACATTTATCTATAGGGATGTGTATGGTAACATTTATCTATAGGAATATGTGTGGTAACATTTATCTATAGGGGTGTGTATGGTAACATTTATCTATAGGATTGTGTATAGTAACATTTATCTATAGGGATGTGTATGGTAACATTTATCTATAGGGATGTGTATGGTAACATTTATCTATAGGATTGTGTATGGTAACATTTATCTATAGTGATGTGTATGGTAACATTTATCTATAGGGCTGTGTATGAAGACATATTTATCTTGAGATGTGTGCATGCGGACATTTATTTATAGGATGGCAACATATTTATTGTTGTCAAAATGATTGGCTACATATTAATGTACTAAAAAATTATGACATTTTCCTATTTGAAAGTGTATGGTAGTACACACACAGTTATATATACAGTAATATGTAGGGTGAAATATTTATGTAGAGGTATATGTGTGATGACATTTATCTACTGAGAAATTATGGTGTCATATGGCTATAAGGAGTGCATTGTGTAATATGGGATTAAGGAATGTATTGTTTCATATGGCTATAAGGAATGCATGGTGTCATTTGGCTATAAGGAATGCATGGTGTCATTTGGCTATAAGGAATGCATTGTGACAATAAATATATATGATATACTGATCTAACTTGGAATATCTGGATGCACAGTTATCTATAGATTTGAAATATGTTGACAAATTATATAGGAAATGCATAATAAGTGATGTAATTATTTTATCGGAAATATATTTGACGGAATTATATCAGTTTGTGAAGACATGTTTTCCATAAGCTGACACATATGTTTGTAAGAAAATATATATGGTGGCATACATATTTTGCACGACCCAAAGATTTTGTTGTGACATTTGAAAAGTTTGTTGTATGAGATTTGTACCATGCAAAGATTTTCTTGTGACATTTGAAAGAGTTTGTTTCATGAAATTTGCATGGCACCAAGATTTGATTGCAACATTTGAAAGACTGAGATTCATATTCGACTGTACATCAGGCTGCTGTAGAGTAGACGTCTTGTACTTGAGAACTTTGACTTTGTTCTATTTTTAGCTCCTAGAAAATTACATTACGGTTGGTGCTGACTTATATTTTACTAAGAGCTTTGAATAATTGAAATTATATTATATGTTATACATTAATATAAATGCATTGAACTGATTTCCTCTTTGCTTGGTCCTTAAAATCTTCATTCAGTCTTTAAATAAATGAAATATTAATACTGAGCATTTTTGCAAAACTCATTTCTAAATTTTTTATTTTAAAATGCTTTTTCAGTAAAACTCGACCTTCACTGCTAAGAATTCATGACATCGCATTTCTCAACCCAGTGGAGATCGGAGACTTTCTTCATTTTTCATCCAATGTATGACGTCATACAACAAAGTCCTACTCTCCTACAAAGAGCGTAATGTGTCTTTGCGTAATGTCTTTCACTTCCTTCAGTCAGCGTAATGTGTCTTCGAGTAATGCCTATTACTTCCTTCAATCAGCGTAATGTGTCTTCGTGTAATGTCTTTCACTTCCTTCAATCAGCATAATGTGTCTTCATATACTGTCTTTCACTTCCTTCAATCAGCATAATTTGTCTTTGTGGCAATTATTTTGCCATTGCCCTATTTTCCATTTCTTTTCTTTTACATGGACTTTTATATTCATATAAATGTAGTATATTTTTTCTTGCTGTTGGTGTTTATAACTAACTATTTTAAAGTAGAAGTTAAAAGCAGTACTAATAGAAGTCAGTGTAAGTTGTTTACTCCAACATCTGAGTATACTAAGAGTAGCAATTAACCATGTGCCAGTTAGGTCTCAATGGCATCACTTTCAACTCATGGTATGCTGTTCACCCCAGGTAAATTTTTTAGAGATTAGGTAGTCTGTCAGTGAGTGACATTTAATGACTATTATTATATGGGACTCTGTCGAAGTATACATTTATAACTGACCAATGACTGAATACTATGAAACTAACCAACTGAAGGTATCATGTACAGAGGGTGAGTCAGAAAATGAACTTCTCAAAATCACTGTGATTTTCTGTCATCATGAAAAGATGCTCAAGTTCCCATTTAAAGGTGCATGGGTTAGCAGTTTGATATCTGTGAGTAAATTCACAGTAATAGTTTTGGACTTGTAATTATTATAATTCTTTTCCAGCCAGAATTTAATGTATTTTAGATAGATAGATAGATAAGTGTGTGAGTAAATATGTTATTTTGTAACCACTGAAGAATATTCTCATAGTGCACCTTTTGATTCAGCAGAGAGCACCATATGAAATGTCATAATATAAATTTTGTATATATCATGTTTAGTCATTGGTAGAATGCTTCATAGGATGCCTTAACTTGGCAAAGTTAGATTTTATAGAATCTCATCAATATAATTTGGAGGTATGCCATAGCGTAGTTTAACTCTGTGAAGAATGCTATGTTTGTGTAATTATACTTATTTTGTATGATGTGTTTTTGCAATTCTTCAAATAGATTATGTAGTGCAACCTAAATTTGTAAAGAACACTACACTTGTTAATTGTACCTAATTGTGTATATACTTGTAACTTGCAAACTTAGTTGTAACGTGATTTAATTGAATAAGAGAGCGCTAAAGACAGTATTGATCAGCTGAGGCACAGAGAATGGAAGTAATATGGTTATATACTTAATAAGGAATTCTGATAAGATTATTTAATGGAAGTAATACGGTTATATACTTAATAAGGAATTCTGATAAGATTATTTAATGGAAGTAATACGGTTATATACTTAATAAGGAATTCTGATAAGATTATTTAATTGAAGTAATACGGTTATATACTTAATAAGGAATTGTGATAAGATTATTTAATTGAAGTAATACGGTTATATACTCAATAAGGAATTGTGATAAGATTATTTAATCAAAGTAATACAGTTATATACTTAATACGGAATTATGATAAGACACTTGTCCCCAGGCTGGAAATATACCTGAATTCACTAAACTAACCAAAATGCAACTCAGTCACATGAATGAATGTACCAGAAACTCATCTGTATATTGTCGAATGCAAGTTGACCATTGAGGCCACATATTTTAACTCCCCGTTTTAACAAAGTATAATCTTACTACTAACCTTATCACTGGTTATCAACAAGCAGGAAATCATCCTCTGTATGTGGTTTTGCTTGCCTAACTAATATATTCATGTTTTTCTCTTGACATTAACTATATTTTATATTGTTATATTTTGCTTATGATATTTAAATGTATGATGACCATGTAAGTAAGAGTGTTCTGACAGAGAACACACAAGGACAATTTCTTAGCCCATGTGTATTTTATTGGCAGATCAACACTTTATCTGAGACTCTATCTTGGATGTTGGTTTGACGAGTGTTGAACCACAAGCAACACTAGAGCAGAATGACCCATGGGCCAAAGACCATTTCAATGGACCACGAGTGTGTCTGCTAATGACATTCACTGATCCCCTAGGCTATATGTCAGGTGATCAAGTTATGTATTTATAAAATCATAACTGCACAGCTTCAGTCAAGTTGTAGACAAACTCTACCAAAGTACTTTTAGAGTTCACTCAGAAATATTCATTGTTCTCTTATAAACTCATTTATGGTTTACTCATACGAATGAATCAAATAACTACTAAAGTGCCATAGGACTCAAAACAAACATTTTCTTATGATACCACATGGTCGTGATTAGGCATTATAACTAATTATATATATGTATATACTTACTATCCTGGCTGTTTGGATCAGGGGGCTTGAGCTATCTTCTATTCTACCTTACCTTTCGTTCATCTTCCTGAAATGTGTGGCCAGCCAGAAGGTGTGTTTTGGGGATTAGCCTAAATTTACAGGCAGCCCGGGGTGATGGAGAATTAACATATTGCTCATCTCCCAGCAAAAGGTTACAAAGACAATCAACACAGTACCATTAGTTACACTGAGGACACTCAACATTATACCATTAGTTACACTGAGGACAGTCAACATAATACCAGTAGTTACACTGACAACACAGTACCATTAGTTACACTGACACTCAACACAGAACCATTAGTTACACTGAGGACTCAGCATAATACTATTAGTTACATTGAGGACTAGCACCATAATACCATCAGTTACATTGAGGACTAGCACCATAATACCATTAGTTACATTGAGGACTAGCACCATAATACCATTAGTTACATCGAAGATGGTCAAGCACAATACCCTATCATTTCAGATTGTGTACACAGAAGGCAAAAACCTGATGGTCAAAGTGTTCATACAAACATTGGATCCATTGCGGGGAACTCTGAAGTACACAGATGAATGTTACTTCCTGTTTAGCAGCAACACGTCGGATATTCCAGTTGTCATACCTCGCACCTATGCAGGTAAGATGTTTGCAACTCTCCAGATTGTGGCAGGGATTACTTTATACAGTTTAACTTTTTCTTGAAACAAAAAACTGCATGATACATACAAACAAAGATGGTTGCTTTTTGTTGAGTGGGGTAACAGTGTTGCAACAGTTTTAAGTTTTACATGCTAAAAGCATGATCAAGTCTCTTTGGTCAGCTTTTCCTTTAGTCATACATCAACTGCAGAACCTATCAGGTTTTGTTTGTTTGTTTTGTTTTTGAGGATCATTCTGCATTAGGACAGAACTGGGGGTGTCTTGTAGCTGTGCGACTTTGTTGCACCTTGAGGATGTGTAGGTAGTATCTGCTTCCTCACTAAAATAATTGGTCTTCAAGAAAGTCTTTGTTAAGGAATTCATTTACTGTTCAAAGGTTAGGTGTTATTCAAAGATTGTATTGTACATTTATATAATAAAACCTCTATCATAAACCAACAAGACATGATAAATGCCATAGTAACCCATAAGACATACAGGCTACTAAAATAATCCATACAATGTATTTATGCCCTCACTACACTTATGTTACTACTACATAACATTTTCAATAATAAGATCAAGCCAAGGTTAAATGTATTTATTTAATGATGTAGTTCCACTTTTGCTTAAAAAGTTGAGCTATTCCCACAGTGCATTGCCATTTTTACTTTATTCTTCCAATATGGTCAATTAATTTCCATAATATCTAAACAAGTAGGCCATCATTTCTACTTTTTCTTAATAAAATGGATAGCCCTTAATCCATCATTATTTTACTAACTGGCTAGTCCTTAGTTTATCATTTCTATTCTAACTGCTAGCATTTAATCCATCATATTTATTTTAAGTGGCTAGCCCTTAATTTATCATTTCTATTTTAACTGGCTAACCCTTAATTCATCATTTCCATTCTAAACAGATAGACCTTAATCCATTATTTTTTTACTAACTGGCAAGCCATTAATCCATTATTTCTATTCTATTGAAATGTCTGGCTTTTAATCTGTTTTTTTTTACTTACCCAAGTGGCTAGCCCTAAATCCATTTTTAAAAGTTACCTAGCTGGCTAGCACTAAATATTTTTTCTTTATTTGCCTAACTAGCTAGCCCTTCGTCCATCATTTGTTTCTGACAAATACATCACCATATCAACAAATTAAAAACCATAATATCTTTGAAAATACTTTATACTATCAAACAAGGTAAAAAATTAATTGATTTAAAATGATGTGGTCTGATATTTGCAATAATTGCTTGGTATGCATCCAAATGGCATATTTTTAACTTTTTCTTATATTTATGCAAGCACAGAGCAATTAGGATGGAGGAATAAAATATGTGGTAAATAAGAAAAGAAAAAAATTAAAACAAAACTGCAGAGAAGGCTCCTAAAATTTGGATCTATAAGCTAAGCTTCTTGGCTTGAGTTTTTAACATTATTCCACTTATGACATAAAACAATATATTAGTACTGCTCACTTTCTTCGAAATGGTTAGAAAATGTCCTATGATGTTCAGCATGAGTCAGGTTTTCATTGTACTGAATATTTATTCACCTGTGTTGTTAGTGAGAAATATAGCTATTATTGTCATCATAAGCAGATCCAATCGAACTTTAGCATTGCTCATGACAAAGGCAACAGTTAATGTCATGCATGGATGTGAACTGTACACAGTGTTGATTATAGCAAAGATGACAGTTAATGTCATGCATGGATGTGAACTGTACACATTGTTGATTATGGCAAAGATGACAGTTAATGTCATGCATGGATGTGAACTGTACACAGTGTTGATTATAGCAAAGATGACAGATGCTGACAGGACAATCAGAACTGAACATAGTGTTGATTATTCCAATAGCAACTGTTAGTGTTATGACTGAATTACAAAGTTAGGTGAAACACAAGGTCACATGGTCCTTGACTGGACAAAGCTATGTGGAAGAAAAGATTATGTCTACCATGATCTGACAAAGCTATGTGGAATAAAAGATCATGTCTACCATGATCTGACAAAGCTATGTGGAAGAAAAGATCATGTCTACCATGATCTGACAAAGGTATGTGGAAGAAAAGATCATGTCTACCTTGATCTGACAAAGCTATGTGGAATAAAAAATCATGTCTACCATGATCTGGCAAAGCTATGTGGAAGAAAAGATCATGTCTACCATGATCTGGCAAAGCTATGTGCCTATGCTTATTAAAATGTATGGCAATGATCACTAACTTACTACATACAGCTGATTACAAAAAAAACCAAACAAAAGAAACAAAAAAAGTAACAACCAACCCTCTTATATTCATGATTGAATGTGATTCCTCAGTGTGAAAGCTGACAAAGATAGTTATTATTGTTATAAATGAACATTTTTACGTCAATGTAAATTATGATAAGGACAATTAGTATCATTTTAGCTGAATATGTTCTCATGAGATCAATCCTTTTTCAGAGTCCATATTGTATCTGATTGGGATGAGGCATTTCAAGAACAAATCAGATTATTGACTGAGGCATTTCAAGAACAAATCAAACTGAAAGAGGCATTTCCAGAACAAATCAGATTGACTGAGGCATTTCAAGAACAAATCTAACTGAATGAGCATATCAAGAACAGATCAAATTAAAAGAGGATTTTAAGAAATATTCCAAGTGACTGAGTCATTTTAAGAGCAACACAAACTGACCTTTTGGTATTGGCTACCCAAATGTATACTACATTGATGGCATCTGAAGGTGACATTATGTGGCAGATTAGAATGACTGGTATATCCCACAAGATTAGTAGGACAGTTTTCAAAATAGATTACATGTAAACATCTAACAGTTAATTTAAGCAATACACAACAACCATTTCATATAAATTGCAACAAAAAATTAACATGCAGTCTAGCCATGACATTTAATGGTAAACATAGGATGTTGCAATTGTGACATTTGATGGTAAATGATAAATATAGGGTGCAACAGCTATGAATGGGCTGATTAAGATGACTATCTATATAAACAGTGTGAATTAAAATGATTGCAAATAGATATATCAAATGTCAAGATGTACATATATACAAAGTCTTTTAGATTAATATTTCAATTGTAAATGCTAAGATTACAATGAATATTTATATGTCAAACAATATAAGATTATATTACATTCATGTTTTATTGTACTATCTAGATAAACAGTATGATTTAAATGACTGTGTGTATTTAAAACACTTTCATTAAGATGAATTTTATATGTAAAACAGTGTTCAAGATAATATCTGGATGTAAAGCAATATTTTCTAGCTAACCCACTTTAAATGTTAAATTTCAGTTAATTTGCTTTATTTTGTTAAATAAATTCTTTATATTTTGTAACACATCAATTAAAATGGAATGTTTGATATGTAAATTTGGCAGGTGGGGGTAAATCTTTGTTTAGTTGTAAATCCAACAATAGCATATCTTAAGTGTCTCACCATAATAACGAGATGAATGAAGACCAAATGTATATGGGAAATAGTGTAACTTAAAGGCACATGAACTGACAAAAGGAATTTGATCTGGTAATACTCAGTGCAGGTAAATGTTATTTTAATGGTGGATGTTACTCCTAATTTGAGGCACTGGAGTTTCACTGAGATTCTCATCCGCATATTATAAAGTCCTTTATAGGCAGGGTTATAGAGATAAATTAGGGGAATTATATTATTAATTTATTAACCCTGCACATCACATTATTTAAGAAAAATGTTTAATTGTGCAACAGTGTAATTAAATTATGCCCTCACTACAATGAAACAATCTGATGAAGTTGAATGCTATACATGTTTTTTTTAAAGAGTAATTACATATCTGAATATAAATATCATTGTTACATTTCCAATTTACTGATACACTAAACATCTTTGTCCATGATTCTTAGGAGTAATTACATATATGAATATAAATATCATTATTACATTTCCAATTTACTGATACACTAAACATCTTTTTCAATGATCATTTAGAGTAATTACATATATGAATATAAATATCATTGTTACATTTCCAATTTACTGATACACTAAAAGTCTTTGTCCATGATCCTTTAGAGTAATTACATATCTGAATATAAATATCATTATTACAATTACTATTTATTACACTAAGCATCTTTGTCAATGATCCTTTAGAGCAATTACACAGTGCAATATAAATATTATTATTTTTCCAATTTACTGATACACTAAACAACTTCAATGTTCATTTATTAGATTTTGTTTTACTCTGTAGATCACTGGTCTTCAGCAACATAATAAAATTCCAACAATGCACACAATATTAATAAAGTCTGTAACATACTAGTAGCCAGCTATGAAATCACTACAATTCTGAAAAATCCGTGAATACTCAATGCTCTAAATCATACAATCTATCCATTAATAGTAAAAGTAGTAAGTCAAATTTTACAATGTGCTCTTCTGCTAGGGGGCCCAGCCACACAAATGACATTTATTGCAGCATTATAAAATCTGTGCAATAAATTCATTCTGATAGCCCATCCATTCTGTGAACAGGAAGAAGAGAGACGTACTACTCAACAAATTCTAATAGCCAGCTGACAAGTCAAAAAATAAAACATTCACCCACCCACCCAACTACTCCCTATTTTTCCTTCTTCTTGTAGTCATGCATTGTGCAAGCAAGAAAAATGTTAATTCTTCTTTTGGGCAGTCATGTATTATGCAAAGTCAGCAAGAAAAATTACATTTTTCCTTCTTGCAGTCATGTATTCTGTACTAAACAAAGAATACATTTTTACTCCTTGCAGTCATGTATTGTATAAGCAAGAAAAATAATGTGCAAAGTGGGTAAAATTGTTTTCATCTTTTTCTAGTCAGTGCATTCCCATGCTGCACCTCGATACTGTTCATCTTTATTTGATCTGATATCAGCAACACTTCAACTGACTGGATACTAGCAACACCTTAATTGATCCAATACTAGCAACACTTCAATTGATTCGATACTAGCAACACCTCTACTGATCTGATACTAGCAACAACTTAATTGATCTGATACTAGCAACACTTCAACTGATTCGATACTAGCAACACCTTACTTGATCCAATACTAGCAACACTTCAATTGATTCGATACTAGCAACACCTCTACTGATCTGATACTAGCAACAACTTAATTGATCGAATACTAGCAACACTTCAATTGATTCAATACTAGCAAAATTTCAATTCATCAATACCAGCAACACCTCAGTTTATCCAATACTAGCAACACTTTTCATCTGATCTGATTCTTCATTCAATCCATCAAAGGAAACACTTTATTTGATCCAGTAATAGCAACCTTAATTTGATCTGATATTTGAAGCATTTCATTTTCTTCCAGTAATAGTAACATTAAGATGTTAATAATGCACTCTGCTATTTACTTGTTATAAAATTATACTTTCAAAAATAAGACTTCAAACAAGACAATATTCATGTGTCCTGTTTTATTTCCACAAAACAGATTACAAACAATATGTGCACAAACATTTTACACTGTATATAGAAAATCACAAAAAAACCATATTATACACAATATGTTGCACATATATGCTTTTATTTTTCAAAAAGTGAAATCCCACATTAGCCAAGGAATGTATCCTGAAGATGAAAATATTTTCGAGAAAAGGTAATAATGGAGGTAAGGAAAACTTTCTTGTATAAGATTTCTGATAATCTGTAAAAAAACAAGTAAAATTCTTTGTGTGTAAGGCTCTGTTAATCTATAAAAATGAGTATGTAAGGCTCTGTTAATTTGTAAAAATGAGTAAACTTCCTTGTATGTAAGACTCTGTTAATCTGTAAAAATGAGACAATTTTCTTGTGTGTAAAAAGACTGTCAATCTGTAAAAATGAGTAAATTTTCATAGGCTCTGTTAATCTGTAAAACCTTTTTGTATGTAAGACTCTGTTAAACCATAAAAAAGAGTAAACTTGCTTATATGTAAAGCTCCATTAATCTGTAAAAATGACTAAAGGCTCTGTTAATCTGTAAAAATGACTAAAGGCTCTGTTAATCTGTAAAAATGACTAAAAGGCTCTGTTAATCTGTAAAAATGAGTAAACTTTATTGTAAGGTTCTGTCAATCTACAAAAATAAGTAAAATTCCCTTGTTTGCAAGGGTCTGTCAATCTAAAAAATGAGAAAACTTTCTTATATTTAAAGGCTCTATTAATCTGTAAAGATGAGTAAAATTTTCTTTATGTATTGCAATAATAAAATCTGTCATATTGGGTTACAGATGCTTGTTATATTAGTCAGAACAATACATCAATGCTCTATCACAATGAGTTAGAGATATAATGGTTGTTTATTAACTTCATTCTACTTTTTTATATGTAGTGCGCAGATGCTCTGTCATTGGTGTGTTGGAGGTCTCCATGCTTAAGACATGTTCCAATTCACCGTTAACAAGACGGAATGTTCTAGACACCTGAAATTACAATAGGTTTAAAGTAAATTTTAATTGCATTAGAGAGAAAAATAAATTTTAAAATAAACAATGGTTGGTGATTTGGTTTATATTTATATTCACATTTGAGACAAAGAGGGCTATCAACCATTATAATGTTTCATAATACAATTGCACCTGTATAATGTATTGCTTAGATTTTCAAAACTTAGAATTTATGCTACATAGCATAAAGCATGTTCCCTGGGACAAATTGTATTTTCTATTGAAAAGAATTAGTGGTATTTTGACAGCACAATAAAAATCAGAGGGAAAAAATAAAGGTTGAAGATCACCACCACAACAAAAGTGTTTATATTTGCACTATGATACTTGAGGTGACCAATATTTATGCAATTAGCTGGGATGTTCTTTGTCCTAAAGAATTAATTTACTTAGAGATACCAATGCAGGTAACTGACTCTGGATATTTCAGGTGACAGTCTGAAATTTGTTGTGATTATTATTTTTGACTCACTGTGCCCCCATTAAGTAAAAAAGTAACTTGAACAATAGAAATCTATTGCACTACAATGATGCTAACTGTTGCAACATGATGCTTCACTACATTGCAGATACACTTAAAAAATATTAAAATTAGTTACCATACTTACAGTTAACAATATGCTAACAAGAATACTAGAAGTGTTTAACAATCAACAATTAAAATTTAATATGAAAGTTGAATTAAATAAATGTGAAGAATTTACACAATTTTCTTTATTACAGGTCAGTGTGACCTATCATTAAAATCGACTAATGCTCCAATTTTCTAATTGTTCTCATTTGTTGGTGCTCAACAGACAATCAAATATTTGTTGGAGGTTTTGTTTACTTCTACTTTTAACTTTAATCTTTATTTTCAGTACTTTAATTTCTTCTTTCAATACTTTAACTTTAATTTCTATTTTCAGTACTTTAACTAATTTCTTCTTTCAGTACTTTAACTTTCATTTCTTCTTTTAATACTTTAACTTTAATTTCTTCTTTCAATACTTTAACTTTAATTTCTTCTTTCAATACTTTAACTTTAATTTCTTCTTTCAATACTTTAACTAATTTCTATTTTCAGTACTTTAATTTTTTCTTTCAATACTTCAACTTTAATGTCTATTTTCAGTACTTTAACTTTAATTTCTTCTTTCAATACTTTAAACTTTAATTTCTTCTTTCAATACCTTTCATTTCTATTTTCAGTACTTTAATTTCTTCTTTCAGTACTTTAACTTTAATTTCTTATTTCAATACTTTAAACTTTAATTTCTTCTTTCAGTACTTTAACTTTAATTTCTTCTTTCAATATTTAACTTTAATCTCTATTTTCAGTACTTTAAATTTAATATCTTTTATCAATACTTTAACTTTAATCCCTTTTTTAACACTTTAACTTTAATCTCTATTTTCAATTCTTTAACTTTAATCTTTTTTTCAATACTTTAAGTTTAATCACTATTTTTAACTTTAACTCTTCTTTCAATATCTTAACTTTAATCTCTCTCTCTCTCTCTCTCTCTCTCTATATATATATATATATAAATACTTTAACTTTAATTCCTACATTTTCTCAATGCTATATATTTAATCAATATAGTTTTTTATATGTGTGTAATATCTAGATTTCTTTACACTATAACTTTAAAGTCTCTAAACTGTCGTGTATTATAATTATAATCTCTGGCTATTACAATTATAATCTCTGGACTTCCCTATAACTTTTATTTATAGATTTTTCAATGTTACAACTTTACTACCTAGATTACATTAATATTTACTAGAACTTTAATCTGTAGAATGTCGAATATTATTACAATAATACCAAAACGTTAATCTTTAGAATATCCAGTAATATTACAGTATTATTGCTAGAATTTTAATCTCTAGAATGTCCAGTATTATTACATTAATACTTACTAGAACTTTAATCAGTAGACTGTCCAGTATTATTAATTAATACTTAGTATAACTGTAATATCTAGATTGTCCAGTATTATTATATTAAAACTTATAATAACTTTAATCAGCATATCGTCCAGTATTATTACATTAATACTTACTAGAACTGTAACATTTTAATCTTCAGAATGTCCAGTATTAGAACATTAATGATAAGATTGTTCGAAACTTTATCTTTATTCTCCAAGTTTTTCAGTATTGTAACACTAATACTTTGACTTTTGAATATAACTACAATTTCTAGATTTTCCAGTATTAATAATGCCATACCTTTCATAATGTTAATTTGAATCTCTAGATTTTATAGTATTATATTAATGCTCATACCTTCCAAAGCTTAAACTTGAATCTATAGATTTTTGTTATGGCACAATACCCATTTTTTCAAAAATGTAATCTCTAATTTTATAGTATTAGGAAATTAATATTTTACAAAACTTTATTTGCTAATATTTTTCAAAACTTAAATCTCTAATCTCAAGATTTTCTAGTATTATGACATTAAAGTTCATACATGACAAAGCTTTAACTTGAATCTATAGATCATTAATGCTGAGCTTAGTGGCCATGACTGTAAGTGTTTAAAACTTTTAAAAAATTAGTTCAAATAATAACTATTACTCCTCCTCCTCCTCCTCATCATCATCATCGTCATCATCGTTTGATTTTAGCTTTAACCAAAACTATCCCATGATTCATGTACGTATTTTTGTCACTTGCCTTCTTTGTTTCTGGATCTTTAGCAAAACTCATGCGTGTTATTCCCGTTGTCTCTGTCTTCAACTCATTCTCATTAACTTCCCCTTCTTGAACCTCTGCAACACCTGAGAAAAATACAAAAAGCAAAATAAGACCCCTAAAAAAAAATCGTTTATAAAAAATATATTCTTTTTTTTCTATCTCTCATATAAATCACAAGTGAAGATTGAAATCAAAATATTTTATTGTTGTTACTGCTGTAAGCTATAACATTCTGACCAACATAGGATATATTCCATTAAGAAAACAACCAGAAACAGCTTAAGAAAGCTTATTACTTTGTTAAATTAATTAAAATTTTGTTAAATTCATTAACTTCTTGTTTTTACTTTGTTAAATTAAATAACATCTTGTTGCTCTTTGTTAATTTGCTAACTTCTTGTTGTTACTTTGTTAAATTAGCATGCTTGTATTTACTTTTTTAAATTAGTCAACATCTTGATGTTTACTTTGTTATATTAATTAACATCTTATAACTAGCTTCTTGCTGTCACATTGTTAAATTAGCAAACTTGTAGTTACTCTGTTAAATTAGTCCACTTCTTATTTTCACATTGTTAAATTAACAAACTTTTCTCGGTGTCACTTTGTTAAATTAGCTTATTTCTTTTTGCTGTTTTGATAAATTGGTTAACTTCTGGCTGTAATTTTAAAGTAGTTAACTACCTTTTCTTGGTTTCACACATACTGTTTTCTTCTCAAATATTTCACAATATTTATTTTACTAATTGTCAAAGCATCATGTCATATGACTCATAAAATATGTCATATTGTCAAATTATCATATCATTTGATTCACAAAATATTTCAAAAATCACTACTTTAATAAGTCTTAAAGTATCATGTCATTTGACTCACTAAATATGTCATAAATCACTACTTGAATAACTCTCTAAGAATCATGTCATATGACTCACTAAATATGTCATAAATCACTTTTTAGTAATTGTCACTGTAATCATATAATTTGACTCACTAAATATGCCATAAATCTCTAATAACTCTTATAGTCTTAAAGTATTATATCATTTGACTCACTAAATATATCATAAATCTCTAATAACTCTTATAGTCTTAAAGTATTATATATTTATATCATTTGACTCACTAAATAAGTAATAAATCACTAATAATTCTATAACTATCACACTCTTTGACTCATTAAATATGTCAATTTTTATATTAAACTCTCAATATGTTGTAACTGATATGCTTTAGGACTTTTGAGTTTCCATTTTGAAACCAACCATCAGTTCAGCTAATTAAATATGAATAAAATTCTGTCCTAAGTTTAAAAACACAAACAATCTTGATATAAAACTCACCAAAGTTGTGAGCAATTATCAATGCTACTTTGTTTGTTTCTGGCTGAAAGCGGATAAAGCCAATCTCTCTGTGCATCGGCTTTTTGGTTTCAGGATTCCATGAGTAGACACTAGTGAATAAGTCATGCAACACAAAATATTAATTAATCAACTTATTAATCAAATTATTAATAACAGCCATATTTTAATTATGAAGAGCAATTAATTGAGCAATGTCCATGAGACTGGCATGTATTGCTCTATATCTCAATTTAACATTGCATTTAGGCTAAGTGCACCAACCAGTTTCAGACTTATTTTCTCAAGATGGTATGTAGTTTTGAAACTATCCAGAAATCAACCATTAACTGTTAACTTGATCATGGAGTACAAAAAGTCAGCTATAATCCTAAATCACGGAAAAATGTACTGGTGATTTTCACATGTTCATAAGGTGATTTTCACATGTTCATAATAACCATTGTACCAATATCTGGCTTTCTACAATTTACTGTAAATGTACATGCAAGTATATGTATAAAATGTAAATGTATAAAATGTAGATGTAGGCAAGTATATGATTTTGCATGTGAATGATTTTAGTTTGTGATGGAGTGGTTCATGATTGCCAATCTGGAATAAGTACACTAAGATATTTACTGTCAAAACCAAATAAATCACAGTCATACATAACAATCTGATCCACCTACCAATAATAACAGTCTATTGCTCTCCTGAAATCTTGCATGCATAGTCTTGTAACATTGCATGATGAAAGTTACATTAAAAAATATATATTAAACACAAAGAGACAATTTATTAAAATGTTTCTTCTAATTCAGTGCTTAATACTTATAATGAATATATACATTTTTATTTGTTCAAAATATAATAAACAATATTCATACACCTATCTATCAACTACTTTTAACAATTTAAACTTATATTTATTTGATGTGCTGATACTGATTATATGAATTAATATACAACACTATTTCCTTAAAAATTCTGTATTGTAGGGAATATATTTAACTGACCTGAACTGGATATTAGGCTGACCAACATGAAAGAACTCAATTTCTTCTCCATACTGAAAGTCAGAAATAGTAGGGTACTTCCCTCTACCAATATCTGCTCGCCATCGACCCAAAAGCCAAGCAAGGGGTTTGATCATGTTATGCATGGGAACTGTAGGCAATGAGCAGTGTGTTAAACACGTAAAAGAAAAAATAAAGGTGCATAACTAGAATTTAAATAAAGGTTTTGAATTAGTGCAATGTTCAGGTCCTGAGCAGTAATCCCTTTGAAATAAGAGAAAGAATTCTATATAACCTACATTCTGAAGAGCAGTGTCACACTGATACATTTATTTATGTCTCTCGTGTACATTTTAATATTTTCTCATTATAAATGTATCACAAGTTGTATGTTTTTAAAAAACAGCATTACATTAATGCACTCACTAATTTTAAACATTTCTTGAATCAAAATGTTATTTTTTTTTAAAGCAGCATAATTCCAACAAAATGTCTTATGTCCATCAATCTATATCTCTCTCTAAACACACACACACATATCCTAACTTATAACATACTAAAATATTGTTGATACCCAAGACTGCACATGAATTATGGGCCAAAAGGTCACTGGAAGAAGTTTGCCCAGCATTTTTAAATGATAAATGTTTTGTGATTTTCATATGTGGGATCCCAATGACCTAATACAAATTAAACTATTATACCTTACAGTGTGCAATTACAGCATGTGTGTGTGTGTGCTAAAGACTTAATTTCTGTGGTATATGTTGAAATTTATCTTGTTTGCATGAATATAATATCTATCACATATACCACTGTAAATTTAGTTTTTCGTTCACTATTAGACTCCAATTTTGTCTTCTGTAACACTACTCTTGATCTGAATATTCTATGTCAAGTTAAAAATAGAATTTTCCAGGTATCCTTGGAATTTGAGTCACCAACAATGACTTAAAGCAGTCATAAATGTAAGAGTCTCCTAAATTTGAACATGGTTTACAAGACTTTTCTTACAGGACAAAAAAGACCACTCTACTCATACATTGATACAGTTAATGAAGAACTTCCCATCTCATAAGTCTCTGCCTCAATTTAAATCAATCCACTTATCTATCATATGTAGCTTATATTTACCTCATGCCTCTTATCTCTCAAGCATGCTTGTTATCTACATTATGACTCTTATTTAAAGCTTGCCATTTATCTCGATATTTTACTGTTTATATTTATAGGCTGTCTTTTATTGATATCATGCCCCTAATCTACAACCTACCCCTTATTTGTATAACATGCCTTATCTACAACCTATCCCTTAATTATATCATAGCCATTAACTACAACCTACACCTTATTATATCATATCCCTTATCTACCTCTTATGCCAAACATCAGTTATTTCTTCTACTTAATTTTATGTGTTATTATTCATAACTGATATCAGTGAAATCAAACATCAATTAGTTCTTCCACTTAATTCTTTTGCTATTATTCATATCAGTGAAGCCAAACATCATTTAGTTCTTCTACTTAATTTTGTCATAATTTATAACTGATTTCAGTGAGACCAAACATCAGTTAGTTTTTCTACTTAATTTTATGTCATAATTTATAACTGAATTCTGTGAAACCATACATCAGTTAGTTCTTCTACTTAATATAATTTATAACTGATATCAGTGAAACCAAATGTCAGTTCTTCTACTTTATGTTATTAATATTATTCATAACTGATATTGGTGATCCAAAAATCAGTTCTTTCACTTACTTTTGTATCATATATATATATCAGTGAAACTAAATATGTCAATGTTCTCCTTAGCTGTAAATCATAATTTCATCATGATGTTGGTGAAACCAAACATCTATTAGCTCTTCTCTTTATTTCTATGTCACAATTCATGTATATAAAGTATATCAGTGAAACTAAACATGTTGACCTACTTAAATCATAATTTCATCATGATACTGGTAAAACCAAACATCAATAACTGAATAAGATCTCCTTTCATACATATCAGTGAAACCAATGATCAGCTTGCTACATAATACCTTGCGAAACTTAATTTAGTTTCATAATTCATATATGATATTAGTGAAATGAAACATCAGTTAGCTTTATAATTCATACATGCTAGTGATGCAACCAAATATCAGTTATAATTTATATCTGAATTTTATGTCATAAATGATAATTCATACCTGAAAATTGTTGAAACCAGATTTCAATCAAAGTAAATAAGCAGCAAATACTAATATTTCTGTTTCTTTTTATTCTTTATCAAACATATTAGAAAACCTTACATCACACATTTAAATTTGAATCCATTTAAATTTATTATGTTATGATTTTGGTCTTTTGTGTTTCACAGCAAATTAAAATTATATTTTTTTAGATATCCATGCATGAGATTTGATAACCTCTAAGTCTAAGTAAGTTGACATCAGAGTCTATGAGATTTTTCTGATGGAGTAAATATGAACAAAAATATTAAAACATCTACGCATGCACACACACACACACACACACACACACACACACACACACGCACGCACGCACGCACGCACGCACGCACGCACACACACACACACACACACACACACACACACACACTCATAATATATATTGTCTATTTCATATTTATTGACACAATGAGGATCCTGCATATACTTACTGTGCAACTTAAAGGCTTCTGTATAAAAAAATATATTTATGACAGTAGTTTTACACATTTTATTTTCATCTAAAAGGATGGGTTGGGCATGGAGTTCTCTCTTCTGCTGAGGCTATATAGTCATTAGAACAATATGGATGATTATCTAAGATAGTATGTATTAAATAATTTTTTGTAATTGCTTTTAATTTTTGCTTTAAAATTCATGATCAGCTATTACTGCTATAAGTAAAATCTTAGACCAATTGTATTAGAAATCCAATAGATAAGCAGAGATATAGTATTTGATGTGAATTTCTGTCACTGACTATGAAACATTTATTTCTTAACTCAGAATATGAAAAAAAAGTCTTTAGATGACATTTTGTTGAATAAGCAGGTAGGGATTGAAAGTATAACCAGATTTAAAACAGTCAGCCAGAATTGTCACAATTATTTTTATAGATATATCAACATTAAAAATTGTAAAATGTAATAAACTATTAATACCTTTGCTCATATTGTTATGTAGTCTGTCGTGTTTCTTCAAATGGCAATGTTTAATTTGTGTATGCGGGTGTCTCAATTCAAACTGCAGTTTACAACAAAAATTTGCAAACAATGAATAAACACACTAAGTTACTCACTAAGACTAGGACTAAGAGATAATTTAAAAATCTACAGTAAAACTTATAAATAGAAACATAGATGATAAAGTAAAAACAATAATTTTTACAATAATATATTAGTTTAGTATTCAGTAATATTGTTAAAATAGTAATATCATTATCGGCTGTCATTGTTGTCACTCTGCCTTCCAAAACGAAAGCCAAGTTTCTCAATTCATAGGGGTACACCGTACAGTCAAAGTCATATATAAAAACAAAATTATAACTTATAAATAACAGCTGTATAATTACGACATAAAGATTACTGTATTTTCTCAGTGTCGTTTATCTATAGTCTTTGGTTTACAAGATTTAGAAATTATTTAAATACTCAGTAAAAGTCATAAGAGAAGAAAGCAACACTGTTCTAAATGTAGTGAATGCAACTTTAGAATGACATACATAGCGTTGTTGCGAAAACGAAAAGCTGGAATCCCTTTCCAAGCTTACTACGTAAGCAAAACTTGTGTATGTAGAACCCTTAATTTTAGGTTATCCCTTCTTTCTATTTATATATATGCACATAATAGAAATGTTGATTATGTATGTGAATAGTAAAAGTGTAAATGGTAAAATCTCATATGATTGGTCATTGTTATTACTACTGCGTCCAAAAAATATATAACCAATAGCTGTTTTGGTAACAATCGCGAAAGTTTCTTGAAACATGCGCAGAAACGATGTTTTGTTTTGGACGGAAATGGAATTTGATGGTAAAGTTATCCTTCTGTCCGTTGTTATTATTTACAAATTGATTCCTTACATTTTATTATTGATTTTATACATCATGTATACTCACGCTATATTCTACTCTTTAATTATTGTTGAATAACGTTTTTAGTATGCTGTATTTGTCGAAGAAGTGAGAATGTCAACCCTTTGATGATGGCTACTTTCGACAACACTAAGAGATGATATATTGTATGACATCATAGGTGTATTTGTCACATGATTTGTATTTCATTGTTTAATGAAAACATTTTTCTATCCTATTTAAAAGACAGCGGAACATGACATAAATAAGAGATTAAAAATACATCTAATGATTCTTAGAAATAAGTTAAATAGATAAATTTCATAAAATAAAATTGTTTAGGTGTTTTGTTCGTTGGAGTTGAAATACAAGTTTTTCTCCTATTAAAAAAGTAAAATGAAATTTTAATACATTTGTAATAAATAGTATTGACTTTTAACATTAAAGTTGATCACGAAGTAATCCCCCGTTTTGATTCAATAGATACGCAGGTTGGAAACTAAAACCAATAAAGCAAAACGAAAAAAACAAACAAACAGTAGCATAAAAATTACACAGCACTAAATTTAATTAAAATTTAGAGATTCATCATGGCTGTAAGATATTAATTAACATTTAGAGATTCATCAGGGCTGTAAGATATTAATTAACATTTAGAGATTCATGGAGGTTGTGAGATATTAATCAAAGTGTAGCTTTTGATTTTGAGATAATATATTAACATTTGAAATATGAATCATTGAATGATATAAATATTACTCTTTCTTTTCAAATAGAAATCTTAGAGATATTCATGTACATTACAGATTCATTTATTCCTTATGCAGCCAACATCAGCACACTCACTTATGAAAGCAGCCCACAGCCACAGGATGATTTCCCATGTTCCTCTGTGCCGGTCTGCATTCTGGGCAAAACATACAGCACACTATACGGTAGATACATTTTTAATATTTTTTAAAAAGAAATATATTTGTAATTAGAGGGGGAAAAGATTTGGTGGATGGTGGATGGATAAGAAAAATAAGGAAGGTAAAATCAAAGGTAATTCTATTGCTGCTGTTTTAGTTAACATAATTATAATATATTAATAAAAATAAAATGCAACATTTATTTGCATTTAGTATTCCTTACTCAGCATCATTTCTTGAAATGATGCCTGAATTTTCTAAATTCCTGCCTGAGTTTTCTAAACTAGCACACAATCACCATAGTACAAGAAATGTACTTTCTTACCTCATGATTTACATAACCTTTCTATGTGACTGAGGGACTGCAGTTGTTTTCATATTTTTGTTACCATTCTTTTGGGTGATTGTTTTTCTTACTTTACTATTAGCAGAGAAACTTTTAAAAACAGAACTTACTAATGAAAGTTGTTTAAACAACACTTTTAAAAACAAAAAAAAAAACACACCAAAGTTTACCGAGGAATTGATTATTATAAAAGCAAAGATATTTATCAGAATTATTTTAAGTTCTTTCACTCTGGAATCTCCAGTTTCTGACCTATAAAATAAATGTATCATTGCTGACAGTTTTGAATGGTTAAGTAGAGGTGTTTTAATCTTGATCATATAATCCCCAGCTGCTGTGTGTGTATGTGTTTGTAATATCTTGATACAGTCGAGTCCACTTATTTCGGCCTCGGTTAACTTGCCAACCCTAGTAAGTCGACATTTTTGAAGTGGAACCGCCAAATTCCCTCTTTGTCTTAGCATTTTCTCATCGGTTACGTCGATTCTTTTATGTCGCCGAACCCTAGTATCTCGGGCACAAAAGAGTGCCAAAATCGCCACTTAAGTTGGTTATCTCGACCCTACTGCTGACTAATCACTAACAATAAATGACCATGTCTTGTTAAAAACTGCAGCTTAAACTTAAGAAGGACATTGTTTTCTTGGTGTTTGCCACGGGCAAAATAGGCACACTGTTGCCCTTCAACTGGTTCAGAACTTATGTTAGCCCACTTTTGAAGTAACCGCTTGTCCGCTTGTAGGATATTTTCAGAGGCGGCTTCGGCCCCCTCCCCCCCCCCCCCCCCGACGGAGGACTGTTGAGGGTGTGCGCCTAATAGGTGCGATCTGTTTTACCCCCTTCCTCCTGCCCTCCACCTTAGACGCACCGGAAGGCAAGAAGCAAATCAAGACGAGAACATCATGAAGATGAAAGGTCTATTGCGGCTTTTGATGTGTGTGAGTGAAACACACACACACACAGACACACACACACATACAAAATGACTCGCGAATTTAATTTTGATACTGGTTAGCTTTTTGTAAAAACGAACTTTGACACCCTGCAGATTTTTTTGATTTTGTGAGCAATCTTTGTGTTTGCAATGTTGGAGAATACATGTATCGAGAATGGACGGTGGACCAACTTCCCTCTTTGTTAACATTTTCTTATCAGTAATGGCGATTCTTTTATGTTGCCGAACACTAATACAATGTCTGTTTGTTTGTTTCTTTCTTTCTTTGTAATATACTGTCTAGCACAAAAGAGGACCCGAATCACCACTTAAAATCAGTTCTTCGTCGGCTTTTGAAAATGTTAGTTACCGATGCCACTTCGCCATCTCGCTAACAATAAAGGGCAAACTAGGCACACTGTTGCTCTTCAACTGGCTTACACCTCTTAAAGTTACCTTTGAAGTAACCACTTGTACCATTCGACACCCCCCTTCCTCCTGCCCTCCACCTTAGACGCACACATGCACACAAAATGACTCGCAACTTTAATTTTGATACTTCGTTAGCTTTTTGTAAAAAAAAACAAAAAACGAACTACACGTACACCACACAGATTTTTTTGATTTTGTGAGCAATCTTTGTGTTTGCAACGTTGGAGAATACATGTATCGAGAATGGACGGTGGACCAACTTCCCTCTTTTTTTTTTTTTAGCTTGCGGATCGCGTCATCAAACAAATTGCGGCAACGCTGTTGTGTAAAAAATCACCAAACACGTGCATGTACATTGTACATTCTCATTCATTAACGCACATCATGTACATAAAGAAATTTCAAGCACGTTATATGTAATATTGAAGCATTTGTTTTCAAGTAGAATGTTAAAGGCAAAAAGCAACAAAGCAGTTTAGACTTTGTACAGAAACCATATTTACCGCGTGTACATAAACCTTTTGTTGTTAGCAAACACGTACATATATGTACATTTTTATAGCATGCCGATCGGGCGTCATCAAACAAATTGCGGCAACGCTGTTGTGTAAAAAAATCACCAAACTCGTGCATGTACATTCTCATTCATTAACACACATCATGTACATAAAGAAATGTCAAGCGCATGTTATAGTACTGTAATATATTGCCGCCATATTGGTTTTCTGTAATCTCGATCTTTAGTTATCTCGACACTTTTTGGCAAACCCCTAGGCCCTCGACATATCCGGACTTGACTGTATATTAAATCTTCGAATGTAACTGAGTCATTCACTAAATATTTTTGTGAGTAACTTATCCTGAAATCCCCTTTAGTTACTTATTAAATCTGTCTATCTGAAATCTCATCTAGTTGCATAACAGGTCTTACTTCAGTTACTTGTTATAGCTGTTTTTTATCATTAAACCACCATCTATAATTTTAGGTTATCATATATCAGAAGTGTCAATTGCTTCAGTGTATGTCATTGTTTTTAATAACTGTTTTGGCCTGATAAGTCTACTTAGCCGAAACATTGACTCTAGTAGTTTTTGTACTGTTTACTCATACAGATTTTGAAATATTCTTATTGCATTTGTTTCTTTTTAATGTGTTGCAGTTGTACTGTTTATGTTAAAACTTGATTTAGTTATGTACTAAACCACATGTGCACTTTTGAAGACACCATCCACACAACAAAAATAAACTCAAATACAGAAGAAAGAAAGAGATTAAGATGAAATAGCTGTATTAATCAATTCCATTTCTAAAGTGTGAGAATGACATGTGTCCTTAATTTATTATTTATTTACTGACCAAAATGTTTGAATTTTATGTTATAATATAGATGCTATTTCGGGTAAAATTTTCATTTTTTAATATTTTTTTTAAAAGAGCCTCTTTTAGACTATCTGACCAAATTCAGGTGAAAGTAAATATCTTAGACTTAGATTTGCCTGTGTATCTGGGCACATTGTACAGCAATTTTTTCTATGTCCTGTTGGCTGTAATGTTTTCAGTCTTTCCATCTGATGTCAAATACTTGCTGGTCCTCTTTTAATGTTGGTGACAAGTTTTGTGAGGTCTTTTCATCTTCCAAAAAGTAATACAAGATAATCAATTTCAAATTATGACTAATAATATGATACAAAGATTTTGAAAATTAGAGAACCCATTCATTGTGTAATGCTGTACAAATTCGAGAATTTTAGGGCTATGATGCACATAGATTTTGCTAGATGCAAGGGAAAAGTTAAATTAATTTTTTTCTTTTACTTTTAGGGAGAGTAGAGCAAGTCTTGAGTCTTGATGTATATTTTTTCACTCTTTAAATAACTTGCTCTTTTCTTGCTCCAGAAATGGAAGAATTAAAAGCTGACATTCTCTCCAGAATCTGGTTCACATATAGGAAGAACTTTCCAGCAATAGGTATGAATATGTTTGTTTATTTTCTTATATGATTATTTTTTACTCTGTTTTTACCTGCCATAAAAGTGATAAAACACCATGTTAAATTCCAAATTAAATCTTTTGTGCTATCAGAGATCTTTGTGTAATTTAGTTATTTTTATCTAAACACAGAAGAGGAATATTTTTTTTTAAAAACAGCAATAAGTGTATAAGAATATTTGCTGCTTGGTGAAGGATAAATTGTGTAAACGTTTATTGTGTAAAATCATATT
Source organism: Sinotaia quadrata (assembly GCA_028829895.1). Classification (NCBI taxonomy): domain Eukaryota; kingdom Metazoa; phylum Mollusca; class Gastropoda; order Architaenioglossa; family Viviparidae; genus Sinotaia; species Sinotaia quadrata. Next base: position 117,761,158 of record CM054177.1, on the reverse strand, counting down.
TTATTCAGAAACACTCATTGTCTTTTGAAATTTGTGAAAAGAATCTAGTCATTTACTGTTGTCTGCTAGAATTTGATGAAAGATTTAAACCAGTTTTGCTTAGTTTTTGAAATTATAAATTGGAAAATGGGGGAGAAATTAAAAAGTATTAAAGTAAAACAAAATTAAGGAAACAAAATTTAAGGTAAGAAGAAAAAAGTAACGAAAGAAACTGTAACAAGCCAATATAAGCAAAGATTTTTAATAGCACCAAATAAAGACAGACACATATAAATATAAACAATTAAAATAAACTAAAATGCCCCCCCCCCACCCCCAAGGAAAAAAAACAATAAAAAAAAAATCTTTTACATACTTTTGAAAAAAAAAAGAAAGCATTTAAAAATCAACAAAAACTTAAAGGGAATTAGAAATGAAAGTAAGACTGGGAAAACCAAATGTAAAAGCAAAGTAAAACATAAAAGAAATGGTGAAAAAACAGTTTTAAACTTTTCCCATATCATTGATAAACCATGAAATTGTAAATTTTTTTACTTGATTATGATTTAAATCCCTTGGTGTTTTTCTTTTTGACAGGTGGCAGTGGACTTATATCAGATACAGGATGGGGATGTATGCTGCGATGTGGACAGATGATGCTTGCTCATGCACTCTGCTTGCGGCATCTTGGTCGAGGTCAGTGACTGTTACTTTTTCATAATTGAGTTTTTAAAATTTTTATTGCTGTAAACAATTTTTATATATTTTATGTTTATTAGACTTACTACAAAAGAATATTTTTAAATTTTGACTTACATACTCAACATATTGTTAATTCAAGCTTAAATATTCTCCCATTAAATGTACAATCTGGCTGTATATTATTTGAGCTATTAAGCGATTCAAATGCTTATATATGTGTCTTATTTATAATTAAGACTTCAGAAACAGTTACTTAAACAATAAGAAAATATGTTGTGCTCATGTAATTTAGATTGGCGATGGAGTGTGGGGTGCAGAGACGAAAAGTATTGGAAACTCTTACACATGTTCCAAGATAAAAAGGCTTGTGTTTACTCCATCCATCAAATAGGTAAGTCCTTCCAGTTTTGCATCTTTGTTCATTGTAGTGAACTCGTCAGTTTCCTGAGACTATATACACATATTCAATGCTATGCACTACACACGCACACTCTCACACTCATGCACATGCTATAGACATTACAACCACTACAAATAGTACACACACATGCATCATACCCAGGCATAAACTTAAACATACATCACAGTCATTAAAAACACACGCACAGTTTAACATAAAAGGTGTTTAGATAAAATACATTTTTAATGAGTGTTGTATAGACTTACGAGCCAGAGCCCCAAATCAGTATATGCAACTCTTTCTTTGGGAAATAAATGATAAAAGCCTCACTGGTGGTATGTCCTTTCATGTAAGGAATCTCCTCTTAGTACTCAAAAGCAAGAAAAGGATAGAAAGAAGCAAGGATACTGGAAGGGCAAATGAATATTCATATCTGGTATGAATTCGTGAGAAACTTATTTTACCTGGAAGAAATTCTTTTACCATCGTACAATGAACTGTGCATTAGTTAAGAAAAAATCATTAGAGGAGTGGTAAGTTAGACAACTCTAATGGACTTGTATATGTCAGAACTAAAGCAGACATGCTGACAGATGTCAGTTGAAGTGCTCGCAAATTTCAGAACTAAAGTAGACATGATGACATAACAGATGTCAGAACTAAAGTAGTGAGAACTCTGATCTGTTTACCCTTAAGAATTCACCATAATTACTACAAAGAACTGTCTTAAAGTACACTGTTACACATAAAAGGTGGAAAATTAATCCAGAGATTGAAATTTCAGTCATTTATTTTATTCATCAAAATTCTGACTACTTGATAAGCCTTAGGGCAAACCAGTAGATTGAATTTGTACTGTGAAAAGTTTAGAGTACCCTTTCCCAGATTCTCTTTCTGTACATGCATACTACAATGGAGTTTGCCAATTTCATCTTTCATTCTCACCAGATTTTGGTGACTTATTTATTCATGGATAAATTAAAACCTGGTTTTTAAAACAAGTTCTGAAGACACCAATAATGTAGACAAATTTCCTATTAAGAAGAAGCCAAATCTTCAATTTTTTTCATCCAGAATATTCAGAATTTCTGCGATTTTTAAGAAATCCCTTATCTGACAATCGTGTTTGTTCCACCATGTGTAACATTGATTTGTCTGGTGGCTTTGGTGGCAAAAGTGACTGTAAATGTTAATCTCATTTGGATTATGTTGCACTGAGAAGGCACAATGAGCTTGAAATAGTTTATGGCTCAAAAGGGAATTGATTTACAGAACAGTTAGCTATCATAACAGTTGCTGAAGTCATACTATATCAGATAGTAATGGAGCATAATCTTCCTTTGGCTGTTGCTGATTTTCTCTGAATAGCAATGAAATAGATGTTTTCTGATTCAAAGATCGCTTTATGTATGTTCATCTACATGAACTATGATTAATTATTATCCAGACACTGCATTATAGTGCATTTGCAAAGTCTCATCTAGTACATTTTAAAAAGTTAAAAGAGTGATACAAAATATACTGGTAATAAATACTCTTTTCAGATGCTTTAATGCTTTCCAGTATTTACAAATAACAAAGGGAAACAAACTGCTGTTGAGAAAATTAAAGATACTGTATTAAAGTAATGAATTCATATGCAATTGCTACAAAGTGGATAAAAATTTGGGGTTTTTTGGGTGGGTTGTGTGTTATGCTGATGATTCAGTAAATGCTATTTAAAATCTAAACATTATCATTTAATAAACATCTAACATGCAATATGAAATAAATATATACTTTTTGTACTTTTTATAAAAGTTCTTTTATATTATATTTTTTCAAAATATAATTAATTATAATAATACACTCAATTGTGTTACTCATATTTTAAATTTGGGTTTATTTTTCAAATTTCTTTTAATAATTTGTGTATTTGTTTCAGTATCTTTTATTTCTTTTAATGATAAACTTTATAATTTATATATTGGATTCAATATTTTTATATGGAGACATCCTAAAATATTGTTGTAATATAAATTAAATTTATTGACCATTTAAAAAAAGATTTATTATTAATTTACATTACTGATTTCTTGTCAAATATAAAGCCAATGCTCCAGCTATGTAAGTTTGTCCTTTGAAAGTAATTATGTTAAAAAAAGAAAGTCCAAAATTGACTTTGTTGAAACTGCTATCATTGTTCGTCAATTTCCCAAATCCCTATTTGGGTGATTAGGCTTTGTAAATTTTTTATGTATTGCTTTTATTAGATTGATTATATTGGATATGAAATTTCTGATGATTTTTCATGCTCATTTGTCAAATTGAATGCTTGTGACGGTGAATATGTATTTGATGTGAGTGTTTGTTTATATTCATTTCTTATGTGTCTCTATTAATGGTTTACTTTATTGTATGTAACAAATACTTTAATCCATTATTGTTATTATTTTACTTGGCTTCTGTTTTGTTTTTTATTTATAAAGCTTTGTATGTAAACATTTTTAATTTATAAATTTATTTTTGCAGCCTCAATGGGAGAGTCTGAAGGGAAGTCTGTGGGACAGTGGTTTGGACCAAACACCATTGCTCAAGTCCTTAAGTTAGTACATAATTGTTTTGAAATTTTTGGAAAGCAGAGGGATTATTGTGTGAAGGATCGGAAAGCCTAATCTGCTAAGCCATAACCCTTCTAGCTGCTAGGCTTAACTAAATCTCAATTCCTGTTAAAGGTACAATGTTTACAATTTCCAGAAAGTATTAAAAGTGCAGTACTTCCCATTTTCAGAAAACTATTGAAGTGCAATGCTTACCAATTTCAAAACTATTTAAGAATATAATCAGATAAATTTTCAAGAAATCCAAATTTATTAAATTGTTGAGCCTGCAGCTAAATGACAGCATTACTGAATAACTATTATTTTATTTGTTGGAAATTATTGTATTTGTCTGCTAAAAGGAATTAACACCACTTATCTTATTTGTTGGAATATCCAGTAAAGAAGTTAACATTACCGCAAAATTTATTTTATTTCATTTGTCAGACTGTCTGCTAAAAGGAAGTAACACTATTTGCATAACTTATTTTATATGTTGGATGTCTGCCAAAACCAAAACAACTTATCTTTACTGCATAACTTTTTGTTGGAATGTCTGCCACAAGTAAAGGAACTTGACATTACTACATAACATTCCTTATTTTATATGTTATATTTGTTGAAATATCATTTACTAGGAATTCCTGTTGTCTTCAAAGTACAATTCCTTTAAATACTATTTTAGGAAGCAGCATACATGGAATTTTTGGGTTAGGGGTGCAATTAAGAAGACATCTATTCTAAATATTTTAGACTGTCAGTGAGGTGAGCAATGCAGTTAAACAAAACTGCCTTACAAAAATACAAAATATTTTAGACTCTCAAAGTGAAACTGTGCTTACAGTGAGTCTGGATCTGAGTTCCACCTTGCATTACAGTTCTGAAAGGAAATGTGTCTTTCCTTTCAAATAATGTTTTGTTTTAGGTTAATGTTTTAAATGATGCCACTTCCATTTTCCATTTATTGTTTCCCTCCTTGAAATTTTGTCCGAAATTGTTTGATGTTTATTTTTATGGGTTTCTTACATTATCATATCATTTGGGGTTTTTAGTCAAATTGTTTGATTGTCATCATGTTTTAATTGTGAGTTGTATAATTAGTTCTTTTTCATTTTCCCATATCACATTTTTTTTTTTGGTTCCAAATTTTGCTACAGTTGTTATAGTATGGATTCCTGCATTATCATATCCTTATGGTTTTGTCCAAAATTTTATGATGACTATTTGTTTTTGTTTCCCACATTATCACTCCTTTTATGATTTTGTTCCATATTGTATGATTCTTTTGATTTGTTTTTTTCTGGGGGTGGGGGCACACATCACATCCGCTTATATTATTAATACAAATTGTGTGATTTGTTTGTTTTTGTTTCCCACATTGTCAGATCATTTTATGTTTTTATTACTAGAGCAGAAATATATAATGAAAAGTAATTTTTATGAAATTTGCTAAGGATTTTTTGTTTAAGTGAATTTTTTTCTTTGAGTTTTCTTGAATTTTCTACTTAATTTTCTTTGTCAGGCGAATCGTTGTTTATGACGAATGGAGTAATGTGGCTATTCATGTTGCCCTTGACAACACAGTCATAGAAGATGATATACGTATGTATTAACATACACAAAAGTTTTAATTTGTTTTCATGTTAAGAGTTTGTCTCCCTTGTTTTAGGTAGATTGGTCATTCTGCACATGATAATACTTTTTTCCTACATTTTAAGCAGATTGACCATCCATCACAGTACTTTTTACTTCTCTCCTTTGTAGGCTTATTGACCATCCCCTTAAGTACTTTTCTCTTACATTTTAGGTAGATCAGCTATCCCACTTTTCTCCTACATTTTAGGCAGTGTAATCTTCCCTCTCAGAACTTTTCTCACACATTTATGCAGTTTGATCATCCCTTATATAATTTTTCTCACACAATTTAGGCTCTTTGATAATTTCTTGAATAACTTTCTCACACATTTTAAGCAAATTGATTTTCACACAGGTAAACACATTTTAAAAATCTAAAACATTTTCATTGCTTAATTAATCTGTGAGATATATATATATATATAAATATTCCTTACCAGCAGGGTGTTGTTTGATTAGTACATCAGAAGTTAGCTGGGTTTTAGTTGGGGATTACCATCAGGTTGTTATTTGGGCATTATAATTAAGATGTTACCTGAATGTTACAATGAAGGTGTTACTATGATATTATATCAGGGTGTTATTTGGGTATTACATTTTGAATATTATTCAACTGCTACCATCAGGTGTTAAATGCATTTTACAATTAGGGTTGCTTATGTATTATAATCAGAGTTATTTGGGTTCTACTGTCGAAGTATTATTTTGGTATTACTCTCAGTGATATTGTAGAATATTATCTGGATATTATTTTGGTCTTTGGTATTGTTTCTTTAATGTTTGCAAATTACTGATATAAAGTGTTTGGTTTTCAGTGTTTCCTCTTTTAATAAATGTTTGAATGCAAAACTAAAATATCTTTCTTGCAGGAGAGCTATGCTGTAATTGTGGAACCAATGAGCAGACAACTGCAGCTGTAAATGGTGATGGATTTGATGTTCCACGCACCATTATCACAGAGACTAAGTATTCTCATTTTGTCAATGATGTCTCTCTCTGGGGTCAAGGAGCTGAAGGCCAAAGGCAAAGTCAGAGAGATTCAGTGAGCAAAGCCACTGAGATGACTAGTCAGAAATCAATCACAAGCTGGCGACCTTTGTTACTGATTGTACCTTTGCGACTGGGGCTAACTGACATCAATCCAGTTTACTTTGAAGCATTAAAGGTACTGCTCTCTTGATTTTGATAGGCATCTTTTAGTGGTACATATTATGCCTTTAAATTCTGGATAATATGGAAATATTTTTGAAAAGTAAAAGAAGAGCAAATAAAATAGATGATGATTTTAAAAAGCACTGAGTTGCCAAGATATATTAAGATAAGTATAATGAAATAATAAAATTACTCAAAACTTTTAGTGCAAATTAATCTTCTTTTGTTATTATTTCTCTACTAATGCTTCTACTAAAATGATGTAATATGGTATTTGGATGGCTTAGCATGCACTTAGAAAGCTTAAAGACCAAATAAGCATGTATATTTGTATAAACCCTTCATAATTTCTATTTTTGATATATCCTTACAAAGTTAAATTTGACGTCAACTATTAGAAATATTATTTTAGTTATAAATGTAAAATTAAAAATTAAGTATTGATGTACAAGTTTGATATATATGTCACTGGGTGGTTAAATACTTGAAGCCAAAAGCTGGTCAGAACCTGATTCTTTGTATCCTGTACACTTACAGTAGGCAGCCGTTTGCGCAGAGGATGTTTTGCTTTCATCCAGTGCTCTACCTTTAGTATACATTTATGGTTGTGCAGCCGCCAGTGTTGCCACCAAACTCATTTGTATAGATTAGTTGCATTTCGAATATCTTGTGAAAATATACCCTCTCAGCCCATTATATCATGATTTCCACTGTAAACTGACTTTGAAATGTGCTGTGTATTATCAGGAAGCCTAACACTAATTATTTAGCTGATGATTTGCAAGGTTGACCAGGATTCCTTTTCGTTTGGTCTTATAAGCACAAGTAGAAACCTGTCGTATATTAATACTGAAGTGTTTGGGTAAAACATTTTATTAATTTTACTATTTACCAGTGTGCAGAAATTAACAAAATTTCTTCTTGTGATCATTTCATTTTGCAAATAGTACTTTGCCAATCAAAATTTTTATAAAATTAAATCTGCAAAATTCTGTAATTTCTTTTGTGAATTTGATACCTCTGTATTACATATGGACAATTACTTGTATTTAACTTATGGAAGTTTTTGGTAAAAAAAAAATAACCTTGTTTGTTACATGTTGTTACAAATAAAAAACTGTATTCTTCATAAATTTGAAAAAGCATATGAATAAATTTTTTAATGAAATGTAATGATAAGATCATTTAGTGCTGTGAAAGAATATTAAAACAAACTTAAGAAGTTCCTAGGCTAAAAATCAAAATATTAAATTTAAATTACATTTTAAAAAAAAATAATAAACTATTTGGATAATTATGCATCATTCAATGAAAAAGTTGCACAGTAATGCATTTGTTTCATGCAAAATAATATTAATATTTTGTTTTTAAGGACCTTTATTAGTTTTTGTCATGTCAGAGCAACTACAAGAAGAAATTACATTTTAAAAAAAATCAGAATTGAAGTTTATCTTGAAAAAGTCACGTTAGAAAACCAAACACCCAAGTAAATGATTGTCTTTATCACAGCCAAGAATGAGTCATCTTCAAAGTTCCTGGTTGGATATTACCTGACTGATAGTATATATGACATCTTGACTCTCTGTATTACACAGTAGAGAGTGTATATATGTGTTTGGATGTAACCCAATAGGTAGTGTATATGACATCTGATTGAATATTACCCAGTAGATAGTGTATATATGTCTGGTTGGATGTTAACTGTTTGAGAGTATACATGTCATCTGGTTGGATATTAACTAACTGTAAATATAAATGACATCTGATTGGTTTTTTATTGACTGATTGAAACTGACATCTGATTGGATGTTATCTGATGACAGTGTATAAGACATTTGATGGGATATTAACCGAAAGTGTAAGTGGCATCTGATTGATATATACTGACTGACAAATGTATAAAACATGTAATGGAATGTTATCTTATGAAATATCTCTCAAGTAAAATCGTTTTACATGAATTGTTTTATAATATAAAGAATAATTTTAGTAGTAATTAAACTATAAATATCATTGAACACTTTTTATATATACAGTGATTGAACTGACCTGAAGACATAAGTGTTCTCACTGACATGAAGGCTGATCTCACTGACCTGAAGACATAGTGATTGAACTGACATGAAGACATAGTGATCCCACTGACCTAAAGACAAAGTGATCCCACTGACCTGAAGACATGATGATCCCACTAACCTGAAGACAGTGATCTCACTGATCTGAAGACATAAGGTTAAAAGAAAATGTTTCAGTGAAATAACAGTTGTAAATAGCTTCCTTCGTGTTATTAAAAACAGAAACCTCCTGCTTGTGCCAGTATGTAGGTAAGCCCACTCACTATATGGAGAGTGGAGACGTCACATTGTGACTGATTTCACTCTTTTTCAAAACTGTCTATCTCAGTATTTAGAAGAAAGAAATAAGTGAAAATTGTTTTAATAAATAAAGGAATCTTCCAACATAAAATATAAATTTAGTTTATACATTTGAATGAAATATTTATTACGTTTTGATCGATAAACTCAGCCAGTAAAGCGTACTGAAGTGCCCGTGGCGAGATTTGAAAATGGCATCGTTTTTGGGTATGCTCACATAACGCGCTATCAACTTTCCGAGATTCAACCAATAAAAATAAATCTTATATCAACGGAAAGCTAAGATAATGACCTTTAACAGAAGCATCGGTTCATTTAAATTTTTAAATGAGAGTCCAAATTATGTGTTATGTTTGATGCATTATAACTTCGGAACCCATTATCATCTATCAGACTCCTTTATATTGTTGAAAAGGTAATTTTTTTTCCCTTTAAAATGGTATATAATATAAACCGGAAGTCTCTATCCCGAAAGTTGATTGGCAATGAACGTGGGTAACCCTAATAGTTTGTTCGCGCCCATGCCGAAGGTGAAGAGAGATCGCATCTTGGACAAGCCGTGTTATAAAATGGATCAACTAGACAACATTTTGCGTTAAGTTTTAACAAAACTATTAAATTTCATCGAAATATTGCTACAGTAAAAAGATCATTCATTTTTTTATGTTATGATTTGTTAGAAAGTTTTATTTTGAACACTAACGAGGTTAGCTAAATATCGGGCATTTAAAATATGGTCGCAAGAAGGTAATGATTTGTTATGACAAACTGCTTATATTAAAAACAATCCTATACATGAAATTCAGAGTGGAAATGATTAAACGATGATTCATGATGAGATTAATTTTTTTTGAAAATATATTAACTAATTGGCGATATTTTAAATTAATTTTATAAAGCACCAATCCAAAATAAAGAACGACAACTCTTAATACTGAAGGATTTTTGTCTTTTCGTCTGTAGTTGACCAGTTCTTTTTGTTATTTTATTATAACTCGGACCTTAAGAAACAATCTAGTAAATGATTATTAGAATTTGTCATTGAATGACTGATCAGGATTAAGATATATATATATAATAATAATAAGTGTATAAGTCAGTCAGTCAGTGAATCGATGTATGGCAAAAATTGAGATCAGGACAACGATGAGGCGTAACATGCTACTCACACTACAGACATACAGTATACACTGATCTAGTAATCATATAAGTAAAACTATGTAGGACTTTAGCTTTCAATTTTTAAGATATTTTTAGAATGTTAATGTCTTATATTATGAAACAAATAAAAATAGACACCTATTAAAAATAAAGATACTAATAATTACAATTGCTGTTGAACTACAAAAAAGTAAACTGTAAATAGTAACAACTAACACTAATAGTATTTTATTAAATTAAAGAGCATCAGTTTTGCTAGTTTTGAACTGTTTTTTTAAATTGCTAAAGTACAAGCATATATTGTGCAAAATATAATTGATGACTTTATTTAGTTAGAATGATCATGCTGTCAGTACAGAAATTAGAAACACTGCATTGTAATAAATGTTTCATTTTACCTTTTTTCCTCTTCAACAAGTGTGTGGATGTATTTCATGAAACTACATTTTTTTGAGATGTTATACTCCACAGAGCAAGTATACCAAATTTGGATGATGTACATGAAGTAGTTTTTATTTTACAAGATTCCAAAAGAGACGTTTTATTCAGTTTTTGACTACTTGTCATTTGAAAATGCTATTTTGAGAGGATTGTATTTAATTTTCTATGCATCTGTGATCCTTAAAAAAAAAAAAATCAGCAATATATTTGTGTTAATGAGCTGTGTATGTTTCATAGTTTTTGTTGTATGGTCATTTCAAAAGGGGTCTTCGTGAAATCTGTGTTTTTCTGCAATTTACGCCAAACTTTGAACTGTCATAACTTTTTTTCTATTAAAGCTAGAGCTCCAAAATTTTGTATGCAAACTTACTTTGAGGTAGATAACATAACCTGCAAATATCAGCTTATTTGGCCAGACTTCAAAATTTGAGTGGTCTTACCTACAGTTTGTCTCTCATTATACCAACATGTAATTGTATAAATGGTGTATACAGAAATTGTCAGTCATTGAATTTGTAACAGCTTAAAGACAAATACTGATTCGAAACTACAGCTTTGTTAAGCATAAACATACAGATACAGCAGTTTCTCATAGACTGAATACCACAGTACTTAGAAAGCTGTATTATATAAATAGCAAATACAGGAATTAATTTGAATATATATCTATCTTACATAAATGCATCCGCTCTTATAGATTTCTTTTTATAATATATACTGATATACTATAATGGCAGTGTTTAAGCATAAGTGATTTCACACCCAAATTCATTAAAATTTGACTTTAGTCTAAGCACGCTGAAACTTGACCTACCCCTTTAGTCTAAACACACTGAAACTTGACCTACCCCTTTAGTCTAAACACACTGAAACTTGACCTACCCCTTTAGTCTAAACACACCAAAACTTGACCTACCCCTTTAGTCTAAACACACTAAAACTTGACCTACCCTTTTAATCTAAACACACTAAAACCTTACCTACCCCTTTAGTCTAAACACACTAAAACTTGACCTACCCTTTTAATCTAAAACACACAAAAACTTGACCTACCCCTTAAATCTAAACATACTAAAACCTGGCCTACCCCTTTAGTCTAAACATACTAAAACCTTACCTACCCCTTTAGTCTAAACACACTGAAACTTGACCTACCCCTTTAGTCTAAACACACTAAAACTTGGTTTAGTCTAAACACAACACTTCATATACATTGTTTCCATTTCCAGCATATCCCAAAGCACTTTGGATTCCTGAAAAGTGTAGTTACAATGTCTTTGGTATATACTTGTTATGGATAGTAAGATAATCAAAACATATCAGAGCATTCTGTTAAATTTAGATCAAGATTTAAGTCTCACCACATCAGCATTTATACTTAGTTAGATAATTATATTTTATCTAAATAGATTTTTTAAATATTATTTTTCATCTAAATGAAGAATAGTAATTTTTGCTGCTGTTAATATAGTAATATAATAATTATGTTTTGATTAATGTTTCTTAAAATGTATGTGTATTTGTTTTATAATTGCATCAGAAGTGCTTGAATTTGCCTCAGTCAGTGGGAATTATTGGTGGCAAGCCCAACCATGCTCACTGGTTTATTGGTTTTGTAGGTAAGTTAACCATTTTAATTTTCTTCCTATCAGTAAGGTACATTAACCACTTTTCATTTTCTTTCTATCATTGGGTATGCTAACCGTTCTTTTCTTCCCATCAAATTAAGCATGTTGACTATTTCTTCTTTTCATACCATTAGTTATAGATAAGTTAATCAATTCTCATTTTCTTATAGATATATTAATGCATTATATATATGTGTTTGTGTGTGTGTGTATATATATATATATATATATATATATATATATATATATATATCTATCTCTGTGTAGTATTTATCACATACCTCTTAGAGACAAACACACTCCACCTACTTTAAAAAAAAATATTAAAAAAAAAAACAAAACCCCCAAAACACCAACAACATACACAAACACATGGACAACAGTCGTAACAACGAGCAGACATAGAAATACAACACACAAACCAAACAACGCACGAACACCCCACCCACCCTCCTTGAATACCAGTGAAAGGAGGAAGGCCCCACAGGAATCCACCAAAAACTGAAAACATCGCCAAGATGAAAAGTTTTACAGCAATTCCTGCGGGGTGAATAGATAGTGGAATCAGATAGCGGAATCATATATGTGTATATATATATATAATGTAATTTACATCTGGCTGAGAAAAATAATTAAATATTAAAGTGACTAACAGTGAAACTTAGCATAACCTCACACTCCATCAAATCCATGCCATTAACATTTGTCATGTAGTTTGAATGATTTCACAAGTACATTGATTAAAAAAGTGTACTTGTGTTGAACATCATCTTGAAAAGATAATTCATAATTAAACAACATGATTCCTTGCAGCTAATGCTACAATACTGCTTAAATCTCACTGTCTTTACAGTGTACTTCATAACTTGGTTACTTTAATGTGATTTGTCTACAACTGACATTGCTGTTTACAATCCTAGAGTCTTTACAGTGCACTTCATAACTTGGTTACTTTAATGTGATTTGTCAAACATTGACAATACTGCTTACAATCACAATGTCTTTACAGTGTAATTCATAACTTGGTTACTTTTATATGATTTGTCAAACATTGACAGTGATGCTTACAGTCGCAATATCTTTACGGTGTAATTCATATCTAGGTTACTTAAAAACAATTCCTCACAGCTAATGGTCTAAACATTCAAACATTAATTGACAACAAAGAGGTGGATTCAGAAAAAATGACAACAGTGAGGTATTCAGAAGAATTGACAAAAATGAGGTGGATTAAGATGAAGTGACAAGAGTGATGTGGATTCAGAAGAGGTGGATTTAGATGAAATAGCAATAATGAGATAGTTTTAGATGAAATGACAGCAATGAGGTAGATTAGAAAAAAATGACAAGAATGCACTGGATTCAGATGAAATGATAATAATGAGGTGGATGCAGAAGAAATGACAAAAATGAGGTGCATTCAGATGAAATGACAGCACTGAGATCAATTCAAAAGAAATGACAATAATGAGGTAGATTCAGATGAAATGATAACAGTAAAGTGGGTTTGAATGAAATGATGATAGTATGGTGGATTCAGATGAAATGACAGCAGGAGTGGGATACAGTTTGGCAGTTTGGGTTAGAAAAAGATTTGTGACTGCTAATAATAAGAGTCTGAAGAAATTACTGCACTTGTAAGAGCCCAAAATATGCATATTTCTGATGAGAAACAGTATGATGCAATGATACATCCTTTATCTGGCCACTTCTAGAGAGTCCAAACAGAAATTCCCTCACTGGAAAACAGAAAGTGTGAAAGAAATTGACTCAATACTATCTACACCATTTATCAGAGATATACATATGAGCATGAGAACTGACTATTTTCATCAGAATAACTAGCATTGTTTAATTACAATATTTAAAGTTTTTGTTAATTCAGATGTTTGAAATATTTTACTTTCCTATCTTTTAATGAGTAAGATTTGACTGCACTTAAAATAGTCACTTACTTGAGCATGCTTCACATTGTTATTGTACAGTGTTTTGAGGAGTTTTTGATAATTGGAAAGTGAAGTCGGTACACTGTTTTGAGGGAGTTTTGATAATTGGAAAGTGAAGTCAGATTGTCAATGTACAGTGTTTTGAGGGAGTTTTGATAATTGGAAAGTGAAGTCAGATTGTCAATGTACAGTGTTTTGAGGGAGTTTTGATAATTGGAAAGTGAAGTCAGATTGTCATTGTACAGTGTTTTGATAATTGGAAAGTGAACAGATTGTCATTACACAGTGTTTTGAAAGTTTCTGATAAGTGGAAAATGAGCTATTGATAAAGAAAATAAAAGATTATTGCACTTTTAGAGCAGGAGTCTTATCCAATACCAGTACATAAACAAGACATGGAAATCATGTTCATTCCCAGTCTAGACTGAACAAGAAAAGAATATAACTTATTTTCTATATTTAATAATTTATTTATAAAAGGAATTTGATGTTGACTTTTGAACATTACTGTAATGAATCATTATGGGTAAATTTCTACTGCAAGTTAACATGATGTGGAGATACTTGTTTCTAGAAAACAGTTTATCTTTTGAGATATAACTCAGCATTAATTCCAGTAAATGAATGTATGTTATTTGTTTTGATGAATTTATTCTCAAAAATGTGTATCTACATAGTGGCTGATTCTAATAACTAATAATCCCATTAAATGGTGCTTGATGCAATTTGATTGTTTTGCTAGGAGAAGAACTGGTTTACCTTGATCCACATACAACACAAATTGCTAGTGATCTTGACAATCCAGAAGAAAGACTAGAATTGGATGAAACCTACCACTGTTCTTTTCCAGGACGCATGCGAATGAACCGACTTGATCCCTCAGTTGCAGTGGTAATGATGTATTTCAAGCAAACAAATCATTAAATGTGATATACTATAATACACAGTTTTATCATAATTTAATTGCACCTTTTTTTTTTTAATTTGGTTATAATGTGAATCATTTTTAGGCAATTCTTATCTCTCATTACTATATTATATTAAGAGCAATTTTCACATCCCTTGGATCCATATGTAATAATAAGAGCATTTTTTTGCAATCCATATAGTCATGTCCGTAATTAAGTATCAATTAAATAATTAAATAGAGATTTTAAAAAAAATCATATCTGTGATGTCCATGTCTGAATTTTTACATACAAAAATTGTTTTATAATTATTTTTTACTTTACAAAATATAATCCAACACCATTTGTGTGAACACTGATATATGGGAAATAGTAAGAGAAATTAATCAGTGAAAATATTTACTTATATCACGCCATGTTATTTGTAGACAGATCTGTAGATGATTATGATTCAAGTTATTTGTGTACAGATGTAGAATGTAGAGGTACATATTATTTAAAGTACAAGTGTAGAGATACATACTTATTCATGCACAGATGTAAAGGCTTATCTTTCAGGTTCATGTAATTGATGTACTAATTAAATTTTGGCCTTTTTGAGCATAAAGAAATATGGATCATAGGGATAATAGAAGAACATAATTTGTTTAATATATGAATTATCTTTTGTCATTAACATTATGTGAGAGTGAAGTTTTAGAGAAGTAATTATAGTCAACATACATAACCTTTTCAGTGATGTTCACTATCTCAAGCACGTTCACAATCATGCGGTTTGCAACAACAGTTACTGTCTTTCTTATTTAGATGACAGTCCTGCAACCCCTTCTAGGTATGTTACATGACTGTTCCAGAATCTTTGATGCACTTACAAAACACACAGTGGAGAACCATCCAGAACTTCGCATGTGCTTGCAAAGCACATCACACAGATTGTTCTAGAATCTTCATGTGTGCTACTCAAGCACACAACAAGGAATATTTAAAATAATCTTCGTGAATTCACCAAAAACAAACTAAAGCTTCAATTTTCCAAAATGGCTCTCGAACTGAATTCACAGGAATCAGTTTACAGCAACATGTTTACTGATAAGTTCGACGATAGCGTGGGACACATACATCAACATGTGGCAGAGTACTGTAGCCACTGTGATCTGAAGTGGATCAAATGCACTAAACATTAAAGGCGACTTCTTTTCTGCAAAAGTCAAATTAAGGCAGTGCTAAAATTCAGGCATATTTCATCTCCAAGACTCCTTTCTCGCTTACAAACATTCTCAACTTACAAAGCCTGCAACAATATTCATTCACACACAGCATAAGAAATATAGCATCAGTCAAAATTCACAAGTATAATGTACAGTGTAATCAAATTAGTGAGCATAGAAATAATGGTTCAATTACATAAAGCATTCTCCAATTCAAATCATAGATCAATAGCAAACATGTATGAAATATTTCAAAGTCCATTCTTTCTTTATCAGTCAGTTAACTTACCATAAGTTAATGATCGCCTTTATGACTGGACTAGAGTTTAATCAAATTCAAAGTGATTAGAATATAGGACTTTCTTCAACAAAGTAACTTTTGGTCCATATTTGGATGAGGTTGTTATGAACAAATATGAGACTATTAGTTGATAAACTACTCCCATTTGGAATGGGTTTGGACTGCATCAGCATGTTCTCGCATATTCTCCACCTGTTGTTTACTTTCAACTTTGACACTTAAAAATAGCAGCATAAGCAGTACCCAAAGTCGGTCACTTTTACATTTAACAATTTATATAACAATTAAGTTTAGAAATAGGGATAGGCAAATTTACTCTGCCACATATTGTATTAAAATTGAATAATACCTTATTTAAAATAAAGAGTAATTTGCATTATATATATTGTGTAAAATTTTATCAATCCTTTAAATAAAATTATGAGTATTTTTTAATATATATATTGTGTACAATCCTTTAAATATAATAATTTGTGTGATACATATTATGTTAGAGTATAAATATCATTAAATAAAATGAGAAGTAATTTTGTTATATATATTGTGTTAAAGTTTAACAATCCTTTTAATAAAGTAAAGAGTAATTTGTGTTATATATATTGTGTAAAAGTTTAATAATATTTTAAATAAAAGTAAGGGTAATTTTGTGATACATATTGTGTAAAACATAACAATCCTTGAAATAAAATGACAAGTAATTTGTATTAAAAGTTTAACAGTCCTTAAAGTAAAAGTAATTTTTGTTATACATATTGTGTACAATCTCAACAATCCTGTAAATAAAAGTATGAGTATTTTTGATATATATATATATATATATTGTGTCAAAGTTTAACAATCCTTTTAATAAAGAGTAATTTGCTTTGTACATATTGTGTAAAAGTTCAACAATTCTTTACCTAAAATAAAGAGTAATTTTGTATTATTCCAAGTGTGTAAATTTAACAATCCTTTAAGTAAAATAAAGAGTAATTTGTGTTTCTTATATTATGTAAAAGTGTAACTATCTTTACATAAATAATTTTTGTTTTATATATTGTATAAAAGTGTGTTTAACACACACAACTGACAACAAGCAAAACCAGCAATGATACAAGCAATGTGAGCATGGCATTGCACTGATGGCTTTAGAGCCTAGCACATAATTGCACATGCACACTCGCATGCACGCACGCACACACACACACACACACGTTATAGCTCTGTCAAACTGCTAGTACTTATTTATTGGTTTATATGGAATAAGGAATGTTAGCATTTGTTCATATCTTTGAAAGTTTGTCAGTTGAATACTTCTAAATCAGTTACTCACTGTATTAACTGTCTGAATTACATTGTGTCAGTGCAATTTATGGCCACTGGTTTAAGCTGCATTGTAATCAAGGGAATGGGGTTTCTGATTGTCTGTTCTTGTGTGTATACATTCAGTAGTCTGGATTTCTCATGTACCTTTATTATATGGACATCAGGTTTATTATTGTCTATATTTGTGTACACTAAGCTGTATGAATTGTATTCAGATCCATATTGTATAAATGTAAAAATGCATGGAGTATTTTAATGCCTGTTTAATCTTATACTGATGTATTGATTGTAAACCTTTATTAGATATGTTAACATTTATCATTTAATATTTTTTCTCTACATTCATTTTTAAGAACTGAAAATATGTAATTATTACTTTCTGGAGGTTTTTTTTTTATGTTGCAGGGATTTTACTGTGATACTGAAAAAGATTTTAATGAGCTGTGCAAATCACTGCGTGTATTTAGTCAGTCTAACAAACATGCTATGTTTGAGATTAGGAAAGACCGGCCGTCGCATCTAAAATATCAGTTCCACACTATTTCTTCCTCCTCTCATTCAGGTAAGGTAGCAATATACCTTGAGTATTACATTCAGGTAATGTAGCAGTGTACCTTGAATACTAGATTCAGATAGTGTATACCTTTACCTCGAGCACTAAATTCAGATATTGTAGCAGTTTTACTTCGAGTACTACATTCATATATTGTAGCAGTTTACCTTGAGTACTATAATTCAGATATTGTAGCAGTTTACCTCGAGTACTACATTCAGATATTGTAGCAGTTTACCTCGAGGACTACATTCATATATTGTAGCAGTTCACCTCGAGTACTATATTCAGATATTGTAGCAGTTTACCTCAAGTACTACATTCAGATATTGTAGCAGTTTACCTCGAGGACTACATTCAGATATTGTAGCAGTTTACCTCCTCGAGGACTACATTCAGATAATGTAGCAGTTTACCTCCAGTACTACATTCAGATAGTGTAGCACTTTACCTCCAGTACTACATTCAGATAGTGTTGCAGTTTACCTCAAGTACTACATTCAGATATTGTAGCAATTTACCTTGAATACCACATTCAGGTACTGTAGCAGTGTAGTAGTGTACCTTAATTACTAAATTCAGGTAAATGTAACTGTATATCTTTAGTACTACATTCAGGTAATGTAGCAGTTTACCTTGAGTACAATATTCAGTAATGTATACCTTGAGTACTTTCATTTTAGTCTACATCTTAAGACATTGTAAACATTGAGTATTATGTTCAGGTATTGTATGCATTGAGTACTTTCATTTTAGTCTACATTCTGAAAGTGTAGTTTGTATTGAGCATCTGTCTGTAAACTATTCTCAATTCACGGTGGAATGGGAGTGACCATTAATCATTGTTTACATTTATGCCTGCCTCTAAACTCAGTTCAAGTTGTACTGGAAGTGACTAATCATTGTTTTCATTTGTGTCTGACTCTAAAATGTTCTGAGTTTAAGGCATACTGGAAGTGAATATAAGCATTGTTTCCTTATTTTTACACATGTATCTGTCTGTAAACTATAGTTATATGTGTAATGTACCTGTAAATTTAAAACAATTTCTATAATTAAACATGTCTTTTGCTCTGCATATCAATCAGTATTGCTTTGGATGTTTCAGGATTTCAGGTACTTGGGGCAGAAGCTGAAGGCAGTAGTGTAGATGAAGAAGAATTTGAAATGCTTTAACTTATTCTGAATATATTCTTCAATAAAATGTCAACATTTTAATCATTACAGCCTGTCTTAAGAAACTGTCAGTAATATCTAGTGTTGTTAGTCCAGCATTTGGGGAATATTAATTTTTCTCCTTTCTTATATCCTTTATTTCTTTCTTTCCCTTGTTACATGCTTAAATTAACGGCATTAACAATTTTGACTATTTTCATGCATTTTGTTCATAAATAATAATTGGTGGAGTTCTACACTAAAATATATGCAAGTTGTGACTATCCTGGCAGAAACAAGCAGCATTTGAGTTTTCATTTTGTTTTGCATAAAACACTAGTAAATTTAATTTGCATTCATTGGCTCTTAAGTTCGATCTGTTTTTCCTCCCATTGTGTTAATTATTCATTTAAACAAATAACTGAACATTAAGCATAAATAAAGAACTTGTTCAAGTTCTTATCAATATTACAACGGAACATTGACGGATAACTTTGACATAACTTTTCTTGTTGACTTGTGTTTATACTTACTGTTTGTTACATAAACTGGTTCATTTTTTAAAAAAGGTTCTATCATTTTATTTATATTTAATTTTATAATTTATTAAAAGAAATCTTTACTATTAATTTTGGAATAAATTTCAGATTAATAATTAATTAATTAATAATTAATAAATTAAACCACTTTCTTATTTCTAAAATGTCAGAACATTGATATATAACTTTGGTGTCACTTCGTGGTAAGCAGTTTATCAAATTGATTGTGTTGTATAGTTTTATGTTTGTTAGATAAAATAAAGCAATTGCTACATGTTATCTTTTACAGGGATCAAACTTCATACTGAATAAATTAAGTTTATTGTAAACATGGATCATTTGGGGTTTTCTTGTTTATTTTAGCTATCAAACAATCTTTAGTTTGTATTGAATAATTAATCAATGTGATTGCTCATTTTTATTGATTCTGTTATGTATTTTGTGAAAAATGAGAAAATGGTAAATGTTTGCTGTTTGCCTGAGTGGACATAAACATGACCAGTCTGTTGATAAAGAAATGACACACCTTTTAATTTTGAAAGAGCTGAATGCAGTTGACCCATTTTCAAATATGGAAGAATGCAACTGATATATATTGAACTCCTATTAATAGCATGTAATATAATATAGTTAGCTTATCTTTTTCAGTATATTTCTCAGTGAGGCTTCATTATAACATACCATATTTACTTACTGGAAAATGTATAATGATGTTATACACTTTGCTTTTACAAACTTCACTGCCACTGTTATTTATTGCTGTTTATTTTTTTTTCAATGATTTTGCTTGTGCTAATTTAAGAAAGAAGATATTGTGCCAAATAATATTTCATATATTGTTATGAAAACAAACAATACATCGTCAGTAAGTTGAAAAAAATTGTTGAAAAGATAGGCATTTTTTCTTCAAGCAAATATACTGAATTATGCTGGGTTTATTTGAATTTTTAAAAAATAAATTGTAGTGTACAAACAGCTTTGATTATATTATTATAAGGGATGTTGGGTCTTTGATAAATCTCAAATGTTTGTGTGCATGATTGGCTGCAAAACGTACATAGTCTTAAGTATTGAGTCTTTTAGATAAAATTACATTGAAGAAAGTTTGTTAATTTGCTGTGATTTTTAATATCTGAATAGAAAAGGTCCTAAAGTTTACATTCTGACAACTGTGCTTGTTATTTGCTTGTTAATTTTGTAGTACCAGTGATTCTTTCATGTATTAATACTTCTTACTACCAGTACTTTCATGTACCGATATTTCTTATGTGTACCAATATGTATGCTTACTACCAGTAGTTGTACATGTACCTATACTTCTACTACTAATACTTTTTAAATGTACCTGTACTTCTTACATGTACCAATACTTCTGCTTACTATCAGTACTTGTACATGTACCAATACTTCTTACTACCAGTACTTCTTACATATACCAATACTGCTTATTACCAGTACTTCGTACATGTACCAATACTTCTACTTACTATCAGTACTTCTTACATGTACCAATACTTACTACCATTGCTTCTTACATGTACCAATCTTAACTACTAGTACTTCTTAAATGTACCAATACATTTACCAATATTTTTTACATATAACATTTCCTTTACTAGTTGCTTGTACTATTTACAAGTACCAACACATCTTAGTACTTCTCACCATTACTGCTTACCAGTGCTTACATTTACCAATACTTCTTACTACTACTTCTGATGTACCACTACTTACAGTACTTCACATCTATCTATCCCTTAGTCTTGTCGACCATTGGGGCACCACTGATGACCTGACAACAAGCTTCCTCCATTCTATTCTGTTCTCTGCTAATCTTACCGTATTGCTCAGTTTATAAAACACATGTACCAATATTTATCAGTACTTCTTTCATGTACTAATACTTCTTACTTCATACCAGTATTTCTTACTGGTGCCTATACTTCTTTTTCTTACCACTATTTATTACTTGTACCAATACTTCTTAACAGTACTCCTTACAAGTATCAGTATTTCATACCTGTAACACTGTTGTATATCTTTTCACATGTACCAGTACTTTTTAATAGGTACCAATACTTTTACTTCTTGCCAATACATGTTAAATGAAAGTAGAAATTTTTCAGGTTATGAATTGTAATATTTCTCATCACCAAAATCAAAATAATTAAACTGGTTATATTGCAGTTATTAAGTTTTGAATAATTGTTCACACTAAATGTACATTTGTTAAATAATCTTCTTTCATGTCTAAGTTAATTGTGTTGTTTTATTGCATATCCAAATGTATACTTTAAGAGAAATACACTCTATTGCTTTCTACACATCTTTCATATTAGAACTAGATTGATTTACAGTAAGTAAAACTAATTTATTTAGAATTAGATTTGCAGTAATTAAAACTAATTTGTTTAGAATAAGAATGATTTTTAGGAATTAAAACTAATTTATACTACCTTTAGAAATAAGGTGAAGAGGAATCCAGTCACTAGAAATAGAGCAGTAGACTTGAACGTTTTGATTACATGCAGAAAATTCTGGAGGATATTTTAATAAAAGCTACTGAAAGAATATTTTGTGAAGTTTTACTCATGTATGCATGTGATAGAAATGATGTACAAAAAAAAAATAAACAAAAAACAAACCACATGGGAAGGAAAGGGAGTAATGACACAAAAGTCACATGAGGGACGGAGAAAATGATAAACAAAGCCACACATTATGGGAGTACTAATGCATAAAAGGATCACATAGACAGTTTTATTCTGAAGGAAAGATGCTGTAGTAAATTGTCATTTAAATGACAATTTATTACAGCATCTTTCCTTCCTTCCTGATATCATTTTGCCATTGTTGGCTGTGTAAAAAGCGCCAAATAAGTTTAGAGTATTTTAGAACTGCAATATGCAATGATTAATAGATATATTCTTGACTAAAACACAATCTGTTACTAGTACAGTGGATATTAGATGTATTACTGTTAAAAATTGTCAAAGTTATAAATTGTGTATTTATAGCATATCTGAATGCTATAAAGTTGTGTATAAGACTTAAATGTTATTAATTCCTGTTCTGATATCAAGTGGCAGTTCATTCTTGGTAAATACATACAGAATTTTGAATATCAACCTCATTCAAACAATAGAAATAATATGTAAAGGTAAAATATGGGGGGAAAAACAACACAAGGCTAATGTACATAATCCTTTTATTCCTTCCAATTTTTCTACTCCATAACTGTCAAATCTATAAATGAAACATGCACGCATGCACTTACAAACACACACACACACACACACACTCCCCTGAGATCTTCCAATAAAGAACTAATTATACTGCATTTGAGGAAATTAAATATACAACTATGGAAATTATACAGTTATGGTTATTTAATTTCTTTGTGTGCAATTTTGCATACTCTTGTGTTGAAATTAGGTGACAAAATGTACATGCACTGAACTTTACAAGGAATGAATACATAAACCTAACAATATGGTGTGCTTGGTCAAAGTACAGACAAGCTCATCTATCAAGAATTATTAATTAAAATATAGTAAAATATTTCTTTCGATTTTAGTCAAAACAAACAAACATTATATCAAAGATTACCAGATGAAATATAACTAAAGTTCTGTGAAAGAATTATCAATTCATGATTAAATCACCACTACACCATATTGAAAAAAAATGAAGTCAAAGCATTACAGTAGCTCCAAGTGTATGGCCTCATTTACCAAAAACTCGACTGAACCCAGACATACATTTCTTGCAAGTTTATATACATAAACGCTTTTTCAAATATTTACAGAAGTTATATTTACACTATATATTATGCTAATGAAAATTTTGGACAGCGATAAAAAGGCTTTATGAAAGCACCAAGACTAAGAAAGTCGACCAATGTTATAAGAGAATGGAAAACAGATTTCCTTCTGGACAAGTATTCAGCTATAAGAAACTGAAGTTAAGGGCAAGTAACTTAACAACATTTTCACCTTTCACAGAGAGAATTGTTTTCTTTCACTTATTATGTGATTGAGCAGGCAAGAACACCAGGCTCAGAAACACATGACTCAGCTGGTCCAAAAACCAATTCACACTGTAATGCATGTGTAAATTATCTATTAGATTCTGAAAAAATATTTAAAAGTTATTAAAACTTGAGTTAAAGAAATCAGTAATGATGTGGACTTAAGTACACCAAACTGGATTAAACTTTCCTTGTTAATAGGTCAATAATGAATTCTCGATACAATCTAATTTAAGTGTCAGCCTCATCTGGCACAAATAAATTAAAAAAATATCAAGGATGTCAGAAAAATGAACATTCTTTTGCACAAGCCCAAACTGTTTTATAAATATGTATAAATAATTAAAACAAATGGTGAAAGTAATGTTAAATTAACTGTGTAACTGGATTTGGGTCCATGAAGAAGAGTCCTTTGTATGCATACATCTATGAACAGATCACTTTTCTATGAATAAAACAGTTGGAACACCTATGAACAGATTCCTGAATGGCTGTGGGTAAGACAAGAAGACAGATTTGAGTAAGACGTCTATGGACAATGAAGACTGCAGGTAAGACATCTGTGAACATAGAGAAGAAAGGCTGGAAATGTGAGTGATCAAGTGATCTGGATATTTGATTTTCATGCAAGAAGTTTTTGCTTCAAGAACACTAGTTGTTGAGATGCTTTCAAATGAAATCTCTCTTTGTGTACTAATTAAGAAGTGATTTGTGACCAGAGGATATGCAGATTTTAAACCCTTCACAGAATTAGCATAATGAGAAGTACCTGGTGACCTTCATATATGAAATGTCAAAAAATAAATCCACAGTATTAGCAATATTGTTATTACTGAAAATAAAATTTAAAATAGTTTATAATGAAAATACAACATTGTTTTTTTAAAAAAACAATCAGGTCCCAAAAATGTGTTTTTGTTTATCATAGAATTATTAGACAGGTCTAAAAATATGTTGTTTATCATAGAAATTTTAGACAGATCTAAAAATATGTTTATCATAGAAATTTTAGACAGGTCTAAAAATATGTTATTGTTTTAGCACAAAATTATCTGAAAGCTGTAAACTTAATTTTTATTTGTCAGCTGGAAAGGGTAAATGTTATAATTAATGAACAATCCTAGCAATGGACACAGCAGAACATTGTACAAAAATTACACTGACTCAGATTTGATTAATGGAAGCGAGCTTCTCGTCTTTGACGTAACTCATCCAAATCAGGATATAAACCTGAAATACAAGAAAGAAAGTTTAAACTGTCTACTTTCAATTGTGTGTTTATAGAGTGTTCACTTTATATAATTTCTTAGAATTTTACATAAGCACTGAAGTAAAACAAAAACAAACCGAAAACAATCTTAAACTTAAGATTAACTATTAAACTAACATTTACAGTAAAAAAAAAATAATCTGCTGATAAACATCATTTAATTAGTGTTTGGGGAAGCCAATACATCAGTTAAATGCAGACAGAGTAAGGTTTCTGATTTATTCGTGTTTTTTTTGTTGAAAGAAAAATGGACGACAAAGGTGGATAAGTAGGAAAGACTAATGCCTCTCATGAATACAAAATTTAAAATAATAAAATAAAGTTAAATCATGCATGCATATATGTGCTCTTGAAAAAAAAAGAAGAAAAAATGAACTGAAAATTAATTTAAACAATTCTTCCCACCATTCTAATTAAGGAGCATATGTGAGATTGAAAATAATGAGTCTGCAGTTTGTGTGCCTCTCAAAGTATGAACAACTTGCCATACTGAAAATATTTTAGCAGTTTCAAGAGTAATTTTGACTATGTCATTGTTGCCTTATTCTCTGACTTTAGAACCTTATTACCAATTAAGATGATACTCCACTGTAAGCTTAACAAAACAGACTTTCTTCATGCCAATTTAGTAAAAATATCTGTATGAAAACTTTATGTGTAAATTAACTGTCAAATTCACAAAATTAATTAGCCCTATCCTCAAATTTAATGAGCTCATCATCAACAACAAAAAAATCTACGTTAAAGGAAAAATTAACAGATAGGAGTCTAATATATTTAGTCATTAGATCGTGGCTAAAATCTGCTACAGACCTTAAAACTGTTAAATTGTGACTAAACACTGCTACACACCTTAAAACTGTTAAATTGTGATTAAATACTGCTACACACCTTAAAACTGTTAAATTGTGAATAACACTACTAGTACTACACACCTTAAAACTGTTAAATTGTAAATAACACTACTAGTACTACACACCTTAAATTGTGAGTTAAATTGTGAGTAAAACTGCTACAGACCTTAAAACTGTTAAATTGTGACTAAAAACTGCTACAGGCCTTAAAACTGTTAAATTGTGACTAAAAACTGCTACAGGCCTTAAAACTGTTAAATTGTGACTATACACTGCTACACACCTTAAAACTGTTAAATTGTGACTAACACTGCTACACACCTTAAAACTGTTAAATTGTGAGTAAAAACTGTTTTACAGACCTATAAAACTGTTAAATTGTGACTTACACTGCTACTGACCTTAAAACTGCTAAAATGTGACTAAATACTGCTAGAGACCTTAAAATGTTAAAATGTGACTAAACACTGCTACAGACCTTAAAATGTTAAATTGTGACTAACAACTGCTACAGACCTTAAAACTGTTAAATTGTGACTATAAACTGCTACAGAAAACTACTATAGACCTTAAAACTGTTAAAATGTGAACATTACAAGGGATACATCATTCAAATTCTTATTCTTACTCTGAATTTGTTGAATAGCTATACATGTACTTTTAAAGCCAACATAATGATGAATTTCCAGATATACCCAGTGTGTGAAAGTATTAGGTTCCATAAATGACCTTGCATCTGCCTATCATTATGTTAAACTAAAATCAGTTAACACTATGAATATATAAGTGTATGACCTTATATCCAAAGTGTTTTTTTTCTATGCAAATTTTTGGATTCAAGACAAAAGAAAACCTACAGGGTTTATGCATTAGTTTACGAGATGATTTCACTAATATTTGTACAAATCTTCATTATATTTTCCTTCAAGATAAAGACTATGGATCCTAGCAACACCCAAAATATAAAAAATAATAATGATATATATTTGAAAACTTTCCTTCAGGATATAAAATTATGTAACGCATGAAACATTGATTTTGGAGCTGCAGTGTAATGTGGCACTAAAGGTAAAGTACGACACTCTGGAGCCTGCACAGTTCACTCGTTTCATTCCTGGAGCGATGCCCCGGCTTCGTCTACATATAACCTTGAGCATGTTTGGTAGCACATATCTGTGTGAGCAGCTGTTCTCTGTGATGAAGATTAACAAAGCATCACACAGGAGTCGTCTCACTGATGAACACCTGCAGTCCATCCTGAGAATCTCCATAACACAGAACTTTACTCCAAGCATAAACGAACTTGTTACCAAGAAAAGATGCCAAACATCCAGCTCTGACAAATTGGCATAAGAGCGAAAATCAGTATGCCTTGATTTGTTATTATTTGAACTTTTGTCTGTTTTAAGTCATATTAGTGTTTAAAAGGTTTAGTTTTCCACTGTTCAATGAGTGTTTATACAGTTCGGCCCGCAACCTTAAATGTGATTTGAGTTTTGGCCCCCATGTGCGATTGAGTTTGACACCCCTGACTTAATACATAACAATACATAATAGTATGAACCAGATGTGATAATGGCTCTGAATCAGAAATGACAGCATCAGCTACTTAAAGCATAACAATTCATAAGCAATGTCATATACCAGGAGTATAGGAGCACAAACCTGATGATTGCTGTTCTCGCAAGCTGTTCTCCATAGCTCTCTGAAATTGTTCTTCTTCTGAAAGGCCACCAGAAAAGCTACTGTACTGATTGTCAGCACTGTGACCATTCCCTCTCTCTACACCCACCTGACCTCTGGAGTAATATGATGTCCTTCTGTAACCAGTTCTCTGGCCATACCCATTAGGGGAATAACCTGAGGAGAAAAGTTATAATAACGATAAGGATGATATCTTGATAAGTATTTGTTCTTATCAAAGCTCTAAGCACTTAACAATAATTACAAATAAAATACACAAGGTCTTTACACAAACTACTTCAAGATATAAGGAAACGAAAAATTAAAAAAAAGATGAATCCACATGCAAAATAAATAAATTAGGAGATTCTGATTAGCACTTTAAAGTAATTGATATCTCAAGTTCTTTCATTCATGCAGCTTGACAATTCTGAGGCAGGAATTGTGGATGCATGTGTTGGCAAAATGTCACTATCAAAATTGGCAAGGTGGGATATAAACCATGACCACCCACTTGCAAGGTCAGTGTCTAGACATAAGAGTCATTCAGTTCACCCAAATGATACAACAAATAAATTTATTTGCAAAAAGAAACACGAATGAAATGGATATGCAGTTGAATAAATGAAGAAACAAGAAACATTTTTATTCTGATTCAATTATTGATGAAAAAGATGTGTTAAAACTAATTTATTTGGAATTAGGTTTAGACAAGTAGAACTACAAGTTAATTGGGCTTCTCATGAAAAGATCCTTAAATGATCTAAATATGATTATTTACATAGGATGTGAAATGATTCTTGTATTATGCACCTAGTTTTGTAAGCTGATTTTACTGATGCATAAACAAGTTTTAACACCATAAACTAAAAGTGAGAAATTTTCATTTTTTTGCCCCAAGCATGACACTTAATACTAATGTAGCATGGGATTTAGTATTAATGCAGCATGAAATTTAGTACTAATATAGCATTGAGAAGTTGCTTTCTCATCCTCTTCTCTCAATTGTGAAGCCAAGAGTCTTGGTCTTGAGTGTTTATAGAACTTCTGAAAGTGCACTTAGAATGTAAACATGGCCAGCTGACCATTGTCTGCACACGTTACTTGTTTACTGCATGATTTTAAAATGGAAAAGGCTTGAATAATCTGGAATAAGCACCTAAGATCACACACACGCACGCACACACACACACGCGCACACACACACACGCGCGCACACACACACACACACACACACACGCGCACACACACACACACACGCACGCACGCACACACACACACACACACACACACACACACACACACACACACACACACACACACACACATGAATAGAGGAACTGTTGCCATTTCACCATTTCACAAAGGATAGTGAATATTCATTATTCATGCTGTTTTGCCTGAGCAGTAAATGTACCACATTGTGAGGGAAGATGAAATACCCTATATTTTTCTGAAACTGTCTGAAATGTGAGAGTACATTTCTTTTAATGTAAAATGTGTTAATCATTTTACTTGCTCATATATTGTTTTAATATAGGATCTTTGATTGATAATGGTCTTATTTTATCCACTGCTGTTGCTTCTTGTTTAGATATTATTGGAGATGATTTTCTAATATATTCTTTGTATGAATTTGTGTACTCTTAAAAGATATTTTCTATTAATTTCTGTGCATGCAATTTGGTGATACAGTATAATAAATGTAATTCTTGTTAGTAGAAAATGTTGAAATTAAGTGTTGGATTTACAGACTAGTAAATCATAATTTACTCTGAGAATGTTTGTGTACAACTATTGTGTATTGTTGTCTAATATTATGACATCTGCATGAAACTGGTCTTAGATGATTTAATTCTAATCCACTATCATACAGTGCACTAGCCTGCTATGTCAGGTGATATTGTTATAGTAGATGTCAAATGTCTAAACTTGTCTAGGCATGAATGAGTGTGACTAAGGTTTTGCCTATGCCTGTCTATCAATCTGTCTGGTGGGTGACCAATCATGTCACTTTGTGACTGTATTTGTGCCTTAGCTGTGAGTGCAGGTGGACTGAATTTAGCACATAAAACCAACATCTAGAGTTGTGTTCACCCACATATATATCACAGTGCACTTGAATATTATAAACTGTCATTTAGTTTTGTATACTGTACATATCTGCTGTATCAAGTGAAAGAGAACGTGAAAAGTTTTACTGATATAACATGAATGAGAATATAAAAAGCTTTATTTACATAACAAGAAAGAAAATATAAAGAGATTTATTTATATAACATGAGGGAGAATATAAAGAACTTTACTTATATAACAAGAAAGAGAAAATAAGCTTTATTTATATGACAATGAGAAAGAATATAAAGCCTTCATCTATATAATGTGAAAGAGAATATAAAGAAATTTATTATCTGATAATGAGAAAGAGTCAAAGAGCTTCTAATAAGAATAAAGGAAAAAGAGCTTTCCTAGGTAAATACATGCTATTTTTGAAAAAGTTTTGCTGAATGTGACAACAACAACAAATGAAAAAGTAATAATCTTTTCTGATGTGAAAATATAAATAGAAAAAGAACTTTAGGTGAAAAGAAGTGGTGGTGCTTGGGGGTAACCTTTCTTTGGTAAAACCAATTTAACACAAGCAGCTTTTTATGTGCACATAATTTGTCTGTATAAAATAATTTTTTTCCTGAATATTTACTCACCAGACAGGCAAAGGGTTAAGTGGTTACATATAATGTCTCTCAGGCAATCTACTACATGCTCATCTGGTTGAATGATAAGAAAAATAAGTTTAAAATAAAAGCTTTACCTATGTTAAACAATGGGTAAATACACATGCGTGTGCACAAAAAAATCAACCTAATAACTTTCTTTAACAAGAAATAACCCACTATGAAATAATATGCAATACTCTTTGACAATCAAGGGAATATTTAAGGATGACAAACCTGGAAAAGGTGACACTACACTATCCATGATAAGTTTAAGTGGACCCTTGATGTATAAAATTCCGACCAGAATACCAGACAAATGACCTGTACAAAGCGACAAATTAATAAGTCAGAACATTTGCATTCGGTTACAAATAATGTCAGGACTAATAAAAAAGTCAAATGCATGTTAAGTCATTAAATAATAAGAAAATCATGTTCTGTTTAGGTCTGTAAAAAAAAATAAACAAATAAAAAGGAATATCAGGAAATGTTCAGGAAAATGACATTTAAATGCAAAATATATTTTTACAATAACATATGCTATCATATCCCTAGGACAAAATACTGAATAACTACTTACATAAATTTGTATGATAAACATAAAATACACAAATCTGTATGACAGAAACTACCAAAACACAAGACAAGAAATGCTAAAGGAATATCAATCTTGAAAACTAAAAAATGTACCAGTGAAGGAAGCGTTTGGAGTAATCATTTGAATCAGTAAAAGCTCCACCCAGTAAAGATAGCGTGAGGGTACAGGAATGAACCCAAGGGCATAGGTCATGCCATGTGGAGCATAGTGTGTTGTTACAACTTTCATAGCAAATAGAACAGCTGTAAAATAAAAGACATACAACAAGGAGAATATGTTTTTCATTCAGAATAATTTTATTTAGCTGAGGAATGAATGAAAATAACATTAACAAATGGGGAAAAAATTAAAATCTTAAAATAAATTAAAGAAAGCTGAAATCAGCATATTTTATGAAATGTATCCCAATTACCATCTTTCTTCACTAGAAACAGAAAAAATATAACCATATATTCCTTGAAAATACTTTTGTAAAATTACCCAACTATTCTATTCCAATTTCTCAAAAGTAACATACATCACTAATACATCTACTAATCACAAAATAGTATACATCATTAGTTCATCTACAAATCACAAAATAACACAATTCATTAATACAGCTATAAATCACAAAGTAATATGATGTTCAAGGATGAATGTTATTTTTGATTTGTAGATGTTGTAACATTTGTAAACACTAATAAAAGTATTACATTCAATGGCCAACAAAACTTGAGGAAAACTTGCACAATGTGTCCAGATAGATCTAAGTTTAAGTTTATTCATCCTTTACCATAACAATTATATTAATAAGAGATGCTATAAGTTTGTTTTAAGCCCTTTCCAGCCCAAGGTGGAAACATACTGGTGGAAGAGTATGACAGTAATAAAGGGGATCAAAATTCAAGGGGAGACAAATCAACACACCATTTTTGTTTAGTATCACTTTGTTTAACTTTGTACTGACTACAAATTCATTTTTAACAGGTAAAGCCACTGAAATTCTCTTTGATATGAAGTTATAAGCATTCAGAAAACTGGATAGATATGGGGCTAATCAATACCTTGGTTTAAAATGATATATTTAAGTTTCCTAAAATAATTCTTTTAATTTCTTTATTCTGAGCATATTATATAAACAAAATCCCATACTTTCATATTCTTAGAAAAGTTTCTGCATGCCAAACTTCTTTTTAAAATGTAAATGTTAAAGTACACTTTATCACCTGAAAAGCCGACAGCACACTGAGTAGCATAATACTGGTCATGAAGAAATTCTTCAAGAAGAAGATTGATACCTATATAACCTAAGCTTGATAACACTGTGAACACAGCTACCTGAAAAGAAAAGATTTGTAGATCTGTAAATAAGATTTAAATTTTGCTCTCAGAAATATGAAATAGCTACTTAATTAAAATAAATGATGTTGGATTTGTTTCTAAAATGGAACATATGCTATGAATATCTGACCACCAAATGCTTAAAAGGCCATATGAACATAAATACTCTAACATTTCAAGTTAGCAAAACTCAGAACAAGACAAAATAAAAAAACATCTCATACCAAAATGATACAGTACAGTTTAAATTTGTTACTTTTTAGGACTTCTGTTGGTTACAAATATGTCAGTGTTGGTACTAGCAGGATTTTAATTTATAAACTAAAAAGGTATGCAATTCATATATATTGAGTCAAGACTAGGAGGAGTAAAAATACAAATTCATATATATTGAGTCAAGACTAGGAGGAGTAAAAATACAAATTCACATATATTGATGAGTCAGGACTAGGAAGAGTACAAATATAAATTCATATATATTGATTCTGGACTAGGACTAAGAGGAGTACAAATACAAATTTATATATATATTGAGTCAGGACTAAGAGTACAAACATAAGTACCAAGTCAAAACTAGGAGTAGTATAAATCTAGTTCATATTATGTAGAACAGAACTTTTATTAGTGATAATAAGCTATTAATTGTATGACTAAAGGCTAGGAGTAGCACTAATATAATTCATTATGTAAAACTAAATTTGTAAGAAAGAAATCATAACTTAATTTTTCTTCTGCTTACTAGTAAAATGCCCATTTACTTAATCAGTATTAAAGAAAAAATAACTAAAAAAAAAAATGGAAGAGAAAAAAGAGAGACTATGTTATGTAATAACTCAATACCTGAGTTAAGCTTATGATTTTAATATTTTATTATGAGTTGTGATTGTGAAAGGTGTTTAAATTCAAAATAATAGAATTCAAGAGAAAGAGAAGATAACAGGAATGATTATGACAGACGCTTGATGACTTAGAAATATGAACAACACTTTGTTTTTAATAATAAACTTAAGGAAATAAAAACAATTCTAAGTCATAATAATAAGACGTAAGGAAATAAAACAATAAGCTTTTAATAATAAGATTTGAAGAAATAAGAACAAGTTGCTTATAATAATAAGACTTAAGGAAATGAGAATAACACTATATTTGTAATAATAAATACTGCAAATTCTTACAAACCATCCACAAAAAGTATGAGCTTCCAAATCTTTGCTCCAGGCTGCGACCCTTGATGAGCAGGGACAGCATATTGAAGTATAAATGCATGTCATCAGCATGATAAAATGCAGAAAAGATAAGTCGTTTCCAATCTCGACGATGCCAAACTAAATATGAACTCATGCAAACACTAGCTGCTGAATGAAAATACTCTGGTAAAAAATCCAGAAATATTACAGTCTGAGATACAACAAGAGCCATCGTAACAGGTGGTATGGTGTTAAGGCCCATGTTAAGCATTTGCGAAAATAGCAGCATTACTCCAAGGTTTAGTCCACTTCGTCGTCGATGCATGCTTTACTGTTCTTAATCATGAAAATTAATGCAAATATTAAAAATAATGTGAAAATAAACATATATTTATAAATATATATTAAAAACCTGAAAGTAAAATATGAACAATTTATATTTTCTTTTCAGATTCTTCTAACATGAGCATCTGTTAAATTAGAAGAATGAAAGAAATTTTCAAGATTACTGGGTTATACTCATAAATTTTAAGGTGGATTATTTTTTCCTGTTGTTCACTTATATACTATTATTCATATATTTTTTTTTAATTAAAGCCAAATGCACATAAATTAAAATACACACACACTGGACATTCAGCAATGGCTCAGTAAGCTGTCCAATTTGGTTGGGACATTTAAAAGCATCCAATATTTTTTTTTTAAAGTTGTCTATCTTTTAAAAGAGAATAAAAGTAAAAACAAGAACAAAAAAACTCATGGGGAATTATTGACTCCCATGAGTAGCTAAAATGTTAGGATACTTTTATTCAAGACAAATTTAGAAATAATAAATGGAGAACTTACTTTAAAGAAACTATGCTAAAAACATGATAGGACTGTATTTTCAGAATTTTACCAACCATAGCTCTTATCAAGAGGTGTCAAGTCTGTAGAATTTCCAGCCTTGCCATATTTAGTGAACAATAAATACAATTTAAAAATAGGAATATTTGTGATATAATAATTAATATAAGATATAATTAATACAAAAATTGATTGAGTGTAGGGGGCGCTTCCGGCTTCCGCCGCTTTCGCGCTGGTAATACAAAAAGATATACACACTGATAGAAATTACGGGGGAAAGCCATTAACGAAGTATTTAAAAGAAAATGTATTTTTAACTGTTCATCACTTCATGTGAGTTGTTACTGTTAAGTACTCTTTTTTTTTTATATAAGCCTCGTGTATAAGGGAAAAACTAATTTAGCATATATGTTTTTAATTATTTCATAAATTAACTGTTTACCAACTAGCAAAACTTATTATTATATTTATATGTGACTCATTCTGTAATTCAAACGGACATTACCACAAAAATTAGAATTTAGATTGTCTCCCTTAGAGTTAGACTTAGAGCACTGGCAGTGGCAGTACTAAAGATCCGCGTCTAAATGAAATTTCAAAGGAAACTATTATTGTTACTAGTTTTAAGAGTATTATTTTAGTGGTCGATGGCTGAGAAAGACTCTTTAATTTATTCTTTATTTAATATGCTCTTTCAAAACTCCCAACCTAAAGAACTCATCTGTTACTTTTAGTGAGTTTTCGATCATCTGCATTAATGAGATGCGTCGATTCGATAACTTGTAATTTCTAAATCTTAAAAAAAGAAAAAGAAGTTGAAAGTAAGAGCAATAGTGAGATACCTGCTCTACAATTTATTAAATCCTGCGCGAAGATTCTGATGATGATGTTAAATTGAATAGATATCTGATTCATTTGAGAATTGGTTTGGTTGTTAGTGTAAGTCGCCATATTGTGACGTTAACTTTTTTTCTAACCAATCAATTAATCATAAGCCATCTTTTTCTGACGTGGCTGTTCACGGCACACACACAGACATGGCTCAAATGAATAATGTGATTTTTTTTTCTCTTATGTTGACTACTGCTAATATTTATTTTAATAAAATTTTATAAATAACTCAAAATCTTTCTTCAGTGTGTATTGCTTATTTCCTACGTGTGCTTTAGAGAAAAATAAGAAAAAGTATGGAATATAACTCTTTTGATTACAATTCTAAGATTTAAAAGAGTTACATCCCTTTCGTAAACGTGACAACGTGTTAGGTACACAGTTTTATACGCAGTCTTAGTACACCAGAAGCTAGCCTAAGAAGGTTTATTCACAAATACGTTTGTCCATATTATATTATTTGTATAATGTTTACTGAATAGGCGTTAAATGTATACTTGCCAGTGGATAGTCATGTTGGCTAATTAATACTTATAAAATGTTATCATTATTAAAATAATACAGATAATTAAAACATCTTAATTAGGCAACCTTGCATTAATTTTCGTGCTAGTGAGGCATCTGCGGAGGATCACTTAAATTCCATACCTTGTGGTAGTTTCTAGAAACATCAATGTGTGAATCAATAAATAAGTGAAATAGCAAACTAGCCTTTCCCACTTTTCTAAGGCACTTGTCACAGCAAAGTAAGAATAGAAAGAAAGAAGCCAAATTAACACGATAGGATAAAAAAAAATATAGTAGAGTTATCTTTAATTAGCACTAGATACACAACTAAAGAGTGGATTTGTCTAGCTTAGTTCAAACATTTGTAGAAATAACAGTCAGCTCAAAGAGTATAAATTATCTCAAAATAAACACAAATGTAACATCAATAGAAAAATGTACGAAATATTTCTAAGTCCATTCTCTCTCAATCAGTCAATTAAACTCACCACTCAAGCTAACGACTGCCTTCAAGCCGGACTTCTCTCTTCGTCACTCACATTCAAAGTGAATAAACGTTAGAATTCTCTACAGTAACTGAATTCTTTAATCTCAGCCCATTGGCTGTTCTCAATCTCATAAACAAAAATTAATAGATAATAGAAAACTACTCACTGAGTTCCCACTAGATCAGCTAATCTAAATTGTTCTAGCCTCAGCTGTTTACTTCAACTCAAACACTTTCAAAATAACACCATAAGTAGTGCCCAAGGTCGGGTCACTCTGACAATTTTAGCAACTTATATAAAAATTAAATTAAAAATTAGAGAGGGGCAAATTTACTCTGTCACATGACCTTCAAACGATGTGGTGTATTAATATTTGATACACTGTGTTTATTTTACCATGTGTATGCAAGGAGATAATGAATACTTTTGCAGGAATTGTAAATTTGAAGATGGGATTTGAGATAGAATAGAGTTATATTGTGCCAAATGAGAAACTTACGTTTGCTCCTCAATTGTATGTTACAGTGAACAAGTGCCTTCTTCTGACTTTTGACTTCAGGTACACGAAACGTCTGTTGCAGTGTGTATGATTTAAGGGAATACACTATGCACTCTTGATGTACAAAAGCAAGGAATGCTAAGTACATCATTACAGTGAAGAACCAGAACCATTGTGATTGTGTTCTGCTCAAGAATCTGACATGGTGGAGAGAGTGCCAGGTTGGTTGAGAGGAAACGATGCATCAGTGTTTTCTTATGCACGAGGCGGGGGAAACATGGGCTGAGCGTGGACATTTGACTCTGTTGCAAGGCCAGTGAAAGAATGTCAAAGCTGTACTTAATCCAGGTTATGTGAAAGTTTACAATAACCTACCTCCAATAACTCCATTTCTATTCTCTGATAGGACTAATCTGCAATTTGTATTGATTCTTGTAGAACTGTAATTATATTTTTTTATTATTACATACATGTAGAGAGAGACTGTAAACTATAATTATCTAAATGTAGGTTCATGGCATATTGATGTCAAGTTATCAAGTTATTCATTTAACTCTCCTGGCACTTTGTGCTCAAGGTCATGTATCATCTTGCTTGTTTGCGCGGCCTCAAACTATCATGCTATGGTGTGCAGTGCCTTGGAGTCAGTGCCCGCTAATATCTCTGCGCCTGCTGCAGCCTGTTGGTACCAAGAAATTTCTTTCTTGTTTCATCATAAAATACATTTTCCTGATTAACTAATGAGTATTATTGAATTAAATCTAAGGCTTCCGGTTTTTAGTGATTTAGGTTGAAAATTTTTATAAAACGTATCACGAAAGTTTAAGTTTGTATTTTTCATTTTGTGCGGACGCATTAGTTCTTGCTTTTTAAATAAATATCTGAATTGTTTGGCACAATGGGGTAGGATATGTAATGAAAAATAAGCTGAGAGCTTTAAAATATTAAGAGTTGCAATAAATAAGTAAATAGCCTGAACAACCAAGCCCTGTCTCTCGGAGGTCTTAAATCAAAGACCCATAACTCTAACATAAAGGTAAACGTTAATATAGTCAAATTCAAGTTAGAGATTAAAATATAAACATAAAGGTAAACATTAATTTAGTTATTTTCAAGTAAGAGTTTAAAATATAAAGGTAAACACTCGTATAGTAAATTCTAGTTAAAGATTAAAATATAAACATAAAGGTAAACATTAATGTAGTCATTTTCAAATCAGAGATTAAAACATAAACATAAATGTAGACAAATTTGAATCAGGGATTAAAAAATAACATACAGGAAATATTAGAGCTACCATATTCAAACCAGAGATTAAAATATTAACATACAGGTAATTTTGATATAATCAAATTCAAATAAGAGATTAAACTATAAACATAAAGACATCCATTAATATAGTAAGATTCATGTTAGAGATTAGAATATAAATATAAAAGTTACAATAGTGTAGTCAAATTCAAATCAAAGATTAAAATTATAAATATGCAGGTATATATTAATGCAATCAAAATCAAATCAGATATTAAAATATAAACAGACAAGTAAACATTAATGTAATAAACTCAAATCAGAGATTAAAATGTGAAAATAAAGGAAAATATCAGTCTAGTCAAATTCAAATCAGAGATTAAAATATAAACAGAAATTTTAAAAATCAGTCGAATTCTCACCCGCTTCTCCGCGTTATTTCAGTCATGAGCAGCCAAATCAATCATTGCATCCCGCTTTGTTTGTTTTATGCGAACCAGCCAAATCAATCATTGCATCCCGCTTTGTTTGTTTTACGCGAACCAACCAAATCAATCATTGCATCCCGCTTTGTTACCAGCTAAATCAATCATGGCATCCCGCTTTGTTACCAGCCAAATCAATCATGGCATCCCGCTTTGTTACCAGCCAAATCAATCATGGCATCCCGCTTTGTTACCAGCCAAATCAATCATGGCATCCCGCTTTGTTACCAGCCAAATCAATCATGGCATCCCGCCTTGTTCTTCATGAACCAGACACATCAATCATTGCATCACGCTTTGTTTGGTTTTTTTTTTTTTTTTTTTTTTTGTGAACCAGCCAAACCAGTCATTGCATCACGCTTTGTTTCTTTTTTGTGAACCAGCCAAATCAATCATTATATCCCGCTTTGTGTTTATTTTGAACCAGACAAATCAATGCATACTTCCCGCTTTGTGTGTGTTTATGCTGAACCATCCAAGTCAACCATCACATGCCGTTTTGTTTTGGTTTATTTATGTTTTACTTCTTAATGAGTCACAAAACTATTTCAGTTTCGCGCTTTATTACATATCTAAAATGTACGCCATGTTACTAGCTCTAAACCTGTACACCGATCTCCCTGTAATTCCATATGTCGGGCGTACATTTACTAAATCTCCCTGTAATTCCATATGTCGGGCGTACATTTACTAAATCTCCCTGTAATTCCATATGTCGGGCGTACATTTACTAAATCTCCCTGTAATTCCATATGTCGGGCGTACATTTACTAAATCTCCTGTCATTCCATATGTCAATTTGTGGGGCGTACATTTACTAAATCTTCCTGTCATTCCATATGTCAATTTGTTGGGCGTACATTTACTAAATCTTCCTGTCATTCCATATGTCAATTTGTTGGGCGTACATTTACTAAATCTTCCTGTCATTCCATATGTCAATTTGTTGGGCGTACATTTACTAAATCTTCCTGTCATTCCATATGTCAATTTGTTGGGCGTACATTTACTAAATCTCCCAAGTAGTTGTAAAAATGTATTTGTTCTCACTGGACTGTACTGTCTTTTGACCTGAGATGTAAAGAAACTGTGGAGTAAGAGACTGTTATAGATTATAAAGAAGGCTCTAAAGACATCCTTTTCAAGAGGGATCTAAAGTCTTTTTCAAAGGGCTATAAAGATGTCTTTTTCAATGGGATCTATAGACATCTTTTTCAAGAGTCTCTAGAGACATATCATCTGCAAGACTATTATAGTCTCTTCTTTCCCTAAACTGTCGCTTTGTTTTGTAAATCCGTTTAAATAAATACATTTATTTGTTTTATTTTGTTACTAATTTGTAGGTTGATCCATAATAATATGGATTATTTACTTTTCAACTCTGTAACTCAGAGACCATGGCCGATTCTAAAGTGCCCTCAAGACATATCATTTACATCAGCAAAAATTGCACAGATTCTCTTTTGTGTCACTGCTCAAATTTCTGTCCTTGTATTTTTAAACACATAATTTTTATATGTCACTTTATATGCAGATTCGTTTATGCTTCGGAGTATTATCTCTTGTACTTCTCGATCATTGAAATATTTTGTAGAAATCCCTGAGTGTTTTGAGTGTACTTAACAATTAATCATTAAAGTCACAATGCTTTCAAGAAGCATCGAGATATAAGAAGGAAAAAAAGCACTTCCATTTAACTTGTTACCATATTCTTATTTATAATTATTTGTAATGTATCGATATTATTAATTTGCGAATTAAGAATTAGTAGATGACATTTGTGATTGACTCTAGTATTTCTGAACGTCAGCTCGCATTTTGCGTAAAGATTAGATCAACGGTTACTGCCTCCATAAAATATTACTGCTGTCATTCTAAGTTCTGAGTAGAACAATTTTAGAAAGCTTTTAAAAAAAACACAAATATACTTTTAAACTGTGAAAATGAGCTGCAACCCCCCCCCCCTCCCACTCATGATAGCTGATTCCCTAATAGTTCAGTGAGAAGAGTAATTTGTTTTTAATTTGCAAAGTCTTCAGCCAAGTCTTCAAAATATTATCAATTGAAACCTAAAATTGGGCAAAATACTTTACTTCATATTTCTTTTTTTAAAAAAGCCCTCTAGGAAAGCACAACTTTCAAAAGGTATGCAACAGTTTATTCAGTAATTTCTATGAAATGTCACATATATTTAGATGTGTGTGCATGTATTTGTGTGATTTATAGAATATCTCTATACGTGTGTATCTGTGCAATGTGTGTATGTGTGCCCTAAAGTATTAAAATGTACACTTCTCCAGCCATAAGGAAAGAAAGTGATAATTCAAGGGTTATAGTTTCTGAACGGTTGTAAATCTTAAGGAAAGAAAGTGATAATTCAAGGGTTATAGTTTCTGAACGGTTGTAAATCATACGCAAAGAAAGTGATAACTCAAAGGTTATAGTTTCTGAACGGTTGTAAATCTTAAGGAAAGAAATTGATAATTCAGGGGTTATAGTTTCTGGACGATTATAAATCATAAGGAAAGAAAGTGATAACTGAAGTGTTATAGTTTCTGAACGATTGTAAATCTTAAAGAAGGAAAGTGATAGCTCAAAGGTTATAGTTCTGAACAATTGTATGTCTCTGTTTCTGTGAATAGCGTTAGCGGCCATAAAAAACAAAAAAAAAAAAAAACCCGTTTAAATTACGAACGTTTAATTTAACATTTTAAAAGCACTAAGTTGCGATTTCGTTGTCACTGAGGATTCATTTCTCTACAAATTGCATTTCAGTCTCAAAGTATGCACAAACAGAACAATCAGTTTGGATGATACACGCCATCTGGCAGCCTACGCAGAGACTAATAACCATGATCAAGATTAACTCGTTATCTCCCTTGTTATACCAAGCACTATCTTTTAACGTTGTTTATTGCTCTCAAAAGCCAGTTACGTGGCTTTATGAAATTTATTGCTATAAAAAAACAGTTATATGGATGATTCATGTTTGAGCACAGAAAGTGGTTGCAAGGATTGTTTCATTTACTGCTCTAAAAGTCAGTTATTTAGTTTATTTATTTATTGCCACACAAGTCAGTTGCCTGGATTATATCACTTACTTCTCACGAGTCATCTGCATGAACTAAAATCCCCACCACAAACTGGCTACAAAAGACAGCTGGTGCTTCGCCAATTGGTTTCAATCGGACATCTAGGTCACGTGGTTCAGCTTTCTGTTCAGACAGCTTGGTGACACGGTTCATCTTTATGATCGACTGCTGTAACATGACGTCATCACTAGTCATACATTTCTTCCGGCACGCGAATCTCGATGGCTGTGAGACAAAGGCGCGAGCCCGGCATATGAATGTCGATGGCTGAGATAAAGGCGCTAGCCTTGCATGCGAATTTCTATGGCCGGAGATAAAGGCTCTAGCCTTGCAAGCGAATCTTGATGGCCGTGAGACAAACGCGCTAGACTGGCATGCAATCTCGATGACCGTGAGACAAATGTCAGTTAATTTATTTCATTGTATTTGTCACATGTACATTTGATTGTTGATTTAATAAATTTACTGTTAAATTTATTGACCTTTCTATTGCATATTGATAACTTTATTTTGGAGAAGAAAGTGGGTGGATGGGGGCTTGCTAAATATAGATTAAAGACGGATTTGTCTTCCTTAGTAAAAGGTTTTCCACCTGTGGAAAGTTTGTATGACCGTAAATGTTTATCTTTAATGTTGTGGAAGAGAGGAAACATTTATAGTGCCAAGTAAGAGAGACAAGTGGTGTCTCTGGAGGATCAGTAATAAAATAAATTAAGATTCTCATTTGTAATTAGTTTTGGATTATTAATTAATTAATTATAATCATATCCATTAACTAAATGGCATTGACGTCACACTATCATATAGTAGGGGTTTTAAACCGAATAGTATTGTTTTCAACAAAGTGAATGCCATGAGAAACTGTAGGAAGAAGTACTAAACATATTTGACCGAGTTATTTCCCCTTATAACATTATTTTGGCTGGCTGTTGGCAGGCAAAGGTTTAAGTTTCGTGTCTTATTGCAATATGAAACAACAATTGTATGACTATAAGAAAAATGGAGCTTTTTTGTTTTGAAACGCACTTAGTAAGATTATGACAGTAAAGAATGACTCATTTTATGACAGTAAAGAATTACTCATTTTATGACAGTACGCTGACACTTAGTATTAAGAGAATTTAAGTCATGACTTTGCCTCTTTGACTGCAAGAGATGACACATCTTACAATAAGAGTTCGCCTTGGACATTAACAAATAGATGAAATCTTATGAAAGTAAGATGAGAGCAGAATTGATACATCGCATGACATCAAAAGGTCACATATTCCTATTATGACAAAATTTTCTTTAAGATATGACAATTAAAGGGTTCATAATCTTGTTACGTTTGTAATCATATATATAACTGACACATGAATGTGGTTTCAACGAAGTAGCTGATGACAGTAATAACAAGTATTAAATCTAAATATGACGTTTTATATATGCCATCTTATGAAATGGTTACAATTAAAAGTAATGAAGTGGCATATTTTTATGATATTTCAAGTTAGAGTGGAGTATAATGTTAGATTTATGGCAATTGCCGTTCAGGTTGGCATATTGATATGACTGCTACGTTCCATAAGCTTTTGCGAAGATTTTTATCCGTTAAACATTTTATTAAAAAATAATGTAATTGAAATTTGACAGTTGCAGCAGAGATAATGTATAACTGTTTGCTGTTCGGTGTCAATATGGATACAATTACAAGGAAGG
This sequence comes from Sinotaia quadrata, assembly GCA_028829895.1. NCBI lineage: Eukaryota > Metazoa > Mollusca > Gastropoda > Architaenioglossa > Viviparidae > Sinotaia > Sinotaia quadrata. Next base: position 117,717,769 of record CM054177.1, on the reverse strand, counting down.
GAAATACTACATCTTCATTGAAGTTGTTCTTCTCCTAGCCGCTATTGGATACTTGTGTCGATAATATAATTATTTTTGACGTCATACGTGACGTATGAAAAAGGCGAAAATGTCTACTGTATGACTTGATAAAGTCGTGTGTATAACCGGAAATTAGGGGGGCGATCGTCCAATTGAATACAAACGCGACTGCCAAGCGACCTGATCAATATTTTTCATTTTCCTTTTTACAAATATATTAAATTCTTTAAAGAAACCGAAATTCAGTGGTGCCAGACGAAATTTTACGCAACGCTCTGATTTGGCGACACTGTGCCGGAAGTGATAGTGACCGTTCATCTTCTTCAGACATGCGCAGCTTTTTCCCCCGCCGCCAATTGAGCCTGGCTGGCCAATCTTCTTCTGCTCCTATATGGAACTCACTCTTTTCTTTGGAATGTGAATAGGGCCCGAAAATTGTGGCCAGCCTTCTTCGCAATCAGGCTCGTGTCAAGCCCCAAGCATTTCGTCTGTCATCTTTGACCTTGTGTAATTTCATCGCTTTTTGTATCGGCCCTTGACGAAGGCCTCCTGTGCGCTTATATTGTACGAGCAGGCAGGGTGACTGGTCTCGGATGAAAGACGCTTCATTACTAAGATTCTGAGAATTATAATAATCGAGCCGCGTATTGACGAGTTTAAAAGCACCGTCTTTTGTACGCGATCTTGCTAAGAGTACTCGTATAATGACGAGCTTTAGAGAGCGCGCAACCTCTTTCTTCGCTATTGTGTGTCCTTTCTTTGCCGGCCATTGAAGTCCTGTTTGCACGCAGCTTTTGCTGATATTTCATCAGTGCCGGACAAAAGATTAATGAAGCTTTATACGGAAAGATGGCACGGGTAATCAGGCTGCTTGCAGGCATCTATACAACCATTCCTTGGACTTATCCGGTCCTCAAAGAACGACAACAAATACCAGTGTCGGAAGCTTTGTTGCGCGCAAGGGAAGAAATGCTAGACAAGGAAACCTTTTCTTTATCATCTGATTTAATTACGTGACTTCCAGAGCTGACGGATCATCGGTTTAGCGCTCCATCGTTTTCCTTTCGTTATTGACGTCAGTGTAGTTTGCTAGACAATAACACGATCGTGGTATAGTCATGTGTTTTCTTTAAGTCTGGGCGAGGCCAGGTATCTTTCAAGTAACAGACGACAAATATATGGGGGGTAGGTTCAAGCAACAGACGGGAAATGTATGGACGGGTAGATTTAAGGAGGGAGGTGTTCTTGGAATTAGAATAACAATCTTCAGCTAAGCAACACATTTTGTCAAAAGAACCATTTAGAGAAAGAAAGTAATATTGTATACAATGCGTACAATAATTTAATGTTTAATATTCCGCTAAATTAACATACAATATGTAAGCAATAATTTAATGTTTAATATTCTGCTAAATGAACATACAATATGTAAGCTATAATTTAATGTTTAATATTCTGCTAAATGAACATACAATATGTAAGCAATAATGTAATGTTTAATATTCTGCTAAATGAACATACAATATGTAAGCAATAATTTAATGTTTAATATTCTGCTAAATGAACATACAATATGTAAGCAATAATGTAATGTTTAATATTCTGCTAAATGAACATACAATACGTAAGCAATGATTTAATGAATTGACATGTTTTAAACTTTTCAACAACAACAAAGAACAGATGATTAGTTATAAGTCCAGAAACTTTTAAAGAAGCAACAGTTTCCCACTTAATAAACTTTTGGCACAATTAATTAGTAATCAGCCTAACCGAGAAATGTATTTGTCTGACATGTTAAGACATCGACGCTGTCGTCTCTGTCGTATCAGTTGCTTATGTGCTGCACTACAAGTACTTAAGGTATGTCTTTGTGGGGATAGAAAGAGTTGTTAAAAATAACATTCCGATTTCTAAATTTGACTGACTAAATTTAATAGGAGTGCCACTGATGTTTATTGATTCCGACAGAGGTAAGAGTTTAGAAACAAACTCAGTTTCAGTCTTCGCATCATTGATGTATTTTTCATCATCCAGTACTTCACATCATTATTTGTTAACGTATTTTTCGTCATCCAGTACTTCACATCATTATTTGTTAACGTATTTTTCGTCATCCAGTACTTCGCATCATTATTCGTTAACGTATTTTTCCTAATCAGTACTTTGCATCATTATTTGTTAATGTATTTTTGTCACCCAGTACTTCGCATCATTATTTGTTAATGTATTTTTGTCACCCAGTATTTCGCATCATTATTTGTTAACATGATTTTTGTCATCCAGCGCTTTGCATCATTATTTGTCAAGGTATTATTATTATTATCATTCAATGCGACGAATCGGAGACCTATTTTTCTAAACTCTAGATGGTTGAGGTGATTTCATTTGGGCAGCTTGATTTCTACAGGGTGGTATCTATCATTAACTTATAACTGTTGGGCCACAGAGTGGACTTTCAGCACTGGATACACACACAATAAAAAGAACCGATCCTGGAACAGAGCCCTGTGGGACGCCACGACAAAGAGCGCCTGAGTTGAAATGGGTGCCATTTATTGACCCAATTTGTTTTCCTTCGGAGAGATGTGATTTGAACCGAGATGAAGCAGCAACATGGAAGCTGAATGCATACTGGAGATGATGGAATAATGGTCTGGAAGTGTCAAAGACTGGAAAAATCAAGAAACACGAGATCTAAAATAACTTTCCGTCATGTAATGCTTTCAGATGGTCATTAAAACTTTGGAAAGGCAGTTTCAGTGCTTTGATAGGGGATATCAGCTGCCTGAATATCACTGAATTGATTATAATGACTTAAATGTGTTGCTAATTGAGACAACATAATTTCCAGTGCAGACTTCTGAGATAAATGTTATATTGGGGAAGAAAGTAAAAATGACCAACTGATGAAATATGGAGGGTGAAAAGTCTCCAAATCCATGTACTCATTAATAATTTCACCATAAACAATAATTCAGTAATAAGATGAGAGGAGTGAGAATTTTACAGAAGTACTAATCCAGTGGTGAAATGTTGAAAAATGAGAAGCCTACAGAATTGCTGGTCTAACGCTGAAAAGAGGTGAGTGTGAAGTCTCCAGAAGTATTGGTTTAATGGGAAAAGAGAGGAGAGTGTGAAGTCTCCAGAAGTATTGGTCTAATTTTAAAATATAGGGAATATAAAGTCTCAAGAAGTATTGGTCTAATGGTAAAATATGGGGGTGGGGTGGGGTGTGAAGTCTCCAGAAGTATTGGTCTAATGGGAAAAGAGAGGAGAGTGTGAAGTCTCCAGAAGTATTGGTCTAATTTTAAAATGTGGGGAATATGAAGTCTCGAGAAGTATTGGTCTAATGGTAAAATATGGGGGGGGGGGGTGAAGTCTCCAGAAGTATTGGTCTAATAGTAAAATGTGGGTAGTGTGAAGTTAGCAGAACTATCGGTCCAATGGTAAAATGAGGGCATGTGAAGCTTCTAGAAGCATTGATCTAATTGTAAAATGAGGGGAGTTTGATCTCCAGAAGTATTGGTCTAATTGTAAAATGAGGGGAGTGTGAATTTTCCAGAAGTATTAGTCTAATGGAAAAAGTGAGGAGAGTTTGAAGTCTTCAGAAGTATTACTATTAGTCTAATTGTAAAATGAAGGGAGTGTGAAGTCATCAGAAGTATTAGTCTAATTGTAAGATGATGGGAGTGAGCAGTCTCCAGAAGCATTGGACAAATGGTAAAATGATGGGAGTGTTTCCAGAAGCTTTGGTCTCATGTAAAATGAGAGGAGTGTGAAGTCTCCAGAAGTATTGGTCAAATTGTAAAATGAGAGGAGTGTGAAGTCTCCAGACAATTTGGTCTAATTGTAAAATGAAAGGAGTGTGAAGTTTCCAAAAGTATTGGTCTATTGGTAAAATTAGTATGATGTGTAGTCAGCAGAAGTATTAATCTGATGGATAATGTGAGGAGAGTGTGAACTTTCCAGGAGAATTGTCTAATTGTAAAGTGAGTAGAGTGTGAATTCTCCAGAAGTATTGGTCTAATGGCAAAATGACGGAAGTGTGAAGTCTCCAGAAGTTTTGGTCTAATGGTAAAATGAGGGGAGTGCAGTTTCCAAAAGCATTGGTCTAATGGTAAAATGTGGGTAAATTTAAGTCTCCAGAAGTATTGTTCTAATGGTAAAATGAGAGGAGTGCAAAATCTCCAGAAGCATTGGTCTAATGGCAAATGAGGGAAGTTTGAAGTCTCCAGAGGTATTGGTCTAATGGTAAAATTAGGAGAGTGTGAAGTCTTCAGAAGTTTTGGCCCAATTGTAAAATGATGTGAGTGTGGAGTCTCCAGAATTATTGATCTAATGAAAAATTTGAGGAGAGTGAAAAGTCTCCAGAAGTATTGGTCTAATGGTAAAATGTGTGGAGTGTGAAATCTCCAGAAGTGTTGGTCTAATTGTTAAATTAGGCAGTGTGAAGTCTCCAAAAGTATTGGTCTAATGGTAAAATGAGGGGATTGTGAAGTTTTCAAAAGTATATGTCTAATGGAAAAATTGAGGAGAGTTTGAAGTCTCCAAAATTATTTATTGAATGTTGAAATTAAGGGAGTGAGATGTTTCCAAAAGTATTAATCCAAAAGTGAAGTGAAAAGATGGGGAAATTGGCAAAAGTTATAATCCAATGGTGAAGTAAGTGGAAAGTGAATTCTCCCAAAATAATTGTCTGAGGGGGAAATGATAGTGGTGAAAAGTTGTCAGAAGTAATGACCCATGAATTTCATTCAGTGTTGTCAGCGTTCAATAGCCTCCCCGAGAAATAACTAGTGTTGCGGCTATTGCAGTGTTAAGTCTAGATGCATCCCCCGAAGGAAAAAGAAAATAAAGAGCAAAAACCTGATAATTTATATTGAAGTTAGAATGATTCAAGTTGCATCGGTTTAAAGTTTTAGGAAGTCTGTTCCATATATTGATAGGACGCATAGGTTTTAGAAGTCTGTTCCAGTATTGAAAGGATACAGACAAACGCTTTGTGAATAGGGAGAAAATTGTGCACACGAGATTGATAAATATAAATTGCTTGACTTTGATAATTTCTGGTGTTTGTTCACTTTTTGTGACTAGGGACAGCCTATTTTCCTGGGAATTGATCGGAATTAAACTTTTGGAAATGAGTTTGATAGTGAAAAATGCTGTAAAAGCGAAAAATCGATTTTCAGTTCCTTATGATATTTAACTACAAAAGGCAAAGGGTTCTAGAAATATCTTAACTAAATAATTATTGTGTAAATCATGAAGATGCAATACAAACCATTCGAACTCAGAATAACAAAAGCCCACAACATCCGCATCTAAATTAGTACAAATAATTCAGACATTCAGGTAGCATGGCAAGTTAATTGTACAAATAAAAACAGAGATAAAATAGTAAGTGAATTGTATAAAGCACAAAGACACAGGATAACATAGTGAATTGTATAAAGCACAAAGACACAGGATAACATAGTAAGTGAATTGTATAAAGCACAAAGACACAGGATAACATAGTAAGTGAATTGTATAAAGCACAAAGACACAGGATAACATAGTAAGTGAATTGTATAAAGCACAAAGACACAGGATAACATAGTAAGTGAATTGTATAAAGCACAAAGACACAGGATAACATAGTAAGTGAATTGTATAAAGCACAAAGACACAGGATAACATAGTAAGTAAATTGTATAAAGCACAAAGACACAGGATAACCTAGTAAGTGAATTCTCTTACTGTGTTATCCTGTGCATAACATATAGTAAGTTATGTGCATCACTAAGTCATGGAAACATACTAGAAACAGACACCAAGAAAGGGGATTAACATAACAAATTATCAAGAAATGGAAATAACATGGCAAGGAAATAGCACACACTATCAAACAAATTAATTAACATGGACAGAAATTGTATGAATCATCAAGAGAGGGCACAACTTTGTAAATGAAAAAGCTAATCAGGACATAATAATTGTTGGTAAGCTTTATCACAAATTCTCAAAACACAGAGATGACATGATAAAATATGGTACAGATTATCAGGACAGAGATGACATGGTAAAATATGGTAGAGATTATCAGGACACAGAGATGACATAGTAAAATATGGTAGAGATTATCAGGACACAGAGATGACATAGTAAAATATGGTAGAGATGATCAGAACAGGATTGGCGTAGTAAGAATTGGTATATATTATCAAGACACAGAGGTACATGGTAAGTATATGGCAATGATTATCAAGAGGACGTCAAACAGAATCGAAACATAAAGTATGTCTTTTCCATCACACACACACACACACACACACACACACACACACACACACACACACACACACACACACACACACACACACACACACACACACACACACACACACACACACACACACACACATTCTATGTTTTCACTCATATATATTATTTTCAAATAAATATCAGAATTAAAAAAACAAATGTTATCTTTAATATATTTAATATATTATGTGAACTTAGAGGTACTGCAGGATGTAAGTCGGTGTGGGGCAGACATCTTTGTTTAGTTAACGAATGGCTGCAAATGATACATTAGGAAGATAAAATGAACCCCAGCATAAATAATATATAAAATAAATAAATAAATACTAATCCATTCTTGTGGGTCTACGAGCGACCGACGTACAGCGCGAATTCAGAGCCATTAATATCTCCTCGCAAAGCCGGAAATCGCTAGGCCAAAAAGTTGTGATAGATTGTCGCCCTTTTTGCAAACGTCAGCCATAAAACTGTCTTGTTAAGGCGAACACTTACGTAATTTCCATTCGTAACAAATCACAAGAATAGAGATCAGCAATCAGCAATTACACCAAGCAACACGAAACCAACCAACCTTTGGCTAAAAGAGTTTGACGTGCCAGGAGTGCAAAATATTTTGTTCGAGATGTCCAGACCGTGAAACCAATGTAAAAAGTAATGCTTTGTCAGAAATCACGTGGTTTGTGGAGATTTTGGGTGCTAATAGATTGGTGGAGCTTGGGATCCTGCAACATCATTCATGACAAATAATCAGACACCATTAAGTGTTGATGGATTCATATTGAAATGATTACATATTTGTGAGTCAATATTTCACTCTTTAAAATAAATAGCCGGATCTTGTAATATAAAAACACCAGCCCCCAAACTCTATCAAGTTATGAGACCCAAGACTCCGCTTAACAAGCAGCTTCCAAATACCCAAAATAACTGGGAAAGCTTAGTGTTTGTTCCCTGATTATATTTTACAGGGAAGAAGCAGCCTTTTTTGTGATTTCATCAGAATCTCTTGGATTACTCATTTATAAACCTCTATGACCATGGTAGATGTAAGACGTATATACCAGCAGTGTTTAAGTGTATGAATACACTGCACTCTGTTGATATATTGTGGCAAGGTATTCTCTCCTACATCATGGAATTTCTGGTACAAGGAAGTTACTGGAAATTGCTACATTGTTCTGCTTGAGGGAACTAATACAGCAAAGGATCTCCAGAGAGATTAGTGTCTCATCAGTGTTTTTCAACATGGAAGAGAAACGTGGAACTGACAATACACTTGTGACTTCCTATGAAAGCACCCACAAAAGACTCTTGTGGCAATCATATAGACGAGGTAATGTACAAGCTATTATTGCTATAATATCATTACTCCATTTCTGTTCTCTGATAAGAACTATCCTGTGATTTACACTTTTCTGCTGAATCTTGTGTTAGGGTATGAGACTGTCTAGATATTGAAATTATTTAAATTTGTTTTCATGAAAATATTGATTACAATCTTATTCGTATTTGTTATATGTATAGTTGATTGTTGATTTAATAAATTTATTGACCTAACATATATTGATACCATATGTTGGAGAAGAAGGTGGGTTGATGGTGCTTGCTAAATATAGATTAAAAGATGGATTTATCTTCTCCTTTGGTAAGAAGTTTCCACCAATGGAAATAAATGTTGGTCTTTAATGTTGTAGAAGAGAGAAAACGTTAACAGTGCCCATATATCCACCAAGTGAGAGAGACAAGTGGTGTCTTCTGGAGAATTATAAAGAACATAAATTAAGATTCTCATCACTTGTAATTAGTTAAGGATGATTAATAAATAATAATAATTATAACCGTTAACTAGGTGACGATAGCATCACACTACCATAACGCATTTTGATACTATATCATATTTGGAGATTACTATACCACATTTTGAGAATACTATGTCACAAATTGAGAGTACTAAATATTATATTAGGAAACTACTATAACATTGATACTACTATACCACATTTTGAGAGTACTATATCATATGTTGATATTACTATATCATATTTGGAAACTACTATACCACTTTTTGAGACTACTATATCACATTTTGAGAACTAATGTATCATATTAGGAGACTACTATTACATTTCGATATTACTATATCATATATTGAAACTACTAAACCACATTTTGAAACTACTAAACCACATTTTGAGACTACTATACCACATTTTGAGACTACTATATCATATTTGGAGACTACTATTTTGACACTACTATACCACATTTTGACACTACTATACCACATTCCCAAGACGACTATACAAAATGCTGATTCAACTTTATTACATTTTGAGGCGCCTATACATCATTTTGAGACCATGATGCATATTTTGAGACAACTACACTACATTTTAAGGCAACATTTATACCCTATTTTAGAACAACTGTTCAGCTCTGACGGGCATCAAGATGCACGCCTTCGCGTCGGGAGTGACCACTTGACAGCCTCGAGCCACTCGTCTACAGAAAGACTTGAAGCGAGAGGAAATAAGCGGACATAGAATAAATAGATTAAGCTTGCTTGGAAAGAATTCGCACCTTGTTTCAATAAAACTGAAGTGAGAATGCGACTAAATAGGGATTACGACAGGATGAATTGATTAAAAGCTTTCGAACAATCAAAACGCACAGTTTCGATAAATACCCATCCACACATTTGCCATCTTTTCACACTGACGTCCAAATTGGTTTTTCTCGTTTTCAGAGGCTCTTTTGTGTTGTGTGTGTGCACCAAGAAAAGCAGGCACATTTCTTTCGCTCCACATTGGAAACGCTTTATTGTAAACTTTAGAAACGTGGTTCTTGTGTTGAGAATGAAAAGAACGAAACATGTAACAAACAAAAAAGGACCATAATGCATTTCGTTCGAATGAAAAGGAAGTTAAACACAGTGGTTACTCCGTCACCGAAGAAAACGGGAGCCGTACAAACATGGGGGCGGGACATTTTTTCTCTCCCCTTCTTCTTTCTTTCAGGGGAGGGCAGACGAAACGGTTGTCAGAGAGAACAGAGATTAGTTGCCACACAAAATCTTGACGCGTTGCCCGTGCAGCAGCACGATGAATGGTGCTGCACTCATCCCCTACTGCCCGATTGTCAGTCTGACTGTAATCTTTGCTTTCTGGGCAATATGTCTTTCACCGGGCCTGCCAACGCCGCTATTTCAGAGTCGTCATCTAGTCGATGGCTTTTTGGATTGTAATCTTGCATCGGAATTCAATGGCAGGCCGAAAGATGGGACTGTTGAGGAATGGCAGGGCCGGTGTTTGCACAGCCCTCCTGGGCACGCTAGCCTCCGAAGCCCCTCACAGCGACCCAGACCAATCGTAGGTCCATCCATCTCCCCCTCGCGACATATTTGTTCGCGAAACGCAAAGGTGGACTGGCTATTATGGCGTGATTTGTGCTCAATGGACGCTAAAGGAGCAGGCTGATCCGGGCATCGACGCTCGCTCCTACTTCTTTAACGAGTCGGGGGCCAAGAGACAAACGGCAAAATGGCGCGCTAATTTTTCTCGCGCCTGCCCCCTCGTGCACTCGACTGTTGACTCTGGGTATTACGTATGTGGCCCACGCGGCGGGCGCGACCTTTTTGAACATTAATACGTTATCTTTTTCCTCGCTTCTGTCTAATCACCGGCCAAAATTGTGCTTTCTGATTGAGATTTCTATTTGCCGGGAAATATGATTAAACACGGCTAAGCGATGATGAAATGAAATGCCCCTACTCAAGTTGGAACAAGCGCCCACAAATAATCGCCGACTGCCCAGAAAGGCATGGGTGAGAGACTGTGTTCATGGGAATCAATTGCACATTTGTCTTGTTCTTCCTCATTGCACAGGGAAAAGTCGAACTGAGAACGTAAAGTTGAGAAACTTATCGTAGAGGGAGAGCGGTGGGGTGGGTTGGGGGTATTTACATCAGAATCATTGGCACCCACTAAGCGATAGAGCAATGCTAGATAGATATCTACAGATTCCGATCTCTATGCATATAAGTGTTAAATATGATTGAAATGTTAACATCAAAGCAACTGTAACATGTTTCAGTGACTAATGTGTACATTTTACCATTTTATTCGTCTGTATGTAAGTGTTTTTGATAGCCAACAAGATGACGACACTTTGCTTGTTAACTTGTGTTATGTGGTAGTTATACAAAGATGTCTAAAAGTCTCTGACGTTATCACAACCTTTTGACATATATAGCTTTGAGTAAGTGAAACCATAACCAATAATTTATAACTAAATTCCCTTATTTGGAACTTTCCTATGACTGTTGGAAACTAAACATTTCCAAGATGAGTAAACTGTGTTTGAGTTACTAAAGATAGCGTTGAGTTGAGTTACTAAAAGGTAGCGTTGAGTTGAGTTACTAAAGGTAGCATTGAGTTGAGTTACTAAAGGTAGCGTTGAGTTGAGTTACTAAAGGTAGCATTGAGTTAAGTTACTAACGATACGTTGAGTTACTAAACATAGCGTTGAGTTTCTAAAAATATCATTAATGATTCTGATATATTTTAGATTCTGAATGTTCCATTGATGATTTTTTTTAAATGGATTTTTATCGATAAATCGAATGGCTCTGATTTGAATTTGAATCTATAACTTGTTAATATTGACTTTGAAGCGAATCTGTAAATTGATCACACTTGAGTTTAAACTATGTTCAAATTTCTAACTGAATTCTTCCCGAAATCAGAATTGTCTTCACATCTGTTATGTCATTCTACACCAAACTTGGTCAGTGCAAGAATCTGTAACATGCATATACATGTCATTTAGGTGCTAATCTCTGGTGTTTTTGTAACTAAAATATCTTAATTATACGGAGGTTTGCCAAATTCAAAATACAGTTTGCAGGAATTTTAATTCATTCCATTTATATATTTCACGACTCACTTTAACATGGTTTAAGCTAGATTCCGAAATCAATCTCATAAAACTCTCCCACATTGTAGGTTTCGAATTAAAAGCAAAACTTTGTCCTCCAGAACATTCCGCCATTTTCTAAAGTGCTTTTGTTTTTCCCACATTGCTTGGAATCACGTGAAGTGGCTTGTGTTTTGCTCAGTGACATCACTACATTACTCGAGTTGAATATCCAACTGAACTTGTTTCAATGTGTGTATGGTCTGAATCGCGTGATTGAAAACAGTAGTCTGCTTCTTGTCCAATTAAAAGTAACCAATCGAATGTGTGTATGGTCTGAATCACGTGATTGAAAACAGTAGCCTGCTTCTTGTCCAATTAAAAGTAACCAATCGAATGTGTGCACTACTGAAAGCCTGGCGTACGAGTATGACACGTCAGTGTTAAAGTGACGCAAAGCAACAATATGCAATATCACACATTGTGCATTAATTTATTCTGAAATCAAAATTAGTTTAACCTGTTCGTTGTCACTAAGTTTTCGCTAGTGAAAGGGGTCAGTGTACTAAAAGATAAAAAAGTTACTTATTTCTAAAGTGATTTAAAAATATTTAAAATACACTATATCCGTAGTGTTAATGTTAATAAGTAATAAGTAAGGACATTTATGTGGTGTTAATGTTAATATATAATATGATACATCATGCTGTAGAGTTAATGATGATATTAATAGGTTACATCCTCTCTGTAGTATTTGTTACGTTTCCAGTATTTCTTTATAGACCCTGCCTAGAATAATTAAGGACTTTAAAGATAATAGATTAAATTAATTCCTTCTCTCTATCCTATAGAGACTGGTTGCCCAACTTATCATTTGACTAACTTAAAAATGTGTCTTGTAGTGCAGACAGAAGATTTACAAACTGATAAATTGCGTACTTTAGCTGGGTTGGAGTCGTTAAATTCCTCTAAATTAATATGCATTCGTTACGTCATTCAGCTCAATCGCCCCCATCCAATCCATGAAAATCATTAGGTCTATTATGCATAAAAATTAACTACGAAGAGGTTTAACAATTAAAAATAAGATTTAATAAAGTTTAACAATTTAACAATAATCAAATACGAGCGCGAAGTCTATTTCTTAACTCGGCACGTGCGTGCTTACTGTTCTTTGAGAAAGAGTGCCCAATTGTATCTTATGAATTTTAGTCATCTGAGTGGTACTCAGCTTTGTGTCTTTGTGTCGCCTGGTCTCTTGTTCCAGTCCGAACCGGGTCTAGCTCACAGTAGTGCGTCAGCGGAAATGCACGTGGCATACAATGGAAAACTGTCCTTTAGTTTCGCTGCTAGTGAACTTGAGATTAGACCAGCATACGCCTACACGTTGACACTGTTTTACAATGATGGACTTTAGAAGAGGTGAACTCTCTCAGCAGAGTTCAAAAACCGGCTTGTACAGGATTTCAAAGACGAAGACGAAGACAAAGATGTCCAAGTCAAAGATGAAGACAAAGCCAAAGGCCGACCTATGGAAGTAAAATGTGTTCCATAATCGTCTGCTAGCACGTTTCACTACTTAAGCACGATTAGTTCAAATGCACGAATTAGAAATTCGACTAACGTGTCATTCACAATTTAGATTAGAAAATATAATCTTCTCACGCATGTTACATTTAACAGTGCATGACGTATGAATTATCAAATATTTACAACGTTAAAATTAGACTTCATACAAAGGGATAATTCAAATCAAGCAAAGCGCTTCACAATTTACAATTAAAATTACACGCAATAATTTGAATTACATGAGAAATTCATATCGAGCGCAGGCACTCCTGGCTCTAGTGAATTTGAAATCAATATAAATTAAAGTTACAATGGAAAAGAGTTTACAATGATTTATATTCCATAACTTATAGGTTTTCAGTCATTTCAACGAACCGTGCCCAAGTTATATAGCAATACATAGTAATACATAGCACAAGTACATACATAGCTTAAATATACAAAATACAATCAAATAAAAGTGATACCTTATGAGAATTTGAAGCGTTATCTCATCTATCGCGCCGGTCTGTCCGTTCCTATACGACTCGCGAGTAGCTGACGTGCTGTCGCGTAGCTTGTTGTATCTCGAAGTACAAGACGGGTGCGTTTTACTCATATTTATAAGAAAGCATAGAGCATATCACGTGACGGATCGCGTGGCATGTAGTTGGTTCTAGAACCTAGACAATGGGCCTAAAGTTACATAACGTCCTGACCTCTTTGTTGGAAGTTTCTCGATACCGAAATATCACGAGAGAACTTAAACAAAGGGTTTTCAAATCTTGATATTTGAAAAATAAACAAGTGGGTCAAACAGTCAAGACATTTTAATCAGACTGTGACAGTATTAATGTTAATATGTAATATGTTGCATCATGTCAGTGATGTTAATGTTAGTATGTATAATGTTAGATGTCATATCAACTGTGTTAATATTAATAATTAATGTGTTACGTCATATGAACAGTGATAATGTTGATATGAAATATATTACGTCATGTGTGCAGTGTTAATGTTGATATGTAATATGTTACCATATCTCAGTAGTGATAATTATGATATGTAATATGTTACGTCATGTCATTAGTGTTATTGTTAATATATATGTTACGTTACGACTGTCTCAAGCATTTATCATGTAGATGTCATACTCTGTCAATACAGCATTGACAAGTACCTTACAATTTGCAGTGACAGAAGTGAAATAGTAAGAAATAAATTAGACGAGAATGGTATGATTACTTCACATCCGATGTTATATCTGCTTGCAGCATTGGTACTTACTCACCCAAATAGTGACCCACCAATCCAATCAGCCACCAACTAACCAAGCAAGCAACCAACCAAAAATCCAAGCAATCAACCAACTACCAACTAAAGAACCAACTAACCAATAAACAAATCAACCAATCAACCAACCAACAATCCAGGCAAGCAAGCAGCCAACCAATTACCCACTAACCAATAAACCAAGCAAGCAACCAACCAAGCAACCAAGGAACCAACAATCCAATCAGCCAAACAACCAGGAACCAACAATCCAATCAGCCAAACAACCAGCCAACTACCATCTTAGCCAAACAATCAACCAACAATTCATTTACCCATTTTCCCCCACACACCCACGTACGCTTAGAACGCCATCATGTTTTGCTTTACAAACTGGAGATTTTTTTTGTGCGTGCCTTTCTGGAAGCGCATTGTATGCAGTTAAGAAGAAATTACAAATGTATTTGTATTGTTAATTCCCAAGAAGTCATCAAGAAGGATGCCTCGTGACGCAAGGCAGTCACGACTGAAGACAGGTTTAAATAATACCGTCAAGGGTCTGAAACACTTTATTACATCACAAGACAAATAACGACATTTTCCATTCGCTTTCTTTCTGGCGACAACAATGCATTTCGTTCAGATGAAAAGAAAAGGCAAAACGACGTAACAATCAGTCTTTGCGATGTGGAATCCGCCGCTTGAGAACAAACGTCTGTGCTGAAAGAAATGTTATAGATTCTATGACCACTAATGGAGCTTTTCTAGTACACGCATTGTTCTCTTAATAAAATACTTTATCTTAGAAACATTACATTTGCAGGTGTTTTGTGCTTAGGATGTTCCAGTCGGCTGTAAAGCTTTGATTACTGGCAGCGTTTCGCATGAAGGCTGAAGAATACTAAATATACATCATATATGACCTTTGACGTTTGGTTGGAAGAAAAGAAATACCCTGTTGTGATGTTAAAGCAGCCAAAACCCAGATGTTATGCTGTTTGAAATGCAAGCACGAAAACAAGTAGCGCTAAAATAATCATTTTAAGTACAGATTTTATTTGGACACGAGGAGCAATAGAAATATACTGTCTGTCGTGTAGGGTAGGGTGGGAAAGGGGCAATTTTGCAGGTCACGTTAAAAATTATATTTACAAGAAAAGCGTTATAGGATTTGTCCTCTTGACAGACATATAGCGATACCAGTGTTTATGTCTGTATGATTTGTCCTCTTGACAGACATGTAGCGATACCAGTGTTTATGTCTGTATGATTTGTTACGGTTGAAGTAACCATTGACCCAAGGTCTTGTGAAGACTGGTTAGGATGATTTTGGCTGATCATAATAATGTGCTTTTTCTTTATCGCCGTAATTTTAATTGGCAAATTAGGTTAGAGAGGTTAGCAGTAATTTACTGTTTAGTGAATTTTAAAAAGTCACAATAACTGTTCTTATCGAATATTTCTATCTGATCATATTCATTAGTACTTTGTTTAATTGTTTGCAACTTTGGTGTCTAAGCACTATGAAAGCCAACAACATTGCAATAAGACGATTCCTACCCTCGACACATGTACATTCATAAACGAAATCATCTGCAAGTGAATCCTTCATTACGACAAAAATAACAGATGGAACAATGAAATGTGTAAGTCTATTAAACAATAAGAAACATAGACTTAAAATCATTTTATCTGGAAGCGTTTATAATCAACTGCTTTTAAATCAGACATTTTGCTTTTCGCTATTCTATTGTTATTATTTAACTTCTTGACTTAGTTGGCATTTGGTGAAATTACACTGACTTGTTCATAATTCGTTCAGCTTGGCTTAATGATGTCCATCTCTTAGACTGTTTTGGCCTGGTCCAATTACACTGTCTTGGTCACACTTTTATCCTCTCGATATTTGACTTGGTCAGTTTTATTATGTTTATTAATTATCACGTCATGCCTATAGTCCTACTAGCTACTCTTCAGTCGTGCTCAAATCAGCTTGAACGCATTCTCAGGACAGCGATGGAAACTTGCTCTAGGCAACAAATAAAACAATTTCTATTTTCATGGCGAAAAGAGGTCAGACAATAACCAGATAAAATTTTCACAATGGCCAATAAAAGTCTCAAGCATTAGGCCCCAATTACGTGTAGAATTTCTCACTCTCCTATTTCCGGTATAATGTTGAAGAACAGCTCTTCTCTTCCGGGAAAAGACTACAGTCCTCAACGCAACCTCTGGCACTTGTCGTTATGCTTGAAGAACACTTGGAAACTGACATATAACTGCCTTTTTGGCTTCACCAGTGTTCTCTGTGATTTTCAATACGGGCAGTTCCGACACCATCAGGAATTAAGTCAGCCGTAAGGTGTGACGACACAACTTCACCATACACCTCATTCCTCTATCATCAGTCAAGAAGTTGTCACTTGCAATGTAAGGAAACTAGACTGTGTTATATGCACACTTCTCTATAATATGATCACTAATATAAGTCAGTTGCAATACAGAACATGACAGTTTCGACACGCCCATCATTCCTCTATCAGGAATTGTCAGTTGCAGTGTTTAACACCACAATCTTGTCATGCGCAGCACTTCTCTATAAGGCTACCGGAAATGAAGCGAGTTGCAGTGAATGTCAGCACAACTTTGCCAAGAATCTAACTTCTGCACGACTTATCATAAATTAAGACGCATAACATCTTAGAGTTTTATTGTGCACTTCAGTCTTTTAAAGAAACACAAATTCAATTGGACAGAATATATGGCAACTTTAGCCTTTGTCGTTTGGACTTTTATGTTAATGAAGAGAGATTCAATTTCTAACAGGATGACTTTGACTGCAGATAACTCCTGTGCACTAAAAAATTGAAGCAACAATATTTTCTATAGAATGCAAAATCATTGTGAGCGATAGTAGCGACTTTCATCGCAGGTCAAATGGAAGAACCAGAAACAACTTGTCACGTGACCGTGTCCAGAGAACCTACATCAAGGAAGAGAGTCAAGATTATAATGTACAGAGATGACAAAAACAACAAAGGAACTGTTAAAAAGGATCAACAAGACTGACACACGAATATATCCAGACAAACAACAAAATATATCCAGACAAATAACAAAATATATCCAGACAAATAACAAAATATATCCAGACAAATAACAAAATATATCCAGACAAATAACAAAATATATCCAGACAAATAACAAAATATATCCAGACAAATAACAAAATACATCCAGACAAATAACAAAATATATCCAGACAAATAACAAAATATATCCAGACAAATAACAAAATATATCCAGACAAATAACAAACATATCCAGACAAACAACAGAATATATCTAGACAAACAATAGAATATAGCCAGTAAACAACATCAGAATGTATCCAGGCAACATAATATATCCAAATAAAAACAACAGAATATTTAGAGATTGTAACAAATAATGACAGATAACACTGCGTCAAAATAATGCTAAGAATAACTACATTTCCACACTTGCATATGTCTATAAAGAAAAAAGGTAGAGGGACTGCATTATCAATTCACGATAGGTGCATTATTGCGCTCTGTGTAGATTAAATATTAACGTACCAATGAATCATAGTGTGCTATTAACCAGTGTGTGCATTAATGCTCCAATGAATCATGTGCTATTAACCAGTGTGTGCATTAATGCTACAATGAATCATGTGCTATTAACCAGTGTGTGCATTAATGCTCCAATGAATCATGTGCTATTAACCAGTGTGTGCATTAATGCTACAATGAATCATGTGCTATTAAGCAGTTTTTAGACCTGCCTGTTATTAATCGAAGAGTAGAAATCATCGTGTGAATAAATCTTAATATATGATTAATAGAAAAATAAATCATATCCGAATTAATCATAATGTGTTATTAAAGCGAAAATGAAGCTAAAGTATGAACGGATGACAATGTATTACTAAGTGCTGTGTTAATACTAAAGATTGAATGGCTTGGAGTTATTTTACGTTTTGATCGACACCTGTCTATTTAATTTGCACGACAAGTTCAGCAATCTTGTTCAGCCACAAAATACTCGAATAACGGATATTTGACAATGAATCTCTTTGTTTGTTTGTATGCTCATATCTATGTTGATCGATTTAACATTGACTCGAGTTAACACCACACCCTGATGAAGTGTACACGAATCAAGATTTTTCCCCATGATACGAAACAATAGTAGTGGATCGTCAATGTGCTAAGCTTCAAACACTTCTACGTGCGCACGCATGATGAAAAGACACGTATCGACATAAGTTCTTGTTCCGCACACATAACACATACATACATACATACACGCACAGACATACATGCACACATCCACACACTCATACATACACACACGCTCACACTGACAAGTGGATATAAATGCACTATGTTCATTGTTATGTGTCTGTCACACGCGCACGTATGTATTCAGTGATAATATGAATAGATGCACTAGAGCGCATGCAGCGAAATATATCTACACACTAAGTCATTTTATGCAAACTGAAACTACAACTAAAGGCTTGAGAACACCAACTAAGTCTGACTTAAAATGTATATTACTATTTTTAGATTTCTACGTCGCATTGAAAATTGTCAGAATTAACCGTTAAGCACACCTTGGCCAAAATGAACTTACTATAATCTGTTAGTAGTTTTGTCAGAACAGAATCATTTATGTGGTTTCTGTGTCTCACAAGAGTAGTACTATATTGTATCACAGCATTATCTCGATGTCACTCATAAGACGTCACACCAACCTTTCATGACGCTCTGACGTAATTAGTGAGATTAACTGGTAACACGTTACTGCTTCTTTAATTTAGTCTGTCTGGCTCGAAGTGCGAGAGAAACAACACACTCACGTGCGCACGCACGCACATATGAATTCAAGTGAGCGAAAAAAGTATTTTAGACTTATTTCAAAATTGTCTAAACTTACATAAATGCAAAAGTGTTTCCTGGCTGAAGCTTACCCCGCCCCCCCCCCCCCAGCTCTTGGGGACACATTTAAACGTCTTTCTTAAATGTCTATGTAGGCATATATGTGTTTGTGTTTGTGTTTGTGTATGTGTGTGCGTGTGTGTGTGTGTGTGTTGCTTCCAGATTTCATGTATAGACAGTCAAGTCAGTGTTATGGCTACACCAGAGTTTTGAAGAATGGTGGATAGTGCAGCAAAGCCCACGACCGATTTGGATTTGCGCGTTAGTTGCAGTATTTAGTCATTTTTTTCAGCAAGAGTACCCCCAGCTTCGAAAAATTGACTTCCTGGTTAAAGTGAGAATCAATCCGTTAATTGCGTCCCCTTGCCCGCAAGGCTGTTTCCCCCTTGTCTTGGGTCGTAGCTTTCTTCTGAACTTCTGAGTCGCTGTGGGTGACTTTTGTACTCCATTTGTGCTTTCTCTTTGTAGCTTTGTTCCGAGACTGTGCCTTTATGCGCCCGTTAACGGAATGACCAAGTCTTCTCTTTCTGGTCTTTTATGTTTAGTTTTTGTGGCAAAGTAATGAAAGGCGAAGAATAGGGTCAGGCAACCACAGTCTGAACTGTCTGCTTACTCACAAAATTAAAGTCGCAATGGCCTTAATTCCTTCATTTCCCTTTCCTTCAATTTTTTCTCTGCGTATTTATATTTTCAAAGAAATTATGCGTTCTCATTTTTTTCTCTCTTTCCCCTTCTATCTTTCATTCTCCACAACCTTGTCTCCCTTTCTGTTCTGTGTATATCTGACTCGTTCACTTTACTCTTTTTGCTTTTTTCCTTCGTCTCCCCTCCCCCCATCACCAGCCATTGCTTTCTCTCTTTCTCATCGTTGCAAACTTTTGAGGACAATCTCTCTCACCTTAACCAAAGTAAAAGTCCGCCAGAATCAAACCCAAACAAAACCAATGTTTGCAAATCAAACTTAGAATAAATCTCAAGTTATCAAACCATTACATCGATATACATCATAAAAGTACATGAATGTGTAAGCCCGAGACAAGTGTCATGACAGTGTTTAAACAAACTACTGAGACAAGTGTCAAGACAATGTTTTCACGAACTACTGAGACAAGTGTCAAGACAGTGATTTAACGAACTACTGAGACAAGTGTCAAGACAGTGTTTTAACGAACTACTGAGACAAGTGTCAAGAGAGTGTTTTAATGAACTACTGAGACAAGTGTCAGGACAGTGATTTAACGAACTACTGAGACAAGTGTCAAGACAGTGTTTTAACAAACTACTGAGACAAGTGTCAAGACAGTGTTTTAACAAACTACTGAGACAAGTGTCAAGATAGTTTTAACAAACTACTGAGACAAGTGTCAAGACAGTGTTTGAACGAACTACTGAGACACGTGTCAGTATTGGCACAAACTACTGAGACAAGTGTCAAGACAATGTTTTAATGATCTACTGAGACAAGTGTCAAGACAGTGTTTAAACAAACTACTGAGACAAGTGTCAAGATAGTTTTGGAGCAAACTATTGGGACGAATATCAAGATAGTTTTGGAACAAACTACTGATACAATTGTCAAGGAGATTTTTAACAGACTACTGAGACACGTGTCAGTATTGGCAAACCACTGAGAAAAGTGTCAAGACGGTTTTTTCACAAACTACTGAAACAAGTGTCAAGATAGTATTTGCACAAACTACTGAGACAAGTGTCAAGACAGTAAACAAAATACTTAGAAAAATAAGGCAGCGGGCACTATACTGAGACATGTGCCATGACAATATATATTAACATGAGAAGTGTCAAGGTAGTGATGAACACAATAGTGAAAGAGTTATCTAGGCAAGGAAACTAGAAACGCAGTAGTTACACAATATTAAAACATAGATAGGTCGGAAACAAAGCTGAAATTCACTTGTCAATGATATAACACAAAAAGGGAGATGCATCAGTTTCAACTGTATTAGATCAAAACTCGATCTCGTGTAATGAGGTCACTTAATCCTTGTGGATGATGACGTTTTACACTGACTGATTGCGTGATAAGTGAATTGATGATGCTGTGCTGAGGAGATAGGAAATGTTGACTTTTGTGCGAAAGGATGATCGAGGCTGGACAATATATCATGTCTCCCCAATCCTGATTTGTTTTTAGCTCGAAATCAAACTCCTTTCATTGTGGTCAAAACTGGAAATGAGTTTGAGCAGTCCGCGCTCTTTGAAGCGCAAATTCTGATCATGAAGAGTCCTTGCTTTCGCTTTGAGTGATTTAAGCTCAGTATGTCTTGAGACAGTTTGCTTTTGAGACCCCCCCCCCTTCCCCCCAAAAATGAAATAACAAATAAAATATTAATGGACGTTAGTACCTTTGCAACCTTTGTAATAAATTTAAGAAAACGTTAACAGCATGCTTTATCATGTATTCCAGTCCTTTAGGAAATACCTCGCAGATAATTTCAGATATCAGCACGAGGATTAGGGTGAAAGTGGTTTCCTTTTTTCTCTAGTAAACATTACTCTCGAATATGATCTAGTAAATCATTAATTACTCATTGCGTTTTGACGTTTTGTGTTCTTGGACAGAAAATGCAAACACATCCAGAATGAATAATTAAAATTAGTTGAAGAAAGAGAGTGTGAATAGGGGGTGGTGGAGGTAGTGGAGGTGGTAAGGGAAGCGTTTATTGTTTCGTTTTGATATGATCCAAACATATTGTAGCAATTCATGTTGTGTATCTAGTCCAGCTATCCTAACCCCTGCCCTCCTTACCGTCCTTTTGCGTTTCTTTCCCGCCTTTAAGCACCACCCCCACCCACCCTCACCATATTATCTTTTCCTTCTCGCTTTTCTTCATTAAAAGCGTTTAAATTATCCTTCTCTTCTTCGTTTATTACAAGTGTCTTTTCTTAAACACTGGATAATTGTACGTAATGACGTCCTAGTCGCCTTCTATAATACAGATCTTCCAACTATTTGTCGTGGTCGACAAATATCTTACATTTCTTCTCTGTGGAGTCGTTGGAATTGCTTTGTTTTGTTTTATTTTCAGTACAAATGCACGGCAACACGAGACAGGCGTCAGCTTTCCATATTTCCGGTTAACTCGGGAGTTCTCTTATCTTGATCTTCTTCCCCTCGTTATTTCCATTTTGTTTCTTCTTCCTCATGCAAAGTTTGTTTCTGTTATTCTGACGTAAGAGTGAACTTCTCCTTAGCCAATCATCTGTTTAAAGGTTGGAACACGAACTTTTGGCTTTCCTTGTTTTCATTTTTGAAGTGTCAGGTAAAACTTTTCATGCAGCCATTACAAGGGATAGTCTTTACTCTCCTTCCCGCGAGTAATTGTGAGAGATTACGGCACGGTCGCTAAGGCAACAGAGGAAATAGATTATGTCACATGCTCGTCAGAAATCCTGTCCTAGTTTGAATATGATGTAGTTCTAATATTTTTTCTTTTTTCACTTTAGATGTCCATAGATGCCAAAAATCCTACCCCAGTTTAAATGCAATGCTGTATTCTTTGTTCTCCTTTAGATATGCTTTTATAATAATAATATTATTATTAAAATTTTATTTCATCTATTTTACTGAATTCTGTACGAAATGTTGTTTTTGTGAGTTAAGAGTAAGGTTTTCAGAGTAAGTAATTTCAATACAATATTTTAAATTTCTTTTCTAAGTCTCGTTTACACTATTTTAGAAAGCTCACTTTACAAGGGAAAAAAAAGAAACTTTCACCATGAGAGCAACTGTAATTCCAATGGGCACTTTTAATAAAGTCATAAAAATAAAACGTATACTTGTAGAAAACTCTTCAAAGAATCCTGTTAGAGGCACAAATTTAATTCTACCCATAATTACTGTTTAGACACATAATAACCCAAATGTTAAGTAAAATGTATAGTAAAATGTATATTACCTCAATGTTAATATAATTATTTCGTCTTTTAATAATTCATATATTAGTTATCTAGTTATCTATTATTTACATACTAGTTACACAGTAATTCATTAGTTATATACTAATTATTCAGTATATACTAGTTATTAATTAGTTATATACTAGTTATTCAGTATATACTAGTTATTAATTAGTTATATACTAGGTTTTCGTCCTTTATTTTTATATTAGTTATTCATAATTGATGTGTCTTCTTCTTTAATTAGGATGATAGCGGCTTCCGGCCTAGGCCGATTTCGCTGTCTGGCACAAGGTGTGCCGCTGTTAAGAGAGTTGAAGATGATGAAAGACGGAGTGCTGGGTAGTTGAAAGAAAGGTTGTAGAGTAATGATGAATAGCGGTTGGTGGGTCCTTGGCGCTCATGTCTGGTCAGTAGAGGCATGTATGAACCCAGTTGTCCGTGGACTAATGTCGTGGTGGTTGGTGTGGTTGTCGCACTCGTTCCCGATGTTGGAGGGGAGAGGGTGGGTGGGTGTATCGCACCGAGCCAGGCTAGTAGCACATCAGATCTGTAACTAGCGTGTACACACGCCGGGGATGTTCAAATCCCTGTCCTTCTCACGGTGTTGTTGTCGTCGCTGTCCCCTATGTTTTCCGTTGGGATGTGAGTAGACGGGTGCTTGTGGGCTACGGAAGAATTTTGTAACAAGTAACACATTAATTGACATGGGTGATTCAAATCTGGTAAGAATGACTGTAGAATATTATATTTATTTTAGTGTAAGCACTGAGGCTTTACCAAAATTTATTGTCTACAAATTATAAAAAAATATACCTTTGCGGATGACGGTAGATAGTTAGTTTAATTAGATAGAGGATTAATTAACGCCACCCATCAGAAAAATTCTCGTTTTGCTTTCTTTTTAGTTTGTCAAATCTGACACCAAGACAGAACTGCGAAACAATCTCTTTATTCGAAGAAAACTTTGGGTAAATTAAGTGTTTCCATCAATTAGTCAATCACTAAACCAAATAAATAAACAAATATTGAATTCATCAATTAATTATTACACTCAGCCACAATGTTTATAGCAGTTACACACGCGTGTCAATATAATTATAATTACGAGTCAAGGAAATTCTAACTATAACCCTACGTCAGACATAAACACGTTTTAACGTATAATTACGAGACAAAGAGGTTCTAACAGCCCAGTATTAGGCATAAACACGTTTTAACGTATAATTACGAGACAAAGAGGTTCTAACAGCCCAGTATGAGGCATAAACACGTTTTAAAGTATAATTACGAGACAAAGAGGTTCTAACAGCCCAGTATTAGGCATAAACACGTTTTAAAGTATAATTACGAATCTAAGAAATTCCAACTATAACCCTATGTCAGACATGAACACGTTTTAACATATAATTATGAGTAAAAGATTTTCTAACTATAATGCCGATATCAGACATAAGCAACTTTTAATGTATAATTACGATGAAAGATGTACTAGCTATAATCCAATGTCACATTAATACATTTTAATATATATTTGTTTGCCAGAGATGTGTCTTTTGCAAGACTGAGACACACATATTTCTTTTATTATGCAATAGCAGATACCATTGGGTTAAACATAAGTGCCAACTGCACATCAGACATACTCAAGGATTAAATTAACTGCCAACGCAAGACAAAAATCAATCGTAACGGCTTAGCAAACACGTTTTAATATAAATAGGGTAATCGTGACATCTAAATACACACCACACACACTCACAGATTAATCTTAACTGCCAAGCAGACACAAGATATATTCAGAGATTAATCGTAACAGCCGAATAACTCCCAGGTTAATCGTAACTGCCAAATACACCAGACACATTCAGATTAAGCGTACTTACCAAGTATACACGAAATCTACATAGACCAAATTTTGACCTATTAACCATATTAACCACACACACACACACACACACACACACACACACACACACACACACACACACACACACACACACACACACAAACACACACACATACACACACACACACACACACACACACACACACACTCACTCGCATGCATGCACACACATACACTGAACAGATCTGTGTTATCAACAGCTGTGAACATTGACATAAAATAGCAGACACATACTAATAATGCTCCTTGGTGAAAAAGACGTTTGTCATCATTATCATCTTTGGCTAATCGCATATCTCAAAGAAAACATTCCTTATCTTTATCATCTCTGGCTAATCACATATCTCAAAGAAAACTGTCTTTATCATTATCATCTCTGGCTAATTGCATATCTCATAGAAAACTTTCTTTATCATTATCTCTGGCTAATTGTTTACAAACCGCATGATTGTGAACATGTGCTAGTGAAGTGGCCATCATTGAAAAAGGTAATATATATTTACTTTAATTATCTCTCTAAAACTCCACTCTCATTTCTGTGATGTATACTATCTATGAACTTGATTGTATATATATGGGTTTTTATTGTTTCTTTAGTAAGAAGCTTCCACGTGCAGAACAGTATGCAACATCTACCTTATTATTGTGTAGAGTCTTACGACATTCTTAGAATCCGCCAAGTGAGAGACAGTGTTGGTCTTGTGAGAGAGTTATTAATAAATATAAATTAAGATTCTCGATCATTTGAAATTAGTTATGTGTTATTAATTAATAAATAATAATCATATCGAGTGAAGGGTGCCCACAGAGGTATCACAAATTCAAATTTCGTAATTCATATAAACAAATTTATTTGACTAATGTTGCCGCGTGCAGAGTGCGGATGACATATTTAGCCATCAAATCTATTACGGACATCAAAACATGACTTTCGATTTTTTTATTATTTCTTCACATGGCACCATTAGACCTAAACGCCTCATAAATAAACACAAGTTTACACGAAGCTTCTAAAACGGTAGACAGAATTATGGGTAGACAGAATTATGGGTAGCGTTAAAATGGCTAACTTCTTTGCATCGTGCTCATACAATGTAACAAATGACAAAATTCTCTCCAATCCTTTCCTCCCAGTATGTCCTTACAATCTTCCTGATGGACAAGAATCCACTTTTTGCAAGAAATTGTCAGGAAAGTATCCAAGGTCCAAGCCGTGAAAAAAAAATGATACGCGAAACTTCACTTCTACAGAGAAGTCTGAAAAGAACAGAGAAGGAATATTCAGCTTATGACATTTTTTTTCTTTGCCCTGCCAGCGTGACGTGATGTGACCTGCTATGAACTGGGTCAATAGATCAAAAACAATTTTGCATTACGAAAATGGAGACTGGGGTTAATTTAGAAACCGGTCTCTAAAGCTGTATAAGACCTTTTTCAAGGAGCCTCTCTCCTATTTTATTTTTTCGTGGTGGGTTGGTTGGAAAGGGGAGATGAGAAGGGGGCTCAGTCTCTTTCTATTTCCACCCACCCACACCATTCTGCGTTCAAGAAAACTGCTGTTTTGCTCCGGATAATAGTTCGTGTAATGCGGGTGTTTATCCTAGCGAGGGGTTTGTATACTTTGACGAGTCGAGTTGTTTATTTATTTTTAAACACTTATGTGTGTGTGTGTGTGTGTGTGTGTGTGTGGATTGAGCAAATGAAAATTTGGAGATGTAATTAAGCACGCGCAAAATGTTTCTAAAAATAGCACTGTGAAAGACTTCCTCATCATGTTGTCATACTGAGTTTCGTCTCTCAGAGCCTCAAATTAACTTAGTATTTGATAATCTCCCCTTCTCTTGGTGCAATTAATCGGTCTGAAATGCTTGTGATATTCTCAGTAAATCACGTGATCTCTGCTTTCAAAGAGCTTGCACGCTCTTCCAGGCCTTATCGTTGTCTCCAGCTTGTGTATAATGTTCCTTGCACTGAAAGGTGGTGGTGGTGGTGATGGTGGAGGGGGGGGGTGTGTGAGTCAAAATACTCGAGAGAAGACAACAAATATAGAGTAAGTATAAATATTATTGGAACATTACCTCAGCGTTACCCGAATATACAACTTGAACTTTCATGCAACCTGATACATGTTGAAGATTATTTGATTATTTAGAAGTAAATGTTTCATGAAAATTTCTTGAATATTACAGCATACACTTTTTCAAAATCATTTTAAAATGACTGAAGTTGCTAAGAGTTATATTTGTTTACCGGACATAGTTCAATGACGTCATTATCCTTGAACAGAAGTGGACAATTTATTATGCCGCTTCACTAGAAGTATTACTTATTAGCATGACAGAAATGAATTTTGTTTATCACTCTGTGCTACTATGCCGAAAGTATCTTTATTATTTACTATACTCACGTGCCAAAAATCGACTTTACAGATTTCACTTACTTTAAGTGTCGTAAGTAGAATTGCTTAACCGGAAGTATTATTACGCCGCTCTGACAGCGGGGGAAAAAAGACCAGCTATTTGTATGACGTATTATTTTAGCATTTTGCTGAACGTAGCCCGTACTCTGTACTCACAGAGTGTTCTTGACCGCAGCACTCAGATAGTGCAAAGTTAGTTACTGCTTCTAACATGCACGCCGTAATATCTCAGCGTTCATAAGCTATCCTTTTCGATCGTAACGCATTTGGTAAATAGCGAGCTAGCGGGAGAGAGAGAGAACATTCATGGCGGAAATTGTACGTATGACGCCATATCTGGCTCTTTAATGACCTACATACAATAGGATGAAATAAACGTTAAGCTTGAAGAAATACTCTTCACAAAATACACGTCACTATGTTTCTATTGTTGGAACTCTCTCGCATCTGGATCATTTATCATCACAGACTTAGATTCTTGCCAGTAGTTTGAACCAGACGGTCTGCTGTCAGGCAAGAGCGTTGGGCACAGCACAGCTACCTACCGCTAACAACGTTTCGCCTTCTCGCTCACGGTTCTTCTTCGACCTTGTTCGAATCCAGTCCAAAACAGTTTTTCCTCTACACATATCACCTCTAGCACCCCAAGCGCTCGCTCAGCTCGACCTCTGATCTCCAATAAAAGTTTTCTCTCGTCCTGAGTTAAAAGAAGAAAAGGCGGCTGTGGCGATGCTTGGCGGGGCTGGAGAGTTGCAGCTTGTTGATGCCAGCGCGACTTGAGTATTCAATTAGCATGCTGCGCCGTTGAGCGAGTCTACAGGCAAGGCCCCCGAAAGGTCGCGTCGAGACCAATGGTGGGCTGTCAGTTTTTACACAAAAGCTCCTAAATTCCCCCATCCTTCCTCCCGTATTCCCATCCACTTTCATACATTGAAGGAGTCATAGCGGTCATTTTGTAAAAAACACACACATATAAATAAACCACTTCCATAGCGGTTTTGTTAATAGCAGTCTCGACTTTATAGAGTTACTACTTGTCTCACATTAATATTTTTTAAAATACCCAACCCCGTTCCAAATTCAGAGTGACATAACTGTTTGCTTCAGCGTAGCATTCGTTTTTTTTCTTTCTAATGGAGAATGTCACTGCTCGTCTGACATTTTTTTCTCGAATTGACGTCACTGCTTATCTCAAAATATGTTCTTTTTCCAAGTGACAATCACTATTTGTCTCAATTATCATTTAGTTTTTCTTTTTAAAAAAAAGTCACCGACGTCACATCTTGTCTCTAATGAATGTTTTGTTGATTTTCTTTTCTAATTCATTCATTTAAATATCCTTCATAATCCACTCGCAAATGGATATTACATCGACGTGCATTACTGGTTTCATATGTTAAATTGTTTACGTCGGTCTGTCTAAGGGAAAATACTCTAATCACTTAAACAGATCAATTGCGTTTCCTTACGTTCAGTTTCGTGAAACTTTGAAAGCCGATTACAGTTTTCTACTTAACCTCTCTCGGAATCATTATTTCATGAAAACTAAAGCTACATTGAGACTGCTGACACAGACTTGAAAAAAATATTTAAGATTATTAAAGCCAAATTCGAATACATCGAAGAGGTGCCGAACAAAACAGTGTGGTATTAGCTGGCTCTGTATAGTCTTGCATATTTTGCCGAACAGAACGGTGTGGTATTAGCTGGCTCTGTATAGTCTTGCATATTTTGCCGAACAGAACAGTTTGGTATTAGCTAGCTGTAAGTAGTCTTGCATATTTTTTCCGAAAAGAAAGGTGTGGTATTAGCCGAAAAGATTTGCGGAACAAAACAGAATGGTATTAGCTGGCCTGCAATGTAGTCATGCATATTTTCAATCGTTCATGAATAGTATAGCAAAAAGACGAATGCCACGCCTTCGTGAAACTGTGGGGAAGTTACACTACTGAAACCACTTCCACTCAAGAAAACTTCGAGCATTTAGCACGCTTGAAAACGATTTCGTTCTTGAAAAGTAAGATCCACAGTCATTTGTATTCAGGAACACTGGGGAGCAGTTAGACTCTTAACGTTCAGTCTGTCCACGAAAGAGTAGAGCAGTTAGACCCTCAAAGTTCAGCCTGTTCATGACAAAGAGGAGCACTTGGTTACGCAAGGATCCATTTCATTCAAGAAGAGACAGGTGTAACTAGATTACTTGAAAGTTAGCCCATTCGTGAACACACTGGATTAGGTGGAGCAGTGAAATCCAATCCATTCACCATAGAAGCCTTGGGGAACATGACATTTGAGTTGGAAGATTATTTGAATAAACTACCTGGAAACCACAGACTTGCCTCACTACTAAAATTAGCGCTCCTCGGAGGCGCCCACATCTTCCGTAAAACCTTGGATCATCCAGAATCTTGGTAAGATTCCGATACACTGGTTCACAAAGGACAATCAACAGAAGTCGTGGAAAAAGTCAGAACAAGATGGCGACAAGTGAAGTCGACATAGAGATCGTGCGTGAAAATGAAGTGAAATGTAATTTGGTATGCTGGATCAAGTTTGTCATAAGAGTGTTAAAAGTATGAAGAATAGTACTTGAATTATATTTCGTTTTTATACTGTAGGACTTTTCATGTGCAAAGACCAGACATCAATCAACAAACGTATCGTGAAGTTGTGAAATCTCAAGGGTAACATCCACATTATATTCCGTAATCCAACTATATGACATCAACCTTCCCTTGACATAAATTGAATACTTACATCACATTGCTTCTTTTAATGTCCTTTCATCAATGTATCTTTGTTACTTCAATTATCATCTTTCCTGTCCATCTTTCACTTGTTAAGCAACATGTTTAGATCAAATACAAATATCCTGTTTAAAACACCTTACCTCTTTACATGACCAAATGAAAAAAAATACTAATCAAACTAAAACCTTACCAACCTGAATGATAAAAGGAAATTAAGCTTCTTGAAAGATCCAAAGAAAGGCACAACACCAAACAACTAACTATCAAGCCAATTACAAGCTTATCAACTACCTGAAAATTATTATCAGGAATTATATCTGATAAAATCATGTCCCATCAAGAAATAAACAAAATATTAACAAATGAACAAAAAGAGTGTTAGACTAGGCAGCAGGGTAACAAAGGACCAATTGGCAATTGATAAAGCTACAGTTACTGATAGCAAGAAACGAAGAACAAATCTTTTATGGAATGGATTGACTACCACAAGGCCTATGATTCAGTTTCACATTCATGGATACTTAAAAGAGAGTATTAAAAATGAGCTAGACAAGTTCTAAATTCAAAGCTAAATGGGGCTAGCAAAATACAAGCCCTTAATGCTTACACAATACCTGTAATTAGCTACACTGGGGGTATTATAGATTGGACAACAAATTAAATAAATGAACTAGATCGAAAAACAAGAAAACTACTCTCAGTTCATGAAGCCCTACATCCAAAAGCAGATGTAGATAGACTATATGTATCTCGGAAAATGGGTGGCCGAGGACTCAAGAAAATCAAAGATGTTACTGAATAGTTATGGGCCCGAGGGACTACATATGGAATAACAAGAAAGATGAGTTACTGATAGAAGCAGTGATAATGAGTTTATTATACCAAGTTCCAGAAGCAGACAAAGAAACTTGGAAGAAAACAGCGAATCAGACATTAGCAAATAGATGGAGCCAAAAACCTCTCCATGATCAGTATGTGCGACAAGCTAATGAATTATTAACAAAACAACATACAGATAGTTAAAAGAAGCAAGATTGAAATTAGAAACAGAAGCAATAATAACAGCAGCACAAGATCAAGCCCTAAATACGAAATCACAGAAAACCAAAGGTAGGCATGAAAGTCAAAACCAAAGAAAATCACAAAAGGAAAGGGTGACCACAGCCAATAAGACGAAGAAGAAAAGTTACGATGAAGTTAAAGCGCTGCTGATGTTCCCTCGAACACAGTAAAATACGGCAATAAAGTCAATAATTATAATTGCTAACACAGTAAAATACGGCAATAAAGTCAATAATTATAATTGCTAACACAGTAAAATACGGCAATAAAGTCAATAATTATAATTGCTAACACAGTAAAATAAAGTCAATAATTATACTTGCTAACACAGTAAAATACGGCAATAAAGTCAATAATTATAATTGCTAACACAGTAAAATAAAGTCAATAATTATAATTGCTAACACAGTAAAATACGGCAATAAAGTCAATAATTATAATTGCTAACACAGTAAAATACGGCAATAAAGTCAATAATTATAATTGATAACACAGTAAAATACGGCAATAAAGTCAATAATTATAATTGATAACACAGTAAAATACGGCAATAAAGTCAATAATTATAATTGCTAACACAGTAAAATACGGCAATAAAGTCAATAATTGCTAATAAAGTAAAAAAGGCAACATATCATTAGCTCCTCTTAACAGCTATAACATTGTTCCATACCTGTACTGAGTCTGGTATTGATTGAAGATTTGTCCCTAATAAACTAACTATAACATTGTTCCATATCTGTACTGAGTCTGGTATTGATTGAAGATTTGTCCTAATAAACTAACTATAACATTGTTCCATACCTGTACTGAGTCTGGTATTGATTGAAGATTTGTCCTAATAAACTAAAAGCACGTGATAGGAGTCGTGCGGAGAAAGACATACATGCTGAATGGATTTTCCCATAGATTTCCTCCATCCTTCCATCCACTGCTGGAAAAGTACGTCTATGGAGAGAGGACATGAATGAAGTCTGGAAGGTTTTGCTGGAAAAGTACGTCTATGGAGAGAGGACATGAATGAAGTCTGGAAGGTTTTGCTGGAAATGTACATATGTGGAGTGAGGGCATAAATAAAGTTAGGAGGTTTTGCTAGAAAAATCTATCTATCTATCTATCTATCTATCTATCTATCTATCTATCTATCTATCTATCTATCTATCTATCTATCTATCTATCTATCTATCTATCTATCTATCTATCTATCTATCTATCTATCTATCTATCTATCTATCTATCTATCTATCCATCCATCCATCCATCCATCCATCCATCTATCTATCTATCTATCTATCTATCTATCTATCTATCTATCTAGAGAGAGAGAGAGAGCGGGGGGCATGAATGCAGTCCAGATGCTTTGCTGGAAAAGAATTTCACTGATTGAGGGCATGAATAAATATGAAAGGTTTACTTGAAAAGTACGTTTACAGAGTGAGGGCATGAATAAAAACTGATTTCAAACCTGTTTGATCAAGACCCTCTTTTGCAATTTGAACCACATTAGGAAACCTATGGTATTTAATATCAGGTGTGGAAAGTGTGTGGGTGTGTGGGAGTGATTCTGGGGTTTGGGTGGATTACTTTTTCTCACTTTTGACATTAGCACATCGCTAAATAAGATAACTTTGACTTTATGTTGACAATAAGACATGGCTATGGCAACTTTACTTTTGACATTAGCACATCGCTAAATTAGACAACTTTGACTTTACTTTTGACATTAGCACAGCTCTAAATTAGACAACTTTGACTTTATTTTCTCAATAAGACATCGCTATGGCAACTTTGACTTTACTTTTGACATTAGAAAATCGTTCATTCACACAACTTTGACTTCGTTTTTGACATTAATACATATTTAGAAGATTGAAATTAAAACACACGACTTTCGAAGGATCAATAAACTTCAATGAAGTCGCTATCATTTGTTAATAAGCAAAACATTAATGTCAAGCACAACATAACAAACACAGGGGCTTCTCTGAGTTTTTACCAATGATTTATGGGAGAATAATGCAGCTCTGTGTATTTTCTGGTTGTTTATTATTTATTTTTTTTTTTTAAAGACGGCTGAGAAGATATTTGTGGTGCTTTTCAAAGACGACAGATCAAGATTTGATTTGTGACAGAATAATATATATACACATAAATACATGTAGTTATATGGAACGTCCGCGAAATCAACAAAGGTGTGACGCGGATAGTAAACGGAAACAACTCATGCCTAAGTCTGCGCACACCCCGGGCAAATGTAAGATTCACCGACATTGTTGCCGCTGCAATGCTGTTGAAACACTTTTAACGAAAAAAGTACTACTCAGAAATGCAATGTAACTGAATGGGCGCGTTCAATATCAAACTTTTTTCGCAACATATCCGCGCAGGACAATTCCATCCACTTCTGTCTTTTACAGACACCGGTCCGCTAACTGTCGGTGGCTCGCGCTGGGCCATTCGAAGATTGGCGGATTGACAGGAACACTTGCGTCTGATCAGAGCACAAACGAGTTCCTTCCCTTTGCACTGAGCAGCCAAAGATGTGCAGCGACCCTGAAACATTGTACGACGCGGAGCGTGAAGTACTCGACAGCAAGTTTTACATTGCAAATATTTCCTTTGTCGCTAGGGAGCTGCGCGGTACTGCCACCCGTCGGCTCAGGGCCGGTTTTCTATCGGGTCTAATGGCTCCTTCAATCGCTGCTTTAGAGCCCACTTAGCAATTCTCATACAGTCGGGGCCGGCCGCGATAATCGCATTACCATGATAGAGCGCGCATCACCCCGCGCGCAGCGCGAGGCAGAAAAGCGGAAGAATACACGCAAACAGGCGTACTGAGCAGAGACAGTCCTGTCTTTTAGGGAAGCGGCGGAGCCGAAGAGCCTGAGATTGTGTCAGAAGAAAGCCACGCGTCCCACTAATAACATAGATTACAAGAGGGTCGGGCAAGTAACATGATTGTTGTTCTTTGGCCTTGATGACTTCAACGCGTCGGGCGGTCAAGTCTGAACGACCCCGACTCTGATGCAGGTGATTTGGGACTGGATAACAGCCGCTTTACGATTCATTGCGGGTTACATTTTAGTTTGTTTCTTGCCACCCAGCACCCCAATTTCTTCTTTTTGACATGTTAGCTTGCTATGAACTGCACAGTTACAGACTCTTAAAAATGTGCGAATTAAAATAAAAATCATTATAAAGTTAAATATGAGCATTGTCATTATTGCATATAAGAAATATTTGGTTTTAACTTTTTAAACTCCACTTAATTTACAGTGCCTAGCTATAATATGTAGCATACAATGCCTAGCTATAACACATAACATACAGTACCTAGTTATAACACATCATAACATACAGTGCCAGTTATAACATAACATACAGTGCCAGTTATAACATAACATACAGTACCTAGTTATAACATAACATACAATGCCTAGTTATAACATAACATACAATGCCTAGTTATAACATAACATACAATGCCTAGTTATAACATAACATACAGTACCTAGTTATAACACATAACATACAATGCCTAGTTATAACATAACATACAGTGCCTATAGTGCCTAGCTATAACACCTGACATACAGTGTGTGACGCCAACTTCACCTAGTTAATGATTATGATTATTATTAATTAATCGTCCATAACTAATTACAAGTGATGAGAATTTTAATTTATGTTATTAATAATTCTCCAGCAGACACCTCTCGTTTCTCTTACTTGGTGATATGCGCGCAGTGTAAATGTTTTCTCTCTTCCACAACATTAAAGACAAACATTTAATGTCACACAGTATTTCCGTAGGTGTAAAACTTCTTACTAAAGGAGAAGACGAATCTGTCTGTA
This sequence comes from Sinotaia quadrata, assembly GCA_028829895.1. NCBI lineage: Eukaryota > Metazoa > Mollusca > Gastropoda > Architaenioglossa > Viviparidae > Sinotaia > Sinotaia quadrata. Next base: position 117,682,825 of record CM054177.1, on the reverse strand, counting down.
ATCTATATTTAGCGAACCCCCATCCACGCACTTTATCTCCAACATAAAGTTATCAATATGTGTAAGAAGGTAAATAAATTTAATAATAAATTTATTAAATCAACAATAAAATATACCTATAATAAAGAAAATGAAAAAGATTACTTCACATCAATATTTCCACAAACCCACATTCAAATAATTTCTATACTACACAGTCTTATATCCTAAAATACAATTCTATAGATTAGTGTCAATACAAATCACAGGCTAGTTCTTATTAGAGAGCAAAATCGGAGCTATTAGAGATAAGCAATAATAAATTTTACATAACCTGAATTAGGCACTGTCTCAATAGTCTTTTTGCAACAAAGCAAACAAGTTATTGTTCAGTTATTACTGTCAATTCCATGAGATTATCTCCCCCCTGTTGCCGAACACTAATTCGATATTATTCACTGTAAGATTAATCTGAGCGCTCCTTCACTGTGTTTAACTCTCTCATCAGAAAAAAAATGATTGTAGCAATTTTCCAGTAACTTCCTTGTACCAGAAATTGCTCGAGAATGTCAGCATACTTTGCCACTCTACTGGAGTGTACTGGAGTGTACTGTATTCCTTACACTTGCACACTGCAGTAGTTGCTTTCCGCATCTACCACTGTTGTAGCGGTTTATAATCATTAAACCAGAAGATTCAGAAAACACACAGAAAAGCTGCTTTGTCCCATTAAGCTAACAGCCACCTTTCATGAGTGGACTTCTTGCCACACAAATTCAAGTGATCAGACAATAGAATTCTTTAAATCAGGTAAACCTTTGATCTCAGCCCATTGGCTGGTCTTTTGTTCATACAAATCTTAACCTTTGGATAATAAATACTACTCATCTAGTCGGAACTGTTTTGCATTATATCAGCAATTTCTAGTATATTCTTAACTTTGAGTGTTTACTCCAACTCTGACACTTACAAAAATACCATCATAAGGAGTTCCCAAGGTCTGGTTACTTCGACAATTTAACAATTTATATACAATTAAATCTAGAAATAGGGATAGGCAAATTTACTCCACCAAACAGTGCATAGTTATAATTACAGTTCCTAGCTATAACATGTAACGTACAGAGCCTAGCTATTATATATAGCATACAATGCTTGTAATGTAATGTACAGTGTCTAGTAATAATATGTAACATACAATGCATAGCTATTATACATAACATACAATGCCTAACTATAACACGTCGCATACAGTGCAAAACTATAACACGTAACGTACAGTATCTAGCTATAATACGTAACATAAGTGCCTAACTGCAACACGTAACACAGTGCCAAGCTGCAACACGTAAACCAATAGTGTGTCTAGCTATAACACGTAAACCAATAGTGTATCTAGCTACAACACGTAAACCAATAGTGTATCTAGCTATAACACGTAAACCAATAGTGTATCTAGCTATAACACGTAAACCAATAGTATCTAGCTATAACACGTAAACCAATAGTGTATCTAGCTATAACACGTAAACCAATAGTGTATCTAGCTATAACACGTAAACCAATAGTGTATCTAGCTATAACACGTAAACCAATAGTATCTAGCTATAACACGTAAACCAATAGTGTATCTAGCTATAACTCGTAAACAAAAGTGCCTAGCAATAGGACATCACATACGCTGCCTAACTATAACACGTGACGCGACCATTCAGTATGAATTTATTTTGCCATAGAACTCGTATTGAAGCATTATTGTTTTGAAGATCACCTTGACAATTCCTAAGAGTAGCTAGTTACAGTTATTGTAGCAAGTTATATTGCTTAGAATTTCAATATAATAAAGGCTTTTGCGACTCGTTACCATCTTATATTGTTTTATAATTCAGTACAGCAATGCCTCACCATAAAATGGGAGAATAGAAGTCACTCTCTGCTTATAAATGTCAGTTATTAGTGCCTTGCGATAAATCATCACTGTTTTATAAAAGACACTCCAGCAATCATTGGTATAGCAGCATTTTCTTAAAAGCCATTCCTCCTTTCGCGTTCATTGCAAACCGAAGCGCAATAAAGACCGTTGTATTTAAATTCCAGTTATTTACATGTCAAGCAAGACTTGTAGAACAAGACAGTAAAGTACTATGTATTACGATTTTGAAAGCTCTTAAAGATAAAACAAAAAACGAGAGGGAGAGAGAGCTACCACGCTGTATGCTTAAACTAGCAGAGTTCACAGGAAGTGAAGTCCAGCTTTCTGCTTCTGGGCAACACGACATGAGTAGGGCGATGTTAAAATATGGCGCAGAAGCACTGGGAGACGTGAATAAAAAACTGAGAATTGAAAATAGTGCATACTGATAAGAAATATAATAAATCACTTTGCCAGTAGGAAAAATATGAAGGCAGATTGGAATGATTTCACTGATTAATTTAAATTGTGGTCACGTGTGATATTAACTAAATATACACATCTCTACACCGAATAAGTGCGAGTTAAGTTGGAGTCTTGAAGAAATTCACAAAGCATGGCAAATTGACCTGAAAGGGGATTGGAATTATAAAGAAAAATGCACATTACGGCACTGACCTCACCTTGTGTACATGTACACGAAAGCCATCAGCTATGTGTTTCTTATACAAAATGAAAGCAATGCTTTTATAGCCCAATAACAGTATTTGGGAGACAAAAGACATGCGCTCCTACACGCATAAACACACACACATATACACACAGGCACACACTTGCAAATAAAAACAACTCAAGTTGGCTGCTTGATCATCTTTCAATAACGTAAGTGATGATGGCAGTTTTCATAAGTGATGATGACATTTTTCATGATGGGAGTGTTGATGGTGTAGTTTTCATGACATAAGTGAGGATGGTAGTTTTTATGACGTAAGTGAGGATAGTTGTTTTCATAACGTAAATGAAGATGATGGTTTTCATGATGTAAGTGAGGATGGTTGTTTTCATAACGGTTGAAGATGATGGTTTTCATGACGTAAGTTGGGATGGTGTTTTCATGACTTAAGTGAGGATGGCGGTTTTCATGAAGTGAAGATAGTGGATTTCATGACGTAAATGATGATGGCGGTTTTCATGACATAGGTAATGAAGGATTGTTTTCATGATCCGAAGTGAAGGTGGTGGTTTTCATGACGTAAGTGAGGATGTTGGTTTTCAAGACGTAATTGATGATGGTGGTTTTGATGATGTAAGTGAGGATGGTGGTTTTCATGACGCTAGTGTGGATGGTGGTTTTTAAATCGTAAGTGATGATAGTGGTTTTCATGACGTAAGTGATGATAATGGTTTTCATGACGTAAATGGGGATGTTGGTTTTCATGACGTAAGTGAGGATGGTGGTTGAAAGCAAATGAATTCTACTTTCAAAACGAGCAAAATAATGATGTTTGATACTTCAGGTGAGGCCGGGAAAATAATTATGACGCACCCACTAGCATTAACATACATACACGCATAAACACACACATTAACAAACAAACATATTAACATACACATTACCACATGTACACATAGGTATTAACACATATTAAAAAAACACGTTAATATACACTTATTAACACATATACAGACATTAGCATATGTTAATAAATATATACACATATATTTATACACATTAGCACACATATATTTACAAACATTAGCACACACAAATATAAACACAAATGTTAACATACATATACACATACTCACATATTAACAAACATAACATATTGGGGAAGGGCATGGGGAAGATAACAATTATATTGGAAATACTACTGAAGTCGTCCCCTTCTACCCCCAAAATACAAATAAGCAAACACAAACCCTCTAATTGAAAGATAAACAATTTACAAAACAATTAGGACGCATGAAGAATTATGTCAAAATGTAGTTATAATCGATACATAGATATTCATCGATAATAATTATTAAAATTCATTTTAATCTTCTTTTATAAAAATAAATCGAAGCCCTCACCACTTGCAAACACACACACACACACACACACACACACACACACACACACACACACACACACACACACACATATATACACACTCCTTTTTAGTCTTATGTAAACATTGCATAATTCATTGAATAAAGTTCTTTACTTATTGAATAATGTGCATGACACATCGAATAAAATGTACAGCAATTTGAAGAAAGTGCGTGACATATTCAACTGAGCACATTCAAAATGTTTGCTTTGGCGAAGATTAAAAAAAAGTTAAAAGCAACACATACACCGATTTTCTCCGGAGGAAAAGACATGTATAAAGACAGATTTGGAAAACTAAAAGGGCTAAAAAGCTGCACTTGAATAGTCTCCGACAGTTCAAGAGGACAATTGCGCCATCTATTTATGGTTTTAACATAGTGCGGGCACACCTTTTAACAAGGAACACTCGTTCGCCAGGCCGGTCAATTGTGCATACCTTAAAAGATGTTTTAGAAACTTCCCGACCTCTGCAAACGTGAAGTCAGTGTGTGGGAAGGCGAGATTTCCAGCGTTCCAAACCAACTATTGTCCGCCTTAAGTCGGCTTTTATAATCACACAGCGAGGCAACATCCATTATGATCTCATGTCACGTGTGAATGAAGAAAAAATATATCACATTTATGCAGCCTTATTTACAATAAAAGGGCCGCAACTAGCTTTGTGTTTGTCTTTGTTGGAGCGAGATTGCTTCGGACAGAAGATGACAACGCGTCTGTAAAGGAAGCCAAAAGATCTTTACAACGCTGTGACAAGACGTGCGTCAAAAGAACAAGAGCCAATGATAATGGCAATTTCCCCCCACCCTTACTTTTTGATGTACGTTTTATTAATATGATATTTCCCTTCAGGTGCTGCCACCTGTTGCCTATTACAGGACGCCGCGTCAAAGACGTCGGCTAGATATTTGCCCGAAACGACACATTATATTTTATAGTGCTCCCTGTGCGGCGCGATTGTTCGTTATCCTGAAAAGTTCTCAAATTACTTTATGTTAAATCTCAATGAATAATATATAAATGGATAAATGAATGAATAAAATGAATGACGTGAAAGTGAAAGAGATGAAATAAACAGATGGAAATCTCGCAGAATGGTAATGGACGGAATGGATGAGCGGAGAGAAGAAGATTATTCTTTGTTCTATTGGCATCAGGAAGGTTCAGGATTATAATTTCATTTAGTTTTTATAAAATGTTAAAGAAAAATTACAATTTCAAATAAGGTTAGAAAGTACTCTAAAAACTTCTCTTTTTGTTCAGACATTTAAAACTTCTATGACATCTTTTCGCAAATTGGGCTCGAAGACATACACACAACATGCAGAATGTGCATTCAATATATAGAGATAGTATCTCGCCATCTGTAGAGTATAGAGTGCAGAGTGCAAAGCGTAGAGTATAGTGTGTAAATTATATAGTGTAGAGTGCAAAGTGTACAGAGTGTAGACTGTAGAGTATAGAGTGGAGAGTTTATAGAGTGTAGAGTATAGAGAGTTTACAGAGTGCAGAGTATAGAGTGTATAGAGTGCAGAGTATAGAGTAAGAGTGCAAAGTATAGAGTGCAGAGTGCATAGCATAGAGCATAGGGTGCAGACTATAGAGTATAGATTGCAGAATAAAAATATAAAAGTGTAGAATATAGAGTGCAGAATGCTGGTACGTCGCCAAGTTGGCTCCACGCCCTCTAAAATTTCAGTGAGAATCAATGTTTATGAATAAATATATAAGTCGATTATAAATAGATGAACAGAGGACAAGACATAATCATTAGATTATCACTTCCGACTAAGAAAACAAACATGATAGAAATTACTTCACTAACAAATACTGTTTAAAATAATAACAAGAAATTTAATAAAAGAAAAGTTAGCAAGATTTAGAAAAATAAGTAACAGTAGTTCTTCATAAGCCAGTTCGCTACACTGTAGCCAGTTCAGGATTACACCTTAGATTATGTGCTGGAATGATGTCACAGTGTGGTAGACTTCAAATAGGACATGACTTCACGTCCTGGTCATAGATTTAAAAGTCCCAATCAAGTCAGGGACAAAATAATCCCATTAAAACAGAGACAGTGAATAAGGCAACCTGCCACCAAGGCAGACAGCTACAAAACAAGCAGCTGAAACCCTGAAACACAAGCAATTACAGAGTCTAAGTGTCCAATCAATTGCTCTATTAATAAATAATAAGTTTGGCATAGGCCTCTGAAAGAAAGAAATGTTAACATGTCCAAAATAAAACCTAGCATAAACATCATAATAAAACCTAACCATTCATACCATACAAAGACACTTTTACCTTATTCAGCCAAGGGTTTTGATCTCCATATACGACCCGCTAGGGAAGGATTCCAATTTCCAGTTTCTCACCCAAAGAGATGATTTCAGAAATGAGTACTGGCAAAATTCACTATCCCCTTGTTATCAACCCTTAAAATCACACATGCGTCTGTTAGACATGCTTTTGATCTGACCCATTATTTAGCACTAATACAATTATAGCTTTCTTAGTGTTGTAAACAAGTATAATACTGATACAGTGTTGTATGCAGGTATTAATAGTGAGATAGTGTTGTATACAGAATAAGTGGTCCAGATGACCTTCATATTTATATGCATTGATTTATGGATTCACTATTTTGTTAAATATTAAAATTTTATATATTTGTTATCATAATTACGGAAATTGACAAATTATATTTATTAGCTAGAGAAAGAGCAAAGGAGAATTGGGCTGGGGGCAGAGTTGGTATGAATGATCTTGTATGCATAATTAGTCATTATTAGGGTAACCTGCCCGATTCACACAATATTACATAGATTCATCTGTCACTATAATTAATATCTAAACCGAGAGAATTAATTCATGGAGACTGAAGGGTAAATCTGACAATATGTCTGTCATCAGCATAGGTGTAACGTTAAAATTAACAACCTTTGAATCCTCATGCTGAGATAGGGTCTTTAAACAAATGCTGGAATGTAACAGAGTTGTATACAGTATTAATAGTGAGTTTTGTATGCAGGTATTAATAATGAAATAGTGTTGTATACAGGTATAATAGTGAGATATTGTTGTATACAGGTATAATAATGAGAAAATGTTGTGTACATTATAATACTGAGATAGTGGTGTATACAGGTATTAAATGTGAGTGATGTTGTGTACATTATAATACTGAGATAGTGGTGTATACAGGTATTAAATGTGAGTGATGTTGTATACAGGTATAATACTGATATAAGATATTGAATTTGAAGCGAGATGGTGTTGTAATCAGATATTCAATTTGCAGTTGAGAAAATGTTTTTACAGGTATAAATAATGATTTATTGTTGTATTACAGGTAATAATAGAGAATTAGTGTTGTATACAGGTAGTAATAGTGAGATAACGGTGTATACATGCAATAAATATGTAGTGATATAATGTTTATAAAGGCAATAAATATTGCAGTGAGACAGTGTAGATTACATGTATGAAATATATAGCGAGATAGTGTTGTATACAACTATTAAATATGTAGCGAGATAGTGTTGTATACAATTATTAAATATGTAGTGAGATAGTGTTGTATACAAGTATTAAACATGTAGCGAGTGTTGTATACAATTATTAAATATGTAGTCAGATAGTGTATACAAGGATTAAATATGTAGCGAGATAGTGTTGTATACAATTATTAAATATGTAGTGAGATAGTGTTGTATACAAGGATTAAATATGTAGTGAGATAGTGTTGTATACAAGGATTAAATATGTAGCGAGATACTGTCATATACATGTATTAAATACACGGTGAGATATTACTGTATACTGGTATTAAATATATTATGAGATAGTAAATATACCGATATTAAAAGATGCAGGTATGGAAAGATACAGTGGGTATAATAGATATACTGAGAAGGTAAGTATACTGGTATTAAAAGATACAGTGACATAGACTGTATACAGACACCAAAAGATAAACTGAAATAGTGAGTATACAGCTACTAAAAGATACAGTGGGAGGGTTTTATTTAAACATCACAACAGAAAACGACAAGATAACTTAGACAAAGCCGAATTGGACGTAAACTTTTATTTTCTTGAAGGGTTATAAATCTGTCACCGTATCTTTCCAAGACCGGGTTATTAAATACGTATTCGATTGGTCTCCCAGGTTTACATAATGTCTAAAGTGCGTGCTCGCATTAAATGGGCAATAAAAGAAAAGAGATTTGTTGTGATATACTTATTGATGATCAGTAGTTATAGTGTGGTCTTGTCAATGTTACCCGACAATTCCAGCATTTGCGCAGGGGAGGCGAGCCCTTGAAAACGCAACTTTTTGTCTTGGTTTGTGTGGTTTGTTAAAGAACCATTTCATTCATTGTTCATCTCCAAAGCAAACTGTTTCATTAGACCAAACTCAAAATGTTTAATTAGACTTTAGTAAAATATCATAATAGTTAATTAGATCCAACTCAAAAAGCAAAATGGGAATTAGACCTAACTCGTTCACGAATTGTCCCTCTGAACAAAGTATTAAATTAAACCAAATTCTTTTAAGATTGTGTAATGCAGTAATCCACTACAGGGAAGGTACCCGGTTATTTCACCTATTTCAGACAACCCCCTAAAGATCGTCACCCAAGGAAGTTCTGCGTGTACACTACAACTAATGATTTAAGGAATGCCAATATCCCTATGGTAGCAATTAATGTTTTAAGGAATACCAAAAACCCTGTGGTCAAAACTAATGATTTAAGGAATGCCAATATCCCTTATGTAGCAATTAATGTTTTAAGGAATACCAAAAAACACTGTGGTCAAAATTAATGATTTAAGGAATGCCATAGGGTCACAATTAATGCTTTAAGAATGCCAATATCCCAGTTCGCAATTAATGATTTCGGGAATGTCGAGATCCCTGGGATCACAAATAATGATATCAGGAATGTCGAGATCCCCAGGATCACAAATAATGATTTCAGGAATGTCGAGATCCCCAGGATCACAAATAATGATTTAGGAATGTCGAGATCCCTGGGATCACAATTAATGATTTCAGGAATGTCGAGATCCCTGGGATCACAAATAATGATTTAAGGAATGTCGAGATCCCTAGGATCAAAATAATGATTTAAGGAATGTCGATATCCCAAGGATCATAATTAATGATTTAAGGAATGTCAATATCTCTGGGGTCACAATTAATGATTTAAGGAATGCCAGTATCCCGGGGGTCACAAGTAATGATTTAAGGAATGTCAATATTCCTGGGGTCACAATTAGTGATTTATGAAATGCCAAATATTCTTCGGGTCATAACTAACTAATGATTTAAGGAATGTCGATATTACAGGGGTCAAAACAAATGATTTACTGAATGCTAACCTCCTGGGGTCATTATTAGCTAAACTGCACTTTGAATAATTTTTCTATTATTGTAGTGACCTGAATAACCTTTCATTTAAATCAGCTCTGAAACCACAAGCACTGTAAAAAGCTTTCAACAACACTCACCGTAAAATAATAAAGAACAAATTGATTGAAAGGAATCAATTACAATTTAATAACACAAAAGATCCGACAACAAATAAATGTTCATATATACAAGTTATATTTTTAACCCTATGCTATACTGTTCAAACAAGGCTCTCGCACTCAATTCGATCTCCTTTAATATATTTATACATCTAATTAATAATTTATATATATTTATACATCTAATTAATAATTATATATAATTTCTTGTTGTTGCGGCACGGGCAATATATAAATATAAATTAATAGAAATTGTTCTAGTGTAAGTGTCCTTGGACATGTCCATCCAATAGTTCACATGTACGTTGAGAGTAAGAGAGAGAAGAGAGAGAGAGAGAAGAGAAAGGAGAGAGAGAAGAGAAAGGAGAGAAGAGAGAGAAAAGAGAGGAGAGAAGAGAGAGAAAAGAGAGGAGATGAGGAGAGAGAAGAGAGAGAGAGAGAGGAGAGAGGAGAGAGAAGAGAGACAAATGGAGTGACAATAAAAATATAAGTATTTAAATTACGTACCTAAACATGTTAACATTGGTTAGACCTATTCAGGCCTTAAGCATTTCTCTAAGTCGTCTATCCTATTTGGAAATCTCGATTGCCTACTTGAATGGCTAATCTTCCATCACTTTAGCAAATGAACTCTGCATTTAGGACTAATACGTGTTTGAATACCCACATTTGCAGTGACGTATGACATGAACTCTGTAAATAGCACTAATAAGTGTTTGAATACCCACATTTGCAGTGACGTATGACATGAAATCTGTAAATAGCACTAATAAGTGTTTGAATACCCACATTTGCAGTGACGTATGACATGAACTCTGTAAATAGCACTAATAAGTGTTTGAATACCCACATTTGCAGTGACGTATGACATGAACTCTGTAAATAGCAGTAATAAGTGTTTGAATACCCACATTTGCAGTGACGTATGACAAGAAAAATGCCAGAAATCCACTCAAATTTATGTGACTGAAAATTTACAAGCAAATGTGACTGGCCCAACCATAATGAACTCGGCAGAAGAAAGAGCTATACACTCTGACCTGTTCACTCGACCAATGATCACTAGATAGTTTTCAGATGTTAGCCCAACTCTAGTGTGCAGTTTCATTTATACCAATAAATAACTTATCCTTTAAATTAATCGAATATCTCATTCATACCAATAAATAGCTTTTACCTTTTTAAGTCAAATAAATCATATCCAACTGTTTTATACCTGTAAATGGCTTTCACTTTCAGATCATAGAATAAACCTTTCCCTTTGGTTCACTAAGAAACCTTCCTGAAACTTCAAATGGAAAACAGAGCTAAATGTCATTATCAAAGCTTTTAACAATACATCACCTTTGTAGATAGGCGACTAGAAAGATATAACTGATTTCCTTAAGATATAACAGATTTCCTTAAGATATAACAGATTTCCTTAAGATATAACAGATTTCCTTAAGATATAACAGATTTCCTTAAGATATAACAGATTTCCTTAAGATATAACAGATTTCCTTAAGATATAACAGATTTCCTTAAGATATAACAGATTTCCTTAAGATATAACTGATTTCCTTAAGCAAATAGAAATACATAGCGAATGTTCTATGGTGACTAGAAATACATTTCGTAAATTATCTTTGGCATCAAGAAATACTGAAACATAGTCTATGCATTGAATTTGCCAGATAAACGTTATGGTAATTAACTACTGTATTTAGCGTCATGAAAATATTACCGTGTCTGACTATAGTATTTGTCATCATGGAGTGTCGTCATAGCTGACTACTGAATTTGTCGCCATGGAAAGTCGTCATGGCTGACTATTGAATTTGTCGCCATTAAGTCGTCATGGCTGACTAATGAATTTGCCATAATAGAAAGTCGTCATGGCTGACTACTGCATTTGTCGCCATAGAAAGTCGTCATGGCTGACTAATGAATTTGCCGCAATAGAAAGTCGTCATGGCTGATTACTGAATTTGCCATAATAGAAAGTCTTTATGGCTGACTACTGCATTTGTCGCCATAGAAAGTCGTCATGGCTGCTAACTAGATCATTTGCCATCAAGGAAACATCATTTGGGCTGACGACTGTATATGTCATAATGGGAAATCATCATTGCTGACTACTGTATTTGTCGTCGTGGAAACATCATCATGGATGACTACTTCATTTGCCGTCAAGGGAACATCATTACGGTTGACGACTGTATATGTCATAATGGAAAATAATCAAGGCTGACTACTGCATTTGTCGTCGTGGAAACATCATTATTGTTGACAACTGCATTTCTCGACATCATTGGAACATCATTGGAGCTGAATACCGTTTTTGTCATCATGGAAACATTATCATGGCTGACTACTGTATTTGTCGTCAATGAAACGTCATCAATGCTGACTACTGTATTTGTCGTCAATGAAACGTCATCAATGCTGACTACTGTATTTGTCGTCAGGGAAACAATGAGTTAGTCTACTATATGCTATTTGTCATGAAAATTACTGCGTTTATTATTGATCTTTGCCTTATACTTCTGTATATGTTGTCATAGAAACATGAGCTTACAGGCTTTATTGATAGGAATGTAGTCGTGGTCGACACTCTGTACTTGCAGTCCTGGTAACAAGGAGAATCAGCGCGTCTCGTTCTCAGACTGGGAATCTACGTGTTTGTGTTCTTCAAATGGAAGCAAGGATTACTTAGTCTTTAGAAGCGCGGTGCTGTGCATGTTGCCATAGCAACAAGGTCAACACCCTGCATATATTGTCCTGAAAATAATGGTGGGTGGGTGGGGGACGAAGATAAAATGAATGACAGAAAGAAAGAAAATGCCTCAGAGTTTATTATAGAACTCTCCAGCACAGCCGCTAAAATAATCTTACTCGTGATCAGTTGCACAGTATACTCAATGCACACACACCCCACACCCCGAAAAAAGAAAAAAAAAAAGCATTCTTCCCTGCCTCATGCTCCAACTGACAATCACAAAACGTCTGTCCAATGACAGTCACAAAACATCTGTCCAGTGACAGTCACAAAACCTCTGTCAAAAGACACAATCTTGCAATAGTTAATGATGTATTATCAGTTTATACGTTGGCCTCTTGTGACAGTCACAAAACCTCTGTCAAAAGACACAATCTTGCAATAGTTAATGACGTATTATCAGTTTATACGTTGGCCTCTTGTGACAGGAAGTCGTGGAGCGAGTTGGTGCGTTGAATGTAAATCATTTTATTAAGATAGATTATTATTTTAGAGCTCATAAAACATTTCAGTTAATAATTTACTGTACTTCACCAGCCATTACAGCACTTCACCAAATACTGCAGGTACAAAACAAAGTGCAGTGCACCAAGTCGTGTGACCCTGGTAGATATTTTGACACTGAGATTTTTAAGTCGTGTGACCCTGGTAGATATTTTGACACTGAGCTTTTTAAAATAGTCGCGTGACCCTGGTAGATATTTTGACACTGAGATTTTTAAAATAAGTCGTGTGACCCTGGTAGATATTTTGACACTGAGCTTTTTAAAATAGTCGCGTGACCCTGGTAGATATTTTGACACTGAGATTTTTAAAATAGTCGCGTGACCCTGGTAGATATTTTGACACTGAGATTTTTAAAATAAGTCGTGTGACCCTGGTAGATATTTTGACACTGAGATTTTAAAAATAAGTAGAGAGAGACTGTGTTAAATTCCTAGCATTCACTTATAGCGTGCATGGCTGGGTCTGAAACTTTTAGTAATCAGATCTTTTGGATCATTAAATACTTCAGTAATCAAGTCAGAACATTGCATACTTCAGTAAACAAATCTATCAGAACATTGGCTACTTTAGTAATCAAATCTATTAGAACATTGAATACTTCAGTAATCAAACCTATTAGAACATTAAATACTTCAGTAATCAAACCTATTAGAACATTAAATACTTCAGTAATCAAATCTATTAGAACATTAAATACTTCAGTAATCAAATCTATTAGAACATTAAATACTACAGTAATAAAATCTATTAGAACATTAAATACTTCAGTAATAAAATCTGCCGGAGCCAAAGGCTCTTGAGCAATCTGTCATTTATGCAATCCTACCAGAAGGCAACATTATATTTTACTTAGTCAACTTTATATTTTCCTAAATCATTACATATTACTAAGACAAAAATATATTTGACTAAGACAACATTATATCTTACTAAAACATTATATTTTACTAAGACAACATTATATCTTACTAAGACTACTTTATATTTTACTATCGAAGCTTGGGGAAATTACATATTTCATAAACTGTATTAATACTTTATATTTTACTGTCGATGCTTGGGGAAATTAAATTTTTCATAAAATATGACGCCTCTGGGCACCCTTAAATCGTTATGGTTATTATTTATTAATTAATAACACATAACTAATTACAAATGATCGATAATCTTAATTTATAGTTATTAATGATTCTACCACAAGACCAGTCTGTCTCTCATTTGTCGGATTATAAGGGTGTATTATACAACTCTTTTCACAGTAATAAGACAGACGTTGTACTGTCACATCATATTTCTGCAGGTGGAAACTTCTTACTAAAGGAGTCATAAAACGTCTTTTAATTTATATTATATATGCCACCGATCCACCCACTGTTACTCCAATATAAGGTTTTAATATATGTGCAAGAAGGTTAATAACTATGACAATAAATTTATTAAACCAACAATCAAATATACAAAGCTTGAATTATATGAAAAGAGCTTAAACATTTACATAATTTCACAACAATTTTTATGTTTAAATATATAAGCAATGTTTAAATATTAGACACTCATTCAGTTTATCCTGTCATAGATATCAGAGAGATAATTATAGTCAATGTACATAACCTTTTTTCAATGATGGAAGCTGTCACTAACACGTGTTCACAATCATGTGGTTTGCAACAAGTTACTTTCTTTCTTATTAGATGATGGTCCAATGTACCCAGTCTAGGCACATTACACAACTGTTCCAGAATCTTTAATGCGCTCACAAAGCACACCATGGAGAATTTTTCAGAGAACTTCGTATATGCTTATCAAAACACACCATAGAGAATCGTTCAGAACTTCTATGTGCTTATCAAAACACACCATAGAGAATCGTTCAGAAGTTCTATGTGCTTATCAAAACACACCATAGAGAATCGTTCAGAAGTTCTATGTGCTTATCAAAACACACCATAGAGAATCGTTCAGAAGTTCTATGTGCTTATCAAAACACACCATAGAGAATCGTTCAAAACTTCGTATGTGCTTATCAGAGTACACTACAAGGAATGTTCCAGATATTTCGTGTGCATTACTCAAGCATGCGGAATGTTCAAATAATCTTTGTGAATTCTTGAGACCAAACTCCATATTGGCTCTTGGACAGAATTAACAGGAATCAACTTACAGTAACACGTTTACTGATAGGTTCGATGATAACATTAGACACACACCAATGTGAATCCGGTAGAATACAGTAAATACTGTAGTCTGAAGTGGATACAATGTATTCAAACAAAATGGTGTACTCCTCTCATAAGCTAACGATCGCCTTTTTGACCGGACGTTATGAGCAAGTGTGAGACTATTAGTCAGAAAAACTACTCATCCGCTTGGAACTGGATTGGATTGTTTCGACAAGTTCAAGCATATTCTTTACCTGAGTTGTTTACTCCAACTCTGGTACTTAAAAATATCATCATGCATAATGCTTAAGGTCGGGTCACATTAACATGGCAACAAATATATAATTATTAAGTTTAGAAATAGGGTTAGGCAAATTTACTCCGCTACAAATTGTATTAAGTCATTAGTATATTTTACTAACGAGGCTTAGGGAAATTACATATTTCCTAAATTCTATTATGACATTATATGTTGCTATCGAGGCTGAGGGAAATTACATATTTCCTAAATTGTATTACGACATCGTTATTTAATTAAGCAGGGACTTTAAGACTAAATAAGAAACACGGAGTTCGAGAAACAGTGGGTATTTTAATCATTGGATTGTGGGAAGTGTGCTTGTTCCAGAAACGCCACGAAATGGTAAACACTTCTAAAAACACCACGAAATGGTAAACACTTCTAAAAACGCCACGAAATGGTAAACACTTCTAAAAACGC
This sequence comes from Sinotaia quadrata, assembly GCA_028829895.1. Taxonomy (NCBI): domain Eukaryota; kingdom Metazoa; phylum Mollusca; class Gastropoda; order Architaenioglossa; family Viviparidae; genus Sinotaia; species Sinotaia quadrata. The sequence goes on along the minus strand of CM054177.1, from coordinate 117,667,153 downwards.
CACGAAATGGTAAACACTTCTAAAAACACCACGAAATGGTAAACACTTCTCAAGACACCACGAAGTAGTGAACAATACTCAAAACTCTACTAAATGATAAACACTTCTCAAAACGCTAAGAAATTATTAATTTGACATTGCAATTAGCACATGTGAGAATATAAATAGTTAGGAGATTTTATGGGAACATTAATGCCCAGATAATTAACAATATACGCTGTGAAAATACGGACAGTTCATAGATTTTGACTTCGGGAATGGTAATGCATAGGTAATTACAAAATATACACTATGAGGATACAGACGATTCAGAGATGTTGACTATGAGAACAGTAATGTACAGCTAATTAACAAACTACACTGTGAGAATATAGAGTTCAGGGATTCTGACTTCGGGAAGAGTAATATATGGGTAATTAACAATCTACACTCTAATGATACAGACGGTTCAGGGATGATGACTATGGGAACAGTAATGTACAGCTAATTAACAATCTACACAATAATGATACAGACGTTTCAGAGATGATGACTATGGGAACAGTAATGTACAGCTAATTAACAATCTACACTCTAATGATACAGACGTTTCAGAGATAATGACTATGGGAACAGTAATGTACAGCTAATTAACAATCTACACTCTAATGATACAGACAGTTCAGAGATGATGACTATGGGAACAGTGGGTAATAAACCATCTACCCTTTGGCAACACCAACCCTTCCTGATTTCTCAATATGGGAACAATAATTTAGAAGGAATTAGTAAATGGCGCTATGCCAAAATTAATCGCTTAATGGTTTCAGAAAATGAGATCATTACAAGCGTTCTTTAATTCGGACTAAGAGAATGTTTAAAAGAATAGCAAAATGGGCAGTAGACATTACTTCCTGCACTGCTTTAGAACAAGCAAACCCAAACATTTCGATGAATCTCGGCATATAATCACTAACATACAGATAACGGAAATACAATTATATAATGGTATATACTCAAATAATGGATTACAAAATGCGGGAAAAGCCTATGTAGTTTCGTATTCATATGTTACTGGTAATTGTAGTAATTATTATAATACAAGAATGTTAATCACTTACGGTGTCATTACATGCTTCAATCTGCAAACCATTTGAAAAAATGTTCCATTAGACTTGAATATGGAATAATAACCAATTAACTACTTATAACGTCATTAATCTTGAATATGAAACAATAACCAACTAACTTCTTATGACATCATTCATCTTGAATATGGGAACAATAATAACTTAAATACGAATGACATAAGTAATCTTGAGTATGGGAACAATAATAACTTAAATACGAATAACATCATTAATCTTGAATATGGGAACAATAATCACTTAATTACTAATTATTCATTAATCCTCAATATGGGAACGATAACACTATGTAACACAATTTTTGTTCCTGGCTTCTAAGTGTTATATTTCAATTGCTTATGTCTAAAGTATGTGAAAAAATGACTTCATTAAGCACAAACTTTGCTTACACGACAACAGCACGAGGAAAACTCGTTTTTTTGTGAAAATAGAACGATTTTTTTTCATTTTCGTCATTATGATCAGGTAAAAACAAAAATTGCACAAGGAATAGACAAACACAGTCGGAAACCAGTCATCAAGGTTAAGAAATGTGTAGATTTTCTAGATTTACGATTGTACTGTGAATCACTCTCTCGAAGTAGCCCCCAAATGTAGTCCCCCATCATGTTTTCGTTATACTGTCCTTGGTAACGACGTTCAAAGTTCAATATATCTTGATGAAAGCGCTCGCCTTGCTCCTCCGAGTAAGCGCCCATGTTCTCCTTGAATTTGTCGAGATGCAAATCAAGGATATGGACTTTCAGAGACATTCTGCATCCCATTGTGGCGTAATTCTTTATGACAATATGAGAGTCTGCACCAACTCCACATAGTTTTCAGCTTTGTGATTACCTAGGAAGCCCTGAACAACTGCAACGAAACTGCTCCAAGCCGCTCTCTCCGTCCTGTTCAACAGCTTTGTGAAATCCTCACATTCTATGATCTTCTTGATCTGTGGTCCGACGAATATACCAGCCCTGACCTTAGCCTCGGACAGCTTTGGAAAAAGATCTTGGAGGTATTGAAATGCTGCTGACTCCTTGTAAAGAGCACTGACAAATTGCTTAATGAGGCCTAACTTGATGTGCAGCAGTGGCATAAGCACTTTATGAGGTTCTATCAGCGGCGCCCACTTCACATTGCTCTTCCCAACAGAAAACTCGGTCCGTTGTGGCCAGTCCTTTGTGCGATAATGCGCCTTAGTGTCACGGCTGTCCCAGAGACAGAGGAAACAAGGAAATTTCGTGAAACCTCCTTGAATACCCATGAGGAATGATACCATTTTGAAGTCACCGATGACCTCCCATCCGTAGTCGTCATACTTTAATGCACTCAGCAACATTTTGACACTGGTGTAGTCCTCTTTGAGATGCACAGAGTGGGCCATCGGGAGAGACGGGTAGTTGTTTCCATTGTGAAGCAACACGGTTTTGAGGCTCCGGGATGAACTGTCTATGAATAGGCGCCATTCAATAGGATTACATGCGATACCTATAGCCTGGAATAGACCGGCAACATCATTGCAGAAGCACAGCCCATCACGCTGACTGAAGAAGGTGGAGAATCTTTGATGCCGCTTCCTCTGATCCGTGACTTGTACGCTATCATCAACCAAGTTCCACTGTTTGAGCCTGGATATCAGAAGCTCAGCATTCGATTTCGTAAGCCCGAGGTCCCTAATTAAATCGTTCACGTCTTTCTGGTTAGGGAAGTACGGCTTTCTATCCCCAACTTCATCTGCGGAATCGTAGTCCATATCTCTAGTATCTGCCTCGCTATCTGACTTGCTGCTGTCTCCTGAAGATGGCCGATGAATGAATCAGCTGGATGCAAACAATCTCTTGATGCCATATCAAATAAATAACTTCTCTTCAACTACGAATCGTTATCCTTTCAGTCTGCAATAACACGAATTGGAATCTTGGTTCGAGACACCTGTGCTTTTATACTTGTACAGCTACTTTTGGAACGTTCAAGAACGTTCTAGAAAGTTCTGAGAGTTTCTCGAAAGTTCTGGAAGTTTCTTGAACGTTCTAGAGTGTTCAGGAGAATTGTAGAAACATGTGGACAACTCTAGCAGTTCAGGGAGGAAGCTCGGCATTGAAAGCAAATTGAGAATTTTCTCGAACACACGCGATTTTCCAAATTTCATTCCCGGTCACAGAAGCAAAGTTTTTCTGGAATAACAGCGATTTCCTTTCTGTTCTAGACCTAACGGATTAGGAAAACACACTTTCAACCCAGGAACAGAACAAAAGTGAAAATTTGTTACATAGTGTAATCATTCAAATACTAATGACGAAATTAATCCTGAATATGAGAACAATCCTCACTTAAGGACTAATGACGTCAGTAATCCTGAATGTGAGAACAATCATCACTTAAGGACTAATGACGTCAGTAATCCTGAATGTGAGAACAATCATCACTTAATAGACTAATGACGTCAGTAATCCTGAATATGAGAAAAATAAACAAGTAAGGTCTAATAAGTTCGGAAAGACAAAATCTTGACAGCAGGACATATCTAGGTCTCATAATTATATTTTCTTTATTTGACTGAGATTGTCATGCACCCAAGCTCACACATTTGCACACATAAACACACTCACACAGATTCACACAGTACTTCTTAGGTTTCTTCTATAAATACACCCTTCGTGACTATATATTAATGCATACATTACCCATTGTATTAGTGCGAGACAGAAGACGAGGTTATCTGCTCCTAGAATGTTTGTCTATGCCTGTTGTTTGGGAGAGAGTCGAGGTCTAAAGGGGAAAGTGACGTGAAGTGTGCCTTCAATGAAGTTTATGATTGTGAGAGAAGAAAATTAGCAACACCACCCCCCAAAAAGAGAGAGTATAATAAATACAACTTTGCACACAATAGCTCCAGCCTAGCATTTCCCTTGTAACTATTCACCCTATGTGTGTAACGTGTCGACAAGAACTGTCACATTCTTAGGACACAACAGGCGTACGTTTTAGTATATGACCATTACACAGGTATGTCGTTAGTTCTCTCACAGGTTTAAACCTTTGCAGTTAGGGAGCGTAGGCCTAGATAAGAGTTAGAAGAAGTATGGTAGTAAGAAGTAGACAGTTACAACAAACAAAGTGTGAGGAAGTATAGAGTTTCGACTAATGTGGCGATTGGAAGTGCAGAGCTACAACACGTGTGCTCTTAGGATACATTGTTAGGATAGAGATAGTGACTGTAGTCGTGGTCTTAGGATACATATGTTGTTAGGATAGAGATAGTGACTGTAGTCGTGGTCTTAGGATACATATGTTGTTAGGATAGAGATAGTGACTGTAGTCGTGGTCTTAGAATACATATGTTGTTAGGATAAAGATAGTGACTGTAGTCGTGGTCTTAGGATACATATGTTGTTAGGATTAAGATAGTGACTGTAGTCGTGGTATTAGGATACATATGTTGTTAGGATTAAGATAGTGACTATAGTCGTGGTCTTAGGATACATATGTTGTTAGGATTAAGATAGTGACTGTAGTCGTGGTCTTAGGATACATATGTTGTTAGGATAAAGATAGTGACTGTAGTCGTGGTCTTAGGACGCATACACTTATGAAATGTATGGTATAAGTATTCAAATAGATAGTATGGAGTTACATAATAATGGTATCAAGAAATAAGGAGATCAAATACTCGTGGCCTTAGAAATTGAAAAATTACAACAATCATAGTTTTAAGAAGAGGTAAAACAATCATGGTTTTAGGAAGTACAGACTTTTGACAATTATGCTAATAAGAAGAATAGAGATACAGCAGTTATAATTTTAGAGGAGTGCACATATTTACAACAGTGACAATATCATCATTCGTACATAGTATAATTTTACTATTATTTCTATACAATGTTGATGTCTTATCATCATTTATAAACAATACAAGTCGTATCAATGTTCAGAAATAATGATGTTTATACTTTCATCTATAAAGAAAACAATACTATTTTAAATGTTATCATCATTCATAAACAACACCATTTGTAATGTTATCATTGTGGTGCGTGTGTGTGAAGAGTGGATGGAAGGAGGAACAGAAGAATGGTTAAATCATTCTTTAATTATTTTCTTCTTCACTTATTGAAGTTTTAACCATATCCTTCAATTAATATGCATGCCAACTTCCACCAATACTGGTACACTCACAATAACGTGACACGTCACAAACCTCCAACCTTACGGCTAACAACATTTAATATTAATCCTAGTTCCAAGCCCTCTTATTCCCCTTTATGGTAAATCACTATAACATAGATACACAATTTACGGGACAAAAGAAAAGCCACTTGTCAATAACACGAAGGAAAATTAATAACAATAAACAAGTGATTAAAATGAAAATAGATAGTCTAGGTAAACTTTGATTGAAACGCACATAACAGATTATCAAACTCATAGTGATAAAGGTGTTTATGCACATGATGCAATGTTCTCATCTGAGATATTGACTCAACTATCACCAGCGCACTTGGGCCGATCTGTTGTGGAGAGAGCTGATGGCATTCCATGACTATCTGGTTAGGCAGGGGAGACAAGTTCATTCCTCTCTGCTGGCCAGGACGGAAAGAAATGGTGCTGTTGGGTATCGAGTCGATGTGGACAAACTAGTGAAGATGCGTTGCTCGCATGCCTGCACAGAAGATCAGGCTGAATTGATAGTGGGGTTGTCCCTTTTAAGGTAAAAATACAATTGGCATGCGCAAAAGATCAGGCTGAATTGATAGTGGGGTTGTCCCTCTTATGGTAAAGTAACAATTGGTATGCGCAAATAACACCACACCCATTTATTTAGACATATGAGTTTAAGACGAGGTGAAAGGGGATAGATAAATCCACACACTCATTCATTCTCAAACTGATTAATGATGAGATATTAGTCTTTAATTATTAAACTAGAGGAGCACCAGAGTGACCTTTCTTTCCGGAAATAGTTTAAATTATAAAATCTAAACTCCTGTGTTGATCCTAAGACTACATGTGCGCAGGCATAATTGCAGATTTATGCTTAGATTGTGGGAGAATTTTCTGTGGGTCTCAGCATTCAGTCTGTTTTCTCTCAAAGTTCCCTTATTTATGTACTTTTGATTGGATTGTGTTTTGGAGCAAATTTGCCTATCCTTATTTCTAGACTTAACTGTTATGTAAATTTTTAAATTGTGAAAGTGACCCGACCTTGGGCACTCCTTATGATGATATTTTTGTAAGTGGCAGATTTGAAATAAACAACTCGAGTTGAGAATATGCTAGAAAGTTGCTGATGCAATCCAAACCACTTCCAAGTAGATAAATAGTTTACTGACTAATAGTTTCACACTTGTTCATATCAAATTCATCTATTGGGGATTGACAAATTTCTTTGTTAAAGAAGTACTCTATTCTAATCACTGTGAATTTTAACGTAACTCTATTCTGGTCATAAAGGCGATTGTAAGCTTATGGTAAGTTAACTGACTGATAAAGGAATAATGGACTTAGAATATTTAGTAATGTTTGCTATTGATACATGATTTGAATTAGAGAATGCTTATGCAATTGAACCATTATTTCTATGTTCATTAATTTGATTACGTTGTACATTATACTTGTGAATTTTAATTCATGCTGCATTTCTTATGTGGTGTGTGTATCAAGCTAACGAAATTGTTGCAGGATTTGTAAGTTAAGAATGTAAGAGAGAAAGGAGTTTAGAGATGAAATATGCCTGAAAGTTTAATGCTACCTTAATTTGACCTTTGCAGAGCAGAGCAATCCTTTCTGGTTGGCACTTCCTGCTAGAGTGAATACTGTACTCTACTTGAATCTGTTGGTGTTTGCATCCAGAATTGTTGTCACTTCAGGCTACAGTGAATACTGTACTCTACTTGAATATGTTGGTGTGTGCATCCAGCATTGTTGTCACTTCATGCTAGAGTGAATACTGTACTCTACTTGAATATGTTGGTGTGTGCATCCAGCATTGTTGTCAACTTATCAGTAAATCATGTTGTTGTAAGTTGATTCCCATGAATTCCAGTCGAGAACCAATATGGCAGAGATTTGTGGCCTGAGATTACTTGCAAGAATTCACAAAGATAATTTTGAACAGTCATCATGGTGTGCTGAGTAAATGCACACACAACTTTGAGAACATTCCTTCTGATGTGCTTGATAGCGCATGTGAAATTCAGGACGATTCTCTATGGCATGCTTAGAGAGCATATAAAAGATTCTGGAACAATTGTAGTAACATGCCTCTAGAAGGGACATGCGGGACCTCGCCTAAATATGAAAGGCAGGGACTTGTTGCAAACTGCATGATTATGAAACATGCTGGTGACAGCTGCCATCTTTGAACAGGTTATGTGTATTGGCTTTAACTATTTCTCTAAAACTCCACTCTCATTTCCATGATGATATCCATGAACTTGATATTATATTTATGTTATTGGTTGCTTATGTCTATGCTAGGATAAACTGAATTATTGTTAATCGAACATTGTTGTGAAGTGATGTAAGTGTTAATGCTCTTTGATTATATTCATATGTTATATATTTGTTTGTTGATTTAATAAATTTATTGACCGTTTTACTCATTTTGATAACCATTTGTTGGAAAGAGAGTGTGTGGATGGGGGCTCACTAAATATAGATTAAAAGACGGGTGTGTCTTCTCCTTTAGTAAGAAGTTTTCCACCTACGGAAATATTGTGTGACGGTAAATGTTTTTCTTGAATGTTGTGGAAGAGAGAAAACGTTTACAGTGCCCGCATAATAGCCAAGTGAGAGAGAGACGAGTGGTGTCTGCTGGAGAATTATTAATAACGTAAATTAAGATTCTCATCACTTGTAATTAGTTATGGGTGGTTAATTAATAATAATAATCATAACCATTACTAGGTGGCATTAGCGTCACACATTGCAATGCATCTGGTATTCTCCCCTTAGTTATGGTCGACCGACTTTGTAGCTGTTACTTAATAACTTTTACTAACAAGGGTCTTTGTCTAGCTTTGTAGATACCAGGATATCACCTCTCCCTGCAAGGGCCAAATCTCTAGCATTGGTCAACAGACCGAAAACCTTCCCCTCTCCACCAGAGCCAAAACGTGAGACCAGAGATTAAAGCTGTACCCACGGTCAAATTTTAAATTAAAAACCTGGAAACTGAATGAAGTATTATTAGTTTGGAGGAAACACCTAAGGGTTGAATGAATAAAAGTATAATATATTGTTATAATTTAGAAATATTATTATTTTAAAAATAAAATCATATGAAGGAGGACAAACAAATCATCAGAGTCATCATTAATAAACAATACTATAGTAAATGTTATCATCATAAACAATACTATATTAAATGTTATCATCATGCCATTTTAGGTGTTATCATCATTCATAAAAAAAAATATTTTCATTATTATCAACATTCATATGAACAACGCTATTTTAAGTGTTTTAATAATCCTTAAACAACATCTTTTGTAGCGTTATCATGATTGATAAACATCGTATTTTGAGTCATTCCCTCATCTGTAATCTGTATCAAGTAGAGTTGTCCTGCTATCTAAGCGTATCAAATTTAACGACCCATAGTTACCTGTGGCATTTCTGTTTCACCTGATGGTTAACGACATACATTTACGACCGACCCAAGAAGCATTTCCACTCCTTACATCTCATAACTGCCGTGTTACAAATGTGTTTCTGTTAGACTTATTTACAGAGAGATCATTCTTAGTCGCCCTTGGAATGTCAAAGAAATAATACTCCTGTGCGCCCCATAGAACACTGCATATATTCGTTTTGGACGCCTTAAAGATTACTTTTTTGCAGTTCACACTAATAGTGTTCGCGTTCTCTTGTGAGACCCACACTGACAGTGAGTTTTGTTTGTGGGACCCACAGGAAGTAAGAATTCTTGCTCTTCCAATTCACCATTTTCCAAAACCAAAAATAAGCAACAGTGATGATCAGTATCAGTAGAACTAGAAAATTGTCAATAAACTAAAAGGTTACTGTAGTACTCACAATGTGTTTGTGCATGAATAAATGTTGGCAATGTTTTCAATGCAGATATTTACTTTCTCGCTTTAGTGGACCATGCAGAATGCACCCCTCCTGCTCTCTGTGCAAGTCGTAATATGCATGATCAGCCTTTATTCTATTGTCACTTCCAGCCATCAAATAGGTAGCGTGTGGATATCAGCCTTTATTGTCACTTCTAGCCATCAAATAGGTAGCGTGTGGATATCAGCCTTTATTGTCACTTCTAGCCATCAAATAGGGCTAACGTTGGTATCTGGTCTTATTTAACTTTCAAATCATGTCAATTTGTGTGCTTTCGTTTTCAGGCTTGGTGGCTGCCACTCGTTTCTTTCGGGATTGCGTTTGCTCTGTCATCCATATTTGTTTTGCTATTTGTTGTCCGAGTTTAGTCCCTTCACTTTTATATATCTACCGACATTTCCCTCTCCACTAGATCATATTCTACTTTCTTCTCTATTGATTATAAAATTTCGGTTTACAGTTGGGTTTGTTAGTTAGTGGTTTTGAGGGATTTCGATGTTTAGATTTGCGTTTGTTGTGGGTGGCTTACTAGGCTGTATAAGGTTTGCTTAAGCACTCATGTCAGTGCTTTACCAGTTGGTTGAAGACCCGTGTTATCGTCGCCACCTTTGGCTTTTCTTTCCCACCTCTACCTTGACTTTCGGATCTGGAACGAAAAAGATCTCTATGAGCTGTTCAGTAACTGTAAGCAAAGGTGCGTGGCTAACGATCCTTTAAAACCCCGCAGCAGAGGTTACCAGCTGTGCGTTGGTCTCTGTTCGTGTTTATGGCTGGCAATCCTTGTGCTGACAATTTCCCCGACTACGGCACTCCAAGACTATCGCGCGTCACAGTGAGAGTATCGCTATATCACTCAGCCAGAACTGGGCTAAAACACTATGGAGAGACTAAGCACTTGAAAACGCAACAATGAAAACGTGAGTTTCGGCAGCTCTCGTCGTTCCATTGTGGACAGGCGGTGTAAATCTGGCTGCCACAAAGGTGGGTATTGTGTTTTAATACCACCTCACACAGAAAAAGACACTCAGTTACAGTTGCCGATGAGTCAATAAAACAATTAGCTATTGGCGGACAGGCCGCGGGGAGTCGTATGCATAGGCCGATTTAATGGACGAAACATGAACAGCAATGTTTATAACACTGCAAAAGAGTGATTGAAGAAGTGAGTAGAGAAGCGTGGAGGAATAAGAAGAATCAATGAATCACGAAACTGCTCTTTCAGGAGGCTAAGATACTTCCAGCAGCCATCTTGCCGTTAGTGTTTGCCTTACATCGTTTATAATCGTCAGCGATTATCCACAACGATTGGATGTGATTGTGAGGCCGACGTGACGCAATGAGAGATCACTGCGTCATTAGTGGTGACGCAAAAGATCAGGAGCAGATCGTGGCACAAAAGCATCGACCTCTTGTTCTCAGGTGAAGGGTGTTATTGCAGAAATGTATGCAGTAACTGTTCGGTATAGTGGTCTGGATTCAATTACTTTCGGGGTGATTAGTTTAGGTGAGCAGAATTCCATTTCCTGATCAGGTGGAAAGAAAAAACGGGTGATACATATTCCCTGGCTCAAGATGATGGGTGCAATATTTAATTTGATGGAAAAGTCCAGGCGGCATTGGCGGCACAACTCAGAATCGCCCTACAACATTATTATTTAGCTCAGAATCGCCCTACAACATTATTATTTAGCTCAGAATCGCCCTACAACATTATTATTTAGCTCAGAATCGCCCTACAACATTATTGTTTAGCTCAGAATCGCCCTACAACATTATTATTTAGCTCAGAATCGCCCTACAACATTATTATTTAGCTCAGAATCGCCCTACAACATTATTATTTAGCTCAGAATCGCCCTACAACATTATTATTTAGCTCAGAATCGCCCTACAACATTATTGTTTAGCTCAGAATCGCCCTACAACATTATTATTTAGCTCAGAATCGCCCTACAACATTATTGTTTAGCTCAAAATCGCCCTACAACATTATTATTTAGCTCAGAATCGCCCTACAACATTATTGTTTAGCTCAGAATCGCCCTACAACATTATTATTTAGCTCAGAATCGATCTAAAATCAATATTATTTAGCTAAAAACCGCTCTAAAAACATTATTATTTAGCTCAAAACCGCCATAAAAACATTATTATTTAGCTAAGTAGTATTTAATTAAGTAGTATTGTGTACGGGACAAAGGTTATGGAAAAGTAAGTAATAATTAATCATTCAACCTTGAGTGTTAAGATAATTATGCTCACTTCTATTGAATGCACGAAACAATTTATGTGAACGTACTAGTAATTGAGTTTTATAAGGTGGAGATCACATCACGTTTGTGAACGACAAGAAGCGGAAGGAAGACCACCACACCTCGCACTGTAATAATGGGTAGGAGAAGAAATTGCGTTTAACAGATAAGCACTTTCCTCCGCGTGACAAAACAAAATATGTCACCAGATGTTGTAAATTGCTGACTTGAGTCTAGTCACTTCTTTCACAATGGTTGTCAAGACGCCCTAAACAGATACTGTAAATTACCAACTTAAAGCTAGTTATTCCTCGACTGGTTGTCAAGAGACCTGAGTATGATTTTTTTTCTTTTACAACGAAAATAGGCGTTTGCCAAGCGAAGAAGAAACACAGTTGTTGTTAAAGGTTTGTGATTGCTTGCCAATAGTCTATATTCTGGATTTATTATTAGTCACATTTAGAATTACACATTCACACACACACACACATACACACACACACACACACACACACACACACACACACACACACACACACACACACACACACACGCACGCGCGCACGCACGCAGGTACACATACACACGCATGAATACAATACACACAGCTTTATGTTTTTCGCTAGTACTTAAAAAAGCTTAACCTGTTTTAACCTTTCATTTTGTTATAAAAGATTTACATAATAGCATTGCCACTAAGTGCTTACACAGTGTCCACAGCATTGTAAATAGAGCTAACTAAATAAGAATTTGTTAAAAACCAAATCCATTCAAGTGTATGATGATGTCAAATGTATATGGTTGAATATGTGTAGGTAATTACTGACGAAAATAATAACTTATACATACTCAATGATACAGGATGCACATAGGATTAAGGGATAAAGAAAGAAACGCATGTAATTAACTATATCTTGTATGAAAGTAAAAGGGAAATAACTTATATGAACAAAACTATTTATATTCTGCAATGCAATACAGAGCTAGTATTTTAGTTTAAAGAACAAATGCAATGAAACTGGTACAGCGCGCACATAAGTCTTCTTGTCCAATCAGGTCTAAAAAGTGCACTTTTAAATCAATCAGCTTCAGGTCTAAAAAGTGCACTTTTAAATAAATTAGCTTCAGGTCTAAAATGTGCACTTTAAAATCAATCAGTTGCAGTTCTAAAAAGTACACTTTAAAATCAATCAGCTTCAGGTCTAAAACGTGCACTTTAAAATCAGTCAATTCAAGGGAATTAATTAAGTGTAAAAGATTAGGGTGAAGGACGGATCAGAATTGATGTTGCCGTAAAGACAACCAATGCCTAAGATGAAGCTGAAAATTGTCGTTTGGAAGCAAGAAACCAAAGAGAGTCTGACAACGTCTGTTCACTAGTCATGTGATAAAGACGTCAGACATAACATGCAATATGCAAAAGTAAGACAGGAAGCAAGTATATTGTACTTAAAGATCAAGTGAAATGGAATCTAGGTCAGCCACAGATAAAAATAAATCAGTACGAAATAAGTAATTTCCATTCTTAGTGTCAAGACAGCAAAACTTTCAGAGATTTGTATAAATGCATTTAGTTTGGTATTAACAGTCAATATTTCTGAAAGAAATCAGAGCTGTTGTTCATTTGCGTGACTGACGTATCACTATAGCAACATAACAAGTGGGAACAACAGTCGCAGTGTTGCACTAATTATACCACCACTAGTAAGTGGCAAAAACTGGGGTTTTTCCATAGTATTCTAGCCATTTTGTGTTGGTAATTGTAATTGTAATTGATTGTTACTTTAGAACAGATAATGGGTACGTGTACTAAAAATTATTAATAAGAAAAAAATATTTAAGCTTTATAAACTAACCAACTATTAAATTAATATAACGTTGGCCATTAATTGTTAAGTTTAAAAGCTTTTGATTTACAATACTAAATAAATAAAATAGTACACATACAAAAAAAATAAACACACATTCGCATTTATTGTTTCTGGAAATAAATTTTTCCCTTTTATTATATTTTATTATCTTATCTTCATCTTAATTAATTCTTCTGAAATGATTGTTAATTGAGATCGTCCTTGCGAGTGGTATATGAATGAATGATTGCTAGTTAATTAAGAGAGAAAACGTCATCGGTCCTAGAAGGCAACATCAACTAATTTGCTTGTTGCTGTATTGAGTAAAGTAATTAATTGTCTCATAAAACGTAAGTGGAAGGATTCAATATAGTAGTAGTAAGAGTAAATTAGGCCACAGGGCTGTCATCAGTGTTATAACCAAATTTCATACTTAACAATTCAGTTAATTAATGCTCTGACGGTCATTAAAATAACCCACATGTGACACTCAGTTTATACAGGTTTTGAGAGGCTTTTACATGCTAACTACAATACTACAATTTACTTATTTAAAATGTCACATTTTGAGATGTTTTCACATGTTTACTAAATACAATTTACTCATTATATAATTTCTCATTCTGAGAGGTTTCCACATCTTCACTACATACAATTTACTCATTTTATATTTTTACATTTTGAGTTAAGGAATTGAAATTTGTGTGTCGTGCTAATTTAATACATTTTTGTCGATAATTAATCAGAGCTATATTAATATAATACCTTTTACGTCACTAATCAGACCAGTGCTAATGTAATACTTTTTATGTCACTAATCAGACCCCAGTGCTAATGTAATACTTTTTACATCACTAATCAGACCCCAGTGCAAAAGCACTAACCTTAGTCCTACAAACAATAGCACTTACTGTAGTGCAAAAACACCAACCTCAGACCTACAAACAATATCACTTACTGTGACAATGATTACAGAAAGAATTAGTACCAAGTCACCTTCTTCGTTTCATTTTAGATTTGATATCAGTTCGATTTATTTTGATTACCTTACACTGTACGTGTAAAACTTGATTGGACTTGTATAAATCCATTCATCTAAAGAAATTATTGGAAGTATTTTGTAAGTTTACTTATTGAACCAGTGGCGTGGAAAAGAATGAAGACTAAGTTTTTTCTCTTGTTATGACAGTTTTCGACATTACTTATTTTAACAACTTTAAAATGGATGGGCCCATATGTGTGTGTGTGTGTGTGAGAGAGAGAGAGAGAGAGAGAGAGAGAGAGAGAGAGAGAGAGAGAGAGAGAGAGTATGTGTGTATGTGTTAATCTTAGTTACAATTTTTTGGTGGGAGGGGATAAGTTAATCGAGAGATGCAGTTCCAAAATACATATTTTCACATTTTCAATAGTATCATATCTGGGTTGCGTGTATTGCCTTGCATCGCACAGAATGAAGGAAAAAATCCAGTAAATGCCTCTTTATTGCTGAATATGTTCAGTTTGTATTCCCCTCACAGCTAGATTGTACTTCCTCACAGTTTGTATTCCCTCACAATTACTCATTAAGCAGCAAACAAGGGAAGTAAGCTGAATTGTGAGCGTTTTAGCGTGATATATAATAGAACAGTCAGCATGAATTCTGACACCTACATGCTGCCATACACACACACACACACACACACACACACACACACACACACACACACACACACACACACACACACACACACACACACAAGTAAACATCAGGAGAGCTTTATTATTCGCTATTGTGCATTCAGATATGGTATCATTTTATCCTGCATCAGAGTATGCTATTTCCAATTCTATTTCTTGCTGGTAGAATGTATTACTCCAAGAAACAGACTCTAATTATAGCTATTTCAGATTAATACTTTTATATGAAGATATATATTATTTGGTATTGCTGCTATTTTAGACAGATTAATAGCTAGAGTTTACATGTTAAATGTTTACATTTTTCAAAAAAGTATTATTTGTGTTACCCGATTTATTTTTAAATTGTTCTTAGTTGCCATCAATTCGGACCTCTTCTGTACCCACCTCAGTGAGCTTCCCTGACATGTCGTGCTTTGGGCTAAGTACGTCAAGATTTCGTACTCCTCTCAAATCATAAAATGCTCTTCCCCCGCACTCCAAGACAATATCAGAAAGGAAAAGAACGGTTTCTCAGAGAATTCCGATTTTTCATTAGCTTGATGCAAAGCTTATATCTTGTCGGTCTATTTCCACGTCCAGTGTTGTGTGTCATAAACACCAAAGAAAAAACCAAAATCCTCTTGTTCCAGACCGAAAGGAGCGCGGCAGGCATTATGAGGACACACTCTTCATGAAAGTCAGACGAGAAAAAGATGGTTGAGCGTTTGCGCACGCGCTGAGCTCGCGCGGTAGTCTCCCCCCTGCCCGTGCTGGATTAGGGATTTGTACGCGAGTGTTGACCATATTTTTTCCGCCTTTGAAAGCGTTTGTTTTCTTTCATGAAAATCCCCACTTCAGACTTGAACCTTGGATAAAGGCAGGCGGGTCGCATCTGCTTTGATTGTAGGGGCGGCCAACACTCCGAGAATGGCCCACCATTACTATGATTGCAGCCTTAATGTTGGATTAGACTGACTAATTTGTCCGTGCGTGGAGCCCCGTGCCTGCTGCTTTCAGCGCAACTCAACACAATGTCACTCACGCACTCGCTCTTCAATAGAGAAGTCTGAAAAGAATATGAAATAATGTTCAATGTTGCCTGCGTGAGCCGCACGACCATAATGCACAGAAGAGACAGACCTACAAGCAAGTAATTAACTTAATTGAAGAAGGACAAGAAAGCAGACTTTTTCATTCTTTGAGTTCTCTCCCTGCATGGACACACGGATGCAAAGGAAGAGTTGCACAACTTGACAGCAGGAAGTGGACGTTGTTATCGGGGGTGGGCCTCTTAGAGGTCGTGATTGAGATGGAGAAATTGGCCATTCATCGACTCGGCTGCTTACTAGCCTCCTGAAGGTGGAGTCTTGGTTGATGTGAACTAGCGTACCGGTAGATGGCACAACACACACTTAACGTCTGACAGCACCAGTCTGAGTAGATTTCGTGGCGACCATAATGCCTCTCAGACCTACAAAACGAAAATGAACCAATGCTTCATTTTGGCAGGGTTTATAATATTACCATCTCAATGCTTCCCTCCTCCAACTTTCCATCAATCCAGTTCTTGATATTAGTTTTATTAGAGCTTTGTATTAGAAACAAATAGATAAAATTTTACCCGATATCTTTAATCCTCATTTTCTTTGACCTGTTAAAGTTCATGGAGAGCTCCCTTACCACCTCCACCCTCACCCCATCCCACCCGCATGCTCTATCAACTTCTTTTTGTACACGCATGTGAGTGAATGGACACTGGTAAATATCCATAAACGTCATCGACCAACGGGCTCACAAGCACGAGAGTGCGACTGCTAGAAGGCAATGCTTTTCTTCTCTGTCCATGTTGTTTGCTTTGCCAATTCCCATGAAAACATCAAGGGCTTTCGGCTCTGTGTACCGGTCTTCTAGAGTGCTCTGCCTCACTTGTGTCCATTCAGGTCTGCTGAACGGCTCGACAAATTCAGAAATAATATTTCTAATGATGGTTTTTCGTTTCCTTCAATGCCCGCTTCTTGGGTGAGGGTCTTGGCACAATAGGAGAAGCCATAGCCTGTCTTTGGCTCTGTCCTGCTCAAACACTTTTGCCATTTGAAGATTTGGCAGCGTGTCTTCCGGCGGGAAGAGGTATTCTTGGAATATGAGTGTGAAAATGGTCGATATCACCCCAAAATGAAGGGAGGCTGCTCTCGGAGTCTTTGCTAGAGTTGAGAAAGCACTGGCGCACGTGCTTGCACCGGCACTATCTCGACATGACGCGCTAACAAAACAATGAATAAAATTACCCTGGTTTTGTCCAACTTTTGTCGTTGGTACCCGTTGTGGTTGTGGAAAAACTCTTGGTTCGTGGGTAAAAGGCTTATGAAGAACTGTCAGGGGCACAGATCATTGAATTGATGACGTCATATTTTGAAAATGCACCCTTAAGTACGGATTGTCCACTCAACTAGCCAGTGTTAGCTCTCCATCACTTCAAGTTCCACTAAAGGAGGACAGCGGGATGGTTTTGCCAACCAGCTGAACAGCACGGAATGAAAAGGCTTTGGCTGTTTAAAAAAGGACAGAAGATAGATAAAACATTATAGAAAGATTAAAAATCACAGGACTGATTGTACATATAGATAATTAAGTAGTACAACCAGCATTATTGAAGAATAATTTATTATCCAGCAGCTTTGTCGTATGAACGCTGTCGCATATTGATCCAATGATATTTTGTACCCCCTCAAAAAAAATACAGCTAACATTACCACACTACAATTTATTGTCCAGTAACATTGTCCTAAGTTATTATGAAGACCACCAGTATTCATCCAATAATATATATAAGAAAGAAATTCAATTAACAGTACCACACAATAATTCACGTTGTCACATACAGTAATACATAAAGACATTTTGATCAATGACTGTGGCTCACTCTTGAGCAAACATATTCTTGCAACACTGAGTGAATGAGTGGTTAAAGAAGAAACTTCAGAAAGTTCAAACACAGCTGCTCAGACCACCCCTTGAAGTTACACTCCTCTCCTTCTACATTCCCTTCACTGGCTGACTGTTCACTGCATTGACTGAATGCTCACTGCATTGGCTGGTCGTTTACTCTGTTGGCTGACTGTGCACTGCATTGGCAGGTTGTTTACCGTGTTGACTGACTGTTCACTGCATTGGCAGGTTGTTTACTGTACTAGCTGAATGTTCACAGCATTGACAGGTTGTTTACTGTGTTGGATGACTGTTCACAGCATTGGCATGTTGTTTACTGTGTTGGATGACTGTTCACTACATTGGCTGGTTGTTTACTGTGTTGGCTGACTGTTCATTGCATTGGCTGGTTATTTACTGTGTTGGCTGACTGTTCACTGCACTGGCTGACTGTTCACTGCATTGGCTGGTTGTTTACTGTATTGGCTGACTGTTCACTGCACTGGCTGACTTTCACAAGAGAATCAAGCACAGGGTATCTACTCC
The DNA here is from genome assembly GCA_028829895.1 of Sinotaia quadrata. NCBI lineage: Eukaryota > Metazoa > Mollusca > Gastropoda > Architaenioglossa > Viviparidae > Sinotaia > Sinotaia quadrata. Next base: position 117,648,733 of record CM054177.1, on the reverse strand, counting down.
CTGCACTGGCTGACGCTAAAACAACCCGCATTGGCAGTATGGATTTGTAAGCCAATTTCAATGAGAGCAGACGATATCAATAGATTTATTTAGTCCAACAACAGTCAGATTATCTGTTCTGATTAAACTATAATATTTGAATGCTTTGTTAAGAGATTTATTGCTTACAATCTAGATCGAAGTAGTTCAGTTAACTTTCGCAAACATCTTTTTAAAAAAGCAATTATTAGATTTGTGGGATATTCCTATGACATGTTTACTATCAATTTAAATAATGTACACATTAAATATGACTAATAATAAAATTACAATTTAAATAATGTACACATTAAATATGACTAATAATAAAATTACAATTTAAATAATGTACACATTAAATATGACTAATAATAAAATTACAATTTAAATAATGTACACATTAAATATGACTAATAATAAAATTACAATTTAATTAATGTACACATTAAATATGACTAATAATAAAATTACAATTTAAATAATGTACACATTAAATATGACTAATAATAAAATTACAATTTAAATAATGTACACATTAAATATGACTAATAATTAAATTACAATTTAAATAATGTACACATTAAATATGACTAATAATAAAATTACAATTTAAATAATGTACACATTAAATATGACTAATAATAAAATTACAATTTAAATAATGTACACATTAAATATGACTAATAATAAAATTACAATTTAAATAATGTACACATTAAATATGACTAATAATAAAATTACAATTTAAATAATGTACACATTAAATATGACTAATAATAAAATTACAATTTAAATAATGTACACATTAAATATGACTAATAATAAAATTACAATTTAAATAATGTACACATTAAATATGACTAATAATAAAATTACAATTTAAATAATGTACACATTAAATATGACTAATAATAAAATTACAATTTAAATAATGTACACATTAAATATGACTAATAATAAAATTACAATTTAATAAAATATATAAATGAAGATATCAGTAAACAAATTATAATTTCTAAAATAAATAAATAATTAGGAAAATAATAAAATTTACAAAGTAGAAAATTAATAAATAAATTAAGAATTATTCACAATTTCAAATCACAAAAATGATTGCAATGCAATTAAATTTGTATATAAATTAAAGATATTCACAGAAACCTATCTTCTTTTCAGGCATTTAATAAAAAAAAATGACTGGTTTCAGTCCTAACATGCAATCATCAAATACAAGTTATGTTTAAGTTTCTTGTTATAATCTCTCAATATAATAAATTTATTTGACTTTTGTCTGACTTTACAGTTCAAAAGAAATATAATATTATTATTTAAGCTAAACCAATATCTGTAGTGTTTATATTTGAGTAAAATCTCCATATTTAAGAATGCTAACAGGAAAGAGAAATAACCTGTCTTACCAGTTTTCAACACTACTGACTTCTGCTATTAAAAAGTCTTCTCAAACTTTCTATGAGGGGATAGTGGGTGAAGTAGTAGTGCAGTGGGTCACCACATGATGCAAGCGATGATGATGGAGGACAATACGTCACATACTTGACAACAGCCACAGCAAGAGATCAACATGCAAGACCGTAGGTGTTTAAATGAGAACTTTATTCATGACGACGGACACAGCTGCTTCGGCTCGCCAACTCATTCTCTTCTATTAGCCACATGCTTCTATGTGTCTCTATTTTGATACACTCGAGAAAACACACTCACACACACACACACGCGCGCACACACACACACACACACACACACACACACACACACACACACACACACACACACACACACACACACACACACACTCTACTACGCCTATATGCCAAGCACGCGGACCTCTAAGTAAACCCCCCTTGCTGGCCACATGGACTGCAGGATAAAATACATCGTAATGATCTCAACTGTGTTTTCCTACTTTCCTTTCTATACAATTTACTTTATAAACTACTTTGAGTATGTTATAAGTTTACTATCTAAGAAAACTACATTAAATTCTCTTTAAATACAATTCTTTCCTAACCTATAATTTACAAAATAAAATAAATATCTAATACTGGTGTGTCACGTGAAAACTGTTCTCGCATGAATAAATCCTAAAATATTCAAATAAAATAATATAAACTATTATGCAAATATGCATAAGTACAGACTATTTCTTATCTTAATATATAAAATTTAAACTTAGTTAATAAAGTAGGTATTTATTAACTAAATTTAAATTTAAATATTATATACTGATAAAAGCAGGTACTCTAACACAGCATAGAAAACAAACATGAAGTTCCCACAACCTTAACAAAAGCCAATAATCATGCTGACCTATTTTTTTCCACTAGCGACAGGCTACATGTGAAACAAAACAAAAGTGCTGTACATGGTGCATGCACAACACACTGGCCTTCCGCATTTCTATTCTGGACAGAAGATATTTTTAATTTGTTCTGTAGATCAGCAATAATGGTTACAAGGTGCATGTGCTTTTTACATATTATAGATAAATTTGCGGAACTTTTAATATTACTAGTAAACTACCAAAAATTTTACACATGAGGTTTGTACAAATTTAAATTTTAACTATTATTAATATTTGTTATTCAATCTGTGGGAATACTATGTAACCTACTTAGAACTACTGCTAATAGCATATACAATATCATTGCTTTGTTGATTAGAAATTGATTGGGTGTATTTTTGTTGTTTTATCAATTATTTTGCTTTTTATTTGCTCTCATAATTTTTAAAATGCGTAGTAAAGATGTACGTCTGCATTGTTTTTGCCTTATTTTTATGGAGCTAGTGTTTTAATATTATTTTTATGAAGCTAGTGTTTTAATATTATTTTTATGAAGCTAGTGTTTTAATATTATTTTTATGGAGCTAGTGTTTTAATATTATGAACCTTTCTTTACATGAATGGACATTCTTAATTCTGCAAATATAAAATATAAATTAAACGTTATTTGCAGATAACTACTTTTCCCTGAGTGAGAAGTGAGATAGTTTATCATGAATATTTTCATTATTCCTAGTTGGCTACTTTGAACATAGCAGACATAGTAATTGTGACGTCAATCAGCTTAGCCTCGTTCTAAACATTTTAGCATAATTCAAGTGCACTATGCAGTCACAAACAAAGTAAAATGTTTAAAACCCATTTCATTTAAATGTGAAATTAGACTCTGTACAGGCATTACTATCAAGCCATGATTTCCTAACTGCTGACATTACAATGGCAGTTTGAAAAATGACGGAAAATAATCCTAGATGAGGAAAGCAGATTTGTATCATCACTCTTTGCAGGCTATGTGTGGCGTAGAAAAAAACATTTATACAGCGATGATGGAGGATTTCGATCGGGTTCACGTTATTTTAGCCACTCTCAGCCATCATCAGGACTGCTGCGAAAATCCTGATATTAAAAGACAAGCTCATTAATCATTTTACTTTTTCAAACATTTATTCTTTTATTCAATTTTATTTGTGTGTGCATTGCACTATACTTGTAAAGTTAAACGGTGCGATGAAACTTATCTTATAATCTTTTCATTAAATGTTGGCTTTGCACCATTAAGAAAAGCTTCCACCAAGATCAGGGGATGCAACTCAATTTAACTGCGAAGATAGCATTTACATTTATTTATTTTGTTATTAATGCGCAGATTTTAGGTCTCATATCAAAGCTATTAAAAGAACTTAAATATGAATTTAGGTCTCTTAACAACGCTATTAAAATAACTTAAATATGGTTTTAGGTATCTTAGCAACGCTATTAAAAGAACATAAATATGGTTTTGTCTCTTAGCAACGCTATTAAAAAAACATAAATATTATTTATGTCTCTTAACAACTCTATTAAAAGAAAATAAATATGATTTGAGATCTCTTAACAAATCTATTAAAAGAATATAAATATGTATCTCAAGACAAAGAATTCTTACTTTTATTTATACAATATCTTCAAAACTTACTTTTGGGTTACGTTCTTGTCCTCAATTTGTTTTACTGAGCAATAGTATCTACAATGGTAGTAAAGCAGACCCAACACGAGTATTTTGCTCACGTCATCCGGTTTCGATCTCTGAAGAAATTTCCTTTCAGAAGGAAAAGCTTAGATGTGACCGCTAATTTTCTCGAATGCCCCATAGCTAAAAGTAGAGGGCCTAGTTTTTGTGTTGGATGGGATGATAAATCGGGTCCCGTGTACTTCAAGCGGCGCACAATAAAAGACCCTTTGAGGCCGTTAAGGTTCTAGGCAAAATTGTTCCAGGAAATTAATCAACATTCTACTTAAATAAAAAGAATTAAGATTTTTTTTCCTATGAAACTTAAGACAATATTTCGTCTTTCAGGGCGTCAGTTTCTCCCAGAAACGTCACCTACATATTGACAGCGCTGTGCTAAATATACATTTACAAAACAGGCATGCCTAGAGCTATTTATATATATTTACACAACTATAGCTATTTATATACATTTACACAACAGGCATGCCTATAGCTATTAATATACATTTACTAAACAGGCATGCCTAGAGCTATTTATATACATTTACACAACAGTCATGCCAGGAGCTATATATATAAAACAGTCATGCCCAGAGCTATTTATATAAATTTACACAACAGTCATGCCTAGAGCTACTTATATACATTTACACAACAGTCATGCCTACAACTATTTATGCATTTACACAAATCATGTATATAACCATTTATATACATTTATACAAGTCATCCATTAAGCCATTTATATACATTTACACAAGTCATGCCATTTATATACATTTACACAAGTCATGCCATTTATATACATTTACACAAATCACGCATATAGCCATTTATATACATTTACACAAGTCATGCCATTTATATATTTACACAAGTTATGCATATAACCATTTATATACATTTACACAAGTCAAGCTAATTGTTGTTCATCGAAAATAGAATATTGCTGACGACTTACAAGAGCGCTTCACGTTGACTAAAGTAAGAAAAGCTAAAAAGTCTTTACAAACACACCAGCAGGTTATTAAAAATAAACATGACGTTATATACTCACTGTACAGTAAGACACCGTGAGAGATATATTAAGATATGGTTCTACTTCTTCTCAAAGGCAGTTTGTTCTGAGTGACAGAACCTAAAAAACACTGATAAACGTTTGAGTTGTATCTATCTATCTATCTATCTATCTATCTATCTATCTATCTATCTATCTATCTATCTATCTATCTATCTATCTATCTATCTATCTATCTATCTATCTATCTATCTATCTATCTATCTATCTATCTATCTATCTATCTATCTATCTATCTATCTATTTTTTGTCTTGCCGACCGTTGGGGCACCACTGGTTTCTTCCATTACATTCTGTTCTCTGATAACCTTATTGTATCAGTAAGCTTCAGTCCTGTCCACTCTGAGATGTTATCCTCCCCTCTTTTCCTCTGTCTTCCTCTCCTTCGTCCGTCTTGAACGGTTCCTTGCATGATTGTCTTGGCAAGCCTTGTTCATCGTATGACATGCCCATACCATTTCATTTTGCGTTTATTCACAATGGCCAATAGCTCTTCATAGAACCCAATGGCTTGCCTAATTCTGTTTCCCACTTCCTCATTCGTGACATGATCTCAATACGAAATGCCAAGCAACCTTTGAAAGCATCTCATTTCAGTAGCTTGTATCCTCCTTTCGAGATCCGCTGCGATGGGTCCAGACTCACAGGCATATAAGAACACAGATACAACCAAAGAGCGCATCAGTCTAATCTTTGAGCTGACTGAGGTGTTTCTGTCTTTCCAAACTGTCTTCAGCCTTGCCACTGTTTTCATTGTCAGCACAATCCTGGACAACATTTTTGGTTTTGATCCCTCTTCTGTCATGATGGCTCCAAAGTGCTTGAATTTATTAACCGTTTCCTGTTTCTGATCACCAATCATGATGTCAGTGACGTGCCACTGGTGTTGTCGGTCATCAATGTTGTCTTCTCTGCACATATTTCCATACCAAAAGCAGTAGCTGTCCTGTCCAGGTTTTTCATCAACTGATCTTAGCTCCTCATTTCCTGCAAGGCCATCAATGTCATCAGCAAAGAGTAAGTTCGTTATTGTTCTGCCTCAAATACTGACAGTTATTTCACAGCATGATTCTTTCAAGGAAAATGTTGAAGAGAGTAGGTGAAAGCAAGCAGCCTTATCTGACTCCCACTGTTGTCCTGAACCAATCTTCTATTTGGTCATTGAGCGGACTGCGCTGGTGGCCTTGCAGTAAAGGCTTTCTATGACTTTGATCAGGTTGGTTTTGATGTTGTACAGCTTCATCGTGGACCAGGGGGCTTCATGCCACACCCTGTCAAATGCCTTCTTAAAATCTACAAAGACATGGGAAAGGTCTTGGTGGTGCTGGAGGTACTTCTCACATAGTAGTCTCAGGTTAAAAATGTGTTCATTTGTGCTTCGCCCTGGTCTGAAGCCTGCCTGTTCTTCAACTTTGATTTCCTCTGCCTGCAGTTTCAGTCTGTTTAATATGATCTTTAGCATGAATTTGCTTGGATGGCATATAATAATTCTGATATTGCTGCAAATTGCCTTTTCTTCGGGAAAACTATTATGAGTGACCAAGTCCATGGTGTTTACCATTCTCCTGTCTGCCAGATCTTATTGCAGATTGTTAGTAAGGCGCTTATCATGGTTTCTCTCCCGTCTTGGACTAGTTCTGCAGTGATGTTGTCTACTCCTGCCGCCTTCCCCTTTTTTCAATATTTTCACTGACGCCTCTACTTCTTCTAGGTTTGGGTAGTTATCAGTGTTGGTCACTGGTGGGGTACTGAGTATGCCTGGTCCCCTGTAGGTCTGTGGTTGTATAGGTCTGAACAGTATTCTGTCCATCTCTTAAGAACGTCTTGATCTTCTGTAAGACATTTCCCTCCACTATCTTGAACAATGGAGGAGCGTTCTTGTTTTACACTGGTCAGGTCTTCCACCAGTTGGTATGCTTTCTTGCTATTATTTTTCTTACTATATTTTCTTTTATTTTACTTTCTATATCTTTACTCTGGTCTTCAATCCATGTCTCCTTTGCCTTTTTCGTGCTTTTCCTGATAGGCTGTTGATTTCCCTCTATTGTTGTGCCCCTTCTACTTCTGATTCTTCTTCTTTAGCTCTCGACACTTGTCAAACAGATCAATGATGTCAGATGTAACCCAAGGTTTCTTTGCTCGTCGATGTTTACCAAGGAGCTCATTGGCTGCTTGGGTCACTGAGATGTTAAATATGTCAATCATGTGTGTGCATCTGTGTTCTCTGTACTAAGAAGTAACAGTGGTGCAAATAGTCCTCCTATGTTTGCTTGGAAGATTTCCGACACCTCTGGGTCTTTTAGCTTGTCAAGGTTGAGCTTGATTCTTGATTATTGAGTTGTTTAGTCTACCACATAGTATTGTGAGTGTCAAAAGTATCACAAAGTATTTAAGTATCAGAAGTACAACTGAATATTTAAGTGTCCCAAGTTTCACTGAGTATTGTGAGTATGGAATAGTCTTGTAAATGTAAGGTGGGCAAACTTTCCAGTGTAAGGGATGCGTACACAAATTTACACCTTGTCGCGGGCTGCATAGTTCACTAAGCAAAATAAGTAATATTTGAAATAGCAAAAACAAAAGATTTTCTAAATAACATCATAATTAATTTTCAGTTGTTAATATATTAATATTTGAAAACTTAAACTTACACTTGAGAAATTTAAATAGCGTTAACATAGGACTTGTTCCTAGGCTGCATGAAAGCACTTGGCGGGCCGTAGTTTGCCCACCTCTGCCTTAGCTGATACAAAATAATCTTATTTGAAATAAACTGAACTGAAGTCTTGAATAGTCTTGTAAATGTAGCCCTTAGCTGATGATACACAATAATCTTACTTCAAAGAAGTCGAACTGAAGTCTTGCTATCCACAGTTACTGCAACGTTCTATTTTTTTGTTTATTTGTCTAAAAATTCAACTTGATATTTACCACTTAATCTATTATGCCTTACTATTCTCCCCACACTAAGTGTTTCTCGTATTTTTATTTCAAACTTCTCTCTTCATTGCGTAAACAATTGACACATAATTGTGTTAAATAAGTTAGATGGTTTTAATCTGCTAGAAGGACCGTTTCTATATCCAGTCATTGGCAAGAATTGTGTCCCTTTGCTTAAATCTGCAAGGCATGAGGAGTGTGGCACTCGATACCACAAACTTCTTAGTCGCTATCACCCACTGGTATACCACACCTTTTTAACACTCAACAGCAATTCACAGTCTTTTATTATCCACCATTACCAAATGATATTTTATTACCCACACTATGCCATAGTCTTTTTATCATTAACCAGAACGTCACAGTCTTTTATCACTCACCAGTTCGTCACAATCTTTATTATTCACCAGCAAGCCACAGTCTTTTGTTACTCACTATTATGTCACAGTCTTTATTATTCACCAGCAAGACACAGTCTTTTATCACTCACCAGTACGTCACAAACTTTCACCCTCATCAAAGAGATTTAGCAAGCAGGTAAGCTACTTCAGGCTGCAGAAGAATGTTGTGGCACAATACAACAAATGACTCTTTGGTGACTCTCATCTCTTCTGTTACAAGTGAAAATCTTATACATATGACATAACTGCATATCGTTTATAATATCCACAATTTAATAATTAGAACCAACTAATTTTAAAAACCAGCTCCTTGTCACTGAGACATTGAGACACTGAGACTGTATTTCTTTTGATCAGTCAACGGTTAGAATTAGAGAACGTCACAAAGGTCCGTGTGTCGTTTAGCAGCGTCGGCACCTTCAGTCTGAGACCTACATTTCCGTTTTCTGGAATAATATTACAAATGTTACAAGCCGCCAGTGTTAGGCATAAAGATGTGAATTTTCGTTTGATAAGGTAACCTTTACAAGCCGCCAGTGTTAGGCATAAAGATGTGAATTTTCGTTTGATAAGGTAACCTTTACAAGCCGCCAGTGTTAGGCATAAAGATGTGAATTTTCGTTTGATAAGGTAACCTTTACAAGCCGCAAGTTGAAGGTACAAATACGGACCGTCCCTTTTCTTCGACCAAAGCATTAAAGCTGTTGAAAACCATCAGTCTGAGACACTGAGATGTGCTGACAAGCAAAGTTTGCAAAGGTGTTGCAGCGTTATTTCCCTTGCTAAAAGTTTGCCGGCCCTGGGCTAACGTCAGATCGAGAATAGGAAAGTCGCTTGCTGTCGTCACTCACTCTTAGTGTAGTCTCTCGGTACGCTAGAACAAAACATCGGTAAAAGTGGGACTGTGTGTGGAGAGAGTGGGAGGTGAAGAAGGTTGGGGTGGGAGAAGTACTACGCATGCAAACAGCTTTTCAAAAGTCAGTAAAAAGTTATGACTCCTTTGTTAGCAACATTCAGTGTCAAAGTGAGTGAGACCGAGTTGGATAAAGCCTCTTTTGTATTCTTTTCGGACGTTTTTCCTTTTGTCGTGCACCCAGAAAGCACCTTGATCAAACTGAACAGTGCTGCACAATATCGGTTTATTAATAAGTAATGGATGTCTGTGTGGGGCTCCCTGAATGTGACCACCCGTCCCAAAGGTCGCTTATCATTGTTGGCTTCGCTCTGATGGCGGTACGCGCCGCTGATTCCATTTCGCGCAGTCGTGCCGTCAACAAACGAGACAAAAAGTATGAACATCTCTCTTTGTGAGCCCGTGAAAGCTGTCAAAATAACTCTGGCCGCCTCAATGCCGGCTTTTATCACAGCTTTTGTCCGCTTGGTCAATGCCAGACACAAATCGTGTGCAGTCTCGCGGGAATCGGTAATCAGTTGACTCCTACATCAAACGTGCGAACGCACTGCACTTACCGTGTTTGAAATGTAACCTGAGAAAACGATGCTCTGAGAGGAAATCTTAATGAAATGGCGGATTAAATATTCCAAGGTAAATAAACGCATAGGTGTTCGTGTCTACAATCCCGGGTACCGTGAGGCTCTGTACTGCCAAAAGTGGCACTCTATGGACTGCAGTGGCACCCATATACGACACTGGTGGGTGGCTACGCGCGGCAACGAAACGCTTTCCGCAATCATGCGTCCTCCTGTCAGTCCGTTCTGTCCAGGGAACTGGGGATTGTAGCAGACGACATATTTGTTGGACTTGGACCGATTCCGTGGCACGTTGTGTCATGTTTTGATTCGGGACGCCATTATCCCTCATTCAATACTTCAGCCTCTTCGCTTTTAATGATGTTTGAATAATGAAGCTGAGTGACGCAAAAGACTGAATGTCGAAGCGATGAAAAAGAGGCTTTAGGAGGAAAATTTGCGCCAGTGTTGCCAGGTCTGGTGAAACTATTAACGCCACACAAAAGTCCGAGATTAAAAGCCAGGCATGGAGTGCAGAAGAACGGCGACAATGGCGGGTAAATTGGGAATACTCCTGCCCGGCCCATTTGTTATAATTACCACAGTCAACACACCGGGATATGACAGGAATCGTACGGCTGTCATTATGGCAAGACCCGTGCAAATCTTTGCCTTGTCTTCACAAATTTCTCCCTCTGTCTTGTTTGAGAAAGATCCGCTCGCTCATTTTCGCTACTCTGCCCGTCTTCCAAGCTGAGAGCATGGGCAAACATGGATCAGAAGAAAACAGAAGAAGAGTAGTAGTCTCCCCGGTGCTATCTGCTCGCGCTCCCCCCTTCCTCATCACATTCCTGTTATATTACTCCCTTAGTCCCCTTTCAGCCCACCCACACCCGGACACACCCACTCCATTATATTTAGCCTGTCTTATTTTACGTGGTTAGACGGGGAAAAATAGTAAGGTAAAACAAGATGGCTAAATGTAATGGAGTGTGTGTGTGTGTGTGTGTGTGTGTTTGTGTGTGTATGTGTGTTTGTGTTTGTGTGTGTGTGAGTGTGTGTGTGTGTGTGTGTGTGTGTGTGTGTGTGTGTATGTGTGAAGTTCTTTTCAAGCTACTTTAACACTTAAGAAAACCAATAATTTTGTGCGCAAAATAAAAAATATATAGCAAATAATTGCATTGACAAATGAGAAATGTTAATACAATTAATTTACAATTGCACAGTTAACAGTGACCTGACATACATCCTAAAATTCAAGATGAACAACCATATTCAAAGACCCCTTTTTGTCTGATTTCTCAATTATTATATAATTCCACCAACACCAAGAAAAAATGGCCTTTTTCTTTCCCAAATACATTACTCGGAAATAGTGAATGTTAGCAAAGAAATAAAAAATTATTAACAATATAAGTTTATCTACACACACTATACATCATAATTATAGCATTTAATGAAATATAAAATATATATGTACACACACACACACACACACACACACACACACACACACACACACACACACATACATACATGAACACACGTATCAATATGAATCAAAGTTCAGTAATAATCTTATTCGCTGTATCATTTATGGGCCAGAGTTGAGTTTTTCCAGTCCAACAATCAATATCTATTATCATTTGTCACCATTCGTTTCACTCCTCACAAATGTTCCTGAAATATTTTTACTATCAACCCACATACACATTCAACATTGCTGATAACGTCACAAGAAGACACAGATTATTTAGAATTTTAGATAGATAATTTTTTAGGTTGACTTGACCTGAATTGTAGATTTTCAACTTTCTTGCCCTTTTGCAGGTGGAGTAAGAATGAGAGATGTCAGAGACAGTCTCTAGTACATTCACCTCAGTGGGTCACTTACAGTCCTCAGTCAGTTATAGCTCGTGGTAGGACCTCAGAATCAAGCATGGAGCAAAGGGTAACAAGTTTCTTTCCCGATGATGATACAAGAACTGGCGAACACGAGTGCAACCAGTTCTCTAAAACTGATGACAACAAGAATGTGAAACTTGGGTCAGTCAGGCGTATCGTCAGTGACGTCTGTACAATGTGAAAGAGAGATAGGTGATGTCTTAAAATTGTGGTTTTAAAAATAATTAGAAAATTTCTGACAACTGTTTACCAGACAAAATTATAGGCTCAAGCCTTTCTTACCTTTCACTTGCATGTAAGTGGTGTTTATCAAAATGAATATTTCTTTTTTAAAAAAATACCTGTTGAATATTTTATAACAGTAATTTGAGAGAGGGTACTAGGGGGTAGAGCATAACAGTGTTTTTTTGTAAAGGATTTGGTGGGCTTAAATAATTCATGGGTGTGTAAAGAGTATCTAGTGTTGTAAATGTTTAAAAGTCACGAAAAGTGGTAAGGGTAATGGTAGATGATCTAACGGTAATTGGCATGAGTATCATTTGAAAGCGATAGACTGCCAATATTGTTGCCTTTCATTTTGAGCGAATTAAGATCTGAAACCATAATTTAATAAAACTAATGTGTGGGAGAGTAAATTCGCCATTGCATTTACAGAGTTATATAGTTATGATGCATGATGTATCAACCTTATTCAGCATCATTGTTCTTAGAAAACGCTAACAATATTTAGTCTGTGAAGGTCACGACTCACCACAAGTAGCTAGTTTCACATTCCCTAGAGAATGCTGGCCTATTCCCCCCTATACCCACTTCCAAACAGTGGTCTACTGGATATATAAATCATTAGACTGATGGACAAGTGATTGCTTCTAAGAAAAGTATGCCTGGTAGCCTGGGTTTAAAGTCGCTTAAGTTATGACGTCATGCGAAATGTCAGCAAGAAAATATCGAATTTCGACAGTCAGTAAGTCAACGTCTACGTAAGATTAACTTACTATGTTTAGATTTCTCCCTGTTGTCAACGTCTACGTAAGATTAACTTACTATGTTTAGATTTCTCCCTGTTGCCCACTTAGCTTAAATACTTGCTTTGGCCTCTTCTATGGTACTAAGTTTATATTGGGGTAACCCGAGAGTTGGTAAGCTAATTGGCTGATAGTGAGAATGATGAGAAATTTGGACAAACTTTTTGTTAGATGTTCTTAGAACTCTTTGTCTATATTAGGTGTTCTGAATGAGATGATTTAATTGTGATAAGTTGATGTAAAGTTAAATTCCATTTTGATTGCATATTGATGTTAATGTAGGATGTTTGGGAATAATAATATTTTTGCAGAGATGTACACTGAGAATGAATGCAGAGAGAGAGAGAGAGAGAGAGAGAGAGAGAGAGAGTATAGAACATTAGGATGAAAAGAGTTTTTGTGTGACATTCTGTTTTCAGTGAAGCGTGCTCCAGGATTGATTACCATTTGGTTTCCAGTTAGAGTCCTGATATGACTAGGATTGAGATAGATGTCAAACTGGTGTTCTTGACTATCTTTGTCAAACTGGTGTTCTTGACTATCTTTGTCAAACTGGTGTTCTTGACTATCTTTGTCAAACTGGTGTTCTTGACTATCTTTGTCAAACTGGTGTTCTTGACTATCTTTGTCAAACTGGTGTTCTTGACTATCTTTGTCAAACTGGTGTTCTTGACTATCTTTGTCAAACTGGTGTTCTTGACTATCTGCCTGGTTGTTGAGAAACCTAAGCAGGTAATGGCCTCTCTGAGACTAGCTGCTACGGCTGTCTCCGCACCGAAATAGGAGTAATGTAAGATTTGACTCCATGGAAAAAGTCTAAAGCAGGCATGTCAAACATGCGGCCCGCACAAAGGTTTCTACAGCGCGACCACATTTTGTCTTCGTAATATACATTTTAAAAAAAACAACGCAATTTTTCGATTGGATCATTTTTGTGCGAATTTTGGCAACTACTTTTAACTTCCGGCGAATCACGCGTAGGTCATTAACAATTGTAAGCAGAATTTTTTTTACAAAATTTGAAAAGTTTTTGCTTTTAAAATGGCTAGTGCTCCTCCAGCTAAGAGAAAAAGGAAAGTGAGCGAAGAAGGGCGAGTGTTTCAAGAAAAGTGGGAATTACAGTATTTTTGCACAACGGTGAACAGAAATATACATTGCATAATTTGCAAGAACTACATCGCCATGCCAAAAGAGTAAAACTTGAAAAGACATTACGAAATGAACCATCGATCTTACGATAAATATGAAGGCCCAATACGTATTTCAAGACTCGAGGAATTGAAGGCTAATTTGACACAACAACAGACCTGATATTATGATAAATATGAAGGCTCAATGCGTGTTTCAAGACTCAAGGAAATAAAGGCTAATTTGACACAACAACAGACCTGTTTTACGAAAATTCAGAAAAGGAATGTCACTTCCGTTATTGCAAGCTATGAACTCAGCTGAATGATCGCCATGAGTGGGAAATCTTACAGTGAAGGAGATTTCGTAAAGCAATGCCTTGTAAAAACAGCCGAAATTGTATGTCCAGAGAAAGCACACTTATTCAAGGACATTTCAATAACCAGGAACACTGTTGTTGAACGGATTGATGAAATGTCAAGTGATTTGAAACATAACAGTTGAAGGCTGTATCATCAAAGTTTGAATATTTTTCTATTGCCATTGATGAGACCGTTCACATCAGTAAATAGCAAAGCTTGCAGTCTTCATCAGGGCCTGTGACAGTGAATTTAATATTTATGAAGAACTGATTGAACTGGTCCCCATGCATGACACTACAACAAGCCAGGACATCTTTGAGAAAGTCAAGCAGGGTTGCCTGACCATGGTTTCGATTTGAGTAAACTTGCATACTTATCTACTGAGGGTGCTGCGAATATGATTGGCAGACATAATGGATTTGCTGCAAAGTTACGAACAAAAATAGAAAACTCGCATCCAAATTCATCATTTGCACATTTTCACTTTATTATTTATCTGCAAAATTTGTGTTCAAAGATTTTAAAATTGGATCATGACATTATTTGAACATTTTTACTAAATTGCTATCATGAATTCATTGTCTTCGAAATTAAATGTATTCATTTTTCTTCCTGATTGTTAAATTTAATAATGTTTATTGTTATTTATAATTTGCTTTTTTGTGCATGTTATTGTGGTTTGTATGGGATAGAAGGGGCGGGGCATTGGATCAGAAGTACCTCATATGGATCACAACCTATCCATTAACAAGAAGTCTCACCTGCAGGACAGTTGTGACAGAGAAATGTTTACTTATGTCTATGCATTGGAATAGAAAGCACTTGAAAGCATTTGAAAGCATCAGACATAACTGCCAAAGTGAAACTGGAAGAGTCATCCAGTTAGAGGTTTAATATACAAATTAAGATTTCTATCACCTGAAATTAAAATGGCTATTGATTATTAAATAAAACTTAATATTAATAATCAAAACTAACGGGGGGGGGGGGCATGGTCACATTAACATTGTTCATAATAAACTCATAAATATTATACATTAAACTCTGTGCTGTATTTGCAACATTTTGTGTATTACTCATACAATTACGATTATAACCCGTAACGTTGTGATTACTTTCAAAATTGCATGTATTACAAGCAGCACCCATCCACCCTCACCCCTATACATATCCTGCCCTATAACTTAATAGATCCACTGCTGGCCAGATCAGAAACCGATGTGCACAGACCGGTTGTTTAACTGGTTTACCCCATTTCAAACTGCGACTTAAGGAGCTCCACTCTGAGTACATCATTATTCAAATGGGTTTAGCTCAGTTCAAATGGAAGCCATGACCACCTCAGACATTCTTCTGTCAGTTTGTTGTTTCCAAATATGTTTAGTGTCAGTTGAAGGCATAAAAACTTGCCTGGCCTCACATCAATAAATATTATAAAAGAATATGGAAAGGAATAAATGAGAAAGCCTAGTGCAAGCATGTGCCTTTATGTCACCAGTAATCCAAATTAGATATTTTTCAGGTCATTGATCAGTTAATTTAAATGTATTTTTACTCCAGTAATCCAAACTTGGCCATGAACCATGGTCAAATGGAAGAGCATGTGGAGATCCAACTGGCAAGTTGTAATAAACACACGTAGGTGTAGAAAAATAACCTTGAGCATAAGTACACATCAATGAAGGTGTAGGGATGGGGGGAACCTTGCTATCAGAAATGACTCAGAAGTCTTCCAGTAGTAACTTAATGCATAAATATGAATGAGAGAGCATGGGAAGTAGCGTTGACCCTTTGGTCAGACTGGCCAGTCCTTAACTAGGATATCAAATTCATGATGGGTGCTTTTCTCACCATAATGATGCATCTTGGATGTGTAACAGGATACCTGGTCTAAAGTGTGAAGAATAGATCGAAATCTGTATAAACATATAGCCTAGAAAGTCTTTATGCAAAAGAGCAAATGAGATTGTATGGAAAAGTCCACAAACTACTGATACTCATGATGTTTTGATCCTTCAATTTTGCTGAACGAGGAAAGGTACCTGTTGTGTTTTATGATTTTTACGATCAGCACTTTGTGTAAAGTGTAAACAGAATAATTTGTTGTGTAAAATTAATCCACATTTTATTTCAGCTTAGTGAGATTGTGCTCAGAGAAAATAGATTTAGCCTTTGCACAAGAGTACTTTACAGTTTGTACCGACAAGTCTCTGATTACTGCACTTATTAATTACAGGATCACATCACATTGCATCACATCCCCTTGCATTGCATTTATTATTTAAAGGTCTGAAATTACAGAAGTCTGAGGTAGCTCTTGATCTTGTTGAGAGGCCTGAGTGTAGAACTGGTCATATTAAATGTGGGACTGATTGTTGAGCTGGTCATATTAAATATGGGACTGATTGTTGAGCTGGACATATTAAATGTGGGACTGATTGTTGAGCTGGTCATATTAAATGGGGACTGATTGTTGAGCTGGTCACATGGAAGGTAGTTGCGTGTTGAGCTGGTCACATGGAAGGTAGATTGCATAGTGAGCTGGTGGTATTGAAATGTGGCGTTTAAATATAATACCATTAAGAGGATTTTTTTTAAAATGACTATCTTCCTCAGATTATAGTACTGTACTGAATACCCTTGGCATACACGGTGTTGCAATTAAAGAGTGAGAAAACGTTTGTATCAATTCCCTGTCACAGTTAAAAAATGACGAGACGCTTGTATATTCACTGCCACAGTTAAAGAGTGACAAAAACTTGTATATATTTGCTGTCACTGTTACAAAGTGACAAAAAGTTCGTATCAATTCCCTTGTACAGTTAAAGAGTGACAAAATGTTTGTATCGATCACTTTACTATCCCAGCAAACTAGAGCCATAATCGTAGCTTCTGGACTTGGTTGTTGGGGTGGTGAGGGTGGTGGTTATTAGAGAGCAGAATAGACATGACACCACTTAATGCTTGCTTTCTTTGCCGCTCAGGTTTAGATTAGGATCTCTGTCTCATGGCCTATTACACCTGGGGTGGGGTAGGGAAGCTGTTTACTCATGCAATGAACTTAATGTATGCAGTGAACTAATCCATCGTATAATGCATGTTGAGCAGGCAAACGATTCTGGTTAATTATTATTATAGCGACTGTCTGGTAAAAGTTGAGATCAGTGGGCATGAGTCTATTTGTAGCAGTGTAAATTTGCCTATCTCTATTTCTAGACTTAATTGTTATATAAATTGTTAAATTGTCAAAGCGACCTGGCCTTGGGCATTCCTTAATTATGGTATTTTTTGCAAGTGTCAGAGTTGGAAGTAAACAACTCGAGTTCAGAATATGATAGAACTTGCTGATGTAATGCAAACCAGTTCCAAATGGATGAGTAGATTTCATTATCCAATGGCTATGATTTATGAGAATGAGACCAGCCAATGGACTGAGATAAAAATTGTTTCATGCTGTAGAGAATTACATTGTCTAATCACTTGAACTTGGTGTGGCAAAAAGTCCGGTCATGAAAGGTGGCCATTAGCTTAATGGTGAGTTAACTGACTGATTCAGAGAGAATGAACTTAGAAATAATTCATGCATGTTTGCTACTGATATGTTATAATTGTGTTTTATGTAGACTTATATTATGTGAGTAGACTATTATTTCTCAAATTGTGAACTATAATGCTTATATATAATATGCTAAACACTTTACATTGTTTCTAGTGAATACGTTCATAAAATTGATAAGCTGTATTTATTATGCTGTATGCGTGTATCGGGCTAATAAATATGTTGCAGGAAACTGTAAGTTGAGAATTGAAAGTAAGGAAGAATGGAGTTAAATAAATCGGAAACTTACTTTTTGTTCCCTGATTATATTTTTACAGGGAAAAGCAGCCTTTCATTGTTTTATCAGAATCTCATGGTTCACTGACTGTAGACAACTACATTGAGCATTTTCTGGTACAAGGAGGTTGCTGGAAATTGCTACGATTGTTTGTTCTGTTCAGGGAGCTCTTACGGCAGAGTGCCAGATTAGTCAAGTGGGAATAGCAGCAAATTAGTGTTCTACAATGTGAGGAGAGAAACACATGGAATTGATGTGAACAATAACTTGTGATTTAATTACAAAAGCTCACGAAAAAGACTGTTGTGACTTCATTTATACAAGGTTACTAAAAGCTATTATCACTTATCTCTAAATATTCCATTTCTGTTCTCTGATAAGACTATCATATGATTTGAATTGAATTGTGTTTTAGGATATAAGTCTGTATAGATATTAAAATTATTTGAACATGGTTTCATGGAAATATTGATGTCAAGTAATATTTTTCATTGTGTTTGTTATATGTGTATTGACTGTTGATTTAATAAATTTATTTTAAAATTTATTGACCATTTGACACATATTGATAACCTTATGTGGAGAAGTAATTGGGTAAATGGGGGTTCGCTAAATATAGATTAAAGACGGATTTGTCTTCTCCTTTAGTAAGAAGTTTTCCACCTATGGAAATATTGTGCGAGAGTAAATGCTTGTCTTCAATGTTGTGGAAGAGAGAAAACGTTTACAGTGCATGCATATCCGTCAAGTGAGAGAGACGAGTGGTGTCTTCTGGAGAATTATTAATAACATAAATTAGGATTCTCCCTGTAATTAGCTATGGACGTTTAATTAATCAATAATAATAATAATAGCCATTAACTAGGCGGCGTTGGAGGCATACTATTAATAGACATCTCTTGCCAGTGGGCATGATACTACTAATAAACCTCTTCCGCAAGTGAGCATGATGTTATTAATAGATCACTCCCGTCAGTGAGCATGATACTATGAATAGACCTCTCCCGTCAGTGAGCATGATACTATGAATAGACCTCTCCCGTCAGTGAGCATGATACTATGAATAGAACTCTCCCGTCAGTGGGCAAGTGTAAGGAAGGTAAGGGGAATTCCTAGAGAAGTTTATCACTGGAAACACTCAAGACAAAGTGTTGATAAATAATTATTTGTACTTCTTGGTTATATTTGAACCTTACTTTTCTTAATTAAATATTTAAACATTTTTTTGTATCTATCCGTGCATCCTTTATAAGAATTATCAGAATAATCACAGTACATCTATTTATATCTTTATGACCTATGCTTGGACTGCCTAAGCGTTAATAGACTTTTAACGTTAACATTATATATACTCCCTCATAAAAGTGTTATTTAGAGCAGCAGCACCCATATTTCCTGTCAAGGGTAGACACTTACTGGAAGCAAAGAATTCACACAATCAAAATACCTCTCACAAAAAAGCGCACAGTCAATCACAGAAAACACACGTGTACACGCAAATAAATATACACAGATTTTCACACTTTGTTCTTCCACACGGGGTAAATATAAAGCACAAAAGTACTCAAACAACCACTCTCCCACACGCACAAACATAAATAACCTACACTCAACAAACACACAACAGCACACACACACACACACACACACACACACACACACACACACACACACACACACACACACACACGTAAGCACACATACACAGGTACACAGCAACTCACATCACTTAATCAAACACATGAGTACATTAAACAGGCAAACGTGTACACACATACTAGCATGCACACAACTCACATCACATAATCAAACACGTGTACATTCAACAAACATGTACACACATATACACAGCAGCTCACTCAGCACTCCCTCCCTCCTCCCACACACATACACGTGCACACACAAATTTACATTAACATCAAAGATCACCCCTCGCTTTCAGTAACCGTTCAGTCGGTGGAGGTGTTGAAGCAAATTAATTAACAAACCCAGGCCAAGCCTTCCAACTTGCTTCAGTGTCCTGTCTGAAGTGACGCAATATCCTGCTTGTTTAATGAAGCGAATGTTTACATTTCACTGAATTACAATATGTTTGTGCTCTGTAATGTATCTTTCCAGGCAGCTTCCAATTTATAAGGAAGTTCCGATTCCAAAACCCTGTGCGGCCATTAGAACATAGCGAGAGGCAAGTGGGTGGTGGAACAAATAGGAAACACAAAACAAACAAAGAGAGGATAATCAATTGACAATAAATATATTTGTTAACAGGCATATCATAGAAGGTTTAAAATGGACAGAATAACTTGAAATGTTGTAAGTAAACAATCAGGTGATAATTTAGAGCGAACACTTTGGCGGAAAATCAACAAATGGTCAAAAGATGACAAAATATCAAGCTGAATAGTTTTAGAAAATAGCAGCTGTAATATGCCGGTTAGTGAAAACAAAAAACAGCTTAAAAAATGACAGGAAGGCCATAACATATTATGGATGGCAGTCAGACAAGAAAACTTGTACATGGAAGACATTTAGTGAAAAAAAACCTTGTTTGAATGGTAGTCAAGCAGAAAAAGTGTGTGCAGAGCAGTCAAGCAAAAAGAGAAAGGTAGTCAGCAAAAAAAAAAAATATGTGGAAGGTAATCAAGAAAACCCTTGTACGGCGAGCAGTCAGACAAGACCACCTGTCTAGAGGACAGTGAGACAAGGAAACCTGTGTTTAGAGGACAGTGAGACCTGTGTCTAGAGGACAGTGAGACAAGGCAACCTGTGTCTAGAGGACAGTGAGACAAGACAACCTGTGTATGGATGACAGACTGAGAAGAAAACCAGCATTTAAAGCAACAATAAACCTGCATATAGAGGACAACGAACACAAGAAATATTGAATGTACAGGACAGACAGGACAAGAAATATTGAGCGTAGAGGACAGACAAAACAATAAATATTAATTGTTGAGAGCAGACAAGAAATATTGCTCAGTGTAGACGAAAGACAAGACAAGAAATATTTAGTGTAGAGGACATGCATAACAAAACATAAACGACAGAAGAGACCAGATATAATGAGTGTAGAGGACATGCGTAACAAAACATATTACGTGTAGAAGACAGAAGAGACCAGACATAATGAGTGTAGAGGACATGCGTAACAAAACATATTAAGTGCAGAAGACAGAAGAGACCAGACATAATTAGTGTAGAGGACATGCGTAACAAAACATATTAAGTGCAGAAGACAGAAGAGACCAGACATAATGAGTGCAGAGGACAGGCAGAACGACTAAGTGAGAAGACAGATTTATAAGGAACAGTGAATGAGAAAAGAGTAAAACAAAGCACTGAGAAAAAACGGACACTTGTGTATGGCTGTGACGATGTGTGACAAATTCTGTGTCATGGCCTCGTGACCCAATTGCTCGTTTCAAAATTAAAATTTTGAACGGACCTTTGTTGAAATTCACCCGTGATGCATCAGTATCTAGAAGCTTCTAGCAAGGTCGGATTGTTGCATAACTTTAGGCCAGTGTCCAGCACCTTCGAGATCAACAACATACCACGTGAACGGTCACGTGATGCGTTCAATGCAGTTTCATAAAAATGATCATAAGGCGCAAAATCCCTCACTCATTTCCAGAACGGCAGACACACAAGGCAGCTTTAACATTAGCTCCGTCCCGCCGCCATACCAGAGTCGTAAGAGAGTCGAAGATGAACCCGCGCTAGAACAGTAAAATCTACTTTTAAGAGGTAACAATAACACGTCTACTTCTTACAGTATCTATTGCATTTATTGATTGTATTTTGTAATTGAATTGATGTATGTATTTTGTGCAGCTTAGCGCTATTTTAGCCAAAGCACGTGTTTCGATGTAAAGGGACAAATCTAAAAGTTATTGTATATAAATTATTGTAACTTTTTCTTATCTTTAATTTATATAAATCTTAAATTCACTAGTGCCGCCAGTATGTCTGTGCACGTGGCGAATTCTTCTTTGTAATTCAAATTGTTCTTGCATATAATTTTTCGTGTAAAATTGTAAAGCATTCATGCTTCATTTTGAATTAATCCTTTGTGTGAATTCTAATTTTTAATGCTGTAAATATTTGGGAATTCATACGTTCGTGTAACGTTATATGTAACACACACGTGAACCACAATGTATATTTAAATATAACTATATTTGAATTGTAAACGACACGATAGTCAAAGATTCTAAATTCAGAACCTTAAACAAAGAAACATGTGCTTGGGTTTTGCGAATATAGACGCAAATAGTTACAGAGCCCAAATCCTTTGTTTCAGCCGGGTTCTTCTTATGTTATTCCTCTCTACCTTCGTACTTCTTGAGTCGTACACCGACTCGGGTGTCTTCATGACCCATACGTGAACTATGCAGAAGTACCTCGTGTTAACCACGTGTTAACGATTCGTCGCAAGTACATTAGCGATGCAGTAATTGAGTGGACGATTGACTGTCATGCTATGCAGTACTGACGATGAGCCAAAGGATGTGGACCAGTTCTAACCAGTTGAACCCCACATGCGACCAAGAGTGTAGTTAAGTATATCTACTAGGGTCCAGAATCAAGTGACTATTTGGCAATAAAAGAAAAGAGAATTCTCGTTAAGACTTTTAACAGAGACGGTAAAATGAGAGAACAACGCTGTGTAGAATTAAGACGTCGTGTTGTAATTAATCGTTGCTGTTAATTGTTAAACTTATTAAATCTTATTTCATTTTGTTAAGAACCTCTTTTTGTAGTAAATTGTATGCATATAGACCAAATGGGATTGGATGGGGGCTGTCTGAGCTAAACGAATGACGTAATGAATGCATATGAATCTAAGAGAGTTTTTAACGATTTCCAATCTAGCTAATGTACGCAAATTATCAGTTTCGTAAATCTGTGATCTAGACTACAAAGATGCATTTTTAATTTAGTCGAATGATGATTTGAGCAACCAGTCTGTTTAGGTTAAACGAGAGAGAATTAATTTAAATAGTAAATTAAAGTTCTATAATTTCCTAAGCAGGGTCTTTAAATAAATACTGGAAACGTAACAAGTGTGGCCTCGTCATGGGATTGATATGTATTAAATTGTAACATTTTTTATACATAGGGCGTATCATATCTTTAGGTAACGAACATCTGAGAATTGCCAATATTCTATTGATTCAGGATTGTTGAAATATTTATCTTGCTTTTGTTGTGACATGTGCATGTATTCTTTTGCAGAGTAGCGTGCATGTTAGTTAATATATGTTTAAGCGTAGTTAAGCATTATGTTAGCTATTGATGATTTATTTAGTATTGTGTTACTGGATACTTCATTGTAAGAGGTCGACGTGTTATACCGCCAGCTAGGAGAGTTATCGGTAGTAACAGACTTCGGACTATTATATTTAGGGTGCTAAGTATAATGTGTAATGTTGTATGGTAGGAGCCGTGACATTACGAAAGCCTTGGAGACAACAGATTGTAGCCAAGCAGGTGAAAGTGTAACCAACGCGTAATTTATTTCGGAAGGTGTTCTGAATAAATTCAATAATTTTTGTAAGGTCGTAGCCTAAAAGTTATTGTGGGATAAAAGCGGAGTTTTATCGCCTACGGTTAGATACACAATCACGAGAGATATTTATTGTAGCCAGACGCGCTAAATAAATAAGATGGACACTTCGGATCTCGAACAGGTTATTGCGGATCTGAGAGAGATAGGTTCCTTGATCGGATTCCGAACGGAAGACGAGTTAATGAACTTCGTGAGAACTGAACTAGACAGGAGAGAGAAAGCAAAGAGAGAGGAAGAGGAAGAAGAAAGGTTAGAGATAGAACATGATCATATTATGTCTTTGATACATCTAGGGATCAACTATCGGAAGAACAGTGTAGGGAGCTTACAGCTCATGGAGATTCTAAAACGCGAACAGGAGATAGGCATATCACTAAAATACGAAAGTGAACAGTTACGTAATTCTGCCCTACTTGCACTCAATGAAAAGGAAATAGAACACAGGGAAGAAAATATATTTTCATTAAGCTCACGTGTAAAACTTACAGAAGCGCAGTTGTGTGATAAAGATTTCCGATTCAAAGGGGAAGGGGAGGCTGAAATGCGGGACCTAACGTTCGAAATTAGAAAGTTGAAGAAAGAGAGGCTAGTGCTTATTGAAAGGAAAGAAAGTCTAGAATTAGAATGGTTGTGGACAGAAATCGAAACAGAGTCTAAAATTGCTGGGAAAGGTGAGGGTACTGTTGACAAATTACGACAGGAAGGTCAGGCCGTGAACTTTGACTTGCCGAGGTCAAACGCCGCGAGCGTGGAGACTGACACACAGAAATTAGTCGCGCTACCGAACACAGCAGGCAAAGTAGACAGTTTGATTGAAAACAAAAACAAATGTTTTGACGAAACCATTACAGTTCAACTTGCTAACCAGTTTACAGAAACAGTTGGCGCACCACCAAAGCTTGATCTTGAAACAGAGACAAGAAAAGACACTGTTGTTAAGGACTTAATAACACGTGTAGAATTTGGACAAACACATACACCGCCGTGTACGTGTGACACCTTGTTTGACGGACTGAATGCGCATGATAAGATAGAGGCAGATTCTATCGGTTGTGTACCGTTAAGGTGTGATGAAACTTCTAGCAACACAGTGACTGATTTTTCTGACAGGACAAATATGCATGAGAAGATAGAAACGGATTCTATCAGTTGTGTATCGTTGAAAGGCAGTGACACATCGACTGAGTCTACTGACCTAACTGTTAGTTTAAGAGAGGGTCATGAGAATGTGCTCGCTACGAAGACTGAGACTGACATCGGTAGATCTCGATCTCCGATGATTGACGTGAGTCATGACGTAATTTTGGAACACAAGATTATTGCGTTATGCCAGGTTTCGAGTGCTAACACATTGACAGCCAAGGAAACAGAAGTATTTGATCCAGATGACAGTATAGGTAGCATTACAGACGGAGACAATGTACCTATGATAAATTCATTTACTTCAGAGGACATGACAGTTGTCAGAGCTGAGACAGAGTTCTTTTCCAAACGTGACATGGAAGAAGATATAGTCGAAAACTGTACAGGGACGGTCGACGATAACAATGCATGTGTACTGACGTGTATGCACGCAGTTGTCGGAGACATGGCAGAACTGTCTGCAGATAAATCACTTAATGGACTTAGTGACGTAGACAGAAGCCACGGTACATGGACTACCTTTATTGACTCACCTGTTGAGATAAAGGAATGTCACGAGTACGTACCAAAAACTGAGACAAGTGGAAGTAAGGAGGAGGGGGTTTCATTAACTGATATGTTCCTTGGTTCACTGATGATAAGTACGGAGTGTAATCCTAAATTGATCAAAGACACAGTACAAATGAGTGACAGAACTAGATCGATAGACAATGAAAACCGGAGTGACGGACTGATAACCAGAGTAGGTGGGGCATCAGGACTGTTACTGACATCAGATGCAGAAATTTATGATAGAGGAAACAGTGGGAGTGTAGCCTACAACACACAGAGAATAGACATGGTGATGCTATTCAGTGTATTAGAGACAGGTAACATTCACTGCCAGTTAGTGACTGAGACTGACAGAACTTCCATCGTAGATTCTGACGACCTGATGAGGAGACACATTGAATTAACTAAGTCAGTGGAGACAGATTATGTTAGTTCAATAAACGGTATGGTCCAGGGGAGACAATCAGTAACTCTTGGGGAGTTTAAGATAGAACCCTTGTTCATACAACCACGGGAGTCTGACTTGCTAGCGAGTGAGTCTGACCCCACAGTGACTAGACAATACTCGAGTGGAGAGTTAGACAATTCTAGAGTCACAAAGGAGACACAGACTTATGTTGTCAAGGAGAGAGACAAATTGACAGACATAACAGTCGAACACCTAGTTGTGAATGGGTTAAAACAGAAAACAACTAGTGGGATGAGGTATTTCACTTCAGTCTATGATAAGATCAGGAGAACGGAACCTCCAGATTTAGGGGAGAAGCTAATGTTGCAATTCAGGTACTTCAGAGAGACTGGTAGCCGCTACAGAGCACATTTGCGAACCTATGACGTTAGACTAGATGCGAAATGGACCCATAGTAGATCTGACGCCATTCCGACAAAAGACGTTGAGTGCATGCGAACTAGAGACGTTCAATGTGTACACGATGACGTAACTACAGATGCACGAAACACCAAGAGAGCAAATTTCCATTTGCGTGAGTTCAGTGACAAGGCTAAAGGCGATAGGTTAGAAATTCTGACTTCGCAAAGTCAAGGCCACAGTGACACTGACATGATACGAAACGTATCGAGAGGTTTGAAACTGTTAGATGGGGTAGAGACCAGTCATACAGAAACTGACACTACCAAAAACATTTTAAACTTGACAAGTACTTTGGAGAGTTTTGAAAGAGATAAAACACTTCAAGGACGTACTTACCGGACAAGAAATGGAAAGTCTAAACTTGACATGCAATATATTGCACCTCACAGTGACATTCTGACGAACAGAGTAAGAAAGAAAGAATACAGTTGTCATGCCGTAGACATGTTGACACACATGGGCGACGACGTGTATTGGGATTGGGACAGAACTACGAAGATTGTGCTAGGCAGGATAGTGCAGCAGTAGAAATAATGATTTGATACCTTCTTTGAATTTTCATTATCTTCTTG
This sequence comes from Sinotaia quadrata, assembly GCA_028829895.1. NCBI lineage: Eukaryota > Metazoa > Mollusca > Gastropoda > Architaenioglossa > Viviparidae > Sinotaia > Sinotaia quadrata. The sequence goes on along the minus strand of CM054177.1, from coordinate 117,621,847 downwards.
TTGTACCGTAGTTGGTGGTTGTTATTGTAAATATGTCGGACATTTCATGAAACTTGGGACAAGCTATAACACTGATTGAATTGTGTTAGTGTTGTAACTCTGAATATGACAGGTGGACTGATAGATAGTTCATTTGAGTTGGTAATTCATAAACTCTGATATTTGGTTGATACAGGAAACCAATATCTGGAACTTTTCATAACCTGCATATTGATAGTGTTGTTCATTGGAAGTCAATTTTTTGATCACACTATTGTTGGATACGTATTCAGTGGAATTGGTTGATGTTGGATTTCTATTCTGAATAATCTGGTTAGGTCAAACTAGGTTGTGTGTGAACTATTGATTATTGGGACAGATAGTGAGAATTTCAGAACATGTTATTCCATTGGATGGATGTCTATTCAATTAGACTGGACGCTTTTCTTAAATCATTTTATTTGATTTTTTCTTAAATCATTTTTCTTTGATTTCCTGAAGTGAGAAATATTGTATGAGAGTGCCGTTAATCTAGAGTTGATTTCCCTGCCGCGTTACATTATTTCTGGTTAAGTTGAAATTTTTTAATTGTAAATTTTTTCTTCATTTGCACTTCTACATTTTATAACACATAATTTGTAGGAGGCATTTATCTTTTGGTAAGATAAACGCCTCAAAAGCAAGGGGGTGTGACGATGTGTGACAAATTCTGTGTCATGGCCTCGTGACCCAATTGCTCGTTTCAAAATTAAAATTTTGAACGGACCTTTGTTGAAATTCACCCGTGATGCATCAGTATCTAGAAGCTTCTAGCAAGGTCGGATTGTTGCATAACTTTAGGCCAGTGTCCAGCACCTTCGAGATCAACAACATACCACGTGAACGGTCACGTGATGCGTTCAATGCAGTTTCATAAAAATGATCATAAGGCGCAAAATCCCTCACTCATTTCCAGAACAGCAGACACACAAGGCAGCTTTAACATTAGCTCCGTCCCGCCGCCATACCAGAGTCGTAAGAGAGTCGAAGATGAACCCGCGCTAGAACAGTAAAATCTACTTTTAAGAGGTAACAATAACACGTCTACTTCTTACAGTATCTATTGCATTTATTGATTGTATTTTGTAATTGAATTGATGTATGTATTTTGTGCAGCTTAGCGCTATTTTAGCCAAAGCACGTGTTTCGATGTAAAGGGACAAATCTAAAAGTTATTGTATATAAATTATTGTAACTTTTTCTTATCTTTAATTTATATAAATCTTAAATTCACTAGTGCCGCCAGTATGTCTGTGCACGTGGCGAATTCTTCTTTGTAATTCAAATTGTTCTTGCATATAATTTTTCGTGTAAAATTGTAAAGCATTCATGCTTCATTTTGAATTAATCCTTTGTGTGAATTCTAATTTTTAATGCTGTAAATATTTGGGAATTCATACGTTCGTGTAACGTTATATGTAACACACACGTGAACCACAATGTATATTTAAATATAACTATATTTGAATTGTAAACGACACGATAGTCAAAGATTCTAAATTCAGAACCTTAAACAAAGAAACATGTGCTTGGGTTTTGCGAATATAGACGCAAATAGTTACAGAGCCCAAATCCTTTGTTTCAGCCGGGTTCTTCTTATGTTATTCCTCTCTACCTTCGTACTTCTTGAGTCGTACACCGACTCGGGTGTCTTCATGACCCATACGTGAACTATGCAGAAGTACCTCGTGTTAACCACGTGTTAACGATTCGTCGCAAGTACATTAGCGATGCAGTAATTGAGTGGACGATTGACTGTCATGCTATGCAGTACTGACGATGAGCCAAAGGATGTGGACCAGTTCTAACCAGTTGAACCCCACATGCGACCAAGAGTGTAGTTAAGTATATCTACTAGGGTCCAGAATCAAGTGACTATTTGGCAATAAAAGAAAAGAGAATTCTCGTTAAGACTTTTAACAGAGACGGTAAAATGAGAGAACAACGCTGTGTAGAATTAAGACGTCGTGTTGTAATTAATCGTTGCTGTTAATTGTTAAACTTATTAAATCTTATTTCATTTTGTTAAGAACCTCTTTTTGTAGTAAATTGTATGCATATAGACCAAATGGGATTGGATGGGGGCTGTCTGAGCTAAACGAATGACGTAATGAATGCATATGAATCTAAGAGAGTTTTTAACGATTTCCAATCTAGCTAATGTACGCAAATTATCAGTTTCGTAAATCTGTGATCTAGACTACAAAGATGCATTTTTAATTTAGTCGAATGATGATTTGAGCAACCAGTCTGTTTAGGTTAAACGAGAGAGAATTAATTTAAATAGTAAATTAAAGTTCTATAATTTCCTAAGCAGGGTCTTTAAATAAATACTGGAAACGTAACAATGGCTAACGATCCCGGGACTGGTGACCGACCATTCCTGGAGAAAGGAATGAAGTGACACTTGGGTGCCGCAGAAACTCTGTTTATGACGCGTTTTAAATACATTCGTGGCAGTCAAGAAAAATTGATAAGGAAAGGCGCAATATTTCAAAACTCAAGTGCATGATTTTTTTTTGCCGCCTTTGCTCATAGGCTTATTGAAAAGTGAAGCTGGTAACTTCTTTGTTTATTAAGCTTTTATTTACTTTTTCAACACGCTGCCAAGGTCATCGGAATGCAATATATTACGCTTGAGTGCACTAAGCATACGAGAACGCCTTGGCTTTTAGAGACAGAAAAATTTAACGCGGGTCCACAAAAGCGCGCTGAAGGCTAAAGATAATTTCTTATGCTTTGAAACCATTATCGCGGTGAAAAGAACCATTACCCATCGAGACACTCGCAACAAACGGACCTTTCCATGAGAAAGCAGAATCATTTTTTTTCTTCTTCTTTTCTCTTCTTCCTTTCGAGGGTGTCGACTATCATCTTTTTCTGGAACGTGATTACGAAGTGTTTTCTAAGAAAGCCGAGTGCCTGGGAAAGAGTCTGGCAAGGATGTGACGAGAGCGACTGAGCCCACACAAAGACATTGCGAAAGAGGCGGGAAATGAAACTCATTTCCTGTCCGAACTCGTCATGTGAGGCGCTCGGTGGCGCTGCGGCTGGCCGCGGCGGTCAGATCAACAACAACGACGACGACAACCCGCGTCACGGCAACGCATTGAGACGGCTGCAATGACCAGGGTTAATATTTGCCCTTCTTGACGCGCCTAGGTTTTCACGCACAACAGCCGCACAAAAGCTGCGCAAAATAGGATTTAAATGTGTCATTCAGCCACACAAGTGCAGAATCAGCTAGGATTTCGTCCCCTGTTTGCCTTGTACGCTCATTGATTACTCCCTTGTGCGGCTTCAGTGCGATCCGCTGCGCAGATCTTGTCAGAGAAGCTTGTTTGTGGAGAATCCCCTTTTCAGTGCCACACTCACACTGGCGTGAAAGACGATATTAGGATCGCCGCCAGAGAAAAGAAAGGGGAAATTACATTACAAGTCTCCAAGTTCATTAGATTGCCATCAAACGAGCAGTGATGGAAGAAAAAGAGTGTGAGTCGAGTTTGTCTCGAGAATCAATGCCCACCATCGCCCCTTCTAACCCTTCGTCATCGGCTGAGTTGGTGTTGCAACAGAAACCTAACTGTTTTATCTCCCGCAAGCGTTTTTCCTGCCAACAGGGAGGGCTTTGGCTTATTAAATTCGACCATTTCCGACTGTGAGTAGGAGCGCACAGCCAGCGAGGATCTTTCTACAACACTGTACAATTGTTGATGTCGTCGAAATGCACACTTGCGAGCACACCTATAACACATGCGTGTGATGGAATGCACGTACGCGCGCACGCATTTATAACATTTGTTAAGCTGCAGAAAAAGAATTGTTTCGTACTGTCGTTGAACAGTCTTCTGAGGTCGGCTCATTAAATTACTTAAAGTTAATAAAGAGCTAACTATAATTCAGTAGGCATTTGAATTTTTAAAAGTACTCACATCCCTGCTCTTTCTATTGTAACATTTATTAAATTTTTGTAGGAACTGTTTTGCACCCATCTGGTAGACATTTTAAATTAGTTGAAGGGTAATAGAAAGTGTTTTGTGGTTAAGTAAAGTACGATTTCTTGAATGTGTTTTGTGGTTAAGTTAGTTAAGTACGATTTCTTGAATGTGTTTTGTGGCTCAGTTAGTTAACTACGATTTCTTGAATGTGTTTTGTGGTTAAGTTAGTAAAGTACGATTTTGTGGCGGAGTAAATTTGCCTATCCCTATTTCTAGACTTGGTTGTTATACAAATTGTTAAATGTCAGCTGTCTGCAATCTACACGAAATCGGTGTGCCATCATTTATAACTAGGACTATAGGAGAGCTATACGGGGACTCCGCCTTCTCAGTCATACCTAAGTCTAACATAAAATCAATTTCCCGTTTAACACATCCGGTTTAGCGTAGGTTAAAACATACAGTTTCATGCGGATCAGATTATGATCACGTGGTGCGACCGTAAATTCGCATAGACTCGTTTTTCCTGGTTTATCGATAAAAAGATCGCGAGTTTCTTTTATCAAACTCCATTACTGTGAAGCATCAGAGTCTGAGAGTTCCGGATTTAAAATAACGTCATCAACAGTTTCAACATCTGTTAAACCTGGATGTGATACAGATTTGACATCGGGTAGAGAGGCAGTATCGTCCTCTATGATAATAGTAGCGACCATGTTATCCGGGCATTCTTAGCATGAAAATTTTCGCTTTCGATCCGATCTGAATTCGGAAATTGCACTCACTCAGTTTCTTGATGCCATGGTACATGTAACTTATTTCGGTGCAGAGGTATATGTAGGACGCTTTCGTTTTACTGTTGTACAGACGCGCCTGTCTAGATTTACTTTTGTGTACATTCTCTGCCGCTATCTGACAGGAAGTATCAATACGGTTCGCAAGTTCGATCACGTGTTGATATGTACTTTTTACAGATTCTGCTAACCCGCTCCAGTAAATCTTAACCATTGGATAATAAAAAGAAAGTACTTGTGCAGATGGAACTGGTTTAGATTGCATCAGCAATTTCTAGCATATTCTCAATTCGAGTTGTTTACTCCAACTCTGACGCTTACAAAAATACAATAATCATGGCACTCCTTACAGAAAAAAGACTATCTAAGAATTGTTTGGGCAGTCCAGAAATTCCAAGCCAAAGGTAAGCATTTTGTCATCCAATAGATCATCAATTTCTCGCCTACTTGGCTCACTCGACTAAGGCAAATGGTCTTTTGACCAGGTCATTACTACTAAAACAGTATAGATATACTGTGGAAATCATCAAAGACACCGACAATGTAGGGGCCAATTATTTGTCCAGAGGAGTAGAAATGGAAGTGTAAGAGCCCAGTACATAAGTCTCTGTATATGCTGTGAAATCTTTATATTAATATTTTGCATCTTCTCTACGGTAGAGAGGAAAGGAATAATTTTACCCAGAGTTCATTTATATAATGCAAATATGATTATATAAGTTGTATTCTTCAATCACAAGGAGAAAAGAAGTAATGATGATTTTTGCATATGATTTGCGTTGTATTTCCCTAAGAGTGGAGACATAAGGGTCATGTCTTTAACTTATAACAAAGAAAATTATCGTGATTTGTCGTGATAAATTGCCCTTATATCTCTTTAAATATTATAACTAAATCAGCATGTACCCAAATATATAACTAAAGCGTTTATGTATATCCACGTAAATGAGAAAATCTGTGTTTCCACGAATATATGTTTAACTAAAACTGTATTTTCACGTAAGTATATTAACTAAAGCTTATTTACACGTGTGTATGTATATATTATATTACAGTAAAGTTTATTTACATGTACATATCATATCAAAAGCTTATTTACATGCATATATAATAACTAAAGCTTATTTACACGAATATACATTAGCCAAAGCTTATTTTCATGCATACATCACAGTTAAAGCTGTATTTCCACACACACACTACCATACACATTATAACTAAAACTAATTTCCACACACACACTCACATACACATTATAACTAAAACTAATTTCCACACAGACACTCACATACACATTATAACTAAAACTAATTTCCACACACACACTCACATACACATTATAACTAAAACTAATTTCCACACACACACTCACACCACACACAAATTGTCATTAAAGCTTATATAAATATATTTGTCATAACTAAAGCTTATTTACACTCTCCATTTAAAAACAATATGCTGCAGTATAGTTCAGACCAAACTTTTTTGCGTACTGTTTCACAACCTTGTGCATCCGTCGGCAGCTCACCCAGTTCCTCCCACAACCGCACAGACACACATATGCATGCACGCACACACATCCCGATCTCCGAGAATAAACGGCTTAAAAAGGTTTGGCAAAGAGGCTTTCACAAATTAAACTTTTTCTGGTTAGGTCTTGTGAGGAGATCTGGCTGGATTACTAACGTAGGCCGTTCGCTCTTTGATCAGTTGCCAGACCTCTCATCTTCCATAAGATTGGTTTGGCGATAACTTACTGGAAGGTCAGAGGGCAAACAGTGACCTGCCAGAGTCAGGAAAATACCAGTCAAATTATTTTCAATAGTTAAGGAGCCCTCTCTTTCTGCTCCGGACAGACACGAGTTCGTGTCGTCAGCTCAGAACTGTGTCAGACTTGCCATGCACACGTTGTGTCTCGGAGTCAGTGGCAGGGGTGTCATAGATCCAAGGAATATATACGTTTTTTATTGAACTGTTTGCAAGTGAAGTCTCTAAGTAAACATGACTTCAGTCTTCGACTGCAATGTGCACGTGAGCAAGACGTAATTGTCAGTTTTCTTCCTGAGAATGACTTAACGAATGAAGATTAGTTTTCAATGAACGAGTAAGATACGAACGCAAGAGGAAAATGTGAAGACTCGAACAATTACCATATTCGACGCTTCTTCGGTTTTGTAGTCCTCATGACGTAATTCATACCAGACCACATTAGTGTGTAAGACCACTGATAAAAATTCAACTCAAAGGGTGGTAACTATTGCTATTAACCAATCAGCTAAGACGTTACAAATGATTTACACTTTCTTGTCCATTGTAACTGCCATTTTAAACTGTAGATAATATATGTGTATCTAAATGGTCGTCTTTGTTATTAGTTCTATTTACATAACAGCCGTGTACCTAAATAGTCGTCTTTATGATTAATTCTATGTACATAACAGTCGTGTACCTAAATGGTCGTCTTTGTTATTAGTTCTATGTACATAACAGCCGTGTACCTAAATGGTCGTCTTTGTTATTAGTTCTATGTACATAACAGTCGTGTACCTAAATGGTCGTCTTTTTTGTTATTAGTTCTATGTACATAACAGTCGTGTACCTAAATGGTCGTCTTTATGATTAGTTCTATGTACTTGACAGTTCAGTATTGATTAGTTCCATGTACATAACAGCTCTGTATCTAACCGATCGCCGTTTTGATTAGTTCTGTCTGGTATTATTAAGAAGCTGTTTAAAATGTCAGACACATTGGTGTCATTTTATTTCAATGCGTTAAAGTCAAGCTATTTATTGATTGAATAAATTTTCATATTGACATGAAAGTCTAAAGTGTTTGTCACGTGAATGGCCTTTGTCTCTTGTCAAAGTGATACACATTATATAACAATAAATGTGTACATTTGCCGGAATTTGTATTTCAGAAGGCTTGTCGCGGAAACCGAGCAGTAGACTCGCCAGAATTTTTTTTATCCTTACTTCGATTGTCCACCCAAAGGCCATCCGACCAGGGCGTAACTGCACTTAATGCTTCGTTAAAATACTAGTCTGAAAACCCGACTAAATAACACACACCTCATTTCAACATAGCGGCTTGAAATTAGAAATGTACATTTTTTATTTTTCTAATGAATCTGTTTTATTAAGTATGCATGTAAAACCAAGATTTATGTTATAAGTTTTGTGCATTCGCATGTGTGCAAGTTTTATCTCACGACTGTAATATTTTGAGTGAGAACGATTGATTAGAAAAGATTGTTATATTTTAAGTATTTAGTAAATTCAGTATAATATATTCTATTAGTACCTGAAAGTGCACTCAAGGTAGTTGACTTGTTTATGTGCCTGAAGGAAGTGAAATGAATTTCTCGTACAGTAAAGTGTCATGCGAGCAAGGAAGAAACTTGAACTTTGCAGGACACGTGTGTTACGTGATGAAAATATCAATTCAGCAGAATGTTTTTTAGAACTTACAGTAGAAATAAATAATAATATATATATGAATGAGCAAGGTTAGTAATTCTCCTAATTAATCTCTAGAACTAGGACTTTATAAAATGCAGATGAGAATCGTAGTCAAACCTCAATGCCTCAACAATTGAAGAATATTTTCACCTGAATGTTGTGTTACCAGATTAAAATCCCTTTTTCAATTCATATATCATAAGCTATACTGTTGCCAAAATGATTTTGGCCTTCACGTCTTATTATCTTGGTGGGACAATTACTTTTAAGATATGCTATTGTTGGACTTAAAATATTTTTGCCCCCACCCCCTTTACCAAAACTGCGTCACACACGAGATGAGGAGTTTTGAAAAAAAGTCTAAGTAGGTTAAGAAGATAAAGGTTTTGAAGCGATGATGAAAACATATGTGAGACTTGTGAATATCTCCCTAAGAGAACCTATTTAAAACCATCCATATATATATATATATGTCTCTCTCTCCCTCCGTCTCTCTCTCTTTCTCTCTCTCTCTCTTTCACATACATTTTATACCTGTGAAATAAGAAAGGTTGGAAGAAAAAGAAACAAAGGACAAAATATAGAAAGAAAACAGTGTAAGGAGAGACATTATGAAATAACGCCGTTCAACGACTGCAAGTGAAAGTTTCAGACAGCAAACGCAGCTCGAAATATGTCTGGTTCATATTTGCACGTCGTGTGTTGGGAGAAGGCACACAGCTGTGCGTTAATTTAAAAAGACGATTCTTCAAAAGAACAAAAGGGTTAAATGGAAACAAAGAAATAAGTTCAAGAAAGAGATGAAAAGAGGAAGAGATAAAATAAAATAAACTCTATTGACTGCCATTGAGAGGCGAAAGCGTGCGTCCATCAATCATTGAAGTGCCCTACTTTTAGCAGCGGGCGACGTTCTCTCAAGGCAAGTTGCAATAGTTAATGGAAAATGCGCTTCGATTAATCTCAGCCAGTCTGCTTCATTTAACTCTGTGACAAAGTCTGTAAGACCAAAGCAACAGAGTTAAGTTTCTCACTTTTGATCTTTCCTCAACAAAAGAAAAAGTGCCATTGAAAATGAAGAATTAATTTTATTACTGCAACGAGAAATCCGTTCAGGATTTTATAATCCGAAATCTCACCACATTAGCCAAGAAGTGTTCCTTAATATGTGTAACGTTTTCAGAAATCTGTTAAAGGTTTTATAATCCGAATTCTAGAAAGTGTTCTTTAATCTGTTTTACCGTCTGTTAAAACCCTTTAAAGTGTCGAATTCTCACCATATTTGGGGAAAAATATTCCCTAATATACTCACCGTTTGTTCACATCTTTTAAAGTGCCGAATTCTCACCATATTTGGGGAGAAATATTCCGTAATATAAATGTTTTCGTTTCTCAGATTGAACGTGATACGATACATTGGTGAAATGTTCTTGTTACTTTTTAAAAATGAACGACTTGTTAAACACTGCTATGAATGTCAACAGTCCACAAGAACTTAAATATGCGAATTATAATGCAGAATCGATGAAATTTTTATTGATTTTTTTGTTATAAACCTTATATATGATTTCGTTTGCTAATGAATTATTTACATCAAAACTAAACTATCAATCTAATGAATTAACAAATAAATTAACTGTCTAACTAAGTGATGAACTAACAAACAAACAAACAAACAAACAAACTAATCAATTAACTAACCACATAACTAATGAATAAACTAACTAGCTAGGAAAGTAACTAATATAATTCGTTTCCTTCTCATTGTTGTACGATGAGGATTTCTCCCACACATTTTATATATAAATTTTCATTTCTAATCTATAATTTTAAAATAAGAAGTTGTTTTAATTAGTAAATGTCGAGATAAAGATTATTTCCTAAATGAAAGTCGTTGATGCACAGAAGTGGAGGGGAAGATAAGCTGTTTTGATTGAATGGACTGGTCAGCAGAGGGTATTGTGAGAACGCTAGCTTCGTAGTATCTGTGCTGTAAAGAGACGGTCGACTAAACACGATAAATCTACGTCTCGTTTTGACCACGACTTCATTATGTCCTTATTCAACTTTCGAGCTGATGCAACTGTCAACTTGTTCATGGATAGGTGACGTGTATGTTGACAGAATTTGGGTGTAAAAGATGTGAGAAAGTCATAAATATTAATTAGTTCTAGGTGTTTTCGTAAATTTGGTTGATTAAAAGAGTTAGTCAAAATAGAGAAGGCCGTGGTTTCTAGATAGACACGTAGATATAGACCCTTACTTGTTGCAAGCGAACACTCCGGGTGAGGCGTTATACACTGTATCGAGTCCCTCCAGTTATGCCTGGATTTTAAAAGGAACCAAAAGACAGACCCTTGGTTAGAAAAGGTAAAAATGTCTATGTCTAACCATTGTGTCAATGGTTAAGATTTTATTAGAAAAAGTTATGTTATAATAAACACGTCTAACTTCTATTTTTGTGGCCTTGACCTCTTTAAGTATTTATTAATATAATAGACCTCTTTAAGTATTTATTAATGTAATAGACCTCTTTAAGTATTTATTAATCTAAGAATTGGCAGTGTACTTATGAGCCACAATTACGTTATGTTTCAGGGTTTTTATTTCCGTCTTTAAATTTGATTGACTAATCTGGAACCGTTCATAATATGTGTCCTATTGACCATCTGCCAGTTTGCTACAAGAAGCTGTCAAGGTAAATCTTTCATATGGAATGACAGCAGTATGAAACGAACTTGTTAAAGAAATACAGGTGACTTAGAAAGTAAATGATGAGCAGAATTCAGAATGTATTTTGCTTTTAAATATTGCTAGTCAATTTTCTTTATTAAATTTTCGTGAATTGTTTAAGTCTCGCGTATCTGTTAGTGCAGCGTAACTTCCTTTTGTATGTCGTCATAAATTGTAGTGCAGCGCAACTTCCTTTTGTGTGTCGTCATAAATTGTAATGCAGCGTAACCTTCCTTTTGTGTGTCGTCATAAATTGTAATGCAGCGTAACCTTCCTTTTGTGTGTCGTCATAAATTGTAGTGCAGCGTAACTTCCTTTTGTATATCGTCATAAATTGTAGTGCAGAGTAACTTCCTTTTGTGTGTCGTCATAAATTGTAGTGATAGTTTAATTATACCATCTTGTTCTCTGTTCGTCTAAAATATCCAATTTTATACCTATTTCTCAGTCTGTTACTGAGTAGGGCCATGAGTCAAATTGACTAGCAGTATCAATCCTCATTATCGGCGTAACAGTTGCTGATATATATTAACACTGATAACCAGTAGTCCGTACCCTGTAGTGGTTGTTGTAGATGGTTTATATAAATAACTAGTAATATTTGGTATAGTACATTTTCTACAGACACCCCAGGGTACCTCGTGACGCACTTATACTTTCCATGCACCACATTACGGCAGGTCCATGGTGCTATTAAAGTTTTGGTGCCGTCAAAATAAATTGTTCAAATGGCACTGAATGTCTTCGAGACGGTTATTTGTTGCATTTAAAAGAAAACTGACCTCTCCTTATACTGCAGTCAATGTATTTAGCAGCAACAAGTACTTAGGCCATTAGTAGTATAAGTTAGTGAGTACTGGGATCACTAGTAGTATAAGTTAGTGAGTACTGGGATCACTGGCACAGTAGGTTAGTGAATAGTGAAGTCACTAGCACAGTAGTTTATTGAATAGTGAAGTCACTAGCACAGTAGGTTAGTGAATAGTGAAGTCACTAGCACAGTAGTTTATTGAATAGTGAAGTCACTAGCACAGTAGTTTATTGAATAGTGAAGTCACTAGCACAGTAGGTTAGTGAATAGTGAAGTCACTAGCACAGTAGTTTATTGAATAGTGAAGTCACTAGCACAGTAGGTTAGTGAATAGTGAAGTCACTAGCACAGTAGGTTAGTGAATAGTGAAGTCACTAGCACAGTAGGTTAGTGAATATTGAAGTCACTAGCACAGTTTAGCGAATATTGAAGTCACTAGCACAGTAGGTTTACGAATACTGAGGCCACCGGCATTGTAGATTTGCGAATACTGAGGTCACTAGTTCAGTAGGTTAGAAAATGTTGAGGTCAATAACATTATAGGCTAACGCGTATTGAGGTCATTAGCATCATAGATTAGCGACTTCTTCCGTCACTAGTACTGTAGGTTGACTATTGTGCTAGTGACTTCAATAGTTTAGTACTTGAGCATTTACACTTTAAATAGAATATTACTCTCAGTGGCTAGGGCATTAACGCTTTATGTGAGCAAGATTTACGGCCAATGGATAAGTTAACACATTTTGTGAGCAACGCATTCAGTCAACGGATAAGTCATTAACACTTTATGTGGGCAAGATTTACAGTTAATGGATAAGTTAACACTTTTTGTTAACAAAACATTCAGTCAATGGATAAAATATTAACACTATGTGAGCAAGACATTCAGTCAATAGATAGGCATTAGCACTTTGTCAGTTAATATTTCAATCAGTGGCTACAGCATAAACGCTTAATGTGTGGAAGTATTGCAATTAATGGCTGCGCGTATGAAATTAGGTTGCTATAGATTTATTACTTTAAGGTAGCTAGTGTTACAGTTAATGGTTAATGCATTAGTACCTTAAGTCAGTATTACAGTCCAAGCTGAAGGCATTAACACTTTATTAATTTTGGTTTTCAGTGCTAAAACCCTTGGAATATTCCATTGTCTTGATATAAAACTTTAATTCTCCAAGTACACACCCAGTATTTAACTGACTTCAGCACATGGTTGATTTAAAACATAATCAGTTAAAAAGCAAGCATACCAAAGTTTACAAACTAAATAAATAGAATTCTGTAATATTTAATATATATATTAAAATAAGGTGCATAATTTACGTGATTTTTCTCTCCTTCTATTGATTAGATTGGTTCTTTAATGTTACTCGCAGTTGTCATCTGCTGAATTGCAAAAGTTAGATAAAAGAACTAGCCACCTCGATTTAATAGAAGTCTGAAAGCTCCAGACACGTGTTTGCTCATGCGAGACGTTACTCATGAGTAAATACGACCCTGTCCATTGTTGTCCATGATGCCAAGGCGTAGACGAACTGTTATCATGACGCTGGCAGACACAAGCCATTGTAGTGAACACAATGGCGACTGTAATGCAATGGAGAGCTCAGCCTGAAAAACTGGCGCTTAAAATCTGCCCAGCAGATGGAGGCTGCTTTATTTAGGGCTATTAAATGGGACAAATGATTCGATAGCTATTGTTGGTTATTGTTTGCTAAAGGGGGGTAAGTGTTATGTGTGGAGTTGTGTGCCCATGGTTAACGTCACTTTCGGGGTTCGTACTTCCGTTCTCCCGCTGGTTTGTCACGATCGAAGTCGGTTTTGATGTTTGAACAAAATCAAACTTGCCGCAACCATTACGCGCAACCCATCCCGGATATCCACATCTTCAGGTGTGGGTGGAATCGTGCGGCTCAGGCGACAATATTGCACTAGGGTCCTCCATCAAGTGCAACAGGACAATGCCAAGCATTTTCTCGTGTGTATTTCCTACATTTTCTTATTGCTAGAACTCCAGAACTTGCTGCAACTATCACTACTACTACCTAATACTTGCTGCTACCACTACCAAAACTATCTCCTCTTCTACTACCTTTAATACCACTGTTGTTGCAGCTACTCCTCCTCCTCCTCCTCCTCCTCCTCTTTATCCACTACTGCCACATCCATTACAATACCCTCACTAACATTAGTACTATCACTACTACCACCACTAACACTAGTACTATCACTACTAAGACCACAACTACCACCGATAACATTAGTACTATCACTACTACCACCACTAACATTAGTTCTAGTACTATCACCACTACCACCACTAGCATTAGTACTATCACTAATACCATCACTAACACTAGTATTATCACTACTACCATCACTAACACTAGTACTAGTACTATCACTATTACCACCACTAACATTAGTACTAGTACTATCACTACTACCACCACTAACATTAGTACTAGTACTATCACTACTACCACCACTAACATTAGTACTATCACTACTACCACCACTAACACTAGTACTAGTACTATCACTATTACCACCACTAACATTAGTACTAGTACTATCACTACTACCACCACTAACATTAGTACTAGTACTATCACTACTACCACCACTAACATTAGTACTACTACTATCACTACTACCATCACTAACACTAGTACTAGTACTATCACTACTACCATCACTAACACTAGTACTATCACTACTACCATCACTAACACTAGTACTATCACTACTACCATCACTAACACTAGTACTACCACCACTAGCTTTAGTACTATCACTACTACCACCACTAACATTAGTACTATCATTATTACCATCACTAACACTAGTACTAGTACTATCACTATTACCACTAACATTAGTACTAGTACTATCACTATTACCACCACTAACACTAGTACTAGTACTATCACTATTACCACCACTAACATTAGTACTAGTACTATCACTATTACCACCACTAACATTAGTACTAGTACTATCACTACTACCACCACTAACACTAGTACTAGTACTATCACTACTACCATCACTAACACTAGTACTATCACTACTACCATCACTAACACTAGTACTACCACCACTAGCTTTAGTACTATCACTACTACCACCACTAACATTAGTACTATCACTATTACCATCACTAACACCCCTAGTACTAGTACTATCACTATTACCACCACTAACATTAGTACTAGTACTATCACTATTACCACCACTAACATTAGTACTAGTACTATCACTACTACCACCACTAACATTAGTAGTATCACTACTACCACCACTAACATTAGTACTAGTACTATCACTACTACCACCACTAACATTAGTACTAGTACTATCACTACTACCACCACTAACATTAGTACTATCACTAACCACCACTAGCATTAGTATTATCACTAACCACCACTAACATTAGTATTATCACTAACCACCTTGCTTGCTTATTGAAGCGCTTCCGGCCTAAGCAGATTTCACGCTGGGGCAGGGTTGTGGTGCTTGAGGTGGGGTAGGGGAATGGTGGTTGCGCCTGGTGGCTAAGTCGACTGTTTTCCTTTTATTTTGGAGGAGGAGGAAGGGGGGAGATTTTTTGAAGGCAAAGTCCTTGCTCTTGGTCGCATTACCAGCGTCTAAGGCGCAAAGGGCATCCACGCTGAACACGCCGTTGCTTTGTGTATTTTTCTCTTCTATTATAGGGATTGTCGTAGTTGGTGTATATTTTTCTCTTCTGCTTTAGAGGTTGTCGTAGTTTGTGTATGTAATTTTACTCCTGTTCTAGGGCCTGTCGTGGCTGGTACTTTCTTCTGTCTGGAATTATTCGCTGTGTCTGGTTGGTTGCATTGATTGGTAATTAAATTTCCTTGATAGCTCTGAGATTTAAAAAAAATATTTATTATTGTCTGATTTAATTAGTCAATGGTGATATATGTCTTCTAATGTAATTACAAGTTCTCTCTTCTCCTCCTAATACCTACTTTATCTTCCAAATTGGTGTTTACTTATTTATTTACTCATTTAGCTATTTTAGAATATTTCTTGAATGTTTAGGTTTACATTTGTTTGTTATAATGTTTGATATTTTATATTTTATTTTGATTAGCTATTTTTTTTTTTATTTAGGTGGTCTTCCCACCTAAGGTGGCTAGTCTTTGGATTTCAGAAAACCCTGGACGTAGTGGGTCGGTTTGTGCTCCATCACTTGGGGGCATAAGGAGAATGTAAAAAAATATTGATAATTAAAAATCTCATGCTGGAGAAGAAAGTGGATTGTGTGACAAAAATATTTATCTTTAATGTTGTGAAGGAGAAAAAATACTTACAGCACCTGTAAATCCACCAAGTGAGAGAGATGAGTGGTGTCTGCCCGAGGATAATTAATAAAATAAAGATTCTCACCACTTGTAATTAGTTATGAAAGATTAATTAATATTAATAATAATTTTCATTAACAAAGTTGAGTTGGTGTCACAAATACTATTTCTGGTGGAGTAATTTGCCTATCCCTATTTCTATACTTAATAATTATATCTTTGTTGCCAATTTAATGAGACCCAACTTTGGGCAGTGCTAAAAATGATATTTTGGGAGTAAACAACTCAGGTGGAAGATGTACTAGAATTTGCTGATGTAATTTAAATCAGTTTTAGATGGATGAGTAGTTTTATTATCAAATGGTTAATCAAAGTTTACCTGTTCGAAAGAATTTATTTTCTAATAACTTTGAATTTGGTGTGACAAAGGTTCAGTAGTGCAAGGTGGCTGTTAATGAGAAGAAATATACATTTTACTAGATCTCCAGGTTTTCTGATTTATAAATCGCTGTGGTAGATTTTAGAAGCCTCTACCCCAACTGTGTAAGTGTAAGGATACACCACACTCTGTTGATGTATGGTAGCAAAGTATGCTCGACTACATCATGGAATTTCTGGTACAAGGAAGTTACTGGAAATTGATACATTGTTGTTCTGCTTGTGGGAACTAATACAGCGAAGGAGCGCCCGGATTAGTCTCAAAAGAACAGCAGCTGATAAAACATTCCTCTGTGTGCTAGAAGACAAGTGAAACTGACAATTCTATTGTGGCAATAAATACGTGACATTGTTCCAAAATCAATCAAAGAATATTGGAAATTCATCTAGACAAGGTTATGTACAAACTATTATTACTTATTCCTCTATAACTCTATTTCTGTGATAAGAATTACCCTGTGATTTATATTGATACTATTCTATTGAATTATGTGTTAGGTTATAAGACTGTATAAATATTAAAATTATTTGAACATGGTTTGATGTCAAATAATATTTTCATTGTATTTGTTATATGTACATTTAATTGTTGATTTAGTAAATTTATTGTTAAATTAATTGACCTTCTCACATTGATAACCATATGTTCGAGAGATAGTGGGTGGATGGGGGCTTGCTAAATATAAACTAAAGACGGATTTTTCTCCTTTAATAAGAAGTTTTCACCTATGGAAATATTTTGTGTGTCAGTGAATGTTTGTCTTTATTGTTGTAGAAGAGAGAAAACATTTACAGCACCCTTTTATTCGCCCAGTGAGAGAGACGAGTGGTGTCTTCTTGAGAATGATTAATTATTATTAATGACATAAATTAAGATTCTCACCCATTGTAACTAGTTATGATTGATTAATAATAATATTAGTCAATACCAATAACTAGGGTGGCGTTGTGTCTCACTACCTACGTTGTTAGACAAAACTAGACTTGGACGATGTGTTAAAACAAAAAGACAGATAAAGACAATGAGGTTAAACTATAGCCAGGCCACATAAGATGTTGATGCAATACTATAGAGTAGACAGTATGATGACACATCAATAACGAGAGAGAGGGAGAGAGATCATACTGTTACATGTCTTCTATTGGACGACGAGTAGTTGATACCACGTGATAGAATCAGCAAATGAAAAATAAATATTTCTTGCCTTTTCTCTTAGCTAGTTTATCCTGACTATGAGAAATAGAAATATTCTCGGCCGAGAAAAATAATTATGAAACTAATCATGCATTTTTCGATTTATAACGTTGTGTGCACAGGAGGAATGGATGATATTATTTTCTGAATTAATTTAGTAAGATTGTACAGAAGCACTATTCAGTTTAATTATAAAACTGTAACAATGGAAGAACAATTAATAAAAATCTATATCTTATGAAAACTCTAAAACTAAACAAATATTAAAATTAAACCACACAAGCTGTTGACACTATCTAGTTACACAACTAAATAAAATCATGATACTATGAAATAAAGCAAACTGTATCCACTTGCAAAATGACAATGTATGTCTCTTTGTATCTTAAAGCCACACATTCCGGGTAGGTGTGTATTGCTATAAGTATGTACAATTGTTTTTGATACAGTTGTCACGCGTGTTAAAAGCGTTTAGGACTGCTTTGCATCATGATGATTGCACCCCCTTGCCACGTTTTTGATAGAAGTGTGTAGTCATCTGCCTCATTTATCAGAGTGTAGGATTTTTACATCACCTGTCGCATTTGTTAACCAGAGTGTAGGATTTTAACATCACCTGTTGCGTTTGTTATCAGTGTAGTATTGTTATTAGCACAAAGCAACGTTCCCTGTACTATTTTTCCTGTGTGCGCGGAACTGGCGGTACCAAACCGTGCGTGGAATTTTGAAATTGCTGCGCGGCATCTTCTAATGAGCTGCGCGGCCGCGCACCTTAGAGGGAACATGTTACATCACTCTCGCATTTGTTACCAGAGTGTATGATTGTTAGTACAGATTTACATCACTCTCGCATTTGTTACCAGAGTGTAGGATTGTTAGTAGTACAGATTTACATCACCTGCCGCATTTGTTACCAGAGTGTAGGATTGTTAGTAGTACAGATTTACTTCACCTGTCATATTTGTTACCAGAGTGTAGGAGCGTTAACAGTACAGAAATATCTGTTATCACTTATCACAAAGTATGTAGGACTATTATTTAATATATATTTTTTTTTAAAGGAAAAGTAGTATTAATGAGAGGACTACTCACAAACCGTTAACATTTTGTTGTTTCCCTAAGATGTAAAGAGAACTATTAATCAATACGAATATTTTAATGACAGATGTGAACAGGTGTTAATGTCTGACTGAACTTTGACTTTGAGTAAAGTAACGAAAGATGTTTGCCAAAATAATGTTTAATACATTTATACGCAATATTATAGATTCACAGAAAATGAACTGTTTCATGCATTCGCACGCAATATTATAGATTCACATAAAATTAACTGTTTCATACATGCAATGTTCTAAATTCACATAAAATGAACTGTTTCATGCATTCACACGCAATATTATAGATTCACATAAAATTAACTGTTTCATACACGCAATGTTCTAAATTCACATAAAATGAACTGTTTCATGCATTCACACGCAATATTATAGATTCACATAAAATTAACTGTTTCATACACGCAATGTTCTAAATTCACATAAAATGAACTGTTTCACGTATTTACTTAAAAGAAAAATCACACACACACAGAAATCTGTTTAATATATGTCCTTTAAAGGATCATACAGACTACAAATATTTATATCCTTTAAAACATTACAATATAAAATATAGTTTAATGCACTTATTTAAAAACATCACACACACACACACACACGCACGCACGTACGTACGAACGCACACACAAGCAATTATTTAATACTTTTAGTTCAAAAATATCACTAAGACAAAAACTGTTTAATATATTTTTTTAAATCACACACATATAGAACTTGCTTATCAGATTTACTTTAAGACATAACGCACATACACACACAAATTGTTTTTTTAATTTACTTATATTGTTAACTCACACACTGACGAAATCTGTTTAATACTTTAACTTTAAACTTTACACGCTTACAGACAACGGTTTAATACAATTACATCACAAGTTACACAGCAAGTCGAAATCGAAATGAGCAATCGTGAATTCGCTGTCGGTCTGAAAATCAGAACTAATTTGGGAACTTGATATTATCATCATTTATTAACCTACTCAGTATATCAAGGCATGAGAGAGAGAGAAACAGAAAATCAGAACTAATTTGGGAACTTGACATTATCATCATTTATTAACCTACTCAGTGTATCATGGCATGAGAGAGAAGCAGAAAATTAAACTACCTAAGCTAAGAAAACTAATAGTAGCAGCATGATTTTATTGGATAAACACGCACGCAGACCCACGCGAACATGACTGCGATATTTAACAGAGAGAACAACACAGAAGTACAGCTAATGAAAAAAAACAAGCAAAAACAAAACTGCCCGGAAACCCGACTCCGAAACCAGAAACCCGATTCTGCGGCGCACGTGTTACATTCAACAAATGTTTCATTGACACCTAAGCCACCAAGGCAACAAAAATCTCTTAACTAAACAAATACAAGGCAACCTATATTCTCTGTTTTCTTCCTCCACTCCTCTCTCCTCTCTCCCCTCCACCCGATTATTTTTCCCCGCTCCTCAACGAATCGAACAGCCCAGTGAGCGTCAAGGTATTGCAGGACTGTTTCGCGGTGTCAGCAGCTGTTCTCGCGACATCTCGCGCCCCTATGCGTGGAGGTTTGACAACTAAGATGCATGACTGTTATCCGAGCCCCTTCAACCTCCATGTAGTACGACTCGTGAACTGTTGATCCCAAGGAAGCTAGATATAGATGTCATGTGTCACATCTTCTGAGTAGACCTTATCAAAATGCTACAATCCCTGAGTAGGCACGTATCAGAGAGCACAACGTTTTCTTCATTTCGTTTAGAATTCCGAAAAGAAGACATCTACGTCTCCATCATTCCTGTTATTTACTGAAGGCAATTTACGGCATTTATATTTTTACCACGCCGACAGTGGGCAATACTGGCACCTCTTACACACCTAAAACCCGGGGATGGTTGATGAAAACAAAGGAAACGGTTTTGCAAGGCATAAGGGATGCTGAAACCATAGATGATATCATCATGAATCTAGAACTACCAGACTTTGGTGCGCATAGTTATTGAGCATGATAAAAGAAATTCACTTTTTTTTTTTTACAGATGAACCCGGAAAAGTGACTCTGTGCAAAGTTATGGTCACACAAAGGGATCGTAATCTGATCTGCATGAAACCTTACATTTTACCTTATGCTAAATGGGATGCTGTTAAGCAGGAAATCAACTCTGTGCTAGACTTTATGATTGAAAAGGCAGAGTCCCTGCATAGTTCCCTTATAGTTCTTGTTAAAAAATGAAGGATGGCATGCCCCAATTCCACGGGGACTACAAACAACTAAATAAGTCAGTTATTTTTTCAACTAAACTGCTGCCTAAACCAGAGCATCTATTCACTGGACTCAGTGGAGGCTAAATATTTTTTCCAAGTGTTACAGAAGTTATTCCAACATTTGAAGGAGTGCAATCTTGCTCCTCAACCGACCAAATGATTTTGGGGGTATTTTAAACTCGAATATTTGGGACACACAGTGGGGCAAGGTTTCTTGTGGCCAAAAGCTTCGAAGGTTGAAAACTTGAAGAGATAGTGAGACCATTCTCGAAAATAATGCTAAGTCTTTTGGGGAGTTGATGAGGTACTATCATACATTCATCCCCAAATTCAGTGCTATTTTCAAACCTCTTGTTGATTTGAGGAGGAAAGACAGTCCAGAGACAGTTATTTGGAAAGATGATGAAAGGCAGTCCAGAGACAGTTATTTGGAAAGAGGAGGAAAAGTAGTCTGGAGACAGATATTTGGAAGGAGGAGGACAGGCAATCCAGAGACAGATATTTGGAATGAGGTATGTGAAACCAGCTTTACCAACTTAAAATACTGTCACAAGCTCCTGTCCTTCACCTACCAGATTTTGATAAAGAATTTGTACTCTGAACTGACGTGAGTAATGCAGGGCTAGGCGCCATACTGATGCAAAAGCATGGTGATATTTTATATTCAATAACTTACTCCAACCATACAACATGTCTGAACAAAATCATTCAACTTCAGAGAAAGAATGATTTGGAATTGTCTGGGCTGTCAAGAAATTGGAAGCCTACTTATATGGCAAGCATTTTGTCATTCAGACAGATCATCAACCTCTCACCTAGTTAGCTCATTCCACTAAAGCAAAAGCACATTTGATAGGTGGTCAGTACTACAACAAGTATAAATTAAGATTCTCAATCACTTGCAATTAATTTTGTGTTATTAATTACTAAATAATAACGAGTGAAGTGTGCCCAGAGAGATGACACACGGCAGTAAGTGAATTTTCTGAACTTCGGCAACAATTTACGCGCAATTTGGATAAACTTTGAACTAACAAACACGTATCATATCTCCACCATCTAGTTTTAACAGTATCACACTCGTTAATGTAGCCCACCTACAGTACAACACTCCACAACTTAGCCTTTAAACATCACCACACTCAACAACCAAGCCTTTAAACACCACCACACCCCACAACTTAGCCTTTAAACGCAACCACACTCCATAACGTAGCCTTTAAACACAACCACACTCCATAACGTAGCCTTTAAACACAACCACACTCCATAACGTAGCCTTTAAACACCACCACACTCCATAACTTAGACTTTTTTTTAACAGTACTATTCCTCTATAAGTGAGCATTTAAATAGTGCCATTCCTAATTGAATTATCTTTAAATCATTTACCGTACCTCCATTATTCAGCATTTAGTCACTGAGCCTTTAAACAGTACCACATCTTCACGTAGCATTTACATAATACCCTACCTCATCCATTCATCATTTAAACAGTACTTCACCTTCTTCATACACCATTTTAACTGTGCCATACAGTTCTTGCTCAGCATTTAAATAGTGCCATACCACAATGAATCATCATTTAAATAATATCACAACTCAGTAACCCAAAGAATAAGTGAATAACTTTTTAAATAGTGCCATACATCAATGAATCACCATTTAAATAAAGCCATACCTCAGTGAACCACCATTTAAATAGTGCCATACATCAATGAATCACCATTTAAATAAAGCCATACCTCAATGAATCACCATTTAAATAGTGCCATACCTCAATGAATCACCATTTAAATAAAGCCATACATCAATGAATCACCATTTAAATAGTGCCATACCTCAATGAATCACCATTTAAATAAAGCCATTAATCAATGAATCACCATTTAAATAGTCGCACGCTCAATGAACCACCATTTGAACAGCAGTAATCACCATACCAAACAGCCGTCACTCAGCATTTAAGCGGTTCCTTACCTCCTCCACTAATCATTTAAAAATACCATGCCTCCGACACTCATTAGCTGAATATTATCACATTTTCGTCATTACCCACTGAACAACACAATAAATCCATCAACTACCTGGGACCCTCTAACCACTAACGCAACATTCAACAAAGCTAGCGGCATGTTAAATGCTCCCTATTGTCTCCCTTTCTATCAGGTGACTGAGAACATTAATCATTGTATTCAAGCGCACGCAGGCCTTGCAGGTGCACGTGCAACATGTAACGTGGTCTGACCCTATCACATCCGTGAATAGATTCACTATCGGCGTGTATAACACTCGTTAACTTGATAAGATTTAGACACAGTTTCAAGGTCAAAAATAAATTGGTCGGTTGCGATTCAGTGACTGCACAGAACGTTCCTTTTGAAAGGAGAAATAAAACTAATACAAGTAACATTGTTCTAAATATATTTCCGTCTATGTCCTTTGTTAACTGTTGTGATTATTGTGTATTATAGTGTCAGCAGATTTTTCATTGTTCACCCATGTTTTGTTTAAGAAAATGATATGACTGCATTCGTGTTAAACGGTCGTATTCGGTTGGTTGATTTCTTTTACTTATAACGGCTTTTACACTCACAAATGGACTGGATATTCTGCGGGTAATTTTTAAAATAATGTGACGTCCTTTGAATGGTTTATAATGCACACATATAGATTGCAGAAATCGCTAGTAAGCTTCCTCTCCAACCTCGGCTGAAGTCGCTTAAAGCTGTGAATCGTAGACGGGTACATTATCGATGTAAATCTTATCAGTCAATAGCAGACAACATCGTGATGCAGAGTTATCAGACTGTAGTGTAAAACTCCTTTATAAAGAGTTATCAGACTGTAGTGTAAAACTCCTTTATAAAGAGTTATCAGACTGTAGTGTAAAACTCCTTTATAAAGAATTATCAGACTGTAGTGTAAAACTCCTTTATAAAGAGTTATCAGACTGTAGTGTAAAACTCCTTTATAAAGAGTTATCAGACTGTAGTGTAAAACTCCTTTATAAAGAGTTATCAGACTGTAGTGTAAAACTCCTTTATAAGATGTTATCATACTGTAGTGTAAAACTCCATTATCAAGATTTATCCAACCCTAGTATAAATCTCCTTTATCAAGAGTTATCAATCTGTAGTGTAAAACTCCTTTATAAAGAGTTATCTGTCGGTTGCATTAAACTATCGCTATAGAATTATCAATTAAGTCTGTAAAATTAAACTTGAAGAAGATTTTATACCCACGGATAGAATATACAACTCTATATAACGAGTGTTTTATGCAACAGAACCCAAACAAGTGAAATTTTGTGCTAGGCTGATAACTGTAAAGAGCGGAGAGTTTTGCTATAGACTGATTTCTGTAAACAAAAGCGGAGTTCGATATTACGGACTGATAACTGTAAAAAGCAGGGTGTTATACTTTAGACCGATAACTGTATAAAGCAGATTTTTATGCCACAGACTGATAACTGTAAAAAAGCATATTTTTATGCAACAGATTGATAACTGTAAAAGATGGAGTACTGTTTTATAAACACTCCTTAATGGCGTGTTATGCTATCAACTGATACACGCTGCAATGCAAAATCAACCACCTATACAGGCCTGCCGATCACGGTGTGAAGGTTGGCGGCCTGCTGATATATGCCTCTTATGTGTATTTCCTCTGCACATTTAAAGCTCTCAAGATTAATGAGCCAGAATTTTAGTATGGTTTTACATTTGCAGTTTTCTTTTATTTATTTATTTTTATTTGTGAGCGCGCGTGAAGACGACAGAAAATGATGACATTTTTCCCGACCCGACGCCAGATAATGTCATTTCTACCTGCCGCTGTTCCCGTGTATTACCGGTAATCATTTCCAATTCATGTCTTTGTCTTTTGGTTCCCCGACCCGTGACGGGCAGCCACAAACCTTGTCGTCCGTTTGTGTAAATATTTTATCATAAGGAAATAAAAGCTGGCTTGACAAAAATAAGTGTTGGAGGTTCCTGGCTATTGATAATAATAATGCATCTGTTTGTGGTGTACTTTCACTGGTTCGTGGGATGCGTGATTTGACAAAATCGGAAATTTTCAGACAATAATAAAATTCAAAATGTGTAAAAAATTTAAAGCTCAAAAGCTACAGGAGAGGAGACGACACAGGCGTAAAATGAAATCATGTTCGTTGGCATTTAAATATTTAACCCAACAATTTATTAATTCGAGGGTAGAAATTTACTTGGTACTAGATCGGATGAGAAAACACTGTATTCGCATTGTCGGGTTCTCTCGGTAACGCCAGTTTGCGTCAACAACAGATTCTCTTTCATCTGTCGAATAAATTAGTGCCCATTTATTGCAAGAAGCTCCGCTACTCCGATCATTCTCGATGTATTTGCGAGGAGATAGGGATTTAATTGATTATATTTCGTACATTGTACGTATTCCATTAATATAATCTGCAAACGACCATGTGTGTGTGTGTGTGTGTGTGTGTGTGTGTGTGTGCGTGCGTGCTTGTGTTTGTGCTTGTTTAATCTGATCCGTGCACATTCATTTGTTAAAATTGCATTAAGCTGATCAACACACGATAAATTGGATTTGCCTGCTGGCCCTATCATTCGTATGTCCTACTGGTCCGATTCTCAAACGTTCCGTTCTGATGCATACTCGATTTGTCAGTGAAATGTAAAGACGCGTGTAACAGATTTTTGTTTTGTAACATTTTGCGTGATTTAAAAAAAACAAACTTTCTTCTTATACGCATTCTTGTTTTGTTTGGAAGTAATCAAGTTCAAAACCTTTTTGGTGTTTGTGTTCCTCTCTACTTACTTTGCTGAAAGGATTAATAAATCTTTATTGTTTACAATGTATGTTTATGCAGTTTTTATTAATTATAGTTGTGTATTTATTTATGCAGATTTTATTAAAATATAGACGGATATTTATTTATGAGCTTTTTAAAAAATTAAATCTAGTTGTGTATTTACACAAGGATGTTCGTTACAGTTTTAGCTCTAAAAGAAAATTGGTAGTAAGCAAAGCGCATTGTACTAATGGTGTTTTTATATACATCACAGAAGTCCTTGACCAGATCACAAAGAAAGATATTCTTGTGGTTCAAGGAGACTGGAATGCCAAAATAGGAGAGGATGCCATTGAGATATGGAAGGGCACATGTGGACGCTACTGCAATAAAGAAACGATAGAGGCTTAAGGTTCCTGGAATTTGCCAGCTCCAATGATGAACACGTTTGGTCCACATAAAATATCCAGAAGGTGGACGTGGCATAGCCCGAATGGAGAACACCATTACCAGATTGATTATATCATGGTGAAGAGGCGTTTCCATAGCAGTTTAAACATTGCCAAGACGAGAAGTTTCCCAGGAGTAGACATTGGAAGTGACCATGACTTAGTAATGATGACCCTCCGACTACATCTGAAGAAAGTCAACAAGCAGGGCCCCACAAGAATCAAATTCAACCTTGACAAGGTAAAAGACTGAGAGGTATCAGAAGCCTTCCAAGCAAAGATAGGAGGAAAATTTGCACCACTGTACTTCTTAGTACAGAGAACACACATGCAGACACATTAAACATCGCATTGACCCAAGCAGCCAATGAGATCCTTGCAAACATCGACGAGAAAAGAAACCTTGGGCTAAATATGACATCCTTGATCTGTGTGACAAGCGTTGAGAGCTAAAGAAGAAGTCAGAAAGATCAAAAGAATGCAGGGAAATCAACCAGGTTATCAAGAAAAGCTTGAAAAGGGCAAAGGAGGCATGGATTGAAGACCAGTGTAAAGATATAGAAAATAATCTAAAGAAAAATAATAGCAAAAATGCATACCAACTGGTGAAAGACCTGTCCAGTGTAAAACAATGACACTCCTCCATCATTCAAGATAGTGGAGGGAGATGTCTTACAGAAGATCAAGACATTCTTAAGAGATGGACAGAATACTACTCAGGCCTATACAACCACAGACCTACGGAGGACCCAGACATATTCAACATCCCACCAGTGACCAACACTGACAACTACACCATCCTCCAAGAAGAAGTAGAGACTGCAGTGAAATCATTGAAAAAAGGGAAGACAGCAGGAGTAGACAACATTCTTGCAGAACTAGCCCAAGAAGGGGGAGAAGCCACAATATGCGCCCTACTAACAATCTGCAATAAGATCTTGCAGACAGAGGAATGGCCAACACCATAGACTCAGTCACTCATAATAATTCTCCCGAAGAAAGGCAATTCGTAGCAATGTCAGAACTATCATACAATCAGTCTTATATGCTAGACTGAAGCTGCAGGCAGAGAAAATCATAGCTGAAGAAAAGACAGACTTCAGACCAGGGCGAAGCACAACTGAACAGATTTTTAACCTGAGCCTGCAATGTGAGAAGTACCCCCAGCACCAACAAAACCTTTATCATGTATTTATAGATTTTAAGAAGGCATTTGACAAGGTGTGGCATGCAGCCCTTTGAAGCTGTACAAAATCAGTGCCAGCCTGATCAAAGTCATATAAAGTTTTCCACCTATGGAAATATTGTGTGGGATGGTAAATGTTTGTCTTGATGTTGTGGAAGAGAGAAAACGTTTAGGTTTACATATCTAGTTAGTGAAAGAGATGAGTGGTGTCTTCCGGAGAATTATTAATAACATAAATTACGATTTCCATCATTGGTAATTAGTTTTGGAAGAATAATGTATAAAAGTAATTGTCACAGGAAATGAGGGACCGAAATTATATTTTATTTCATTTTAAAAAACCGCTAACAAAACTAATTGAAGTAATCCGAGTTTTGTTATTTTTCGTATGTAGCATGTAAATTCCAGTAACGGTCACCTAAGATCTCTTTAGTAGACAGACGTTCGTGACGCAGTGTGTGTTAATCATGTCATATTGAATATATATATTAGTTTATGAAGAATATGTATATTAAATAAATTGGGACAACTGCGCAATACCGTCACATGTTGTTGACGAGTGAAATGGCCAGTGCGCATTAGGATTGACCACAGAAAAGCGTGCATCTCGATTACCACTATATATCCAAGGCAAAAATCATGTCACAGGACATAGCTTCTGGAAGTTTTGGAAACCTTCAGTGAAAGCTATATAAGGGACAAAATGAAGATTTTACTCTCAATGTTGAAAACGTCGATTCGTCTGAAGCCAGTCTAACTTCACGTATGAATTATCTCATGTACAGAGAGTTCATAAAGGAAAGCTGCAATAATCTCTTTCCATCCGTTTTCCATCCGTCTGATGCCATATATTGAGTAACGAGGCAAAATTACTCAGTATAACTTTTGGCAAAGTGGAAAGTTCACTGTCCAGGAAAACCCGATGCATGCGACGCTGGTTGTATGCAGTTAACGACACGAGGGACCAACTTATTCTCCCCCCTGTCTGAGAGTTCGGTTGGACAGATCTATCCCGCTATTGAGAAGGCTAGCACCGAGGTCAAATCTTACAGATACCCGGATTTCTACACTCAATGTAATGCGACGACACATCCCACTGGACGACTCTACCCGATAATGCTAACGTCGTTGGGATGTCCGTTTCCACGACAACCGGTACAACGATAATTATCGAGGCTGACAACAGTCAGCTAAATTTCAGATTTCTCCCCAGTGATAATCTGAAAGTGGTGCCTAGATTCTGCAGAATCTTCACCTGTAATGCGACGCCTCAATTGCGTCCCGTCTTCACTTTGAAGTGCCGCTTATAAGTGACGTGTGAGATTACGTCATCTCCTTGGAACTCTTGACATAAATAGTGAGTAATCATTAGCACGGCTAACGCGCACATACTTAAGTCTAGGACTCTTAAGAAAATGAACACTATTATATCGTTTGCAAAATAAGAACTCTAATGTAAAAAGTAATGCTTATTTTACATGTGAACTATTGTTAAAGCGGCCCCATTTGCCGCATAAGAATTGTGTAATTAATTTTTATTTTATATTTTGAATTTCATCATTTTCATCTCCCCTTATTTCCCACAGAGTGTATGACATTGGAAAGTTGAATGAATGATTAATCACTGTGCGAAAGAGTAGTGCCCCTTTTAAATCGGGAATAAATAACCTGATTTAAACATCTTTCAACTCTCTTGTTATTCATAATTTTTGAGAGGGACGAAAGAATTTGTACTATTGTTTTGCACCGTTCGTCTGTTCGTCCATTTATTCACATTTATGATACACACTCACAACACACACCGCCAATAAAACGTTCCTTGGCATGACACTAATAAATTGGGCCCCACCCAAACATCAATGGTGTGTGTCATGTGTGTCTATGTAACAACTTGACGCGACGTAGTACTGGCACACGTCACGGGCTTTTCTTGGAGGTGCACCGGAGCAGGCTAAAAATAGACTTCACCCCTTGCATCTCTAACTTCAGCTCGGGTCGGCTTGTAACGAGCCTACCCGTTTTGTGACATCTGGTGACCACTGACCGTGATCTGACAAGGTAAATTGTGTTGTTGTAAGAAAGTGTCATCTCTTTCCTGCTTTTCTATCTCATCACCATTATGCATTGTTTATTGCATGTTAGGGCTTTGCTATTGAGACTTAGGTGAACTGGATTTTGATAAGACTTATTATTGTGTTGAAATAAGTTTTATAATCTTTACGCTATTATCGTTAACGCGTACCGACTCGTGTTTAGACGTACATAGATCGATATTCTGTACGCTACATTAGCAACTGTTGTTTTGCTAATTTTGCTAACTTTGCAAATTTCCGATTAGGATTTCTTTTACTCGTGTTTGTAATAATCCTAATCACGTGGTAGCTGGTGTTCATACGCACACCATTGCACCACTTGTGACCTACAGAGGTCAAAATCCCGCGAATATTCTAAATCACTATATCCATACTCGTGATAACTAGCAATTTTAAAAATGGCCGAGCTAGTAAACATAAAGAAAGAACTCATGGCTATGGGCAGAGAATTCGGGTATGAGAAAGCCGAGTTAAAGAAATACGTGGATGAGGAGATAGCTAAACGGTATGTTGCGAAAGAAAATGAGGCGAAAGAGGCGAGAGAGCTAGAAGAAAAGAGACAGGTAGCTAAGGATTTAGAGATGCAAGCTTTGAGAGAGCTAGAGGAAAAAAGATCGAAAGAGGCGAGAGAGCTAGAGGAAAAAAGATCGAAAGAGGCGAGAGAGCTAGAGGAAAAAAGATCGAAAGAGGCTATAGAGCTAGAAGATAAGAGACAGTTAGCTAGACAGCTAGAGATGAAAGACCTGAGAGAGCTAGAGGAAAAAAGAGAGTTAGCTAAACAGCTAGAGATGCAAACTTTGAGAGAGCTAGAGGAGAAAAGAGCGAAAGAGGCGAGAGATTTTAAAGAGAAAGAAATCCAAGATATGAGAGAAATAGAGTTATTAAAGATTCAGTCAGCTAGGGATTTAGAAGATAAAAGGCAGGAAGTAGAAGAGAGAAAGCTTAAGTTAAAAGCTAGAGCACATCAGGAACAGCTTGAATTAGCTAAGCAAGAGGTAACAGCTAGAGAGAAGTTGTTAGATGGGACTGCTAAGCAACAGGCCGAATTAAATAAACCCCGTACACGGCTAGCTTTCTTTAACCCTGAAGTCGAGACGATTGACGAGTTTTTGACACGCTTTGACAGTTTCATTGCCAACTTTAATTACAGTGACATTGAAAAGAAACAACAACTGGGTCAAATACTTCAAGGTGAAAGCTCGCGCGCATTTACTGATCTAACGCGCGATCCCGCTATTACTTATGCAGATCTCAAAACGGGTTTGATGCGTACTTTTCAATGTACAGCAGAAGGCTTTCGAAAAATGTTTAGGAGAGCCATACCTAAAGCAAATGACACCATGCAAGCCTTCGGTACCCGGTTACGCCATTATCTTGATAGATGGATTGATTTGACAGATATCCAGAAGACATATGAGGGCCTATTTGATTTGATATTAAGAGATCAATTTCTCCATATTGCTCCGCCTGCAATGACGACATATTTGCAGCGAAATCCCCCGACTAACTTCAGTGATATGTTGAAGTTAGCAGACACGTATAATGATTACCCTGATCCGGTAATTACGAGGAGTGGACCACGCCCTCCTCCAACAAATCGGCAGAAGTATACACCGAAACCGAACCGACCAATGACGAAATCGGAAAAAACCGAACCGGTACAACGGACGTATACTAAGTCACAAGACGTACGACGTCACACACGTGACTCCCCACCTATGACATGTTACACTTGCAAAGGGAAGGGGCATAGTTCTCAGAACTGTCCCAGTCCACGTGATGTAAAAGTATGCACTGAAACAGGTGCAACTCTAAAGACCCAACAGGCTACAGTAAACGGACAAAAAGTCAAAATACTGGTCGATACAGGCGCGTCCATAAGCTGCATAAATGCTAAACTTGTACGCCCTGAACAGTATCTAAGAGGTAGTGTCCGCATTCGATGTGTTATGGGACACCTTAGTACATGTCCAAGAGCCACTGTACATGTTACGTCATCCGTATTCTCCGGTACAGTCACCGCCGCAGTAATAAGAGACATGCAGTTCGGATTCATACTATCGCCCGGGCAGTGTGACACACACACTGATGGCATCTATCCTGTTCTCCCCGTAACCACTAGAGCACAACGGGAACGTAGTAAACAAGGACCCCCAGCTCTAAAGATAGTCGAGAATACATTTCCGCAGTTGACCCCAAGTCAACTCAGTCACCTGCAGCAGGAGGACAAAAGTTTATCCTCAATGCTAAAGCTGGCACGGAAAAACACTATTACGTCCAGCAAGTACGCGACAATTACGTATTTCCTGAAGGACGGACTAGCGTTTCGGCGCACCGACTTTAAGGAAAATGATACTAGAAGCACCACGTGTTTATTTACCCCTACACCACTCAGACAGCTGATTCTTAGCTTTGCACACGACTCAATCATGTCTGGACATCAGGGCGCGCGTCGCACTGAGCAGCGAATTCGCGAGGACTTTTTTTGGCCAGGCCTGAGTAGGGATGTTCGCTCGTACGTTCGTACATGTACGCAGTGTCAGCAACATATCGACCGAGGGCGTGTCAGTCGAGTTCCCCTCGAGATAGTACCAACAGTAGAGGAACCATTCCTAAAAGTCGCAGTAGACATTATTGGCCCAATCATTCCCGCGGCCGAAGGAGGATATCGCTATATCCTAACAATCGTGGATTTTGCAACACGATATCCAGAAGCAGTCGCATTAAAGGGCATCACAGCGATCGAAGTCGCAGACGCTTTAATAGACGTATTTTCTCGCACGGGCGTTCCCCGAGAGATATTGAGTGACCAGGGCACTCAATTCACCTCAGCAATGATGGCTGAAACAATGCGTCTACTAGCGTGTAAACAGTTGTTCTCATCACCCTATCACGCTCAGTCTAATGGTGCCGTTGAACGTTTCAACGGTACAATAAAGAAAATGTTAATTAAAATGGCCTCGGAACAACCCGACCAGTGGCCACGTTTTCTAGCACCATTACTCTTCGCGTATCGCGAACTCCCACAAGAGAGTACGGGCTACTCACCGTTCCAACTACTATACGGCAGGCAACCTCGTGGTCCCCTTAAACTAATTAAAGAAACATGGGTCAAGGGAGACACTGTGACCGATGGTAAAGATGTTCACACGTACGTAGCCGAACTACGTCAACGTCTGACCGAGACATGTCACTTAGCACAGGAAAACATTCGCGAAAAACAACCCCGATACAAGCGAAATTTTGACCGTACGGCTGTGGAACGTGACCTCGAACCAGGTCAGCTCGTGTTACTCTTGCGGCCCACGCATAACAACCGCATGCAAATGCACTGGCGTGGACCCTACCGCGTTATTAAGCGTGTGAAGCAGAACGACTACAGCATACAGATAGGAAATAAGCAGAAAATCTATCACATAAATATGCTCAAGCGTTACTATGAACGCAGCGACGAACAGATACAAAACGTGAATGTCGCACTGATACAATTGGAAGACTCCAATTTCAGAACAGACATGATGTCCGCCGAAACCACACCTAACCCCGCAGTTACAGTCGATCAAGTCGAGATTGACTCGAACTTAACTGTCGAACAGCGCGACGCAATGTCAGAACTCTTACACAGACACGCGCGCATATTCACCGACCAACCGGGCCACTCAGATTTGGTTGAACACCGCATCAAACTTTTAAGTGACAAACCGATACGCTTAAAACAGTACCCACAGAAATACGAGAGCACAAAGTACATAGCAGAACAGGTGCGTGAAATGCAAAAACAGGGCGTGATTGAACAGTCAATCTCCCCATATTCATCACCGGTCGTCTTAGTTAAAAAGAAAGACGGTACGCTTCGTTTTTGTGTGGACTACAGACAGTTAAATGAGATAACTGAATTCGATGCGGAACCTATCCCAAATCAGGACGAATTATTCGCAAAACTAACTAAGGCACATTACTTTTCAAAGTTTGACATGTGCAAAGGGTACTGGCAACTGTCAGTTGCTATAGACGACAGACCAAAAACAGCCTTCCCAACTCCGCTAGGCTTGTTTCAGTTTTGCCGACTACCGTTCGGAGTAGCGAACGCACCCGCAACATTCGCGCGTTTCATGCGAAAATTACCGTTAGAGAGCGTTAACGCATTGAATTTCTTTGATGACATACTGGTAGCAACAGGAACATGGGACCAACATTTATCCTCAGTGGGTGGTCTACTTGACATTCTCGAGCGCCATAGATTGACCGTGAAACCTTCCAAAGTACGCGCGGGCTTTCGGGAGATTGAATTTCTTGGCCATATCATAAGTGACGGACAAATAGGCCCAAATCTAGACTTAACTGCAGCCATTCGTGACATGACCTTACCGACTACAAAGAAACAGGTCAGGGCAGTTTTGGGGCTAGTGGGGTACTACCGAAAATTTGTCCCAAACTTCAGTACGCTTCTTAAACCACTGACGGACTTAACTGGGAACAAACAACCTACGAAAATACGATGGACGGCAGAGTGCACCACCGCCCTCGAAAAAGTGAAGGACATCTTGACCAGTAAACCCGTCCTACAGTTACCAGACTTTGACAAAAGATTTATTGTCAGGACCGACGCATCAGACGAAGGCCTCGGTGCCATACTTCTCCAAGAGACAGATGACGAATACCTACCGGTGGCATACGCTTCTAAGAAACTATTAGATCGTGAGACACGGTATTCTACGATTGAAAAAGAGTGCTTAGCAATCGTATGGGCACTCAAGAAATTTAGTGCTTATCTGTACTCTAAACCATTCATCCTGCAGTGCGATCATAAGCCGCTGACATATCTGCGCACTAGCATGTATGATAACGCTAGGCTAACTAGATGGACACTCCTGCTACAGGAGTATAGCTTCGTTGTCGAACACATCGCGGGCCGAGAGAATTCGGGTGCCGATGCATTATCCCGGCATGCCATAACCGCGATATAAACAAGAGAGAGGATAGTCTCTCCACAGATGCGCATATAATTCCTGTGGGGACTATCGTGTGAAATAAAAATTTTTTTTGTCCCTATTTGATTTCCACTCTGTGAGCTCCAATCAATTTTAAGAAGGGGGTTGTCACAGGAAATGAGGGACCGAAATTATATTTTATTTCATTTTAAAAAACCGCTAACAAAACTAATTGAAGTAATCCGAGTTTTGTTATTTTTCGTATGTAGCATGTAAATTCCAGTAACGGTCACCTAAGATCTCTTTAGTAGACAGACGTTCGTGACGCAGTGTGTGTTAATCATGTCATATTGAATATATATATTAGTTTATGAAGAATATGTATATTAAATAAATTGGGACAACTGCGCAATACCGTCACATGTTGTTGACGAGTGAAATGGCCAGTGCGCATTAGGATTGACCACAGAAAAGCGTGCATCTCGATTACCACTATATATCCAAGGCAAAAATCATGTCACAGGACATAGCTTCTGGAAGTTTTGGAAACCTTCAGTGAAAGCTATATAAGGGACAAAATGAAGATTTTACTCTCAATGTTGAAAACGTCGATTCGTCTGAAGCCAGTCTAACTTCACGTATGAATTATCTCATGTACAGAGAGTTCATAAAGGAAAGCTGCAATAATCTCTTTCCATCCGTTTTCCATCCGTCTGATGCCATATATTGAGTAACGAGGCAAAATTACTCAGTATAACTTTTGGCAAAGTGGAAAGTTCACTGTCCAGGAAAACCCGATGCATGCGACGCTGGTTGTATGCAGTTAACGACACGAGGGACCAACTTATTCTCCCCCCTGTCTGAGAGTTCGGTTGGACAGATCTATCCCGCTATTGAGAAGGCTAGCACCGAGGTCAAATCTTACAGATACCCGGATTTCTACACTCAATGTAATGCGACGACACATCCCACTGGACGACTCTACCCGATAATGCTAACGTCGTTGGGATGTCCGTTTCCACGACAACCGGTACAACGATAATTATCGAGGCTGACAACAGTCAGCTAAATTTCAGATTTCTCCCCAGTGATAATCTGAAAGTGGTGCCTAGATTCTGCAGAATCTTCACCTGTAATGCGACGCCTCAATTGCGTCCCGTCTTCACTTTGAAGTGCCGCTTATAAGTGACGTGTGAGATTACGTCATCTCCTTGGAACTCTGACATAAATAGTGAGTAATCATTAGCACGGCTAACGCGCACATACTTAAGTCTAGGACTCTTAAGAAAATGAACACTATTATATCGTTTGCAAAATAAGAACTCTAATGTAAAAAGTAATGCTTATTTTACATGTGAACTATTGTTAAAGCGGCCCCATTTGCCGCATAAGAATTGTGTAATTAATTTTTATTTTATATTTTGAATTTCATCATTTTCATCTCCCCTTATTTCCCACAGAGTGTATGACATTGGAAAGTTGAATGAATGATTAATCACTGTGCGAAAGAGTAGTGCCCCTTTTAAATCGGGAATAAATAACCTGATTTAAACATCTTTCAACTCTCTTGTTATTCATAATTTTTGAGAGGGACGAAAGAATTTGTACTATTGTTTTGCACCGTTCGTCTGTTCGTCCATTTATTCACATTTATGATACACACTCACAACACACACCGCCAATAAAACGTTCCTTGGCATGACACTAATAAATTGGGCCCCACCCAAACATCAATGGTGTGTGTCATGTGTGTCTATGTAACAACTTGACGCGACGTAGTACTGGCACACGTCACGGGCTTTTCTTGGAGGTGCACCGGAGCAGGCTAAAAATAGACTTCACCCCTTGCATCTCTAACTTCAGCTCGGGTCGGCTTGTAACGAGCCTACCCGTTTTGTGACAGTAATCATAATCATTAATTAGGTTGCTTTAACCTCACACATAGATAATTGGAATCGAAATCAGCTTTTATTTTTGAATGAAACCAGAAAACCATTTTCTGTCAACGATATTCCAAAATAATCCTCTGCAGCACTCGATCGTAGAACAATATAATCTGAAGCTCCAAGATAGCCAGTTCAACTCCTCCTTTATTTGACTGAGACTTGCAATGTAGATAGCCAGTTCAACTCCTCCTTTATTTGACTGAGACTTGCAATGGAGATAGCCAGCTCAACTCCTCCTTTATTTGACTGAGACTTGCAATGGAGATAGCCAGCTCAACTCCTCCTTTATTTGACTGAGACTTGCAATGGAGATAGCCAGCTCAACTCCTTCTTCATTTGACTGAGGTTTACAATCGAGATAGCCAGTTTTGTTACCTCTAGCTGGCAAGTATAATGATTCATAAGTAAGGCGAGTACTGGCTCAATGATAATAAACTGAAATCTCTTTTCAAACTGCTCCAGTTTTTGAATGTGGATCACCAGGAGTGAATGATTAAAATCAATGTCACGTACCATTTTCTTTATACTTGGGAAATGTACAAGAGGCTTCGTCTTCATACGTGACATCCACTAGATCTGTTTTGCTAGGAATGATTTGACAGAACCTAAAATGAGTGCATGGGGTTGGATGGAACAGCCTACAGATATTTGACAGAACCTAAAATGAGTGACGAGGGGTTGGATGGAACAGCCTACAGATATTTGACAGAACCTAAAATGAGTGCATGGGGTTGGATGGAACAGCCTACAGATATTTGACAGAACCTAAAATGAGTGACGAGGGGTTGGATGGAACAGCCTACAGATATTTGACAGAACCTAAAATGAGTGACGAGGGGTTGGATGGAACAGCCTACAGATATTTGACAGAACCTAAAATGAGTGACGAGGGGTTGGATGGAACAGCCTACAGATATTTGACAGAACCTAAAATGAGTGACGAGGGGTTGGATGGAACAGCCTACAGATATTTGACAGAACCTAAAATGAGTGACGAGAGGTTGGATGGAACAGCTTACAGATATTTGACAGAACCTAAAATGAGTGACGAGAGGTTGGATGGAACAGCCTACAGATATTTGGCAGAACCAAAAATGAGTGACGAGAGGCTGGATGGAACAGCCTACAGATATTTGACAGAACCAAAAATGAGTGACGAGAGGTTGGATGGAACAACATACATCTGCACTACTTTTCACATCTCGTCGCGGTCTCACGTAAATATCTCGCGTTCGAAACCACTGTCTTAATTTATTGTAGAGTGCGCGAAAAACACTGGTGCAAAATTGTTGAGAGTTCGCAGATAGTGTCATCATCAACAGTCAATCCGAATAATAAACTATGGCTAAGTAAGAGATTATCCAGTTCACAAACATTAGTCCAACGTAACAAACCATAGCTAAGTAAGAGATTATCCAGTTCACAAACATTAGTCCAACGTAACAAACCATAGCTAAGTAAGAGATTATCCAGTTCACAAACATTAGTCCAACGTAACAAACCATGGCTAGGTAAGAGATTATACAGTTCACAAACATTAGTCCAACATAACGTCGATCTCTGCCCATCAAAAAGAATCTTTGCTAAAGGATTAATGAACACGTGTTTGGTTTTGTTTCTTTTCAATTTCACATAACAAACGATATAGCCGTTTGTATGACATTGGCTTTATAGAACGGCTGTGATCGCTGCATCGGGTCAGACCAACGTTCATTTATTTTTTATTAACGTCTATTCACGGGTCGACATGGCGTGCACGGGCGCTGAACTGTGTCCATCTTGCAATTCTTTGAAGCGTGACTGAGTTTTCACTCATGTATGTCGGACAGAGTGGCTCGTGACGCTGCAGTCACAAACTGACTCCGAATGAGGAGAAAAGGATCAGATTGATTAAATCTGTGAGCTGTTTTATTTCTCGACAAACCTCACTTTTTGCAATTGCATACTAAATGAGTGCACCTTGATTTTGAATGTAATCATTATAGATGTGAAATAAGATGAAAAGTGATAGCCGGTTTTCAATTGTCGGCATTTTAGCAACTTAATGGATGAAGCTGAAGGGACTGTTCTCATTGAGATTCCGTAAAGCATTGTGTGGCCTTTGAATTTTGTGCGAGTTGTGAGTATGAGTATGTATGTGAGTATATATGTATGCGTATATGTATATAGGTATACTGTGCGTGAGTGTGTATAGGAATATGTATTTGAGTGTGTACGCATGTGTATGAATGTACCTACACTCACTCATATCTTCGACATATATATATATAGTTTTATCACTGGAGCCATCCAAGTTCAAGAACATCCAAGGATAGAAATTCTCCTGCGTCTCCTTTGAGGAAAGAAGTCAACGGAAAAAAAAATGTGTGTCTGTGAATGTGGATGTGTACATGGATGTCTGTGTGTAAATGTGTGTGTGTATGTGTGTGTGTGTGTGTGTGTGTGTGTGTGTGTGTGTGTGTGTGTGTGTGTGTGTGTTTGTGTTGTCTGTCTTACAGTCCGATTGTCGTATGAAACACGGAGCGAGGCATATTTAGTCAGTGAGAGAGTCTGATTGTCGTATGAAACATGGAGCAATGGATATTTACGCAGTGAGCTTCTTAGTGGGGCACAGGTCATCGATGTTGGTGGTTTCTGGACACCGGTGTGGTATTTGTTTAGATTATAAGTTTACACTCGGCGCCCCCCCCCCCTCCCCAGAACACTGTAATATCAATGAACATTATAAACAATTTCCTGCTATGATCCTAAACGTTGCTACAGGATGCTGCACTACATTAGCAGTCACAATACGCGAAAAGTGACACCTTAATTCATTCAGATACAATTACGCATTGCTTACTTGAAAAATAATTATTGTCACAGATTCACGTATGGTTTCATTAATGATCGAAAATATGTTTTTTAAATGCTACTCACAGCCTAGTTAAAGAATAATTAGTGTAATAGATTCATGTATGGTTTCATAAATACTGTGGAATCTCTTTTTTAACATAGCCTACTTGAAAATTATAAATACTGCGGAATCTCTTTTTTAACATAGCCTACTTGAAAATCATAAATAGCACACTCGATCTATCCAGTTTCGCTCGTTAACATCATACATGGAAGTTCTACCTCATCCTAGACATAACGTGTGTTTTTCTGTTTAAAGGACGTAACGGACTTACTGCTCACATTTTTGTTCTAAATTACAGGACGTAACGGACTTACTGCTCACATTTTTGTCTAAATTACAGGACGTAACGGACTTACTGCTCACATTTCTGTCTAAATTACAGGACGTAATGGACTTACTGCTCACATTTCTGTCTAAATTACAGGACGTAACGGACTTATTGCTCACATTTCTGCTTCTTAACCGTTTGGAGACTTGTAGACTAGTATGTTATAAAGGTATTGTGATACATGTCAATAAAAGAACAATTGTTGTGTGCGTGTATCAATATTTTCAGTGCAAATATTTCCTTCCTTCCTTCTCCTTCTCCTTTCCCTTTTCTTTCCCCTTCCCCTCCCCTCCCTTTTCTTCCCCTCCCCTTTCCCTTTCCTTTCCTTTCCTTTCCTTTCCTTTCCTTCGTTCCTTCCTTTCACACACAGAGAGAAACACTCGCTCATACAAACATTCCCTCAAACTCATACATAAACGCAGACGCACACAAACACACACAGACATGCACAAACATTCACTCAAACTTACACACACACAAACACAGACACTCAAAAATACACACCAATCACAGTCACAAAGGCACAAACGCACACGGACACAGTCTCAAATGCACAAGCACAAACTCACATACGCATACGCACATAAACGCTCGCGAGCGCAAATTTACAAATAAAAGTAATCACCTGAATAATGTAATGCAAATTTTATTGTGCTTCTCTACATTTCCCATTCGAATGTTAACAACCAACACCAGGACATAGTTCAATAACGACATCAACCAACAAATACTCTGTACTATTAAGACCAATAAAGGATACAAATTCATCAAAGTTATCAATAATTATTACCACGTCTAGAAATGAAGCGTGTTCACCAAGGTAATCAATAAACATACAGAATGCATTGTAGAGATCAGTAAGCAAACAGATTACATTAATGGGACCTATAAAAGTATATATATTGCATTACATGGACCAATAAACGAATAGTCTACATTACAGGGACCAGTGCATAGAGACAATTAATAGAGACTCTATTACAGGGACCAATACATATATATAGAGAGGAGGCAATAAACAAACAGACCTTACAACATAGACAAATAAATATAAGGACATTATTATAGGGAGCAATAAGCAAACGCACTGCATTACAGGACCAATAAACAAATAGTCTTCATCACAGAGA
This sequence comes from Sinotaia quadrata, assembly GCA_028829895.1. Lineage (NCBI taxonomy): Eukaryota > Metazoa > Mollusca > Gastropoda > Architaenioglossa > Viviparidae > Sinotaia > Sinotaia quadrata. Next base: position 117,581,006 of record CM054177.1, on the reverse strand, counting down.
CCAATAAACAAATAGTCTACATCACAGAGACCAATAAACAGTCTTCATCACAGATACCAATAAACAAATAGTCTACATCACAGAGACCAATAAACAAATAGACCTCACTAATAGACTTTCTGGGTGCGAGCCAATGCTTCCAGTCAATAGATATATATCATTAAGCCAAAGATTTGGAATGAAGTACAATGTATCTCTGCGTACTATTTGCAATAAGCACATCGTCACGGACGCATTAAGAATTAGGAAATGAAAATGAAATTCGCCACTAAGCCTCTAAAGCCGTATATGCACGACTTCATGTTAGTTAAAAGCTGTCTATAAACGACTTCATATATTAACATATATGAAATATATTAACAATATCTAACTCAGAGACAATCTCACATCAGCAATGAATTAATATTAAATACATAGACACAATACCACTGACTCACTAATAAATAAATGAGCGATAAAACATACAGATGTAATCAATATGCAAACAAGTCACAAAGGAAATGAAGATAATTACACGATAATTAAATATACACGACATTAACGATTTACAACATGACACATACATCTTCTTAGAAAAATTGAAATGAATTCAATAACAGGAACAAAGAGCCAAGGCTATCTGAATGAACTCCCTGGAAACCAAAGATGCCCAACTACTAAAAGCAGCACTCCTCGGAAGTGCCACATCATCTATAAAACCTTGGATCTCCCAGAACCTTGGTTCACAACCAACAGTCAAACAGAAGTCGTGGAAAGTGGCTGAATAATAATGATGATGATGATGATGATAGTAATAATAGGCTTTGTGGGCTACATCTGGAATAACAACAAAGATGAGCCACTGGTAGAAACAGTAAAGACGAGTAAATTATACCCACCACCACAAACAGACAAGTAAACATAAAAGAAAACAACGAAACAAGCATTAGCAAATACTCTTGAGCCCAAAACCTCTACAAGGCAAGTATGCATGACATGCAACATCGACAATATAATCAAAATACGGATGGTTAAATGAGGTAGGATTTGAAAAAAAAGAAGCACTACAACAGCTGCACAAGATCAAGCACTAAACATGAAATTGCACAAAACCTATTTAACAGATAAACGTTGCGTCATGGTTTGGTATTTAACAGATAAACATTGCGTCACGGTTTGGTATTTAACAAATAAATATTGGTCACGGTTTGGTATTTAACAAATAAATATTGGTCACGGTTTGGTATTTAACAAATAAATATTGGTCACGGTTTGGTATTTAACAAATAAATATTGGTCACGGTTTGGTATTTAACAAATAAATATTGGTCACGGTTTGGTATTTAACAAATAAATATTGGTCACGGTTTGGTATTTAACAAATAAATATTGGTCACGGTTTGGTATTTAACAAATAAATATTGGTCACGGTTTGGTATTTAACAAATAAATATTGGTCACGGTTTGGTATTTAACAAATAAATATTGGTCACGGTTTGGTATTTAACATATAAATATTGGTCACGGTTTGGTATTTAACAAATAAATATTGGTCACGGTTTGGTATTTAACAAATAAATATTGGTCATGGCTTACAACCTAACAACAAATATTTCTTCAAGGCTTGCTACTTAAAATAAACATCGGCCATGATATATTATTTAACAAATAAAAATTGCGTCATTACTTACCATTTAACAAATAATTATTGCTCCTGACTTACCACTCAAGAAAATCATTGATGATGACTTTGGTGTATTGTTATGTGTGACGGAAGGAAGAGGAAAAGATGAGAAAATTAACGTATTGGTTAATTACGCCCTTGCCTGCTTACTGGAAACTAATCCTGTCTCTCAGTCACATGCGCAGACAATTAATAAATAGTCGCAAGGACACAGTAGAAGTTGATGTGTCACGAATCATCTAGTTATCGGGTAAAAATGTGATAACTAGTAACTAGCTCCAAGCCCCCCCCACCAGACTCTCAATGTGAATGCAGTCCCTATAACTAAATACACACATGACATAATGGGACGATATATGGATAGTCAAGTATTATAATTTTTAAAATGTTTAAGAAAGAGAATGAAGAAACTAAAATAGGAAATAATGAAGTAAATATTTTTTAGTGATCAAACAAAATGAATCTCTTTAGTGTCATCACAGTTATAGTTTAATGCACAAAATATTGCAATGCCAGTGTCTTTTGAGAGTTTTTGGTTTAACATATCTGGACCAGAGTAGAATCAGTCCCTTCAGATTGAGTACAGCACCAGTGGTTCAGTCCCCTGGATCCTGGAATGAATACATGGTTCGATGACTCAACATGGACCAACAAAACGTGGACACCCTAGTTCAGATGAGCTTTTTTCTTTCAGTTGGAACAACAATGCTTACCAATTTAAGTGGATGTAGTGGTTGCATAAGCAGCCTTGTTCTTATATATTGTTTATATTCATGCAATTAAACAGCATCACTTACACTCATTCAGACAATTTGAAGAGATGAGAAAAATCTTGAAAACTTGCTCTCACATGTGCATGCTGAAAATCTTAATTAATATTTACTAATATGACAGTAAATAACCAATAAGTATATACATAAGCTGTGGAATGAAAGAAAGATTAGTTTTAATAATAATAGTCTAGGGACACCATGATACTAACCTCTGCTGGTAATAAATCACTGAATTACAAAATCCAGGAATTCCCACTAGTCTTCAGACTCATAATTTCAGTCTGGATAATTACTATAGGAGACAATGACTCTCTATAGGAGAAGCTCGTGTGGTCCACAATCTAAACTTGGGTCTCTCTAGCATGCCTATTTACATATTTACAGCATTTGACCATTTTGTAATTTACTTTTGTTATTTATACTTCAAGCATCTGGTCTTGAGGGTATTCTGGCTAAGAGACAGTCCTCTTCTACTGACACTTATGATTTTGATTCCAGTGTTTTTCCCCAAGATGCGGCCAATGTTTTTTCTACTTGTTCAATGCTAAGTAATCTTTAAGGTGTGCATGCTGTAGAACACGGGACATGATTTATCATGCCATCCAGAATGCTACAACATGACTTAATATTAAATAACTAAGCATTATGTCAAGGACTTACTACTGCCTTATAAAGACTGTATAACGACTTTTCTTTTTCTTACACAATAAACACAATGTTATGACTTCGTGTATATACATAAACTATAGGCCCTAACGTTCATTATTTCTACATTTTAAGCAAATAAAGAACAATTTATGACTTTTAAAAACAAAATAAACAATATGGCTTTTTTAAAAACAAAATATACTCTAAGTTGTCATTTGTTTTAAACAAGACAAACGCTAAGTCACAAGTAAGTTGGAAATACAAACAATGCAACATGACATTATTAAGGAAATAAAACATATATATATTTACTTAGTATTTAACAATGGAAATAAAATATGCCTATTTACATTTTACTTGAAACACGAATATTACTTCTTAATGAAACATGAGTATTACAGCTAACTTAATTAAGGACATTACATCTTAAGTGAGAATTGTACTTCATGCCTAAATAAAACACAGGAACGTTACATCATAAGTGAAATGTGAATGTTACATCATATTTGAAACATGAACATTGCACTTTACTTAAAACAAACATTACATCTTAAGTGAAATATGAATAGTACATATTAAGTGAAAAATTAAAAAATTAAATCTGAAGTTACATATAAACCCTGCATTGTGTCCATGAACAGGTTTATACATTTCCATAAGCATTACATCTTGCCTAGCTACTTACATAATATAACATCTCATACAATCCAGGCATATAAACATTCCATCTTGTCATTCTAATCACATTAACACAACTATCTCGAATAAATATTGCATGTTTTCAAACTTAATCACTACACATTTCATCGTGTTTAAATGAAATATGCACAAACAGATCTTGTCAAAGTAGCACACAAAAATAACACCAAACTGACAAACTAAACTATTAATATCTTGTAGAATTGACGCATGAATGGTACGCCTTGTCCAATCAACACGAAACATACATCGTGTAAAACTAGAACAAAACATACATTGCGTACAATTAAAACGAAGCATACACCTTGTCCAAATAAAACAAAGCATACATTGCGTACAACTAAAACAAAGCATACACCTTGTCCAACTAAAACAAAACATTCACCTTGTCCAAATAAAACAAAACATACACCTTGTCCAACTAAAACTAAGCATACACCTTGTCCAACTAAAACAAAACATGCACCTTGTCCAACTAAAACAAAACATATACCTTGTCCAACTAAAACAAAACATTCACCTTGTCCAAATAAAACAAAACATTCACCTTGTCCAAATAAAATATAACATACACCTTGTCCAACTAAAACAAAGCATACATCGCGTACAACTAAAACAAAGCATACATCGCGTACAACTAAAACAAAGCATACATCACGTACAACTAAAACAAAACATATATCCTGTCCATCTAAAAAAACCCACTTTCTCCAAATAAAACAAAACATACACCTTGTCTAATTAAAATAAAACATTCACCTTGTCCAACTAAAACAAAGCATACATCGCGTACAACTAAAACAAAACATCCTTCGTGTACAACTGAAAACATATATAATAAATATTTTCAAATTAAAACATTAAATCTTATAAAACTAAAACAAAGCATACATCGTGTAGAACTTAAAAATTATTGTCCAACTGAATAAATGCTAGTTATGTCTTATCCTTATTAATATATGCATTAGGCTCCTATATATTGTCCTGTATGAAAATTACAAATTATCCATCTCAAACATATACTTTTACCCGTTATCGAACTACAACCTAAACATTCCATGTTGTCTAACTTAACATTAACATTCCATGTTGCCAAATTTAACATTAACATTCCATGTTTCCAAATTTAACATTAACATTCCATGTTTCCAAATTTAACATTAACATTCCATGTTGCCAAATTTAACATTAACATTCCATGTTGCCAAATTTAACATTAACATTCCATGTTGCCAAATTTAAAATTAACATTCCTTGCTGTCTAACGTAACATTAACATTCCATGTTGCCAAACTTAACATTAACATTCCTTGCTGAATACTTTAACATTCCATATTGTTCAACTTAAAAATTTATATTCCACGTTGTTTAATTTATAAACACTCCAAGTAGTCCAAAGTAATGTACAAATATTAAGAGCTGTCTAACTTAATACAAATACTCCTTGTTTGTCCAACTTAACACACAAATTTTATTTGCTGTCTATCTTAACACAAACATTCCAAGTTGCCGACCTTAGCACACAAACAAGTTCCTTAATGCACCAAAACACATCAACATTACATGTTGTCCAAACTAACATATACATATTACATGTTGTCCAAACTAACATGTACATATTACATGTTGTCCAAACTAACATGTACATATTACATGTTGTCCAAACTAACATGTACATATTACATGTTGTCCAAACTAACATGTACATATTAGGCCTACATGTTGTTCGACTTAAGCACACAAATATTCTGTGCTGCCTAAGCGACACATGAACCATCACTTGTGATCAACGTATCACATAAATATTCAATATTGTCCACCTTAACAGAAAAATGACATGTTGTCCAATTCAACACACAGACTATTGTACTATTGCCCAACAAAATATAAAAATATGCATTAAATGATATCCTCCTTAAAGAATAAATATTACACAAACATGTCATACTGTCCAACTTAACAGACAAAATACATCTAGAAACTTTAAACCCAAAGGATACATCCAGACATTTTAAATACACGGAACATTAACAGCAAATTTTAAACCAACGGAAAATTAAAATTAAATTTTAAACCTTCAGAAAATGAACAGAAAATTTGAAATTCACAAAATTAACAGGAAATTTTACACTTATAGGAAATTGACTGGAAATTCTCACCTACAGAAAATTAACCGGAAAGTTTGAAATCAAAGAAAATTGACTAAAAGTTTTAAACCTACAAAAAATTAACTGGAAATTTAACAGAAAATTAACTGAAAATTTAACAGAAAATCAACTGGAAATGTGAAAGATAAGGAAAATTAAAAGCATAAGAAATTATATATTCGGAATAACTTAAAAAATATGGCAGAGTAGCACAGTCACATAACCATGAATTTCGCGCATGCGTTTATCAACACTTCCGGCTCGGTAATAAGAAAGGCAACAAGATGACAACCGAGTTTGCTGCAGCAGCAGTAAAATTTCCTCGTCAGATGTAATCTGATTTTTTTTTCAAACATAGATTTTCTACTGTGCCGAGATCTTTTCCTGCATCTTCTCTTATTTATAAATGTACATAAAACGAAACTTACTAACAATTCAACAAAACAATCACCTAACTAAATAATTAGCCAGCTACTTAACTAACTGAACTTATAACTACTTGATTGACTAACCAACTAAACACCTAGCTAGTAAAACACCAAGCGAAGAGCTAACTGCAACTACCGGAACTGTACAAGTAAACAAAAGAATTCTTTATGCTTCATTTGACATTGATCGGAGAATTTGTTGTAAATTACAAAGATTCCCTCAGCCGTCCTTCCCTTCCCCCCCTCTCTCTCTGACTCTATATATATATATATGTGTGTGTGTGTTTTGTGCTTTGTGTGTGTGTGTGTGTGTGTGTGTGTGTGTGTGTGTGTGTGTGTGTGTGTGTGTGTGTAAACATCTCGTTCCCCACACCCCACTGGGCTCCTTCATCGCTTCGTTAATCTGTAAAAAAAACGTCGTGATTAGTTCAGCTCATTAACTGACCTATGCCCTTTGTACTGTTTGTGAAACATGGGTGGTGAGGGTGCAGGTGGGGAATAAGCATCATATGTAGTGATTCCAAACCTTTGGGTCACGACCTAACTTTGGGTCTCGAGAGATTTTTGAAGGGTCGCGTCATGTGACTAGACAAATAATTTTTACTTTTTTTTCCTTTCTTGGTTGACATACTATAGGTCTCCAGGCGTATACGTTAAGGTCGCCAGGCATATATGTTAAGTTGCCAGGCATATATGTTGAGTCACCAAGTTAAAAAGTTAAAAGTTAAAAGACATCGCCTGGCCAGTCGACGAGAGAAATAAATCATACCTCAAAGCTCACAACGATGTCTGGAATCAAGGAAAATCGGTTGGCATACAGGCGGATATGCATTCTAACTACTCGGACATTCATAGTTTTAAGACTTTACATTTTGTTGCAAGACAAAGAACTTGTCTTTAAAACTTGTTCTGGGAACCTCCTTTGTTGCTCGACGCTCGGCACTCGACACATGCAAACCTGTATCATCTACAAAACCGTCAAAAATTGGGAGATTAAAAAGAAAGGAAAAAGAAAAATAACGGAAAGGCTTAAGATTGCTTTCAATGAATTTTACTGCAACGGAACGTCAAAGATAAAAAATAACAACACAGCTAACTCCAGGAGTTTCTTTAACTTGTGTTTCTGAAGTCACGTGTGCTCACGAACAAGAGGTGAGATCGATGTTAGCACAGACAGAGATATGGTAACATAGTGTTGGAAATAGAAAATATTACTGTGGTAACACACATTACCTCACAGAAATATTATTCTGGTTATGTAGTGTTGGAAATAGAATTTTTTTGAGATTACGTAGTACTGGAAATAGAAAAATTATTATGGCAATTTTGCGTTGGAAATAGAAAAAATATTATGGCAATGTTGCTTGGGAAATAGAAATGTTATTGCTTAATGTAAGTCTGGAAATAGAAGATGATTTCAATAAGGTTACATAGTGTTAAAAATAGACAAAATCTATCATTGTGATTGTAAGTTATGTATGTAGTGTTAAAAATAAACAGAAACTGTAGTGGGGTAATTGTAGTTACCAAGTGTTAAAAATAGACAGAAAATATCATTGTAATTGTAGTTACGAAGTGTTAAAAATAGACAGAAAATATCATTGTAATTGTAGTTGCGAAGTGTTAAAAATAAAGAGGAAACATTATTGTCGTTACTTAGTGTTAAAAATAAAGAGGAAACATTATTGTGGTTATGTAGTGTTAAAATAAAGAGGAAACATTATTGTGGTTATGTAGTGTTAAAATAAAGAGGAAACATTATTGTGGCCACTTAGAATTGGAAATAGACACGAAACATTATTGTGGTCACGTTGAATTGGAAACAAACAGGAAACATTGTTATCACGTAGAATTGGAAATCAACAGAAAAATTATTGTTATCACGTAGAATTGAAATTAAACAGGAAACATTTTTGTGGTCACGTAGAATTGAAGAAATGAAACCATAGTAACAGACTGCTGCACGTAATTCTAGATTCCTTTCAATAAACCACGTGATCGAAATCAAACACAAAAGGCAGGTATTCCTCCACTACCTCCTTCCTCAAATAACGTAAATACTAAGCTACGAAATGACGGAAATATTATATAATAATTATTTAATACATATTTACAAATCCGAATCAATACAAGCAAGATACACGGCACGTGATATAGACTGAACATGTAAAAGGTTCTTAGTGCAAACTGAAATATTAAATAATAAACTATACACTTACTTGGCAGAAGATGCGAAGCTGAAGATTTACCCAAAGATTAAAGTTTGGCCAGCAAAGTACAGTACCTTTCAAGCGCCACTAAAAGATGTGGATATACCATCACTTCAAACTAGCGGAGGAATGGGATTATCACTCCTAGACAAGTTTAAAGTAATGAGGTACGAGAGGTTTCTGATACTCTCATCATCTTTAGGTATGATATAATTATCAGCCCCTGGACACCATGAGGTATGATAGGACTATTACTCTCTGGACACCATAAAGTAGGATAAGATTATCAGGCCCTGGACACCATGAGGTGTCAGCTTCTAGGCATTGTCGCCTTTCATGAAATATTTGGAGGAATGGAGAGAGAGAGAGAGAGAGAGAGAGAGAGAGAGAGAGAGAGAGAGAGAGAGAGAATGTGTGTGTGTGATATTGCGTGCGTTAAAAACGGAATCAACACGATAATGTGAGAGATTTTCTAAAACTAAATGAAGATGTTTTATGATGTCCTAATAACAGCTTAAAGTGTACGCTACCCCATCGATTTAAATCCCTTAAATCACCTGTCTGTGTAAAATATATTTCACGAAACAAATGAAATATTACAAATTGAAAAATCAAACAGCTCATTCATGAATAGTAAGGACACACACACTACCTCACAACAATCCTTCAAGTACTTCATGAATAGTATGGACACACACATTACCTCACAACATTCCTTCAAGTACTTCTTAAATCGTAAGGACACACACACTACCTCACAACATTCCTTCAAGTACTTCATGAATAGTAAGGACACACACACTACCTCACAACATTCCTTCAAGTACTCCATGAATAGTAAGGACACACACACACTACCTCACAACATTCCTTCAAGTACTTCACTTAATAGTAAGGACACACACACACACTACCTCACAACATTCCTTCAAGTACTTCATGAAAGATGTCAACGGTTCAGAATCATGGGAAATGATGATTTAAATAATTGTTTGAATTAGGTTATGTTTCTTAGTATAAAACTTCTTTCGCCAAATGTGACGTCCAAAGACTTATGCCAATTTACAAAACATTTCCGGATTTACACACCGCACGTGCATAATATCTTTTCATACTGACATTTGTTTGTAATATCAAGTCACATTGATGCATGCTTATTATACCACTCATACTGAATGTATGTTATATCATACTGACTGCTTGTTTGTAACATCACACCACACTGATTGTATGTTGGAATATAAAGCCATACTGATTGTATGTTCGAATATCCCACAGTGCATTATCCTGTTACACTCAATATGTGTGTGTGTGTGTGTGTGTGTGTGTGTAAAATCCTCTCACACTAGTAAAGCGTTGTGTATTCTATTCTTTGACACTCACTTTCTGTGTACTTAAATATATAATTACGAAAGAGAAATATGATCAACAGCAATAATTAAAGATAAACAAGTTTCTTAAAAAAAATGCTTAAACAATTTCAACCTATTATTCTTTGTCCGACATTGACCGGCACTGTCCGGCATTGTTCCGCACTAGCCGCTTTAAAAAAAAAAATGTCCCTTCAAATTAGCCACTCCCGTTTTCTCGTTAGAAACACAAGAGCGATTAATAAAGGAATATCATTCGTTCTTTGTTTTAAACTATCGGTCTACCGTGCCTTGAAAGGGTCCAGCTAGTTGGTCAATATTGAAATATCATTCACTCTTTGTTTTTGGACTGCTGCACAGGCCTGTTACGAACCACTAATATGGACTACGCCCCCTCCCTCTTCATCTGTCAGTCTTTCAAAGTGTGAGTGACGTTAGCTAGAAAGCGTCAAGGGGTACTGAAAGGCGGGCAAAGACGAAAGAAAACAACAATCAACTCGAACCAAAATGAAAGAAAAACATTTCACACGTGACTAAAAGCAATTGTTAATTTCGTATTATACTTCCAGCAGTTACAGACAAGAAGAAGTACTTACATGGGACTGAATCTGATTTTTTCACACCTCCTCCGCTGGTTTCGAGATCAAACGTCGTATTTTCATTTCTCCTGCATGTGAGCACTGTCAGCCGTGGATGGGCGGAGAGCAAGGGCGTGCTAGTTTTGGCAGCCAAAGCCAATCAAAAGGTTGTATATAATGAAGGGCTGCATGTGTGGCTGCCCACACCAAGAATCCAGCCAATCATAAGTGAGGAGCATGAAAGAGCCACCGGCACTCGTTTGGAGACTGATAGACACACACACAATCACACGCACACACGCAGTCTTTTCCTACGAGATAAAACTAATCTTTGAACTTGTTTCTGCCATTGAGACGCCGACATAACGTGCGACACAAAGCGACTTCTGTGCAGGAAGTGTGTTGATTCAGTCGGTCCCACGTCGCTCGTTTTAAACAAGGTGTCGGGAATAGCCGCTGACGGAAAAGCTTAACTCCGCGCTGGGGTTGCGGATAACACTAAACTGGATTCCGAAGACGAGATGACCAACATGGCCGTCCATTCTCAATCATCAGAACTGACCGTCTCAAGGGTGGGTGTCACATCCCCCGGCATAGGCCCCGACTCTCCCGGTAGCATGTCACCGGATCTAGCAGGCAACGGAATGTGCAATAAAAACTCGGACCATGTCAAACGACCCATGAACGCCTTCATGGTGTGGTCACGTGGTCAGCGTCGCAAGATGGCGCAGGAGAACCCCAAGATGCACAACTCGGAGATTTCCAAGCGCCTGGGTGCGGAGTGGAAGCTCTTGACGGAAGACGAAAAGCGACCGTTTATCGATGAAGCGAAACGCTTGCGCGCACTCCATATGAAGGAACACCCGGACTACAAATACCGACCGCGCCGGAAGCCGAAATCCCTGATGAAGAAGGACAAATACGCATTTCCGCTACCCATGTTGCCAGGAATGAACTCTAGTGCGCTCTCCAGCATGGCGCACAGCCTGGCCTCGCTCTCCGGACACCAGAGTGATTTCTTTCATGGTATGAGCGCCGCCAGCATGGCCGCCGATAAGGCGCGGCAGTTCCTACCTCCAACGTCAACCTACTCCATGTACCCGCATTTAGACATGGCGGCCGCAGCCGCTGCTGCTGCCGCAGCTTCCAAATTGGACTCGCATCATGCATTTGTGGGTCTGCGGTCGCATCATGACCTAAGTTCCCAGCTGTACTCTCACCATCTAGGACTTGCCGGACATCCGGGTTCTTTGGCTTCGCTGCCCCCTGCGGCTCATGCCCATGCAGCAGCGGCGGCTAGTTTATCTGGACAGTACCTCGTCCCCTGCTGCCCGCCCTACCTGCCGGCTCAAGACGTCCATCGGCCGCTGGCGTACGTGTTGGTTAAACCAGAGGACCATTATCGTCACCCAGCGGTCCTTTAACCTCAGTGAGACAGAGTGTACCTCATTTCAGCATAGTGAGACATCATATGCACACAGAGAGACATCCTTCAGACGTAGTGAAACAGTTGTCTGGATGTCATTTAGCAAAAGGTGATTCCAGTTCCCTCTTGCTTGACAATCACCTTTCGCGTGATAAGTGTACAACGTGTGACGTGTAGCTAGTGAACAGCCTGAAATCATATAAGTCGTGGTGCCAACTAATCTATGTCTTAAAAAAAATGTTAGAAATAAAATGGTTTGCAATTGGAAAAGCACATCTTTCAAGATGCCAGTTTTCAATGTCACAGCTCAGTGTCACTGAAGGTCACAAACATGCGAGTCACTAGGGATGGAAATTTACATTTCAAACCTCTCTGAATATCAGATGTTCAATTGTTGTGTGCTAATTAAGATAAAGTGCAAACTCCAAGCGTGACGTGTTTATAAACAATGTGACGTGTTCGTAAACAGTGTGACGTGTTCGTAAAAGAATGTGACATTTCATAATCATTGTTTGATGTATAACTTAATGAGACTCTAGCTTCTCAGTTCAGTAGCGTTCATGATGAAGTGTTCAGATGGTGAATTTTACTCTACTTTTTTCTTTTTGAGTATGTGTGTTATGAGTGTTTCTTCACTCGAGCAAAAGAAATTCAAAATCACTTAAAACTCCAAACTAAAAACTGCCCCTTTCTCTTATATCTCGAACCCACCCACCCACCCCCAATTAAAAATATTCAAGAACAAGCAGTACCTAACAATATGTTTAAAGGGTACAGTGTTTAAACAATACAAACTGCTGAGTTCTGAGTTTCAACAGTGAGTGGACAATGAGGGAACGTTAATATTCTTGAGGAAATGTGTAGCATGGACAAACAAACAACCAATAGAAACTCTCCATTTCAAAGCAAGTTCAAGTAAAGTAATAGACACCTCTCATGGAGGTCCTAAGGGACACACAAATTAGTGCTGAGTGCAAACCAGCGGCTGCCATCTTGTCCAACAGTCATCTCCACCAATCACGTCTCCATGTTATCATCTGTACTCCAATCACTTTATCTGTCAGAAATGAACCGCAGAATTTAAGATTCTGATCTCAACGAATGATAATTATGTGCATTTGTTAAATTTTGAAATATATCGTTTATTTGTAGACGTAATGGGTCATATGTTCAGGCGATTTGTGGCAACGTGTCTGGACGATTTGTGGCAACATGTTCAGGCGATTTGTAGCAATGTGTTCGGGTGATCTGTGGCAACATGTTCAGACATTCTTCTTTTTATAATAATCGTTAATGCTGGAACTCTTCGTGGAACAAAACGTGGCCAGAATTTACAGAGAAATGAAAACCGAAATATCGCTCTGAATATGAAGTAGTTTTGCAATCACAATATTGTTCCTGTAGTCATGCTGTATCTATTGTTGTAAACAAAGGCTGTTTGTGCTTACTAAACAGGAGTGTTTTCCACACACATTTTTCTTCTCCAAGCCCAACGAAGTCACAAATCTTTGTCGAGTTCAGCCGACCTTAGACTTCGGTGGATCAGTTCAGACTTCAGTGGATTATTATTGAAACTGAGGCCACTGTAGATTATAATTGACTGGTCTACACGCGGGGTTATGTACTGCCAGATTACTGCCCTTGTGTGTGGACAGTGACGCGTAATTTCGCGTATTGTTGTTGAGGGCTCCACGATAGCTCAGCGAAACTTAAAACAGTATGTATTCAACTTTCTTCTCTCTTCAGCTGGTAGCACAGTATAACTGTTTTTCTAACACAGTAGTATTCTTGTGCTGGTTTATATAGAAATTATTCATTGTTTATTAGCATTTCTCATTTGCATAGTTATTGCTAGGGCCGCTTTTCGTGTACCACGATCGAGGTCTGAGAAAAATGCCAGAATGAGAGATCTTGTACGCATGTTTCTACTCTTGGGGACAGTTAGAAAGTTAGACCTCAATTAATTTCAAGGCTTTGATCAGCCTTTCGTGTGGGACGGCGAAAGGTCAAAGGGCATAGTACAAGGCAGGGGGTCTATTAATAGTACCAGTCGTGTGGAGCCAGGCTCTGGTGTCAATCTATCTTTGCGCCGGGTATCAGGTCTCTTGCTTTCTGGTATGAAAGGTCACGTGATGAATGAGAACAGCAGCAGCCTGTACAAGGGAGATAATTCGATCGACACATAATGCATTGTAACGTGATGACAAAGAGAGTGTAACGCTTTGTGATGCTATTGTGAGACCTGAGGTCACCTGAGATCGAGATGACAACCAATCCGCCTAACAATTAAACGCTATACACCACCACCCACCACCACCATCACTCATATCCTCCCTTTGTCAGTTTTAGTCCACTACAGAGCTCCTCCTTTTATTTACATAATTATGATGGTGTATTGTCTGGTGTGGCGTATTCATATTTGTATGTGTGTAAGATGGCGTGATTACGTATGTGAACTTATGAGAGTGTATATATGTATGTCGGAGAGTTACAGGAAGCCAGAAGTATTTGTTTACACTCACTGACACGCATGCAGAGAGAGAGAGAGAGAGAGAGAGAGAGAGAGAGAGAGAGGATACAAATAAAATTACATAGAATTCTTCAGTTAACAATCTTTATTAGCTATAAACATTTAATTTGGTTTATGGGTATTCATCTTTACGATAGACAAATGTTTCTTTATTCTTAAAATATATTATTACTAGAAGCTAAAGATCCTCAGTGAATTCTTGTTTTGCTTTACTTTATTATTCGAAAGATGAGTAGGTTTTAGCATTCTTTGCAATGACACACAAATGGCTTTCAGGTAATTCCTACACACACCCACACACACCCACACACCCACACGTGCAAATCTTAACGAAGGGTGACAACTAAATGAGAATTTTATTTCAAAGTGCCACATGTTACTACTAGTCAGAGCAAGCATATTTTAATATTAAAAAAGAAATAAAGTCACCAAAATTATAACGAACACACGTGCTTGTCGGAAAACGTCAAAGTTTGTGTTGTGCAAGGCGGAGAGTGGTCGTGTACAAAAAGCAAAGTATCCGTTTTTGGGTGAGATGCTAGAAATGACTAACGTCTAACGAAAGGGCTAACAGCGAATATATTTCTCATTAACAAATTCGCAGCCGAAGGTTGACCACATTAAAAAAAAACGAGTGAGGATTTACAACCAACCTTTACATATATTTTAAGTAAGGTCAGGAGAGTTGTGTGTATGATGAACAATTTTTCCTTTTTGCATTGTGACATAGCTGTACCCTTATAGGCAATCATGTGTTGCCAGATTTTGTATAGGGAATAATGAAAACTTGCTTTAAACCATTCCTGTCTCAAAATTGGAGCGGCTTTGAGTGATCACGGTAATAGTAACCTGGTACGGGTTTGACAGGTTTAGCTATTAAAATTAGAGAGCTGTAGTTATATAAACTAAATAGACAGGACGAACTTTAACGGACGTAGTTGTTTGAACTATATATACAGCACGATATTTGACAAGTGTAGTAAATGGCACTAACAGACAGGATGAACGTTGACAAGTGCAGTAGTTAAAACTGTCTAAACACGATGAACTCTGACAAGTGTAGTTATTTAACTGGACAGGACGAAATATGACAGGTGTAGTCTTTAAACTATATAAACGAATTTGACAGGGAGGATTTTGATGGGTTTAACTATCTAAACTAGAGAATAACTATCTAAACTAGGGAATATAGCTATTTAATCTAAAGACAAGGGTAGAACGTTCTCAGATTGAGCTATTACTTTAGACGGGTTTAGTTCTTTTTACTACCTAGTAAAGCAGACTAATAGGTGTATTGTGTTCCAAATTTCCATATATCAATAGTTGTGGAAGACAACTCGACAAAAAACGATTAATTTAGGAAAGGTACGTGTCATTAGAAGTCATCGATATAATTATCTAAGCAAATAAACTGATGGAATTAATTATCGAAACGACGAGTTGTGAACAAGTTTGGCACAGCACATTTATTTAAACAAAGTACATGTTTATACGAAAGTTAATCTGAGATAAGTAGGCCTGCTGCTCTTTTTACCATATAGTATCTACAACAACTATAACCTTTCCTAAACTATAGACATACAGCTTAGGCAATATGGATAGTTATCCCAAAAATTAGACTATGACTTACGGCAATGTAGATAACTATAACTAGATATGTACACTTAAAGTAATGAAGATAGTTATCTCAAATAACTAGACTATAACTTACGATAATGTAGTTTTATAAACTAATCAGACAGATTGTCTAAACTAACCAGACAGATTGTCTAAAATGATTAGACATGTAGATGTCGGAAATACAGTTACAAAAACTAACTAGACAGATTGTCTAAACAAACCAGACAGTTTATCTAAAATGATTAAACATATAGATGAACGGAATGCAGTGACCTAGAGAGATTATCTAAACTAATCAGACAGTTTATCTAAACTGATTAGACATATAGATGAAGGGAATGCAGTGACCTAGAGAGATTATCTAAACTAATCAGACAGTTTATCTAAACTGATTAGACATATAGATGAACGGAATGCAGTGACCTAGAGAGATTATCTAAACTAATCAGACAGTTTATCTAAACTGATTAGATATTTAGAAGACCGACATGCAATGACCAACAATAAACTGCCCGTATTGTGCTGTCTAAAGTGAATAAACAGGAAGTAAACTGAAATTGGGGAGAAATATTCACCAAGTTATAAACTAATATATCAACAATGCAAATTAACTTGCTTTATCTCTAAATGAATACACAAATAACTCCATAGCGTTCTTGTCATGTGGGTATAGTACTGTTCAAATCACATCTCTGAACAATTAGTGAGTGTAGGCAGAATCTGCATTGTAGACCGTCTGCTCCCACCCACCCACACCCCACATTCTCCAAGCTTTAGCAGATCCCATTGAAGAGAATAAAATGGCACTTTTTTCAAGCTGCATAAAAACTATGATAATTATAATCAGTATAAAATAGTTCTGTAACATAGATTTATTTGAATAAATGTCGCCTTTGCAGAATGCACGAAGATAATATTTTAGATAATCAAAAGCAATTTAAAATAAAACAACCAAACAAACATGAGATTGTCAAATGCACATTTTGGTTTTAATTATTCAAAATTACTTTATTACCATGGAAATAGAAAACAGCATATATTTTAAAATAGCTTCAGAATGGTGAGATAGAGAACATTGGGTCGTTATGGTGGAAAAAGTTTTTTTAATTGGGTCAAAGAGGCAGATATTTCTTTTCATTACCTCAAAAGGGCAGGGATTTCTTTTCATTACGTCAACACGTCAGAGATTTCTTTTCATTACCCCCAAAAACTGAGAGATTTCTTTTTATTATGTCAGAAAGGTAGAGATTTCTTTTCATCACGTCATACAGACAGAGATAGAGACAGTGATTTCATTTCAAATCGTCCTAGCGACAGATTTTGTTGTTGTTGTAACATTGTCATAGAAATATAAATTTCTTTACAATAAATCACGATTGAGATACAGAGAAATGTGAAAGAATTTCATATTTTCACATGCTTACGTTAGAAAGTTTATGTGTTCTTGGCAAGTTATTGTTGTGTCAATGGCGCGAGAGAATGAGCTAGCTTTCCAGCAAAAGAATGTTGCAACAAATTACATCAGGCACTTAGTTGTTTACTCCACCAACTGGTGAAGTACTGGTGTCAATGATTATGCAGCAATTAACTGGCAAAACGCCGAACTCATTGAACAGTGAAGTAATACTGGTGCTAGTTGGATGTTGTAACCAGCAGTAAGTTTTATTTCGCTTGAAATCACTAGCTAATTGCTCGCATTTATCACCCTTATCGAACATCGAACATTGCTTGTATTGCAGCACTTTGTTATATTTTAGAGACGAAGTTCAGCTTGTCCAAGTGAAGGGTTATACAGAGTTAATAGCTGTGGCACTTTGTTTATATTTTAGTGACAAGTTCAGCTTGTCCAAGTGAAGGGTTATACAGAGTTAATCGGTTTGGAACAGTTATTACGTCTTATTCAGATCGCTAAGCTGAAAACCGTTACATACACAACAAAGCAAAGTAGGGCGCCCGCCATCAGTGATTATCTCAGAATTTTTGTAAGACTGCTTAGTTTCTACTGACTCTTTATATGCGTGAAAGTGTATCATCATAATGTGTGTGTGTGTGTGTGTGTGTATGTGGTGTGTGTGGTGTGCATATGTATGCATGTGTAGTGTGTGTGTGTGTGTGTGTGTGTGTGTGTGTGTGTGTGTGTGTGTGTGCATGCGAAGTCCGTGCGCAAAAGCGCTTGAATGTT
Source organism: Sinotaia quadrata (assembly GCA_028829895.1). NCBI lineage: Eukaryota > Metazoa > Mollusca > Gastropoda > Architaenioglossa > Viviparidae > Sinotaia > Sinotaia quadrata. Next base: position 117,562,732 of record CM054177.1, on the reverse strand, counting down.
TCAACATGGCTACATCTCTGGAGCTCAACTGGTGTATACTGATGTGTATTTAAATTGTGCATTACACAGTGTGAGAGTGCGTACGTTGCGGATGCGTGTGAATGTATACGGACGCAAAAGCAAAAAAAAAAAAAGAAAAAAAATTGTATATATGAGTATTACTTGTTAAAATCTCACTTTTAATGTATGAGTATAACTTGTTAAAATCTCACTTTTAATGTTTGAGTATAACTTGTTACAATCTCACTTTTAATGTTTGAGTATAACTTGTTAAAATCTCACTTTTCCGAAAGAGACACAATGCATAAGAAAAATGGCTTTGCACAAGAACACTCACTTACTTTATTAGGCTTTTATCTTTGGTAGTACCATAATACTCTCGCGTTAGCGCCATGCACGTGAGTGGCTGCGTGCGTCTGTGTGAGCTGTCACACTTTTATGGCAAGTATTTAAATACTTATCACTGTCTATGAGTCAAAAGCATTAAAACACTCATAAAAACGCACCCTTTACAAAAAGCTTTATAAAAGAAAGAAAGATAATAGAATAATAATTTTATATCTTGTGTTAGACATTCTATAGTACCGTACGAGCTAAATATTTGTAAAGAATTGACATGGAGAGAGTTAAGCAAGCATAAAGAATAATCTTTCGTTGCACACACTATACACTGCGAGTATAAATATAAATATGCGCCATTTATAAGCTGGTCATTTTTGTTTGTTGTTTAATTTTATTTATTTATTTTTTATTACTTGATGCATAATAACTATTGACACTGTCGACAGTATGTTGATAGTCATTTATGCCATTGCCAATACTGTGACTAAACACTTCGTAAAGAATATAATATTTTTATGTTTGTTGATGTTGCAGTTATCTGCACGTGTTACTGTTTGTTTATTACTTCCCTTTGATTCTCAGCTGATAAGTCGATTAATGTGTGCAAGCTAACTGTAATGTCTTTAATTACTTGTCTACTTTCAGTGAACTGGTATGTTATTTACGAAAAGTGCATGTATTATTTCTGTGTTGTAATTGTACTATCCAAAAATGTTTGATTTTATATATAAATAAAAACAGTGTTATATCAAACATTTCTGAAGTTTATCTTAATGAACAATGAAAATACAGACAATGGAAGGAGAATACAATAATAAAACGAATGACATTCAAACTGTGTTTCCGTTTTTATGTTTTTTCTTTCACTTTGAGTGTAAACGTTTGTGGAATGCGTCATTGCTATCGTGACGTCTCTAAAATACGGCGTTACGTCAGTGAGCTTGGATGGGTTATAAAATGAATCATAGAATTCAGAAGCGATATGACAGGATATCCAAAAGCTCAGCAGGAACATGACACGAGATATAAAGCACAGCAGGGATACGCGTTCACACGAACTGTTAAAGCATGACTAAAAATAGTATGTAGAGTGTGTCTTTGATCTTCAGCTGTAATAGAATGTGTGCGTGTATTTGATATGATAAATATTATTTTTCTATTTGATGTGTGTGTGTGTGTGTGTGTGTGTGTGTGTGTGTGTGTGTGTGTGTGAAAACACTGTTAATTGTTTCTCGTTCATGAAATAGCTTTAGTTGGGTTATATATATTCCTTGTACACTAAACATTATTGGTATCTACTGTGCTATATAACAGTGTCTTATATACTTAATATTATAGTGTCCTGGGTGCGAAATAACCATGTGTTTCGTGCAGCAAAGAGTAAATGTGTAAATAGAAGTGTGTGTAGTCTACTAAAAACATACTAACTAACATTGTGTCTTGTGTAGTAATTAGCATTGTGTCTCGCGTACTAAAAACATACAAATAGTATTGTGTCTCGTTTACTAAAAACATTTTATCTCGTGTACCAAATAGCATTGTGTGTCGTGTACAAAATAGTATTGTGTTTTGTTTACTAGATACCCTTAGTTCTAATATACTAAATAGCATTGTGTCTTGTATACTAAAGAGCATTGTGTCTTGTGTACTAAATAGCATTGTGTCTCGTGTATAAATAGCATTGTATCTCGTGTATAAATAGCATTGTATCTCGTATACTAAATAGCACTGTCTCGTGTACTAAATAGCATTGTGTCTTGTATATTAGTAATATGATGAGAAGAATTAAATTACAATTATAATTATAATTGCACTCATAAAACTAAACAATTAAGGTAGTGCTGTTTCATACTTCAAAACACTATTAGTCTAAACATGAACACTAGAGAGAGAAGAAAAAACAAACAAGAACACAACCCCCAAAGTTAAACAATTCACACTCACAATCGTTATTAGCAAGCTCATACATACATACAAATACAAGCATAACACTGTACACACACACACACACACACACACACACACACACACACACACACACACACACACACACACACACACACACACACACACACTCCTTATTTAAAGTGTAAATCTCTTTCACAGGAACGCCATTAAATTCAAGATTCGTGATTTTGTTTTTGTTGTGGCTTTTCTGACTTACTGTTTCCTATTTTTTTTATGCATTCTAGCTGTTACAAGTGACAAATGCAATAGCATTACTAATCAGGAAAATGAAATAAATGTAGTACGATCAAAAATATGTCCAAAAGTTAATAACTTTATCATTCTCATTGACAAAGTTGAATAACACCATTACATCTATTTACAAAGGAAAGGTTGAATAACACCATTACATCTATTTACAAAGTAAAAGTTGAATAACACCATTACATCTATTTACAAAGGAAAGGTTGGATAACACCATTATATCTATTTACAAAGGAAAGGTTGAATAACACCATTACATCTATTTACAAAGGAAAGGTTGAATAACACCATTACATCTATTTACAAAGGAAAGGTTGTACAAACGAAAAGAAAGAATGGCGCTTTACGCTTATTTTCAAACAAAAATCCTGAATAACTGCATTACACTTTCTTACAAACGTAAACCTGAATAACTCTTACAAAATCGCTCAGATAAAAAAGAACCGACTGTAAGAAAATCACCCAGTTACGAAAGAACTAAATAACTATATTTTAAAAAATAAATAAATAAAATTCAGAAGTGAAAAATCTAAATAACAGTAAAATAAAACCACAAAATTGTAAATAACTTCTAACACGATGGCACACAAAAAAATAAATCACGGTTACGTAAAGCTACAAATTAATTTCGTAAAGAAATCTCACAAGCTAATTTTCTGTAATAAAATCACACGAAAGAGCTAAATGACGGCTATAAAATAACATGGTCTCTAAACTATTAAATAATTATAATAAAGTGATAAAGTCACGATAAAGCTAAATAACAACGACAACAAAATCACACAGTAATTCTCAGTAACTAACTAACTTTAATGAAATTTCAAGGTCACGATCAAACTAAATAACCGTAATAAAATCACTCACAAAAGTGTTAAGTAATACCAACGTAATCTCATAGTGCATTAAAAAAATATGAACTGTTCTAAAATTTTAAACAACAAAATAATACAAAATTTCTATAACAGTTTAAAGTTGCAAAATGCTAAATAACTGTACAAATCACTATCGCTCGAAAAATATTCTATTATTAAAAAAAACACAGAAATAAAAACATAAGTAAATGAATTAAAATTACATATACGTTAACATTATACATTCACAGAATTACTAAATAGCATTGTAAAGCAGACAAGAACTATTTGATGACATTGTACATTCACAGAATTACTAAATAGCATTGTAAAGCAGACAAGAACTATTTGATGACATTGTACATTCACAGAATCACTAAATAGCATTGTAAAGCAGACAAGAACTATTTGATGACATTGTACATTCACAGAATCACTAAATAGCATTGTAAAGCAGACAAGAACTATTTGATGACATTGTACATTCACAGAATCACTAAATAGCATTGTAAAGCAGACAAGAACTATTTGATGACATTGTACATTCACAGAATCACTAAATAGCATTGTAAAAAAAAAAAAAAATCAAGTCACCAACAAATAAAAGCAGGTGTAATAAAATCAACAGATACGAAAAATCGGAATAAATGTAGCAAAACGTAACCTTGGAAATGAAAAGTTGTAGCTAAAAATGCATATTATAGAAAAAAAAAAACGTTGTAAAAGAATTTTTAAAGAAATAAAATGACAATATGTACAGATTCACCGCTCTAAGAAGTTACAGAGGGTGTATACTAATAATGGAATGACATTGTAATAATGAAAGGGCATGTATAAATGTAAAATGACTTATAACAATGAATAGATGTATCTAATAATGAAAGGACGATTATAGTAATTATAGGACTTTGTAATAATAATGAAAGGACGGTTTGTAACATAGAAAAGGATGAATATAATTATGAAAGGACGTTGTAATAATGAAAGGGCTAGTAAAATAATGAAAGAATGCTGTAATAATGAAAGGACGTTTGTAATAAAGAAAAGGATGAATATAATAATGAAAGGAAGTTGGTAACAATGAATGGAGGAGAATAATAATGAAAGGACGCTATAATAATAATACTGAAAATCCGCTCTAATAATGAAAGGTCGTTTACGTTTTTAATAATGAAAAGATGAAAATAATAATGCACGGACGTTTGTAATAATGAAAAAAACGTTTGTAACAATGACGGGACGAGTATAATAATGAAATGACGAGTATAATAATGAAAGGGCGTTTGTAATAAAGAAAGGACGTGTTAATAGTAATGAAATGACGTTTGTACTAACGAAAGGGTGTTGCAACAATGAGTAATAATAAAAGGATGTGCATAACAATGCAAGGACGTAACAGTGAAAAGATTCATGAAGTAATACAATGATTTTGTCATTATAATATTAGATTTTAGTAATAATGACTCGTGGAAAGGATACGATGACTCCTATGCTAACGTATAACAACAAATCTAAAGTTGTAATATATAATGATGTCAAAAGACACATTAGTGCTATTTTAAGAGGGCGTATATAAAAATTGTGGGATTGATAAAAATTAATATAGTGCAATAAAAACCTAAGTATAAAATAAAATGAATGACAATGACATGGGTGCATTGCACTGAAAATGATGTGTACAAAAATGGAATGACTCGCGAATATAATGAGATGACGTAACTTATAATAAAATGGCAAATAAAACCATGAAATATTTTACCTACTTATAGGAATAATGATTTGACAATTCAATATTAAAAGTGCATTAATAAAAGTACAGCTATAATAAAGAAACGTCATAAATAGTAATAAAATTAAGTACATGTATACACATGGAATAACGACTGTATCAATAAAATGATAAATAATAATTGTATATTGGTAGTAATACTATCATTATATATATTAGTATTACTGCCATAGTACCGTTATTATTTGTATATATAAAGAAATGTCACGAGTAACAAAAAATGTTATGGCTGTAACAATGGTATAATGTGCGAAATAACAGATTGAAGGCTATAAGAATGGTATAATAAACAAAATAACAGAGTGAAGGCTGTAAGAATGGTATAACAAACAAAAGAGTGAAGGCTATAACAAGGGTACATACGAATTAACAGACTGAAGGTTGTAACAATGGTGTAACAAACATAATAACAGATTGAAGGCTGTAACAATGGTATAACAAACATAATAACAGATTGAAGGATGTAACAATGGTATAACAAACATAATAACAGATTGAAGGATGTAACAAGGGTACATATGAAATAACAAATTGAAGGCTGTATAAATGATACAACATACAAAATAAGAGATTGAAGGCTATAACAAGGTATATACAAAGTAACAGATTGAAGGTTATAACAAGTGTACATACGAAATAACAGATTGAAGGCTGTGACAATTTAATGTAACGCGTAAAGTGCATTAAAAATTAATGTGAAAATAAATGCGCTTGAATAATTGAAAGAATGATGTCTGGAACAAATAAATCAATTTGATATCAGTACCAGACAGTCTCAAAAAAACGACATACCGATTGCCGAGTATAAAAGGACCTGAACACAGAGGGACTAAATGACCTGAGTACAAATGGACTAAATGACCTGAACACAAAGGGACTAAATGACCTGAACACAAAGGGACTAAATGACCTGAACACAAAGGGACTAAATGACCTGAACACAAAGGGACTAAATGACCTGAACACAAAGGGACTAAATGACCTGAGTGCAAGTAAATACTAAATGAGGTGAGTACAAAAGAAGAACTAAATGAGGTGAGTACAAACTAAGGACTAAATTAGGTGAGTACAAAAGAAGAACTAGATGAGGTGAGTACAAACGAAGGACTAAATGAGGTGAGTACAAAAGAAGGACTAAATGAGGTGAGTACAAAAGAAGAAGTAAATGAGGTGAGTACAAACGAAGGACTAAATGAGGTGAGTACAAATGAAAATTAAACGAGTTGAGTACAAAGGAAGAAATAAATGAGATGAGTACAAAAAAGAACTAAATGACCTGAAATGAAGGACTCAGTGGCTTAAGTTCAAAACAAAAATGCATCATTGATTTGAATACATTTGAGGGGCTGAATGATTTGAGTCAAATGAAGTATTACTGGATGAAATGCAGATGAAGGACTAATGACAAATAACTATTGACGCGCAAGCAAAACGGGTGGAAATATTAAGAAGCTCACAGTACAAGGAACCTCAATGGGGTGTAGCTAATAGTGAATACAACGCACACCCACGAGATATCCCAGAAGTGATAGTAAACTGCCTATTTTAGTGCACAACTCAGACATCCCAGAAGTGATTGTAAACAGCCTATTTTAGTGCACAACTCAGATATCCCAGAAGTAATAGTAAACTGCCTTTTTCATTGCACAACTCAGATATCCCAGAAGTAATAATAAACTGCGTATTTCAGTGCACAACTCAGATATCCCAGAAGTAATAGTAAACTGCCTATTTTAGTCAACAACTCAAATATTCCAGTAGTGATAGTAAACTGCCTGTTTCAGTGCACAACTCAGATATCCCAGAAGTAATAGTAAACTGCCTATTTCAGTTCACAACTCAGATATCCCAGAAGTAATAGTAAACTGCCTATTTCAGTGCACAACTCAGATATCCCAGACGTAATAGTAAACTGCCTATTTCAGTGCATAACTCAAAACAGGCACTGACATGAAGCACAGAAGTGTATTGCAAATCAAATGTAAAGTACCTGAGCATTTATGGACAAAACACACATAACGACACATAAAAATTACAATTTAATTATCTTTTAAAATGGTTGTGATAATTTTCTGTTTCTAGACTATCTCTCTCCACCACCACCACCACCACCCCACACACACACGCACACACGCACGCACGCACGCACGCACGCTCACACACACACACACACACACACACACACACACACACACACACACACACACACACACACCTTTCTATATATCTATCTATCTGTCTGTGTGTCATTAATTTGTTTCACGTTCAGCCTTGACCATTCTGTTTTCAAAGAAATCAAGTCTTCAGTAATAGCGCTGCAGCTAAATAAAGCTACATCTACTTTCCAGACAGTAAATCATTAAGGAAGTCGATATATGTTCCTAGTTTTTACTTCCACTACCCCAGTCCAGACATCCTGCACATGTGATGGTGTTATGTATACAAGTATAAAGCATAACTTCACGAAAATAACATTTACAAACAAGACAATCACAGTAGTGAGACGATAAACAATGTCAAAATATAAATAAATAATAATTATTATTTATAATAATAAGAGGATAAAGAGCAAGAAGATGAAGAGCAAAAAGATGAAAAACAAGAAGAAAAACAAGAACAACAAGAAGAAGAACAAAAAGGGGACTTCATGCACATGAAAGCCTTATAACAAATAATTTCACATGAATTGCAATATTTTTTTAATTAAAAGTACGAAAATACATAAGAAATCTACAAAGTAAGTAATATTTATATTAGAGAAAATAATGAATTTTTGAAGAAACAGTTTGGAATAAACGACACGGACGAGAAAATAATCTAAGAGCCGTCTAGAAAATTATCCAGGAATATTTGCATCTCGGCCCGAAAGGCTTCAATTTCTTGGCAGGCTGACTCCTGGTAAGCAAATGAAAACTAGTATAAGATTTATACTTTACACTCGTAAAGCTGTAACCGCGAGTGTCTAGTGAGGAGCACACGCTTTGAGGATACAAACATGTGAGGTGATGAACGCACGCTTGTAAGCGTGAGGGTACAAACGTGTGAGGTGATGAACGCACGCTTGTAAAGCGTGAGGGTACAAACATATGAGGTGAGGCAGGTATTTAGGGCTTGTAGCGGGAGGGTATAAACGTGTGAGGTGAGGCAGGTACTTAGGGCTTGTAGCGGGAGGGTATAAACGTGTGAGGTGAGGCAGGTACTTAGGGCTTGTAGCGGGAGGGTACAAACGTGTGAGGTGAGGCAGGTACTTAGGGCATGTAGCAGAGAGTGAAACACAACAAGGGCAGGAGAATGTCCGGCTACAATGTTTCTAAGTTTCGTCAAAGCACAGTGGTAAACAGAGAGAAGATAGTTCCGACAATCAAGTCGAGAGAGGGCTTTTGAAGACTCAAGGATTGTGGTAACATCCAACGTGAGAAATCTGCCGCTGATTAGCCTCACCTTTACACAAGGATTGTAGTAACATCCAGCGTGAGAAATCTGCCGCTGATTAGCCTCACCTTTACACAAGGATTGTAGTAACATCCAGCGTGAGAAATCTGCCGCTGATTAGCCTCACCTTTACACAAGGATTGTAGTAACATCCAGCGTGAGAAATCTGCCGCTGATTAGCCTCACCTTTACACAAGGATTGTGGTAACATCCAGCATGAGAAATCTGCCTGCTGATTAGCCTCACCTTTACACAAACTGTTCTATAAGTGTTTGAATAGGGAGAGAGAGAACGATCTAAGCATGCACTTCCATATTTATCTGACTGACTCTATGCAATAGGAATGTGACAAATATTCATTGTCTCTGGCAGAGGTAAGGACTGAGAAATTTGACAAAAATAAAACCAACATTCAAAACATGAAACTCAGGAAAATTATTTTGAAATGCGTTTGAAGTAGGGCATCATTCCAACACCGATTCTGATAGGCTCCCAATAAATGCAAATGATTTATAAGGAACATATATAATTATGTAAATAACAGCATTAAACATGTATAATTATATAAATATTAGCATTAAACAAGTATAATCATGTATACTTTAATAACAGCATTGAAAAAGTGTAAACATGTAAACATAGCCGCACAACATAATAATACTTGTAAACATTCGTGCATACATACATAATAGCAACATGCAAATACATATAGATTGAAGATAGAATATCACATACATAATAGCAACATGCAAATACATATAGATTGAAGATAGAACATCACATACATAATAGCAACATGCAAACACATACAGATTGAAGATAGAACATCACATACATAATAGCAACATGCAAACACATATAGATTGAAGATAGAACATCACATACATAATAGCAACATGCAAACGCATATAGATTGAAGATAGAACATCACATACATAATAGCAACATGCAAATACATATAGATTGAAGATAGAACATCACATACATAATAGCAACATGCAAACACATATAGATTGAAGATAGAACATCACATACATAATAGCAACATGCAAACACATATAGATTGAAGATAGAATATCACATACATAATAGCAACATGCAAATACATATAGATTGAAGATAGAACATCACATACATAATAGCAACATGCAAATACATATAGATTGAAGATAGAACATCACATACATAATAACAACATGCAAATACATATAGATTGAAGATAGAACATTACATACATAATAGCAACATGCAAACACATATAGATTGAAGATAGAACATCACATACATAATAGCAACATGCAAATACATATAGATTGAAGATAGAACATCACATACATAATAGCAACATGCAAACACATATAGATTGAAGATAGAACATCACATACATAATAGCAACATGCAAACACATATAGATTGAAGATAGAATATCACATACATAATAGCAACATGCAAATACATATAGATTGAAGATAGAACATCACATACATAATAGCAACATGCAAATACATATAGATTGAAGATAGAACATCACATACATAATAACAACATGCAAATACATATGGATTGAAGATAGAACATTACATACATAATAGCAACATGCAAACACATATAGATTGAAGATAGAACATCACATACATAATAGCAACATGCAAACACATATAGATTGAAGATAGAACATCACATACATAATAACAACATGCAAACACATATAGATTGAAGATAGAACATCACGTACTTCTATAAACACGAATAAAGATAGAAATTCACAATTTAAAACAACCACGCCCACAAATATCGACATAGACTTATAAACACACAACTAAATACATGGAGTGTAAATTGACACATTAAACATTAAATCTTTAAAAGTGCGAGTATTAAACAAGTATGTAACCAAACTATTAATACATTTATAGACAAGCCATACAATATAGATAAACTATTAGATATAGAAAAAGATAAAACGTAGTTAAATAAATAAATAATGAACCAAACTATTAATACAAACATTGACATCCATTAGATATAAAAATGTAATTGTTTGAAATCGAAGGAGACCACCATCGGAGCTCTGCACAAGGGCAAAATGAAACCTTGCTACGCCACTGCTTGATTTGTTCTGGACACATCTGCTTCTACGGTATAAATTGTTGTGGACACATCTACCTCTACGGTATAAATTGTTGTGGACACATCTACCTCTACGGTATAAATTGTTGTGGACACATCTACCTCTACGGTATGAAATGTGGACACATCTACCTCTACGGTATAAATTGTTGTGAACACATCTACCTCTATGGTATGAAATGTTGTGGACACATCTACCTCTACGGTATAAATTGTTGTGGACACATCTACCTCTACGGTATAAATTGTTGTGGACACATCTACTTCTACAGTATGAAATGTTGTGGCCAAATCTACCTCTACGGTGTGAATTGTTGTGGACACATCTGCTCTATGGTATGAGTTAAAGGCATAAAAGCAAAATATTTCTATAAGGATCATTAGCAAATTATCGTCATTGCCATCATCGTTGTCGTAGGTATTGCTGTATATACAGTTATCATCGCCTTCATTATTATTATTGACATTAGAGAAACCAATACACCTGTGCAATGCAGGATTGGAAGTGTACATAAGTATCCTGCCGTGAGCTATCGAGCAGTCCTGGGGTACTCAGACTGAAATGCAAACATTAGTCACTACACATTACAGTGCAGTTTTCTTTAGTCGTAATCTGTATGCCACCTGTCTAATCGCCCCATTAGTTTCTCACGCTCTCCACGTAGAGTAATTAACCTGCTTACTCAACCTGGAGAGTACCAAGTACACAACACACCAACATCAATTCAAAATTGTCACTCAACCGTTACACTGGGAGGGTTAACAGTATGGTGTGCAGCTTTGTAAGATCTCAGTCCTGTCTTTCAAGGTATCTGCGTTTATGTATCAGTCTAACTCTATTTGTCTGACTGCCTCTCTTATACTAGGGCACGATTGTAATTGCTAACAAACCGTCTGAAAAGGAACATTATTGTCGTAAAATAACAAACAAGGCCACAATAACGTTTACATCTCTTTTAACTCGTCATGTGTAAAGCAATTTTCGCTTCAAGCACGTGAACTACAGCACGACGCCGTTGCCGCTTGCAGTTGGTTTTGTGGTAACACTATACGTATCTCATTCTCCCATTGAAATATGACAGTGCGTTTATTGTACTCCAGATTTCAATCTGCCACGGGCCGGTTTGCACAGAGCGCTGACAGTTTATACGATCACTTACTATTTATTTATGGTCACATCATCGCACTTGCCTTTAGTGACAGGGTGTCATTATCAACCAAGGTGCTTCAGACGCCCAGCGAGGCCGTGCAACCGTGCCGCCTGCGTCGCTTTCGGGTGCATGAGCGTGTGCGTGTGCGATTGCACGTATTCAGGAATGTGCATTACCAGAGAGGTGCAGTATTTGTAAGAGAAGACTGCGGGTCACATTCACTGAAATAACCCCAGGAATGTGCATTACCAGAAAGGTGCAGTATTTATATAAGTAGACTGCGGGTCACATTCACTGAAATAACCCCAGGAATGTGCATTACCAGAAAGGTGCAGTATTTATATAAGTAGACTGCGGGTCACATTCACTGAAATAACCCCAGCAATGTGCATTACCAGAAAGGTGCAGTATTTGTAAGAGTAGACTGCGGGTCACATTCACTGAAATAACCCCAGGAATGTGCATTACCAGAAAGGTGCAGTATTTATATAAGTAGACTGCGGGTCACATTCACTGAAATAACCCCAGGAATGTGCATTACCAGAAAGGTGCAGTATTTATAAAAGTAGACTGCGGGTCACATTCACTGAAATAACCCCAGAAATGTGGTCAGTTCTCCGTTAAAAAATTAACGTGATAATTATATTAAATAAACATGTCGAGCTTTAGGAAAACAAAAGTTCAAGGCCAATAGATTTGAGGTCTCCAAAAATAAGTGGCTATCTTTGGATCAATTAAACAATACGTTACAGAGAAGGACATGACCGCACTTAAGTCTGGTAGTCAGTGAATATATTTATTACATCACTGTATGTTCATTCTGTATAAAATTTATTAATGTATGAATTTTTATAACATATATATAATCTAAGTCTGAATCTTGTAACAAATATAAATCAATCAAAACACATATAAATCATCTAAATGTGTAATTTTGTAACAAATATAATTCATCTTCTGCACTCTTCTAACAAAATTAGTATTTACTATGATAGCAAAATAATGTGTTGCAAGTCCAGTCAAAATTAATGATATATTGATAATAAAATGAACATTTTATAAAAACAATTCAATGACGTATTAAAATGATGAAATCAACAATCAAATATACATATAACGAATACAATGAAAAGATTATTTGACATCAATATTTCCACGAAACCACATTCGAATAATTCCAAAATCTATAAAGTCCTAACACATAATTCAACAGATTAGTGTCAATATAAATCACGGTAATTCTTATCAGAGAATGGAAATGGAGTTATAAGGAGATGTTAGTACATAACCTTTGCATTTTCTTTTGCGTGTTTTCATAACAATGTCACAAGTTAATTGCTCACAATTGAATGTCAGTTTCATGTGTCCTCTTGCATGCTTTAGAATTTTCCATCAATTGATGTTCCCTCAAGACTAATCTGGGCGCTCCTAGGCCGTATTACTTCCCTCAAGACTAATCTGGGCGCTCCTAGGCCGTATTAGTTCCTTCAAGACTAATCTGGGCGCTCCTACACCGTATTAGTTCCCTCAAGACTAATCTGGGCGCTCCGAAAGCAGAACAATGTAGTAATTATTGTAACTTACTTGTAAGAGAAATTCTCAACAGAGTGCAGTGTATCCTTACAATTATACACTGGGGGTAGGGACTTCTCGAATCTACCAAGGTCGTAGTGGTTTATAAATCAATTACTGGGAAATTCTAGGGAAAAAAGACTGCTTCTTTCTTCCCTGTAAAATATATTCAGGAAACAAACGCTAAGTTCTCCAGTTTATTCATCTCTAACACCATTCTTTTTTTTACATTCAAGTCTCAACTTCCAGCTTCCATGAACAGTATCTATTAGCCCAATACATGCTTACAGAATAATAAATACAACATATAAAATTTTAATGAATGGGTTCTCTACAAACAGCGTCAAGATTTTTGGTATATTAAATACAAGCATTATATTCACAATTTTTAGAAATAATAGTCTACTCAACAATACATCTCTATATAATAAATTCAAGTATAACATATCAATAGGAAAATGCACGAAATTTTTCAAAGTCCATTCTCTCTCAAGGAGTCAATTAACTCATCATTAAGCTAATGGCCGCCTTTCATGACTAGACTTCACACCATATTCAAAGTGATTAGAAAATAAATTCTTTACAACATATAAACTTTGATCTCAGCCCAGGCTGCTCTCGTTCTTGTGAATATTAACTATTGGATAATAAAAACTACTCATCCACCTAAATCAGGTTTAGATTACATCAGCAAGTCTAGCACATTCTCCACCTGATTGTTTACTCAAACTCTTGGCACTTACAAGAATATCATCATAAGCAGTTCTTAAGATCGGGTCATCTTGACATTTAACAATTTATATAATAATTAAGTTTAAAAATAGGCAAATTTTCTTGCCAGAAGTCACTAATGAAGTCTTATAATAATAAATTGAAAAGTTATAAAGACAATGAAATCTCGTGTGATAATAAACGTTATAATGACGTATAAAAGTCTTTAACAGGACGTGTTATAATCAAGTAAAATAACACTAAAATGACGTGTGACAATGACAATACAGTTATGTGTTACAATAATTTTTAAATAATATAATTACAAAATAAATTCTGTCGTATTTCGATAACAATGAAATTACTGATAGTACACTGAAGCATGCAGTGGAATAAGAAGCATGATTTATGGCAGAAAGTGACATTTTGTATGGTAATAAAGTGAACTGTTGTATGGCAATAGAGTGATAAGTTGTTGTATGGCAATAAAGTTACATGTATGGCAATAAATTGACCTGTTCTATGGCAATAAAGTTTACATGTATGGCAATAAATTGACGTGTTCTATGGCAATAAAGTTACATGTATGGCAATAAATTGACGTGTTCTATGGCAATAAAGTTACATGTATGGCAATAAATTGACGTGTTCTATGGCAATAAAGTTACATGTATGGCAATAAATTGACGTGTTCTATGGCAATAAAGTTACATGAATGGCAATAAATTGACGTGTTCTATGGCAATAAAGTTACATGTATGGCAATAAATTGACGTGTTCTATGGCAATAAAATTATGTAATGTATGGCAATAAATTGACGTGTTCTATGGCAATAAAATTATGTAATGTATGGCAATAAATTGACGTGTTCTATGGCAATAAAATTATGTAATGTATGGCAATAAAGTTACATGTATGGCAATAAATTGACGTGTTCTATGGCAATAAAATTATGTAATGTATGGGAATAAAATTACGTGTTGCAATAAAACGACGTTAAAAGCCGTTACAGGATTTTCTTTAAAGAAATAGTGCCTCTAAAAATAAAAATGTAAGTAACGGGTAACACAGCTGAAAGAAAACATTGATATAAATTAATTAAAATACATAGTGTGATATAAATAAAATGAATCTGTATCTCGCTTTGAGTGTATAATCCTTTGACAATAACTTGCCTGATTCAAAATATAAAAAATGGCAAATAATTACCCAAGAAACCAGGCAAAGAATGTATTTGTCGTGACAAAAAGTGTAGATATAGACACTAGGTACGAAACTGAAAACTGCAACAGCAATGACACATTTGTCTCACAACAGCAATAAAACATTTGTCGCACAACAGCAATGACACATTTGTGACACAATAGCAATACAACCTTTGTGACACAACACCTAAGACACATTTGTCCCACAACAGCAATAAAACATTTGTCGCACAACAGCAATGACACATTTGTGACACAACAGCTAAGACACAATTGTCCCACAACAGCAATAAAACATTTGTCGCACAACAACGACACATTTTCCCCACAACAGCAAAGGCACAGTTATCATACATAAATAAAACATTTGTCGCACAACAGCACTGACACAATTGTTGCACAACAGCAATGACACGTTTCTCGTCCAACAATGAAAAAATGTGTCATATAACATTGACAACTGCTCACTTTCTTCATTTACTATCTAATGACCCTTCAACTTTAATTTCATTTTGAAGAACTCTTTACATGCGCTATCGTTTGAAGCGGACATTAAATTTAATTACACTCGAATTAATTAATGAAGTCAACATTCATCTCTGAGGCACAACAGAAAAAACCCCAAGAAATAAAGTTGAAGTAAAGTAAAATCTATTTTTTTTCATTTAGCTCTCTTCAACAAATGGGTGAAGTCAGTACAGTTATTTCTTGTTGTATACAGTTATTTTGTTTCGCCGATAACACTTTAAAAAATGTTTCAGTAAAGAGGGAAGCTAATGTCCGTTTGTTTGAATTACGACACTGAAAGTAACTCACCTAAAAATTACAACTTGGCGCAATCAGACATTGACACTTGTGTTGTAAAAAGGTGAGATTGTAAACCAGGAGAGAGGAATTTTTGACAAATGTCTTTTAAAATGAATTTATGGAACTTTGCAATGCTGATATAGAAACTGCGTATGGCCTTTAGTAATGGTGATTCTTTAGTGGAGGGTGGGGGGTTGGGGACTTAGGAGGTCTGGAAATGACCTCTAGTAATGGTGATTCTTTCGGATGACGGGGTGGAGACGAAAAGTTAGCTACAGCTGTTATATTCTCAGTAATTTGTTTACATCTTTGAGGTTTGTCAAGTTCACCTGCAAGAGACTTAATGTTATCATTGTATTCCACGGACAGCTTCAAGAAAATGTTCAGGAACAGTATCAGAACGAATACTTAATAACTGATGTGGTATTTGATTCGGACAATCTGTGTTAGTGGCTTTAATAGACTCAAAATATTAGATTTGTTTAAATGAACAAGTGCAATACAGAATATAATATGGACTAACTATTCTGAATAAGTGCTTAATAGAATGATAATACTACACTAGTTTATATCAGAAAGTGTTTACATGAAATATTTTTTCTGACCTTGTTCAAACATGAACGTGTTTTCATAAAATTAAAAGATTGAGTTTGTTTTGTACCAAAGAGTGAGATAAAAGTAATGGTAAGTTTCGTTAGCGACCAAGTGTTTAATGTAATAGTAACACGTAGTGTGTGTAACCAAGTGTTTGATGTAATGGTAACACATGTAATAAGTGTAAACAAGTGTTTGATGTAATTGTAACACATTTAATGAGTGTAATCAAGTGTTTGAAAAAATTGAAACACATATAGTGAGTGTCAAACCTACTGTTTGATATAATTCTAACATATGTAATGAGTGTAACGAAATGTTTGATATAATTGCAGCGTATGTAGTTTGTTTATGTGACAAATAACCAATTGATTGATTGATATAATTGTAACATATACTCTAGAGAGTGAGTTTATATAACGAAGTGTTTTTTGTAATCGTGACACTTTTCTTTCCCCAACTGAAGTCTGTACAAGTGCGTCAATCTGAGAAATCTTCAACAAAGAAAAAGAAAATGATAGAATGAAATAATGACTCGATCAAAAACGAAAACAAATTTATTGGTTCAGGAAGGAAAACGCACATTTAAGAAACAACTCTGAGTTAAAGTCAACATAATACCTCCACATGCACTTTCACACTCACTGGGGTGAGAAGAGTTGTCTAGTCACACTGCGCTTCCACTGGTGTGGGCGAAGTGTCTAGTCGTACTGCACTCCTACACTCCACTGAGGTGGACGTAGCGTCTAGTCGTACTGCACTCCTACACTCCACTGAGGTGGACGTAGTGTCTAGTCGTACTGCACTCCTACACTCGCTGAGGTGGACGTAGTGTCGAGCCATTCGTGACGATAATGTCGGACCAAGTCTGCTATATAAAGCACATGTTGACTATCCTATTGCAGAAATCGGAAATACTGCAGTAAAATCGTTCCACCCTAAAACATTAATCATCACCCTCTTCGATCTCAAACTACAGGCCACATTACTACACTTTGGGTTTGGAAGTAGAATCCGTGCCTATATGTCAGACACTTTAGGTTTGGAAGTAGAATCCGTGCCTATGTCAGACACTTTAGGTTTGGAAGTAGAATCCGTGCCTATATGTCACACTTTAGGTTTGGAAGTAGAATCCGTGCCTATATGTCACACTTTAGGTTTGGAAGTAGAATCCGTGCCTATATGTCAGACACTTTGGGTTTCGAACTAGAATCCGTGCCTATATGTCACACTTTAGGTTTGGAAGTAGAATCCGTGCCTATATGTCACACTTTAGGTTTGGAACTAGAATCCGTGCCTATATGTCAGACACTTTAGGTTTGGAAGTAGAATCCGTGCCTATATGTCAGACTCAAGGACGACAATCGGATGCTCTATCATACACTGATTCACGCGAAGACGTCACACACCACTTTGGTTTAATGTGACCTATACTGTCAAATTTCATTGTCTTAATGCGAAGTTATAGTTGTGTGCATAACTACCTTTTTATCTCTCACTGTCTGTCTGTCTGTCTGTCTGTCTGTCTCTCTCTCTCTCTCTCTCTATTTATCTGTCTAATTGTGAATAGGTCTGCATGAATGGGAAAGTGAGGCATTTTGCATATATATTAATTGTTATTTATTTGTATAGGCTTACACGTATGTGTGTGTGTAGCTATTTTATAAATGTAATATTAAGTAGCACGAATCCAAGTTAGATAGCTTTGTATCATGAATTATGACACCGATTACTTTATTCATTTGTGTGTTAAGTTCTGACTTTATTATTTTTAGAAAAGTGTTTTGTTATCTGAAACTGCTTGCAGTTGAATAGCAGATACTTAGTGTCATGAAGAAATATCACTTCAATTCATTGATGATAATTTGCAATGCGCTCGTTTGTTATTTTGAGCAACGGTTTGGCTTTAAGTATTTCTAGTTGAGAATTTATGCACGCAAAGTAGATTAATGTAAGTACAAAAAGAAATTTATGGAATGGTCTCCGCGTGGATTTACACAATTCCAAACATAGCTAAGTGAACAATTGATCCCATCGACAATCAGCTCTCATAGCGTGCACTGAAAAAAGTGTGAAACTTTATCAAGTTGTTTCAAGAAAGCTTCTGATAAGATAACCTTCCCTTTACCTGTTTTCATCTATCACGACCTAACCACTGAATGAAACGTTTACACAGAGCGCGATACACGACCTAACCACTGAATGAAACGTTTACACAGAGCGCGATACACGACCTAACCACTGAATGAAACGTTTACACAGAGCGCGATACACGACCTAACCACTGAATGAAACGTTTACATAGCGCGTGATACAAGAACAACCACAAAATGTAACGTTTACACAGAGCGCGATACACGACCTAACCACTGAATGAAACGTTTACATAGCGCGTGATACAAGAACAACCACAAAATGTAACGTTTACACAGAGCGCGATACACGACCTAACCACTAAATGAAACGTTTACATAGCGCGTGATACAAGAACAACCACAAAATGTAACGTTTACACAGAGCGCGATACACGAATTTACCACTAAATGAAACGTTTACATAGCACTCGTAAACACTAATAACAACTAAATGTAACATTTACACAGCGTTCGATACGCGAACAACCACAACATGAAACGTTTTTATAAAGAGCGATACACGAACGACCACTAAATGTTACGTTTCCATAGCGTGCAATCACTACCCAAATACTAAATGTTACGTTTCCATAGCGTGCAATCACTACCCAAATACTAAATGTTACGTTTCCATAGCGTGCAATCACTACCCAAATACTAAATGTTACGTTTCCATAGCGTGCAATCACTACCCAAATACTAAATGTTACGTTTCCATAGCGTGCAATCACTAACCAAATACTAAATGTTACGTTTCCATAGCGTGCAATCACTACCCAAATACTAAATGTTACGTTTCCATAGCGTGCAATCACTACCCAAATACTAAATGTTACGTTTCCATAGCGTGCAATCACTACCCAAATACTAAATGTTACGTTTCCATAGCGTGCAATCACTACCCAAATACTAAATGTTACGTTTACATAGCGTGCAATCACTACCCAAATACTAAATGAAACCTTACATACGGCGCGATACACGAAGATCCACTAAAAAATGTTATGTTTACACGGCATGCGATATACAACAATCACTAAATGAAATGTTTACACGCTGTTCGATACATGACCGAACCACTAAATGAAACGTTTACATAGCACGCGACACACAAATAACCAGTAAATGTAACGTGTACATAGCGCACGATACACAAATAACCAGTAAATGTAACGTGTACATAGCACACGATACACAAATAACCAATAAATGTAACGTGTACATAGCGCACGATACACAGAAACTGTAACGTGTACATAGCGCACGATACACAGAAACTGTAACGTTTACATAGCGCACGATACACATAAACCACGAGAGATTGTGTTCGGTCAAAAACTGTAACAATTCTAAACGAAGCAAGACACCCTTGCAATGACTTTTCCTATGGACAACCAACGCACAGCCGAGTGCAATAGGAAAAGCTTGTGTTCTGCATCTGACTCAATACAAAAGTTGAGCAAATAATTAATCGACTGCTCACTGTTCTATTTTTAATGAAGTTTACAATCCGTACACAATCTTCGAGTAAGTTCCCAGAGTGTCATTCAACTTCTTTAAAGCCAATGTCTCGCGATGGAATTATGAAAAGGGTGCCTACAATCTCGGGTGATACTTGCCTTTTAAAGCCGGACTTTCTTCTACTCCAAATTCAAAGTGATTAGAGAGCAACATTTCCTACAGCAAGTGAACTCCTTAAGCTTAGCCCATTGGCTAGTCTCGTTCTTGTAAATAATAATCATTGGAAAGTAGAAAACTACTCACTCAGATTACATTACATCAGCAATCTAGAATATTTTTGCCTCGAGCTATTTACTTCAACTCGGACACTTTCAAAACTATCACCACAAGGAGTGCCCAAGGTCAGGTTACTCTGACAATTTAGCATTTAAAATTTGAAACTCGGTGAGAGGTCCCTTGTGCTCTGTAGAAGTACATACGGACCAGCCAGCCATGGACAGACAGACACCGACAGCTAGAAACTGAAAACGATTAACTAAAAAATATATTCACTAATATGCTGTTGACCCTCTTCCACAAAAAACGGAAGGTGAACTTGCCATTAGACAACAAGCCATCTTAACCGCAATTGATCTCCACCAGATTTTAAACAAGCACCTGACAATGCAACCAGAAAAAGACTACAACAGACTGTGAAACACAGACAAACATCATCTGGAAAATACCGCCGACAACAAAAACACGCTCTTCACAACGGAAAAGGCGGAAACAAGACGGGCTTTCACCCAAACCCCGACCACCACCGCAGAGAACAAGAAAACCCACACTCCCACTGCCACTCCAGAAAGCAGAGGGACATAAACTACAAACAACGATGACGACGATAAACCAAAAAGCACAGGAAAACAACCAAACACGAAAAAGACGAAATCAGCTGACCCTCCTAAAGAAGACAGACTGACAGAACTCACAGTAGCCATCGCCGAACGAACAAACACACGAGTGGATCCGGCACTCTCATCACTACTAGAGTCACCACCAAGGGCCGCTACAACAACCACACCGACGACGATGACAACAGACCAAAACAACCACACAGAACAAAGCCGCAAAACAAAACGACGGCGCCCACCACCAGGCATCAGACGACAACAACCACAGCGCCAACAGGAAACGCAACAAAAAGTTTTCTCTCTTCAGCTTTGTAATCCACTTTTTTTTAGTAATTTGTGATCTTTGTGAAATGTAAAAAAAAATAAATATTTTTAATTTGTCTGCTGTTTGTGCAGCCATATGCACTGCAATATTTAACCATGTTTTAATTTTTCAAACCATGAGTTTAACGCAAGACAATATGTCGGACAGCGCATGCGGATTGTAGTTCCACGCCGTGACGTCACATGTTATGTTGCTTTTGTGAGAAATTAGTGTTGCAAATGAACAAGAGCTCTGATTTCTTTCAGAAATATTGATTTTCAATTCCAGAATAAATGCTATTATACAAATCTCTAAAAGTTTAAATTTTGCGGTTTTGATTCAAAGAATGGGAATTACGAATTTCATACGGATTTATTCTTATCTGTGGCTGACCTAGATTTAATTTCATTTGGTCTAAGTCTGACAGTGCTACATTCATATATAATTCAAGGCAAAACAATCGTCTTTTAGGCTGATAGCAAAACAATCGTTCGCCATTATAACTGCATATAACGCAACTGTCCAACAATTTAAATGCCACATTCATAATGTATCGAGAAACAACTGTCCAACAATTTAATTGCCACATTCATAATGTATCGAGAAACAATTGTGCCATTTTTCTAAATGCTAAATCATAATGTAAAGCGAAACAAATATCCTACATTCTAAGTACTAATGCAAAATGTTTAGCGAAACAATAGTACTACAATTTAATTGCTAAGATATAATGTAATAAGGAAACATTTGTCCTACACTTCAACTGCTATTTGTCACTGTCATGATCCACTAGATTAAAAATACGTCACGTGATTATTAAATAAGTATGAACGTGAATGAGCTGCCGGAAGCAGCACTCCTGGAAATTTCGTAGCATTGAAGAATCGGTTGAGCCGAAAACTAATTTTAATGAGGCATGACGTCGAAGAAACGCGCTGGGAAATAGTTTACAGGCTGGAGGTAAGAGAGTATATCATAGAAGAATGTATTAAGACGTACTGGCTGGAGGTAAGAGAGTATATCATAGAAGAATGTATTAAGACGTACTGGCTGGAGGTAAGAGAAAAGATCAAATATTAACAGAAACTCTAATTAGCACTAGTTAACTACCAGAAAGATGACGTAGATGGGTCACATGACCCTGGGTAAAATTGAGAATTGATGTGCGATTCATACAACATACAACATGCAAGTTAAGATTATGGAGTGAACGTTAAACCTGTCAGACAAACTGTTAGAGTGAAAAGTCACATAAGAGAATAAAACAAATTGGAAAAAAAGAATGTGTAATTTCGTCTGACAGTGAGAATGTGTAATTTCGTCTAAGAACCAGCATGCCTAATTTCGTCTAAAGTGAGAACTAGAATAGACTCAAACGATGTAAGAGTGATTATTTATGAGAGTGAAAAACAACAGGCAAAACTTAAAATCATGACGACGTGAAAAGCATGAGCTAAACTTAAAAGTAAGAATTTGACATTAAAAGCCTGAGCTAAACTTAAAAGTAAGAATTTGACGTGAAACGCCTGAGCTAAACTTAAAAGTTAGAACTTTATATAACAGACTGAGCTAACTGTAAAAGTCAAAATTACGTGAGATCTTGAGGTAAAAGCGAAAGTCAGAATTTGATGTGAAAGCCTGAGGCAAACGTGAAAACCAAAATTTGATGGAGCCCGAACATATGTGAAAGCAACAATTTGACAAGAGAGCCTGAACTAAATCCGAAAGCTAGAATTCTACATATGGGTCTGAACTAAATCCGAAAGCTAGAATTCGACATATGGGTCTTAACTAAATGCGAAAGCCAGAATTTAAGAGAGCCTGAACTAAATATGGAAGCTAGAATTTGACTAGTGAGCCTGAACTAAATGTGGAAGCTAGAATTTGACTAGAGAGCCTGAACTAAATGTGGAAGCTAGCATCGGAAGTGAAAACGTACCCTAGAGAAGAAGGTTGTTACCCCTTGTACTGAAGTCCCATGAGGTACACGAATTTGTCGCCTAACATGACTTCGAAATTCAAACGCTAAAATTTTATCATACCAGTAGAATTTATTTCTTGAGCAGGTTATGAATACATAAATGTTATGTTCATAACGAGAGCATCAATATAAACTGATTATGGAACATTAAGGCCAGATCGATAATAGGAATGATTACCTCCCTTTGTAGTCGCTAATAAAAATTGCATTTGTCGATGCTGAAATTGATTTAATATGTAAAACCACTTGTATCTAATTCATTAAATAAATATTTTTTCATTCTTCGTGGTTTTTATGGATATTGTTATTGTAAATTCATTCTGATATTTTCCGTTATTGTAATGAATTATAGTGCATTCTTTTAGTTTTGTGTCGGTAATTATGTCACCTGGGGTAGTAGGGGTGGGGTGGGGTGGCATGATATGAGCCACAGAAGGACTCACCATAGTTGAAGAGTGTCCAGAGAGAAATTAATATATCATTAACAAATAGGCTTAGTAGCATTTCAAACTTAGAACTCAACATATCACCCTTATCGAGTGTTTGGTTCACCTCAATCTTAATGCATGTCAAAGCAATTGTTCCTCTTCGTCTTATCTTCATCCTTTCAAGAGTACTATTCTGGAGACGGCGAGACCAGTTTCAAGACACATGTCCTGCGATGACCGCACGTGCTGATTCGGACTGTTTGAATGTGAACTTTGCTGAGTTCCCTCCATTACGAATAGACAAGCTAAGTGCATTATCTCTGCCGACTGACTCAATCAATTCTATTTGATTTACAATTATAAACAGAGTTATTCGATTTTACGATAAATCACGAAGAGAATATGTGGTTTTGAAAGACCAAAAATGTATATTTTGTATCAGATTGCCTTTATTATAAAATTTCTAGCGGTATCCGCTGAGAGGGGACGCATGTTCCATGCTAAGTGTGCTCGGATGTCAGGGTGCTCTGCCATGGACCAATGAAGGCGGACATCCTACTGGTGGTGCAGACTTGGAACTGGTCCCTAACTCTGCGGTATGAGAGTTCTATATGTCAAATGTTGAGCGGCTGGGGTGGAACCTCTCGGGCCCCTGAACGGGGATGCCAATGGCTAAGCCATCATATGTGGTCTAGACCCTGCTTCGCAAACGTAAAAAAGAACACAATCGATTGCCCACTGATACCGGAAGGTGACGACAAAGGATGGGAAAGGGAACGGAACCGTATGATCTCTCATCTGATGATGCCGGTGTGAGTAGGCTGAAAAGATACGACCAAACACCATATGCCCGTTCTACCACAAAATCCTCGAGGAGGTTGGGGGGGTTGGCGCCCGAGTTGAGGTATTCAAGCAGCAACACCCCCACCCTCGTCAAGCGTGGGTTTGGCGTGGCTAGCTAGTTGGACCTTGGTGAATCCGAGTGAGGAGAAGCATCAGGGCTCCAGCGATTTGGACCTGAAAATCGTCCACTAATCTGCCATCTCCGAAATGGGGGTGGGCAGGGGTGATACAGTGGTTACTACGAACCGTGGCCCAAAATCTCGTAGTAATCAGATCCCTGTCGTAACTATAACACTCTGAAGGTAAAGTTGAGAAAAGAATGTTGGCATAGTTGGTCTTTTAAAAAATTAGTTCTCTTTTGCGATTTGTATGCTCATGTGAGAATAATAACATATAAATATACATGAATGATTTCTAAAATACAGCCTTATTTTGGATTAATAACTGATTTTAATTTTCGCCCGCAAATATAAGGAAACAACGCTCATGCTGATAGGCTTAAAATAGCGACTTTTTGTGAGAGTGTGTGTGTGTGTGTGTGTGTGTGTGTATTGTGCAACTGATGTTCGGTTCACATTAATATACTTATCAGTGTTGTAGCTGTATTGCACGCAGTGAATACATTTGAATACAGCACTCATGTCTTTGTGAAGGTAACATTTGAAGTAAACTTTTCATTGTCAAACACCAATCGCTGTGAATCTTAATTCGTGCTCTCCTAATCTTCCTGGCCACTGGCTTTCGCGGTCAAGCGATATCACTTTCAATAAACTCTGAGTGCCTACGTTGACGTTTTCCATGTAAAAAAGTTCCAACAAGTCAGAGACCACAGAACCCACACAGTCGAAGACCTCGCCTGTTGGTAGGTTTGCTCCGTCCGCATACTAGAAACATACGTTTGCCGGCTATTAACCAGCTGAAACTGGTTCACAAAACCGCTGAATCGTAGAGCAATTCATCAGTTGGGAATGGTCTTGAAGGACGTTCCTATTGCGCATTGTTCAGTATTAGAATTGGACAAACACAGTATCGGGACCTACTGCTAACATTTTTATTTCTCTGCGTCGCCGCCAAACTCTAAGTCTTTTCAGTCATGTTGACACCCATCACTAGGTCTTTTCAGTCCCGTGTACGCCCATCACGTGAACACCACCATGTCACTGAAGCGAAACAGTTCCTGTGGACGCTCTTTTCAATTGTGGCTGCCTGCAAGGCCCCATTAATTATGTGAAAAGGAGTGTTGGAGCTTTAAGAGGCCATGATGTGGGCATAATGGAGCGAACACAGCGTGTGAAATGCTGCTACCGACGCCATTCACTGCACGCCGAGCGGGTGCAACCATGCGGCAAAGAAGCGACGAAAGATTTCTTGGGAAGACATGGCAAGCACAAACGGTCTTGGCCCATCCAATTCCTCTTGAAATAGTTTCATCAACTCTGAGACACTGTAACAGGAAATGAAGGGTGGGGGGAGTGAAGGGATATAAATAATAAATAAATAAGTGTTAGTATCTCTGCGTGGAACGTTTAGAAAACAGCACAAACCCACTAACCTAGCGGAGATAATTTGTAAAATCGTTCTTTAAGATTTGTGATCTCACTACCCTGCCATTTGTTGCGTTCTTAGTTCTTGGTTTGCGAAGAATTTATCAGTCAGCATTTCTGTCGAGTTCTTGTACAGAACTAAAACATTCAACTCTGCACATCGATTACTCCTTTACAGAAATAAAATATTGAATTCTTTCATCGTGTTCTTTTATACAACTAAACTTTGAATTCTGTCATCATGTTCTTTAACAGAACTAATATTTTCTCGAGTGTCCTTTTGACAAAGTTAAAATATTTAAGTATGCTATCGATGAATCCTTTCCCAGTACGAAAATATTCACTTGCTTTTGTTGAGTATCTCATTATAAATTTAGATATTCAATACACGTGTCGGGTATTCTTTCCCAGTACCATAATTATCGGTCGAGAAATCTCAGCCAAGCCTCAGTGCCTCATTGATAATATTAACCTCACTGAGTGTTACCATATTCAAACTACCTGTGACACACACCTCTCTTCTTGACGGCAAAACTTACTAAAGATATGTCAGGTATTCGACTTTAGTAACAAATAACAGGGACGTTTTATTTTCTTTTGCAAAATTTTACAGAATTGTTTTGCGTTTAAAATATAGAATTGTTTTGCCTTTTTAAATACAGAATTGTTTTGCCATTTAAAATATAGAATTGTTTTGCCGTTTTAAATACAGAATTGTTTTGCCATTTTAAATACAGAATTGTTTTGCCGTTTTAAATACAGAATTGTTTTGCCATTTAAAATATAGAATTGTTTTGCCGTTTTAAATACAGAATTGTTTTGCCATTTTAAATACAGAATTGTTTTGCTGTTTTAAATGCAGAATTGTTTTGCCGTTTGTCGATGAAAAGAGGGCATGGAAACCGCCTGTCAGTGTTGCATGTACGAGTGAACAGTTGGCACTTCGTTGCATCGACCAGTACTCGTTCTTCTGGGAGTCAGGATGACTTCAAGAACAAGCGACGTCACATCAAGACCTCTCAGCATTGCACGTACGACAAAGAAAGTTCTCACACAGACATTAAAGGAAACACTGCCTACCTCACTACAGACTACAGCCAGGCAGATGACCACTATATATTATAGATAGACAGATGGCTGGCTATAGAGCAGAGCAAGCCAGATGACTGACTATGTGGTACAGTCTGATGACCGACTATAGAGTATAGGCAGTTGTGTGACCGGCTATAAAGTACAGAGAGTTGAATTACCGGCTCTCCTCATCTCAACACGCACTCAAGAGAATTTTCAATTGAAACTCCATGGCCATTTTCTAGACTGACCGAAAAACAAATAAATGACAACATAGCATTTACGATTGCAGGAACGCTGAAGATTCCAAGAAAATTCCAGCAACAACAGAAGGACAAATACAAAACATTTTAAAAAGTAGTTTACTTCAGTAAATTAAAAATGAAAATTGCAGTGTGTCAACAAGCAATGGAAGGACAACACGCAAAAGATAGATGAAACAAGTTCATTCGAGTCAATTTAACTGAATAACAGTCTATCAACAACTAACGGACGGATTAAAACCCCAAAATATTAAAGAAGCAAATTCATTCGAATCAAATGTAACTGAATAACAGTCTATCAACATCCAATGGACAATATTGCAACCATCCCAGCTTCAGTGTAGATCTTATATCACTGTTAAAATGATCACATTCTAATTACAATTTTTATATAGAAAATAATTTGAAAAATAAATCTAAGAGTGCAAAAAATAGTCTAAAGTCCAAAATAAAACACGGGGATACACAAATGCAGAGTCAGATATATACCTTACAAAACGTTTTGTTGTTAGCTTACCGGCACTGGGATTGATCAAAAAGTGAATAGCCACAGGCTCTCGTAGGATAGAAAAAGAGTATTAAAAAAAAACAACAAAAAACAACAAAAAAAACCCCCCCTACAGATCAAGTCCAGCCAGACGTTTCTGCTTGGCCGAATTACGATTAACAAGAGAATTTTGGAAACGTATCACCCTAGTTAGGCCTAGTACCAACATGCTTAGGCGAATCGTTCGAGTGTCAGCTTGTTCAAGTCTCGTTAGATAATGCAACACAAAATCACTTCGGACTCAGAATTTCTCCGCTGTTCAAGGTCTTCAAACTTCGGCTATCTTCGACTGTGTTAAAGGCTATGTTTGTTTTATGTTTTATCAATTACTTTTATAGCTTTGCTGCTCTATAATTAATTAAAAAAATTACGAAAGAAAAAATATTTAATAACTAACAAAAATCCATTTGCACACAAGTAGATTCAATCAGAAACATAAAAAATTCCCGTTCAGTCTATTCGTTCACAGTATTCATAGTAAATTTATACATTTACAAAATTCACAGTCAATCTACACATTTACAAAACTAACAGTCAATCTACACATTTACAAAATTCACAGTCAATCTATACATTTACAGGATTCATAGTCAATCTATACATTTACAGGATTCATAGCCAATCTACACATTTACAAAATTCAAAGTCAATCTATACATTTACAAAATTCACAGTCAATCTACACATTTACGAAATTCACAGTCAATCTATACATTTACAGGATTTATAGTCAATCTATACATTTATAGGATTCATAGTCAATCTAAACATTTACTGGATTCATAGTCAATCTATACATTTGCAGGATTCATAGTCAATCTATATATTTACAGGATTCATAGTCAATCTATACATTTGCAGGATTCATAGTCAATCTATACATTTACATAATTCACAATCAATCTACAAATTTAAAGGATTCACAGTCACTCTACAGGCCTAAATACAACAGCGACATACGTCACATCCTAAATAAAACGGCGGCATACGTTACACCCTAAATACAACAGCGGCATACATCACATCCTAAATACAACTGCGTCACACGTCACATCCTAAATACAACAGCGTCTTAAAATGACGAAATCGTAGAAATGACGCACTCTTAACTCCCTGGCACACAAATACTCCTACCCTATCATACAAGTGATCTAATCATAGTAGCAATCCGTTAATAACACACGTTCCTGCATAGCCACCTTACTTTAGTTCCATCTAATTCCATGTCGCTCCATTATGCACGTGATTCCAGTACACAAGGGGTCAGTCAAACGGCTACATTCTTGCTCCGACGTACAGGTGAGGCCTGTCCTAAGAGAAGGTATTATCTACGAACGTCGTAAATGTGAAAAAGGAAGAGCGTGAAAGAAGAAAGTGGAAGTGCACGAATAAAATGTTAAACATAGCGTAAACGTTACAAACACATAAACAAACACATCTACACACGTACACATGCATTTCTACGTTTGCACATCACACAAGACATTCAAGTACACACTCATATGCACACATTGACATTGTGAACAGTAGCTAGAAAATGGAAGAATAAATAATTATATAAACAAGTAAATAGCATGATGCCAGAATGGGCAAGAAGGGTGAATTAAAATTAAAAAAAGCAATACGTTTTCATGCCACGCCAATGAACGAAAGACGTGAAACAGCACAAGACATTGTGCCGAGCGTACATGGAAACAATCCTTCACATCTGGCCCTTCAATCAACAGACAACGGTGGGGGAGAAAGGTGCCAGGCCCAGAAGAGAACGAGAGAAAAAAACCGAGAAAGGAAAGCCGAACGCAGAGAAAACTATACTAATTTTCTATCAAACCATGCCGTTCACTACACCGGCTGAATTCTTCCGCGCTCCCAAGGGAGGTAACTTTTCGTTGATGATGATTTTCCCGGCCTTTCGTCCCTCTTCGACCTGCGCCCCTGGGTTCCCTAGACCCCCCTTGAGACGACGCTGAGCAAAGAGGTCGGCTCGGCGGGCCCAATATAACCTCACATCTTTGTCAGAACGATTTTCCAATCAATTGGCGAGAGATGGACTTTTAAAAAAGTCTCAAAGACGAAGAAATGGAGCTCTTCTTTACTGGCGATTTTCAAATCTTTCCTCTTCTTTTTTTTGGTGCTCTCCCTTTGCACAGCTCTTTCTGTCATCAGAAACACGTGCGCGCGCGTCGAGAAAGGAAATTGACGTGTTGCCAATTTTCACTTCATATTAATTTCAGTTTTACAAAGTCCCTGCCACGATCTGTAGTAGTACGTGTTATTCTTTGTACTTTCTTGGCAAACTTAATTGCTGTTATCAGTCACAATTTCTCTCAGTCAGAAACAGGCCGAAACGCCGCAGTCAAATCCTAACAAAGCACTGATTTAGTCATTTTCGATTATTGTGTGCTATTTAGTCAAACATTAGGCAAAAAATAATTAAGGAATTTATTCAGTATTAATCAGTTAATATGACTACAGCAAAACTGAGTAGAAAAATAGTTAAAGGATCTATTCTAAGACGTGCAAACATGTTAAGATGAACTAAATAAATAAACATCAGCAAAAATATACTATCGCATGGTCATTTAAAACAAAGGTCATGCAAGTGCTGAGCAGCAAAGGCAATTTGATTGAAGTTCCAAGCAGTATTGAAAACTGCTCCACAGTTTATTTTTCCTAGTCAGTATACAATTCTATTTCAAACTAAGTCAATCTTTCTTGCAAGCATTTCCCCCCCCCTTCGCATAACTCAGGAAAAAAAAATCAGGAAGCCTAGTGGCAGTGGTAGTGAAATCCTAGACGCCATTTTCACGCCATAGCAAAGCAGCGATGACATTGCTACGTCATCACGTGTGGTTGAATTCGGGAGATGATGTCATCACTTCCAGTGACGTTTTGAGAGACGAGCATAACTTGGCACGTGTTGCCAGCACGAGCTACTAAGAAGAAAGTTGCTCCCGTGGCCATGTGGCGGCGTACAACACTTTTTGTCGCCTGCAGCCACCTCAGTTGTGAGTGACTGACGGCAAGTGAGAGTGTCCCCCATTGTTTTGTACACGAGGTACTACTTTCCTCAGGGATGACTCACTAACTGTGTTCTCTATTGGGAACGCTAATCAGCAACAGCTGAGAGAAATATCAGGGTTTAGAAATTTTAGAGCTGAATTGAGCTCATTGTATACCCCGTCATCATTTGAAATAAGTATCCTCTCTCCAGCAGTCATTTGTTCATTGCTTTAGATATTAATTAAATATTTATAAAGGTCAAAATGTATACATATTATTGTACAATGCTGAGTGTACAGGTCAAAACGTGTAAGGTCATATTGTACAATGCTGAATGTACACAGATCAAAACGTATAAGCCATCACATGAAATCTTCCTCACTCGAGAAAAGTAAAAAAAAATAAAAATACGAAGAAACAAGAAAAGTAAAGTTCAGCATTTAATATATCAGCTTTTAAGATTTTCTTTGTGTATAATGCAAGCGAGGGAATAAGCAATGACGTCATAATATCATATAAATCTAATAATCTCATCAAAGTGTCTATATTTGTTTCATAAAAATTTCATTGTTTATTTAAATTTTTTTAACGATAAGAAAGCCCCAAAAAAGGACCTCTCTTAATAAAAAACAACCCATGTTAATCATTTTTTAGACTAAACCTTAAACCTTCAGTGTATTACGTCTCTATACCATTTTGTTAGTCTCCAAACTAATTTGTCTTAATACCATTTAGTGTTTAATCTTGTTAGTCTCCAAACTAATTTGTCTTAATACCATTTAGTGTTTAATCTTGTTAGTCTCCAAACTAATTTGTCTTAATACCATTTAGTGTTTAATCTTGTTAATCTCCAAACTAATTTGTCTTAATACCATTTAGTGTTTAATCTTGTTAGTCTCCAAACTAATTTGTCTTAATACCATTTAGTGTTTAATCTTGTTAGTCTCCAAACTAATTTGTCTTAATACCATTTAGTGTTTAATCTTGTTAGTCTCCAAACTAATTTGTCTTAATCCGCGTGAGTCTTCATATAATTTTTCTTAATTCGCTTAAGTCTCTTTTGTCTTATTTGCATTGCTCTATCATTTTCGTTTTGTTCGTTGTCATTTCCCTATCATTTACTGTTGTAGTCATTTCTAATCTTCCTACCATTTAATGTTCGGTCTTTATTTCATTGTTCCATCAGTTTGGCTTCATTCGTTTTCACTCTCGCTATTCAGTCTTTATAGTCTGCATACCACCGTAATTTTTAATCCTTCAATCATTTAATGTAGAATTATTTTAGTCTTAAGTGTCATTCACTCCAATTTTCAAGCTATTAAATGTTCTGTACTTTAGTCTTCTTCTCCTTTAGTTTTCAATTATTTTAGTCTGCAGATTTTTTTTCATATTTTAGTTTAGAATCATATTACTGTCAATTCTTAGACTTTCAGTGTCCACTCCAAAATTTGTCAGAAAAATCTTATTGATAAACTGTGAAATGAATAGGGTTGTTGCTGATGTGGTGGTGGTGGTGGTAGGGATGATGTCAATTATAGAATGAGTTTGAGTAGGTGGTGTTGTACAAGAATGGTGGTGATAGGCGTGCGATGTACTTGTAATTTCCTTGTCAATGAAAGACACGTGCCAAACACGTGCAAGAAGATGGAACATGAGCTGAATTAGTCAGAAGAAATATTCATTGTTAGAAATGTTCGGCTGTGCTTTATACACGTGTCTTAAAATAAACAATTACGTTGTTTATTTCAGGTCAGATGTTCTATTTTTAGTTTTCGTCCCATATGTTAATCATGTCTCAACTATAATACGTCCGGAAGGGGGGGAGGGGAGTTGTTATCCTGCCTACTTGTGGCTAAAAGGTGCAGCTAGTCATTCCCGAACATGTGTCCTGGTTACTCAGAATGACACCTTATGTGAAACTCAAAGGCCTTAATGTGTCTCAGGAGAACATTAATAATTATCTCGCTAAAAGGCTGCGTGCACATATAGCTGTTTATAGTTGTCTCTTTATAACGCACATATACCTTAGATACTATGGCGTCTCTTTATAACGTACGTATACATATTTTAGACCTTATGGCGTTTCTTTATAACGTACGTATGCATGTTAGACCTTATAACGTGTCTTTATAAGGTACGTCTACATATGTTAGATCTTATGTTTCTCTTTATAATGTACGTATACACACTCTACACCTTATAGTGTCTCTTTATCAGGTGCTTACTTGTATGCTAGATCCTATAGTCTCTTTATAACGTACGTACTCGTATGTTAGATCCTATAGTCACTTTATAACATACGTACTCGTATGTTAGATCCTATAGTCACTTTATAACGTACGTACTCATATGCTAGATGAGCCTTTCTCAAACTTTATACCCTGAAGAAACCCTTGAAATAACAAGGTAGGAACCTTGCATGAAAATTACTATGTACACGATGTTTTTTTTAAATGACATTTTTTCGTGGAACTCTTAACCACTTCTCGTGGAACCCCAGTGGGAAGACCCTGTGCTAGATCTTATAATGTCTCATTAATTAGGCCTATACATGTATACACGTGCTTTACTTATCTTCTTGAAAAAGTGGACCGAATACTATACATAGTCACATGCGTACATTAGGCCCAGTATTTCATCTTATACATAGTCACAGCGTACATTAGGCCCAGTATTTCATCTTATCTCCACACACATAACTATACACACGCACGCACTGTACATGCAGATACACAAACACACACACGTAACTCATCGTCGTCTCCATATGCATGTACTAAATGAATAAAATACGTACCTAACTGTTGCTATAATAATATTTTATATATATTGTGTGTGTTTGTGACGTTACAGTAATAGTGTATATATGACGTCACTACGCTGCATAAGCGACATTAAAATATTGACTATGTGACGTTACAGTGCTGTGCACCCGATGTTAATAATACTGTCTATGACGCTATGTGATGTTTCAATACTCTCTCTGGAATGTTAAACCCAGATTGCTCGAAATTTTCGTTTTCAAAATTGTTCTCATAAATTAACAATAATTTGACCTTGAATCCTAGCTAGTATATGAATTGACTGAAACACGCTATCAAAACTGGTTGTTGTGTGCTCTCCCGGGATTAAAACCAGCAAGTTATGATTCATAATTCAGTGTCCTATTCATTTTGATTATTTTTTCTTATTGCACAAAGACTGAGTATGGGATTACATGCGCTAACTCAGAAAAAGATATTTTTATGTTGAGAATATTTTTTTAATTTTTATTTTAAGCAACAGTTCGTAAAAATACAAGTTTCGATTTCATACGACTAAAAACTTGTAAACAAAAGGACATACCTACACACAATATATATTTCACATCCGTCAGGATCCCCTTCCACTTCAAAACACTGCACAAGACGTTGTATCCATGGAGACTAAAACTGAGTCGTAGTATACATGGTATGCTTGATTAAATTGTCTCAGTAACCAGTCCAAGCCTAAAGGTAGAATAATATCATTTATAAAGTAGACAGTCCAAGTTTAAATGTATTTTTATCATTTATACAGGAACCATTCCAAGTTTAAATGTATTTCTATCATTTATATAGTAACCATTCCAAGCTTAAATGTAGAATTATATCATTTATAGAGTATATCTACTGATAGAAGATGAAAGATGGCTCATTACCATAAATATATGCCTTGTTCAAAAATAAATTAGCAAGAGATATATTTGACTTGACTAATTGATCATTCGACGTCAGCTGACAAGTTGTACAATACGATGAAACCTGACTAGGTGGTCAATGAGTCATCTGACTACTTGTATGTTGTGGTATGACCTGATCAGTTGGTCGGTACGCTATCTGACTAGTTGTATGGAGTGGCACGACCTGACCAATTAATCGTTCCGATATCTGACTATTTGTATGGAGTGGTATGACCTGACCAGTCAATCGTTCCGATATCTGACTATTTGTATGGAGTGGTATGACCTGACCAATTGGTCGGTAAGTTATCTGACTACTTGTACGGTGTGGTATGACCTGACCCGTTGGTTGGTTCGTGATCTGACTAGTTGTATGGTGTGGTATAACCTGACTATTTGATCGGTGCATTATCTAGCTGTACAGTATGATACAACACGGTTATCTGACTAGTTGTACGATATAATGCGATCTAAGTGTCTGATTGGTGCGTTATCTGACTAGTTGTACGGTACGACGTGACCTGGCTAATTGATCGGTGCATTTTCTGACTTGTACAGCGTGATGCAACATGATAGTTGACAAGAAAAGGATGTATATGAAAACTACTAACAAAGACACAAATGTTATGAAAAGCAAAACATTATTGTTTATACACTGGGCAGTCGTCACATTACAAAAACACACACACATGCACCCACTCGACTCGAACAGGAAATATTGTGTGTATTTGAGAGAAGATAACCGGGTATGTGTAAGTAGGTGTGTCTGTGCACAGGGTAACGATTTACCGAGTCAGAGTCGGTCGCTGGGCACCTGACGAATCAGTCGACAACCCGTCAAGATCTGTCGCCGACCATGACAACCGAGTGATAACAGGGGAGGTAATTAGCATCGCAAACTCCTGACACTAGCAGATCACTTTACCTCCAACGACTGCTGTTTGACGCTTACCTGCCCCTTCCCCCCCCCCTCCCCCGCTGCCTTCGCCATGTCAGGAACAATGTAAACACGCGTAGACAAAAAATTCTTGGTCATGTGAGACAGCACATAGGGTAGACTTTCCACGTAAACGAAAGAATACAGCGAGCTTCTGGTGTGCGCACAACTTCCCCTCTTATTTATTACCCATAATGCATCAGCAGGCAAGTCGAGTTCTGCTATAGTCCGATGTTTTCTTTGTAGTTCTGGTTTACGCACGAACTCTTGTCTTATTTATTACCCGTAATGCATTAGTGGGTAGGTCGAGTTCATCCATGGTCCGATTGAGTTCCTTGTCGTTCTGGTATACACATGAGATCTCCTCTTATTTATTACCCGCAATGCATCATCACGCAAGTCAAGGTGGGTCTTGGTTCCTTGGTGCTTCTGGTGTATACTAGAATTCAAATCTTATTTATTACCCAAAATGATTCAACACGCAAGTCATTCGACTGCGTTCCTCGTAATGTTGCTGCTTGAGACTTCAATGTTTATTACATATTTATTGCAGACATTCATAATGTACATCTAGAAGTGAAGTAATGGTGGCAGAAAGATTGTTCCAAACTCAAAATGACGCGAATATGTTCTGACAGTTCGAGATGTGCCTAGTGTCCACAGTATAACACAAAGTAACAGTCCTTTTCCGTATGATTCTGCTTAAAATTTTATGGGTTGGCTGTTAAGTTGGCTGTGGTGACTTGGCGATTCTCGCATGGACCTGGTCAGTAGAATGGCACAGTGCAGGCTTTGGGTTTTGCATTGGTTGAGAGATTCAGTTGTCTGTTACCTGTACTGAAGTGGCAAGTGGCGGGTACTTGGTGTCCAGGGTGCCAATATAGTGCCGATTTAAAAAAAAAACTCTTTCCCTAAGTTTCTAGCAGACACTAAAATAATGATTGATGCACAAGATGACGTCATTCATACATAGAAATATGAGGGGACATATATATATATGTTTACTTTAATTATGCAAATACATTTTCTAAATAATGTGAAAGTTCTCTTAATGACCTCGCCCTAATTCACACAACACTAACATTTGAACAAATAAATAAAAAAAACAGATCGAGGACATAAATAACAAGAGAAGTTATATCGTTTGTAGGGATTATATAAATAACAAGAGAAATTATATCGTTTGTAGGGATTATAACAAGAGAAGTTATATCATTTGTAGGGATTATATAAATAACAAGAGAAGTTATATCATATGTAGGGATTATATAAATAACAAGAGAAGTTATATCGTATGTAGGGATTATATAAATAAGAAGAGAAGTTATATCGTATGTAGGGATTATATAAATAACAAGAGAAGTTATATCGTATGTAGGGATTATATCAATAACAAGAGAAGTTATATCGTATGTAGGGATTATATAAATAATAAGGAAAGTTATATCGTTTGTAGGGATTGTATAAATAACATAATGTTGATGACGATACCAGAAGAGAAATGTAAATCAAGAACATTAAAGTCGACCAGAGAACTCTAGTGCGTATACACTATACAAGTATACAGTATACGCGAAAACTGGCGCGAATAAAACAACACTGATGTCAATGTTGATAAGAGAACATTGATGTTAAAAGAGAAATGCTTATGCCAGGAAAAGCACATATATTTTAATAAAAGCATACATATTTTAATAAAAGCACACAGAAAATACAAAATGAAATGTAATGTTTTTCTAGCAATGAAGTAAAATAATATTTACATGAATAATTTAACAAGAGTTTCGTTCCATCTGATCTCATAACTATCCAGACATACCTGATTAACCCTTTCTCCGATCAAGTCAGCTATCAATCAGGACCAAGGTAAAAATATGTAGAATGTTTGTTCCAGAGTGCACCCCAGTATTTAAACTAACAGCCCTCTTCATTTGAGAAGATCCTAGAAGCGTCAGTAGCGTCAGCCCTCTGGCCAAATAGTTTTTTCATCCTCTAACTCGAGTCGCAGAGTCTCCGTGGAAACAAAAGAATTTTTTGTTAGCCAACAATAATTTCATTAGACAGTCAGTGGAATTTCCTGTAATAAAGATATGGGTCGGCTATGCAAGGGTTTTTAATCCTACTTACGCAATAGCATCTCTTGACCAACTACAATTAGTCTATTATTGTTCAATGTTAATGTGTGTGGCTGGCATTCTTTACATTCCAGAAATTGCATAATCACCAGCCTTTGCACAGGCGGTTTTGTACACAATTGTTTACGGATTTTTATTGACAAAATTAAAACAAGTTTGGTTTAATTGGAATTAATATAAAAATATTTAGAAAAAATATATGTAATTAATTACTTGCATTATTTGTATTTTTTGTGTCACAAAGTCACAATATTGTTAATAAAGGCACAATTATGTCAGTAAAAGCACACCGTTGTTAATAAAGGCACAGTTTTGTTAATAAAAGCAAACTCTTGTTAATAAAGGCAGAATGTTTTAAATAAAAGCAAGCTTTGTTAATAAAGGCAGAATGTTAATAAAAGCACACTGATGTAAAAAAAAAAATGCACACTGAAGTAAACAAAAGCACACTGTTATTAATAAAGGCACAATTTTGTTAATAAGAGCAAACTGTTGTTAATAAAGGCACAATGTTGTTAATAATAGCAAACTGTTGTTAATAAAGGCACAATGTTGTTAATAAAAGCAAACTGGTGTCAATGTGAGAACTTTTATATCGGTAAGAGAACATTTCTTATTATGAAAATTTTTTTATGTTAAAAATTATGTCGATGAGAGAACACCGATGTCAATAAGTGAAAACTGATTTCAATAAGAAAATATTGACTTCAATAAGGGAACACTTATTTCAGTAAGAAAATATTGACGTCAATAAGACAACACTTATTTCAATAAGAAAATACTGATGTCAAAAAGAGAACAATTATTTCAATAAGAAAAAATGACGTCAATGAGAGTACACTGATTTTTTTTTTTTTAAAATAACTTTAATAAGAGAACTCTGATTTCAATAGGAAAATATTAATGTTAATAAGAGAATACTGAATTCAATAAGAAAATATTGATGTCAATAAGAGATCACTGAATTAAACAAGAATATATTGATGTCAATAAGAAAACACTGAATTCAAAAAGAAAATATTAAGACAAAGACTGGATCAATAAGTAATGATCAGACTAGCGTAAGACAAAAATTAGATCAATAAAAAGTCGTAGGTGATAGGTGATTAAAAATTAATAGGTGAAATATAAGGCTATATCAATAAAAAGTAATGGTTAGACTAGGGTAAGACAAAGGCTAAATCAATATAAAAGTAATGGGCAGACTACGGTAAGACAAAGGCAAAATCAATATAAAAGTAATGGGCAGACAGGGTAAGACAGTCAATAAGAGAACTCTCAGGCTGCTAAGATAGCAATGATGTCAAAAAGGGAAAAAAAGTAATATCAGTAAGAGGAGTAAGAACTAAAGTTAATAAGATAGCACTTATGTCAATTAGAAAAAACAAACTATTATGAGCAAGAGAAAACTGATGACAATGAAAAGAGCTACTTTCAACATGAGATCATTGAATCAATAATAATAATAATAAATAATATCAACAAAAGAGTACTGATGACAATTAAAAAATAAACTAGTATCAACAAGAGAACTACGAGGTCACTAAGAAAACCGTTGAGAGCAATAACACTGACATCAACAACAGAACAAAGATGTGGATAAAGGAACACTGATGTCAGCAAAGCAACACTGATGTCAGCAAAAGAATATTGATGTTACTCCTAAAATCAGTAGTGTGTGATCATTAGGAGCGGTTCTTAGCCATCCAGAACGAAATTCTTGTGTAAGCAAGAAGTGTAAGTGTTATATATAGCAATAATCGATGTAGGTTGCCGAGCATTTAAAACACAAAAGTAAGGTTTTTATACCAGAGATATTTAAATTAAAACAATGCTAAAATATTATTACCACTTGATAAATAATAATATAAAATGATTTTGCATGGAGAGTGCCTCAAAGCCCACATTATAAATGTATTATCATATA
The DNA here is from genome assembly GCA_028829895.1 of Sinotaia quadrata. Lineage (NCBI taxonomy): Eukaryota > Metazoa > Mollusca > Gastropoda > Architaenioglossa > Viviparidae > Sinotaia > Sinotaia quadrata. The sequence goes on along the minus strand of CM054177.1, from coordinate 117,522,764 downwards.
TACCACACCATTTAGTAGTAAGCCCACATTGTAAATATATTATCATATATACCTCATTTCATCTAGTAGTAAGCCCACATCGTAAATATATTATCATATATACCTCGTTTCAACTAGTAGTAAGCCCACGTCGTAAATATATTATCATGTATACCTCATTTCATCTAGTAGTAAGCCCACGTCGTAAATATATTATCATGTATACCATTTTTCATTTAGTAGTAAGACAGCGGACGGGGAAATACCCAGAGTTCATTATTACAATTATTTTGTTTCATCAACAAAGTCTGGAATCACTGTCTCGACATGTAGCCTATACGGCACTGTAGGTGCGCGTGCGTATGAGCATGTGTGTATGATGTGTATATGAGTACACTATATATTGTCTTTGAGCGCCATTACCTCGCTAGTCGAAGACGGCAGCCTGTTTGACCTTTATTGGATTTTGAGGTCGATTATCAAATCAGCAATGGCAATGTTCGCGTTCTTTTCATTGCGTCAGACTTGCTAATGACGTCGGTTTAGCCTTTGTGTCTATTATTTTCGTCTGAAATACCTTCTTCGTAATATTGCCACAGATTCTAATAACTTTTAGTCTTCTATAGTGGGCCGTAACTATTACATTTCATTCAAACTGCCAGCTTGCATAATTGCATAATTTAACTGACGAAAAGGGACGAGTGGGCGCGAGAGGTAGATGCAGAGTGGGCGCGATAGAATGAGGATAGGAGCTGGGTTGGGGGGGGGGGGGTAAGAAGAAGGCTAAAGCGCCACTTGCCAGAAAGCAGGCCAGCTGTATGCTACATAATCGAGCCGATCCATTACGCGAGGAAACATTTTTGTTCCCCCCCAATACAGCTGTAGAAGTCGTCCGTTTTGCCCCCGTTCAGTGTCTTTCAGCAGGCTTTCAGGCTTTGGAGCGAGCCGAGTATGATTTTATATCACGCCAACAAAAGAAGGGTTAGTCTGCGCCGTTATTGAAGCGAGCAAAATATGTATTGAGGATAAATGCGTCATTTAGACGCGACCAGCTATGAAAAGCGTGCTAGCGCTATCCGAGTGCGGGACTATTCAGCACTATTCAAAGGCTCGACGGCGCTTGAATGGGACGGAATGATTTTCAATTTTCTTGCGAACAATTGTGAAATCAGCTTGAATAGCAGTTGTGTTGATTTCATTACGAGCCTCCACAATGGCGGCTGACTATCTGTCGATTTCAGGTGAATGTGGTGTATTTGTTCTGTTTCTCCCATTATGTCACGCACAAAGCGCGCTCTTTGAGGGCACCCTGGTTCGCATTCATCGGCCACACTTAGTGGCATTGTCTGCGGCCAATTGCGGCCTTCCTCTCCCGGCCAGAGCCATAATGGCGGTATTATGAGGCGCTTGTTGCACTAAATTATGGAGCCCGGCTCAAAGAAACACGGTGAATTAGTACTATTCAAACTCTCCTTTGCAAAATTCATTTTCATCTCTGGAAAGAAAAGGCGTTTGGGAAAATGCGACAGTGTGTATGTGTCATATGAGCATTGTGTAAAATGCTGACTTCAAGTTAAGGACTTTTGGATTTGACGTTCGCAAGGCAATGGCGGCCGGGGCTGGGTAAACCTAGGTGGTTGGGTCCTCTGGTGGTAGTGGTGATGGGAAAAGGAAGAAAAACGTGGGCGTTTTATTGAATGCCTCAATACCTCATATTCTACTGATTTAAAAAGCAAAGAAAACAAAAAAGCCAGAAGCAGGCTAAGAAAGGAAAGAAAAGGCATTCAGGTGGAAAAGAAGGCTTGCCTATTCTGAATGCGATTTATTTTCAAACCCCTTGAGAGCAGATTTAATCAAAATAGAAATGCCATTTTAAAAATGTTAACAGGGGTTATTGTCAGCCTAAATGAAGATACGTGTTTTAATAGGCCATTGTGTCGTCAACACTTAGGATTTCTATTATTGTTGCTGTGCACTCTGTTCCGTACAAGACCCACCAGCGTACAGTATTTGCCACCGGGCATTTTGTGAAGAGACGCATTAGACCACTGGTATTCCGAATAACTAAAAATGAAGGTATACAATGGCACAATAAAACCCAACTAGAAATGTCGATTGTTGGAGACAATACTTCATAGGAAGCAATTGTTCTCCGACGTTCGTTTTAACGTTGCAAACATCATCCAACACCCCGCCCGCCCCATCCCCCATCCTCCGCGCCGTCTGCCCTAAGGGAAAAGCTTCAATCCAAGTTCGCTAACTACGTGAGCAGCCGACATGCGTTCTACTTATCATTTTGCAGATTGATTACTCGCAATGTGCGTTCAATTGTTTGCATTTGTTTCTTGTTTTCAGAAACTTTGTTTTGAAAGAGTGTGCTTGGAGTTTTCAAAATGGCCACGATCTTCGGATGGCCTTAGGAAATTAAATAGCAGTAAAGGAGAAAAGAACTGATTCATTTCAGCATGTAGTATGCTTTGATTTTATTTTGTTTATAACTCTCATCTTCATCTCGGCCACTGACCTACTAAGCTTGTGGGTATATTGCAGTGATCCGGGTGGATATGTAAAATGAATGAAAAGAATAACAAATACAATTAGATGGAAAACTGCTGAGTTTTTATTGAAAAGAACATGCATATGTCTAAATACCTACAGGAACAAATGTAAAATACCCACAGGAATAAATCTAAAGATCTAAATGAACAAACGTAAAGATTAACATGAAAAAGTCCAAAGACCTATAGGAACAACTGTAAAGACCTACATGAACAAATCTAAAGACCCACAGGAAAAGATTTAAAGACCTACTGGAACAAATCTGAAGACCTACAGGAACAAATCTACTACAGGAACAGATCTAAAGACTTACATTCACAAATGTAAAGATTAACATGAACAGATCTATAGACGTACAGGAGCAGATCTAAAGACATACAGGAACAGATCTAAAGACCTACAGGAACAGATCTAAAGATCTATAGGAACAGATTTAAAGACATATAGGAACAGATCTAAAGACCTACGGGAACAGATCTAAAGATCTATAGGAACAGATTTAAAGACATACAGGAACAGATCTAAAGATCTATAGGAACAGATCTAAAGACATACAGGAACAGATCTAAAGATCTACAGGAACAGATTTAAAGACATATAGGAACAGATCTAAAGATCTATAGGAACAGATCTAAAGACCTACAGGAACAGATCTAAAGATCTACAGGAACAGATTTAACCTTCAGAAACGGATCTAAAGATCTACTGGAACAAACCTACTACAGGAACAGATCTAAAGACATACGGAACAAATTAAAGACCTACAGAAACAGATCTAAAGACCTACAGAAACAGATCTAAAGACCTCCAGGAGCAGATGTAAAGATCTACAGGAACAGATTTAAAGGCCTATAGGAACAAATGTAAAGACATGAATGTACATTCGATTCCATTTAAGTGGATTACTCTTTCACTATTAGCCTACTATGTGAATGTGTTCTTTTTGAATCTTATCTTGAAGATGAATGAAGTATAGTTTACAAAATAAATATCATAAGCACGCTTATTCAACTTATCTTCAAAGGTACAATATTGTTGAACTAGTGACTGACATATATTTATTATACTTATTTTAACACAGAATCCAGTTACGGTTAATTTAATATATTCTTTCTATTTAACTTGTGTGTGGATTTTAACAAGTAAAGATATAAACATGAAAAAAGTCTAGCACAGTTTTTATTGCCACGTGTATCCGGAATTCTATAATCTTACAAATATGAATAATATTCATAAGCTCTAACCAGAACTGAATAGCGAAAAGGTATTATTACTTCACGTGTAATTATTCTAATAAATCAGTAAGATTTGTGTCACTCCAATTGCCAGTTCTTAGTAGTTGGGAGACTAAAATGATATTACCGTTTGTAAGCAGTCATCAAGAGCGTATCTGTAAGTCAAGATCTGGATATTTACTCTATTATGCTCATCGTTAAAACAGCTCACAGAGATAAATAGAATCAAATTAAAATTTTACTGTGTACGCTACAGATTCAAAAAAAATATAATCTTTTGTGTTCGATTTGAGAACAAAATCATTTTGAAGATCCAAAATCTCGAGTTCAACTTCTCTTTTACTTGATTGTGATTTGCAGTCGATGTAGCCATTTTCTTTACATCTAGTTGTTTAGGTAAAATGATTACCAAGTAAGGCAATCACAGACTCAATGATCATGAACTTATTATGAAATATCTTTTCAAACTGCTCCTGAGGTCTTTGAATGTAGGGAAGAGTTAAAATCAATGCCATTTACCATTTTCTTCATTCTTGGAAAATGTACAAGAGACTTTGTCTTCATATGTGACTTCTACAAGATCAGTTCTGCACTTTGAATGATTTTACAGAACCTAAAATGAGTGACGTCACGTTGGATGGAACGACCTACATCTGCTCTACTTTTCACACCACGTCGCGAGCGCAGGTCCGTGCTCGGCACCCTGATCTACATGAACAAAGGTAAAGACCTATATGAACAAAGGTAAAGACCTATATGAACTAAGGTAAAGACCTATATGAACTAAGGTAAAGATTAACATGAAAAAGTCTAAAGATCTATAGGAACAAATCTATATTGACATGAACAAATCTAGACTAACATGATAAAGTATCAAAATAACAAACATTATATGATGGAATCTACTGAGAAATTTATAAATGGATGTGCGTTGTCATATCACTGCATAATGCAGGACGTTCTGTTGGCCTGTCCGCTCAAGAACGTTTCTGCAACTAAGCCGGACAGCTTGATAAGCCGGGCAGCTTGTTGTGACACTAACGGGCTTGGCGGTGCAATGAAACTAACAACATCCCCAGTCTACTATAAATGATCACAAATTCCAGGCTCAAAGGGAATTTGTAAGGCTTTGTTCGAAAGCTTAATGGCTTTCAATAGTGAAAGACTATTCTAGCAGAAAGGGAGACAATAGGAAACATTGAACAAAAACATGCTATCAAAGCACTACCCAGGACTGCACACAATGCGAGCGGATTGGAAGTGAAAGGAAAACGAATTAAACTAGAAATAGGCAAGAAAGAAAAATCGATTCGCCTTTCACGATGACCACAAAGAGATGGGCGAAAGAAAAACAGTGTCAAAAGAAGACTGCTCTCTACTCGCTGCGAAACGTTAAAATGTTGGTTTGCCAACAAGAAACAGGAAAACACAAATTAAATACTTCGCTTATTTTTGCCTTTGGCTAAAGTCGTTGTGCCTTTGTTGATTATGCACGGCCGAATGAGATGAGCGTGCAAAACCAGTCTTACGCCATTGCGTTCCGGCTGGTCTAGGCGTTTGGATGTGTTCTTTTAGAAATCGCCTGTTTCATGAAAAAATAAGAGCTGTTGTCTTGCTGTCAGATTTGAATGGAGAATGGACCATTTATTGGAGCTCAATCCAGAACCGATTGTCTGCAGAGTGTAGCAGAAGGATGCAATATTTTGTTTTAAATAATACATATTTTCGGGAACACATTTCCATAAGAATAGAGCGTTTAAAGATATTGCTCAACAAAATATTAGTTAACAATGGTTCGCAGCAATAATAATTTGAAATAAATATTATACTACAATTGTATTGAAATATCATTAGTTAGAATAAACGCTATATGAATGCAATATATCGAAAAATAATTTTCAATAAATGTGAGTAAGACTTGTATTTAAACATTCATAAGATATTTGAATGATAATAGTCTTTCTTAACATGTACATTAATATGATTTTGAACAATAAATATAATAGTCATCATTAGCATGTATATTAATATAACTTTGAACAATAATAGTCTTCATTAACATAAAAACGATATTTCAGCAGCGGACATTTCTAAATATTGTTTTATTAATACATGTACTTAAACAATTGTAATTATATTTATTAAAATGTATGAGCCAAACTTCATTTGCAATAAATATTTTGTTAGAAAGGTATTAGAAATATTCTGCAACAATATATCAAAATGCTAAAGAATGGATTTAAATCGCAATAATAGTCTGCAATAAATGTCATTTAGCCTATCAATAGTATGTAAACATCCACAAGTCTGCAATAAATGTTATTCAATCTATCAGTAGTATGTAAACAAAGTCTTCAATAAATGTTATTCAATCTATCAGTAGTATGTAAACAAAGTCTGCAATAAATGTTATTCAATCAGTAGTATGTAAACAAAGTCTGCAATAATTGTTATTCAGTCTATCAATAGTAGATAAAAATCACAGTTTGCAATAAATGCTATTTCTTTCTATAATTGTTACATCAACCACAGCATCAGCATACCTATTTAGCCCACGAGTATTATTTAATTACGATCAGCCTGCAATAAATGTTATTTGGCCTAGGAATATTATATGCACAAGAACAAGAATGCAATATATTAAACTGTTATCTAGATGACAATATATTCATTTAACTGTCATCCAGATAACAATATATTCAACTATTACCTGATACGAATATATATAAACTCTTTTGTAATAATTAAGTAAATCCTTCGACTGCGATCGTATTAATCTTGTTCTCACCCCTTCGTGTTTCGTCAAATTTATTACCAAGCTAATAACAATCCTCTCTTAGATTAATTAATCTTAGAACTAATTAATATGGCTCTTCAGATGCACCACATCTACAAAATTATCGCATTAAAGGTTTTATTCTTATTTGATTAATTCCATTGAGAGTTATGTAGAATCAACATACTTGCACATATAATCAGGGTCAACTGTTAGCATTGGCATTATGGCACACAGATCTACAATCAGTGTCAACTGTTAGCATTGGCACTCTGCCACACAACCCTAGTCAACTTCATCTGTCAGCACCGGCACTCTGTCGCACAGCTCCACAGTGACAACTGCTAAAATTGGCACCATGCTAGGCACTTCTCCCGATAATATCACTGCTTTGACAACTTCTCATGCCAGGTACTATGGCAACCTCCGTCACTAATCACCGCTCTCATCTAGAACTATGCATAGACTTTGCAGAGGACCAAGGGAACGTAACTCAGAATGGTTGTTTTAGCTTTTTCAGCACTTTCTGTTCTGCACGTAATGTTTGAGTGTGTAGAATATTCTATCGTACATCCCTATATTTGATGAAATTTCTCATCTCTTCTATTTCTCATAGTAATTCCGACTTCCATGCAATGGTTTGCACCATTTCTCTCTGAAATCCGATCTCAAAGTGAGAAGACAGATTGTTAGTTTTCTCTCTCTGGTTTTCTAGAATAGTACAGGCATTCAACTGAATTGAAAACAGTTACATACAATAGTACAGTCATTTTTAGTATATTTAAGGTTAATGCTATAAATCTATCTATCTATCTATCTATCTATCTATCTATCTATCTATCTATCTATCTATCTATCTATCTATCTATCTATCTATCTATCTATCTATCTATCTATCTATCTATCTATCTGCCCGCCCGCCCGCCCGCCTGCCTGCCTGCCTGTCTGTCTGTCTGTCTGTCTGTCTGTCTATCTATCTATCTATCTATCATAATGTTGACAAGATGGAGTAATAGCAATTATGAATCAATGATGCACAGACGTAATATACAATTATTGATTTGAGACACCAAGTGATTAATTTGATAAGTCTGAATGCTGAGTGTTGATATAATTAAATCTGATAAAGAATAATTAGAATAATTGTTTTTTATGATCTGTGGCATACATTTCACTGAATGACGCTAGTATATTTGTACGCTGTAATGTTCTTAATACATGTAAACAGTATTTGTAAATATTTGTTTGACCTCTGAGGGCATTCCAAACAGCTCTCCACTTCCTTCTCCCGCTTTGGTCTTCCTGTTTTTTGTTGTCTGTCACAAGTGTCAGCAAGAGGTAATTTCTGACAAACTGTTACAAAATAAATAAATAAATAAATAAAACAAAGCAAAAAACACTCTGAAAGGATCGAAAGCGCAGAAGTCAATATTTATAGATACATGAAAATGGATACTATTTATAGATACAAGAAAATGGATACTATTTATAGATACAAGAAAATGGATACTAATTATAGATACAAGTACACATTCAAAGTACTGCCCCTTAATTCTTCCGTTTTTGTTTTCAAACGAACGTTTACAGTTGTTATTAAGACTTCAAACAAGCTCTAGAGAAGAGTTCAAATATATCTTGGAGTGGTGAAAACACTGCCAAGCGCTCTAGAATTCAAGGCTACAAAACATCTATCAGCTACCTGCTCAATATACAGCGTGCAAAGACTTGTGTCAGCATTAAATCACTTTGTTAGTCTTTAGTTTGGCATAGGGAGATTGAAAATTCTAATTCTCAGGATATGCTTAAGGTTATTATCAACGAATAATCTCCAGATAGAAACAAAATTTTGCTAGTTGAATCATATCAATGAAAAATCGTCGTCTGTTGGCCAGACATGAACTCATCTTTTACCACACTTGTCGTTCAAGGACTGTACATGGCCAGACAGGAACACATCTTTTATCACACTTGTCGTTCAAGGACTGTACATGGCCAGACAGGAACACATCTTTTATCTTTTGTCGTTCAAGGACTGTACATGGCCAGACAGGAACACATCTTTTATCTTTTGTCGTTCAAGGACTGTACATGGCCAGACAGGAACACATCTTTTATCTTTTGTCGTTCAAGGACTGTACATGGCCAGAGAGCACACAGCTGCGCACTCGTAACTAAGTTGAAGGGGAAGCAACACCAGTTAAACAGCAGAATGAGCAAGTCATGTACCAAATCTGAGAACAACTTTCCAGTTAAGTAGATTTGACGCTGGTAGGTAACAGCAGACAAGACTTACATATATATATATTAGAAAAGTGAGTAGATTTGTGCAATTACAAAACTCCTACAAATGTCTATCTCGACCTAGTTTCATTTCAACAACAATCGACCTAGCTCATTATAGTCATAAAAGCTAATGGTTGGGATATCTAGCTATTTCACTGGACAATGGTAGACTAGGCGAAATGAACAGCTTTCAGTAATGTATACATGGAATAAATAGTCACACAAGTGTTTAATTTATTGCAATTCTTTTATAGCATTTAGTTTTCTGCTGCAGTAGACTGCAATAAGTAGAGAAAAGTATACACGGATTAATGTATGTTAGTCGTTTTCATATGTGCCTGTATTTGCGAATAGGTGTTTCCATGGCTGTATATATGTCGTGTGTGTGTGTGTGTGTGTGTGTTTGTGCTGTGAGTGGGCGTTGGTGTAGTGCAAAGTGTGTACAGGTAAATTTTTGTGGTTATGTACACACACACACAAACACACACCTGTGTGTGATGTGTGTGTGTGTGTATGTGCGCGTGCAGGGGTGTGGATGTTGATGTAAAATGTGTATGCATTTGTTTTTGTGGTTTTGTATATATGTGGTATGATGTGATATGGGAGTGTGTGTATGTCGGTCTGCATGCGTGCGTGCGTGCGTGTGTGTTTATGTGTGAAATATGTCCGCGGAATGAAGTCGAACCCTCTGTATTAATTTCATGTGATTGTAACAGTTCACGCCCATAACAAATAATCTCATTGTAAACGGTTTTAATATAACTGACTAACATCTGTCGTCATTTGGTGCATGTGAATGCTGTTTTCATTTCACTTCTTGCTAGATACATTTCTAATCAAACAAGGACTGAAAGGACACACACTCATGTCATTGTAAGTCCGGCACACAGCCAACTTAGTCACCGTAGTATCGACATGGAGTCATGTAGGATATTTACGCGCAAAACAACTCGTCTCTCACATAGTTTGGATTCTGTTTAGTCATACCCAAAGTCGTATTCGGTGCAGGCATGCACATACCCGTGGACTGTTTCATTATTTAAATTCATTTCACTTCTAGAGCACACTCCACGCATTAAAGCACACGAACAGCGCAAGCAGTCTTAAAGCAGAAAACACTGTCTAGCTACTTTCAACAAAACAAAACAAACCAAGATGCATCCTGCACTAGCATATTATTTATTCATGACACATTTGAGTCTGAACAAACGCAAATAACTATATGTACATTCCAAAACCGCAATACACTAGCACATTATTTATTTCATAACACGCTATTGTCTTTAATAGTTCATATCACTTTCTAGTACTTTCAAAGGCTGTAATTCAAAGGTATATCATTTGTTCATACCATGACTCCAGAAATCACAAGAATCGCAGTATCTTTCAATCTTTACATTCCGAAACCTAGTCTGTAGTGTTTTTAAAGGCCCTACTATGCATGCATTTCATTTATTCATAATATTCTAGTGATCTCAACAGCCCGATATAGTTCCACACGCTATAGTACACTAGTTTAATATTTATTAATTCCATATTAGTGTTTGTAACACACACAACAAGTTAGCATACTAAACATTGAAAAGTAATGTTTAACACTTAGTGGTAGCGATTCCAAAAGTCACTTTGGATAGGAGGATTAAGCTTGTCTCTAGTTAGAACAACTCATACTAATCTAGTGCATCATTATATCTAGTGTAACAACATTAAAGCTAAATCTAGTGCCTCATTATATCTAGTGGTAACAGCATTTAAGCTAATCTAGTGCCTCACTATATCTAATGGTAACAGCATTAAAGCTAAACTAGTGCCTCATTATATCTAATGGTAACAGCATTAAAGCTAATCTAGTGCCTCATTATATCTAATGGTAACAGCATTAAAGCTAATCTAGTGCCTCGTTATATCTAGTGGTTACAACATTATAGCTAATCTAGTACCTCGTTATATCTAGTGGTTACAACATTATAGCTAATCTAGTACCTCGTTATATCTAGTGGTTACAACATTATAGCTAATCTAGTACCTCGTTATATCTAGTGGTTACAACATTATAGCTAATCTAGTACCTCATTATATCTAGTGGTAGCATCACTCATACTAATCCACTCCCTCATCTAGTGGCTCCAACATTAATACTACTATTTCGTCTCGTTACGTCTCATGGTTCCAAACCACATAGTAATCTAATGCATCGTTCCATCTAGTGGTTCCGGCATTGAGTGGGACCCAACTGCCTAACTTTGTTTATCTTTTACACCCTAGTGGTTAAAATCTACTTCCAAACTCGCACAAGCAGGCTGAACTTAAAAATCTAGTTTCTTTGCATATGCCTGCAACCTCCATCTTGCGCAGAGGCTCTAGCGATGTTATCCAACTTGGCTGTCTCATGGGCCAGGTTGTAATACTATCCCAGATATTTAGTCAGACTGGCCACGTGACTGTCTATATTTGTGCAGAAAAAACGATTCACAGTTCAGAGTCCGGACAAACGCTGACATAACAGCACTGTCCTGCCAGAATCACCACTCGGCCACACTTCCTGCAGCTCATCAAGTTTAAAATACAAAATATCACCAAACTCGTATCGTTATCTTGCAGGTGAATACTAACTATTGGACAATTAGGCTGCGTTACGTCACTGTGATTTAATATATTGATTTCTTTCATGCCACCATTACCTTTCCCTATAAAGTTTTTTATTTCATCTCTTAAGTTTATGAGTATTTGTCTTTTATTTCATCCCTTAAGCTCATGAGTATTTGTCTTTTATTTCACCTTAAGCTCATGAGTATTTGTCTTTTATTTCATCCCTTAAGCTCATGAGTATTTGTCTTTTATTTCACCTTAAGCTCATGAGTATTTGTCTTTTATTTCCCTGTTAATTGTCATTGTATTTACGTCAGGTCCAGAGGGGGGGGGGGGGCGCTCGTCGTAGCCATTTTGTAGTTGTTATGTGTTTATATGTTGCTTTAACGTTAAATACTCGTGACATCTGACACCACTGAAGTGTGAGTGGACGTGTGGTTAACCACGTTAGGGTTTTAAGTATTTTTATAACACCTTTTAAAAAAACCCACACGACAAACTCAAAGTGTACTAGTGCCAAATGACATCCAGTGATTTCATCATTCAATCTAAACTAGCGCCAAATTACGTCCAGTGGACCCAACATTCATATTAAACTAGTACCAAATTACATCTAGTTCTTCCAATACTCAGAGTAAGCAAATTTGTAAATGTCATAACACAACTGTCTATTTATTAGTGAGTGCCACTTAAACATGTATAATCCATACTAAATCTAATGCCTGTTCTTTTATGACTTTTGTATGCAGTAGTGTATTATGACTGTTATATATAGAGGTGTATGACTGTTGTATTCAGTAATGTATTATGACTATTGTATGCATTAGTGTTGTATCTGGTTCAACATGTGAGTACAACACAGTAAGTAAAGCGTTCAATATGTTGAAGAGTGTGACTTGTTGGCAGTAAGGTCAAAACAATAAGCACAAAGCTCAGTGTGTGTGAGTAGTGGGACTGGTTAGTTGTAAGAATTGCGCCATTCTTGTTACAGTCAGTCTGAGAATACTGATCAACATGTGTCATCTCAAGATGCTCTTTCTAACATGTTCAGTACAAACACAGCCTTTCGTGAATGTGTCATCTGCAGCATGTCTCAGTACAGGTGAAAAAGAGGTGAGGATCGGGTGTGTATCCTGCAAGACACATTTATACAAATATATTTTCCCTTGTAAATATGGATTTACCACCAAAATTAAACTGGTTTCAAATATTTTTCTTATCAATACTTACCAAGCATCAAGATTGGCAGTAGCTAGAACAGCATCCAGACAAGTTTCTGTCTCACAAGAAGAATTTAAGCGTTCTTATATTAATGTCTGTGTCTCACAAGAGACAATCATTTAAGCGTTCTTATATTAATGTCTGTGTCTCAAAAGTGACAATCAGTCAAGCGTTCTTATATTAATTTCTGTTTCTCACAAGAAACAGCAAGCGTTCTTCAGCAATGAAGCCACAGATTAAATTAAAATGTCACTAGCATAATGTTCCCCACGATGTCCAATTGCATTATCAGTCATGATAGGTCACATGACAAGAGTCAATCTTTGATTTCTTTGTTATACAGTCGTGAAAAGAGTGTGCCCATGCTACGTTTGTATCTACTTATATTCCAAAAATATCTTCAAAGCCACGAGAAAATTTTTCTCTTTTCCAAGTGTGGTTTGATACATTACCGAGCGTCATTTAGCTCGTGACGTCACTTGCCAGAGAGATTATACCGCACGTGTTTCCTATATTCATGCGCGTCTTTCTATTTTTTTTTTTGTGTGTGTGGTAAGAACACAATAGCAACTTGTGTCGGCCGATCACGTGATGCTCACAGCCTGCTCAGTACAATGACTTGCATTTTCGTTATGAACAAAAGCCGCTGTCATCTGAACTCCAAATAACAATAGTCACACTCTCATAATGTGTGATTAATAATTTATTTTTTCATTGATTTTTCTATCATCCACTATTTTCAATCAAGGCTTATTTACACAGACTTTTCGTATATATTGATTTAATAATTAAAGGGAATTAGATTCAAATTTTTAAATTCACATAAATTAAACGAAAGCAATTTTTAAAAAAACATACAATTAATTTGTAGTGAGCACATATATATATCACAATATGCACAACCACCCACCCACCCATATATATATATATATATATAATTAACTTAAAATAGAATTATATGAGTTTACTCTGTTAACATAATGTACACACACACAAACTCAGTATCAAGAAACAGTACGCATATTTTTAATGAGCTACTAATAATACGCTAGAAATAAATTAATTAATTTATCGTCATCATTAGAATAATTTATTCAAACTGTTAGACTTTTAATACAATAAAAGCAAACGTAACCTACTGTGACAGACATTCTCACACAAATATCAGAAAGCAGCAAGTAATATTTATAAAGGGCCCAAACTCCATCCTTTGCTTGACTCACCTTTGGTGTTCCAGAAAGATTTGTTCTTGGACTTACTTTTTTTTCAACAGCCTTACTTTTTTCAACATCCTTTTTCAACAGACTTACTTTTTTTCAACATCCTTTTTCAACAGACTTACTTTTTTTCAACATCCTTTTCAAACATCATATGTCGTCATCCACTGTTACACGATTTGAACGCTGGTGACACTCGACGTTATAAGTCTAGAAAACCTGAAGGAAATGAACGCTACCAACCAGACATTGAGAAGTGCAATCTGTCGTCATGGAGAAGTGTAAGGGGCGGTTGAGGAGTGCAATCTGTCTTCATGGAGAAGTGTAAGGGGCGGTTGAAGAGTGCAAATTGTCGTCATGGAGAAGTGTAAGGGGCGGTGTTGAAGAGTTCAATCTGTCGTCGTGGAGAAATGTAAGGAGCTGCAGGTGAACGACAGCAACATGAAAACCATATTGATTACGTCAAAATGAACGCCTTCTTCACTCTCAAATCCTCTTCCAGTCAGTTAACTTCAAAGGTGTCCACCCAGAATTCAAAGGTGTCCAGTCAGTTAGCATTCAAAGGTGTCCAGTCATTAAGCATTCAAAGGTGTCCAGCCAGTTAGCATTCAAAGGTGTCCAGTCATTAAGCATTCAAAGGTGTCCAGTCAGTTAGCATTCAAAGGTGTCCAGTCAGTTGGCATTCAAAGGTATTTAGTCAGTTAGCATTCATATGTGTACAGTCAGTTAGCATTCAAAGATGTCCAGTCAACTAGCATTCAAAGGTATCCAGTCAGTTGGCATTCAAAGGTATCCAGTCAGTTAGCATTCAAAGGTGTCCAGTCAGTTGGCATTCAAAGGTATCCAGTCAGTTAGCATTCTAAGGTATCCAGTCAGTTAGCATTCAAAGATGTCCAGTCAGTTAGCATTCAGAGGTGTCCAGTCAGTTAGCATTCATAGGTGTCACAGACAAGATGACTCATTCTTCCTGTCAAACCGAACACACACATGCGTGCAAATACACACATTTATTACAAAAGCGAATATCAAATGCATAGATCTCAATGGTGATTGCCTAAAAATATTTACCCAGTATGTGTTTTTACTGTGTTACATATTATACATTATGTGTTGATTGTGTGCCATGTCTGTGTTAAAAGGTAATGTTTATTTGTACAGTATGTTACTGTGTGTTTAGTTAGCATTGCAAGCCTTATAGTTTTACGCATGAAATCAAAGTACAGTACTACTCAACTCGGAATTCTTTCGGCGTTTTACTGCGTATTTTCTCAAAGAGATAAGCCGTCCATTTGTCTGACACCTAGTGTTGTGTTATACCATTCTCTTGTTCCAGGGTAGAGAACTCTTGCCGACAGTTCCTCGACACGCTAGGCCACCCATTCAACGTTACCCTGTCTTCTTTTACCCCATGCATGGAGCGCTTGGGTGACGAGATGTAGTGGAAGTTACCCAGTTGCTTTTAATGGAGATTCCATTCTTTTCCATCTAACAATTACAAATAGAAAAGCTCTCTCACCTAAATGAAGACGCCATTTGATAAATCGCTTTTTGCATTTTCTCTATTTTTATACGTAAGTATTCATTTCTCAGACGATGCTTTTCCACAGGCTCCGACTTCTGGTTCACGCAGCGAGCTGCCGGTTGATGCCAGTTGGGCGTGTCTCAACTCTAGGGCGTGCGCCTGTGAAGTTCGGCATCTGGACTTTTTACAATACCGCGGTGTGTCAGCGAGACGCCATTTGTCGGGCGGAAGACAAGGCTGGACAGATGCAAGGAACATAAGTACAAAGATTTAGTCATTCTGCAAATTCATCATCATTTCAAATCGTCTGTAAAATGAGGATAAAGAGGCAACCTGAAAAACATGAGAGAAGGTTAGGGAGCCCGGGAAAAGGACAAATTAATGAAAAGTGTGCAAGAAAATCGGAGTAAAATTACATACATGAACATCAATTTACAAAAGTAAATATTAATTACCTTAAAATATAATACAATTGAAAATAATATTAGTATTATTTTTTTTAAATAAAAGCATTACAGTTTACTAAAAATCTTTTGCTATTCACAGATAATAATAGCTTGCTACTCAAGTCACGAAGCATAATGTTCAAAAGTCACATCTATCTATCTATCTATCTATCTATCTATCTATCTATCTATCTATCTATCTATCTATCTATCTATCTATCTATCTATCTATCTATCTATCTATCTATCTATCTATCTATCTATCTATCTATCTATCTATCTATCTATCTATCCTCCGATCCAGCCAGCCAGCAGGCCACCCAACCATTCCATCCATCCATCCATCCATCTATCAATAAGTATCTAAGTATTATTGCACATATGTACGTATTTGACTGTAAATGCATGTGTGTGTGTGTGTGTGTGTGTGTGTGTGTGTGTGTGTGTGTGTGTGTGTGTGTGTGTGTGTGTGTGTGCGTGTGTGTGTGCGTGTGTGTGTGTACAAAAGAAAAGCAAAATTATTTGTAAAGAATAGCAAACAGAAGTGTTACTTGATCAAAACACATAAATAAACAAACTGAAATATTATTTGATCTAAATAAATAAAAAATACTATTTGATCAAAATAAATAAATACAAAGAAATATTAGTCGACCTTAATAAATAAAATAACAAAATGAAATATTATTTGACTAAAAAAAAACTGAAATATCATTTGATCTAACAAAAATAAGTAGTATTTGATCTAAATAAATAATCGAAAAAGAAATATTATTTGACGTAAATAACAAAAAGAAATATTATTTGACGTAAATAATAAAAATAAATATTATTTGATGTAAATAATAAAAATAAATATTATTTGACCTAAACATATAAATAATGAGACTCTAGAGAGCGTTCCAATAAACGATCAAAGATTGAAACCAACTTAGCGACCATTACAAGAGCCTGGCAGAGACTGAATTTTCCACAGAGCTGAGCACAACTTATCTTCAAGAGCAGTTGCAAGACATTTTCTTTTGAGAAGCCGCTGGGACATGAGCTTGCCAAATCCTTTCAGGCTTACAGAAAATACTTTCTTTGACTGTGGGTGTCAACACACAGGCCCGCATAATCCCTCCGATCTTCGCCGTCTGCGCCAGGTGACTCGACTTGAAAATAGCTCAAGACGTGATCATTCTGTAGTAATTAAAGACAAATGTTGATGACGGAAGGAGAAATGATGACAATGGCAATACAAATGTTTATGATGGAAAGAGAAATGATGATAATGGTAATGCAAATATTGACAATGGAAAGAGAAATGGCGATAATGGAAAGAGAAATGATGACAATGGTAATACAAATGTTTATGATGGAAAGAGATGATGATGGAAAGAGAAATGATGACAATGGTAATATAAATTTTGACAATGGAAAGAGAAATGATGACAACGGTAATACACGTATTGACAATGGAATGAGAAATGTTGACAATAGATAGAGAAATGATGACAATGGTAATACGAGTATTGACAATGTAAAGAGAAATGATGACAATGGTAATACAGGTTTTGACAATGGAAAGAGAAATGGCGACAATGGAAAGAGAAATGATGATAATGGTAATATAAATTTTGACAACGGAAAGAGAAATGATGACAATGGTAATACACGTATTGACAATGGAAAGAGAAATGGTGATAATGGTAAGGCATGCATTGGCATCGGTAAGGCAAATGTTGATAGTTTTAATAAATGTTAATAATGGTAAAGCAATGTTTATAATAGCGAAGCATGTGTTGATAATAGTAGGACAAATGTCGATACGGGAAAGACACATTTTTATAATGATGATATAATTATTGATAACGGAACAGACAGATGTTGATGATGATAAGATATGTGGGTAATTGAAGGATACTGATAATAATCAAAATACAACTGTTGATCATGAAAAGATAAATGCTATGACTGTTAATTGAAATATTAAAAAGACATATCTTGGTAAAGGTAATGCAAATATTATTAATGGAAAGTTACATATTGGTAACGGTAATATAAATATTGGTACCTGGAGAACATGTCTTGGAAATGATAAAACAAATATTAATAATGGAAGGATACATTTTGGTAAAGGTAAAACAAATATTAATAATGGAAAGCCACATGATGGCAGTGGTATGACAAATTTCGGTATTGATTTTGACAAATGATAATATTAACATCCCTCTGCAACAAAGAGCAATTCATGAATAATAAAACAATGTATCTGTGTGAAATAGAAAATGGTATAAACTCTAAAACGAACGAATTTAACAATAGGTGAAAGGTCAAAATTAACTCACAATACTATAGCACACAATATAATTGATAGCAACACGTAATATAATTGATGACAGTAACACACTATAATTGACAGCAATGCGCAATAAAATTGACGACATTTTTAACACACAATATAATTGACGACAGTAACACACAATATAATTGACAGCAACGCGCAATAAAATTGACGACAGTAACAGACAATATAATTAACAATAACACAATATACTGAAAAGAAATACACAATATAATTGACAATACAATGCAATATAATAAACAATAGCATACAATATAATTAACAGTTCAACACCATATAATTGACAATAGCACAATATAATTAACAGTTCTACACAATATAATTAACAATAACACACAATTTAATTAACAGACCTGCACAATATAATTGACAATAACACGCAATTTAATTGATAATAACATACAAATTAATTGAAATTAACAATTGACAGTAGTACAAATGGTAGCAGTAAGGTACTGTTGTCACAAATGTTAGCAATAAGACACTGTTGTCACAAATGTTAGCTTTCCCAACACTGTCACAGACTCACTTTGCCTGCATTGGATAATGGGTCTAACATGCACCTCAAGGCATGCTAACCGAACTGTTCCAAGAATTCTGCATGCAATCTCTCCAGATCAAAGCCAGTCCCGACTTCTACAGTATGGTTCTTGACTGGAGATTCATGTAACCAATTTCCAGCAACCTGTTGCCAGCAAATGTAAGGAATAGTGTGGAATAGTATTGATGTAACTCAGTAAAGTGCAGTAGTTCACTGCAGTCCAAAGGAGATAATATAAAAAAAAGGCGTGCTCTTCTCTGGAAAAGTCAAATGAAGGGACAGCACATAAGATTCAGGTCTAAAATGCTCTACGCTCCCATATTTCTCAAACTTACATTCCAGGTAAATAAATTCAAAAACCCAATTCATGCTCATGAGCATAAAATATAATAATCAAATTCAGAATAACATTTCCCCATGGGACAATATATACAAAATCTCTCAAATTACAAGTCATATTAATTAGAGAGATTTTGTATATTGCATTGTTGAACATATGACATTGTCTCTAGTGGACAAGTAATAGAATATCAGTTCAAATACATGAAAACGTTTCTAAATCTAATTGCAAATTCATAAACGTCAACATATGGATCTTCCCTGATATATATATATGCACATATTTCAGTAGAAAATTATATTATTGTCATCAAATTAATGTTCCACCTCAATGAAAATATCATTTTTGTGTGTGTGTATGTGTTGGCATACATTATTCATAGAGGTGCAACATTAAATTGATAACATTAATATAACTTTCTCCTGAAAATTGTACATAATATATATCACAAGATCCATTCTTAATTTAAGGAAATCTCTTTCAAAAACAGCCAACAATCAATCTGATACTGCGTTAACTTCGAACAATAATAGAGCGAGAGAGATCTAAAACAAAAGAGCGAAAAGACGCGCCCATTCTAAACCATCAAGCTATTGAAGTTCTTCTGGGATGTTATTCGCAAAGAGTTATCACTCTTTCCCTGTGCTACTCGTGTGAGCCGAGGAAGCCGTGGGCCTTGGCTAGGATCAGTTAAATGAAAACAAGACATGCCGAGCAAGCAAAAACACAAAGTCGTTAGAGATTACTTTTCCGGCAAAGGAAATGATAATTACCATAATATAAGACCGTGTTTACGTAGCAAATCCATGCACATATTTCATGGGGTCAGGGGGCGCCCCTGAGTTTTTATTTTATTTTAAAACTTGTTTGTGCAACTGTGCATCAGTGCCAAATGCTTGTATTTCATGTGTTTGCGTGTTTGTTAGTTTCTGAGCATGTTCTGTTGTCAATAATATAAAGCATACATGCAATTTAAACTGGTAAATATTTAATTATTTTATTCAAAACAGTTAAATGGAACTTGTGAGCAAGGAGAGAGGAGCTAATTAAAATAATACTTTATTCTTTCACGTCTTTATCTCCTCCTGCATTCAAACGTAAACAAACGCCACACTGCATATAAAAAACATATGCCACATTACAAAAATATATAAGCCACATTACATGAATAGATAAGCAACCATACAAAAATACACATGTTACATATAAAAATACATATGATATATAAAAAATATATAGGATACCGTAACACGCAAGTGGCTTAAGAAATTATTTTTTTATACTTTTCTTAAAATATTTAATTTCTTAATTTAATTAATTGCCCGTTACTGTCGTCTTTGATATTTCCTGTAGGTAAGGACACAAAATAACTGTTAAAGAGCTAATTAAGGGTTGGACAATCCAGTCTAGTGATCCTTTAGGTAGTGACTCTTTAGGTAGTGATTCTTTAGGTAGGGAGTCTTTAGGATTGTGTAATCGACACTACTTAGCAGGGCCACCAGCTGTCTTCTATAGGCCTCAGTTATGCATGAGCAGACACTAATCGCCTGAAGACACTTATCTGAGCCATTACTTCCCCTGCGTAAATAGAAATCAATTCTTGTAAGTAATTGAAACTTAAAACACAGGTCCAGAGCCAGTGGCATTGTCAATAAGAATTCTTAAGACTGCCAGTCCAAAAGAATATCCTTTGGAAAGAGCAGATGTCTCCCCACTTAAGAATTTGGGATTAAGAGCAACATGTCTCGAGGCCCTTCCATTGGCCAGTCAAGTAAAATAACCTTTTCTTTCCATTATAACAATGGAAACTAGGTGTACACATCTATATAAGCTAATCAGCATTTGAGAACAGACACTGTCTAAAAAAAATATAATCAGTCCCGATTGGATGAAGGCTTAGATTGGTAAAAGGTGCAAAATCGATATGTTTGGAATAGTTAATGTTTGTATGCACTTAGAAATTATAGAACTAAAACTCTTCTTACTAAAGTGGAATTCTGATGCTATGAGGATCTTGTTGTGACTAAAATTGTTAAGGTTGTATAATTTCCATTTTTCATTTTCAGAAAATCCTCTAAACTGTAAAACTTCTCTTGATGAAATTTGTATTAATTATATGTATAGACGTCTTCATTTCATCTCCACGTGAAAGATTCTAATTGTATTTTTTCTTCATTTAGGGCAATCCAGCCCTTATATTTCTGTCTATTTGTTGAGGCCAATAAATGTATTGGTTACAGATGCAATGTGTGCATGAATAGATCAGAGAGAGAGAGAGAGAGAGGGGGGGGGGCTGGGAGGCCTAGTTTATTCCTTATGCCAATGGCTCACACTTGAGTCGTTTTCCACAGTGCTTCGAAATCTTCATTTGCTTCCAGTCTTCAAATCCAAATGATCTGCAGTCCATGTTACTTCATTTCCGATCGTGTTTCGATTTCAATAACCTGCAATGCATTTCTTCTCTTCATTTTTCCAGACTGCAATATAACATTCTGCAGCCTGCATTTCTACATGCTGGTTCTTCCAGTCATCAATTGAATTAAGCTTTATTAAAGTCTTTAATCAACGTCTTCACTGTTACGCCGCAAGTCACGTGACATTATAGCATGACGTACCACTACAGTCCAACTGTCTATGCATCAGTGTCAGCAAGAGCCTGCCTCATTACATGATACACGCTGCCAACACACCAGGAAAGACAACTCTGTCGAGCAGCTCACAGTATACCAGGTGGATAGGCTTCTTAAATCTATAACCCCTTAAAATGTCACCTGTGATTTCTTAGTCTTCTCCATATTCGTAATCTTTAGTAATTGATAAAGTGTTCAACCAAATATCCTATGTAATGTTTGTATTCCTCGAACAGCAGAGACTCTGGAGACTATGTAATGAACTATATTTCATATTTCAAGAACCTATAATCGATTTAATATTAATAAACCAGATTTAGTAGACGATTCTTTTAATTCAATTCCTAACCTAGGTTGAAGAGACCAATTTTTTTTTTCATGTTTGCCTCCCTTTGTGACTACTATTTATTGTGTACCAATTGCTTCTTATTTAACTTTTATCGTGTTGAATAAATTTGTTGTTTGTTAATAACACTTCCACTTCTGTATTTAGACAAAGAAGGAGATATGCATGCAACGAGGTGGGGCTAAAATGTTAATTGTATTAAGTCAGACAATAGCATATTAGGGGAAGTGTTCCCCCTGAACTGAAGGAGATTGTGTGTGGGCCAGAATTCTTATTCAATCTAAGTGTTCAAACTTGCAAGGAGTGATAGGAGTTCTGAACTGGTAACACTCAGGGGCAGATAAAATTAATTAATCAACAGTCTGAACTTCTAACTCCTGCAGGGTAACGCCAAACTGTTAACTCCTGCAGTGTAACATCAGCCTAAACTGTTAACTCTCGCAGGGTAACATCAGTCTGAATTTTTAACTCCTGCAGAATAAAATAAGTCTGAACTTCTAATTCCTTCAGGGTAATGTCAGTCTAAACTTCTAATTCTACAGAATAACATCAGTTTAAATTTCTCCTAACTTCTGCAACATCACAGAGAGGACCCAAGTCATTCTGATAGATAATGGAGAATAATGCCATTGAATACTAAATCCAGGACCCAAGTCATTCTGATAGATAATGGAGAATAATGCCATTGAATACTAAACCCAGAGATCCAAGCCCTTCTCTTCGAACATACAGTATAATTTCATTGCAAAGTAAATCTAAATATTCGTGCCATTCAGTTAAATAATACAGGATAATTTAATTGCGCACTAAATCTATAGATCCCTTCTGTTAGAAAATACAAGATAACTCCATTGCATCTTACATCTAAATATTAAAGCCATTCTGTTAACATGATGCAGGATAACTTAATTGCGTACTAAATCTAAAGATCCAAGCTCACATTTTAGATAATGTAGAACAGTGTCATTGCGTACTAAATCTAAAGATCCAAGCTAACATGTTAGATAATGTAGAACAGTGTCATTGCATACTAAATCTAAACATCCAAACTCTTCTGTTAAATAATTCAGGTTATTATTATTGCACTCTAAATTTTGGGATCCAGACCCTTCTGTTTGGTAATGCAAGATAATTGCATCCTAAATCTAAAGATCCAAGCCATTCTGCAGACATCACTGCGAACTAAATGTAGAGATCCAAAAATTTCTGAAACTATTGCAGGTTGACATTACGTGTTAAATCTCTCCTATACGTTTTCATTCAAACTATCCTTTTGAACTACACATTGATATATAATAAATATATCTACTTTTGCAACATGATGGTGTTTAATTAAACCACGATTTATGATGTGTTTTCTGTAAGAGTATCTTGACATTTGATATGTCCACACAAGAAATGACATTCAATTTTAATAAGTATTAGTGTACCCATTTTCATTGTTTATATAAGACTGTATATCTCTATGTCCATTTACATATATCTATATCTGTACATGTCTATGTTATTTCATGTTTATCTATATCTATGTGTTATTTAAACCTGTCTTCACCTATCTTTCTTTGACTATCTAAGTATATTATCTGCACTTATTTGTTTTGAAACTTTTGTTTGGTTGATTGGCACAGGTACAGAGATCTATATCTGTTACTGTGGCAACTGTGACAAATATTTTCACTTCCCCCTTGTTTGTCATTTTATTTAATATATGTATATATTTATAGGAACTTTTATGCTGAAATGGGGTACATATTTTTTGTTTGTTATTAATACTATAATGCAGCTGTGTTTAAGGTAGACATTGTACTCTGCACATTGAAAGTGCAAGCTGTCTTACTAGATTTATGAATGTTTCTAAAAATAGGTATACCTATGGGGGAATTAATGATTGAATTAGCTAAGTGACATCTAAGTGGCAGTAAATAGGTGATTGGCAGAGATGCCACTAAAGGATATATTATAATTTACCCATTGTCGACTACTTGTGTGTGTGTGTGTATACATAAATAGAAATTTCTTATATATACATATACTTGACATCAATAATTTAATGCAACCACAATTGAATAATTCACAGCTTTATGCTTCAAACCGCTATGACCGACCTTGGTAAAGGTGGGAAGCAGTATTGTAAGTACACGTCACACTCTACTATGTGTGTCGGCAAGATATGCTGACTACCTGAGCAATTTCTAGTGTAAATAGGTTGTTTGACAGCATTACATTTATTGTTCTGTTTGAAGGAGCTGACACAGCGAAAAGAAGTACCCAGATTAAATCTAAATAGAAGAACAGTGCTTTTCAACCTGCGAGTAAAGCACATGGAGCTGACGTAATAAAGCTGACAATAACTTGTGTTTTTGTTGCAAAAGCACATGGAGCTGACATAATAAAGCTGACAATAACTTGTGTTTTTGTTGCAAAAGCACATGGAGCTGACGTAATAAAATAACTTGTGTCTTTGTTGCAAAAGCACAGGGAGCAGACTTAATAAAGCTGACATTGTTGCAAAAGCACCTGGAAGGATTATTGAGGCAGCAGTTAACAAGTTTATGCCCCCCCCCCCCAACCTATTATCGCTTGTCTTTTATAGCTGCATTTCTGCTCTCTGATAAGACTATCCTGTGATTTGTATTGGCATATTCATGAATTGTATTTTCTGGATAATGATCATGTAAACATAAAATTATCTGAACATGGGTTCGTGGAAATATCGATGTCAAATAATCTATTTCATTGTATTTGCTATATGTATATTAGATTTGATTTGAAACATTTCAATATAGGTTATGGAACTGAAAGAAAGAAAGAAAGAAAGAAAGAAAGAAAGAAAGAAAGAAAGAAAGAAAGAAAGAAAGAAAGAAAGAAAGAAAAATTCTTGGTTCAACAGACACATACCCTGAACAGCTGTCCGGGTCGTAGGCACACACCCCGGCATGCACATGTCGCGATCTTCTAAATTCCGGCACCCGATGCCAACCAAATGCAGTTCGCACGTGGGCCATCCAGTGCACGCGCACATACCCGTTGCACGTGCAACACAAGAGGAGGCGAGGCGAGAAGACGAGCAGAGGGAAAGAGCTAATCGCAATAAAACGGCGACCAGATGTGTTATCATTTCACATTCACTTCCTTTTGATGAGCTTCAGCGTTGGCCTCTATTAATGGCGACAATCTTGAACACGGGAGCGCCAGAGTAGTGCGATGTGGGCGTGCGTTCTCGGCAACTATTCGCCGACGTGTCTTATTCGCTGGTAATATTTGCCCTTTTTTTTTTCTACAAGGCAAAACGGAATCTGTTATACGTAGAGCATACATTTGCGCTAATATTTACCGGCGATATTTACTTTTATACAAGATAAATAGGAATCAGTTAAATGCAGAGTATTTTTTTGTGCTTTGCATTTTGACTCTTCTCAACCAGATCATGTCCAAAAGCCTGCCACGTTCTAAGTACTGGAAGAAGAATAATGACGTATTTTCATTATTATGATTGAACTTTCCACAAGTCCAGATATCTCAAATTATTTTATTACACGGTCACGTGTTGCATTTTTAACGCAACAGAAGTTTGCGGGCTAAGATTAATATTTATACAAGGGTTTGAAAGTGCGAAATGTTCGTCTCACCATGTTATGTCTAAAATGTTGTCGTGACTTCTTGCAATCTAACTGTCTTTCCGACTGGAATAGATGACGTTAATTATTTCCAATCGTCTCTTAGTCAACGTTAGGACTTTGGACGTCTTTGTTGCTTTAAAACGGTTGGAGATGTCGTAGATAATGGTTGATAACGTTGTTCTTACGCCATTATTTTAGTCGAATTCCGGTGTGAGTAATGAAAATGTTACATTTTGTTCTAAAAATAATTTTATTTGGGTTCATGAAAAATTAATATTAAATATTTTCCTCATGCACAAATGTGTACAGTCCATTCGTTTTGACAAATCCTTACATTACGAAATCCATATAGTATGTGTAATCCATACACTATGCACAGTCCATACATTATATACAGTCCATGCATTTTGTACAGTCCGTACATAATGTTAGTTGGCCTTGATAATGTCTGTGTCCCTCGATTTTATAGACTAACAATCTGTTTGGAGTTTTAGAGAAAAACAAAATGTGCTGAAACAGTCCTTGTACAATATAGATTGCTGCACCCCTAGCTAAAACACGTGCAATTGGGGTGATGCTAGTGGTTGTGGTGGTTCCGTTAGCTTCCTCCCGGTGAATATTATCAAAGTTTCACATTGGTAATAAGCCAGAAATTAAACTTAGAATTCTTTGGGTTTGAGACTTCAGATTGGAAGCAATGAATGTATTACTGCATGTACGAAATAATAAATTTATCTTGCCATTTGCAGATTTATGTTTTTACCAGGATCCCTTTTCTGGCTGCTCTTTTAAATGCTGGATTATTTTATAAATATATTTTAGATGCGAGTAATTCCTTTGCATTTAAAACAGATTTTATCTCTAAGAAACCTCAAATATCGTAAGCATCAACAATTATAACGCAAACAACTTTACAGTACTGTACAAATGTACGGAGGTAAACACGCTTTACTGTTTGTCAAATGTTTAACAAAATAAAATAGAATACAATTTATTTCAGTTCCTTGTAATCTACTAAAGTTAATTTGCATTCACAAGATATTTTACTGCAGTATTAAAATACTCACAATACATTTTCAAAATTTAAAATCAGTTCTAGTGACCATTTGTCATTTTACCAGCGCCATGGGGACTAATGATTAACACAAGAATTCGTTTAGTTAGAGATCTTTTCTGTTGGTTATATTCTGAATTTGATATGTTTTGATTAGCATCTCTTGCTAAGCTATTTTGTGCAGATCTCCTTGAATCTCACAGCTACTCGGATGGATAACGTAAGCCCATGGATTGTAGACACTAGCATTAGCTTGCAAATATAGATTACTGAATCAAACGTCATTGTGGAACATCAAGTCAATCTTCACGTTCTCCGTGAATGTGCTCTCATCAGTCCAACACGAAACAATAAACACTCATCCAGAATGCGTAGTCAATCTTCACGTTCTCCATGAATGCGCTCTCATCAGTCCAACACGAAACAATAAACACCCATCCAGAATGTTTAGTCAATCTTCATGTTCTCCGTGAATGTATGATGATCAGGCATCCAAAGGCAGTAAGGCAGTCTTATTATATAGCTGTCTCACTCACCAATTATTGAATAAATTAGATTACTCACTCACCAATTATTGCATTCGGATAATTCTATTCAACTGTTGAATAAATTAGATAGCTCACTCAACAGATTAATATGGTTTAGCACAAGTTTTTGAATATGCTAAATGATTCTATTTAAGCTGGTATCACTTTTAACGATTCATTGAATGACGATGTGCATCTTTCTGCAAAATTGATATAGCTCAAGTGAACCATAAAACATATCACTACATTGCTGTCCAAGTTAATGCAAAATTGATATAGCTCAAGTGAACCATAAAACATTTCACTACATTGCTGTCCAAGTTAATGCAAAATTGATATAGCTCAAGTGAACCATAAAACATTTCACTACATTGCTGTCCAAGTTAATGCAAAATTGATATAGCTCAAGTGAACCATAAAACATATCACTACATTGCTGTCCAAGTTAATGCAAAATTGTAATAGATCAAGTGAACCATAAAACACATCACTACATTGCTGTCCAAGTTAATGCAAAATTGATATAGATCAAGTGAACCATAAAACACATCGCTACATTGCTGTCCAAGTTAATGCAAAATTGATATAGATCAAGTGAACCATAAAACACATCGCTACATTGCTGTCCAAGTTAATGCAAAATTGATATAGATCAAGTGAACCATAAAACACATCGCTACATTGCTGTCCAAGTTAATGCAAAATTGATATAGATCAAGTGAACCATAAAACACATCGCTACATTGCTGTCCAAGTTAATGCAAAATTGATATAGATCAAGTGAACCATAAAACACATCGCTACATTGCTGTCCAAGTTAATGCAAAATTGATATAGATCAAGTGAACCATAAAACACATCGCTACATTGCTGTCCAAGTTAATGCAAAATTGATATAGCTCAAGTGAACCACAAAACATATCACTACATTGCTGTCCAAGTTAATGCAAAATTGATATAGCTCAAGTGAACCACAAAACATATCACTACATTGCTGTCCAAGTTAATGCAAAATTGATATAGCTCAAGTGAACCACAAAACATATCACTACATTGCTGTCCAAGTTAATGCAAAATTGATATAGCTCAAGTGAACCACAAAACATATCACTACATTGCTGTCCAAGTTAATGCAAAATTGATATAGCTCAAGTGAACCACAAAACATATCACTACATTGCTGTCCAAGTTAATGCAACTGCACTGAATATTGAATAAGTCAGCTACAACTTTCTCAAAAGTGTTACACGAACTAAATTAACTATATCTTTCTCAAATGTGTTATAGCTCCAGTGAAGCACGAACTAAATTAACTATATCTTTCTCAAATGTGTTATAGCTCCAGTGAAGCACGAACTAAATTAACTATATCTTTCTCAAATGTGTTATAGCTCCAGTGAAGCACGAACTAAATTAACTATATCTTTCTCAAATGTGTTATAGCTCCAGTGAAGCACGAACTAAATTAACTATATCTTTCTCAAATGTGTTATAGCTCCAGTGAAGCACGAACAAAATTAACTATATCTTTCTCAAATGTGTTATAGCTCCAGTGAAGCACGAACTAAATTAACTAATTTTTTTTAAAAAACAAAAGTGTTATTACGCCGCGATATAGCTGTTTCGGCAAATTTTCCTGTTGCAGCATAAATACTGCACTTCAGGCTATTAGGGTAATAGGCACGAGACTTTAGAGGTATAACGTTAGAGGATAACAATTTAGACAGTTGTAAGACTTTGGAGGTATAATTTAGAGGATAACAATTTAGACAGTTGTAAGACTTTGGAGGTATAACGTTAGAGGATAACAATTTAGACAGTTGTAAGACTTTGGAGGTATAATTTAGAGGATAACAATTTAGACAGTTGTAAGACTTTGGAGGTATAATTTAGAGGATAACAATTTAGACAGTTGTAAGACTTTGGAGGTATAATTTAGAGGATAACAATTTAGACAGTTGTAAGACTTTGAAGGTATAATTTAGAGGATAGCAAGCTAGCTATGAGACTTTGAGGGTGTGGACTAGTCTCTTAGATGTGAGGTTAAGAAAAATTATGCTTTGAGAGAATGAGGCTAGAGGCTGAGAAATGACAACGCACGAAAGTATGAGGCAAAGTACTATAGGACTAAGGGGTGTTTTGAGGTTAGAGGTGTGTGAGGCTAAGAAACTTTGAGGCTAGAGGAGTATGAGACTAAAAGGAATGGTAGTCTTTTGCATATGAGCTAAGCTGTTATGAGACATTGAGGGTATGAACTTAAGATGCTATGCGACTCTGAGAGTATGGGCTATGAGGCTCTGAGAGTATGGGTCTATGAGGCTGAGATTTTCAGGGGCTATGAGGCTGAGGTTATGATTCTGAGGATAAAGGACTGAGATTCAATGAGTCGGAAAATATGGAGATGTAATAATGATGGCATTGGCAAAAAGGCTCTGAAGCTTAGGCTCTGAGTGTATGGAGGTTTTGAGGGCATGAAAATGAGATTCTGAGGGTATAGGGCTATGATGCTCTGAGGGCATGGACCTGATATTCTGAGTATGTGCCTATAAAGCTCTGAGGGGTGGAGCCGAGATTCTGAGGGTATAAGGATACTAGGCTCTGAGGACATGGATATGAGATTCTGAGGGAATGGAGCTATGAGGCTTTGAGGGTGTGGGCTATGATGCTCTGAGGGTAAGGGCTATGATGCTCTGAGGGTATGGGCTATGATGCTCTGAGGGCTTGGGCTGGAATGGAGCTATGAGGCATTGAGGGAATGGGCTATGAGGCACTGAGGGAATGGAGCTATGAGGCTCTGAGGGAATGGAGCTATGAGGCTCTGAGGGAATGGAGCTATGAGGCTTTGAGAATATCAGACCTACACGTTGCCCCGTACCGTCCAACTGTTTTCAAGTACCAGGTGACTTCGAAAAGTTTGAATAGAACATTAAACATTTATGCCCGTTAATTTCAATTAGTTTTTCTCCTTTGTTGGCCGTCAATGGTCTATTTAAAGGTGATTAAAAGATATTTTTTTATTTTATTAACCCGATAATGAGTGCGTATCATTGTTCACGGACGGATATCAAATTTTTTTTATATTCTAAATTTGCTTCGGGGCCTGCATATTGAACTGGTGGGCGTTCATGTCCATAAATGCAGGCGGAGAACAAAGTAAACTCTTCTAATGAATGCATGAAAGGTACTAGAACCGAATTCACCTTTAGAATTTTCTTCTGTGTTTTGGTAACGAGAAAAATAATAAATTTTCTGCAAGCAGTATTTATTGGTATTTTTATTATTATTATTTGCCTTTGTTTAATTTTCACCCGTTGGGAAAGCTGGCACAAAACTAAGTCCATCGACCTGTAAGCCTTCCTCTTTTGAAACACCTGAAGAAAAGAGGTTTCGATACCCTATTACATCGTATTATCTGCCCTTAGGTGTATAGCTCGATTTGTTTGTTCCCAGGCTTGGTTGAAGAATGTCAGTAATTACTATTTACTGGTGCTTGCAAACGCGCAATCCGTTCACACACTGTGCAGACGAAAAACACAGCCAGGTAGGCTATAATCACTCAGTAACAACCGGGAAGGCTACTCATACTGTCACAGTCGGGTAGAATACTCATACTGTAATAGCCGTGTAGGATTCCCATATTATCACTTTTCAAAATCCGAAACATCTTTAACCATTTGTGTCTGAAATGCATTTAAAGAATATCTCTTAATTGCATCTAGAAAGTCCCGTAAATGGTTTTAACTATAAGTTTCAATAAATATTACATTACGATAGCAACATAATAAGGTGGACATTTCTGTTGTGTGTATTTCGCTACTTTCTGCAGTAGTGTATTTTAATAGTACTTCCATACTTTCTGCAGTAGTGTATTTTAATAGTACTTCCATACATTCTGCAGTAGTGTATTGTAATAATATTTCGCTACTTTCTGCGGTAGACTATTGTACCAATACTTCCCTACTTTCTGCAGCAGAGTATTGTATCAGTATCTCCCTACTTTCTGCAGTAGTGTACTTCCAAAGCTCTCCGTCACACTGCGATATTGTTTGTACATCTCTGAGTGTCTGTGAGTGTAGAAAGACTGGCTGATGGGGTGTCTGTACGTCTCTGGGTGTCTGTAAGTGTAGAAAAACTGGCTGATGGGGTGTCTGTACGTCTCTGAGTGTTTGTAGATGTAGATGGGGTTGGGAGACAACGTCGTTGATTTTGTAATGCATGACGTCTCGATCTGTTTCAAGTAAGCAGGCGAAAAGCTGGCAAGCATGCAAACATATAGATAGATAGACAGATAGACATACAGGTGGGCAGACGCACAGATAGATAGGTAGAGGCATATGCGTGTATATGTGTGTTTTACTAAGTCACAAAACATACCTTTCCGTTAAGAACTTTGTGGCTGTTAGAATTATGCAGGAGTTATTGCCCTTTACCCATAGACTAGCACCATCTACTCTACCGCTTTCTGAAGGCGGCTGAATGGTTAGAAAGTCAAACGGACAATGCACTATGAAATAATGAGTGCCTGGTCTCGGCTTTCTCTTGTCTCTGTGAGCCATTTGTCAGACACAACCCATTCGCATGGCTTGTTTTTGTGTCGCCCTGAGGGTTTCGATTTCGTCCTGTCAAAATAAACAGGCACCGTGCAGACTGTAACAGCCCTATTGTGTAGATCAGTCATATGCCAACAGTTTAGAGGCCACCATCACGTGTCTTTAAGCCTAGGACACTTTCTGTCTGTCTCTCAACTCTAGTGTGTACCCCCCCCTTTTTTTTTTATTTATACACAGTGGGCGATAACTGAACACTTTAAAAAATATATTTATTGATGACACTACTCTGATAGTTATCCAGTTTGCATGCGTGCATGTTGTATATTGCTCGCTCGAGAAACAAATCCACTTATGCAAGAGCAAGCTGACTCAACCAGCAAAGATAAAATATTAGACAATGGATAAAATGTCTTGTTCAAATGCACAAAATCATTTACATTGGGTCCCTCGTGGCTACTGAAATAAGAACAATTGTTAAAACACGAAAATAAGTGCGTTTACTTATCCAGAACGGTGAGAGAGAAAAAAAAGTCACAGGAAGAAAAGTGACAAGGAAATAAATAATCACGGAAAAGAAGTAACAGAATATAGTCGTGACTTGTTATCACTAAACTAGCATAGCAATGCAATGCGCCTTGCTTTGAATCAAAATTATTTTTAGATGTAGCTATTTTTAAAACTCTTGTTTACTACGTGAGTTGTGTGGGAGAGATCAGAAGGCAGAATCTTTTAAATCGTACGCCACTGTGATAGAGCTTAGATTCAAACGTGTTGCCGACTACGTCATAAAGGTACCAGTATTATAGAGAGTAGTAGTAGTGTAGGGGGCGCTTCCGGCTTCCGCCGCTTTCGCGCTTTTATTTAGTTGAATTTGCTATCTTTTATATCAGGCGAAAAAAATCACATAAGAAAATCAAATTGGTTTAAATGATTTATTTTAATACATGCAATAATTTTGGGAACTAAAAAAACGAAACTAAATATACAATAAGACACAAATGCAATCATATCGTTGTAGCATTCAATGCAATATAAATATTTGGAGATAGTTGTGTGGCAGGTGAGATTTATTAATATTGCATGCCACCGTTTAAATGTATAGTTTATTAGAACTTACAGATATGCCGAACGTTTTGATCAATTAATATATTTAAACTTTAAAATCTCCGACTAGTACGAGAACAATAGAATGCTATTAATATTTCAGCTAATACAGTTCAAAGTTTAATCCTGATCAGGAAATAATTTCCAGAAGCGAAAAGAATCCGATGTATTGACATAAAATGAAACAAAATAAAAAGGCATCAATAAAATCATGTTTAAGCAGCCGCATCAAACTAAACATTTGTTGATGACGTATGCCAGGTGATCTTTTTAAAGAAGATTTTATTGTAGATATTAAACAAGAAAAGTATTTTAAAAATAATTAAGTAAAATCAATCAAACAAAACCGACAATCACTGTCATGTTTAAAACAGAAAATAAAGCAGAGAAAATAGTACTGTATAATTCTCCCATCCTGCCACCACCCCTCTCCTTACCCCTCTGCGTCCTTCACCCTTCCGAGTGACTTACATCTTAATAGGTCATAAACACCTATTGCACCACAGGTACGCAAAATGGCTAACGGAACTACATTTATTATAGAACAATAAAATAAAAAAAGACATTAATTAATAAAATGTTTAGCTAAACGGCATAATTTGCCTAGAAATCATCTGACATTGACATTTAACAAATTATATAACAAGTTTAGAAATATAGACAGTTAAATTTGTTCCACCACACTAAGTTTTAAAGCTTTTTAAAATGTATTTATAGTTATTATTTAGTGTTTGATAGTATGATTTTAGCGTTTGACAGTTTGATTACGATTTAATATTCATGATTAAGGTGAATGTTCCAACAGACTCCATGAAGAAAATCTGGCACTGTAGTGCGATTTTACTTGTCAGGCTACATACAAAAATTGAAGACGTTTCATTTGGATGTAACGCCTATATACCTTTTTCTGTGGTCGTCTGCCGACAGCGCTTCGCAAAGTAATGGTTCTGACTGCAGCTTTTTCACGCTGAAACCATTGAATTACAAGTCAAACTGAGGGATGATAATGCACGACGAGACTATGGAATTTATTATTCCATCCTTCGCATATGTTGTTTAAGATGGCAGGGTGCATATACCATAGGCGAGGGACAAACATAGATGGCAGTTGGCATTATCAGATGATCATTCATGTACAAAATCCTACAATGCCAAATAATATATTCAAATAATAAACACATTCTTAAGCACTATATCTCCTTACTTTCACACAGAATTATGTGAAAGATCGACAGTTCTCTCGTTCAAAAGCATCTCTTCACTCGTTTAAGAATACATGCACATAAGAACATTCACACGAGAACGTAGTCCCACTCACACAAAATACTCATGGACCTATACAAATGGACACAGTCAACCTACAAGAGCACATATGACTATGCTTTCTAAAATAATAACGCAAAGCTCGCAGTCATTTCAACACCTATCCGCTTTCACAAAGATTATAAACTATTCTTATCTGGATACCTATTCACTTTCACACAGCTGTCATTAGAATACTTATTTATTTTCACACAGCGTCTAAATTACTTCCATTTGAATACATATTCACTTTCACACAGTATGTGAAATACTTCCATTTGAATACATATTCACTTTCACACAGTATGTGAAATACTTCCATTTGAATACATATTCACTTTCACACAGTATGTGAAATACTTCCATTTGAATACATATTTACTTTCACACAGTATGTGAAATACTTCCATTTGAATACATATTCACTTTCACACAGTATGTGAAATACTTCCATTTGAATACATATTTACTTTCACAAGGAATGTACCCACTCGCATAAAGATGTGAACTCTACCTCTTCCGACATCATAGCGTTTTGTTTTCATTTTTCTTGAGAGAGTATTCTGATACCACTTATTATTCTCTTTCGTTTGACTGTTTTACTCTCTACTAGCATTTGTCTCGCTATTGTAAAACCCCTTTTATAAAGACAACCATTGCTATTAATAACTTAAACAAGACCATGGCCACAACTCCTATCAGCCCTAGTGCCGTGCTATTACACGCTCAAGAGCACAACAGCAAAAGAAATGTCTTGGAACTGTTTGTTTAGTGAATAGCACCCTTCAGTGACGTCATTCCTAAGGTCTTTGAAATTAATTTTCATTTTCTCGATCTTTAATAATCTTTAATAAAATTGAAATTTTTATTTTTGTTTCAATTGATTAACAGTTAATAATTTCGACTCCAAAAATAATAGCACTCCAGTAAAGTGTTTACCTTTGTTACATCACTCCAGTAAAGTGTTTATCTTAGTTACGTCACTCCAGTAAAGTGTTCACCTTTGTTACATCACTCCAGTAAAGTGTTTATCTTAGTTACGTCACTCCAGTAAAGTGTTCACCGTTGTTACATCACTCCAGTAAAGTGTTTACCTTAGTTACGTCACTCCAGAAAAAGTGTTCAGCTTAGTTACGTCACTCCAGTAAAGTGTTTACCTTAATTTACTTCACTTACGAGTTTGAAAGAAATGGTGTTCTACATCACTACTGGTCAAGTGTTTATCTCACGTACAGCTTACATCACTACTAGGTCAAGTGTTTATCTCAGGTACAGTTTACATCACTACTAGGTCAGGTTTTTGTGTCACTTACAGTTTATATCGCTACTACGTCAGGTGCTTGTATCGCATACATTTTACATCACTACTAGGCCAAGTATGTCAACCATATAGTTAACATTGCAACTATATGCCCCTCTGTATTGACGTTACGGATATGCATTTGAGACACCTTTTCACATTACAGAAACGTTTTGTTCCACTGGTCTTTCACGCCACAAATACTTCTCTCTCGCGTACAATTCACAAGTACGTATTTTGCGTACTTTCACGCCACAAATACTTATCTCTCACGTACAGTTCACAAGTACGTATTTTGCGTACTTTCACGCCACAAATACTTATCTCTCACGTACAGTTCACAAGTACGTATTTTGCGTACTTTCTTCACGCCACAAATACTTATCTCTCACGTACAGTTCACAAGTACGTATTTTGCGTACTTCTCACGTTATATACGCGCTTGAATCGCTCAGCCTTCATGTGGCAAGTCTCGCGCATCCCTCATCATTTCATTACCAAGAACTTTAACTCTTCAACAAAATGTATACACTTATTTTCTGTATAAAACTGCTCACAACTTCAGACATCTTGTTAGGGTTTAAGAAATGAGCAAATGAAATTTGATAAAATTGCATTTTGAATTGTCCTATTTATTTCCACTTGAGAATATTTAACATTTTTGCTAAATATGTTTACAGCGCTCTTCGTTGTGCCTGCTCAAACTTAAATTACCCTTTCATTTTTTCTTTTAGCATTCTCACAGTTTATTCATTTTTTTCAGAGCCTTTGCGAAGACTTACAAAATAAAAACTTACAAAATTACAAAAGTAGTACAGTATGTATCACATGTGGGCCGATGATGTAAACTGACCAATCGGAAATCTCGTCACTATCAATAAGCACCCACAAACGTATCCTTAAGACATCGATGTATTTGTGTTACCAAAACCATTTCATTTCAATGTCTTAGTGTTATTACAGCCATTGCAATCGTGTATTTGTGATACTAAAATCATTGCAATAATGCTTTTGTGTTAATACAGCTATTGCAATCGTGTATTTGTGTTACTACACCTATTGCAATCATGTATTTGTGTTACTAAAACCATTGCAACCAAGTATTTGTGTTACTAAAACCATTGCAACCAAGTATTTGTGTTACTAAAACCATTGCAACCAAGTATTTGTGTTACTAAAACCATTGCAACCAAGTATTTGTGCTCCTTCAACCATTTTAGTCCTGTATTTGTGTTACGTCAACCATTACAGTTATGTATTTGTGTTACTTCAACTACTTCAATCATAATTTTTTATTTACTACACCCATTGCAATAATGTTTTCATGTTACAAAATGCAATGAATAATATACAGACAACGAGTAATTTACAGTATTATACATAAATATAATTCATCACTTCATAGTAACATTCGTATCAATACATCATTTAAAATATACATTTCGTAGTCGGTAGACATACGATACACAAATTTATAACAGATCATGTTTGTATTGTTAGTATTTGTCGGTCCAACTTAAGTCGTCTACAGGTCAAAAAGGTCATGGATTCCAACACAATTCTCTCGATCAATCTCCTGAACGTTTTCCAAGAGAAAGATCTGAACACTTGTGTTCACTTGTCCTTGACTTCATCACACACAAACACACACACACACACACACACACACACACACACACACACACACACACACACACACACACACACACACACACAGTAGCGACTTTCTTTTCAGGTGGCATTATCTCAGTGTAGTGAGAATTTGTCTATTTAGGCAATAGACATGCTTAAGCTCGCTTCTAAGAACTTGTGCTTTAGGTACCAGGCTCCGATTTCTTATGATACTTACAAATGTATAGGCATGTTCGAACTTCCTTATCGTTGCGTTCGTTTCAAATCCCCTCCCAAACCCGCCTTTATGTTTTGGTGAAATCCGAACTCTGTCGTCAGCACAAACGAGACCCACTGTTGACCAGGCTGACTTTGGAAAGAGGGAGTCATAAGCCAGACATGCTTTGGCACTGCGCGCGTACAAGGAGCTGGTACTCTGCAACACAAAAGCAGGACTCATTAACCAACTGTTGCCGCTCGGATGTCACTCCGACAAGCGTGTCAGGTACAGGCCTCAAAAGATGCTGCATGAAGACAACAAGCGGCGGTGGCCTTGTGAAGAACACTGTAATTTATTTCTACCCTTGGCTAAATCCTGGTCGACGGGGCTTTGTTCAGACGCGCAAGAAGACAAGACTTCGTACGTCCTCATTCTTTTGTACTCTGGTAGTTTCATGAAAGCTGAGTCTTCTTTGCTGAACAGTCTTTCCATTAAAGGGAGGTAATCTGTATTTGTTAGCTTTCGTAATACAAAGAAGCAGACCAACTCGCTCTGTCAGCTTCACACAAAGACCTAACAATGGCTTCTAAAGGGGCGGGTAATTCGAGTCGCCTCACATCGAGCTTGGAGGATGACCTTCCTTGTGAAGGCAAGAGATGTCTTTTGTAGTGGTGTTGCAGCTCGTGGCTGTGATATCCCGGGTGGGAAAGCCTTGGAACAAATCCGACACCCTACGGCGGACCATCAAGACTGAAAATGTCGACACACGCTTTACTAGAGGAGACAGTGTGTATTTTTTATCGACTGGTCTCTTCTGGTAAAAACACGTTATTTTAAAAGCGTATCTTCTGGTTGTGAAGTAATTTTCAGGAATAAGAGTTCAGAGATTATATTTCAACCCTTGGATTCGAATACGTTATATTAATCGCTAAGTGTAGTTAAAATCGTGTTTTATACTTCGACCAATAGAAATTGCGGAATCTTTTTAAAACGGAAGTGACTATGAGGTCATAACCTTTGCTTTCATTCAGCTGATTATAAGCGTTCAAAATCGTACTTTGTCATTTATTCGCTATTGACCACCTTCAAAGATTTGTATCAGCGGTGATGTAACAGAGAATGAAAAAGTTACTAAGTCAAATGAGTTTAAATCTAAAGAAAAATCTCAAACAAGCTGGTGAAGCAATATCTTTTTTCCGTAACCCACAGCGGCTAGGGTACACGCGATGTTGAGTTCAACTAATATTATGTTTGTAGTTCACACTTTCATTTTGACTCTGTTTACAGCACGAATTACTTCCTGTTTTGCATAATACAAATACCAATATCATGAGGATATTGATATTATTATTATTATTATGCCTCTTTCCACTACTTCTGTTTGACTGTTGGTTGTGATCCAAGGTCTCGGAATCTTACCAAGATTCTGGGAGATCCAAGGTTTTACGGAGGATGTGGGCACTTCCGAGGAGTGCTGCTTTGAGTAGTGGAGCGAGTCTGTGGTTTCCAGTGAGTTTATTCAGGTAGCCTTCCAATTCAGATGTTATGTTCCCCAAGGCTCCAATCACTATAGGTATCACTTCTGCTTTTACATTCCACAGTCTCTGAATTTCTAATTTGAGGTCTTGGTATTTTTCTATTTTTTCTCTTTCTTTTGTTTTTATGTTTCTATCACTTGGAACAGCGACATCAATGATTGTTACTGTTCTGTTGGACTTATTGAGAACTACAATGTCACTTCAGCATTTATCGGTACTTCGACAATATTAGGCTATTGTAAATAGAGACAATTATTTTACTGTTGTTGAAATCTTACAATGTATTTCTCTTTCTTGTAATTCTTTTCTAGTTACGTCATCTCTGCTGTGAGGTGCCATGTCGTCAATATCTATCAATACCTTAATATTCGTATGCTATTCTAGATGGAAAATTTTATTTAAATATTCGTTAAAACCAAACAGCTTTAATCTTCTGCTTCATGTTTTTATACTCCAGCTACAAGATCTCTGAACTAATTCACTGCTACAGAGATGCCGTTCAGTTCACTTTTCTAATCATTGCTTTTGCGAAGGAAATCGGATTGTAACACTACCATACAAAATATTCTGTCATAAACAAATTATCCGTTCTGGCACAAACTGCTACGAGCATATCTTTCTTCTCTAGAATTCTGAGACTTTACATGATTTGCAGGATGGGTTCCCCTAATTGGAGAAAGCACAAGTAAAAGATGGCAGTTTTGGTACTGAAAGCCTGGAGGCTTTCTGGAACACCTTACGGTATTTCCGGTCTGTCTGACAATGACGTGTGCATTGCTTCCTGCCTGTAAGCAAGATGCCAGCCATAAAGAATCGAAGCTTTAAGATTAATAAATTCAACGTGTAATATTTCATCTGGTACATGTGTTTAATAATTTGGCTATTTTCGCTACGTTGCGAATTATTCAAATAATGAAGCCATTAATTTACAGTTCAATTCAAATGATTAAAATTAAAATTTATATCAATTTAAATGTGAATTGTCTTTAGTTATTTGCATCACTCTACATTTATAAATCATCTGTTATTTAATCAAATCATTGCACACTGATAAATCACCAGTTATTTATTCAAGCCATTGAACATTAATCAATCACCAGTTATGTATTCAAATCATTGCAACTGATAAATCACCAGTTATTTATTCAAGCCATTGAACATTAATCAATCACCAATTGTGTATTCAAATCATTGCAACTGATAAATCACCAGTTATTTATTCAAGCCATTGAACATTAATCAATCACCAGTTATGTATTCAAATCATTGCACACTAATAAATCGCCAGTTATTTATTCAAGTCGTTGTACATTGATAAATCACCAGTTATTTATTCAGGTTATCACACACTGATAAATTACCAGTTATTTCTTCATATCATTGCACACTGATAAATGACCAGTTATTTATTCAAGTATACCAATGAACCGATTTATACAAAGCAGAATACTAAATCTGTTCGAGTCATATACACAAATAAATGAACGTTATCCACCTGGGAAGCAGAATATTAAATCTGTTTGAGTCATGAACACAAATAAATCAACGTTATCCACCTGGGAAGCAGAATATTAAATCTGTTTGAGTCATGAACACAAATAAATCAAGTCATTCGTGTCGTGGTGTACAAAGATATGTTTGCCAATAAAACTAAATTTCGGTGTAACCTTTAATTGAATTACCATTGTGCATCTGTGTATATATGGATGCACGCAAAAGTTATGAAGTATTTATAAAAATGTACATGTGTTTATATATGTGCACACATTACGATAAGAATAGTATATATAAACAATGCTTTGATAGCTCCTTTTGCACGTTTAATACTAGTATTTGGTAAATGGAAGATTAGTAGGTCTCCATGAATTATGCAAGTTAAAAACTATCTACAATGAAGCAGATCTCCGTGAATCATGCAAGTAGAAACCCATCCACAAGTGAGCAAGTCTCAATGAATGATGCATGTTAAAATCAGGAAATCATTGATATCACTGTTTCAAATGATAGAAGCATAAAAAACAAACGAAAGATTTAGAAATAAAACAAGTTGTTAGCGAATAATAAAGAAAACAAATACAAAAATAGAACACACATGATAGATTTTCGTTCAAAGAAATATAAGGGAAAATTAAGAATATGCATAACACTAAAAACAATACAATTGATAAAAGCAACATCCACATGTTTTTAGACAACTCATCTCAATAGATGGTTGGTAGTTATATAACATCTCGTTGATTATATTCAATTAACTTTAATTTGATGGACGAATTAACATTATACAGTGTTCCAGTCGTTATCCCATTGTTGATGGTGGACGAAGGAAAGCGACGAAGAAACATTAAGTTACTAGCTGGATAATTTTCCTACCGACCAGTGTAGACATAAAACACAATCATATTGCCACTGCTAAGGAATATTAAGCACATACATACTTAAACAAACACATACGTAATGCGTGTGCAGACAGAATCTACATTTATTGTATTTGTGCCCATAGATACACGCATTTACGATACTCTGCTTTCATTTCTTTTCGATTCTTTCTTTCTTCTTTTTCTGAACAAAAAAGAAAATTTGCTTGGGAATGACACCAACAAGATGACACATCGGTATGTTACCAATCCCCCCGCCACCCACCCACCCACCCACCCACCCACACACACACACACACACACACTGTTCTCAAGTAGGTTTAACGTTGTTTCGCATTTGTCCAATAAGGCCGACTGCTTGTCACGATATTGTGGTCGGTGTTCATTTGTGTCGTCAGTTGTCAACAATTATTTCTTACAGCAAGTAAGCGAACGTAGGAAATAAGAAATTTATCGTATTCAACATATTTCCTGTGAGAGAGTGTGTGTATGTTGCTTTATGATGCTTTATTTGCTGCATGTATTTGGTTTTGTGTGTTTGCTGTGTGTTTGGTTTTGTATATTTATAATGTTTGGTTTTGCGTGTTTGCTGTGTGTGTTGACCGTGTGCGTTTGCTTTGCCTCTTTGCTGTGTGTGTTTATTGTGTGTTTGCTCTACGTGTGTTTGCTGTATGTTTATTATGCTTGTTGTGTACATGTATTATGTTTTGTGTGTGTGTGTGTTTTTGTGTGTGTGTGTGTGTGTGTGCTTGTTGTATAAAT
Source organism: Sinotaia quadrata (assembly GCA_028829895.1). NCBI lineage: Eukaryota > Metazoa > Mollusca > Gastropoda > Architaenioglossa > Viviparidae > Sinotaia > Sinotaia quadrata. The sequence continues at coordinate 117,480,770 of CM054177.1, read as the reverse complement.
GTGCGCGTGGATTCGTATGTGATTTTGCTTATCGACACGACAGTATAGATCAGGGGTGCACAAACTTTTTAGGCCAGAGGGCCACATTTCCAATTGAGAGTGCATGGAGGGCCGCAAGTCAGATTGCACATGGATGGCTCAGTAGAAAAAGAACAACACAAATAATGAAATAATGTCTTTACATTTGTTTTTGCCTTATTAACCTAGATTTAGTCTTTATTAGTGAGAAGGGTGAGCCTGAATGTTGTTAACAACTTTGTCAATATTTGGTTCGAGTTTTGTAGTCGCCAGCCTCAAAATCGAACAGAGATTGTTGTCGGTCAAATTCGATCTCAGCTTGTTCTTGTTCATGTTCATTACTGAAAACGTTTGTTCACACAAGTATGTGCTGCCGAATTCTGACAACAACTTGCAAGCCAAGTTCTTGACATTTCTGTATGTGCTCGAGCTGAGACTTCCATAAAATGTTAAAATGTTGTTCTGCTGAAATGATGACTTCAGTTCAGGTGAACATTGAAGATCAATGACCTCCAGTTGACAGTGATCAGGCACGGACTCTACACTACATGAGAAAGGATCTCGAATGAAGTTGAATAAGTCCTTGTGCTCCTTGAAGGCATCAAAGCGTTCAGTAAATTCCTTCAGCAATGTTTCACAATTGCAATGGTATCTGTTGAAGTTACATTGGTACTCCTTCTGAAAAGCTGAACAAATCGGAAAATGACAAAGATTTCCAGCTTGCAGATTCGAACAGAAGAGCCTCAACTTCAACGTGAAGGACTGCAGTTCCTTGTACATATCAAAGATAAAGTGATCTTTGCCTTGGAGACGCTGGTTGAATCTATTCAAGTGATCTGACATGTCTGTCAGAAATGCCAAGTCTGCCAACCACTGTTTGTCAGTAAAGACAGCCGTGTCTTTGCCTTTGACAGTAAGGAATTCACAAATTTCCATTCGCAACTCAACAAACCGTTTTAATACCTTTCCTCGACTCAGCTACCTGACATCTGTGTGATACGGAATGTCTCGATATTCTGCCTCGATGTCTTCAAGAAATGGTCTGAACTGTCGATGATTAAGTCCTCTGGATCGTATGAAGTTCACAGACAGAATTAAAAACGAATTTCATGACGTCAAATTTCAAGATTCGTGCACAGAGCGATTCCTGATGAATTATGCAATGGTACATGTGGACACTATCTGTTGGAATTCCAAGCCCCTGCAAATGTGGCAGCAAATGAGCAACAAATTCTGATGCTCTTCCAGTCAGCAGGCGCACTATCCGTGGTAATGCTGCCTAGCTTTGGCACCTGGACATTTAAGGTTTCCAAGAACGGAAGTCACTCCTCCAAAAATATCTTCACCAGTCGTCCGCCCATGTAGTGAAGCCATACCAGCTAATTCTTGAGTTATTTCAAAGTTCTCATCCACTGCACGCACAAAACCCAGCAGTTGTGCTATGTCAATGTTGTCAGTGCTCTCATCCAAAGCAATTGAAAAGTACTTACAGTTAGCAAGTCTTTCACACAACTATTCACAAACATCTGTTGCTAAGTCTTCAACAGGGCCTTGAATGGTCGTCAGTGAGAGTGGGACTGTGTTGAAAAGGTCCGCCTTTTCAGGACATATTGGACAGCTTGGATGCAGTCTTTGACGAAGTCACCGAAGTCACCGTCAGTAAACCACTGTGATGATTTGGCAACAATATGTGCTACTTTGTACCTTGCACGAACAAAATACTTGTTTTCTTCAGACTTTTTTGTGAAGAAATGTTGCTGTGCTGACAGACCTTTTAAAAGTTGCTCAATTTTGTTGTTTCTGTCAGCGACTTTTAAGTCATCAAAAGTCGCAGCGTGCTTTGTTTTGTAATGCCGCTTGCAGTTGAAGTCCTTCATCACAGTAACAGACTCACAACTAATTAAGCACATAGCTGCTCCATTAAAATGCCACATAAAGTATTTAGCCATCCACTCTTCTTTAAACTGACGATTTTCGTCTTCAATTAATTTTTACACTTCTTATGCAGCAGGTTTCGACATATTTACAAAGGGCAATAGTTTAAAAACAACTTCACTTCATTAATTCACTACATTCCAACCAGACCTCATCAGCCACACATTCACACACACTGCCTGCACCTTCCTTCCCCCCACCCGTCACCTCACCCCATCCCCAGACTGAACTTTGGCTGGCTGCCTGTCGACTTGGGTCTTTCTAATGCTAATTGATGTCACCATACATCAAAGATGCGCAGATGCCACTATTTCAACATATACCCTTTGATCAGCTGAAGTGAACAATGTGCCCAATACACAGTGCTCTTACCTCAATATGCATCCAGCGTTTGTTTTCAACACAGCACAAGATGCATGCACGGGAAAGCAGACCACTGTTCTACTCCCTTGTTCAGATTAATGTTAAAAAATCCTTGCAGGCCACAAATAATGGTAACATTCTAAAGTCTTCTGGGGGCCGCACCGGGCCCTGTCGGGGGCCGCATGCGGCCCGCGGGCCGCGGTTTGTGCACCCCTGGTATAGATACTGTGATCTAGGTAACTCGCTGTATGCAATGACCGTCTTACTTCCAGTTTCAAAGCAACGAAACAATGCTAATTCAGATATTTCAAAGTTCCGTCCCGTTACTGTTACTGGAGATAACTGGTATATACTTAGTTGATTAGTTAGCCATTGTTGGCAAGTTGTCAATGACGAAAGAAGACAATGGGAACTTTGATGGAAACAAGACAGTGTGGCAATCAATGAAGTCCTCAACTACTCGTCACTGCTACAAGGTGAAACAATGCAATGTCATGACAGCCTACCTATACAATGCAATGTCATGACAGCCTACCTATACAATTTACTGCTACACGGAAGTGAGAAAATGCCTATGTTGTCGCAACACAACATACCTATACTATTCACATTTACACGGAGGTGAGAAAATGTCTACATTGTCATGCACAGCATACCTATACCTGAATAACAAGGATATCTCTCTGCTCTCTGCGCCAGGATGAGTGTCCATAGGCTTGAATGTCCCATGCAGCCCAGGGCTGGCCACACAATGATGCGTCCAATTAGCGCCAATTTCACGTCTATTAACGACCCCCGAGCTGTCTAGAGGGACGCGAGAATACAAATGACGCCGAATCTCCATATTATAGCTTTTTGCCTCCCTTTTCTCAAGCCAAGACACAAAAATTCAATAAAATTCAATAGCTCCCAGTGTCAGGCGAGAGTCTTGGAGTGCTCGGGGACAAATTCTGTCTTTCAGATGTTGAAGAGCTCTCCAGTGGCGAGAGAATTTTTCCCCCCTTAACACGCGAGATAAACAGTGCAAAGAAAGAGAGGTTCCCTCAGTGACAATGGATACAGAAGCGTAAGGAGAAGGTGCCTGAAGGAAAAAAGTCACAATTTCCAATAGAATTAATCTAAATCCTGCTCTCGTTTCTGCAGATTGTCTCTGGCACGGAAACTTGTTCGTCTTCTTCTGGAGGTTCGAAATGATTGCTACTTGAACTAATTAAGGTCCACACCCGTAGGTGTTTCGTTTCATTAAGGGACACATGACCGGCGAAAATGGCAAGCAATTGAATTGGGGAACACGAGAGCGTTATTTCACTGCTTTTAACTATTCAATTCCCAATGTATTTATTTGTTTTATAAATTGTATAATCGACCGCTGATAGCCTGCGGAACGTCGCCTTCATTCAATTAGGTAGCGGCGCGCACTGGCGATGCGCGATGAATGCTGCTGATAAGAAGAGCGTGACTGGTGTTAGTAATACCATTGTTTTCCACTTCACTGACTCCTTCCGCACACAGGGCCCATGGATTAACCATTGTTTCTCTGTACAGGGACCTAGTACATTCAGGGGTTTGTGGTTTGACCATTGTTATCCTTTCCCTGACTCGCGCACATAGAGAGCATAGTCTAATCCGTCCGCGAAGTCAACACTGGACGTTGAGGTCAGGTAGACATTACTAGTTTTCATGATGGGGACCCAGTCATTATACACTGTGTGGTTGGACCATTATTTTTCATTGTGGAACCCAGTCGTACACATTATGTCGTCCAACCATTAGTTTTCATTAAGGAGACCCAGACAATACACACTATGTAGTCCGACCATTAATTTTAACTTAATTGATTTCTAGTACACAGGGATCAAGTTTCAGTCAGTCTAACTTTACTTTCAATGACAACAGTCACTACAGTTTTCAAGTTTCAACGACTTTAATTTAATTTCAGGCATTCTAGTGTACACACGGGATTCATGGTTCAATGATTTTTTATATTACTTTCATTTAGGCCTATTAGTAGTATATCCGAGTATACATGGATCAGCATTTGCTAGTGTTTTTAGTTTCTATAGTGTTTCCCTTCACTGATTTCTAAAGCTCCGACTAATCTATGTCATCGTATTGTTTCTTTTGGCTTTTTAGTTTTATTTTCTGCCACGATTGTGCGTGCTTTTGCAAGCTGGATTTACATCAGATATACGAAGGAAGGTATTTTTCTTGTTCGGTATACTTTAGACATAAATATATTTCTTTAGTAGTGAGATGAAAAGATAACTGCGGACCACTTTTCTTGACAAGAACGATAAATATCACATTATGCTGTGCAACTGGCGTTAAAAAGTTTATTTTTCAAGCGGATCATGCAATATAGTACGAATGAGTAAAAATAATAAAGAGTTAAAGTTACTACAAGTAAACAGACACTATATTCTATTTGTCAGGAAGAAAAGATTTGCTCCATTCATCCACTCTTCAGCAACGCTGGTCTGCCCACTGTCATCCACTCTCCAGCAACATTCGCCTGAACATTGTCATCCACTCTCTAGCAACACAGGAAGTACTTTGGCAATTCACTGACCATGACATCAATGGTCTTTCTGTCCAAAGTTTGACAAGAAACGTCCATGTGGAATAACGGTCCTAGGGGGTCAAGAAATGTTCACAGAATTTTCAGCAGTCATCCAGAGGTAGGATGATAGTAATGGTGGTGTACAACTGTCAGCGTGTACGCGCAAACAACATCATCAATAGACAACTAAATATTTTCTGTGTTGGTGTAGATTTTGTTTGTATTGATGCAGATATTTATTGTTTTGATGTAGATATTTTCTGCGTTGTTGTAGAGTGACAGAATGAGGTATAAAGCTTCCACCAATGCTGTCATCTACAATTTCGTGCTTTGATTCAATATCCATGTGTAATGGATAATTTGATTACAACTATAATTGTTAGTAAGAACTTCTATGCATTTGTATGTTTCACTACGCATTTAATAGATTAGTCGGGTGTTCTGTAGCGTTTAATAATTAGCCACAACTAGCAACTTGGTTACTGCCCCCCACCCCACCCCAACCCAAACCTGGCAAGGGAAAGGCAACACAGATGATTAGATAAACACTACAATACTACAAAACTTTTATTGATTAATTTAGATTTCTAGAAAAATTGTATACCAAAAAAAAAAAAAAACAGAAAAGCATTTCAGTCTAAAACCTCTAAGGCGCAAACGTGCGCACAAAATGCTTCAGATCACATAACTTAGAAGAGAAGTTACGATTGGATAGTTCATCTGGCTTGCGAAATATAGCACACGACTGCGATGAGTGTCCAGTTGACAGCTGGCGTCACAAGCGTTATGGATGGCGACGTTTGGCTTTCCTCTCTTCCAGTCAATTAGATATGGTGCTGTCTTGGTGCATAATAAATTAGTGCATTAATGGTGCTTCGTGACGCATAGAGTGCCGAAGCTATACAAAGAAATTTAACTCTTTCCCTTAGTTTCCAGTGGAATGAGATTAAGTGTTTCGTGCACTTGGCGTAGGTCATTTGTAACTTGAGAAAATACACGGTGCGTGTATATTAAAATTGAATAGACTGAAATAGGTAAAATGTATTAGATAGATAGATAGATAGATAGATAGATAGATAGATAGATAGATATAGATAGATAGATAGATAGATACGAAGGTAGGTAGACAGATGGATGTATAGATAGATAGATAGATAGATAGATAGATAGATTAGACAAAGCCAAAGCCAAAGAGAGATGGATAGTAATAATCATCCACAAAATCTTCACATTATGCTATAATTAATTTTGCGAATAATATATTAAATAAATGTATATTTTGTAGAACCACCTTTTAATAAATATACAGCAGTGCCATTTCTGAGTTTTCTAACTGTATATTAGAAATGTAGGTTAAGCAATGGGCGTCACGTCCAGATTTCACCTTTAGCATAATTGAATGTTGTTAAGCTGCTTAACTACGCATCGCTGTGGCGTCACTTATGAAGTCAGCTTTTGAGTACGAGAACAGAATCGATTGCCGTGAATATTGTTTCAAAATCGAGTCCTCCATTGCCAATGAGACCGATCTGAAATTTACAACGGATGTCAAACAGTAAGGAACAATAGTCTGACAATGCATTTCAAACTGTAAGGGGCATTAGTCTGAATTAAACAAACAACGCATGTCAAACTGTAAGGGAAATCCGTCTAACAACGCATGTCAAACTGTAAGGGAAATCCGTCTAACAACGCATGTCAAACTGTAAGGGGCATTAGTCTGATAACGCATGTCAAATTGTAAAATTATAAGGGACATTAGTCTGATAAGGGAGATGTCACTATTCCACATGAAGCTGTCTTTTCTTTTTTTATTAACATTTCAAAATATTTTTACTACATAATTTGATATTCAGCACCTCATGCTAGTTATTCTACATTTTAAAAAAATATTTTATGTTGATTGTCGTGTCAACAATAATTTATAAGCAATTGTAAGTTGTTGATTTTTCCTGTTTATTAGCAAACTATTTTGTCGTGTATGTTAAAAGCAGTTATAGATCTCTCACCCCACCCCGTATTAACCCAGTTAGTTTGTCATCATGTAAAATATGTTACAAGATGATGTAGATTCACCCGCCCCCATATTAGCCCAATTACTTTGTCATGTAAATATGTTACAAGCCGTTGTAGATTTTTTCCTATTTATCAACACAATTACTCTGTCTTATAAATATGCTATATGCACTGTACATTTTCCTTATTAGCACATGTATTCTGTATAATTCTGTATAAATATGCTTCAAACAGTTGTACATTTCCCCATTATTAGCCCAATTACTTTGTCATATAATTATGTTACAAGCAGGTGTAGATTTTCCCTATTTATCAACACAATTACTCTGTCATAAAAACATGCCATATGCAGTTATAGATTTCCCCTTGATTATAGTCCGACTACTTTGATCTAAAATGGCTTTCCTCTTTCTCCCTGTTGCTTAACATCTCAGTTATTTTACAAAGGAAGTAGACATCACGAAACTATGCTGGCGCTGGATCAGATTTTAGAAAGAAGAATAAACAATCAGAGAAACATTTTGTATAAAGGTCGCAATCTGCTTCAGCTAAAAAAAAAGTAAGATTTTTATGGGCTAGAGAATAAGAGCAAAGAGCTGTTAATCGCAAACATTTGATTCCTTGATATAAAACTAACACAATAGCTATTTGGTTTATGTCCACAATTATAATCACAGCTTTTCATATAAGCCAGGTAGCTAAAGAATCTTGTTTCCGCTTACGTCACTCAAGCCTTTTGTCTGGCACGGCTTGCCTTTGGTGACCATCAAGACTGGGCACAATTAGCGACATCAACACCACTCGCCATGACTCTGTCCTTCTGATATGTCCGGAACGGTATCTGTAGAGATGATTAAATGCTATCAACATTCTCTTTCTAATTACAGACGGTCTGGGAAAATTTCCTGTTGGCGAAATTCTACCATGAATCATGTCGCATAAACAAATACAAACACAAGTAAAGAACTGAAGCTGCTTTCCGCCATAGTGTCATATTTTCTGTTATAGCTATTCTATCTTTTTTTCTTCGTCTCATTCATTTGTTATTTCCATATAACGGATTTATTTTATATCGATATAACCGAAATCCGCTTTAATAAGAAACAGCACAAAGCTTGTGTTGTATGTTTGTTTGATATATATATATATATATATGTGTGTGTGTGTGTGTGTGTGTGTGTGTGTGTGTGTGTGTGTGTGCGTGTGTGTGTGTGTGTGTGTGTGTGTGTGTGTGTGTGTGTGTGTGCGTGTGCCTGTGTGTGTGTGTTTGTGTGTGTGTGAACATGTCAGAAGCAATATTAACAATCATGCTATGAACAACGTGCCATGAACAATGTTAACAATCATGCTATGAACGTGTCATGATCAATGTTAACAACCACCTTATGAACAACGTGTTATGAAAAATGTTAACAATCATCCTATGAACAACGTGTCATGAACAATGTTACCAATAATGCTGTGAACAACGTGTCATGAACAATGTTAACAATCAATGCTGTGAACAATGCGTCATGAACAATTTTAAGAAAACATGTTATAAAATTTAACAATTAATGTTATGAACAATGTTAGCAATTAATGTTATGAATAATTTTCGCAATTAATAATATGAAAAATGTTCACAATTAATGTTATGAATAATGTTGGCTATAGTATGTGTAAGAAGGTCAGTAAATATAACAATACATTTATTAAATCAACAATAAAATATACATATAAAAATACAATGAAAAAGAGTACTTGACAACAATATTTCCATGAAACCATGTTTGAACAATTTTAATATCTATACAGTTTTATATCCTAACACACAATTCAATAATTTAGTGTCAATACAAATCACAGGATAGTTCTTATCATAGAAAAGAAATGGAGTTATTAAAGTGATAATAGTTTCTGCGTAACCTGGTTACGTGCTGTCTCAATAGTCTTTCATGTGCTTTGTAACAGTCACAAGTTATTGTTCATATCACTTCCACGTGTTTCATGTGCTTTTGTAACAGTCACAAGTTATTGTTCATATCACTTCCACGTGTTTCATGTGCTTTTGTAACAGTCACAAGTTATTGTTCATATCACTTCCACGTGTTTCCCTTCTAACGTTGTAGAACACTGATTTCTCTCAAGGCTAATTTGTTGCTCTGCCCTAATAACTCCCTCAAGCAGAAAAACAAATGTAGTAATTTAGCAGAAATTGCTCGATGTAGTAAGCTTACATCAACAGATTGCAGTGTATTCCATACATTTACACACTGCGGCAGACACCTCTTGCATCTACCATGGTCGTAGTGATCTATAATTAGTGAACCGGGAGATTTCAATAAAACAAAGAAAGGCTGCTTTTTCCTTTATAAATATAATCAGGGAACAAATGTTAAGTTTACAGTTTATTCCTTTTATCTCCATTCTTACTTACATTCAAGTTTCAACTTACAGTTTCACGCAACAGTATTTATTAGCATGAAACAGGCACACAGCATAATTGTTTTATGAGCGGGTTCACTAGAAACAATGTCAAGTGTTTAGCATACTACAAATAAACATCATAGTTCATAATTTGTAAAAATAATAGTCTACTCACATAGTACATCTCAACGTGAAACACAAGTATAACACATGAATAGTAAAATACATGAAATACTTCTAAGTCCATTCTCTCTCAATCAGTCAGTTAATTCACCATACACTAACGTCCACCTTTCATGACCAGACTTCTTGTCATACCAAATTCAAGTGATTAGACAATAGAATTCTCTAAAGCATGTAAAGTTTTTTTTTATCTCAGCCCATTGGCTGGTCCTGTTCTCTTAAAACGCAATCATTGGACAATAAAACTATTCAACCAGTTGGAACTGGTTTGCATTGCATCAGCAATTTCTAGCATATTCTAAACTCGAGTGTTTACTCTGACTCTTACAAAAATACTATCATAAGGAGTACCCAGGTTGCGTCAATTTGACAATTTGTATACAATTAAGTTTAGAAATTGGTATGGGCAAATGTACTCCGCCACAGTATGCCTGTCAATTTCTGGTGTAAGGTGTCAGTATTTAACTTTTAAAATATATATATGTAGTCTGTTGCATGTCTGTCAATTTCTGGTATAAGCTGTTAGTATTTAATTTTTAAATATATATGTATGTACTCTGTTGTAAGTATGTCTGGTCACTTTTCCAGTGCAAGCTCTCAGGAATTGATTTTTAAATATATATGTATGTACTTTGTTGTAAGTATGCCTGTCAGTTTTCTGGTGTAAGCTGTCAGTAGTTGATTAAGAAAATATACGACATTGTAAATGTGCCTCTCAGTGTTCTAACGTAAGCTGTATGAGGCTCTTACACTTCCGTCATTTCCGGTTTTCATTTCTCGTCGTTCTCTGATGGCCGGTTCCACATCGTCACGTTTACAGTCAGCTGCCTCACTCTTAGAGTTCTTTTGCTTGTTATGAGAGCGTTTGTCGACCTGGTATTCTCGTGGTTCACGCTATCAGACTGTTTACTTGTCTTCTTGAAAGTAGAGAGGGTCTGTGATCTATCTCAGGTTCGCGCTTCGTTTCCTTTCACCCAGGACTGCCATCGATTTTCATTTTAAAGCGCGCTAGTGCGAGTGTGGGCCGATCTGCGCTAGCCAAGGCATCGTATTGAAATCAAAATGTAATTTCCCCTCCCCTCGGTCCGTGGAAACACTCAATTTGCAGAAAGCAGCCAATGTATCCGTGTTCACCTCGAATGACCATAGTTGTGTTTGAACAAAGAAACAACTGTACGCGACCCACTACGAGAAAATGGCTGACTGCTCAGAAGTCGCGTTGCAATAACGTCTCCTTTCGAGAGGCCCGTGTCGGAATGGCGGGAGATACATCCGGTGAGAATCGAAGGAAGCAGACGACAAGCAAAGACCAGGCACGCCGATCGTCTGCAACGGAGATGAGCACGCGGTGGCCTGTCACTTTCACGTAAATGACCCATTATAATTTGTATGCTTAAAAATCAATTTTTAATTAATACATCTTGCGAAGGAGCTGGACGTAACCGAGACCATCGTGAACCATGTAAGGTCTGGGTCATTGTATGATGTGGCCATTGCATGGAATGGTCATTTTGTTTAGTGTTCGTCCGTGTATAGTCCAGCCATTTAAAGGTTTGTGATTCTATGTTTTGTCTTTGAACTGTTTGGTCATGACCATGTCAATATATGGTCTGGCAATTGCACAATCTGTTAACTGTCATGGTCTATTCTTGGTTATTGTATAGTCTCTTAATTGTACAGTTTGGTATTTTTACCATTTGCCAATGTACAGTATGTTCATAAACTGGTCAGGTCATTATTTGATTTACTCTTTATTATCTCTGGTAACTATGTAATTTAGTCTGTCTGCTGCTTGGTCACATGGTCTTGTCTTTACATGGTCTGCTCTTTATATGATCAGGTCATTGTACGGTTTGCTTGGACATAGCACTTTCTGGTCAAGGAATGAGAAACAGGAGTAATTTGTCGCGCATTACTGTAGCTTACTGGAGTGCAGGTGACTGGTCCCCTACAATTGTACAAGTAAAAATTATTGTTTCTTCCGACTTTATTAGTTAAGTGCAAAATATCAGTCATCTCACCCAAACAAATAACAGTAAAATATAAATACTCCTTGTTAGTACCACTCAAAATTGTCAAAGGAATATAATAATAATAATAATATTGTAGTTGTCAATATGTGGAACCTAAAACCTCTCTCCATGGCCAGTATGCACGAGAAGCTCCTGAAACATCGATAAAACAATCAACATACAGATGGTTGATAGAGGAAGGTAGGAAAGCAAAAACTAGCGCTCTATAACAGCTGCACAAGATCAAGCGCTAAACACAAAGTCGCACAAAACAAAAATCATGAAAATCTAAACTTTTCATGGACGAAACAACTTAACATATACAATATGTTCCAGCATCTGGCTGGAACAGAATACACCAAAAGAGACAATGAAATGCAAAACTCATACAAAGAAATCTATGTGAGAACTATGGAGTAAAAACTCTAGAAAGAGCATTTTGATTATTTTTTTTGGAATGACTGGAAATGGGAATTGGCTGGGGGGAGGGGGGCGAGGCATATGATGTGTATAGTTGTAATTAATCCAAGGAAAGGATGACGTTGCCAATTTCAGGGCACGTCAACTATTCTATAGTCACTATGCTAGACATTAGAGACTGAAGAGTAGATTAGGACATGAACTGTTGTCAGCATTTAAGTCAACATATTACAGTTTTCATATTTAATGACTCTAGGTCTCGATCTTGAGACAGGGTTGTTAAAGTAACCCCACACGTGACAGTCTTGTTGAACAAAGTAACGTCTGGTCTTCTTGCAAGCATCAAGGCATTTATATTTCCAAGTCCAAAAGCATTCTGACACTTTTCTGTTCTAATGCCTGATTGTGGCATTGTGCAGACATTGCATTTCTGGAGTTTTGATTCCTTAGTTGTTGTAAATTTACATCATCATCATCATCGTCATAATCATTGTTCTCACCACCACCACCATCATCATCAGCCTCGCCATCATCATCATCATCGTCATTCAGCATGCAGAAAATAAATTAGTATTCACTCTATAACAATAATATAATATAATAATATAATAATAATGTAAAGATCAGAAACAAATACAATGAAATAATAACAAACAAACAAATAAATAACTGGAAGGAAAATACATGTTACCTGTGTATTCATATTGTGGGTTGCTTCCACAGTTATCTGGCCTTGTCGAATGTCATTGTCGTAATACACGTCGACCTGAATAAGGTCAGACAAGAATAGACATACTTATCAACAACTTCCTCGAACTTAATTAAAATATATGTCAAGGTCGGTGATATTTATAAATTCTCAAGACTGCTGTGAATTTGCATCTGAGAAAATATTTTTGTTTCGAAGTTGTCACTAGAAATTAGTCATTTATTAAAATCTAAAGGAAAAAAGACAAGCATCATTTGAAAGTAAGACGGAATCACCAAAAAATATTTGTTAAGGAGTTGATCAGAGGGGTTAGAATTGCTGCATCCGTCAGCAGTGATTTTTGTGTGTGAGTTTAATTCGTATGCCTGAATTTGTATTTACAGCAGACAACATTATCGCTTTACGAGCGCTCGTCACTTTCTAACTGTCTTTCTTTTATAACCAAGAGACAACTCTGGTTTAAAGTGTCAAACATGGTATTTTATCAGTTGGTAAAAAGTGTCAAACAGAGGTATCTTAATCAGTTGGTATAAAGTGTCAAACATAGGTATTTTATCAGTTGGTATAAAGTGTCAAAGATAGGTATTTTATCAGTTGGTATAAAGTGTCGAACATGGGTATTTTATCTGTGAAATGAAAAGAACATACACAAACACTCTGGAGACAGATTCAGCTGCAGATCAGAAAAAATTGCCCTTTGTGGTTGGGGTCTGGTTCCGATGACATTCGATAAAAACCGAAGGGTTCATCAAATTGACAATCACATCGTATTTGATTAGAAAATATTAAAATGAAGACTGATTTAATGCCTGTTTTGATTTTCTCCAGTTGTATGTACATCCACTCGCTGCACAGTACATTCCACTGGTTCTATTTATAGCTTAAGAAAACAATATTAAATGTCAGTGATTCGCTGAAAGAGTATAGGGTGAGCAATGAAAGCCGGAAGTTGACCAAAAATCTACTTTAACAGTTATTGGCAGCGCGCATGCTACTTGGATGATACGTTCAGGAAATTCGTGGATAGAGAAATCCTAGCAATCTTCACTCAGCCATTCACGGAGCACGTCCAGATACCAGAAACATATCCCATAGTATTAGTTAAAGTTCTCATTCGCTTAGTGCACACTATTACTGACGCACAATCCTAAAGTCATATAACAGTTTGTTGAACTCCACCAGCTGCCTCAATTATATCATGTACAAAATATAACACAACTCACGTTTTACATTCTTATGCATTCATAAATAACACACACACACACACACACACACACATGCACACGCAAAGTACTTTCATATTACTACATTAAATGTAAACTCCATTCACGGATTACTTGCAAGCCTTCACATAGTGTAAAGAATGATAGATCTACGATGCTGTAGTTATGTTATTAATGTAAAGAGTGACATTAATGAACTCTTTATTGAAGTTCTAAAACGACTCCTAACATTTCGCTATTAATATAACAGAGCAACTGGACAAAGGACGGTATTGATATTCTATTTAAAATATATTAATGAGTTAATTAGTTAAGTAAACATAAGGCATTAAGTGATTTTAGGAGTATGGTGCTATCATAAATATCATAACAAATAAAAGCAAACAGAAACGTAGATTTAACAGGGGGTTATCCGAGTTTGGGGGTGGAGCATGAATTCAATAGAACTAGAAAAGAAAGTCACAGTAGATGTTCATTGGAAGATTAGTCTGAACTAGGCATTCCAATTATTAGAGTTCACATTCTAAATTCTAATTATTAGAGTTCGAAATCCAAATTCCAATTATTAGAGTTCACATTCTAAATTCTAATTATTAGAGTTCGAAATCCAAATTCCAATTATTAGAGTTCACATTCTAAATTCTAATTATTAGAGTTCAAAATCCAAATTCCAATTATTAGAGTTCCGATTGCAAACTCCAATTATTAGAGTTTCGATTCCAATTACTACAGCTCCATATACAAATTCCATTTATTAGAATTCCGATTACAAATTACAAATAACTGAGCTCCAATTACAAATTCCAATTATTAAAGTTCCTATTACGTATTCTAATTAATAGAGCCCCAATTGCAAATTCCAATTAGTAAATTTTCCCCATTAGATATTCCAATTAATAGAACCCCAATTACATATTCCAATTATTAAAGTTCCAATTACGTATTCCAATTAATAGAGCCTCAATTACAAATTCCAATTCTTAGAGTTCCAATTACAACTTCCAATTATTAGATTTCCAATTACAAATCTCAATTATTAGAGTTCCAATTATACATTCCAGTTATTAAAGTTCCAAATAAAATTCCATTTAACAGAGCTCAAATTACAGACTGCATTTAATATAGGTCCTATTACAAATTCCAACGCGCAGCTCCAATTATAGATTGCATTTAATATAGGTCTTATTACAAATTCCAACGCGCAGCTCCAATTATAGATTGCATTTAATATAGGTCCTATTACAAATTCCAACGCGCAGCTCCAATTATAGATTGCATTTAATATAGGTCTTATTACAAATTCCAACGCGCAGCTCCAATTATAGATTGCATTTAATATAGGTCTTATTACAAATTCCAACGCGCAGCTCCAATTATAGATTGCATTTAATATAGGTCCTATTACAAATTCCAACGCGCAGCTCCAATTATAGATTGCATTTAATATAGGTCCTATTACAAATTCCAACGCGCAGCTCCAATTATAGATTGCATTTAATATAGGTCCTATTACAAATTCCAACGCGCAGCTCCAATTATAGATTGCATTTAATATAGGTCCTATTACAAATTCCAACGCGCAGCTCCAATTATAGATTGCATTTAATATAGGTCTTATTACAAATTCCAATGCGTAGTTCCAATTATAAATTCCAAATAATCGAGCTCCAATTGCCAATTCCAATCAACAGCGCACCAATTATAATTCCAATCAATAGTTCCAATTAAAAAAAAAATCAATTAATAAAGTTTACAATGTCCACGATAATAAAATGTGTGTGCACGCGAAGGCGATTGTTAATTGTCAATGTTTATAAATGTGTGTGTGTGTGTTTGTGTATCATTATTTGTGTATCGCTGTGTGTGTGTATTGCTGTGTGTTTGTGCATCACAGTGTGTTTGTGTATCACTGTGTGTTTGTGTACTGCTGTGTGTGTTTGTGTATCACCGTGTGTGTTTGTGTATCACTGTGTGTGTTTGTTTATCGCTGTGTGTGTTTGTGTATCACAGCGTATGTTGTGTAATACTGCGTACGTTTTTCGTGTGGCAGTGTAATAATAATTGAAAAATGCAAATTAATTTTGAAAATAGGTATTATCATGGGAAGCAAAGAGATATTAATGCGAATATTTGTTAAATTTTAGCGGAAATCAAGTTATATCCGAATACTTAATGTGTTCAAAATGAGTTCCATGCTTAATTATATGGTCCACATATAGTTATATCCGAATAATTATGGAATCCAAACAGAACTATGTGAGTACAATTAGTTGTTTCGCATATATTTATATTTAAAATTGTTGGATTCCAATCGGATTCTAGTTGTATAATTATTGAATTGAAATATTTGTATGTGTATTACCATTGGATTCAATTAAAGTTATCATTAAATATTTGTATATGTATTACCATTGGATTCAATTAAAGTTATCATTAAATATTTGTATATGTATTACCATTGGATTCATTAAAGTTATCATTAAATATTTGTATATGTATTACCATTGGATTCAATTAAAGTTATCATTAAATAGTTGTATATGTATTACCATTGGATTCATTAAAGTTATCATTAAATATTTGTATATGTATTACCATTGGATTCAATTAAAGTTATATTTAAATATTTGTATATGTATTACCATTGGATTCATTAAAGTTATCATTAAATATTTGTATATGTATTACCATTGGATTCAATTAAAGTTATCATTAAATATTTGTATATATATATTACCATTGGATTCAATTAAAGTTATCATTAAATATTTGTATATGTATTACCATTGGATTCAATTAAAGTTATCATTAAATATTTGTATATATGTATTACCATTGGATTCAATTAAAGTTATCATTAAATATTTGTATATGTATTACCATTGGATTCATTAAAGTTATCATTAAATATTTAGTATGTTCAAATCGAGTTACATAACACGCAGCATTTTTTTGAACACGGAGTTAAATTTGTATAATTATTTGATCCTGACCAAGTTTCATTTAGATAAATATGGAACCAAATCGAATTGTATGTGTACAATTATTGGATACACATATTTATATTTGAATAATTTTAATGTCTAAATCTAGGGGTATTTGAATAATTATTTATATATTTCACTCTAAGTATGTGTATCTGTTTGCTCTCAAAGATCTATTTGTTTACAATTACTTTTCGAATTAAAGAGCTTCACTGATTTCTTACTTACTTACAAATTGTAAAAAAAAAAAAAAGAGATAGTTTGCTCAACCAACTGTACAATGATAATTATATCTGTAAAAATCTACTTTGTGAAAAATTCGCTGTACAAATATAACGCTTGCATATATCTAATTTATGAAAAATTCACTGTACCAATGTAACGCTTGCAAATGCTTATTTGTGAAAACCTACTGCACCAATATAACGATTACATTTTGCCTAATTTGCATATTGAATGTAAAATTCCACTGGCTAATGGGTGATGCAAAGTAACCGCGTCGCCATATTGTTCCAGTATAGAAATTTAAAACCAATTCTATTGTCAAGCTTTCAGTCAGTCAATAGCGACATTTCTATTATTTCATTCAAGTTTGTAAAGTCCTACGCCTTAATTGTGCACGGTTTGCGTACAGAGGTATTACTCTCATTCCTGAGCAAAGTCTTTCGTGGTGTGAATTTAAAATACATGTACATTGTAATAAACGAAAGTCACATGTGAATATCATTTCGTTGGTTTGTTTCAGTTCAAAATCTCAACACAGATATGCCTTAGCAACCCATGATCCAATTCTTGTTTGAAAGCACCTATTGTATTGATGCCAGTAGGGTGTTTTTAAGTGCAAGCGGGGTGTTTTGAAGTGCAATTGGAACCCCACATTGCCAGAACTCTGGGTCGTGTGGTGTATTACAAGGATAGCTATTGTCTACTTAAGGGCGGTGAATTAGAAACGGTTAAGCATGATTGTTATGGCATTGTATAATGTATTTTATTTCTGATTCCTGGATTAAGACAAACACTGAACGCATTTCTGCTTGACTAGTGGAAGAGACAGCGATTTTATCGGTCTCCTTGTTGTCCACAGCCGCCATTGTCGTGGAAGGAAATTAAAACACGATGAACAATAATGGTATTACAATAGTAGAGTTCTTGGAGTGGATTCAAAGAGTAACTAAATTTGGGAACGAAGCAACTTTCCTGTGTTCAGATCAATATGTATGTATGTGTGTGTGTGTATGTATGTATGTGTGTGTGTGTGAGTGTGTGTGTGTGTGGTGTATGTGTGTGTGTCTGTGTGTATATGTGTGTGTGTGTGTGTGTGTGTGCGCGCGCGCGCGTGCGTGTTTTAGTTTGTTTCTCGTGTTTTCCTGAACTCGTGCAAGATTTCTACACGTTTAAATATGATGCACCTGAATGCCTCTTTGCGAACACGCAAATAAACTCTTCTTATCAGTAATACAATCCAGTAAATACATTTTCGTCATCAGTAATAAAAGACAGAAAAAAAGCTCTTTTTATCAGTAATACAAGCAAAGCGAATGCACTTTTTCGATTTCAGTGTTACAAGTTACCAAATACACTCTTTATCAATTATACGAGTCAGCAAATACACTCTTGTTATCAATTATACGAGTCAGCAAATACACTCTTGTTATCAATTATAAAAGTCAGCAAATACACTCTTGTTATCTATTATACAAGTCAGCAAATATACTATTGTTATCAGTATACCATTGTTATCAGTTTTACAAGTCAGCAACAACACTATAGTTATCAGTAATAAAAGTCAGCAAATACACTATAGTTATCAGTTATACAAGTCAGCAAAAAATTCTTGTTATCAGTAATACAAGTCAGCAAATACATTCTTGTTATCACTTATACAAGTCAGCAAAAAAAAAAACTCTTGTTATTAGTAATACAAGTCAGCATATAAATAATCTCAAACGTTTTTCTGCGCAAAAATGATCTCAATCTAGAGTAAATATTCTTATATTTCGGTTTGAACTTAGGAACTATTTTGTTTACCAATTCACTTGCAATCTCTCTCTCCCTCTTGTTGTCTGTCTGTCTGTCTGTCTATTTATCTATCTATCTATCTATCTATCTATCTATCTATCTATCTATCTATCTATCTATCTATCTATCTATCTATCTATCTATCTATCTATCTATCTATCTATCTATCTATCTATCTATCTATCTATCTATCTTATCTGTCTGTCTCTACTGGTTATTCTACTCACAGAGGGTAGACTAGAGGGACCTGAGCAGTGAGAGGAACAGTAATCGTTGGAACTATAGCAAATGTTCCATTTAGAGAGTTAAACTTTTTCTCTAAGTGTCCCAGAAAATTGAATGGACAGCAAAGCGAGTTGAAAAGAATATTGTACAAAAACCCACCTCCTATTTCCACCGTAGCCTCGGCAGCAAGCACTATTACCTTTTTACCTTGAATGCTTTGAAACGACTGCTCACAGCGGGACTTTGCAATCGCTTAAGCCTCCGATTGTGAGTTTTCTATGCAAACAGCTTGAGAAGAAAATACAGCCGAATATACCGCTTTTGTGTGGTGAATACTGCAGCAGCAAGAGGTTTGCCGCACGGCTCCGCAAACAGGAACGATTAGGCCAACGTACAAAAGGTTGTCAGGTCCCAATTGTCAACTGTGAACCCCCAACCGTTCCCCTCTTTGTGATAGCAGTGTTAAAATGTGCAATTTGATCGGAATTGGTGCTGTTCGGTAGGCAAATGAAATCATTATAGGCATTGACGCCTCTGCGGGCGTTGTTTCTACTCATTGTGACTGGAAATGTGAGTGTTATGTGTGTTAAAGGTGAGAGAGTTGCAAGCCTTTGAAACTTGACTGGTAAGTCGTTTATGAGATCATAATTTTGAGCTCTTCTTTGCATGTATTGAGATCTTTCTCCCTGCTCTGAGCTAGCACTGCTGTATTTGTACTAAAGTTTTTCATCTCGCCCTGACCTAGCATTGTTGTCTATAGTGAGACCTTTTATCTCTCCTGACCTATCATTGTTATCTGTAGTGAGATATTTCACCCTGCCCTGACCTACCATTGTTGTCTGTAGTGAGATCTTTCACCCAGCCCTGACCTAGCATTGTCTGTGGTGAGAAATTTCATTTCGCCCTAACCTAGCATTGTCTGTGGTGAGATATTTCATCTCGCCCTGACCTAACATTGTCGTCTGTAGTGAGATCTTTCATCCCACTCTGACCGAGCATTGTTGTCTATAGTGAGACCTTTTTATCTCGCCTGACCTAACATTGTCGTCTGTAATGAGATCTTTCACCCCGCCCTGACCTAACATTGTTGTCTGTAGTGAGATCGTTCCTCTCGTCCTGAGCTAGTAGTGATCTGTCTGTAACACAGACTTGAGACAGTGCAGAATTGTTAATGTTCACTTGATGCTCATCGGCAGTTGTCAGACTGAACCTTCAGTGACGCCATTTTATTTTAACTATAAGCATGACACGGATCACTGCAGATGATAGAGTAATTGTTGAAAATATGTGATATATAAGCTATACACGGATCACTGCAGGAGATAGAGCAATTGTTGAAAATATGTGATATATAAGCTATACACGGATCACTGCAGGAGATAGAGCAATTGTTGAAAATATGTGATATATAAGCTATGTAAATAATTACAATTCAAGTCGGTGTACGTGTTGTGTGTATAGTTATTTTTTATCAGTATGTGTACTTACTCGTGATTAAATACTATGTAAATGTTCAAATTATATTAGTTAACTTTAAAGATAGCGGCTTCCATTTATTCCTACAGTGCCAAAACTCCAATGAATTTTCAAATGAAATTTCTCTCATCTGAACAAAGTCCTGCTTCAAGATATATTTATTAAAAACTATGAAATAAAACAATATTTATACACAATTATACATATAAAGTGTATACATTTAAAAATAAGAATGGAGTCAGAAAAGAGTACTGCCGAATTTACCGGCATCTTACATGTTTTAGTAGTCTCCCTTTACTTTTTCTACCTGTGAACTTATGATGCAATCAACATTTTATACAACACAACTCAGCATCCAAACCAATCTGGAGAAAACACCACATCGGCTCAACTGACAACAGGAGGTACTGATTCTTTCTTTCTTTCTTTCTTTACTCTACACATGTACATATATACATGTATAAGAATTAGTTATATATAATATAGTACAGTATTTGTGTTACTAGATGTATTTAGTTATTTTAATGGATGTGTCGTCTAACGTTGTATTTTTTTAAAAAATGTGTTCCAACTGGCACGACAGTTGAGCTCCACTGCATTATGTTAACAATCGGTGGGGTATGTTTTTAAACAAAAAAAAAAATGTTGATAATTCACTGGCGCAGTAGCTTTGATTCCCATGTACGAGTACTTATTCCTCTTTATGGGTATTTATTTCTCTTTACGGGTATTTATTTCTCTTTACGGGTATTTATTTCTCTTTACGGGTATTTATTTCTCTTTGTAAAATAATTTTCTTTCTGAAACTTTCAACTATTTATTTATATACAAAAATATTTCAATACAGAAAGTAATTACGTTTTCTGTCAAATACAAGCCTCGTTTATGTATCGCTCTCGGCTAGTCAAGACTGAACCGAGTCCGCTCTTGAAAACATCATTAGACGCCATTGATGATGTTGCGTGTACGACATAGAAATTGCTAAAATTCCTTAAGTTACCTTAATAACTTTACAACCCAACCAGCTCAGTCTGTCTGCAAATATCTTCACCGACGGGTTGCTTGACTAAGAACAATTACATTTATTTGTCGGTGACTTTAGGCAGCATGAAATCGCAACTCATGTAATCTGTAAATACGTCTTACTTTTAGGGCTTTTCAGCTGCTAGATGCACTTTGATTACATTAACACTTTTACCAACTACAGACAATTATAACTGATTTTTAATGCTACCCAGTACTACCTGCTGTCTTACAGTTATGAACTCTTCTCAGTTCTGCTGTTTAAAGCTGATCAAGTGTGTCTTATTTAGATCTAGTTCATGTTGTATATACATAAATATTATTACTTCTCAGTCCTGCTTTCTAAGCTGACCTAGTTTGTCTCATCTCAGATCAAGCATATGGAATATATACATAAATAGTATTACTTTTCATTCCTACTTTTAAAAAAAAAACTGATCTAGTGTATCTCATTTCAGATTAATTTACTATAATTTAACAGAATCCGTACTATGAAGGGAATAATATAAATTATCTTGACTGAAGAAATACTAAAAAGAAATGTTGCCGTTTTTGGTGACTATGAATATGTTTGTCAGTTATTACTCTTCACAAAAGTAATCATAGATAAATTTATTAGAGAGAGAGAGAGAGAGAGAGAGAGAGAGAGAGAGAGAGAGTACGTAAGTCCAGATAGCTACATCTCATGAAATAGAACATAAGTCCTGATAGCTACATCTCATGAGATAGAACAAGTCCAGATAGGTATATCTCATGAGACAGAGCGCAATTCCAGATAGCTATATCTGATGAGATAAAACATAAACCCAGATAGCTACATCTCATAAGATAGTCAGAGCATAAATCCAGATATTTACGTTGTACGACATGTTCAGAGAGCGTTAAAAAATAAATAAAATTGAAGTAATCCGCCTGATGAACTTGTAATGTTCATACACTTAAATCATTATTGTCTAATTATGTCTAATGTGAACTCACTTAAACTGTTTAAAACAGAAGTAGCAAATGCGAAGATTCTTTCAGGTTATCCAAATCACAAGACAGTTACTGGTAAACTCGATACTGTTCACGAGTGGTTGACTATTAACACCCGACGCGTTGGCTTTAAGCTGACGATTTAAACAGCTGAATGATGATTAATGCCTAACGTGTTAGTTAAAAGCGCTCTCCAAAGCCAGAGATATCAGCATTCAACTGCAGATTTTCCGCTTCAGTGAATTCGTTTTCTGCAGGCTTGAGCCTTAAGCACGTCCGGCACCTCTTGACCTATGGACCCAGCGAAACAAACGAAAATTGCCAGCAGTCTGCTACAGCGGCCGAGATATTGAGTTTATTTCTAAAACCCTCGTTAAAGATTTTGACGAGCCGGCCTAACTTGAACGAGGCCAGACGCGTCACGTCTGGTGTCTGATGGCGATGCGGTTGACGTGGTCGTATTGCGGTGATTACCTTTGTTAGGGCGGGCAAGTGGTCAGAGGGGACCGCTCTGGGACAAGAAATTGACATCTACAACAATTTCCCCCGTGCGTCTTGCAGCTCCACAGGAAAAGCAGTATAGCCTTAGTGCTAAGTACAGCTCGCCTTAGTGCTAAGTACAGCTCGCCTTATGACTTAGATACAGCTTATTTTAGTACCCTCAGAAGTCAGCAAAGCTTATTTTAGTACCCTCAGAAGTCAGCAAAGCTTATTTTAGTACCCTCAGAAGTCAGCAAAGCTTATTTTAGTACTCTCAGAAGTAAGTACAGCTTATTTTATTATTCAGTTCAATGTAACTTAATACTCAATAAAGTTTAATTTTGTACTCAGTACCGCTCGTCTTACTACTTAGCAAAGTTCATCTATAACATAACAGAGTATAGCTAAGTTTTGTACTCATGTATTGCTTCGCACATCAAGTACTTGTACTTATGCAAAGTGCTTTTCAACTTATGCTAAGTGCTTTTGTACTTATGTATTGTTTTGGACAGTTTATTCAACTACACATAGAGTTTTATACAGTTATTAATTTTACTTATGAATTGTACTGCAGTATTCGTTGTTGTATATACGTACACTAGACTTAACATTGATTTTTCTAGAAGTTTATTATCTCGAAGTCTAGTTTTACAGAATGCATCAATAATGGGTCACCGATTTACTTCCTGTCAGTCCACCTATCTCTCTCTTTGTCCTCTTTCTCTCTCTTTTTTTTTTGCTCTCTCTTTCTCTGTGTGTGTGTCTCTTCATCTCTCTCACGTGGAAGAGTTTGGCAAATGATCTAAAACTGCTTCGCTTTAAAACTATACAACGCGAATGACCTTCAAGGTTGTATGAAATCTTGATGTTTCTTGCCCATTTAAACGAGTCATTTGCTTATTTATTTATTATTAACTAGTGCACACAGGACCGACTTGCTTAGAGTACGGCCACTGTCGTCAAGCAAGCGAAAAAAGAGGACAGTTGGAACTGTGATCGACAGCTGGCTCAAATCACCAGATTGTGAAGACAAACACAGAGGATTACTGCCTCCATTTCTCCGTTAAGCTGGCTTTCCCGTGCAGACTGCAGAGACATAAGTAAGATGGACTACACTGACTAGATGCTTAGTACTGGCATTTTGGTGTGAAAAGTTTCGGGTATTCAGCGATTTCTGAAGACTCGAATGTGTCGCTGTATTTCAACAGCGCGTAAAATATTCAACCAGCCACCAACAATCTAATCAAACATTTGAGTAAGGGAGGTAACCGTATAACGGGTGCCAGTTACCTCCCTTCTCTGACCTTCTCGACAAGCTTCGGGGACTGTGTCGAAGAGCGCCCATCGAGAACCTAACGAACCACAAGGAAAAGGTTTAAACCATTTCCCAGTCTCGTTCAGGTCGCTACTAATGAGAAAGAATAACCAATTACTGGAGTCAACTTCGCACAATGAAGCAAGCGGAGAGGTCGCAAGCAACCAAGCAAGAAAAGGTCCAATTTAGAGTGTCGGGGTGCAAATTCGATTTGAAAACCAACAAACAGGCGCTTGGCAGAGGCCTAATTCATTTACATCTCTCCAATACAGACTTGCTAGTCACGAAGAGGGTAAGCTGTGGGTTTCCTTCATTCGATTTGTCTCCCCTTGCAATATTCCATTACAGGAACAGTGTTCGCTTCTCCAAAGCAGTTCAAAGGGAGTGAATCCCGCGGACCACGGAGTGAAACCCTGTCTGATGAGTGACAAAACCAACGGGCTCTGTCGAATCTAAATAATCAACTTAGTACGTTGATCCTATTCTGGACTCACGGACCATCTCTGCACTACTTTAGACCGTCAGCAAAAGATATCGTGCAACAGAGCTCGTTCAGAGTAACATTGAGTGTAATTAATGTTTTTTTTCCCTTCTTCCTGTACCATAATACGCTCATCTGAGCCAGCTAATTGGAAAAATTGAATTTGGATAACAGCGACACTGAAGCGCCTTGAAATACCGTGAAAGCCTACATTAGAAGACGCAGGATTTTCGACAAGAGAAGAGGAAGGCGGGACGGCTCTTGCACATCCGGGCTATTGTGCCAGGACAAAGCGATTCCTTGCAATCTAACGGCGCACTTGTACATGGTCTATTCACCGCTTCAGTGCGCTGACATCATCCGCTTTCCGGCGGAAGACTAGTTCTCTGTCCTCAGACGCCCATACCGAGGGCGGCGTTCTAAACCGGTGCAACCTCAAATTGTTCCCACGAACACAAACAAACTACCAATACAGTAACATGAAGCCGTTAAAAACTCGATATCTTTTAAATATTTTGCATTTTTTTAGGATCGGAAAAGAGTTAAGGCATACGAATGTTTTTCATCTTGTTGTTTGTATTAAATTATTTTTTGCATTTATCACATCAAAAGAGATGTTCCTGCAAATTACTTTAAAGTAGGATCACTGACTGTTCGTCTCGCGACAAAATTAATGACAGATAATAAATAGCACGATCACTCTTCACATGATAATAATTGAAGGATCACTGACTATTCTTCTCACATCATTAATGATTGATCACTCAAAAGTCCTTCTCTAAGAAATTAATGACAGGATTAACCATAACTTTTCTTTCGACATTATTAACAAGACCAGTTTAGAATGATAATAATATAATCCGCGATTAACCATAACTTTTCTTTCGACATTATTAACAAGACCAGTTTAGAATGATGATAATATAATCCGCGATTAACCATAACTTTTCTTTCGACATTATTAACAAGACCAGTTTAGAATGATGATAATATAATCCGCGATTAACCATAACTTTTCTTTCGACATTATTAACAAGACCAGTTTAGAATGATGATAATATAATCCGCGATTAACCATAACTTTTCTTTCGACATTATTAACAAGACCAGTTTAGAATGATGATAATATAATCCGCGATTAACCATAACTTTTCTTTCGACATTATTAACAAGACCAGTTTAGAATGATGATAATAGAATCCGGTTTTCCTTTAACGAGAGAGAATAGGATTTTTATAAAGTTATAGCAAAGCATATTTGTATTCCTTTCACGGTAATCATTTTAAATATTTATCTCTTTATTCTTACACAGCCGCCCTCATTACCCCACGCATATATATAGTTTCATTAAAATATTTAATTATAGAAACATTTATATACAAATATTTTGCTTAACAGCAGTTTCTCGTCTCACATTTAATAATTAGTCACATGGTCCAAAGAATCCATCTGAAGTGAAAGTACCGTGGTCATTTTCAAGAGTATTTTCCAGACAGTTTCATCAGGAAGAATAGAATTCTGTACAGTGTCATATTTTGTTCAAACTGCACGTAACGTTTATGCTTTTCTTTTGTAAATATATTTATTAGATAGATAGATGGATGGATGGATGGATGGATGGATGGATGGATGGATGGATGGATGGCGGACGGACGGACGGACGTACTTACTGACTGACAGACAGAGAGACAGATAGACAGACAGACAGAGAGACAGACAGATAGATATATAGATAGATAGATAGATAGATAGATAGATAGATAGATAGATAGATAGATAGATAGATACATAGTTTGCCACACAATAATTCTGCGTAATATTTTACAAATTTGTTTACATTTATCAGAAATGGAAAACTGAATAACGAAAAACACTTACAGACAGACACTCTAAAGTCTAAAAAAAACGAGAAACAGTTACAAACTGGTAAAGTAAAAAATGATAAACAGTTACAGACAAACTGAAATGCGATAAACAGTTACAAACTGAAAAACCAACACTGTTTAAGACAGGCACATTGAAAAACGACAAATAACTACACACTCAATAATGACAAAGAATTACAGACAGGTACATTGAATAATAATTAACAGTTACAGACAGACACATTGAATGATGAAAAATAAAGTATAATTTACACATACTATATGTCAGAGCGCCTTAGTGTCACGCGTTGAACAATAACATTAACAGAAAGAAACTACCTAATACATTGCTTAACATGTCTGAGAAGAAATTTATTGACTTTAAATGAAAAGCATAACACGTGTAATAGGATTTATTGTAAAGCGTGCTCAGTTTACTATTAACTTTAAAAATCTCTGGACTGCAAGAATAGAGAGAAGAGCGTTTGAATTGCATTCAAAATGTTGAACAGTAAATACATTGAAATTATAGAAGTGTGATCACAAGCTTTACCAAAGTCTTCACTTGCACGCCAATGTCCTCAACATTAAGCAAAGAGAGATGTATAGACGTGTGATCATAACATTTTCCTAAATCTTCCTTAAAAGACAAAAGTAATGGTTCAACAATTACAATTATCGTTTATATATATTATTTAATTTCATAATCATGATCATATGGTGTTGTAAGAGAATGTTCGCTTGAGTCCCATGGCAATGTAGTAGTTATTTGGTTCGTTTGTAAGAATGAAAAATAAATGAGTTTATAGTGAACACAGAATATTTCGTCATGTCCAACCAGCCAAGGACAACATCCTCATTTCTAACCTGCCAAGGATAATATTCTCATGTCTAACCAGCGAAATCCTCAGGTCCAACCAGCTAAGAACAATATTCTCATGGTGAACCAACATTGCAGAACTTTCTCATATCCAGCCATCCAAGAACAACATCTTCATGTCCAACCAGCCACGGAAATTATCCTCATGGCCAACTAACCATTGACAACATCCTCATGTCCAACTAGGCTTGAACAACATCCTCACGTCTAACTAGCTCGCACAACATCTTCACATCCAACCAGTCTTGAACAACATCCTCACATTTAACCAGCCAAAATACACTGATTAAGATTAAAAGAAAATTACATAATGCGGTGATTAAAAGTTTGTTTGCAAACATTACTGACACTTACGTCTCTCAAGAAAGATTAATATATTCGTACGTTACAGTAAAATGAACTGATTAAAATTGTTTTTAATTTAAACGTTACCAAGGCAGTGATAAATCATTTTATTTTAAATTCGAAAAATGAACATCAACAATGCACTGATGAAATTGAATTCAATACACAGTGCCATGATGAGTATTTATTTTAAATTCAAACAATAATACAATGCACTGACTGGCATTTATTTTACAGTAAAATATTACATGATACGTCCATGCCAATTTTATTTTAAATTTAAACAGAACACAACACATTGACTGCTTGATAAAAACATGAAAGCATTGCAGAATGCATCGTTAAAATTTAGAAGATTAAAATTATTAAATTATTATATTTGAAAAAGACATCCGACATAATGTACTTCTGGCACAAAACATTAATATTAAAAACAATGACAAAGCACGTTTAAAGTCAGAAAGAACAGGCAACAATGAAACTGAAAACACTGACAATGTACTGCAAGAAGTGGAAAAGAACAAATTAATATTAAAAACACTGACAATGTACTGCAAGAAGTGGAAAAGAACAAATTAATATTAAAAACACTGACAATGTACTGCAAGAAGTGGAAAAGAACAAATTAATATTAAAAACACTGACAATGTACTGCAAGAAGTGGAAAAGAACAAATTAATATTAAAAACACTGACAATGTACTGCAAGAAGTGGAAAAGAACAAATTAATATTAAAAACACTGACAATGTACTGCAAGAAGTGGAAAAGAACAAATTAATATTAAAAACACTGGACAAAACAACGGGAAGCCGGAAAGAAAAGTTAAAAGAAACTGCCCATAGACTAATGCTTGTTATGGAATATTCCAGGCTAAAAGAAAAAGTGTCAGGTAAACCATAATAATAATAATAATAATAATAATAATAATAACGATGCGTCCCGTAACTTTGAATCAAACATGATACACAGACGGAGATGTGACACGAAGGGGATATAAATCTTGGAGACACCGATCTCTGTAAGTAAGCTGTAACCATTGCACTCTTGTGACTGTGGACAGTGTGAGAACTGAGCAGAAAGAAGACACTGACAGAAACAAAGTGTCTTCCGACCATAATTAAAGGCTCATTCAACCTGCTAATGTAAAAATCTAAATTTTGCTCCAGGCATAAAGAAAACAGGAAGGCGGGGATGTCTGGTGGAAACAACTTAAACGAATTTTATTGTCGCCAAGAGAGATTCACAAATATTCATTTAGCGCTATTGATGTTCGAGTGTTAAAATGTCTTTTAGTATAACAATACACTGCTCATGCGTCATAATTTGTTTCTTTCTTGGGGCTTCGTTATGCTTTTGTAGACATAATACACTATGTGTTTTATATTAACTTTTTCTGCAGATTTGTATAATAGTAATTTGTATCTTGAAGCTTTTAAGCATAGACTTATGTACAGTTCATGTATCATAATTTTTGTCTTTTATGCTTCATTGCATATAATATAACGTTTATGTGTAATGTTAATTTGTATCTTAAGTGCATTGCACACATAGTTTATGTGAAGATATTAATATGTGTCTTTCATGCTTCATTGCACACTTAATATAATAACGAATATGTGTAATATTAATGTGTTTCGTTCACTTCTTTTGTACAACCTAATACACATTTTGTGTTTTATCATTTAACACTGTGTTTTTTTGCAGTATAAATATAATACAATTTTTATGTGTCAAATGTATTTGTGTCTTTCAGTGCTACATTGTAGAAATATGTACTGACTACTAAGATCACGGCGACTGTCAGGTACACGCGCTGGCATCGCGTGAAGGAGGTAGTGGGTTCGAGTCCAGCCTCTTGGACACGAATATTTCTCCATCGATCCTCACTTACTTCAGGGATGATGAGCTAATGGCTGTGATTGTTCAGCTGAATTACCACGATTGATCAGCTTAGTTGCTGTGATTGTTCAGCTGAGTGGCATGTTTAAAAATCTGATTGGCTGTGACTGTTCAGCTGAGTGGCATCATTGATCATCTGAGTGGCCATGTTTGTAAAGTTGATTGGCCATGATTGTTAATCTGAGGCGCTATGGTTGATCAGCTGAGTGGCATGATTGTAAAGTGGATTGGCCATGATTGTTCAGCTGAGTGGTCGTGATTGATCAGGTGAGTGGCATGATTGTAAAGCTGATTGGCCATATCTGATCAGCTGAGTAGCCATGATTGATTATCCGAGTCGCCATGATTGTTCAGCTTAGTGGCCATGATTGATCAGCTTAGTCGCCATGATTGATCAGCTTAGTCGCCATGATTGTATAGCTGATTGGCCATGGTTGATCAGCTGTGTGGCCATGGTTGATCAGCATAGTGACTATGAAAGATCAACTGAGTAGCATGATTATAAACTGACTGGCAATGATTATATGATTAATAATACTTAGAACCTTTCCGAGCATTACTCCTGCTAAATGTACAGTAATAGCAGTAGTATCACTAGCAGTGGTATGCAATGTGTCAAAAGTATATCTCTCACTTCTTTATGAAAGTCGTGAATATAGTTCTTATATTCGGCCCTTTACTATTGGCTATTGCCAAATGTAAAATATTTGCAATAAAAGTGTATCTTTGGGTAGATTACTATTGATATTTTTTATCTTGGCTGCATTATAGTTGCGTCTTCAAGTTGTTTTCTTTATCATTATTACATTAAATAAGTCGTTTTTCTAATTGTCTTAGTTTTCCATAATATTATACAAGTCGTGTATATATTTGTCTTAGTTTTCCTCAACACATATACATTGTGAGAGTCTAGTTTATCCTTGACATATAAATGATGATAGTTATATTTGTCGTTTAGTTTTCCTTAACATTTACGTGTTTAGTTTTGACATAGACGTGTGGGCAGTTATACTTGTCTCAATTTTCCTTACCTATGTACATTTACAAGTCGTGTTTATTTTTTACACAGAGGTGAGGGCAGTTATATTTGTCTTAGTTTTCCTTAACATTTACAAGTCGTGTTTATTTTTAACACAGACGTCTTAGTTTTCCTTACCATATGTACATTTACAAGTCGCGTTTATCTTGACATAAACGTGCAGACAGTTATATTTGTGCGTTTTGTTCCTTTACGTACATAATTCAAGTGGACAGTTAAAACGTATACCCCTGTTTTGATACGTTGATGTTGACATGATAACATTTTTATGAAATATAAGATTTGTGCCCTGTTGCGTCTATTCACAGAATTTAAATACAAATGTAACATCACAAGAGCCAGGCGAATCCTAAACTGGCTGTACTCGCTATCACAAGAGCCAGGTGAATCCTAAGTGGCTGCACTATCACAAGAGCCTGTTGAATCCTAAGCTGACTGTACCCGCTATCACAAGAGCCAGGCGAATCTTAAACTGGCTGTACTCGCTATCACAAAAACCAGGCAAATCCTAAGCTGACTATACACGCTATCACAAGAGCCAGGCGAATCCTAAGCTGGCTCTACTTGCTAACACGAAAGACAGGCGATTCCTAGGCTGTATTCACTGTTTGCTAAGATCAATGACAGTTTGAGAAGAGAGCACATTTCTTTTGACTGTCGGTACATTTTCCTGGACAAGACTCATTTCTGTTTACTATATTCATAGTCAAAACCTCAGTTTTACTTAACACCTTCCTAATCACTGACATTTCGCATTACAATATATGGGTACAGTGCATGTCACTTTTCTGTTCATGTCTTACACAGCTCGTTGCTGTATAATGACAAATTCTCCACTAATATATTTGTGTCTAATACAGACTCATTGTCATACATTGACACATTTTCCACTTATATTGCTAATACAGACACATTGACATAGAGTGACACATTTTCTTATTTTACTTAACAGATAGATTTCCAAAGACGAATTAACATTGTAACAGAGGAAACGTAATTGCCTTTAAAGTACTTTGTACCTCTTTAATGGCATGGACTCATATATTAAGTAATGAATTGACCTTTTATGTATTATTAAATGTCTAAAACGAAATAAACTTAGAAAATCTCTTGTTGCCGCCGCTTTCTTCTGAAAATTTGAATGTGCCCTTGGCCACAAGACGGAAGTAGGTGGCGCTATGTCTCAGATCCACTTACTGAGTATATAGACGTTGAAGTCAAGCACGTTTAAAACTTTCGATAGCCGGAGTTTTTTTTGTAGGGATGCTGAAAAGTCAAATATACAAAAATTATCAAAAGTTATTTCTTTTTTTCTTTATAACTATTACGTTGTAATGCTACACTGAGCTACTGTGCCAGATCCCAATTTACAATGCTATTGTAATTGTTATCCGTAATTATAGGTTTTGTGACAAATATTTTCGCCATTTCCCCATATGTATTGCTTCTTTATTATAATAAGAAATTTTAAATGCACAAAATTTAGTATATTTCCCCACTAGTAATGCTTATAATTTAGCTATGTTTAAAGCAGATGTCATGTTCTGCACGTTAAGTGCAGTACTAATGAAAGTCAGTGTACATTGCTTTACCTCAGACTTGGACTAGGGGGGAGGAACTCACTGAAAGTAGCGTTTTGCTTAGAATGTCAAAAGCCAGTGTTCTAAAAATAGGCATATCTGCCCGCCCCAGGCTTGCTGACCGAGGATTAACCTAGACCGTTAAGTGACAGTTATTGGCAATTAATAGCTGACAGTTAGAGAAGCCGCTAAGAGACACACCACAAATAACCAATGGCCGAATACTATTCAACTCAAATTAACCAATGGAAATTGCTAAAGTATAGAGAGCAAAATTGAACTTAAAATATATTTCAGTCTAAAAAATCACTCTTTGATCTACATCGTGAGCTGTTGATTTTTGAGGGTTCCCACTTAAAGTGCGTGGGATAACAGCTTTGGTATTTGTGAGTAAGTGTTCAGAATTACAAATCTGATACTGTATATTGTCATGATTTCCTTTTCAGACAGTAATTAATTACATTTTTTTTCTACATATATGTATAACCGCATATTGTATTTTGTAGCCTCTGAAGAGTATTTTGATATTACAATTTTGATTCAGTAGAGAGTGCTATGTGATTTGTTATAAGATATATTTTGTAAGTGGCATGTGCCATCACACATGGAATGCTTCATAGCACACGTTAGCTCGGCAAACTTAGAACTGTAGAATGTCGTCATAAGGACTTGGGAGGATTATAGTGTAGTTTGATTTTGTGAAGAATTCTACTTTGTTTAATTATACTTATTGTGTAGTTTGATCTATTTTTTTTTCTGGTCTTTTTGCTGACTGTGGCCTTGCTCGGCTTTTGAGCTCCATCCTTGTAACTAAATGGTTTCATGATCCATTATGTCCGCCTGGCTCAGCTCCCGGTTTGACTTAAGGAAGACATGCTGCAAGTGAGCAATTCATACTATCATCTCTGACGTCATCCTTACTCTGGTGAGGACAATTCTACAAACCTACGGTTGTGTACCAATTTAATGGCTTGCTTTTCTTTCCCTCTGCTTTCTGATGTTGATAAGTGTTGGTTGTCAATATTGACACGAGCATTATTTAGAAGATTTTGAAATGAACTCTTCAAGATTTCGAGAATAATATATTAGTTATTTGGTTGCCAGAAATTTAACTCTAATCTTTAAGCAAAGACAGCTAGTTGGATATTATTGACTTTTGATTTTATATGTTTGTTTACATCTATGTTTTATGTTTTGATTCAATGCTATATGTTGTGCAGTGTTGTGATAAAAGTGTGTGTGCGTGTGTGTTTGTGTGTAAGAGAGAGAGAGAGAGAGAGAGAGAGAGAGAGAGAGAGAGAGAGAGAGAGAGAGCGTCTTATCTTAGATGCAGTCAGTATTTCAGAAGTGTATTAACTTGTAGATAACAGATAGTATAATCCTCAAAGCTAAAGGGCACTTCTACATTGAAAATACCCGTCACAAGTTTGTATCCTTTTCTATGTCAAAATAATTCCAATGTTTCATGTTCCATCTCTCTGGTTCATAAATCGATCTGAAATGTAACTTCAAGTCACCATGTCCACGTCACGTGCAGTGTGGTCCATTTCATTTAGGACTGGCGAGTCTCTGAAAACCCTGACATGTCATCAGTGACAAAGTACAAACAAAACAATTTCAACGTACCATTGAGGAGAAGATGCAAATCACCAACAGCATGCGTCAAGTCTGACAACACGTGACTCCATTTTCCTGTCTGTTCAATGAGTAACGTTATGAGCCAGCATACAACTTTTCCCTTTGTATTCTTGTGAGTTCAGTGAGTGTTGTTCTAAACCAACACACGCTACATCTCACAACACGTGACTCCATTTTCCTGTGAGTTCAGTGAGTGTTGCTGTAAACCAGCAGACGGCGGTATGCATTAGTTTAACGGATATTTTTGGATTTTCACAATGCAGGACCTAGAAGACACTGACGGTTGGATGACATTTGTCGGCTGCCTCCGATAATTAGATTAGCTCCTCCCTCTCCCACACCCAAGACAATGCCACTTGTTTTCTGTAATTAACTACGAAAATTGCTTTTCTGATTGTGTTATATAACTGGACTGTTTCTGCCTTTGACAAACTAAATTTTGTTTTACAAAATCTTTGAGTGTTTAGCAAGGGCATTGCTGATACATGTTGACCTCTTTATTGAGATAACATTTACAATACAGTTCACATTCAAATGGAAATAATCTCTTTTATCAAGTAGAGTAGAAATTCACCAATGTTAAAACAGTGCACCAACAACATAGTTGAAATTACACGTTGTATTCTGCACCAGTCAATATAAAGGTAATAACACTAACACTTAATTAAGAAAT
Organism: Sinotaia quadrata; assembly: GCA_028829895.1. NCBI lineage: Eukaryota > Metazoa > Mollusca > Gastropoda > Architaenioglossa > Viviparidae > Sinotaia > Sinotaia quadrata. The sequence goes on along the minus strand of CM054177.1, from coordinate 117,446,024 downwards.
AATTGACAATTGTTTATCATATTCTGCTCCAATAAAGATAACAGAATTATATCAGAAACAATTGACAGTTGTGAATAATTTTCTGCTCCAATCACTAGAACGGCAATAACATTAACACTTATGTTAGAATTAGTTTGTCGATATGTTTTCAGAACGATTTACTTGAAGATGCTTCAAGATGGAGTCAACAAATATGATTCACACCACTAATGGATGTTTAATGATGACGTCTACATATATAACTCACAAAGCAGATAGGTGTTTCAAGATGGCACAGACATGTATGACTTACATCACTTATGGGTGTTTCAAGATGGCACGGACATGTATGACTTACATCACTTATGGGTGTTTCAAGATGGCACGGACATGTATGACTTACATCACTTATGGGTGTTTCAAGATGGCATCAATATGTATGACTCATCATATGGCCTCGGCATATTTAAAGCTTACGCCTTGCAAGGGTGCTAAAGATGACGTAAGCATATGTAAAATTTTAATGGGATTTTAAGATGCGTCAGCAGATGTAAGGATTACAACAATATCGGTTCCTCAAGATAATGTTAGTATATATGGCTGACAGCATTATGGGTACTTTAAGATGTCGGCACAATATATGACTTACATTAGTTATGGGTGCTTTAAGATGTCGACACAATATATGACTTACATTAGTTATGGGTGCTTTAAGATGTCGGCACAATATATGACTTACATTAGTTATGGGTGCTTTAAGATGTCGACACAATATATGACTTACATTAGTTATGGGTGCTTTAAGATGGAGAACTTGCAGGGTTTACAGCATTTATGGGTGTTTCAAGCTGGCAATGAATTGTTCGCGAATTAATGTCTTCTGTCAACGAATCCATTTAGTTGAGATCTAACTGCCATTTTGTGATGATTGATCAAGAAATTGAAAAAAGAAATCCCTGATTGGCCTGCTTGCTAAACTTGCAGGGCGGTCAAGAAAATGACATTTGGTTTAACAATTAGAAAAAAATCAACGAAACATGATGACATGACCTTTATGATCAAATACTTGTTTTAATTTTTACAATGCAGAACACTTTGTCATACATCAATCAAAATAATATCTCAGATTTTCTTTCCAAATTTGCGGTAAGTTTTAATTTAGAAATTTTCGGTAAGTTTTAATTTAGAAATAATAACAATGTCAGTAGATTATTTTTATAGATAATGAAAGACAGAACTTCTTGGTTACTAAGCCACTGTATTGTCCCGAGTTGGACTGGACTGACCCTGAGTTAGTTAGACTCGTAATGGCCCGAGTTAGACTGGACTGACCTTGAGTTAGACTGGTAATGGCCCGAGTTGGATTCTCATACAGAAGTCATCTGAAGATGCGAGGAGCGGGGCATTGGGTACGTTTGTGTAAATTGTGTACGTTTGTGTAAATTGGGTAGGTTTGTGTAAATTGTGTACATTTGTGTAACGTGCACATGTGAGTAAATTGTTAAATTTGTTTAAATTGTGTGCATTTCGTAATCTGATGATGCAAACCGTAAAAAGGACAATTATTATTCATCAGCAAGACAAAGATAATAAGTGAACGTTAATGAAAGGAATGTCTAAGATGCACAATTAATAAAGCACAATTAAAATTAATTTTAAATGTCCCATTGATTCTATTACACAAACCAATAAGACATAACACAGCACAACAATTTAAAGACGCAACACAATAGAACAAAACTACACACACACACACACACACACACACACACACACATGCACGCACACAAACACACAAATTTTTGAAGAAACACTGCACAACAAAACAAATCACAAAGCACCATCAAAGCACGAACCTGATAACAAAAAAGGCTGAAATTTGAATTAGAAAATCACATCTGTTAATGCATTACTAGGACTGCAGATTAGGATGAAAAGCAAGAATTAAAGGATTTTTTAAAAAAAACACACACGAAGAAAAATCCATTATAATTTGAAGATTAGACACATTAGTTTGAAGTGAAAGGGAATTAAGCTATTGACTAAGACAAAATAAAGGGAGACTATCCACTCAAGTACAATCTGCATTCATAATTTATAAAACTAAATTAGGCGGATCAAAGCAATTAGCTCCCCTCTTTTGACATCTGTGCACCAAGGTTGCGTAGATCAACAGTGCGGGTCAGGCGCAAGGGCGCTAACTCTCGCGGGAGTCGGCGTGAAAATAAGACGTCAATGACGTGAAACCCAATTCATACGCTCGGTCCATTTACTCGAAGTTTTACTTTATCATAATTTTTTTTTTATTTACCCTATAAACCATTCAAGAGTACCACCACACACGAACACATACTTTCTCTCTCTCTCTTTTAATGCTGGCTCACACACGCATTTATGTTATTCAAAAGGCTTTTATGTGGGGTTGATGGTTGAATACTTCTAGATGGCAGCTACAGCGAAGCCTTCAACATGTACCAGTAAAATATAATTAAAAAGATACTTTGATTGAAATTTAATATTTTGATTAAATCTTACTTCTGTGCAGATTAACACTGAACACCTTAAGCAAGGAAATGATTAGGGCAACACAACACGCGCTGTAGTCTTCAACATCACAGAGTTAGATGTTCTCAAATCAAGATTGAATACCGCTATTCAAACGAAAGCACAGATGTACAATCAGCTTGGGAGTGTTTACGCGAGCGAGCACGTACGCACACACACACAAACACACACACTCACACGCCAGCGCGCGCAATGATAATGAAAACTACAGATAAACAAGTAAACGAGCTAAGATTACAAAGTAGGCACAGCAAACGCATACACAGAAACCACCCACTTACACACAGACACCCACTTACACCCACATACACACATGTACACACGCGTGCGCGCTGCAAAAGAAAATGACAAACTTAGTACCATACCCAAAATCAGTGTGGAAAGATTAAGCATATAAATCATAAATTCGCACACTTGCAAATTATATAAAATCATTTGAGGAGATATTTGCATAATCATGTGCAACTATTTATATACAGAATCCTGTGCAAGTATTTACATACTGAATCCTGTGCAACAATTTACACAGAATCCTATGCAACTATTTATATACAAAATACTGTGCAACAATTTACACAAAATCCTGTGCAACTATTTATATACAGAATCCTGTGCAACTATTTACACACAGAATCCTGTGCAAATATTTATATACAGAATCTTGTACAAATGTTTAAATACATAAACTAAAGCAAATATTTGCAATCAATAATACGGTGCAAATATTAGAATTCTACGCCAGAACATTCTCACAAATTACGTGCATAGTAGAGTTATTCCGACTACGGATACTGTCTTGTTCAAAGTACACATTTGCACTAATTCAGACCACAGATATACACTAATTCAGACCACAGATATACAGTAAGGCAGACCACAGATATACACTAATTCAGACCACAGATATACAGTAAGGCAGACCACAGATAAACACTAATTCAAACCACAGATATACGTTAATTCAGATCACAGGTATACGTTATTCAGGTCACATTCTCCATGTACACCTTTTCTGTTCTGACTTGTTCCTTCACATTTTGAATATGAATGACCAACGATGACGAGTTGAAGTCACAGTCATATACCATTTTCTTCATACTCTGGAAATGTACAAGATACTTCGTCTTCATACGTGACATCCACTCAGCAAAACTAACAAACTCGTTTATGTGCCAATATGTTTTTGTTAAAAACATTTATATCGTTCTTGTTGTAGCTGTAAACTGTTCCTATGCATTCGACAGTTTTATTATATTCCCTGTAGATTTTATTATGTGTGTTTAAACTCTTTGAAGTTGAGTTTTCTTGAGTCGTATTCTATTTTTCTATTAAATATTAAAAACTGTATGCAATATGTTAAATATTCATGCATATAAACAGCGTGGCTATTTTTCTCTGATAATAAAAGGTAGAAATATGTCAAATTATATACTACGTCTGTATAACACGAGAATGCGAAACGCTTTGCAAATGTGGAAGCAGCAACAACAGCAGAAACAAGAAACTAAGAGTCGGCATATGGACGACGTGTCGGGCGTTAGTTATTTGCTGAAGTTATCTACCCTTGGTTCTCCGAGTATTTTCCTCGGAAAAGACAAGTACGTCAAAACAAATTTACACAAGAAAAGACCCATCCAAAAACACAAGTTTTGCTGCTCAATGGTTTTAATCTCAGAGATTGTCTTATTTGATTTTCATATTTCTACATCGGTTTTCAGCAGCGCCTCAGGGTTAGTTCCCTTGCAATTTGCGCTCAGAAAGCCGTATAAGCGGCTTCCATTGTTGAAGACAAGAAGAGCCTCATACTGGGTGGCAAGAGAGAAGCGTTTGTTTATTCCATCATTTAGCCAGTCAGACGGTCCTTTCAGCTTCAACCTGACACTAAGCCCAACACGTGCGCCGTGCGCTGTGGAATGAAACAGCAATCTATTTTGCCAGCAATCAGTTCAACAAGTGCACGAAAGTGACTCTAAGATTCGGTTTATACATATGTCGTCATTTAATTTTATAATAAACATTTCATACTCAAACAAACGAAAAGCAGATAAATAAAAATAAACTCTTTGATAAACATCAACTGTAAAGAACTCACAACAATAAGTTGCTAGCGCATGAATTTAAGCTGATTACACACAACAATAAACTGATTTAGTGTCACAATAGTAAGCTGAATAACCCACAACTGTAAATTAATAACACACAACAACAAGCTGATAATTCACAACAATAAACTAATAACACACAACAATAAGTTGATAACCCACAACAGTAGACTATTAACACACAAGAAGAAACTGATAACCCACAACAATAAAGTGATAACCCACAACAGCAAATTAATAACACAACAATAAGCTGATAAACCACAACAGTAAACTAATAGCACACAACAATAAACTGATAACATACCAAATAAGCTGATAATATACATTGTCAATTAGTAGCACACAACAGTATACTAACAATACACAACAATAAACTATTAACACACAGCAGTAAACTAACAATACACAACAATAAACTATTAATACACAGCAGTAAACTAACAATACACAACAATAAACTAATAACACACAACAGTAAACTAACAATACACAACAATAAACTATTAACACACAGCAGTAAACTAACAATACACAACAATAAACTATTAACACACAGCAGTAAACTAACAATACACAACAATAAACTATTAACACACAGCAGTAAACTAACAATACACAACAATAAGCCAATAACATACAGAGGTAAACTAATAACACAACAGAAAATTAATAACACACAACAGTAAATTGATTTAGAAATCTGATTTGTTACTCCCTACAATAAGCTGATAACACACGCTGGATCCTCATGAAAGTCAAGGAAAATAATTGCCAAACAAAAGTCAACAAAATTACAGAAATTATTGAAACATTTACTTTACTTTTTTATTCTGGAGACAAGTTGTGATGGGTGGTTTAAATGATTAGCTACCCAACTCTAATCTATTTAATTCCACCCGTACAGGTCTTTGGAGAAAATTCAGTCAAACCTCATAGATATTAACCGAATTTATTCTTTCTGCTCCCTAGTGTTACAGGTTCAGAACTCCTATCACTTTTTGCAAGTTTGAACGCTTCTAGATAGTATAGGAATTCTGGTCTACACACACACTCCTTCAGCTCAGGGGGGACACTTCCCAAAATATTTTATTGTCTGACTTAATACACTTACATTTTAGCCCCCACCCCTTAAGCATGCATTTCTGCTTCTTTGTCTAAATACAGAAATGTAAGTGTAATTAACAAACAACAAATTTATTCAACACGATGAAAGTTAAATAAGAAGCAATTGGTACACAAAACATAGTAGTCACAAAGGGAGGCAAACATGAAAAAATACCCTCCTCAACCTATGTTAAGGATTAAATTAAAAGAATCTGCTACTAAATTTGGTGTATTACTATTAGTTCCTTGAAATATAGTTCGTTATAATTATAGTCTCCAGAGTCTCTGTTGTTTGAGGAGTATAAACGTCACATTGGTATTTGGTCGAGAACCTTATCAATTACTAATGATTTTTAACATGAAGAAAAATAAGAAATAAAAGGGTTACATCACAAGATACATTTTAAGGGGTTATAGATTTGAGAAGCCAATCACCTGGATTTCTTTAGCTGTGAAGCCAGAATTGTCGCACTTGGTGTGTCAGTAGTGTATATCATGTATTGAGGTGGGCTCTCAGTAGTGTATATCATGTATTGAGGTGGGCTCTCAGTAGTGTATATCATGTATTGAGGTGGGCTCTCAGTAGTGTATATCATGTATTGAGGTGGGCTCTCAGTAGTGTATATCATGCATTGAGGTGGGCTCTCAGTAGTGTATATCATACATTGAGGTGGGCTCTCAGTAGTGTATATCATACATTGAGGTGGGCTCTCAGTAGTGTATATCATACATTGAGGTGGGCTCTCAGTAGTGTATATCATGTATTGAGGTGGGCTCTCAGTAGTGTATATCATGTATTGAGGTGGGCTCTCAGTAGTGTATATCATGTATTGAGGTGGGCTCTCAGTAGTGTATATCATGTATTGAGGTGGGCTCTCAGTAGTGTATATCATGTATTGAGGTGGGCTCTCAGTAGTGTATATCATCTATTGAGGTGGGCTCTCAGTAGTGTATATCATCTATTGAGGTGGGCTCTCAGTAGCACAAATACATAGACTGCTGTTGACTGCTGGAAGGTAGCATTGCATCATGAGCTATACTGTCACATGACTGGTGGCATAACAGTGAAGACTTGATTAAAATCTTTAATGAAGCTTAATGCAACTGATGGCAGGAAGAACCAGAATGTAGAAATGCATTGCCGAATGTTACATTGCAGACTGGAAAAGCAAAGAGAAGAAATAGACTGTAGATCATTGAAGTTGAAACAAGCTGGAAAACGAAGATTTTGAAACAACAAATGCTCTGTTTACTGACTCAAATGTGTGCCGTGCAATCTAAACAATATAACACTATAGCCAGAATGTTTTGATTATTATTTTTCTTAAATTTTATATTGGCTTATTATTTTGTTATTGTGTCATAATCTAACTTAACATTTAAAATTGGAAAAAATGTAAACCAATATAAGATTTAAAGTTCAAGTGTGATATGTTACAATAATGAGGATAGTGATTATTTATTTTTTAAACTTTTTTCTTTTTGTTTTTTTGTTTGGGCAGAGATCTTTATGCAACAATACAAACCAAGTTGTGATTATAAACTATTTTTAATACTTTTTATAGGATAAGATTTGATTAGAGTGAAATGTGCAACTTTATGCTATATAGAGTAATATACCGACAAATCAAAAACTTTTCGCAAAATTTCATTTATAGTATATCCTGTATAAATGAATTTGTAGGAAAATGAACATTTTCCTCTATTTTTTCATTCTTTTTGATGATGTAAGTCAAACATTTTTGAAGTTATTAGCACCAGTCAGTTCCCACAGAAAATTCTAATTTGCATATAATAAGCACATAAATATCACAATTTTTGTTTGTCTAATTACTCCCCTTTGATAGTACTTTTAAGAAAAATGTATATTGAAAAAATATCTGACAAATTTTTTTTTAATGAACATGAGATTCTGAACTTTAATAAATTAGAAGAAACCCACTTTTGAATATTTTCACTTTAGCTGGGTTTTCTCAGACAGCATCGCAATTAATTAAATTCAAGAAATTAAATATTTTAAGAAAAGTATATAAAAATAATTATTACACATGCCATTTGCATTTCATGTGTTACGCAAGTAATTGCACAAATATATCAAATTTTACCTTAAAATGGTGTATATGTGTTGATGTACATTCATGTGTGTGTGTACGAATTGCATATTTCAGGGCAAAATATGGCCTACGCATTTTAAATGTATATTCTATTTATTTTTTCATGCTCTATAATTGCTAATAATGACGTGTTGCATACAGTGACTGGACAAGTAAATTATACCGTGGGGCTGTTATCGGTATTAAAACTAAAATTTAATAATTTGGATAATTAATACTGTAACTGGGTCATTAAAACAACCCTCATGTATTTGTATGCTTGAATATTTACTGCTATTTTGCCATGCAGTCTCTAAGGATGATTAGTTTCATCTTGACACTAAAACGGAAAAGAGATTTAACAATTTATTAGCAGCGGGGGTGGGTGGTTGAGGCGGCTGGTGGGGGGGGGTAGAGAGAAAGAAAACGAAAAAGCCCACAAATAGACAGACACACACACACACACACACACACACACACACACCAAAGAACACCAACTGAAATGATTGTTAAATTTCTCTCAAAAGACTATCATAAACAAAGCCTCAGACAAATACTACTCTTCGTGTATTTCTTCACCTCATTTGATTTCAATGTTTATTTTCCCAATATTAATTAATCCATTTGTTGGTATGCATGCATCTTATTACTTAATGTTCTTTGTTACACCTGGTGTTTAAAATTTCTTGGTAAGCATCACCACATACAAGGTATATTATATTTTTCACTGTTACATCTTTTAATCTATTCTTTTATAATAATGAATCGCTACATTTCTCCTATCCATTGTCTAGAATCACCCCACAAACATACCAACTAACCCATCTGCTTCGTAATTCTACAACTAATTTAGAATCACCACAACCAACCCATCTGTTTCTCACTTTGCATCACCACAGCTGTTCTGAGCATTGCCATAGCACAGTTTGCCTTTCGGCCAGCGTCCACCGCTAAATTTAGGTCATCCCTCGGTCGGGTGATTATTCGTACAACTCGTTGCTTGGTACACCAATTCATCGACAAGTCTGGCTATCCATTATTCCGCAGGCCCATCTATAGATATGCTTCGTCTACCTATCATTCAGTAGGCCCTGTTAATCACTAAACCTAGTCTACCTATCAGTCAGTAGGCCTTTTTCATCACTAAATCTAGTCTACCTATCAGTCAGTAAGTCCTTTTTATCACTAAACCTAGGCCTACTCACCTCTAACTCCAATCTACACAATGCTCATATTCATCAATATTGCAAACCTGTATATTTCTCAATTTGCACTGGTTGCTAGCCTGTTTTTGTATATCTAAAACATGCGATTCAAATTCAACATGGATTGTAAAATACAGAAGACATATATCTCTTGGTAAACAAAACACCGGAGGCATTCTATCAAGAGACTAGCCTGTGACGACATTCACTACGTCACGTCACTAGTCGTAAAAAAAAAAAATGTACGAAAGCAGTTTTAGGAAGGTTTACGTTTTTACTGAAAGGCCGAGTACAATTCTAGACATCTTCTGTTATATGGAACTTAAAAATAATATTTCTTGTGTAACAAGTTTTCAAAATAAGGAATAACAAACAGAACTCAATTGCACAGAGAATGTAATTAAGACAATTAAAACTACAAGAATAATAATAAGAAGAAAAAATAAAATAACCCAATGTAATGGTACATCAAACGAGAAACAAACATGAGGGTTCGGATGAGAAGGGGGAAGATGAAATTGTACCATGCTTGATTCACGTTGTGTTTACATATACACTCCATTTTTGTATCATTTCTGTTATGTGTAATAAACAGTCATCCTTAATCTCTTACTCCAAGTAAATGTACGAGTTTAAATTTAGATATGAGCTAATGTTTTTTGTCTGTTTGTAGGTCGTGTCAATAAATCACATTTTACCCAAGAGACTTTAAAGAAAAAATTTATATGAGTGACTGCAACCGGTCAAGCAGTGTTGCAGCTGTGGTTAATATCAGGACTATTGTCTGTTAGTTATGTTAGTTATCTTATTCTGATTTGCATTTTAAAATGTAACTGCAAATGTAACTTGTAAAAGATGGTAATTTGTAACCACTGGTCGTTATTTTGTTCGTATGTCAACACAAAACCTAAAAAAAAAATGTAATGCCACAATGTTGTTTTTCTGCACCCACCACATAATGTAATTAACTTTTTTCTACTGACGTCATTATGTTGAAATATTATAACATTACAAACATTTCATACTTTGTGCTACTAATGTCATTCGTTTCAAATATTACGTCTTTATATAGGTAGTTTATATTCGTTGTCCTACTAATGTCATTCATTTCAAATATTACGTCTTTATATAGGTAGTTTATATTCTTTGTCCTACTAATGTCATTCGTTTCAAATATTACGTCTTTATATAGGTAGTTTATATTCTTTGTCCTACTAACACCATTACAATCAAATATTATAGGTTACAAACTTAACTGGCGTCAATGATTCAAATATTACGTCAGAATATAGTAATAATTGGGGTGATTTTGATTTTTCTTTGATTGCTTTCTTTCTTTTTTCTTTTCTTTTTTTCTTTTTTTTTGGTGGGTGATATTGGCGCTTTTAAAAAATATTTTAACTTCAACTCTTAGTCTAGTTAATAACAGGGGTCATGGGTATTGTACCAGAAAGGTACGGCTTATTTGTAAAAGAATAAAAAGAAATATCTGTTTGGCTGACAAGTGTTTCAAGGGGGCCCTCCCTCTTCTTCCTGAAGAAAAGTTTCAGTCTCTCAGATCTCGACTTCACTTGCTGCACGTGTCGGTGTACCCCGCCAGCATCATTGCTGTACGCCACAGACAGTCTTCAACCAATATGCAATGTCTTCGAGACAAACACTTAAATTCTTCTCCTTTTCAAACAAATAATATTATGGATAAACAAACCCCGAAGAGTCTCGGCTCGCAGCACCTGCGACTAGACGTCACCAAGACCACATCGTGCTCATTGATTTCGCGCCAAAACTGGAATCCACACTCGACTTAGCTATTCATCTCAACAGGTGAATTTCTGTCTCTCGAAAAAATTCCAGGCTCTATCATCTAGTCGAGTTCTAAAAAAAAAAATAGATAAAAACAACCAAACAAAAAACTCTTGCTAGTTAGTCAAAGCGAGAAGAGAGGTAAATTAGGCCGAACAGTTTCTTACACATATGACTCGCATTCACCAAGGGCACAAAAGTTTGTACACACAACGCTTAGCTCCCCTGTTGCCGCGCGGACGCGAGCTGCTTCTCATAGTAGCAGGTGCACAAGGGCGGTAACTCGGTGCAGACCCTTGCCCGTGCGGAACTTGCGCATAACTATGGCGGAATTCCCATGATCACTTTGCCTTCCTCACGCCAGTCGCGAGAGGTCGGGCCTAATTTGTCCCCGCCGACCAGTTTCTGCATCGTTAGAGCCACTCGGTGCGATTCTCTCAACTTCCCAGTGAGATCCTAAAGCCACACACATTCTTCCAGCCTAACGATCATTAACGATAAAATCGCTTGCTGCCTAACAGTTCTCTAAAGCAGTCGAGATTAATACACTGTTCTTTCGTCACAACGCTGATGAAGTCATGTCGATTTAAGTCACGTGGTTGTTAGATTATGTCATATAATCAGACTTAAGTCACGTCGCAGTTAAGATTAGGTAAGGTCACAATCGGACTCTCTCATCTCCATTTGTGGTAAGTACTACAGGAAAATTCAGTGCCGTCAAGGACAGGTAATATCGACAAGTGACCACCACCACCCAAGAAAAGCGTTTTAATTACGCTAGTGCTGGTTTAGATATTCATTTCTTTAGTAAAATAGGCATCGATTATCCACCCCTACCTCCACACACTCAAATTACTTTTACGGATTTTCTACAACAATCAAAATCTATTTTAAATAATAAAAATAATAATTGATGCTGCCTCAACTAAAAATGTACATAGGAAAGAGGACAAAAGAGTTTAAGAGGACAAAAGAGTTTGCAAGACAAAACGCACACGCGTGGAATTTTGCTTTAACCATTTTCGCTAAGAATAGCACAGATAGTCGCGCTATACTTTCCAGTCCCATGCCTCATAGTGAGAAAATAATAGTGTCACGCCTACTGCAGATTCATGTGAAAAATAATGTCCCGCCAAATGCAGATTCATAGTGAGAAATAGTGTCACGCCTACTGCAGATTCATAGTGAGAAATAGTGTCACGCCTACTGCAGATTCATGTGGAAAATAATGCCCCGCCTAATGCAGATTCATAGTGAGAAATAGTGTCATGGTAAAGTTACCAAGGAACATAAAATATTTTACGCACGCAAAAGCTGAATCTATCCACCTATCTATGCTATTTATACACATTTGGCCCCGGGATGTGTGCCCAGCTAAAGTCTTTTTATGCCTACAATAATTATGTAATATATATGTATAATTGTATTACAAGGGCTTAACAACTAATTCATTGAAAAAACTTTTTAATCGATTAAAATGTTGTCCCATTTATTTTTAGATTAAAATTTTGTCGGTGCTCCTGATTTCACTCCGGTAAAATTTCTGGCTATAATTAAAATATGGTGGATAACAACATTAAACCTATTTCAAGAAAGTCTCAGCAATTTATCGGCAGAGTATAGCTCTACAAAAATTGAACAATTGTACTTGTAGACTTTGAAAAATATGTAACAAATACTTTTTTGATAATTTGTAAAAACCGTTAATTTTTAGTTTACGATTAAACATATTTGAATATTTGAAAAAATGAACAATTGTACTTTAGACTTAAAAAATATGTAACAAATATTTTTTGATGATTTGTAAAAACTGTTTCTAGTTAACAATAAAAAATACTCTAATAATTTGAAAAAAAATAGTTATATAACAAATACTTTTTGCGGATTTGTAAAAACTGTTAGATTTTGGTAAATAATTAGACATAGTCTGATTATCCATTTGTAACACCTGAAATGCAAATAGCAGAAGTAATAATTTAACATTTCTCTTAAATTTATTTAATTTCTTGAATTTAATTAAATGTCCATTACTCTCGTTTTGGAGATTTCTTGTGAGTGAAGATACAAGCTAACCATTACAGTATTGATCAAAGGTTGGACAGTCCAGTCTAGTGATATCTACGCAATTGTGTAATCGCATCATTTAACAGGCCACCAGTTGTGTGCCTTAGTCATGCATGAGCAGACACTAATCGCCTACAACCACTTCTCTAAGTCATGTCGGTCAGCCTGCGTAAATATAAATAAATTTTCATAGTAACTGAAAAGTAAAAACACAGGCCAGTGCTAGCTAGCATTTTTTTTTTTCATGAGAATCCCTAGGACTATCAATCTGAAAGAATATCCTGTCAAAAGAACAGATGTCTTCCTACTTAAGAATTTGAAATAATAGAAATATATCTCGAGGGCCTTATGTCAGCCGGTCAAGTCAATCAACCTTTTCCTCTTGTTTTAATAATGGGAGTTAGTGTACGCATGTGTATAACTATTCCAAGTTTGTGAACAGACAGTCTGAGAATACATGTCCTGATTTGTGGTTTGGATCGGTAAACAACACATTTGGATATGTTTGGAATAGTAAATATTTTTGTGTACTTAGAAAAATTATAGAACTAAAACTGTGACGCTCTAAGGATCGTATTGTAATTAAAATTTCTTAAGTCGTATTCAAATTGAAAATATATCACACGAAGTTGGTTTTCTAACCATGTAAATTTTATTTAACAAAAGAAAATAAACACATTGAAAATATATCACACGAAGTTGGTTTTCTAACCATGTAAATTTTATTTAACAAAAGAAAATAAACACATTGAAAATATATCACACGAAGTTGTCGCAATATTTAAGGCATAAGTAACACGAGTAGTAATCTAACAGGGAACGCAATATCTAAGCTATTCTAAGGCATAAGTCACACTAGTAAGCCATTCTAAGGCATAAGTCACACTAGTAGTAATCTAACATAGAACGCAATATCTAAAGCGGAACGGTATCTGAATAAATTACCAGGAAACTTCAGACCACCCATTTGCTAATAGCAGCATTCTTCATGCACACACCTTCGTAATACCTCGAATTTCTCAGAATGTTCGAGGATTCAGGGATAAAGGTTAACAATAAAAACAAGAAGTGAACCAGGAGGATCAATAATAATAGTAATGATAACCTTATAAATAACTGTGGTGCTTTTATTCCAAAGAGATTCAGCAAAAGCACCACTATTTTCATGTATGTATAATGCACCACACTATATTTTATGCATAGATTAAAGCACCGCACTCTATTTTCAATCAAATTGTAATGTTCCACACTTTTCATTTAATAAATTTAATGTATAATTTTGCACTGGGTAAATGAGCGGGTTCTTACATTGTATCGACCGGCATTTTCGGGTATAAAGGTGAAAGATCACCTGCACCCCAGACACAAGCATATACCTTCGGACCCAAACTGACCCCTTGGTTAAATTAGCACACCGGTCACTTGGACGCACTAGTGTGCCGTGTCAATTTCCTAAGCGCATGCGTGCATTTTAATGAATGCTGCGGGTTTGTACATACACTGTGACCTGGGCAAGAGTACGGGTAGCGGTCACGAGTGTGGGTGGCGGGCACCGACAAAACACGGAACGTGCTACACGCGAGACAACGCCTATTGCAGCCAGTACAGACGTGTTTGTGTTGGATGGACAGCACACAACCCTCGGTCCATACAGACAATACGAGAACAATAGGAACTACAAGTGGTGTTTGTCTGAGAGTAGACCTGTCAACTCCAGAACGTGAAGACTGATACATGAGAACGCTTATACCCCCACCCCCCTCATCAAAAACAAAATTAAAATTTGACCCAGGCAGGCCGACATATCGAAATACAGAGTCTAGGCAAATCAATAATATAATATCTATCGTTTTGATCTTGGCCAACCGACACTATATTAAACATTGTTTTGGTCTAGAGTCTAGACACTATAACACATTTTTTCTTTTGTCTACGCCAACCTACACTATACCATATAATGTTTCGGTTTAGGCCAACCGATGTTATAATAGACTTTGTTTTGGTCTGACCAAGCGATAGTAAAATAGGCATTGTTTTGGTCTGACCAAGCGATAGTAAAATAGGCATTGTTTTGGTCTGACCAACCGATAGTAAAATAGGCATTGTTTTGGTATAGGCAAACCGTCACTACAATAATGCATTGTTGTAAAGTGACACTGAAAAAAAATTCATTGACGCACACAAATGAATGTGTACTTTGATGTCTTTCTTGATGCATACCACGGGGAATGCATCAGAGTCGTGGTAGCAACCAAGAGGCGCTTTGAATCAGTTTGCCAGACTGTACAAAGTGCCAGAATGGAGGTAAAATGATAAGTGTTCTATTATATACCTTGCTTACATCTATGCAACTAAACAGCATCACATACACTAGTCATTTTAAAAACAAATTGTCACACTAATGCTGTCACTCATGTAGATGGGCTTGGCGTACTGTTGTCAACCATGTGGACTAGTCATAGTTTTACTTATCCGGCTGGGCTTGGCAAAATGTTACTTATTTATCTAGACTTGGCGTATTGTTAGTACTCACTTTGTCTGGGCTTGGCAAAATGTTACTTATTTATCTAGACTTGGCGTATTGTTAGTACTCACTTTGTCTGGGCTTGGCAAAATGTTACTTATTTATCTAGACTCGGCGTAATGTTAGTACTCACTTTGTCAGGTTATGGCAGAATGTTACTTATTTAGCTAGGCTCGGCGTAATATTAGTACTCACTTTGTTGAGCATGGCAAAATGTTACTTATTTAGCTAGACTTGGAGTATGTTAGTACTCACTTTGTCTGGGTTTGTTGTATGCTATTTATTTAGCTAGACTTGGTGTAATGTTAGTACTCACTTTGTCTGGGCTTGTTGTATGCTATTTATTTAGCTTGACTTGGTGTAATGTTATTACTCACTTTGTCTGGGCTTGTTGTATGCTATTTATTTAGCTTGACTTGGTGTAATGTTATTACTCACTTTGTCTGGGCTTGGCGTGAAGTTACTTGTCTAGACTAGGCACACTGTTGCTTAGTTAGTAGGGCTTGGTGTTGTGACAAATATTTCTACCCCTTTCTCTATTTGACACTTGCTTCCATATACTTTTACTTATGAAATATTTAATGATTAAATTTATGGGACACTTTATTCATATTACTGATATTTCTCCAGTACAATTTTATAAGTAGACATCATGCACTGCACTTTGTGCAAACCATGTAATGGGAAGGGGGGGGGGGAATTGTAGGGTCCACCGTAAATGGATTACTAGACGTTGCCTGAAGTAATATAATAAATTAGACTGATATCACTGCTCATGGAATTCAATAGTTGAAGTGAATTCTTAAATCTTGCTATAGGTAAACGACTTATTGAATGATGCACGCATTTCTGATAGACTAGCCAATTATGGCTCATGAATGGAGTTAAGGGAATAGTGGGGGGGGGGGGACACATCATGAGAGATTATTTCTTTATCCATCACTGTCCGAGGAATTCTGCACAAAGTAAGACGTGTTTTCTCTGTGGTCTCCATTTTAGGGTCATGTGATTAAAGCTACTTTGTAACATAAAGTTGTAAATTTCCTAACTTGTAATTTTATGTTTTCTTTCAGGCTAAATAGAAATGTAATTATTATGTCTTTCATCCCAGTAATAATGCATTTTAATTTTCATGTATAATCTTGCATGCTGTTTTGTAATTCTTTTATTATATCTTTATACTTATTTTATCCAGTGGAAATGCCATGTGATTATGTTGGTTGATTTATTGTGTAAGCCATAGTTCGAACCTTGTAGCGAGTCTGAAAACAATTTAGATGATATCTGTTGAATATTATTTATGATCCAGAGACCGTTTTATCACCATCCTGATCTGAAAATTGCCTATAATTTAGAAATTTTTCTATATCCATTTTTTTATCTGTTAAGATTACTGTGTCTAATTTGGCATGATGGTATTTGGAAGGGTATATAACTTATAAAAGGGACATGGCCTGAGTTCATTTGTTTACTTGTGGACTAAACAGATGTATTCAGTAACTGTAAAAATATATAATCTGATGAGTGTTTATGGAGAGGGGCAGTTAAAATCTATCATGCCTGAATTTTTACACAAGAACATTGTGTTTTTCCAGAACCAAGAAGCTGGAATATAATAATTAATAACTTGGACATTAAATCTCAAACGTGGATGTCCTGTTGCTGGTTATTGGGACATGCCAGGTCAGCGCTGATTTACTGTCTACTTGTAACCCGAGGGTTAGCGCTGGAAAGAGTGTGGGAGCTGCTTCTTCACCCATATCCGCTAAATGAGGGGGGGGGGGGGTGGTGTATTTATCATAGATTTGAGGAGATGATAATATTCCCATAATTTATTAAGAGAGCCCCTCATCGTTTAAAATAACCTGTTGTAGGTGTAATGTTATTTATTTAGCTGGGCTTGGTGTGTATTGCTATTTATTTGAATCAATTTGGCATAATGTTTCACGCATGGTCTTGGGTGGCTAGGCTTGATGTAACAGTACTGATTTGGCTGGGCTTGGTGTGATGTTACTTATTTGTCTAGGCTTGGTGTTGTAATGTTACTTACCTGTCTAGTACTTATTTGTCTAAGGCTTGACTTAACAGTAATTACTTGGCTGGGCTTGGTGTAGTGCTGTTACTTATTTGTCTAGGCTTGTGATAACTATAGATTTGGCAGGGCTTGGTGTACGTTACTTGTTTGGACAGACTTGGTGTAAAGTCTCTTTCTCTCTCACACACATATATATACACACATGCACGCACATTTAAAATAAATGATTTATTAAGCTGTTTCAACAACAAAAATAAAAACATAAATAATAGGTCATAAAGTTGTTTCTAAATGTCTTTCAGAGAAATTCAGACAAATTTATCATAACCGTATATATAATACAAACTTAATGCTCTAGTAAAAGAAACTTTACAAAGATTAAACTTTACAACGATAAAAATGTACAAACATCTCCCTACAAGGCGATAAATTCTCATGAATACCATCTTTACTCATGAGTTCGCGTATCTGATATGATTATTACATGCTCAATACTTTGGGTGTACACTGACAGGGCTCTTAAATAAATTGTGAGTTTGGTGTGTATACTGAGAGGGTTGTTAAACGGATTAGCATTTTGATATGGGCACTGGGGGTTGGTGGGTTATATTAACAGGGTTTGCGAAACATAAACATTTTGGTATGGGCACTGGTGTGTGGTGTGGTGTGTGTGTCACAATGAGAGGGTTGATAAACGGATTAACATTTTGTGGCTATGTGGGTACTGACAGAGTTGCTAATCAGATTTAAGTTTGGGTGTCTATACTCTGCTTTGCATACTACAAGATGTCACCAGTAATCTTTTTGAAATGACAGTGGACTATATACATTTTAATAATTGTTTTTAAAAATTATTTCTACAGCATCATCTGCAACATAAGATTGTTGCCGAAAGAATGAGTACGTTTTAGTCGGTCTATCTACACGAGTTTTGTGGGTCCTTAATATGGAGGAATTTTAGTAGTGCCTGTACTTGAACATATTTCGATCCATCCGAAAGAATTTAGTGTCCTTGTATTTAGGAATATATTTCGATCTATCTGTAGGAGTTCTGAGGGTGTCCTCGTACTTAGAAGAATATCTGAATTTATATGCAGGAACTCTGTGTCCTTGTACTTAGCATCAGACAGACACTACTAACTGGACGCATGGCAATTTATGTTTGATGATGTGTCGTGTGCATGCATGTCTAACAACGTATGTTATTCGACTATAAATGTGTTTGTTCATCATGTGCAATACGGTTTACTGGAATATCAGTGGCCTATTCATTTAAATAGAGCGTATTTGCGTAATAAACGTAGATATTATAAACAAAAATGAAACAAAACAGCACCTGAGTACCATCATTCGGCAGTGTGCTCAACTGATGAGACTTTAATACCGAAACTTAAGTCACCGAAAATCATTGTCAAAATATTGATCGATTGTTACTTGCAAATATAATACACTTAAGTTAAATGAACAAAACACCCACTGAATATTATCACAACATTGGTCGATACTAACAAATATAATACATGTCACAAAGTATTAATCCCAGGATAATGTTTCTAATAATATATATTTTTTACACATGGACCAAAAGTCTTAATCGTTACGTCTATAATGTTACAGCCGCAAATGAAGGTTATATCTCAGGTATGACGTCATGCTTGAGAGAAGTGTATTATTTTTTGAGGGAAAGGCAAAAATGGTAAACTAACACAGCTTCAATACTCCAGCCAGAAGCCAACAGAGTGCACACAAGAAATATTTAGTTAAAGCTCAGTACGACATCAAACAACAACCTAAAGCTCAGGACGACATCAAACAACAACCTAAAGCTCAGGACATCAAACAACAACCTAAAGCTCAGTACGACATCAAACAACAACCTAAAGCTCAGTACGACATCAAACAACAACCTAAAGCTCAGTATGACATCAAACAACAACCTAAAGCTCAGGACGACATCAAACAACAACCTAAAGCTCAGGACGACATCAAACAACAACCTAAAGCTCAGGACGACATCAAACAACAACCTAAAGCTCAGGACGACATCAAACAACAACCTAAAGCTCAGGACGACATCTAACTCCACGATCAATCTTTAACAGTTTAAGGTGAATACATTGTTACAAGCGCCTGAAACAGCAACACAAAGACAAAAAACTTACGGGCGCCAGAAACAGCCGCAAAACAAAGGGAGACAAGTGACAATGCCGAGAGTTCGGAACGGAGAAAATATACTGAGTGCGTAACTTGCACAATTTAAACCCAAACTAAAGTAAAATGATATCATACCGCTCACCACTAATGTTCATACAGTATAACTCGACTTGATAACATCTGACATAGTGGCAGGCTTCATCGGAGTATTAACAGCACAAATATAGACTCATGAGACAGTGGGCGGGGCTTCACTCGGAGTATTAACAGCACAAATATAGAGTGACTCATGAGACAGTGGGCGGGGCTTCTTGGAGTACTAACAGCACAAATATAGAGTGATTCAGTGGGCGGGGTTTTTTCTTCCCAGCGTATGCTAAAGAGTGGTTATCTCCAGACAATTATCGTAGGCAGCCAAATTGATTTGCCAGATTATAAATCAACCGATACATCGGCACGACATCCGCACCCCAAGACTATTTCAACACACGTACTCTTTCTTAATTAAATATTGCCACTGTTGCAGCTTGTACATAACACCCAGAAACTAGAACGATATGCAGCTCATGGCGGGTTAATCACCTCCAACCAGGAAGCAGACGGGAGTGAGAGAGCACACGGATTTCTGATCTTGAAGTCACTCTCTGAGCCCTTGGGTGAAATATCAGCGGCAGACAATGCAGAAATCGGCAAGCTTGAGTGGCAGAATTCTCAAGCAAGTGTGGCACGCAAGCCTTCAACTATGTCTCCAGTGCTGAAATCACCTTGGCGACCAGAAACAAAATTGTTGTATCTGTGATAAGATAAAAAATCTGCTTTGAAAACGTTTAACATATACTATGTGGTCAGTTAATGGCGGCACGCATTACATAATGCTTAATATACTAGAGACAACAATCACTGCAAAATTATTAAACAAAATATTGGTAATACTGCAAAATAATTAAACAAAATATTGGTAATACTGCAAATAATTAAACAAAATATTGGTAATACTGCAAAATAATTAAACAAAATATTGGTAATACTGCAAAATAATTAAACAAAATATTGGTAATACTGCAAATAATTAAACAAAATATTGGTAATACTGCAAAATAATTAAACAAAATATTGGTAATACTGCAAATAATTAAACAAAATATTGGTAATACTGCAAAATAATTAAACAAAATATTGGTAATACTGCAAAATAATTAAACAAAACGTTGATAATATTGCAAAATGGTTAAATAAAACGTTGATAATACTCCAAAATAATTAAACAAAAAGTAAATAATACTACAAAATTATTTAACAAAACGTGATAATACTGTAAAATAATTAAACAAAAAGTTGATAATATTGCAAAATGATTCGATATAACATCAAATAATATGAACAATGATAGAAATTAGCTAGAGAATTACAAAATAATTGACAAAATAATGCAATAGTGATAAATTAACTCAAAACTTTATGCCATTATAATACAATTAATAAAATAACTGACAGAATAGCTATATAATTAACGCAATATTATCAGTATTGAAAAATGGTTGAAAATAATGCAATTTTACCAAACAGTAATGTCATGCATAAAGTGCTGATCATGATTTACGAAACAGCCGTGGACAAAACATAAATGGTGTAACTGTCTTGCAGCATCCGCAGCATCAAATGGGTAACTGTCAAAACGTTGAGGTTGTAATTATCTAGAAACGTCCTGTGAGAAAAACTGATAAAAAGTTGAGGTTCTAACTGTCTGGAAGCGTCCAGTGAGACAAACCGTCAAAACGTTGAGGTTGTAACTGTCTGGAACCGGCTAGTGAGATAAACTGTGAAAACACTGAGGTTGTAACTGTCTGGAAGTGTCTAGTGAGATAAACTGTGACAACATTAAGGTTGTAACTGTCTGGAAACGCCCAGAGTCAAACACAATTAAAGTAGGGAGAGTACACAACTTTAGGAGCTAAAAATTAATACCATCTAACAGACTGAATAGTTTATACAGATTTCGGAAAACGGACACTAAATATCGATCGTCAAACAATCTATCTGAAGTTATAAAGTTACTAAATTATATTTTCAGATTTTAGCATGTCATTTGCTTGACAATAGAAAAAATCCACACATTAGACGGAGGCCAGTTACATTTTCATTTGACCTGGAAATTAAGGGACATTAGTAAAGCCTTCGGCAGGGACTAGTTAAATTAATCAATCAACGATGACATTAGTCTGGGCTTAATCTGGAAATTTCGCAAAAACTAGCAACTTTTTGTTTTATATTTGCACACCAGTAGTCCATGCACCAGTATTAGCTTGCCTAGTCAGTTTAATAAACACTTTTATCATCATCATCATCATCATCATCATGGAATCAGTGAACAGTTTTTGACTCAGCCATGAATTAAGAGTGGACTTCGGAGAAATTGCCTCCCCGACACTAGCACAACTGGTTCACTAGCACTTACTTTGTGTTGATATCTTTCCATAATTTATGGCCGACGTTGTCTTGTACCAGTTACGATTTCTCAGTTATTCTCATGAACAACAACAATGCGCGCACACACACACACACGCACACAGCACTGTGATAATGCACTTGTTCCATACTGGTGGTCAATATATAATTAAGTAAAATTAGTATATCTAAACAATAAGGAGTTGTGCTTTTATTTTTTGGTAACGGGTGACAGCTATTTAAACAAAACTACCACTTTCTTGATAAATAAATAAAACCACTTCCTTGATAAGAAATAAGTCACAACTTCCATGATAAATAAACAAACCACATTTATTTGATAAATAAATAAAACCACATTTATTTGATAAATATATAAAACATCACTTCATTGGTAAATAAATAAAATAACACTTCCCCGGCAAATTAAAAAACAACACTTCCTTGATAAATAAAAAATACTTCGTTAATAAATAAATAAAATAACAACTTCCTTAATAAATAAGTAAAATGATAAACAAAACAAAATTTCACTGAAAAATAAAACCACCACTTCCTTGATAAATAAATAAAACAACTCTTGATAAAGAAATAAAACAAAAACTTCTTTGAAAAAACACCACCTTCCAGATATTTGATAAATAATTAAGCAAATGAACCACAAAGTGACACCTACAAGCAAAATAAAAATTACAAGGGAAGAAACCTAAAGGAAAACAGTATTCGACCTTAACAACCCTCCAATGAACAATGAAAAACAAAATTCCTCTCAAGAAGGGAAACTATCGTAGGCACTCGATAAATTTAAAGTCTACTTTATCACTGAAACATTTCAAGTTCAAAGAACTAGCGAAAGTGTATAGCTGTTGAGACTAACAATCACGAGGCATGAGAAACTTCAAACAGGCGGCGTTGGTGGTCATCCATTTAGCATTCTAATCATTATCACTTTTAACCCCGACAACACCTGCCACAGCAACGGCCTAGACGGAGGCGCCGTAACTTGTGTGTCTTCTCTACTAATCACACAAAAGACAATCACAGCTACGCAGGACTGCATTAACAGTATTTTCCTTTTACTAATCACACTTAAGTCACAACACAGTGACCACATACAACACTGCATTAATGGCACTCTTTCTTTGCTAAACATACAGTCGCAAAACTGACCATACACAACATTGCAAATGTACTCACTTTCCAATGAATGACCTGCAGAGGAACCAGTGAAGGTGAAAACGAAGGACGCTATGTTCTTAGTAATCATTAAGTGCCTTCCGTCAACAGAGGGCAACACACACGACTAGTTGTATAATTAATTTTTTATGAATTCTGCTAGTATACAAGTATGCGAAGATAAATATGTCTATAAGTACGTACATATGTGTACAAGTATGCTTATACATATTTCAATATGTATGTATGCATTTATGTATGTGAGTATATATGTGGGCATGATGTATTTGATAATTTTATATTATGTTTGTATAAAATATCTATCTATCTATCTATCTATCTATCTATCTATCTATCTATCTATCTATCTATCTATCTATCTATCTATCTATCTATCTATCTATCTATCTATCTATCTATCTATCTATCTATCTATCTATCTATCTATCTATCTATCTATCTATCTATCTATCTATCTATCTATCTATCTATCTATCTATCTATCTATCTATCTATCTATCTATCTATCTATCTATCTATCTATCTATCTATCTATCTATCTATCTATCTATCTATCTATCTATCTATCTATCTATCTATCTATCTATCTATCTATCTATCTATCTATCTATCTATCTATCTATCTATCTATCTATCTATCTATCTATCTATCTATCTATCTATCTATCTATCTATCTATCCGTACAAAAGTGATAACCATCAGTAAACAGAAAGACCTAGGAGAGTGAACGTCACAATTGAATCACTGTCAATCTATTAATATAAAACCCGACACCAGCTTCGACCTGTACATAGCTACCTTCTCTGTGATCATTACATAAGAAGGTTGACATACAAACTGGATATCACATGATTTTTCACAAAGCATATCGAACAATGAACCAATGCCATTCGATTAGCAATTCTTCCATTAAGACAATAAGCCCTGTTACAGTGTGGCAGGGCCGTAGATATGAAGCCCTGATACAATGTTGCAGGAATGCACACATTAAACCCGGATACAATGGGGCCGTAATATGAAGCCCTGATACAATGTTGTAGGAATGTACACATTAAACCCTGATACAACAGGGCTGTACATTTTAAGCCCTGATACAGTGTGACAGAGCCGGCCACTCGCTGCACTAGCATCAATCAACACAAACTACGTCCAGCAAGGTATTCTAAGCATCCGAATAAAAAAAAAAAAACCCTACCCCCTAGGATCCCTAGGGCCTCCAACAAGGACATGCAACATTTGCCAGGTAGACGACGTTCCCTGCGACCTGTTTGCCCAATGGATGTCAAAGACTGAGGTATTTGTGCGTCCAACAAAGTGGCGGATTTTTTTTCTCGTACGCCATACACTACCAACTTATTCAAATGAAATTTCTCATAAACTGATGATCTTAGCTGATTACACCACAATGTGGCAACTTACTCAAATGACGCTTCCCAATTAAGTGATAACCTTGCCATCGCAATGTGGCAACTTACTCAAATGACGCTCCCCATAAAGTGATGACCTTAACTGACCACCAAATTGTGGAACTTCAGTGCTCTCCTCACCATGTCAGTTCCTTCTAAGTCCATTCTCTCTCAACCAGCCAGTTTAACTCACCATCAAGCTAACGACTACCTTTCAAAGCCTAACTTCCCCTTTCCCATCCAAATTCAAAGTGATCAGAGAGTAGAATTTTCTAGAGCAAGTAAATTCTTTAATCTCAACCCATTGTCCGGTCTCATTCTTGTAAATCTTGATCATTGGATAATAGAAATCTACTCATTCAGTTTGCATTATGTCAGCAATCTAGAATATTCTTGCCTCAAGATGTTTACTTCAACTCAGACACTTTCAGAAATAGCACCAAAAGGAGTGCCCAAGGTTGGGTTATTCTGACAATTTAGCAATTTATATCACGATTTAAAATTAAAAATAGGAAGAGGCAAATTTACTGTCACATGGTTATTGACAATTCTTATGTGGTCATTGACAATGTTGTATGTGTTAGTGACAAAGTTATATGGTCAGTGACAATGTTGTATGTGGTCAGTGACAATGCCATTAGTGGTCAGTGACAATGCCATTAGTGGTCAGTGACAATGTTGTATGTAGTCGGTGACAATGCCATTAGTGGTCAGTGACAATGTTATGTGGTCAGTGACAATGTTGTATGTGGTCAATGACAATGCTGTAGGTAGCCAGTGACAGTGCCATGTGGTCAGTGAAAATGTATGTGATCATTGACAAAGCCAATTGTGGTTAATGAGAACGTATGTGGTCACATGACAATGTCAGCCTGTAAATTAAGCAACTAAGTTATTTTCTCACCAGAGCAGACCTGCATACATACAGTACATTTTTCACTTTACAAACACAAAAGTATACACTACATTTCGTAACATTACCCATATTACGGAACATTGTGGGACATTAAATATTTATCTTTAAAGTTTAGAGAAAACATTTACAGCGCACATATATCCGCCAACTGAGAGAGACGAGTGGTGTCTGCTGGAGGATCATTAATAAAATAAATTGATATTCTCATCACTTGCATTTAGTTATGAAAGATTACTAAATAATAATAATCATTTTCATGAACTAAGTGGAGTTGGTGTCACATAAATTATATATGAGAGAGAGAGAGAGAGAGAGGGAGAGAGGGAGGGAGAGAGGGAGGGAGAGAGAGAGGGAGAGAGAGAGGGAGAGAGGGAGAGAGAGAGAGGGGGGAGAGAGAGAGAGAGAGAGAGAGAGAGAGAGAGAGAGAGAGAGAGAGAGCATTTATTAATACTACGAACATACACACAGAATTGCATTTCATTACCAGTTACTCTTTCACTCCCCACCACTTCCCGCTCATCTTAAGACATCTTAAAACGCAATGTCAGTGCATTAAAACCTATGTAACACGAAAACACTTAGAGTATATAAAAGTAACATGCAACCTTAGTATTAAAGGTCTGCGTGACAAGCCATATCGTAGTGTAATAAAAATGACAGGGATTACTCAATGCATTAAAAGTCTATGCAACAATCTCAATTTATCTAAGGTCTATGAAATCACTCATTGTATTCAAGGTCTAATAACACGCAACTTCAGTGCATTAAAGTCTACATAACTCGCAGTCTCAGCGTATTAAAGGTCTACTAATAAAATCTCAGTGCATTAAAGGTTTACACAAGACGGAATTACTCAAAGTCTATAAACAATTAAAGATCTATGTCTCATGTAAACTCTTGGTGCATTCAAGATCCGGACAACAGTAGTCTTAGTGTTGCAACGGTCAACGAGATACCCAAACAATGTATGTGTTAAAGGCCCAGACAACATGCAATCTGAGTGTAACCAAGATCTACGAAATACTAATCAATGAAAGGCATAGGCAACATACAATATTAGTGTTTTAAAATACTATATAACATGGACTGACTGTACTAAAAAGCCTTTACAACACCGCTATCTTACTGCATTAAAGGTCTACACAACACCGCTATCTCACTGCATTAAAGGTCTACATAACACCGCTATCTCACTGCATTAAAGGTCTACACAACACCGCTATCTCACTGCATTAAAGGTCTACACAACACCGCTATCTCACTGCATTAAAGGTCTATACAACACCGCTATCTCACTGCAATAAAGGTCTAGGTAACAATATCTCACTACATTAAAGGTGTCACATAAAATTACTGATTCAAAGAAATATCGTGAACGTGCATTAAAGTTTGATTATTTTGTTACGTGAATGAGTGCGTGCGTGCGTGTGTGCATGTGTTCATTTTGTTTAATTCACAACCCTTCCTTACCCCGCACGCTATCACGTGCACACACATATACGTAGAATGGTCAATGCAACATGCATTTCGCATTGTTTTAAAGTCATATGTAACACGTATTTCGCTTTATTTTAAAGCCTTTATGTAACATGCATTTCGCATTGTTTTAAAGCCCTATGTAACATGCAACCTGGCTGCTATGTGATTTCATTGTTTTTTTTAAAGGATGTATTTTGAAATGTGATAGAGAATTCTAAATGAAAGTCTTAATGAAAACTTGATTATATATAGATTATTTAAATATTATATCGTTTGTACAAAATGTAAAATTACTGTATGTTCCATAGAGCAATGCATCAAAACCCACTGGTAACTTGCCATACTCTATGCCGCACATTAAAAACAAAAATATTTAATAGGTATGTTACCATTAATCGATTGTTTTAATTTAATTCGCAAAATGTCTTTTCTCTTTAAAGAAACTAAAAGTAAAACATTCATCTTTAATAAACTACAAGTACATAGCGTATTAAAGCTAAAAAGAAATGAAATTTAAAAGCCACAGAGGATGTAGTGTATGAAGTCATTGCTGAATGACTGTTAAACATTTGGGCTGTAACGCTTGCTGACAATCAGTTGATTTCGCAAGCAAGAACGCAAGGCATCTAAAAAGAAAAGTTAAAGTCGATGACTTTGAAAATAGACGACAATGAAAGACTAAACCATTAATCTCACTCAGTCACAAATAAAAACAAACATCTAGTATTTAATGCTTATAAAATCCTCAAG
The DNA here is from genome assembly GCA_028829895.1 of Sinotaia quadrata. Taxonomy (NCBI): domain Eukaryota; kingdom Metazoa; phylum Mollusca; class Gastropoda; order Architaenioglossa; family Viviparidae; genus Sinotaia; species Sinotaia quadrata. Next base: position 117,418,199 of record CM054177.1, on the reverse strand, counting down.
CTTACGGCACCACACATCAGGGGGACATCACTCTATAGTAGGCAGGTCACGCAGAGTAACCGCGCGCGACAAGGCGAGAGCGAGAGGACTCTAATCCAGAGGCCCTGAGGTGATAAGCTATAGACAGTGACACTAATGAAAGCAAAACAGCAGGCCTTTCACTAAACAGGTGTTCTACGCCAACAAAATAATGTTGGCTGGTGCATGCTTTAACCCATAGCGGATTTGCTCCATGTCTTTCCCATTAGTCAAGGGAGTCACCTGAGAGATCAGCGACAGTTAAATGTTGAGGAGAAATTCCTAATCAAACAAAACAAGCGTTTGTGATCTCTTTGGCAGTGGCTTCGCTTTTGAAATGAGAGACTTTAAATAAATGTTAATCTGGGTCAAATAATTAAATGGTGTACTTTGTCAGCTTTAGATATATACTATTGTGTTGTCCTTTTTATCAGCAGTTTTACTTTGTGTGTTAACAAAACATTACGTGTAAGGTTATTATTCATTGCGAAAATACTCGTGCCGATGACTGAAGATGACTTTTGTCCATATATCTTCTAATGAACTCTGAGTGTTGTGTGTATGTGCGTGTGTGTTGTGTGTGTAATCTTAACTGTGCTGTGTTTGCGAAATCTAATAAACTCTGAGCGTGTATGTGTAATCTTAAAAGTGTTGTGTATGTGAAATCTAAAAAAAATGAGTGTGTATGTGCCAGAGCGTGGGAAAAGAGAGTGGGAGGAGAGAAAAAATGAGAAAGTGATAAAACAAATCATGACTAATCAAGCCATGTAATGAACAGAGAAAAACGTTTATACAAAAAGTAAATATATCAAACAGCAGCATCAAGCGAACTGACGTTCTTTAACTTTATTAACTTTGACACCTCATTAGGGTACACACTTTGCCCAAGACCTCATTAGGGTACACACTTTGCCCAAGACCTCATTAGGGTACACACTTTGCCCAAGACCTCATTAGGGTACATGCTTTGCCCAAGACCTCATTAGGGTACACACTTTGCCCAAGACCTCATTAGGGTACACACTTTGCCCAAGACCTCATTAGGGTACACACTTTGCCCAAGACCTCATTAGGGTACACACTTTGCCCAAGACCTCATTAGGGTACATACTTTGCCCAAGACCTCATTAGGGTACACACTTTGCCCAAGACCTCATTAGGGTACACACTTTGCCCAAGACCTCATTAGGGTACACACTTTGCCCAAGACCTCATTAGGGTACATACTTTGCCCAAGACCTCATTAGGGTACACACTTTGCCAAAGACCTCATTAGGGTACACACTTTACCCAAGACCTCATTAGGGTACACACTTTGCCCAAGACCTCATTAGAGTACACACTCTGCGCAAGACATCATTAGGGTACACACTTGACCCAAGACCTCATCAGGGTACACACTTTACCCAAGACCTCATTAGGGTACACACTTTACCCAAGACCTCAATAGGGTACACACTTGACCCAAGACCTCATTAGGGTACACACTTTGCCCAAGACCTCATTAGGGTACACACTTTGCCCAAGACCTCATTAGGGTACACACTTTGCCCAAGACTTCATTAGGGTACACACTTTGCCCAAGACCTCATTAGGGTACACACTTTGCCCAAGACCTCATTAGGGTACACACTTTGCCCAAGACCTCATTAGGGTACACACTTGACCCAAGACCTCGTTAGAGTACACACTTGACCCAAGACCTCGTTAGGGTACAGACCCGAACTGAGACCTCGTTAGGGTAACACACTTGACATCAAACCTCGTTAGAGTGGATGTGAGGTCTGTCAGCCAATATTATCTTAGAGTGGGTGTAAGGTCGGTCAGCCAATGTCAGTTTAGAGTAGATGTGGGGTCTGTCAGTCAATACTGTTTTAAAGTGAATGTAAGATCTATTAACGAACGGAAAATCTTACATGTTCCGACGACTACATATTTTACAAATGCAAAGTTGCATTCTCCAATTTGTAGGTTATGATATTTATAAGCTTCATCAAGTGGTATTCACATATGTGCGCTATAAGCAATGCTACGTACTTACCAAAATTAATCTTATAAAACTCTTATCATCAAACAGTAATGATAAAAATATCACTATAACTTACTGTGTAATGCAATGCAATCAAATGTATTAAGCAGTGCTCAGATGTGGCGTACTGAAATAGTGAAATAAACAACATACAAACACTGTGACGTACAAAAACACTTGGAATGACAGGATGACGTCAGAAATTTACAAAGTTAATGTACTCACATCCCCTGATAGCGTGCACGCTCGGTGCTAGATACGGAGGGTCTGAGGGATGCAGCCGCAGTCATGAGGTGTTTGTGACTGACCGGGATGAGGACAGATGGCTTGGCCAGGACGTTGGAAGATCGACGCTGATTCAGGTTGGTTCGTTCACTGACCTGGTCTTGCCTCCTATGAATCGTTTCCACCTGAGAGACAAACGAAAGTCACTGTGTTTTCCCTCCTTAATAAATAAAAATAATAAATGAAAACCAAAACCACACCAAACAATCCTCATAAATCCTAAATAAATGAAACACCCCCCACCCCCCGCAAACAATATTAGTTCACGACTTTAGAGCACCGATATTTACAGTATTTGTAAGTCTAAAAAGTATATGATCATTTATTAAAACTCAAACAATACATTAAATATGTTAATAAAATCACTCTTCGCCAATACACGACTATTATTTGACAGTATATGTGGAAGTCAGCTTAAAGACCAGGGCTGTACTATATCGTTGACAGTATATGACAATATGTGGAAGTCAGCTTAAAGACCAGGGCTGTACTATATCGTTGACAGCATATGTGGATGTCAGCTTAAAGACCAGGGCTGTACTATATCGTTGGAATTTACGGACTAAAATTATTGAAACCTAAAAGACCAAATGCAATAATAACAACAACAACAATACTAATATGTTGATCTGCGTCTGCAACCAAGGCAGTTAAAGTGTAACGAATTGTGGAGTTTAATGTGTACTAATGTGATAGGGTATACAGGGTACAATAATGTGAATTACCCACCGAGATTTTGTGTTCTGTTTAGCTTACTATGTGTAATAATATTTATTCCTAGCCAAGAGTTCGTGTTCTATTAATTCTAAATGAAACTCACCCTATACCATTAAATCTGTTTATTTTTAATTCACTGGCTGCAATTTAGCCGTAAGTTACTCAGCTCACCATTAACTAACAGTTCTCTTTAGCTCACTGAATGCAACTCGACCTTAACCTAGGCAACTCACCGTTAACTGACAGTATTCTCTTCGGCTCACTGCCTACAAATCAACCTAAATTGGTGCAGTTCAACGTCGCGGTGACCCCTTTAGGTCAATGAGTGCAGCTCGGCTTTAACCAAATGTAACGAAGAATTCACAGAGTAAAATCTTATTTTGTAACACTGCCTGGATTATTGAGTTATATTTAGGAGTGAAGAACTGCGATTTATAGTTGCATTTACTTTTCATCAGCACTATTAGATTTATGTTTACTAAATTTATGATAACAAGTTATCGATGGTTGTCACGAAAATCAAGAAATATTAATAATTTTTTTTTCTCTCCCTCTAAGTAACTTCTATCTTTAAACTATGAACGAAACCGCTAAGTTAATTAAAAGAGGGACAGGGTGAAAATGACCATTTGTCAACAACGGGAAAAACTAAGTCGGAAACATTAGCTTTAAGTTCGTGTTGGGGAATGGAAAAGATATAATTAGCTTGCAAGAGAATGCTGGCTTGACCCTCTGCGGTCAGGACACCACGCTCATAAATATATGTCAGGTAGGGCCAGCGTACGGAATTCGTGAGCGAGCGTACGGAATTCGTGAGCGAGCGCTGGGACGCCAATTATGTCCGTGACCTGACCAGAGGCAGACTGAGTTTTTGAAATGTAAACATCTTTTTTTTAAAGAATCACCACTATAAATGTTTGGTAGTAGGTTAATATTGATTGCTATTGTGTAATTACTATTGTTATGTGAAAGTACTAGTGAAATAGAAGTTGAGTTATTGGAAGGTTAATATTTGTAGTACTAAGTTAAAAAGGGTTGGTCTGTGTGTACAATCATGTCATGCTGTGAATTAATTAATGTATGGTTAGCCAGGTGGCCATGAGCTGCCAGTAAATGTAGTTTTTAAAATAAAATAGGAGTAGGACAGCTTGCTCTGAGATTTTAGTGTGTGCTCTGAGAGTTAGCTAGAGGTTAAATGGATACGTAAATCACAGTGTCAACTGGGAACTTGATACTTTGGCACTGATAGAACTGGACGCCAGAGGTGGCCAGGATGGGCAGAGAATATTCCTAAGCACGTACAGTGCTGGTTGTAAATGGGCAGTGTTGGATGGGGGATAGTGTCTGTGCTGGAAGAAGGGGTGTGTTCGAGTCATCTCAGAAAGTAACTACAAGAGTTTGTGTATAAAAGAGGAGACAGAGCCAGGGGCGGAGGAGAAACGTGGAAGAGCGACGTGGAAAATGTAGCGTGTTGTACAGGGGTGAAGGTCACCTCTGAGTTTCTCCCTGCTTTTATGGATCAAGAAGACTCTACGATTCTGTGATGGCAAAGCAGAAGGAGGATTCTTGACCACTGTAACAGTGTGCCAGAAAGTCTACCTGGCTGCGTATGAGGCGCGTCGTAAAGACCGCTGCAGTTTTTAGATGGGCCGAATCAAATCAGATAGCCATCTCAGGTTTTCAAAGACTCTGTCAAAGACCGCGGGTGATCGATTATTTTCCAGGCAGAAGGCAAATTCCTGGTGGAAGTTTAATGTCACGGCGCTGGGAGATGTTACAGAACGAGATGTTACATAGTGGTAGTAACTATCGTTGGAAGCAGTAGCGGTCATGCATGAGGCATACCGCCGAGAACGGCAAAGGTTGGCCGTTGTGAGGAAGAGAAGAGATGAGAAACGAAGTTATGATGAAGAGAAGAGATGAGAAACGAAGTTAAGAGATGAGATGAAATGAGCAGAAACTGAAGAGAAGAAGAGAGAAGAGAGAACGCAATGAGAGCTGAGAAATTAGGCCTAACAAGAGAAGCAGAGGAGCGCACGGGAGCGTGACGTGTAGCAGCCGTCGTAACAGTGAAGGCGGCCAGGTCGAGACGTCGACGATGTTTTGTTGTATCATCAGAACCCCCCCCCCCCCAGCACAAGAAGAAAGTGTGAGCCCAGCACCAGAAGTGTGATTAAAGAGCAGAGAACAAGGAGAACGTGTCAATACCTATGTGAGTAAAAGAAAATTCTAACTAATTAGGGAAATCTCAGAGCACGTAAACATAAGTAGGGGCCTATAAACTAGAACCTAAAACTAAAACTAGAATCTTAATTAAGCATTAAACTAAAATTAGAAGTAAACCTTGAAGTAAAAAGATATTGATGGAACCATTGAAAAGACTTGCAAGTTAAATGACATTTGTTTTGAACTTTGTGTATTATTATTGAACATTGATGTGTGGCGCCAGAACTCTGAAGTAATGACTGTTCTATTATGTTGTAAAATGCTTAAGCAATGTTAGAAGTAGTACTGCATGAAGAAATTGAGTTTTGTATTTCTTTGATTTTAATTCATCATTTATCATTTTTCTTTCTTCTTTCTTCCCCCTTTCCCATGGGTGTGAGTGTGGATGGCTGACTGACTAACCAACGTGTGAGAGGAAACCTATAGACCAATAAATTTGAACTCGTACTCTGATATTGCGGCTTTCTCCTGTCTATGGTTTCGAAAGAGTGGTTGCTGTCGTTGTTATACGTTGTGTCGTCTGTGCCGTCTACACTTCACCCCTACCCGTATGCAAGCACACATGCAAACATGTCGGCAATACGTAACCTACACGCAGAATTAAATTCGAGCCAAACAAACATCTTGGTATTCTGTGTGTGGATTTGTCATTCTCTTTATGCAAGTCCTACGTGGAGCCGGCAAGCCATCATCCCTCTCCCCTCCTGTCGGAGAAGGGAGGGTGGGTGGCGACAATGGTAATGATACAAGTTGGCCAATATAAGTAAACAAATTCACTGGAGTATACCAGACACATTGCAGATGGACAATCTAAGTAAATAAATTCATTGGTATACAGCAACATTGCGGTTGGCCAATGTAAGTAAATATACTCATTGCTGAGAACAAGCGAGTCAGCTGATGGCCAGTGTAAGTAAATATACTCATTGCTGAAAACAAGCGAGTCAGCTGATAGCCAATTAAGTAAATATATTCATTGCTGAAAACAAGCGAGTCAGCTGATGGCCATTGTAAGTAAATGTTGTAAGTGTTGTGCAAACAGAGCGTGACGTAATCCAGTGCAGCCAATCAAAGTAAACAAGGCAGAGGTATAAAGAGGTGAGAAAGTAGATGGCAAGTCTAAAGATGCATGCAGCAGTTTAAATTGTGACCAGTCGGGAGTGTGCGCTCGCGTGTATGTATTAAGGAAAGCTGAGATGAAGGGCATTTTAAATATATGCAAATCAATAAGCAGAAACAACACAACATTCAAAATTATTATTATTGAAAACTAGCTTAAATTTCTAAATCTACTAGTGAGGAATACAATGTATGACTTGTTTGTCTCTTTAATAATGCACATTTTTCATTTTAATCTTACTACAACTTGCCTGTAAACTAACCTAAATTTCTAAATCCACTAGTGAGGAATACAAAGAGTGACTTGTCTCGTCTTCTTGGTAAAGCACGATTCTCATTTTAGTCTTACTACTACTTGCATGTAAACAAATAATTTAGTTAGTTTCAATATTACCACACATATAATTATATATATATGTTTATATTTTTTTAAAAACAACTCATTATACCAAGCCTAAATATTGCTCTCTCTCTCTATATATATATATATGCGCGAAAGCGGGAGGCGCCCCCTACACTACGAACGAATACACACACACACACACACACACACACACATACAATAAGTATTGAGGATAGTAAAGTTGACAAATCATGAAGACCATTAAAACAGTACATATATATATTTCTCTGAAGGGACGGAATATCGTAATATATCGGACACGCTTGAAATCACGTGTAATAAGTCTGTTTTTAAAAGGTGCAACCCGGAAATTGAACTCATGTTAAAAGTGGAAGTTAAGATAAAATCAATAAATCAGTCAATCGCAAGAGGTGATGTATCTGAATTAAAAAATAATAATACCGTGGAACAATTGATGTAACAGTCAGTTGTGTGTACAAAAACCACATTTCATGGGTGTTGTTTGGCACTCAAGGAGAATATTTGGTGGCATAGTATCCTATTCGAATGGTGCTTACCCCTCTCAATGTGTGCGTGCGCGCGCGCGCACACACACACACACACACACACACAGACGTTGAGGAAGGAGAAATCTCATGAGGGCATTCAATCTTACTGCAAACCGCTCGAGCACAAGTGTCCAGTTCTTTTCTCAACGGTTCTCATCACTTCGGCCTGCTCTCGTCTCAACCCCAAACATCCTTTGGTTTCAATCACCACCCGCCACAAATCCATTAAAAAGGAAAACCCTCGTCTCCCCTCCTAAAGACTTCAGATGTACTAGCTTTTTATTTGCCTCTTATGCAGGAAAAAAAATAGCATGTGCTCGTGCTAATAGGGCCGGTAACTCTTAGCTTTCTTTCATTCTGGGGCTATTGTCAAGCATTAGCGGGAGCGGCAGTTGGAGAATCATCGAGAGTGGGAACCAAGGAAATCTTCAAGCACCTGGTCTAAGTAGAAGACATTGTATTCGGCGCGCATCTCCTTCGGCTAAAATTTGAGTAACACTTCTTCCCATGCGAGGGAGGGCGGAGGTTACTCTCTCACTGAAAGGCGGGATATTTTCATGAACCCCGTCCATAATGGCTGTTTCTTCTCGGCTAGGCTAAGATTGTCAGTGGCTGTGTTTCTGCTCTGCTAGGCTAAGATTGTCAGTGGCTGTTGTTACTCTGCTAGGCTAAGATTGTCAGTGGCTGTTTCTACTCTGCTAGGCTAAGATTGTCAGTGGCTGTTGTTACCCTGCTAGGCTAAGATTGTCAGTGGCTGTGTTTCTGCTCTGCTAGGCTAAGATTGTCAGTGGCTGTTGCTACTCTGCTAGGCTAAGATTGTCAGTGGCTGTTTCTACTCTGCTAGGCTAAGATTGTCAGTGGCTGTTGCTACCCTGCTAGGCTAAGATTGTCAGTGGCTGTTGTTACTCTGCTATGCTAAGATTGTCAGTGGCTGTTGTTACTCTGCTAGGCTAAGATTGTCAGTGACTGTTGTTACTCTGCTAAGTCTTTAATAGACATATTTTGTTTGTACCTTTTAGGAGAAAGGTATGTCACTACTTATAATTAGTTATTTGAAAGACGTTGTTTCGATAACTTCTTTGCTCCACTGGAATTGCGTGAAAACTTTTCATCTTCTAGATCAGTGGTGCACAAACTTTTTGAGTAGGGGGCCAAAATCTGACTTGTCGAAACCGTCGGGGGCCACAAAAAAGTGAAGATCAAAATCGTCCCATATAAGCAACATTACATCTAAGAACACACAAATGATGATTAAGACTATAATTATGACAAAGAAGTTGTATACTAAGACTCATTCTAAAAATGTTATGATACGTCAACTTTCACAAAGTCAGTGTGATGGATAGTGCTGCATGTCATCTGAAGCTTCAAAATGTCAGGCGTTGAAAGATGCAAAATTGCTTCCAGATTATCATCAGTCAGCTGACCACAGGTGTTGCTTTTGTTCAGTTTCATCTGTGAGAAAGCCTGTTTGCAGCAGTATGTGCTGCCAAGTATGCTGGTGTGGACAAGTGCATTATCCAGTCATCATTAAACTGCCGGTTTTCCTTGTCAACTTTTCTTTTACGATTAGCTGCCATTTTGTCACAAAAATATAATCAAAATAAACAACAGAATGTGGTAGATCGGACACTAAGGTATAGCAGCTACTGACCAACCATATTACAGGAAGGGGCAAGCATATATGTGTGGGGTTTGCTGCCTATCTTGGTATAGCTTTTTTCTCTTGCCTCTGTGAGTGTTATGTCAGCGGGCAGACATCATCTGCACGGAGCGCCTGGAAAAATGGGTCAGGAGGTGCTGCTTTGTTTCAAATCACTCAATGTATGAGTAAACATTTGACTTTTTCGTTTGACATGGCGGGCCACTCGGCAACTCTTCGCGGGCCGGATATGGCCCACGGGCCGGAGTTTGTGCACCCCTGTTCTAGATGTTCCCAGTTTTTGAATGATTCCCATGGAGCCTTCCTCCCTTTACTTGTATTCAGGAAGTGTAGGCGGAGGCTTGTTCTGGTGCTTTATTTAGGGGTTGGTTTCATTTTGTGTGTGTGTGTTATTTATTTTTGTTGTTGTATGTTTTGTTGCAGGGCTACAGCCTATTTCCTGATAAGCTGGAGTTTTTAAATTAGTTGTATAGTGGTTTTTGTGTGTGAGTGTTGTATTTTCTTGCCCCTTTAATGTGTGTGTGTGGTTTAGTTGTGGTTATAATTGCTGAAATGGTGTCTTTGTTTCTGTTGTGCGGTTAGTATTATCTAAAATTAGTTGTGATTTAATTTTTATTTTTTAAAAATTATTATGAAAGTTGTAGTACTACAGTCAATTTCCCAATGAATTTGAAACTCTATCCGTATTTTCTAATGAGTTGCAATTGGTTATTTTTTTTGTTTTTTTTAATTAATTAAAAAAAATATATATTATATATGGTGAAGTGTGTTTGTTTGGATGAGATATATGATTAGTGCTTGGTGTATGTGATTTTGATGATATTTTGTTGGGTACAGTAGTGATTTCATTGTGAATGACAGGTGTAATAAGTTTGTTGCTTCACTGATGATTTTTCTTTCTTCCTTATAATTGTTACATTGTATCAGAAAGTGTTCAATTGTGTTGTCTTTTTTACAATTAGTGCATGATTTTGTTTCATGATTTGGATTGTGTGTGAATCTTGTTGAATTGTACCTTGGTCTATATTTGTAGAGATCATATTCAAATTTATTAAATAAATACTTTTTTACTTAACACTGCAAATAATTAATTGTAGGGTTTTGGGGTTGGGCTCCAATCTTGGGTTCAACAACTGGGACTGATCGGATCACTGCAGTTTCATCTCACATTTCACACAAAGGTGAGAGCAACACTAAGTGAACACAAAATGAATCAGAGCATCATTTCACCCTTTATAGTTCACATAAAGGTAAGAGAAACACTACGTGAACTGCAGCACATACATGCACAAGCATACATACACACACACAAATACACAGCAAATAAATAAAAATTGATGAAAAAACTTATTGTAACTACAACATCTCACACTTTATGACAAATCTAATAATAAACTATTAATGCAAGAGTCAATCCAGTTATATAAAATTAACAACAAACTGATTAAGAATCTGTGAATACACACAGCTATACTTACACATAAAACACTATACAGTCATACTTAAATATAACAATTAAATTTAACAAACCATAGTGAGACTTAAGTGCACGAATAACAAAAATTACACATATACACAACCACCATCACACACACACACATATGTAACATAGAGAGAAATTTAGCTTGCACACACACAAATACATGTATGAACAAAGTTTAATGTAACAAACAAACAATAAAGAGAAATATAACATATATAAATATATGTACACTCTCTCTTTAAAATGCATACACCTACATGCATGCACACACAAACACACACACACACACACATATACACACACACATACATACACACACACACACACACACACACACATAAAGGTATATATTCAGCAGTGTAACAAACCATTGAGAGAAATCTAGCTTCATCTTCAGGAGACAATATTGCAGGTGCTGCTCCCATTTTTGGAAAGAATGTCACTGTTTTTCGTTTGTGATGGCTCATCCATTTACTGTTCTCATCAGGCTGAAAAGCAAAGTGTCAAAATGCTTTATAGTTGTGTAAAGTTTGCTGTTCAAAATATTTTAATTTATCAAAACATGTACTATCCCATTTGTTAGAACATTACCAACACGTACACTAAATAACTCTTTAACCCATTTGTTAGAACATTACCAACACATACACTAAATAACTCTTTAACCCATTTGTTAGAACATTACCAACACATAAACAAAATAACTCTTTAGAACATTACCAATACACACATTATCCATCATGTTAGAACATTATCAACACATGCATTATCTAACTTGTTAGAACATTTATCAATACATACACTATGTAAAGGGTTAGAACATTGCCAATACATGCACTCTCTAACTGGTTAGAATATTACCAATACATGCACAAACATGGTTAGACATTATCAATACATGCACTATCTAAGAGGTCGGCAAATGTTTTGGACTACTAGGTCATTTCAGGAGGTCAAGAAGGCACACTAGGCCAGAAGAAACAAGGTGTCCAAGGAAAGGTTTTATTAAAAAATACAGTATGATTAAAAAAATGAATTGTAAACAAAAGTTGGCAAGTAATCTGCAATTATTTTTCATTAAAAAAATGGTCAAAAGTACACCATTACTAAGTCTTTGCACTTTATTTTGTGCAATTTAATGTGAAATGAAGAGAATGCACTGTACAGTGTAAACTGTACAACTTCAAGGGGCAGGGATAGACAAAAGTTAGAAAAAATTGAAAAAAAGATCTATGTGAACTGATTAGGCCAGTCATACCTACAGTACATACACTAATGTTGAACTTTAACTAAGCCAGTTCTTGTACAATTAAAATAATTTTGGCTTTCTTAATTTTTAAAAATAAACTATATTTAGATTGTTGAAATGAAGGGGAACAAAACCACAAAATTCAATTAGGCCGGATCCAATACATGTAATAAATAACGGGGGGCGGGGAGGGGCATTAGGATGGACTGGAATACTAGCTAGGCCGTATCTGGCCTAAAGGAAGGACTTTGCCGACCCCTGGGTTAGAACATTACCAATACATGCCCTAACCAACTGTTAGAACATTACTTATACATGCACCATCTAACTGGTTAGAACATTACAAAAACATGCACTAACCAACTGTTAGAATATTACCAACACATGTGCACTGACCAACTTCTAGAACATTACCAACACATACACTAACCAACTGCTACAACATTACCAACACATGCACTAGGAAATTGTTAGAACATTACCAACACATGCACTATATGCACTATCTAACACATTAGAACATTACCAAAACATACACTATCTAACTTAGAACATTACTAATACATGATTATCTAACTTATTAGAATATTATTAACTATGTACTATTCTACTTATCAGAACATTATTAACATATGCACTAACCAACTGTAAGAAGATTACTAACACATGAAATCTTCTAGATATTTGAACATTAACATTGACAATCAGGTCATTACCTAAGTTGTTAAAATATTTACCAACATATCTACTATTTAACTGTTAGAACATTACCAACATGTCTAATATTTAACAGTTAGAACATTACCAACATATCTACTATTTAACTGTTAGAATATTATCAGCATGTCTAATATTTAGCTGCTAGAATATTACAAAATTATCTACTATTTAACTATTAGACCAATACAAACATATCTACTTTAACTGTTAGAGCAATACAAACATGTCTACTATTTAACTGTTAGACCAATATAAACATGTGTACTATTTAACTGTTAGACCAATACAAACATGTGTACTATTTAACTGTTAGACCAATACAAACATGTGTACTATTTAACTATTAGACTAATACAAACATATCTACTTTAACTGTTAGACCAATACAAACATGTCTACTATTTAACTATTAGACCTATACAAATATGTGTACTATTTAAACTGTTAGACCAATACAAACATGTCTACTATTTAACTGTTAGATGAATACAAACATGTCTACTATTTAACTGTTAGACCATTACAAATATTTCTACTATTTAACTGCTAGAACATTACCAGCATGTCTACTATTTAAGTGTTAGATCATTACAAACTCTGCAGTTAATATTAACAACATCAAGACACAGACTAGAAAATGGATCAGCTCTAAATAGAGTATAAGAATAAACTCTTCAAAAATAATCTGAGAATAGTTAGAAAGCTTTATAAAACTGAGCCTTAAGAGATTTTTGGTTTTAGGAATTATAAACTTTTTCTAATCTGCATTGAACAGTTAGAGTGGTTAGAATTTTATATTCCACTGTCAACTGCTACTGAGTACTAGTAGCTATTTTTATTGAAATTTGAATTATTAGCCATAACAGGGCAGCAAGCAGGACCCAATAAAGAGCAAATATTCACAAGTAAGAACTAAAACTATCAGCAACAATCTCTATTTTGCATGAGCAATGGAAACTACTCTTCTGAAGGTTCTCTTCTCCAGGAGTGAATTTTGTATGCATATGTGAACATTTCTCTGTGTGTGTGTGTGTGTGTGTGTGTGTGCAGATTTTAATACTATAAGTAACTTTTATCATCATTACAGCAATTGTTATATGTAAAATGATGTGTGGATCAAAAGATTTTATTGTGAAACTTCAACAGATTTTAAATCATATGTAATTTTTGTTTATGAAACTCTGGCCACTATTATAAATAAAGTACTCAAGATAAGACAACACAGTGTAATGCACTTTTCTTTGACAAAAACATGTACAGAAGCATTCTATTGTGACTGCCAGTCTACAGTACAAGAGAAGCAACTCTGAATTACAGAAAGCAAAGACTTCTCCACCTTGGATAATGAAATGCACTAAGAACACACACTATCAACCCCCCACTATCCCTTAAAAAAAATACCACCCCCCCAAAAAAAAAAAGAAGAAAAATCCTAAACCATTAACAATGGTGCCAAAGCTCAGACTAAAATCTATAACAGCTTTCAAAGGTATTGTCAAATAAACATCTTTCCTATCAAATGAAAATCTTTTCTGTCAAATAAATGTCTTTTTGTCCAAAAAACATCTTTTCAGTCAAATAAACATATTTCCAAACAGCAAGAAGTGTTGTGATACTAAATTCATTATAGCTTTGACATGCATTGCTGTTATGTTTGCCAACCATTCTTGCATAATTTCATAAGGATCAGGTTTCTAATTGTGCAAATATTCATTTACCAGTTCTAAGTTTTATATTACTTATAAAACAATCTTATTTGTATGAAGTTGTTTGGTTGTATCATATTTGTGATTTTAGAATCTCTTTATAAAGCAATCTATGAAATCTTCATGAAACTGTTAAGTCTTGGAGGTTTTATTTGTTTTATTAGGAAATATATAATAATAAATCTTCATTTATTGTTACTGTATTATTATTACATTATTTCCGTAATAACAATAAAACATTTTAATTTAAAAGTTAATTATGAAATGGTTTTTCAAATAATCTTAATGGCAAAATTAAATATTTAAAATATTTTCTCTTAATAATAACATCTAAAGCGTAGACACACATGTTAAAACATTTATCATAAAAAAAAGTGGCGAAAACTGAACAAAACACAAAAATTTAAAACAACAGAAAAAGTGCATCATGAATATATAATTTTGAAACATATTTCTTCTTAGAATAACAGCAAAACCTTAAGAGTAAAAGAGAATTTTAAATGTTTTTTTCAGGAACGATGGTATCAGATAATAAAAGTTCCAAATTTGCTGCTCCTCCTAATGCATTTATATCTTGTGAAACTATAAACTGAACAAAAGAAAAGATTCTTTGAATTCTAACTAATGATGTTATTATTATTAATATTATTATTATCCATCCAATTAAAATAGGGAAAACAAAAAAACCCCACATACCTGTAGCTGTGTAGGTGGAGAGGCCCGCATGTCAGATGACAATTGGTTCAAAGGCCTTGCTACCTGTATGCATATAGGTGCATCTCCTCGAGGTCCAGGTGGGGAGGGGAGGGCTTCACTTATACTGGTAATGGTGCCAAAGACCATATCCTCCTGTAAAAACAAAAATGGATGGTATGTCCTATGCAGACATAACTCCACTAACACTACATTTAAAATAAAATATACCTACTATTTTTTAAGTATAGCAATATAGCTTGATTTTAATTCACCGATGAAAGCACAGCTATTAGTTTAATCCTGTGAGATCACTGATACTACAACATAGCTGAAGTGTAACAGGAGTTACAATTACATGGTTTTAATTCATAAAGTGCATCTTTCATTCATTCTGAAGGGAATGATTAAGGATCTTTTTTTTAATATAAGGATTTTTGTTGTTGTAAAACTATCCACAAAAGAGCAGGGATGCAAAATTGTATCTTTTATGTCTTTTCTCTCTCTGTGTGAGAGTATTCATAAGATGAAATATTTAAAAGCTATGTCAATACATCATGTAGTATTGACTTACTTATTTACTTGGATTCCCATGGAACAAAGGGCCTCATCAAGTAGTATATGTGATATTAAATCAATTCTTTAGTATGAAAAATTGTTTAAAAAATAAATACAGAATAAACCAATACAGCATATATATAAAGTACACGGTCCAAGGTACATAACTATGTCAGTTAAAATGAATGTAAGTGATGAGTTACCTTCCACTACATTTTTCACAAATGTTCAGTTAATTATTACATTTATAATTAAGTAAAATGGATCCAATTAGCAACTGTCAGTGTTAAGCAGGCTGTGAGTTAAAATACTTTACATGAGGTGGGAATTGAAAAATGGTATCTCCCGAAGCGCTGACATGGAGATTGGGACTAGATGTAGTAGAAGAAGATGGAGTCCTCTTGGCACTGATACTGATGGCCTTCTTCATCACTGGATTGCAAATATCAATCGAGGATTTTATTCGAACAATGCTGCTACCCAATGCCTTTTCTGCATCAGTGTATTCATGAATGGCCTGAAAAAAGATACATTTCCTGATTTTTTTCTTTTTTTCTCCAGATGATGTGAATTTCATGTACAAAACACCTGCCAATGGACTGAGATTTTATATGAAAACTGTGTTGAAGAAATTAACTGGGATACATATTAGATTTCATGGTATATTCACATATGCTATCTGCACTTCATTCAGCAATTCTGAGAAACCAAAACTAGTAAATCACATCTGGACACATTGTGAACTACAGACAAAGCTCATCAATACTTTTTAACCAGCACAACAACAATCACATCGGCAGGAATACCTGCCACAAATCACTTAGAACTGGCATCATGGAATAATCACTTTTATAACACTTTACAAATGTCTTATAATTGATACCATAGAATAATCACATTTATAATAAAAAAACCTTTACAAAGTCTTATAATTGATACCATGGAATAATCACATTTATAATAAAAATATATATCAAAATGTAACCAGCATCATGATTTATCACATTTATAAAACAATACCTTTCACAAAAGTACTATGAAATAATCACATATGACACAAATGCCTAAAAATCAATACCATGATACTACAGGATTTGTCCAAAAT
This sequence comes from Sinotaia quadrata, assembly GCA_028829895.1. Classification (NCBI taxonomy): domain Eukaryota; kingdom Metazoa; phylum Mollusca; class Gastropoda; order Architaenioglossa; family Viviparidae; genus Sinotaia; species Sinotaia quadrata. The sequence continues at coordinate 117,401,716 of CM054177.1, read as the reverse complement.
ACCTGCCATAAATTTCTAGTAACAAGCATCAAGTGATTATACCTGCACTAACTAAATATTGTTGCAAATGTCTTGTAACCAACTCATCATATTCGTACCTATTAAATACTGCAGTTAAAAATGTCTTGTACTTAGTACCAAATGACCATATCTGTACTGACTAAATACTGTTACAAATGTCTTATAACCAGCACCAAATGATCATATTTGTTACTAAATATTGTTACAAATGTAACCATCACCAAATGATCATATCTGTACTGACTAAATACCATTACAAAAGTCTTATTATAACCAGCATAAATGAACTTATCTGTACACACTAAATACTGTTACAAATGTAACCAGCACCAAATGATCATATCTGTACTTGATTAAATACCATTACAAAAGTCTTGTAACCAGCACCATGTGACATTTAATAAATATTTTTCTAGAATTTCCTGCCAACAGAACAATACCATGAAAATAATCAAGTTTATACAAATATTTTAAGTTTATGGCTATTTTCAAATCACGTATGAAATAAACATATTTGCAAAAATACACTGCACTGAAATAAGAATTATTCAAATAACCACATCTCTCACATACCTGCAGCTGAGCATTGTACAATAATGCCTTGAAGTCTGCCCCAGTGAAATATTCACATATGTCTGCTACTTCTTTAAGACAGACGTCATTACCTAAACACATCTTGCTTGTCAAAGCTTTCAAGATGGCATGGCGGTCCTCCTGCAATTATATATGAGATGGTTGGATGTCACAGTTATCAACAAGATAATTTATTAACAAGTGTCAACCCTAATAACAATAGTCATATAATAGGACATTAAATCCTGTTAACTGTAAAGTAAAAACAATAACATAATAATAAGAAGAAGCAAAATAAAAAATATAGCATCTGATATAACAATAACAGCAGTGGCAATAAATGTACAAACCTGTCAATTTCTCAAAACCACTTACTAACCTTGGAAGGAATGCCACAATAAAGGCATTTGTCCAGACGACCAGGTCTGAGTAAAGCTGGGTCAATTAAGTCAGGGCGACTGGTAGCCGCCAATACATATACTCCTGTAAACAACATACATCATATATGTTATTTCAGTTTGTCATGTTTGATGACAAATGGCATGAAGAAAAATAATATTCATAACTTGATCATTTATGTGTGTGTACATACATAAAGAATAATAATATACATAACATGATCAGTCATTTGTGTATACATATTCTGTCTGTCTGATTGACACTTGCCTGAATAAGATCATTCAAGCTTGCAGAACATGCAAACAATGAGTCAGATTAATGAGCAGCATTCAAGCTTGCAGAACACATGAACGAACAGTAAAGAGTTAGACTTAAGATCATTCAAGCTTGCAGAACATGCAAACAATGAGTCAGATTAATGAGCATTCAAGCTTGCAGAACACATGAACGAACAGTAAAGAGTTAGACTTAAGATCATTCATGCAGAACATATAAATGATTACATATATACATTTGTTTGCATAACTTCTAAGGTCCTTGAAGTGTGAACGTACCAAAGTGAGAACTTAAAAATATGATCAAAGGGAAGTAAATCTATAAAATAGGTTTACATAAAGTTATGTCCCATGTAAAAAATAAATGCTGAGTCGGAGTTATAAATATACACTAAAAGAAAATGGTGTCTAAACAATACAATGCATGAAGTAAGCGCAGGTAGTGAACAAAACAAAATGTATGTCAGTAATATTAAAGTAAGAACCAAAGAAAGACTGACTGAACAAATTAAAATTAAACTTAATGACCTTGAAGTCCCTCAACACCATCCAATTGAGTCAAAAGCTGATTCACGACACGATCTGTTACTCCTGTGCTGTCATGTCCACGTCTAAATTAAAAACAAATAAAAAATAATGTCTTTTGCTCATAATTTCAAAACAAAATCCTATTTTTGTTCCACAAACTTAGACCTAAAACTCTTATGATGCTTATTTCTTAAATACAAAGAATAACTCTATAATAAATTCTGTGTTAACAATAATTTATTCAGTTAAGCTTTTATTAATGGCAGATGAAAAGTATTTATCAATAGTAACTGCACACATGGAAACAAATAATCTAAATAAGCCTCACAAAAGCAATTCATTGAATTATGAGATTAACACCCATTTTTTTATGGCTGCCTAATAATGGCTTATGTAGCCCACACCACTCCTCCTCTAAATATAGACTACATGTAAACCTACCTTCTAGAAAGGCTGACCCCTGTCCCAGGCTGGGAACATACCTGAATGTCCCAGACAACTCACTAAACTAACTAATCAAAGTGCAGCTCAGCCACTGAAAAATTATCAGAAACTTACCTGTACACTGTTAGTCGAATGCAGCTTACTGTTGAGACAACATGTATTTTGGTTCCCAGTATTAACAAAGTATAATCATACTACTATCCTTATCGCGAGCCATCAAACAGCAGGAAATCATCCTCTCTATATATTACTGCTGAAGGTATGTGGTTTTGCTTGCCTAATATATTCATGTTTATCTCTTGATGTTAACTTTATTTTATTTGTTATATTTCTCTTATGATATTTAAATGTATGATGATCATGTAAGTAAGAGTGGTCTGTCAGAGAATACATGAGGACAATTTCTTAGCCCAAGAGTATTCTATTGGCAGATTGGCATTTTGTCTGAGACTTTATCTAAGACCTTATCTTGGATATTGGTTTGAAGAGGCCAAAGACCAGTTCAATGGACCATGTACGTGTCTGCTAACAACATTCACTGAGACTCTAGGCTACACATCAGGTGATCTAAAGCTATGTTTCAGTAAAGGTGTAGACAAACTCTACCAAAGTACTCTAGAGTTCACTCAGAAACATTCAGTGTTCTCTTATAAACTCATTTATAGTTCGCTCATAAGAACGAACCAAATAACTACTACAGTGCCATAGGAGTCAAACGAACATTCTCTTACAATTATAAACACTAATTGTAAGTGCTGAACTATCTGCTATATGTAACCATGCTGCCTTCTGTTATTTCTTGTTGAATACAATTATTGTTGATAGACCACTCATATTAGCATGACTCACTTACATTTTATATGTTGTAGTCTGTCAACTGTATTTACTTACTATCTTGGCTGTATGTATCAGGGGGATTGAGTTATCTTCTAGAACTATCATTCTTCTATTCTACATTATCTATCAGTCATCTTTCTAACACATTTGGCCAGTCAGAAGGTGTGTTTGGGGGATTAGCCTAAGGTTACGGGTGGCCTGGGGTGGTAGAAAATTAATATCTTGCCCATATTCCAGCAAAACGTCACAATGGCTACATGCAAATTTTGCTTGCATTTTGAGACCCACAGTTCCATAAATAACAGTTTGGTGTCAAGTGTACAATGATATCAAATACAACCACAGTAAGAAAACATACCCACTTAGTTACAACAACAAAACTTTAATTTTAATTGGTACAAGCACAGAATTAGACAGCAATGAGCAACACATGTTGACAAAAAGTATTATCAGCTCTATGCTGAATATGTAATCTTTGATGTATAAATATATATATTTAAAAAGAGCATTAATCTGACCATTAGTTTGCTTGAGTATTACAGTAAATGTAAAGCAAAATGGCACATTTATTTTATAATGTGATATAACTCTATGAAATAACTCTACAAAATTAGATGTAGAAGTGTGAGTTGATAAACATCAACACTCAAATGAGAAGTAAATATTAAAAACCTCAAATAAAACACCACCCGAATTATATCCAAAATGCAAGTTGTTAAACACAAATGTTCAGATGAGAAATAAGTATTACAAATGCCAAGATAAGATTACTGACAATATTATATTTAACATGCAGACTGAAAAACACCAATAGTTAGATGAGAAGCAAATATTTAAAAAGTCACAAGTCACAGAATTATGCCCAAAATGAAGACTGATAATTCCAACACTCAGATGAGAAGCAAATATTTTAAAAGTCACAAGATCACAGAATTATGCCCAAAATGAAGACTGGTAACAGCAACATTCAAATGAAAAGCAAATCTTACAAATACTACAAGTTCAATGAAAAAAACTACATGCACCATGCAGATTATTCAACACTAAAGATCAGATAAGAATGAATTATTACAAAGCCACAAGTTCAATGAAAAAACTATAAGCACCATGCAGATTATTCAACACTAAAAATCGGATGAGAATGAATTATTACAAATGCCACAATAAGATCACTGAAAATGTTATGTTTGAAATTATAAACTGACAAACAGCAATCCTTAGATGTCTTGAAATAAATACAATAATGACATCAACTCTAGATACAAGTAAATCCATTAGGAAATACACACAAAACAAATAAGACAACACTGATAAAAAACAAAACAAGTAAATACACTCATATGATCCCACAAATAATGTGAAAATATTTTAATATAAAAACACTGTTTTACAGATCTCAATATAGAGAACACGCACGCATGCACGCACACACACACACACACTCTTTCATATGAACATATATACAATTTTATTGTTTTCTCTTACTTTGGGGCGAGGGAATCAAATTCATCAAAGAACAGGATACAAGGCCGGGCACTCTGAGCTCTATATAAAAAGATAGATGTAGTCATTTTAGTAAATTTTTAAATTATTCAAATCAAGAGCTTTATTTTATTTTATTGGGGAATAACGTGCACATAGTGCATTTAAAGACAAAAGTTAATTTTAAAAAAACATTAATTTAAACTCAAAGTTTGGATTTACATCTGAAGAAACAGAAATATAAGAACTATTTATAAAAGTAATATAAACAGTGTTTTTATTTCTATTAATTTGATGTTCATAGTATTTTCATTTCTATTAATAGAGGTTTATTGTGTTTTCAATTATATTATTTTGAGATTCAGTGTTTTCAATTATAATATTTTTGAGGTTCAGTGTTTTCAATTATAATATTTTTGAGGTTCATAATGATTTAAAGTCTATTACTAGTATTAGTTTGAGGTTCATAGCGTTCATAGTGTGTTCAATTCAAAGTGAAATGACTGAAATTTTTAAGGCAATTGTAGAAAATGGTCTGATCTATGATCTATGATCTGTGAAAAAGTACTTAAAATAAATATTATAAAATATTATTTAAAGTGATGTATAATCTGTGCAGGAAATATCTAACTGAAATATTGTTAGTTATTTAATCTGACATCTTTTCTCTGAAAGGGGGCTCTAAGTGAAAGACTTTTAACAGTTATTTTAATCTGACCTCTGATCTGTAGAAGAGAATTCTAACTAACCATTGTTTAAGTTTTTTTAATCTTAAATTGGATTTGTGAAAGAGAGCTCTAACTGAACTATTATTAGACAGTTATTTGAGGTGACATCAGATCTGAGAGAGAGAGAGAGAGAGAGAGAGAGAGAGAGAGAGAGAGAGAGAGAGAGAGAGAGAGAGAGAGAGAGAGAGAGAGAGAGCTCTATATGAAATATCTTTTAATCTGACAACTGATCTATGAAAGATATCTTAAAAGCTATTTATTTTTCATATCATATCTGAAACAAAATTTCCAAATGAATTACAGAAATGTACTGAATTTGACCTCTGACCTGTGAAAGAGATCTCTGACTGATTGCTCACTGGCACCAATGTATTTGCTCAAGAGTTCAGGACCCTGCAAAGATAAAAATGTAAATTTTAATATGTTTCAAACTGATATAGTTTGATAAAGTATTAAATACAAACAGTGTAAATTGAAAGACCAATACTATGGAAAAGAAAAGTAAGTTTTAAAATGTTTAAAACAGAATTAGTTTGATAAAGTATTTAAATATAAACAAATAATGTATACTGAAAGATCTATACTTGTGAAGATCAGAATTCTAAAAATATTCACACAAAAGAATTTAGGTCAGTGCATAAAAAAGATAAATCTGAAGATGAGAATTCTAAAAATATTCACACACAAATATTTAGGTCAGTGGATAAAAAAGATAAATCTATGATATTAGAAGTTAAGAGTAATAATTAATTTCAGTCCCTAGTTTTACTTTATGTTCCTGGAAATAGTACTAAAAAGTGGACAGATGAAAAACGAATCACTATTTCCCATAGACACAATGTAAATTCTTAGAAAGAAACATAAAGAAATATTTATTTGCAACTATTATTACAACCTGTATTGCAAATTACACTATTGCAATTATTAGTACAATTTTTAAAACAATGTAAAATCATTTAGTAAATTACAGTTTTTTTCCTATCAAATTCTCGAAGCTCTAGCTGAACTGATTTTGGTGTGTGCATAAATGCTGAAGGTAAAATGCTAAGTATGTTTGCAGAGAGAGAGAGAGATTGACGAAGGGAGGAAGGGAGGAAGGAAGGGAGGAAGGAAGGGAGGAAGGAAGGGAGGAAGGAAGGGAGGAAGGAATGGAGGCAGGAAGGGAGGAAGGAAAGGAGGAAGGAAGGAAGGAAGGAAGGAAGGAAGGGAGGAAGGGAGGATGCAAATGAAATTATTTAATAATGGCTTAGTGGAATTTAAATTAGTCTATATGACTTACCTTGATGCTAATGAAATTCAACCCACATTCCTTGGCTACAGCCCCAGCTAAAAGTGTCTTGCCTGTGCCAGGTGGTCCATACAACAGAAGTCCTGATCGCATTCTTAAAGGGCAGCTTGCAAATAATTTAGGATACTAAGGCAAAGTGAAAAATAATACAAATACAAAGTGAAAAATAATACTAAGGCAAAGTGAAAAATAATACTAAGACAAAGCGAAAAATAACAAAACAACATTAAGCTGTATTTTTTTGTAAAAAAAAGGGCAGAGGTGAATGACAGATTAAGATATCTCAGCCATTAGACTGAAGTGAATGACAGATTAAGAGATTGGTAGGTGTGAATTAGACAAAGTGTTGCTGACCACAGATGTCTGTGACTTGTACCTTGCTTGGCCACTGCAATGTCTCCACAAGGGCCTTCTTGACTTCCTCCAGCCCTCCGATGTCTTCCCACCCCAGGTCACCAGATGTGTGCAATGGGACATTTCTGATTGCCAAGGGTTTGAATCCACTCAGGGCAATATCAAAATCTTCTTGATATAACTGAACATCTGCAGCTTCGGCTGATTGATAACCAATCAATCAATCAATAAAATTAAATGATTGAATTAAGACTTTTTAAAAAGTATATTAGACATTTAATATTAAACTTTAAGAAGCAACATTGTTGTAACTGTAATATTTTTAATCACTGCTCTCATAAATAATAGTTATAAACCCAGGTTATATTATCTATATAATGTTATCAATAAATTTAAATATTCACTCATCTAACACAAGAGATATTTGGTGATTGTACTTAATATATATATGGCATGATACAATAACTCACTATGAAGACTAAGTCTGTACCTCCGAATGCTGAGTGATAGACCAAATTGATCATTTTAATTTAATAAGCTATTAAAACTAAAGATATTCAAAATGAATATGAGATGAAAACATTTCCAGTTTGAAAGTGAAAGTTAAAATAATACAATCAAACTAATCATTTGCTAATAACCCACTGATTATCAAGTAATTTTATTCAGCACATTTACAGCAGGCTGGGGTTTAGGTAGGTGATATTTGCAGCATATGGCTATCTAGAAAGGTCCCTATGAATATTTTTATAAAGCAATTTAAAAACGAACTCTAATAGTCATATGTAATATACATGTTTTCACTGATGTTTATTTTTACAAAATTTGAACAACAATACAGTTTTATAAATATGAAAACAACACAAATTTTTGCCATAGAGCAGGCAGCAGCCTATAGTCATGAAGCAACAAGAAACAAAAGCTGACTTTTAAGATATGAATGAATTTAAATGATTTAAATAACATCTGCCATTATTAAAGTATCAGTACACATGCAATATCTAATTGAGAGAGAGACAAATGAGAGACAATTAAGGATGGTATGACAAAAAATTGTGCACGACTAGAGCTAATGAAGCTTGTAATATGCCATTGTAAATGTGAGCTGCAGATTTAAATTATGGTATTTAAGTAATTCCCCCCCTCCCCCCAGTCATTAATATTTAAGTAATGGAAGATCTAAACTGTGATATTTTATAGCTTTATCTCTTGGTCATTAATGGCAAATGTAAACTGTGGTATTTAAGTAGTTCCCCCCTCCCTGGTCATTAATGGCAGATACAAATTGCTGTATTTAAGTAGTTCCCCCCTCCCCTGGTCATTAATGGCAGATACAAATTGTGGTATTTAAGTACATGTAGTTCCCCCTAGATTATTAACGGCAAATGCAAATCGTGGTATTTAAGGTTAATGGGTTAGTTTATCTGTTCCAGAATTTCAAGCATTGCAATTAGTGTTGAGTTGACTTTATGTCTGTTTACAAAGATTAACAAAATATACAAAATACCCAAGACTGTTTACCTGATGGACATGAACTCAAGCGATGATGAAGGGCTCTATTGATCAGCACTTGAAGATCTCGGGCCACAAAACCCTCAGTGCGACCAGCTATATTCTCTACATCTAAGGAAATGAGTGTTTGTTTTGCTGCAACAGTGCTGTGTGCCTCGAGAATACTACAAAACAGCTCTTTCCTTCCTACCTGGAAAGTAAACACATATACTATACATCACGTAAATGGTTTCTGACCTACCTGGAAAGTTAAAACATAAAAAATATTACATAAACACTTTCCTACCTATCTACCTAGAGAGCAGACATATCAAGAATACTTCCTAACAGCTCTTTCTTATCTACTTTGAAAGTAAACATAACTACTAAAAAAAAAAGTCAGGACAATTATTCCAATTCACATTACTTGAGGAAAGACTGTACATTCATTTTTTTCCCTCTAGGTTTATTCCTTTTAAAGATTAAAACAACAATGTTATCAGTTAGCCATATTTGTGTTTTACTGATTCTGAGTGGTTTAATTTACATATCTAACAAACATTTGAGATGAGGGCAGTCGTACAAAATTACTTGCTCAGGTAAGTGAATAGAATAAATTTATATTTCTAAATTAAACACATGGGATTGACCATAAGAGTTTACTTTGTCAGGTGAATTTAATGGAATTAAATTACATTTCTAAATTAAACACCTGAGATCAGTCATAAGAACTTACACAGTCAGGTGATTAAATTAAATTACATTTCTAAATTAAACATTTTAGATGATTTCACTTATAAGAATTTACCTTGTCAGGTGATTTAATGGCCGTCACATGCTGTACAAAGTGTAGGCCACGAGATGCCACAATGCTAGGATGCAAACTTGAGCGTGACTGGCTGGTAATAATGACAGCAAGACGGGTGAAATTACGCATTTCAAATTTGATAAGGCCTTCCAGTACTGAAAAGTTAAAATCTCTTTATTAGTGTTAACAACAAAACCTAGAAAGTGCATTATTAGTGTCAACAACAAAATATAGAAACTGCTTTATTAGTGTCAACAACAAAACCTAGGAATGGCTTTAAGTTTAGACCAAGTGAACAGTAATCTAAGCCATATATACAAATAAGCTACATCAATAAAGATCAACAGAGTAAGACGCTTTCATAGCATAAAAGAAAAATTTCATAGTCCTAATGGGTATTATAATGAAAGCAACTGAAAGAATGTGATTATTCAAGATTTTCAATGTTTCCATTACACATAAATGAACTTAATGATGACAAAGAAGGCCACACAGCCAGTCTTTTCTAATTAAAATATGATCTGACACAGAGGGCCACACAGTCAGTCTTTACTACTTAAAGTATGATGTAACATAGAGGGCCACACAGCCAGTCTTTTCTATTTAAAGTATGATGTGACACAAACAAAACATTCTTGGCAAAAAGCCTCATGTTACCAAGGTATGCTACCTTATGTTGCGATCTCATGCAAAATCAGTGAAAAATTTTATGTATATTTTATTTATGATGTAACACAGGGCTATACAGCCAGTTTTTTCTACTTAAAGTATGATGTAACACAAAGGGTCACACAGCCAGTCTTTTCTACTTAAAGTATGATGTAACACAAAGGGCCACACAGCCAGTCTTTCCTATTTAAAGTATGATGTGACACAAGCAAAACATTCTTGGCAAAAATGCCTCATGTTACTAGGGTATGCTACCTTATGTTGTGATCTCGGACAAAATCAGTGAAAAATTTGATGTATATTTTATTTTTAGATTTTTAAATAATAATATTTGCTAAGATTTTGTTTACTGAAACCTTGCCATAATGTTCAGATCAGCTGAGATACATGTTTTTATAAATGCATTTGCTTGACGTGGACAGTAAAATCTGATGTTAAGAAATATCAGTCATTTCTTGGCATATATTCCAATAAAAATTGCAGCAATTAGCTTTTAAAATGCTTAGTTTATAACAATGTTTAAACATCAATCACTGCAGATACGCATTTTAAACTAATATTTAATCTATATTACTTTAAATGTTTATCTCCAGGGATAAAATATATGTGAACAGTATATAACCATGATTAAATGTCAGTCTACCATTACAGTCAGACACACTTACACCAAATCTTAGCGTATTCAAAAGTTTATCTGTAACAATTTACATATATGAACCAAAGCTAAACTTGACCACTATAACTCTGTGTGTTTTAAACAGTATTCTCTTGGCCTGAGTACAAAAATGAAACCCCCCAAACTTGTCAATAATAAGGTTTCTGGTTTCTTTCTTAAAATATAGTTTTACTACTGTAATACTGCATGGTAAATAAAACAAGCAGTACACACTCTGTGCCACTTTTGCAGCATAAAGAGCTTCTGGTGAAATCTCTGTTGCAGGGTTGCTTGGAGCAGGGGCTATTACATCAACATCATCCAGCAACAAGACAGATGGTTGCCGCCAAGCACTTTCATCAAATGCCACTTCAAACAGGGACCTGATGGTCTCCACACGCTTGCCTGCATTAAAGGGGGTTAAAGAGTTTAGCAATTCTTCACATCTTGCAGCACAGTAATGAACATACACCGAATACTTATTTATTTCATAGTTGTGTTTTTTATTAATTAAGAAAGATTAATAATAACACAACTATGAAATAAATAAGTATTCGGTGACATGATTCATCAAAGTAGCATCCCTTATGCAACATCAATGAATATTTATCAGACTCATACACAAATCTCCACCACCACCACCACCCCCCCCCCCCCAATTAGTTTCTAACATGCAAACAGACGGGACCAAGGAAGGTGACTTCTGGTTAAAGAGTGGACAACTCTGAGTAAACTGTCTACTTTCACTTTCTCTCCTGGTATGTTTGAGGTCCTGTGAGCTGTTGTGCTTATGAGAACAAATAATCTCCTATTGTATGTGCATCTGGTAAGTTTTTGAGAAAAACATTTTACTTGGAACACTATACATTTTAGAAAAGATTATTATGTGCTCTGTAATAAACTTTAAAAAGAGGTCAATCAATAACTCTCTTTGCTTTATAGAAATAAGCAAAGGCAAAAAGTGTGAAGTACTTGTGCATAAGGTATTCTGACTAGAAAAGTGAATAGCATGGGGAGCCTGCATTCAAAATGAAAATAAATACAAATATTACAACTCTTAAAACTCTATACTCATAGTGACCTTTCAGAGATTTGCATCAAAATAGAAATAAATACAGATATTACAATACTGTAAATTCTATACTAATACTAACCACTCAAAATGGAAATAAATACAGATATTAAAATTCTGAAAATTCTATACTAATACTGACCTCTCAGAATGGAAATAAATATAGATATTACAACTCTGAAAACTATACTCACAGTGACCTCTGAGAGGCTTGCAGGTCAAAATGAAAATACAGATATTATAACTCTGAAAACAATACTCATAGTGACCTCTGAGAGGTTTGCAGTCCAGGATGCAAACATATGCAAGCGTTGGAGGGAGTGACACAGCATTACACAGGGCATGTGCAAGGCTTGATTTCCCACTGCCTTTTGGCCCTGTCAGTAGTAAAAGTCCATGGTTCAGGCCTGGGCGATCATAAAACAATTGGTGAGGCAATGGTCGAATCCCAAGACAAGCATTGAGATGTTTGAGGGCAGGTCCAGTGAGTTCTGCTATTCCTCTGTAAATAAAGGCCATAATAGTCATGACATGTCTTGCCCCACTATACTCTCTCTACAAATGCTGGTCTAGTGCCATAGAATGCCTTGCTGTAAACGAAGACCACAATATACGTCTTGCCCCACTGTACTCTGTACAAATGCCTGTCTTGTGTCACTGAATGTCTTGCTGTAAATGAAGGCAAAATAGTCATGACATGTCTGGTCCCACTGTACTCTATACAAATGCCTGTCTTGTGTCATGGATTGACTACTACAAACATATCCATAAGTCATGACCAATGTTCCCTCTAGGATGCATGGATGTGTGGCCATGCAGCTCATTAGAAAATGCTGCACAGCAGTTTCAAAATTCTGTGCACAAGTTTTGGTAGCAAGCTCAAACAACCAACAGTTCCACACACACAGGAAAAATATTAGAGGGAACACTGGTCATGACATGTCTCACCCCCACTATGCTCTCTGTACAAATGTCAGTAGTATCACTAAATAGAGGAAAGATTGAGAAGTCAATTGTTCCTTTGCAAACAAAGGCAATGTCATGTAATATTTCATTTTTGTTGAAAGAAGCAGTGTTATATAATACTAAAATTCACTGGAAACAAATGTAGGTTTCATTTCACTCTTTAAGAACAAACAATTTTTCATTTTTCTATACCACAGTAATACAAATAATAAAATACTTCAACTAAGCTACTTGCCCAAGATGGTGAAGTTTTTCTTGTGGTGGCTTGAAGTCAAAGTCATCCAGTTTGCGGTAGGCTAACATGGGAGTCAACACGCCAGCCACTTGCTGCTCATCCTTAATCTCTCGCTCCACAGTCACTGTAATCAGTTGGCAATCTGACCGCTGAAGCAATGCTGCTGAATTTATACCACTGTCTAGAAATACCTGTGCTTCAATGTAGGTTTCTGTAATGAAGAGTAAAGTGTTATTCATCCTTAACCCAGTTATGCATAACTTTATTCTTGTAATACCATTGTGAGTAAAATAATAAAAGCACAAATATCTATTTCTCATCTATATTTAAACTTTTTCACATACTTATCAACCTAGATGGTGATTTGTTACTCTCCAATAAACATTTTTTTTGGAAAAATGCACGATTGTTAAGTGATTTATCAAAACAAGCCTATCAGAACAAAGCTCTTTGTGAGAAAAATGTTCTGCAGAAAGTGTTTGAATTTTCAAATTGGATAAGGTTTGGTCATCTTAAGAATAGGTAATGAATGATAATAAATATATCAGTTTGGTACAAAACTGCTGTGCAAGGCTATTTTCAGTCTTTCAAGATGCTGGCTACATGAAAATTTGTCTCAGAGCTATATCTCACACCTGATTTAGCTTTTAATCACAATACAAAGATACAAAAAATGTCCAAACTGCAGTGATATAATTAAATGCAGTTTTTTTAGTCAAAGAAAATGTACTGGACCCATGAATTATTTTCTCCCATTAATCTATCTAGCATACAATTTAAAAATCACAATGAAAAGAATGCCAGTACACCATAAATCATCATAAAAACATAACAAAGACAATATATGTACTGATGTAGATACAAAAACTAAAACTAATTATTTGATGCTGTTAAACCATTTCATGCTGTATGAGACTATTCATGTATCTAATTATTGTCATAATGTATATCTAACTAATATTTATTAATACTGCAAAAGCATGCCTATTATACTAAGTCATTTAGTATATTCACCTTGATCAATTCGAAACTTTACTAGCATGCCATGGAAGATAACTAGAGGGTGACTGTCATCTGTCACACTTGATAGCCACTGCAGGAAACCTTGAATTAACGATTTGTTGTCAACCCAACGTGGCTGTGCACAGAGAGATTCATTAGCACAAATAAGCAAGCATACACATCACATCACACACACACACACACACACACACACACACACACACACACACACACACACACACACACACACACACACACACACACACACAACACAATGATATGTTAAAGGTCTTAAAATTTAAGTAATATTTAATTTGATAACTTTACTAACATTATAAATATTCAATTTCAATAATTTGTTAATACTATGAAATCTAAACATTTAAAAAGTACTATTAACAGCAAAAATGCAATGTTTAATTATTTCAGTTTTATTAATTATCAGTGTCAATCATCAAGGTGATACTAAAATAGTGAAATATAAATTTCACTGAGTGTACACAAATACATTTCTAACAGTTGGGAGGGGGGGGGGGAATGGGAAGTGAAAGCGGTTTTATGTCACCACTGTAGCTTGTGTTGATCATTTAATCATCAAATGTTCTCTGATCTGGAGTATCCCAATACCAACAGCCTCTTGCTTGTGTTTGATGTGGAGGGTGGGGGGGTTGGCAGGAGGGGGTGAAAAGATCACCAGTTTGATGCCTCAACTGCCTACATCAGTGAGTTCAGTTGTTAGTGTGTGTGTGTTAGTGTGTGTGTGTGTGTGTGTGTGTGTGTGTGTGTGTGTGTGTGTTATGCTCCCTCTCACCCCAGAAGCCTCAATAGACCTTTCATCTGTGCGATGTTTCAGTCTTGGGCTGCTTCTGGGGGGATCCCCACAGCCTCGCGATGCATCTGACTCTGAGGTGGAGGGCAGGAAGGCTGGTGGAAGGGGGTGAAACAGTTTACACCTAGTTTGGCACACACCCTCAACCACCCTCCATTGTTGGGGGGGGGGGACGAAGCCTCTTACAGAATTATTACCTATTTACCAAAGAAGTGCTTGAATTTCTCATTTCCATTTTATTTTACTTAGTGAATAATTCAGGAAATATTTGATATTACTAGATCAGCATCAAAGTTGAGCAGTATGGCAGCACCATCAACAGCAGTTTGCAAATACTGGTGAAAAGATTTAAAGCAAATGTCTCAAGGCTTAAGAAATACCAATGACAGGATAGGCTCACATTTTACTTTTAGTAAAAGTTGGCCTTGTTAAGCAGTTATGTCCCCTATTTCCTACTTTCAGTGGTGTTTAGAATTTTCAATGCCAGTGTAGCAGCATATGCATAATGCAGTGAATGAGTAATATCTTTTAAATTCCAACCTGGCAAGTGATGAGTATATTTTTAAAGATGTAATTATAAATAAATTTAATAAACACATTTTAATTGTTAATGTTATTCTCTTCATGACCAAAAATATAATCTGACTTTAATTATACATTCAACTGCTGAAAAATTAAGACTTGTTTACTTAGCAAGTGACATTTATTTAACAAAATATATCTGCTTACTTCTCATAGTAGATTAGTACTGTATATGTTCTATGACAAGCATATATATTACCTTAAACAAAATAGTTCAGGTTAATTTCCATATACAAGTATTTTTCCTATATGGAACAAAGAATGGCTTTAATGTTCATCAACAATAAGTGTTCTTTTATGCTGAAAGAAGATTAGCTTTGGAATCTACATGTTTGTTTTATTTATTAGTCAAAACAGGAGATTGGGATTGCCATGTCTTGCAATAACTTAGATTGGAATTAGGTCAACAGTGAGACAGAATGACAAGGAACCTTATGCTTTACTCCCCTTAGATATAATGCAAAGTTGTACCGAGCACACTTTCTCAACGTTTCTGCTCTGATTAAGGTATAACAAGGGAAAAAAAAATGGTATAACAAGAAACAAAAGATATAACTCAAGTAAGAGAAGGTATAAAACAGGGAAGAAAAAGTGTAACACTAACACATAAGAAAATTTATAACAAAGCAGAAAATATATAACTAAAAGGAAAATATATAGCATAGAAGAAATATATAACAAAGAAGATATAACAAGAAAGGAAACATGTAACAAAGAAGAAAGGGTATGGCAAAGGAGAAAAGGTAAAACAAAGAAGAAAAGGTAGAGCAGAAGAAAGGGTATAACATTAACAAGGAAGAAAATGTATAACAAAGAAGAAAGATTTAACAAAGATGAAAATGTACAACAAAGAAGAAAAGGTATAATATGGAATTAAAGAAATAACACAAGGGAGAACATGTAATGTATAACATGAAAACAATAATTATAATATTTCATGTTGAAATTATTCTCACGTCATCTTGAATTCTTTCTATTTGATTCATTTTATACTGAGTATCCATTTAGTTGTTGCTATTGATAATACATTCTCTTGTTTTGCTTGCAAAACTTTAATGTTTACAAGGGCTGCAAAATAGTGATGTATTGGAGTATATTCTAGACAGTTATATAAATTCTGACAGCCCAATTTTGACTTATTATTTTATTTATGTTAATTAATTCTACAGAAAGTTATCTTGTGTGATCTGACTGACAATGAACTTTTATTGCTTATCTAATTTAGTGCCTTCAATGCACTCAACCAGAAAGCCTGTAAACTTTATGTTGAAGATTCGGAGTGTGTCGTGTTTGTGTGTGTGTGTGTGTGTGTGTGTGTGTGTGTGTGTGTGTGTGTGTGTGTGTGTGTGTGTGTGTGTGTGTCCATGCATGTACGTGTGAATGTGTATGTATGTATGTTGTGAGCAAATGTGCTTGTGTACTTGTATTGGTGTTAATAGAACTCAAATGTACATTTCATGATAACGAAAAAATATAATGGCAATAAGTGCTTTTTAAAATTAACTAAAACAAAGCATTTATATTTTATGACTGTTGTAACAAATAGCATGCTTGCAAATCACATGTGACTTCACTAGAAATAAGAAAATGGTGGACGTCAAATATCTTAATTTTACATTATTTTGTTAATCATGTTAAGAATTTGAAGTACACTGTTTAGTTCTAAAAAAACTATCTGGTCTAATGTGCTCTGAAAATGTAAGTAGGATGATACCTATGAGCTGCTGAAACATAATGTATGTACATGGCAAGGATAACTCAGAATAACAGTTATATACCTTTACACCCACTTTAATGCTTTTAAAGTTGTATACTGGTAAGAACATTGCTTTTGACTTTAATCATTATTCATTAATGAAAACAGAAAATGTAGAGTGTGTTTAGGGGATGTCTGATTTTATTTCTTTATAAAATAAATAAGTTTTCTACTATTCAAAATTACAGGCCAGTCAATTACTGACATTTTATTTTACTTACCATGAATGTATGAGATCATTGCATATTAAGTATATTTTTCTCTTGTTATCAACTAATTGTGTATGAGATCATTGCATTTAAGTATATTTTTCTTTTGTTATCAACCTATTGTATAACTATAACTTTTATAAGAGATCATTGCATATTGTGTATATTTTTCTCTTGTTATCAACTAATTGTGCAAGAGATGATTGCATATTGTGTATATTTTTCTCTTGTTATCAACTAACTGTGTAAGAGATCATTGTATATTGTGTATATTTTTCTCTTGTTATCAACTAATTGTGTAAGAGATCATTGTATATTGTGTATATTTTTCTCTTGTTATCAACTAATTGTGCAAGAGATCATTGCATATTATATAAAATATTTTCTCTTGTTATCAGTTAATTATTAAATTTTTATTTTTTCTCTTACTTTATTTAAATTACAACATCACTATGTTAGTAAAATCGTATCCTAATTAACATGTGAGAACTTCTTTAACTTGTCTAATTAAAGTGTGAGAACTTCTTTAACTGGTCTAATTAAAGTGTGAGAACTTCTTTAACTGGTCTAATTAAAGTGTGAGAACTTCTTTAACTGGTCTAATTAAAGTGTGAGAACTTCTTTAACTTGTCTAATTAAAGTGTGAGAACTTCTTTAACTTGTCTAATTAAAGTGTGAGAACTTCTTTAACTGGTCTAATTAAAGTGTGAGAACTTCTTTAACTTGTCTAATTAAAGTGTGAGAACTTCTTTAACTGGTCTAATTAAAGTGTGAGAACTTCTTTAACTTGTCTAATTAAAGTGTGAGAACTTCTTTAACTTGTCTAATTAAAGTGTGAGAACTTCTTTAACTGGTCTAATTAAAGTGTGAGAACTTCTTTAAGTTTTAACTGGTCTAATTAAAGTGTGAGAACTTCTTTAACTGTTCAAATTAAAGTGTGAGAACTTCTTTAACTGTTCAAATTAAAGTGTGAGAACTTCTTTAACTGTTCAAATTAAAGTGTGAGAACTTCTTTAACTGTTCAAATTAAAGTGTGAGAACTTCTTTAACTGTTCAAATTAAAGTGTGAGAACTTCTTTAACTGGTCTAATTAAAGTGTGAGAACATGTAGAAACTAGGAAATGCCGATGTTGGTAAATACTTTAACATCAAACATAGTGAAATAGATGTGGTGGTGAATACTTTAACATAGTGAAATAGATGTGGTGATAAATACTTTAACATCAAACATAGTGAAATAGATGTGTTGATAAATACTTTAACATCAACATAGTGAAACAGATGTGTTGATGAATACTTTAACATCAAACATAGTGAAATAGATATGTTGATAAATACTTTAACATCAACATAGTGAAACAGATGTGTTGATGACTACTTTAATATCGACATAGTGAAACAGATGTGGTGATGAATACTTTAACATCAAACATAGTGAAATAGATATGTTGATAAATACTTTAACATCAACATAGTGAAACAGATGTGTTGATGACTACTTTAATATCGACATAGTGAAACAGATGTGGTGATAAAAATACTTTAACATCAAACATATTGAAATTGATGTGATAAATATATATATAAAATATATTTTATCATGAAAACTAATGTAATGCTCATGCAGATAGAATTTCAGGTATAAAGATGTTCTAATCATAAATTTGAGTTAGAAATTTATCTATTTCCTAAATCTGGAGGTATAACTAATTCTACTCAAAATCTGAGGTGTAAATATGCTTTACTTTCAAATTTAAGATATACATTATACCTACTCACAAATGTGAGGTACAAGTGCATCTTATTTCCAAATCAGAGGTATAAATATGTTTATTTCATGATGAGAGATATACATTAATTATATTCACAAATGTGAGGTACAAATACATCTTATTTCCAAATCTGAGGTATAAATATGTTTACTGTTATGATGCGGTATACATTAATTATACTCATAAATGTGAGGTACAGATAAGCCTTATTTCGAAATTTGGAGTGTAATTGAATTCTATTCACAAATTCAAGGTAAAAGGTCTCCTACTCACCACCACAGATAGGGGATAAAGGATCAAGGCATTTGGCAGGCTGAAAGACACTTTCACTGTCTTTACCCACACACAACCTGTAGCATCTAGCCTCAGTTGTCGTCTCAACAACCTGGGCACTATAGCATGACCTGAAACAATTCCTAATTCAGACAACACAGTCAAGGCAGCCTGCTCCCATGGCAGATATGTCACACCAGCTGACCTGTCCACAGTAACTACTCGTACTATGCAACGTATGCGACTACCTTCCTCTGGCACAGACTGCTGTGACTGTTTGTTCTTGTCTTTCTCAAGCTGTGCTTTCTCTCGATCTTGTGGAGAAGCAAGTTTGCGAAGTTCAGCATAGAAGACCTTGGGTAAGCTGGCTTCAATGCTGTCTCCTAACTGTCGCCCTGCCAGATCATGACTGCTGACATAAATAGTGGATGGCTGTAGCAGTGTCTGAGCTGTGTCTGATGTGATGTCTAAATCTGTCTCTCCAAACATCAAACTATATCTTCTTTGGTTTGTGCTCTTTACACTATTTAAGTCTGCATCTTGGATGCGGTAAACCAAATTGTCCTCAGGTACATTGGGAATATCTGGCAGCTTGTCTTCAGTCTTCTCATAGTTAAAATCAATTGGTAAAATGGTAGACTCTCTGGGAAATAATGAAGACAGCATTCCCACGAATTTACTCCAGCCTTGTTTGTCAGTGTGTCGAGGCAGCACACTTTTTCTATAATCGTTATTTTGTAAGAAAGGATCACTGCGGGTATATCTCTTTGCTTTTGATGGAAAAGTCTTTCTTTTCGACTTTTCTGATGGCTTTGCTTCCACTGGTGATGCTGTGTAAGGAGAACTGTTACCAGAGAGTGGGGGAGTGTTTCCAGTCAGGTCTTGGGTGTCTTGGCGACGTGGTATTTTAAGAGATGGTGGGTGATGAACTAGAGCATCACTGTCTGCAGAACGCATTTTTGGTAGCACTTCAACTGTAGTAGTATTGTCCAATAAAACAAATGTCCGTTGTGGCTCTACATGAACTGCAACACAAACAAATTGCTGTATTAGTGTCCAGTACAACATATATACTATGTAGCTTTACATGAACTACAACACAAACAAAATGCTGTATTAGTGTCCAGTACAACATATATACTATGTAGCTTTACATGAACTACAACACAAACAAAATGCACTATTAAAGTATTAGTGTCCAATGCAACATATGTACATTGTGGTTCTACATGAACTGCAACACAACATAATACAACATACATACATTGTGGCTGTACATGACATGCAAAACATACATTGCTGGCATCAAGCACTCATACATGCAAGCACTCACCAAAAAATACTGAAGGAAAACTAACACTCTCCAGAAATTTTGCAAACTGCACTGTTTTAGCAAGCAGCACAACGAAAGTGACATAAAGCCACAATACAGGTAAATTAAAGCCACAACACAAGGAAAATAAAGCAAGAAAAGTCCTAAGATCAGATTACACCAGGTTGATTAGTAATTTTAATCTTATCTCTCACTTATTTTGTGAACCATCTTCAGGTCTGGGTTTGTATGTCTAAAAGAGATTATTATGCTCCTCATGTATGTCTATTTATGAGAGAGTATTATACTCCTCACTGTATATCTATTTATGAAAGAGTATTATACTCCTAGTGTACGTCTATTTATGAGAGAGTATTATATTCATGTATATCTATTTATAAGAGAGTATTATACTCTTCATGTATCACAACTGGTTGTATGTTTGGGAAAATAAATCTCACTTTATGCTGTAAGAAATCAGTGAAAAAATTCATAAGAGTAAAGATATTTGATAATACTCTGATGCTATCATAAAGAGCAATGACCAGCATAATGTTCCTAAACTACACTGTCTCTATTCAAAAAAATAAACAACACAAATTGATAGTTTTAATAGTCATCACCATTTCCGTTTTCAACATAGCATTTGGTTGGTTAAAAATGATATAAATATATAACCTACCAACTCTGATATAGATGACGATGGATTCCACCCAGATGGGTAATTCCTGCCCCTTCCAAATCACCCTCACCTGGTCCAACAAACAGTGCTCCACATGGTCTACATTTTTTTCCTGTGAATTCAGGCAACAGTTATGTGAATTTAGTCAATAGTCAAGTGAATTCAGGACATTTTAGGTTAATTCAGGCAACAGTTATGTGAATTTAGTCAATAGACAAGTGAATTCAGGCACATTTTATGTTAATTCAGGCAATAGTTATATGAATTCAGGCAACAGTCATGTGAATTCAGTTAAAATTATGTGAATTCGGTCAACAGGCAAGTGAATTCAGGCAATAGTCAAGTGAACACATGAAATATTTATGCTAATTAAGGCAAGAGTTATGTAAATTCAGACAATGTTTAAGTGAATCTCTGCAATGGTTATGCAAACCATACAATAGTTATATGAATCCAGGTAATATTCATGTGAATTGAGGCAAGAGTCATGTCAATTTAGGCAACAGTTATGTGAAATCAGGCAATATAACTTGAATCAGACAACAATCAGTATTGTTTTGAATGCTACAATGTCTATACTCTATTGCAAAATGAAGTCTAGTCAACTTTTAATTAGGTAACACATGTTTATGATTTATGTTTGTTTCTGATTATGCCATACTGTCTTAAATCTATTGAACATTGAAGTACAGTCATGGTTGGAGATCTGTGTTTGTTTTGAAAGGTCATCATATGTCTAACATGCAGTTCAGTTAACTCTCATTGAGGAAATACTGTTGGATTTGTAAGTTTGCTTATTTTCTATAGTAATGATACATCATCATCTTAAGTTTTGTTAAGCTTTAAGATTACCTAAAACAAGGGAGGTGGAAGAAATGGATACCCAAAACATGCATAATGCAAACCAATATATAAACAGATACTATTATGTATATTTGACATTTAAAGCCATTTAAAAAATATCTCTGTACATGACACAAATAATGTGCCCAATCAAATTTTATCTACAATGCTTAGAATGAGTGTCTCTCACTTACCATAAGCAAGGGGAAATTACCAATCTTGATGTTTTCTAAAAAAGAAACTCTTGTACAAATTTAGCATACCTAATCAAATATATTTTCTCTTTCTCATCAGTTTTTGGTATATTTTTTTTTTAAATGTGAAATTTTATTAAGAATTTTGTCTTTAAACATATACTTGTCTACACTGCTATTTTTGCAATGTTTCGCAAACAAATACATGTATATGCAAATATTTTTCTTTATGCTTTGTTAATTGTATTTTTTAAATACTGCAATTCTTGAATATGTATTAATATAAACAACAAAAATAAATTATATTGCAAAATTTTCAACATTTTCAACATTTGCAAAGTCACACAAAGAAAAACCTGAGAGTGTGCAAGAACATTTTGATGTATGTACGACCCAGTCAGTTTTCACAGGGGAACGTTTTTGGTTTATGCTAAATTCATGAAACAATAGTATGTGGTGGGGTAGGGTATAGTGGAAACAGGATTTGGGGTTAAGAAATGCCATACCTTGTAATGGGTGTCTGGATATTTTCTTTATTGAATTATTTAGTTTCTTCTGGGTGAGGTGAAAATGTTATATTACTATCTTTTCTTTGTTTTCTTTATTATTATTATTATCTAAACTCAGTGGTTAAAAAATAATCAAGGCATTTTTTCAACCCTAATTAATAATTTAAATCATTTAATCTGAAAGGTTGTAAAAACTATGAAAGAAAATGTATACACAAAGTCAAAACAGTTTGTCGAGATAACATTTATCATTTTATTCTCTCTTATGAAAAAAGAAACAAATATTATACAACATGATCTCATATAATCTAGCATTTTGAGGGAGCTGAAGTTGTCCTATGCCCTCAAGTTATAAAGGGAATGGGTTGGAGGGAGGGGAATCACTGTCCTCTACATGCAAATGATCTTGCTCAATAATAAAATAATGGATATAAATTCTAAGACGCTTCAAAATGAATCAAACTCTCAAGGTTTTTCAAATTAGCAGAAATTGAGGGTTATGAAAAAGAAACGTAGTTGGTTTTTTTCTTCTTTTTATCTCTAACATATTATTATGCTATTGGTGCTCTGCCAACTTGAGTCAGACAAAAGGTTCAGTTTGACTAACAGTATGCTTATCATGTCATCTGTAAGCTGTTATCAGACAATGGATGAAAAAAACAGAAAATATGAAAGTATGTTTAATACTAATACTTTGTAGGTCAGCTGCTTTTGATATCTATGATAGAATAATGAAGCTGGAAACAAGACAAATATTATCTACATACCAAAATTTGCCAGTCATCTGGAGAAAGGGGTTCCACATGGACTCTCTGGGCAATAGTATAAGAACTGTTTGCCAGAACTTTTAAAATAACCTGTAAGTACATAAAATGCAGATATAAGTGTCAAGTGTTGCTATCTGCATATGGGTTCTTAAATATTTTGTCTTTGGCAAGGTAAAGCATCTTAGGTTTTAAAGAATCAAAATAAAATTTAGAAGAGAAGAACATACATTTTTTTCTTTTTATACAGATATAATTTTACTGTCTGTTTTTATATACAAAATAAATTATTCTTAAGGTCTGGATATAAACAGAAATTGGCAAAAACCAAAAGTAATATTTTGTATAAGATACATATTTGCAAATGGAGAATATTTTATGCAAAATATAATTTTAAATCAATAAGTAATGGGCTTATTATAAATTATATATTAAAAACAATATATTTAAAATTGAATATGTATTTTGTTTATTAATATTAGCTACAAACCATAATTACTTAGCCCATTTTATGTTTAATTGAGAAAAACAGAGCTTCTTTTATGAGGGCTGATAATTTTGTTAATATGTTTCTAAGTTATAAAGTTTAACTTATACAAGTTATAGTTTTACACCCTATTTTAAATAAAAATGTATCCAGATTAAGTTAGTAATTTAGGTTAATTAAGAAAATATATTCTGAGATATTTATATTGCTTATTTTAAAATATTTTTTTCTTGTAAAATACATCTCAAACTTACTTTTTAAGTTTTCAACAGAAACAGGCTTTTTATATATTTGAAACTCCTATAACATCAAAATTTTTATAATTTGTATATTTTCTTATGTTCTTATGTGAGCATTAGACCCTGTTGTAGACTTGAACATGTAAAATAATTAGATTAGATAAACATGTCAAAAAATGGTACACTTGCCCATAAAATGAACCATATACAGTGGGTTTTGTAATGAAACTAATATTTTCGTTAGTCGTATTCAATTTAGACATGTTCTATTTTCAGCATGGCAGCAATCCAGACTTCTTATTTTAATTTATGGCTAAGTTCTGGTAGTGAACATAATCCACTTCATTTCTGCATAAAGGAATACATCAGTAGTTTTCGGACATGACATATTTCAAAGAACAATGTTCAAAATCTGTGTCTGTACTAAAACATAAATGTTACTAAAAATGCAAGCAAACCTGTATTGTGTAACTGTAAGTGGGACACCTTTCTAGCTTTGGAAAAAGAATTTTCAAAGTCAGTATATCTCTTAATTATAACAAAGAATACACAGAGGCTATTTAAGCGTGACAACTGACATTCAATTATTACCTGCTCTGAATCTTTAATGCCAAGTTTATCTGCATAGTGGTGATTTATAGTCACCCTGTCCCCATTCTTGATTTCACCCACATCTGCAGGAAGGCTGAAGAATGCTAATAAATTACTTCCATAGTGTGCTTCATATATAAAGAACTGAAAAAGAAACAGGCAATATTTTAACTCAATAAATGATGTATCCAGTTTTATGTATTAATTACTATTTAGTCCAAGAAAATCAAATGTTTGCATTAATGTCTTTTTAAAACTCCAAAATGTAACATCCTGCACATCATATTCTGACATTTTAGAGTAACAAATGGTCATTCTGACTGAATTCTTTGCTTCAGTTCTAGACAAGATGAGTTTTTGACACTGCATCAATGATCTGCTATGAGGTGTGCTATATTGGTGGATGTTGTGATATCAGTGTACTGCCTGTCACTACATGATTGGCCTGCTTTTACATGTGCTTTACAGCATCAGTAGGTGTTGTGATATCAGTCTTGCCTATCAGTATCACTATATTATTGTCTGCTATAAGGTGTACTATACTAGCAATACATATATAAGACTACAGCAACAACTTCTGCACTTCATATGACATGCATTTTCAACATTCAAAATGTATAATTTAAAATCTTATGGTTAGCATTCACTTATGTTTGGTGATTTACTACAATCCATCTATCTGAAATATAATCTTCATGAACTTAGACAAGAATTTGGCCCCATTCAAAAATTCAGAAACATTAAGTACAATAATACTAGGTCTTTGAAATGATTTTTTAACTCAAAACTGTATGCTTTTAAATTTAACTTCCATTTTGTAAACTTAGGTGTATCAATTTAGCCTATATTTTAATTTCTTTCTTAAAGTATTTTTTAAAATATTACATTATTAGCATTTGTAACTGTAAGCCATTCCCAGGTGTCTTAAAATATTTTGTTTGTATGTTGATTTTTGTCACTTCCATATTCATGATAATATGATAACATTGTAAAGTGCTACCACCTATCAGTTACATCATAATGATTATACGATTATACACTGTATATTTATTTATGGTATGGGGAAAGAGAGAGAGCGAGAGAGAGAGAGAGAGAGAGAGTGTGTGTGTGTGTGTGTTCAGCTAATGTACACTCAATTGCTAACATTTTATTAGCTGATCATCAGTAATCACTCACACTTTGCTTTTTACTCGTCATACATAGAAATTAATACTAATAGTATAGATAGTAAGATACCAAACTCTTGACCTGTCCCCTAATTTGTCAAATAATAGGCTATTCTTATAAAGACAATTTTTTAAAAAACAAATAAAAAATATTGACGTAAAATACAGTTCTTCTTCACAATATTTACGTTGTGGGATGGTGACAGAAAATGTTATATGTTACTTTCGCTTTTTCTTTTCTGACAAGCCTGCTAGTTCAGTAGTTGTAGTTGTACTAACCTTTTGATTGCTATTTCGTTCTTGGTTTTTAACTCCTTGCTTACGAGCAAGAAAGCAGTTTCTGGCGTTAGAGCGTTCAAATGTTACAACAACGTTGCTCATGTTTCTAAACAAGAGAAAAAGTATGCGATGTTATTATTTCAAGTAAATGTTGAAATAATTAATACATATGAGATATAGTATGCCTTTCGTGTTTGGACTCTGCTCATTCGGCACCCTAACTATATTTATTTATTTAGCTTTAGTTTTTGCAGTTTAGGTATACATACATTTTATCTAATACTCATTCATTATGAATGGATTTTTAATTATTTAACTGACAAATACACATAAGTAATACATTTTAAATTTAAAAGCTTGTGGTTTCTTTTCTAAACACAAGGAATTTCATATAGATATATTCTTAAATATATATATTTCTATTTAGACAAATTTACACTCGTTCGTAAAAGTGTCTGCTATTCTATGTCGGAAGATAAGTATTTTAAACGCATTATGTCATTGATATGGCGTGCGAAGATGCTGTTGTTGCAACAAACGACGATGCTGCACAATGTAAAAGATTTGCAGTAGAGAAGGGTTACTACAATGATCCGTATGTTTTACTGTTCGTGCCGAGGGGAAAAACCATCCATGCTCCAGAAATAAACAGAGGTTACTATGCGCGCGTCACAGCCATACGTCTTCTTATAAAAAAGTTTATCGAGGTATTTATTATTTTTTTTTGTTATTTTATTTATTATTTTGAAATTATTCCAAAACTTACATCATACTTGAATTGAAATGGGAAGTTAGTATATGTTATTTAAAGAAAGGAAGAATTTAGCAATACTGAACCTGAATGGTGGCTGAGATGGTCCTTCAAGAGCAAAGATTGTTTTGGGGCTAGATCAGTAGATGCTTTCGAAGCGTGTACACTTTCTCGTATGGACTTACAGCCCTTCAGGACTAGAGCAGAATTAGAGATAAGGCCTAGAAGATCATTTGGGTTAGATTTATTCTTTTTCTTAGACAGATCTTGTGGGATTAGGGTAATGGACCCACTTTATGCTATCATCTATTTTTGGCAGACAATTTTTACCATCTTACTTCTTAGTCACATATCGTCACATATTTCAGATATCCTCCATATAACCCTTATAGGTTATATTATAATTAAGGTCTCAGTGCTCTTCTTCCTCCCAATAAAAATATAAATAAATGTTTATTGCTTTAAAAATTAAATATGTATTTAAATTAATTAAACCTTTAAAGTAAACAACGTATACATACTAATTTTTAATATTGTATATTAAATATGAAAGAAATATTGATAAACAGTTTTAGACCTCTGAGAGCAGCACATTGACCACAAAACAAACAGACCATCTAATAAAATATAAGAGGAATCAAATGAACACCCTTAATTGCCTAACTAATTAGGCTTATCAATTGAATTAATAATTTAAAAAAACATAATTGAAATTATGAAAATGAAAGAAACATAATAAATGAAAAATGTAATATTCAATTAAAAAATATAAACAATATTTGTAATAACTAATCAATTACTAATCTTGCATTCTAGCATTATATATACATATATACTTTAACAGTTCCTATTTAAAAAAAAAATATGGCTTGCAAGACCCCATTTTTAGCAAAAACATGTCCAACACTTAGTATGCATAATTATTTTTCTTTCAAACATTGTTTAAGTCCACATTAATGGCTATAAATAATGTTACAACTTATGCACCGATAATAAATGAGAATCATGCTAATCTCGCCCCTTTCTATTCCCATCAGAAGTTTTAATCCAACTTAGAAGTTAATATAATACAGAAAAAAGTTTCTTAGCATAAGTTAATATGCACTTGGAAATTTATATTTATTTTAAAAAAAATACACAAAATATATTTGTCTGAAATAATGAATGTCACATACTGGATATCTTATACTATAGACACTAAGACTAAGAGGTAGAAGTATGTTCTGTTTTAAAATATTGGTATACTACAGCCTACTACTTTGGTAATGAACTGTAGTAAAACAGTAAATATGGGTTTACTGTAGGTTAGTCTGTTGGTATAGTAAAGTAGTAAACCAGTAAATATGGGTTTACTACAGTTTACTATGTTGGTAAAGATTTTAAAAGGTTTGAATAATTTATTAGTTAAAACTTACTTTGCTTGAAGAATTCACATCATTTATTTAAGAATGTGCTATAAGCAATGAAGCACTCAATGTAGTAAATATAGCTTGTTGTTGTACACTTAAGCTACCATGATGTTGAGTTGGGCATTGTTGAATTTAATTTTTTGCAGCACTCCTCCTCCCCCCCATTCTTTTAAAGAAACCCACAAGACGAATGCATTTTTATTGTGTTTAGCTAATTGTTTCTTAAACATTATTTCAGATAACAAAGAAAAATTGTCAAATTGTAAATCTTGGAGCAGGCTTTGACACAACATACTGGTGCCTCAAGGAATTGGGTCTAAATCCAAAGAGCTATATTGAAATAGACTTTTCGGTAGTGACATCACGCAAATGCCAGCAAATTAAAAGCAAGAAGCCATTATTAGATAAACTGACTACTGAAGGTATTACTGATATCCCTACACTTTTATAGGAATGTAATGCAATCATGTATACTTAGTATAGGCAAGTTCCTAATTATGAATGAGTTTCATTCTTAAGGGCATTCTTATCCTGATTTTGTATGTAAGTTGGAATGGTATAAATGGTCAGTATGTTGGTGTTTGTGCAGACATAAAATACAATTCATGTAGAGAGATAGAATATAATACATATACAGTCATAATATATAATTCATGTACTGTCATAAAATATAATTCATGTACAGTCATAAAATATTATTCATGTGCAGTCATAAAATATAATTCATGTGCAGTCTTAAAATATAATTCATGTACAGTCATAAAATATAATTCATGTGCAGTCTTAAAATATAATTCATGTGCAGTCTTAAAATATAATACATGTACAGTCTTAAAATATAATTCATGTACAGTGATAAAATATAATTCATGTATAGTCATAAAATATAATTCATGTACAATCTTAAAATATAATTCATGTGCAGTCTTAAAATATAATACATGTACAGTCATAAAATATAAATCATGTACAGGCTTAAAATATAATTCATGTGCAGTCATAAAATATAATTATGTACCATCTTAAAATATAATTCATATGCAGATGGTGACATAATGTGGAACAGAACTGAAGTGCATGCAGGCGATTACCATCTTGTCTCAGCTGATATTCGGAAGACTTCAGAAGTGGATAAAAAACTTGGGGAGTGTGGTGTGGACAAGACTATACCGACACTTTTTATTACAGAGTGTGTATTAGTGTACATTGAAACCCAAAGCTCAGACCAGCTGATTGCTTGGATCTCAGAGAATTTTCCAACTGCAATGTTCATCAACTATGAACAGGTCCTCATCAAGTTTTGAATTAAATTACTTTTTCTTTTTAAATTAATTTCATTTATTTATATTTTGATTGTTCACCTCATTGAACACAATTCTTTCTTAAATTATGTTCGTTTTTTTATTTCATATTACCTAAAATTTTTGTGTTCTCATTTTGTTTTGCATTCATTCTTTACCTTTCTTGACTCTCTCATATTTTCACACTACTTATTCTTTATGTGTAACTTTTTTCATATTGATGTTTTTAAAATCTCCCTTGCTATGTCTGCATTTTTACACCAAAAGTACATCTCTGCCTTTTTATTTTCCCTCATTCATGTTTTTTTTTTTTTACTTTGTCTCAGCTTTTTATTATTATTATTTTATTTATTTATTTTAAAATTCTTCTCTATCCTTGATTTTTTTCCTACATTTAATACATTTTGTTCTGTTAATGAATAACATTTCCAGTACTTAACTTTTCTAGCCCACCTATTCATACAAAATTCCTGATACCATTGTAATATAATTCATTCTGGAAGTTATTGCTACTCACCCTTTAACTTTAAGACACACTTTTAAAATGCCATCATTTCTACATTGTACTTTGTAGCTATTGACAAAGAGGATTTCACATTTAATTTCTTTTCAACCACAAAAAAGTTTAGAAAGATCCAGTCACATCTTCCATGTTCCACAATCTTCTTGAAACTGTTTAAAGTGTTTTGCTTTAAACAAACTTGATTCCATTGATATTTCCTTTACTGTTCTTATGAAGACAGTGGACAAATGTCTTTACCAAGACTTGTGTCAGATACAAAATCACCATTCTTGCATGGACAGTAAAAATGCTTTTTATCTCTATGTATCATATACAAAATCACCATTCTTGCATGGACAGTAAAAATGCTTTTTATCTCTATGTATCATATACAAAATCGCCATTCTTGCATGGACAGTAAAAATGCTTTTTATCTCTATGTATCATATACAAAATCACCATTCTTTAGAGGATATTGTTCATGCTTTTATCTAGGTCTGTATGTCAGACAGACACAAAATCACCTTCTTTAGTTCTTTAGAGGAAATTGTTCATGCTTTTATCTAGGTCTGTGTGTCAGACACAGAATCTCCATTCTTTAGAGGATATTGCTCATGCTTTTATCTAGGTGTGTGTGTCAGACACAGAATCACCATTCTTTAGAAGATATTGCTCATGCTTTTATCTAGGTGTGTGTGTCAGACAGACACAAAATCACTATTAGTATTACTTATGGTAATATTGTCAGGACTACTTCTAATGTTCTATGCTGTTACTTCTAGATGAAGTAAAAAATATTTTTCTTTTCTATCACTGTTCGGAATTCCATTCAAAATATATCAGTGTTTTGCTATTTGAAATTTTATATTAATATTTTCCCCCACATATTTCATTTGGTGCCAGTTCTCCTGTCTGTAACAATATCTTTCACATCTTTCATTTAGTGGGATTTTTAAAAAAAAAAACAAACACATATTGAGAATTTGTAATCTTTCCTTATTTCATTTTACTTTTATTTGTGAATGTATGTCTTTGTAGACTATACTTTGATTGTTATGTGACTGTTTGTTGTGCTGATTATCTAAGACTATATAAGAATAAGCAATTATATACATAGTCTTAGCTAACATAAGATAATATAGATGTTAGACTGTCTCTTGATTATTTTATGATGTCATTCACTGTGTCTTGTATGAATGTAAGAGTGTGCCCCCTGTTATTGGAAGGTGGATTATTACAGTTCTTTGCAAACTGTACATTGTACTAGAAAGTTAAAAATGCATAACAGGTCACAGACAGAAAGACTAAACCACTAAATTGAACTGTACTTCTTTTACAATGGTTCCTGCTAAGAAACATTTTTTTTATACACTAGAATCTCTCTCTACACCTGAATGTGGTTCTGTATGTCTCACTCCTGTTCTGGCCTAGTGTTGGCTCAAGACTAAAAACTAAAAGCTACCATCACCAGAACTGGTGTTTGACCACAATTCTATTTGTTCTAGACTTAGCGAGTTCAGCTTCCATTCTGCTCATACAGTCATAGTCATAGACTGCACTAGTTTGGCACTGTTCTACTCATCCTAGACTAAACTAGGTTGGCTACTATTCTACTTGATCTAGACCAGGCTAGTTTGGCTACCTCTTTACTTGTCTTAGACTAAACTAGGTTAGCTACTATTCTACTTGATCTAGACCAGGCTAGTTTGGCTACCTCTTTACTTGTCTTAGACTAAACTAGCTTGGACATCTTTCTACTTAATCCTAGACAATGCTATTGCTAGTTTGTCACCATTGTACTGTTCCTAAACTAAGCTATCACTCACCTAGCCTTAAATATGAACTCTTAGGGAAACTATCTTCTATTAGATTACACGTTTACAAACTTTCATCAAGGAAAAGTATAATTGCAAATTAGTAATAGATTCTTGGGGAATGTGAAGTATGGGTTGTATTTAATTCTTTCACAGTGTCTCATTCTATCAATGTATTTCTTGTATTTCAAGACACAATGCTTACCAATATTGGACATCTATTTCAGAATATTGAAGTAAATTATTTGCCTAACAATCCATATTTAACTGGTAAATGTTCTTTTGCCAGTGTTAACAAACAAATTCATTGATTAAAGTTTTGAATTCTGTTCTTGAAATATATTTCTGAAGGATAAGGTGATTGAGGGTTTGTTCTTTACGTCTTCTGATGGGTTTTACTCTTGAGCAGAGTTCCATCTGTACCCTCCATCCCCCATCTCCACAAACAAAAAAAAGCACAAATGTATTATTGAAGAGATGCTGTGATAAAGAGTGTAAATCAGACTTTGTTAGCAGAGATTATGCAATATTGACCTGTAAAATAACTCGTTCACCTTACAGATATGCAAATACCATTGAAAATGTATGTGCATGAATGATATGTTTGACATTTAATACTTTTAATAGGTCATAATTCATATGCAAAATGTCTTTAGCACTTATCTCTAATATACACTATACTATTACTAGAGCTCACTGGTCTTTAGGGATAAACAAAACATTAAAAATATACTCACATTAGGTTAAGATTAGGGTTAGGCTTTTAATTAATGTTGGAGTTAGTTTAGTTCAGCGGAGACAGTTTCTTTAACTATCTTTCACATGAGATATCTCAATTGACCATTTCATTAAATATTCAAGTCACCAGTTCATCAGACTTTCTGTTCAATGTATCCACAGTTTGTATGTGCATATCATGATATGATTGAGCATGAGTCAGGGCAAGTGGTTTCTAGCTGTCTGTCTGAATATCTCACTATCTGGTATGATCACTTGTGGTCAGGTCTGTGTGTAAAGTTGCTGTGTGTGAATGGAGGCAAGCCAACAAGATGTATGTCTGACTAGTTCAGTATCTCACTATCTGGTATAGCCACCTGTTGTTGGGTCCATGCATAAAAATGCAAGAGGAGTAAGTGTGACATGATTCCAACATTCATTCTTTTTTGCCCACCAGAACAACATTGAGATCTTTGTATATTTTAGTACTGTAATGTCCTAAATTAATTATTATTGGCACAAACATGTGCATACATGTGTCAAATGTGTTATTTATACTTAGGTGAACATGGGTGACCGATTTGGACAAGTGATGATGGACAATCTCCGATCTCGAGATTGCATCCTTCATGGTGTTTCAGCCTGTGCTACCCTTGAAACTCAGAAAGAAAGGTATGTAAATCTTGAGACATCAGTGTTAACTCATCAAAAGGTTTATTTTCTTTTTGGACTAAATATATTTTTCAAAAACATACTTACCAAATTACTTTCACCATTAAAAGTTGTATTATCAATTGTTGTGTCCAAACCATGAGCAGACCCACACCATTCCTCTCTGTCTTATTGCCTTATGGGAGTCAGGGACTGCAAGAGATGTCTAGCTTTCTTGAGGACCTGAAAGGGCAGTAGAGATAAAGGCACTAGCCATAGAAATAATTAAGTCAGAGACTGCAAGAGACAAAGCCATGGAAGTGATTGAAGTAAGGGACTGCAAGAGATGTCTAGCTTTCTTGAGAGCCTGTAAGGGCAGTAGTAGTGAGATAAAGGCACTAGCCATGGAAGTAATTGAAGTCAGGGACTGCAAGAGATAAAGCCATGGAAGTAATTGAAGTCAGGGACTGCAAGAGATAAAGCCATGGAAGTAATTGAAGTCAGGGACTGCAAGAGATAAAGCCATAGAAGTAATTGAAGTCAGACTCGAAGACTACAAGAGGTAGATAACTAGCTTCTTTCTAGCCCCTATAAGGGGCAGAGGCAGTGAGATAAAGGCACTATCCTTGCTGGCTGAAGGTTTTGGGTTTAGATTTAGCCTTGGTCACTGAGCTTTTCTTAGTTGAGCATTATCCATCCTCTGGGTTGTGAATGTTGAGTTTAACCCTTTCAGTCTCAGAACTGCTTAACCATTTCAGTCTTAGAACTATTTCAATCATTTCTGTCTTGGTACTGTTGTAAACTTTTCAATCTCAGAACTATTTAACCCTTTCAGTCTGAGAACTATTTTGATCCTTTCAGTCTCAGAGCTTATTTTGCACAGGCTTTGTTTTGTTTCAGCACATAATGATGCAAAGTTACAGATTTTTAATAAATCTGATATGAATTTCAGTATTCTTTTATCTATTTCAGTGCATTAATTTGCAAGTCAAGTTGATTAATCACTGGATTTTTGATATGAGTGTTCTTATTTAGGATAATTTGTATTCTTCACTGGGTTATATAACATAATTATATGTACTTACTTAACAAATGTAAATACATGAAACAGGAGCACAGTAATGGAATTCACATTAATCTTTTAACCAAAGGTACCAATGCTTGCAAAGGAAATGAATGACTAAAATGAATAAACTAATATATCACTTCATGATCACTTGGAATAAATTATTTTATGCCTCTGTCTTTCTACTGTATTACTATTAGTAATAAAACAGAAGAAGTATTCTGTAGTAGAAATGATGTAGTTATTAAATCATTCCATTTCCATATACATGTACATTAATCAACCTGTTCAATCTAGTACATTTCCATATGCTTGAGAATGATGATATTTTGATACACATCTTTGAGTCTTTGACCGCTCTTTGTTAATAACCCTGTTCCCTCTGCAAACCACATTATTATTTCCATCAAATCAAACTTGTGCATACATCCTCTAAGGTATGACCAGATTGTTATTTTCATCACATTCAAACATGGATATTACTTGTTTTTAGATCCCAGTCATTCAGAGAGTGTTCATTATTTTAGATCCAAATCATTCAGAGCATTCATCATGACTTATTTGCACAAATAAATGTCTATATTATTATGTCATCCTTTCTCCTTAGATGCTAGTCATTTATTGCAAAACTAGTGGTTCTGAAGTATTTTGTTTAAAGACTAGGATGACTTAAATGAATCAATGGGAAAATTTAATTCCTATAATTAGCTTCATATACTGGTAACTGTGCCAGGATGTTATTTGGAACCTTCCTGTATTTAGCCATTCATTGGCATAACATAATGAGCACACTGGAGTTCTTCGACTGAATTATATCTAGATGTGGAAAATAATTTATCAGGAGAAACAGACCTGTCGGTACTCAAGAGCAGCCCTAGTGTATAAGACCTACAATACAATGAGAGAGATTTCCCCAAACTACAGCTTTGAGTAAATATACCTGTGATCTTTCTAACCAAAAGAATCTTTTATTTTTTCAAACGGTAACAACAAACTGAAAATAGGAAATGAGCATGGATTCAGCTTTCAGATTAAATAAGAAGTGGATTTTCACATTTCACATGTCCCTATTGTCTTGATTGCCTCCATTGATGCTCACTCCAGAGATGGGGTTCAAACACTAGCATTTCATGTTCAACTGCATACATTATTACCATAATATGAACTAATAATGTGATAGGCTGTGGTTGGAAGAACTCTGCTCTAAAAGAACATGCACAAGATTTAAACACTTTGTGTGCTTAGTTTTTTAAAATATATACACATATATTTGCATTTTACTGTGCAAAAGAATTGGATAAGCTCAGTAATTTCTTAATATTTTGTTTTTGGTTGATAAGAAATGTTGTTATATGTATGGATGAATATTGTATAGCATCCTATGTTAATTAAGATTATACTGCCTAACATATAACTATGATTCTATACATTGAATCAGTGAATGTAAACAAGAATAAAACACATGCACACACACACATGCACATGCACACGCTCACACATACACACACACACACACACACACACACACACACACACACACACACACACACACATACACACCATGAAGAATGAAAAGCAAATTTAATCACCTCTGATTCTGACACCTTGCAATGTATATATACAGATTTACAAATCATGGATGGACTGATGCCACCGCTCTGGAGATGATGAATGTCTACAACCACCTGCCTCATGCTGATCTCCACAGGTATGCCACATACCTCCACCTCATATATGTTACATGATGTCTGTAAGTATGTCACATGATATCCATACTGTATTTCACATATCTCCATCACATGTATATCATATGATTTCCTCAGGTATTTCACATAATCTCCACTGGCATGTGTCAGATTATCCCCACAGTTATGTTACATGATCTGTACAAGAAAAGGTCATATTCTGAGAATGTGCTTTCATTTCAACTCAAATAAATATGGTAAATAAGCTCCACCAATATGTCATCAAAATGAGGTTCTGATGTGCACAGCACATTCATGATGGTCATATTTGTACAATCTGTTTATCAAAATGACGTTTTCTGTTGGTTGTACAATACTGTATGGTCATACAATACAGGCATATGTTTATAAAATACATACAAATATTTATTGATTAGCTTTATAGATGACTTGAAAGTTACTGATAATTTTTTGTTCTTTTTGCTAAATATATTTTAAATGGTCAAAATTAGTCTGGAAGAACACAATATAAATAATTTTACATCATATTTAGTATTTACTTTTTACCTCATTAGTCAAATGGAAGTATTGTTTTTAGTATATTCATATTTGTAATGGTTTCTGTATTTCATTTTTTCAGGATTGAAAAATTGGAATTCTTAGATGAGCGAGAATTGTTGGAACAGCTGTATAGCCATTACTGCCTGGTTTGGGCCTACCAAGACAAATCCAGAATTGGGTTGAAAGATCTCAGTGTCAGTTGACGCGGTCTTTATTATTTCCCTTGTTGGTAAACTATGACTCTGTAGTCAGAATGTTTATGCGATTGCTGATTGCCTGGCTTATTTATTTACACTGAGCTTTATTTCACACCAGTTCTATGATTACTTTAAGGATTGGTTTTTCCACATTGTTTATGAAAAGACATTCTTTGCTCACAAAAAAAATTCAAGTTAACCTTGCATTAAGGCATCCATTCTTTATCCACTTTATATAATAAACCCTGTATTATAGGAATCCATTATTTTTTCAGTTAATATATTAAGGGATTGTTTAAAGAATTCAATTGTTAGCTGCTCTAAATGCACTTCATGTGTAAGTGAAAACCACACTCAAGTTTGACAAGAAACAAAACAATAAACATCAAGAATGTAGTTAAAAGTTTTTAGTTTTTGTACTATTTGCTGGTTCTGTTACTGTTTAAATCCAGTATTTATTTTTGTAACATCTGTATTTATGTTTAGAATGCAAGTTGGGATTGAGCATGAAACATTTGTTTGACTATACTTAGATAATTAGAAGACTACTAGGACTAGTTCAGTAGATTATTTAAATGTAACAATTAGAGTTAATGACATGATAAACAACTACACTTTAAATTTGATGCTTATGTTCAATAATCCTGAAATGTACCCATACATGCTGAGCTATACTAAAAATGCAAAAAAATGCAGTTAATTGACATAGTTGTGCTTTTGAAATAAAGTCATTATAGAGTTGGTTGTAATATTAATATTTTCAGTTTTTAAATAAGCCTGTATACAATGTAGAATGATTAAAATCTGATGCACTGGAGGAAAGTGGTGAAAACTTTGCAAATGAGATATGTTGAAATCAACTTGGATTGGAAACTGATTTTAAGTTCTTAAATTGAATGTCAATTTCATACAAATATTAATATAAATATGTGACCATACAATGATTTGGTTAAGAAAATTTCAGAGTAATGAAATTGATTGCACAGCAAGTGAAATCCTAGTTCTATCTTAGCTCTAAGTAGAGGTTCACTCATGACTAAAAGGTGGAACTGTGGTGGCTGAACGATAGAGTTGTAGCAATTAAACAGTGAAGATCATATAACTAAACTGTGGAACAGTAGTGATTAAAATGGAGCAGTAGTGACTAAAAGTTATTGTAGTGACTAAAACAAGGAGCTCTATTACCTAAACAGTGGAGCGCTTGTGACTACAAAGTGCAGCTGTAGTGACTAGTAGATGGAGCTATAGTGACTAAAAGGTGGAGCTGTTGTAACTAAAACGTGGAGTTGTGACTAAGTGGTGGAGCTGTGGTGACTAAAAGTGGAGCTGTAGTGACTAAAAAGTAGCTTTTGGGAAGGAGAAAGTATACTTCATGAATGAGAAGTGTTTTACTTTTTAAATGGTAATCATGCTTTTATATGTGTGTGTTTTTGTGAGTGTGCATGTGTTTGTGATTTTTGATTACTTTGCAAACAAAAATGTCTATGTGATCTATTTTATACATTGCAAGCCAGTTTAATTCAATGAAATTACACTTATAAACGTTGATATTTGAAATCTTTCTGTCTTTATTTTCTTTCTTTAAAGATCAGATGTTCGTATTATTTGCAGTGTGTTGTATGTAATAATTTTATGTTAGTTTGAGAGTATTTCTAATAACAATGTTCACTTTATACAAAATATCCAACCTGCCAGTTGTCACAGGAAATGAGGGACAGAAATTATATTTTATTTCATTTTAAAAAACCGCTAACAAAACTAATTGAAGTAATCCGAGTTTTGTTATTTTTCGTATGTAGCATGTAACTTCCAGTAACGGTCACCTAAGATCTCTTTAGTAGACAGACGTTCGTGACGCAGTGTGTGTCAATTATCATATTGAATATATATATTAGTTTATGAAGAATATGTATATTAAATAAATTGGGACAACTGCGCAATACCGTCACATGTTGTTGACGAGTGAAATGGCCAGTGCGCATTAGGATTGACCACAGAAAAGCGTGCATCACGATTACCACTATATATCCAAGGCAAAAATCATGTCACAGGACATAGCTTCTGGAAGTTTTGGAAACCTTCAGTGAGAGCTATATAAGAGGCAAAATGAAGACTTTTACTCTCAATGTTGAAAACGTCGATTCGTCTGAAGCCAGTCTAACTTCACGTATGAATTATCTCATGTACAGAGATTTCATAAAGGAAAGCTGCAATAATCTCTTTCCATCCGTTTTCCATCCGTCTGATGCCATATATCGAGTAACGAGGCAAAATTACTCAGTATAATTGTTGGCAAAGTGGAAAGTTCGCTGTCAAGAAAAACCCGATGCATGTGACGCTGGTTGTATGCAGTTAACGACACGAGGGACCAACTTGCTCTTCCCCCTGTCTGAGTTCGTTTTGGCAGTCTATCCCGCAAATTGAGGGGCTGGCGCCGGAGATACATATCCGGATTTCTACACTCAATGTAATGCGACGACACATCCCACTGGACGACTCCATCCGATAATGCTAAACGTCGTTGAGGTGTCCGTGTCCACGACAAACAACGATAATTATCGAGGCTGACAGCAGTCAGCTAAATTTCAGATTTCTCCCCAGTGATAATCTGAAAGTGGTGCCTAGATTCTGCAGAATCTTCACCTGTAATGCGACGCCTCAATTGCGCCGTGATCTTCACTTTGAAGTGCCGCTTATAAGTGACGTGTGAGTTTACGTCATCTCCTTGGAACTCTGACATTAATAGTGAGTAATAATTCGCACGGCTAACGCGCACATACTTAACTCTAGAACTCTAAGAAAATGAACACTATTATATCGTATGCAAAATAAGAACTCTAATGTTAAAAGTAATGCTTATTTTACATGTCAACTATTGTTAAAGCGGCCCCATTTGCCGCATAAGAATTGTGTAATTAATCTTTATTTTATATTTTGAATTTCATCATTTTCATCTCCCCTTATTCCCCAAAGAGTGCATGACATTGGAAAGTTGAATGAATGATTAATCACTGTGCGAAAGAGTAGTGCCCCTTTTAAATCGGGAAATAAATAACCTGATTTAAACATCTTTCAACTCTCTTGTTATTCATAGTTTTTGAGAGGGACGAAAGAATTTGTACTATTGTTTTGCACCGTTCGTCTGTTCGTCCATTTATTCACATTTATGATACACACTCACAACACACACCGCCAATAAAACGTTCCTTGGCATGACACTAATAAAGTGGGCCCCACCCAAACATCAATGGAGTATGTCATGTGTGTCATTGTAACAACCTGACACGACGTAGTACTGGCACACGTCACGGGCTTTTTTTGGAGGTGCACCGGAGCAGGCCAAAAATAGACTTCACCCCTTGCATCTCTAACTTCAGCTCGGGTCGGCTTGTAACAAGCCCGCCCGTTTTGTGACATCTGGTGACCACTGACCGTGATCTGACAAGGTAAATTGTGTTGTTGTAAGAAAGTGTCATCTCTTTCCTGCTTTTCTATCTCATCACCATTATGCATTGTTTATTGCATGTTAGGGCTTGCTATTGAGACTTAGGTGAACTGGATTTTGATAAGACTTATTATTATTGTGTTGAAATAAGTTTTATAATCTTTACGCTATTATCGTTAACGCGTACCGACTCGTGTTTAGACGTACATAGATCGATATTTCGTACGCTACATTAGCAACTGTTGTTTTGCTAATTTTGCTAACTTTGCAAATTTGCGATTAGGATTTCTTTTATTCGTGTTTATCATAATCCTAATCACGTGGTGGCTGGTGTTCATACGCACACCATTGCACCACTTGTGACCGACAGAGGTCAAAATCCCGCGAATATTCTAAGTCACTTTATCCAACTCGTGATAACTAGCAATTTTAAAAATGGCCGAGCTAGTAAACATAAAGAAAGAACTCATGGCTATGGGTAGAGAATTCGGGTATGAAAAAGCCGAGTTAAAGGAATACGTGGATGAGGAGATAGCTAAATGGTATGTTGCGAAAGAAAATGAGGCGAAAGAGGCTATAGAGCTAGAAGAAAAGAGACAGGTAGCTAAGGATTTAGAGATGCGAACTTTGAGAGAGCTAGAAGATAAGAGAGAGTTAGCTAAACAGCTAGAGATGCAAAACCTGAGAGAGCTAGAGGATAGAAAAAATGAGCTAGAGGAAAAAAGAGCGAAAGAGGCGAGAGATTTTAAAGAGAAAGAAATCCAAGATATGAGAGAAATAGAGTTATTAAAGATTCAGTCAGCTAGGGATTTAGAAGATAAAAGGCAGGAAGTAGAAGAGAAAAAGCTTAAGTTAAAAGCTAGAGCACATCAGGAACAGCTTGAATTAGCTAAGCAAGAGGTAACAGCTAGAGAGAAGTTGTTAGATGGGACTGCTAAGCAACAGGCCGAATTAAATAAACCCCGTACACGGCTAGCTTTCTTTAACCCTGAAGTCGAGACGATTGACGAGTTTTTGACACGCTTTGACAGTTTCATTGCCAACTTTAATTACACTGACATTGAAAAGAAACAGCAACTGGGTCAAATACTTCAAGGTGAAAGCTCGCGCGCATTTACTGATCTAACGCGCGATCCCGCTATTACTTATGCAGATCTCAAAACGGGTTTGATGCGTACTTTTCAATGTACAGCAGAAGGCTTTCGAAAAATGTTTAGGAGAGCCATACCTAAAGCAAATGACACCATGCAAGCCTTCGGTACCCGGTTACGCCATTATCTTGATAGATGGATTGATTTGACAGACATCCGGAAGACATATGAGGGCCTATTTGATTTGATATTAAGAGATCAATTTCTCCATATTGCTCCGCCTGCAATGACGACATATTTGCAGCGAAACCCCCCGGCTAACTTCAGTGATATGTTGAGGTTAGCAGACACGTATAATGATTACCCTGATCCGGTAATTACGAGGAGCGCACCACGCCCTCCTCCTACAAATCGGCAGAAGTATACACCGAAACCGAACCGACCAATGACGAAATCGGAAAAACCCGAACCGGTACAGCGGACATATACTAAGTCACAAGACGTACGACGTCACACACGTGACTCCCCGCCAATGACATGTTACACTTGCAAAGGGAAGGGGCATAGTTCTCAGAACTGTCCCAGTCCACGTGATGTAAAGGTATGCACTGAAACAGGTGCAACTCTAAAGACCCAACAGGCTACAGTAAACGGAAAAAGAGTCAAAATACTGGTCGATACAGGTGCGTCCATAAGCTGCATAAATGCTAAACTTGTACACCCTGAACAGTATCTAAGAGGTAGTGTCCGCATTCGATGTGTTATGGGACACCTTAGTACATGTCCAAGAGCCACTGTACATGTTACCTCACCCGTATTTTCCGGTACAGTCACCGCCGCAGTAATAAGAGACATGCAGTTCGGATTCATACTATCGCCCGAACAGTGTGACGCAAACACTGATGACATCTATCCTGTTCTCCCCGTAACCACTAGAGCACAACGGGTACGTAGTAAACAAGGACCCCCAGCTCTAAAGATAGTCGAGAATACATTCCCGCAGTTGACCCCAAGTCAACTCAGTCACCTGCAGCAGGAGGACAAAAGTTTGTCCTCAATGCTAAAGCTGGCACGGAAAAACACTATTACGTCCAGCAAGTACGCGACAATGACGTATTTCCTGAAGGACGGACTAGCGTTTCGGCGCACCGACTATAAGGAAAATGATACTAGAAGCACCACGTGTCTATTTACCCCTAAACCACTCAGACCGCTGATTCTAAGCTTTGCACACGACTCAATCATGTCTGGACATCAGGGCGCGCGTCGCACTGAGCAGCGAGTTCGCGAGGACTTTTTTTGGCCGGGCCTGAGTAGGGATGTTCGCTCGTACGTTCGTACATGTACGCAGTGTCAACAACATATCGACCGAGGGCGTGTCAGTCGAGTTCCCCTCGAGATAGTACCAACAGTAGAGGAACCATTCCTAAAAGTCGCAGTAGACATTATTGGCCCAATCATTCCCGCGGCCGAAGGAGGATATCGCTATATCCTAACAATCGTGGATTTTGCAACACGATATCCAGAAGCAGTCGCATTAAAGGGCATCACAGCGATCGAAGTCGCAGACGCTTTAATAGACGTATTTTCTCGCACGGGCGTTCCCCGAGAAATATTGAGTGACCAGGGCACTCAATTCACCTCAGCAATGATGGCTGAAACAATGCGTCTACTGGCGTGTAAACAGTTGTTCTCATCACCATATCACGCTCAGTCTAATGGTGCCGTTGAACGTTTCAACGGTACAATAAAGAAAATGTTAATTAAAATGGCCTCGGAACAACCCGACCAGTGGCCGCGTTTTCTAGCACCATTACTCTTCGCGTATCGCGAACTCCCACAAGAGAGTACGGGCTATTCACCGTTCCAACTACTATACGGCAGGCAACCTCGTGGTCCCCTTAAGCTAATAAAAGAAACATGGGTCAAGGGAGACACTGTGACCGATGGTAAAGATGTTCACACGTACGTAGCCGAACTACGTCAACGTCTGACCGAAACGTGTCACTTAGCACAGGAAAACGTTCGCGAAAAACAACCCCGATACAAGCGAAATTTTGACCGTACGGCTGTGGAACGTGACCTCGAACCAGGTCAGCTCGTGTTACTCTTGCGGCCCACGCATAACAACCGCATGCAAATGCACTGGCGTGGACCCTACCGCGTTATTAAGCGTGTGAAGCAGAACGATTATAGCATACAGATAGGAAATAAGCAGAAAATCTATCACATAAATATGCTAAAGCGTTACTATGAACGCAGCGACGAACAGATACAAAACGTGAATGTCGCACTGATACAATTGGAAGACTCCAATTTCAGAACAGACATGATGTCCGCCGAAACCCAGCCTAACTCTGCAGTTACAGTCGATCAAGTCGAGATTGACTCGAACTTAACTGTCGAACAGCGCGACGCAATGTCAAAGCTCCTACACAGACACGCGCGCATATTCACCGACCAACCGGGCCACTCAGATTTGGTTGAACACCGCATCAAACTTTTAAGCGACAAACCGATACGCTTAAAACAGTACCCACAGAAATATGAGAGCACAAAGTACATAGCAGAACAGGTGCGTGAAATGCAAAAACAGGGCGTGATTGAACAGTCAATCTCCCCATATTCATCACCGGTCGTCTTAGTTAAAAAGAAAGACGGTACGCTTCGTTTTTGTGTGGACTACAGACAGTTAAATGAGATAACTGAATTCGATGCGGAACCTATTCCAAATCAGGACGAATTATTCGCAAAACTAACCAAGGCACATTACTTTTCGAAGTTTGACATGTGCAAAGGGTACTGGCAACTGTCAGTTGCTATTGACGACAGACCAAAAACAGCCTTTCCAACCCCGCTAGGCTTATTTCAGTTTTGCCGACTACCGTTCGGACTAGCGAACGCACCCGCAACATTCGCGCGCTTCATGCGAAAATTACCGTTAGAGAGCGTTGACGCATTGAATTTCTTTGATGACATACTGGTAGCAACAGGAACATGGGACCAACATTTATCCTCAGTGGATGGTCTACTTGACATTCTCGAGCGCCATAGATTGACCGTGAAACCCTCCAAAGTTCGCGCGGGCTTTCGAGAGATTGAATTTCTTGGCCATATCATAAGTGACGGACAAATAGGCCCAAATCTAGACTTGACTGCAGCCATTCGTGACATGACCTTACCGACTACAAAGAAACAGGTCAGGGCAGTTTTGGGGCTAGTGGGGTACTACCGAAAATTTGTCCCAAACTTCAGTACGCTTCTTAAACCACTGACGGACTT
Organism: Sinotaia quadrata; assembly: GCA_028829895.1. Classification (NCBI taxonomy): domain Eukaryota; kingdom Metazoa; phylum Mollusca; class Gastropoda; order Architaenioglossa; family Viviparidae; genus Sinotaia; species Sinotaia quadrata. The sequence goes on along the minus strand of CM054177.1, from coordinate 117,356,930 downwards.
AACTGGGAACAAACAACCCACGAAAATACGATGGACGGCAGAGTGTAGCACCGCCCTCGAAAAAGTGAAGGACATCTTGACCAGTAAACCCGTCCTACAGTTACCAGACTTTGACAAAAGATTTATTGTCAGGACCGATGCATCAGACGAAGGCCTCGGTGCCATACTTCTCCAAGAGACAGATGACGAATACCTACCGGTAGCATACGCTTCTAAGAAACTGTTAGATCGTGAGACACGGTATTCTACGATTGAAAAAGAGTGCTTAGCAATCGTATGGGCACTCAAGAAATTTAGTGCATATCTGTACTCTAAACCATTCATCCTGCAGTGCGATCATAAGCCGCTTACATATCTGCGCACTAGCATGTACGATAACGCTAGGCTAACTAGATGGACACTCCTGCTACAGGAGTATAGCTTCGTTGTCGAACACATCGCGGGCCGAGAAAATTCGGGTGCCGATGCATTATCCCGGCATGCCATAACCGCGATATAAACAAGAGAGAGGATAGTCTCTCCACAGATGCGCATATAATTCCTGTGGAGACTATCGTGTGAAATAAAATTTTTTTGTTCCTAATTGATTTCCACTCTGTGAGCTCCAATCAATTTTAAGAAGGGGGTTGTCACAGGAAATGAGGGACAGAAATTATATTTTATTTCATTTTAAAAAACCGCTAACAAAACTAATTGAAGTAATCCGAGTTTTGTTATTTTTCGTATGTAGCATGTAACTTCCAGTAACGGTCACCTAAGATCTCTTTAGTAGACAGACGTTCGTGACGCAGTGTGTGTCAATTATCATATTGAATATATATATTAGTTTATGAAGAATATGTATATTAAATAAATTGGGACAACTGCGCAATACCGTCACATGTTGTTGACGAGTGAAATGGCCAGTGCGCATTAGGATTGACCACAGAAAAGCGTGCATCACGATTACCACTATATATCCAAGGCAAAAATCATGTCACAGGACATAGCTTCTGGAAGTTTTGGAAACCTTCAGTGAGAGCTATATAAGAGGCAAAATGAAGACTTTTACTCTCAATGTTGAAAACGTCGATTCGTCTGAAGCCAGTCTAACTTCACGTATGAATTATCTCATGTACAGAGATTTCATAAAGGAAAGCTGCAATAATCTCTTTCCATCCGTTTTCCATCCGTCTGATGCCATATATCGAGTAACGAGGCAAAATTACTCAGTATAATTGTTGGCAAAGTGGAAAGTTCGCTGTCAAGAAAAACCCGATGCATGTGACGCTGGTTGTATGCAGTTAACGACACGAGGGACCAACTTGCTCTTCCCCCTGTCTGAGTTCGTTTTGGCAGTCTATCCCGCAAATTGAGGGGCTGGCGCCGGAGATACATATCCGGATTTCTACACTCAATGTAATGCGACGACACATCCCACTGGACGACTCCATCCGATAATGCTAAACGTCGTTGAGGTGTCCGTGTCCACGACAAACAACGATAATTATCGAGGCTGACAGCAGTCAGCTAAATTTCAGATTTCTCCCCAGTGATAATCTGAAAGTGGTGCCTAGATTCTGCAGAATCTTCACCTGTAATGCGACGCCTCAATTGCGCCGTGATCTTCACTTTGAAGTGCCGCTTATAAGTGACGTGTGAGTTTACGTCATCTCCTTGGAACTCTGACATTAATAGTGAGTAATAATTCGCACGGCTAACGCGCACATACTTAACTCTAGAACTCTAAGAAAATGAACACTATTATATCGTATGCAAAATAAGAACTCTAATGTTAAAAGTAATGCTTATTTTACATGTCAACTATTGTTAAAGCGGCCCCATTTGCCGCATAAGAATTGTGTAATTAATCTTTATTTTATATTTTGAATTTCATCATTTTCATCTCCCCTTATTCCCCAAAGAGTGCATGACATTGGAAAGTTGAATGAATGATTAATCACTGTGCGAAAGAGTAGTGCCCCTTTTAAATCGGGAAATAAATAACCTGATTTAAACATCTTTCAACTCTCTTGTTATTCATAGTTTTTGAGAGGGACGAAAGAATTTGTACTATTGTTTTGCACCGTTCGTCTGTTCGTCCATTTATTCACATTTATGATACACACTCACAACACACACCGCCAATAAAACGTTCCTTGGCATGACACTAATAAAGTGGGCCCCACCCAAACATCAATGGAGTATGTCATGTGTGTCATTGTAACAACCTGACACGACGTAGTACTGGCACACGTCACGGGCTTTTTTTGGAGGTGCACCGGAGCAGGCCAAAAATAGACTTCACCCCTTGCATCTCTAACTTCAGCTCGGGTCGGCTTGTAACAAGCCCGCCCGTTTTGTGACACCAGTAAAATACATTGCAAGCAAACTATTTTTTGCATTAAACACATTTTGAAGTGTAGGTGTCACCTCATCATGTTCTTTTAAGTAGGTTTTAGATGATCAGTTTCATTTTGATTTTGTTTGAGTAACATAATTACACCTTGTTTTATTTGTTTACCCACTGTGTTTCAATAAATATCTGTGCTTGTATTTATTATTATTGTTTCATCCCTCTCAAATTTATGCTTAATTTATCTTAAGTGTTAGGATTGCTCCAGGTTTTTAATAAAATTAATAGTTTGTTAGATCATTGCAGCTGCATTCCTTTTCCTGACAGAGACATAACATTTTTGCTTGATGACTCAATATATGTCATTTAAGTAAAAATGAATTGTCTAGTCACATGACATGACGCATCAAAAATCTTTTGCTACCCAAAGTTTGTAGCCAGGGCTTCCGGATCTCATATTTTATTAACATTTAAATGTCATTTGGTTGGGTGGGTAGATTTTATGTAAAAGAAAGTTCGTTCAGGATATGCCCAGTTATATTTCACAAATATGTTTTGATATCACTTCTAAACTTACAAAATGGTTTTATTTATTTTGTTGGGAACTGTGGAACAATATACTCTTTTGCATAAATGCATGCAGTTGTGGGTTGGAGATTAATTGAAAATATTTTTCAACCTTTCTCTAATTCTAAATTATCACTCTCAATGGCAGAATTGTGAAAAACTTAGAATTTTTAGGAAATGAAGTGTTCATAAAACTTCTCATTATTATTATTAATATACATTATTATTAGTCACTACATTATAAACAAAACATTTAAGCCTTTGACTTTATTTATTGGTTTTATTATATTTACCTCAGTTTTAGCACACTACCCTTTCCTAACCTTGTGTGTAATGATGGTAATCACAGTACAGTGGCTTTGAAGATATTCTGCAGTTAGTTTTGTTTACTTTCTACTTATCATTATATTTTTATCACTTCATCATTACTGAAGCTTATTAGTAAAAGTAAAATCAGTAATCACACAACAGATAACTATTTAATTATGAATTCAATAATTCACTTACATATGGACATGCATTTACTATACATACACATATCTGCACGCTTGAGCACAATATGAAATTATATTGACCAGATAGCCTCTCTTTTTCTTATTCCTTCTGTACTATCTGAATGCCTGCACACTTATACACAATGTAACATGTATATCATCAGGCAGCCTCTCCTCTTTTTCTTACCCCCCCCCCAACACACACACACCACTTACAAACATGGCCACTTGTACACAGTGTACCAATAATATGTCTGTTATGCATTCTCTCTTCTGTCTTATTTTCTCCCTCAGTCTACATATACTTGTACACAATGTAAAGTGTTTATTGGGGCATTATGTTAAAGTGATTTAATTGCTTGTTAATGTTGTTAAAATTAAAGCTGCAACTGTTTAAGAAAATCAGATACTTAATATTTTTTAAAAGGTTCTGCCACTAGTTTTTCTCCTTAATTTCATGTTTTTGTATTGCGTTGTGATTGGTTGTAGTTAGAGTTTGGCAAATATATAAGTTAATTTTAATTAAAATTTAGGTGTTCATTTGCTAGAGATGCATGTAATGTAAGTGATAGTAAATTTGTTTAATAATAATTTTATCTAGCCATCTACACAGCTTGTTACTTCAGATTTGGTACCAACAAATTTATTAGCCTCAGCCTGTTGTGGATTGTGAAGTATTCATGTTTCAATACCAACTATCTTATTATTGTATATTGGAGCGAATAAAAAAAAAATACAAATAGAAACAGCTGAGTTAGTTTGAATTTATTTTCATGAAGGGAAATTTGGTCCTTTGTTTATTTGCAACTTCCTTTCCTTTTAAATCTACACAAACAAACCAACTCTCACACAAACACATACATATCACATACATCAACAAACGCATAACAAACTTACAAAAGTACTAATATGCAGAAAGGGGTACATATATTCATTAGAAAGGTGCAGTCAGAGATACAGTTAGGTCTGTCCCTCATTGTCTGACAAATAATCAGATTTAGAATCATATGTAAAGATGCAGTCACACAGAGATACAGACGTTGGCAAATAAATGCATACACATATAAAGATGCAGTCACACAGAGATACAGACATTGGAACATAAATGCATACACATGTAAAGATGCAATCATACAGAGATACAAGCATTGGAACATAAATGCATACACACAAACAAATAAGGGTGGGCATGGGTGCAGAAATACAGAATTAAAATTCCAGGGGCTCTGACATACACAGTTTGTCAAACAGAGGTCCATGATGTACTACAAACAGGTGCAGATGTGAACACAAATGTTAGCTATTGTTCTATGATTTGAATTGGAGAATGCTTGTGTAATTGATCCATTATTTCTATATTCACTAATTTGATTACATTATACTTGTGAATTTTGATTGATGCTATATTTCTTATGCTGCACGTTTATCAGGCTAATGAATATTGTTGCAGGATTTGTAAGTCGAGAATGTGTGTAAGGGAGAAAGGAGTTAAGAGATGAAACATGAATGAAATTTTTGCAGAAGAAGCGTGCCTTTTTCCTTTGCTGTTCTTGATCCACATTAGACTGCAGGGACTACTGTACTTTACTGGATCACGTTGGTGTGTGAATACAGCATTGTGTTCGAACTTAACAGTAAACCTATTGCTGTAAATTGATTCCTGTGAATTCTGTTCGAGAGCCAATACGGTGAAAATTGAGGCTTTAGTTTGGTCTCTAGAATTCACAGAGATTATTGTGAACATTCTGTGTGGTGTTCTTTTGGACAGTGCATGCAAAGTTCTGGGACATTTCTCTATGGTGTGCTTTATGAGCACATCAAAGATTCTGGAACAGTTGTGCCTAGAAGGGGTACATTGGACTGTCATCCAAATAAGAAAGACACTGACTTTGTTGCAAACCGCATGATTGTGAACATGTACCGTTGAGAGTGGTCATCATTGAAAAGGTTATGTACATTGACTTTAATTATCTCTCTAAAACTACACTCATTTCTGTGGCGAATGATATCCATAATTTGATTGCTGATATCTATGCCAGGATAAACTGAATGATTGTCTAGCGTTAATTGAACATTGTTTTGAAATGATGTAAATGTCAACACTCTTTTGGTTTTATTCATTGTATATTTGATTGTTGATTTAATAAATTTACTGTTAAATTTATTAACCTTCTGGCACATATATTAAAACTTATGTTGGAATAATAGTGGCAGCGCGAAAGCGGCGGAAGCCGAAAGCGTCCTCTACATAAAGAAGAAGAATAATAGTGGGTGGATGGGGGCCTATTAAATATAAATAAAATATGGGGATTTTTATTACTCCTTTAGTAAGAAGTTTTCACCTACAGAAAATATTATGCGACAGTAAAACGTCTATCTTATTATTATGTAAAGAGTTTTACGACACCCTTATAATCTGCCAAGTGAGAGACAGTGTTGGTCTTGTGATAGAATTATTATGGTGTTATTAATTAATAAATAATGATCATAACGAGTGAAGGGTGCCCAAAAAGGTGTCACACATATACAAATACACAAAGGTGTAAGTAGTTTTGCAAGCAAAATTACTGACTCAGAGATATAAGTATGTAAACACAGAGATATATACACAATTTTACAAGCAAAAATACTGACTCGGAGATATAAGTATGTAAACACAGAGATACATACACAATTTTACAAGCAAAAATACTGACTTGGAGATGTATGTAAACACAGAGATACATACACAATTTTACAAGCAAAAATACTGACTTGGAGATATATGTAAACACAGAGATACATACACAATTTTACAAGCAAAAATACTGACTCGGAGATATAAGTATGTGAATACACCGAGGTATAGAGGCACAGAAATATATACACAATTTTGCAAGCATCGGTGCTGACTTATGTATAAATATACACGCATCCAGATATACAAAGGTGAAAAGATAGGAAGTACAGACAGGCGACGAGGCGAAGATTAAAGAGTTATAGACAGCAAACAAGAGAAAAGGCTTTATTGTGATATTAACAACTTGATTTATTTGGGAATATCAACATACTATACACATCGCAGAGGTCACAAAACGAATAAATCACGAAATGTGTGGAGAGCTGAAACATTGAAGAATGGCCATTTACTTTCCCCATCAATTGTCCAGTAGCTTCAGTACCTAGCCACACATGGAAAAAAATTGCTAATGCACACACAAAAAAATGTTGAATGATGTACATTAGGACTATGGATTCGAACCCGGCCTAAAGTCAAAGGTTTTACGGACATAGGTTTTTCATATGTCCTCGTACTATCACTGAAAACAGAACTGGAAATCACGCTCAAAGAAAGATACGAAGCTAAAATAATTGAAACAGCTACAACCAGAGCGGTGGAGCTGCAAATTTAAATATACTTGGTTTTAAATGCTAGTGATATTAATACTACTAGATCGAATAATGATTTATATATATTTTTGTGGAAATCAGTGTTTATGCAGCACCCTATTGAAAAGATGAGCTCCCAATGCTTCCTTCATCACAAACGGCAACTCTGCTGGACTTCAGCCATGACACGCAGCTTTGAAGTATGAGCTATGACGTAGCATGTGGACAATGACACAGATAGAGATGATTCAGTGACCGACGGTCAGTCTTGAAATGCTGATTTAGGGTTTTGTTTTTTGTCTTTAAGTGTGTGGTGTTATCTTTCCTAAGTTCACACCATCGTGACATTTACTCACTTTCTGGACTCTTCATTACTTGTGCGATGAAATCTGAAAAACAAACACCAGGTAAACTGGTCTTTTAAAAAAAAATGACCAAATGAAGACAGGCTATTCAAACAAAGAGAACATCAGTAAGGTTCACATTAACCCTTTCGAAACTAAAGAACAGACAGGTCACATTTCACATTAAAGCTGCCCCCAACATTTGACACTATCGATTTGATGACAATACCTGCAAACTCGCCTAGCTGCTTGTGGCTTACATGAGATTTGATAGGATGCCACGGAATGAAGACCCCGTCGAAGCAAAATCAAATACATTTAAACTTATTTTCTGTTGCGTGAAAACGGACGTAAACGTTCAGTATTTAAAATTTTAAAAATAATAACTTCGCAAAGATGCATAACTCTATTAACTGCACATATTCTCACGTTTAGTCCAAGACTGCTTTGTGTAAATAAACCACTTAAAGACTCTAAACTATTTTGTATAATTACATACCTCCAAAGGCATTAAATTGCTTGTGCAAATGTAGTTCACTTAGGCTTTAAATTATTTGTGCTAATGTAAGCAAATTAAGCTTATAATTGTTTTGTGCAAATATAGGCCATTTATGTTACAGACTGATTTGTGTAACACAGACCACTTAGACTAAACTTTCTGCAAATATAGACTCTAGAGGCACAAGCCACTTAAGGCTTTAAATTGCTTGTGCTGATAATGGCCACTTAAGCTTTTAATTTCTTCGTGGAAATATAGGCCATTTATTTAACGATTTGCTCATTGAAAATATAGACTTTAGGCTGTATAGCTTTGTGAAAATAGAATATTATTAAAGATAAAAGGCGCGTGCGGGGAGGGAAGGGGGATGTTCTTACCTTCGTACTTGACATTGCCTTCCAGGTCTTCTCGGATTTCAGTGAATTTGATCACGTCCGTCACCTGCTCATCGCTCAGCTTCTCACCTGCAAGGTGTGGGTCAAAAAATATGTTAGCACCTTCCATTGACAGAAACGCGCATTCTAAAATATTAATTACTTCTAATTACTAATGACTGTATTTATGATAACAGTTAGCAGATCCGGTAGCATACGTGTTTAAAATTATTAGACGAGACACAAAACCGATATACAACGTTTGGTATGTGGCGCACACACCAAAATGAGCGCCACTAAGTGTACTTTTATAAAGAACGGAAATTACGCAGCTAGTACATGAATATATATATATATATATAAAATATCGACTGAGATTACTTACCCGTGACATGAAAACAATGACATAAAACACTGTCCCAGTGACTTTAAAAATTAACCATATAAAACTACTACCAATTGACCTTAACCCCTTTGACGTAAAATGCTTATCCGATGTTTAAAATACAGACTCAACAGCCCGAATCCTATGATGACAAACAATACACTGACTTGAGAATTAAGACAAAACATAAAAAGCAGACTTAGGACAATGGTCTATTGATGTGAGAAACAGACTTAAAACAGTGACATAGTGACATGAGAAACTAATGTAAAACAATGACATAGGGAAATGAGAAACAGACTTAATCAATGGTCTAGTGACACGAGAAACAGACTTAAGGCAATAACATGAGACACTGATTAAAAATAATGACTTAGTGACATGAGAAACAGACTTAAAACATTGACCAAGTGACACATGGGAAACGGAATTAAAACAATGACCTAGACACATGAGAACCTAAGACATAAAACAATGGCCCAGTAGCACGAGATCTCAGATTTAAAACAATGACCCAGACACATGAGAATGGAAGACATAAAACAATGGCCCAGTAGCACAAGATATAAGACTCAAAACAACGACCAAGAGACATGGCTGCTATGACCAAAAAACTATGAACCTCCAGTGACGTAAGAATGACATATAAACAGACCCAATGATGTCAGCACATGTCTCAGCTCTGCTGCAGAAATGAAGCCCTGGCCCTCGCGATCGAAAGTCTTGAACGCCTCTTTGAAATCCGCGAACGTGCCAGTATCTTTCTCTCGGGAGATGCTCTCATAGATGGGCAGGAACTCCTCTAGTTTGTACGCCTTCTCGCCTGCAACATATCAAAGACTGAGGTGCCAACCAATCGTAAAAGTGCAAAGACTGGCTTTCATTTTGGTCGTAATTGTAGGGAGTTGGGGTGGTCGTGGTGGTGGTGGCTGAGCATTACGCAACCATTCTTGCTAAGATGCCCTCAATTTTCTTACGTCAGTGACGTCATAACAGATATGTTAAAGCAGTGTGTCATAACAGATATGCTAAAGCAGTGTTGAAATTCTGTCTCTGAGCTGGGCTAGTGTCAAAACATACTGAGAGAAACAGGAACTGAGAATAATCAAATTCCAGGAATATGTTGTATTTTTACAGCTGCAAAATTGTATTTGTTTTAAATGACTGACCAGCACAAGGTGTTAGGACTTCTTGGCTGGTTATCATGGTCTAGTCATTCTAATTGCATAAATCTAAACGATTGTCATGGGTACGACTGACATCTAATCTTTAAAAATATTCTCAATATTTGCCTTCATTTCCTTGTTTAATCAACATTTTGTCTTTACATTTTCGATCAATTTATTTTAATCAAATACTTGCTTTAATATAGTTGAACTGAAAATAGCAGACTAAGTTAAATATGGAGATGGCGAATTGGCGACCTTCGAACTACAAGATGGGCGCATAACAGTTCACTGCTTTTCATAATTTAACGGTTAGCAGCACCACAGGAGTTACGGGCCCTAATTTAACGAATGTGTAATAAAGTAATCATTTAACTGAAGAGGGTTACAATTTTTAGGTATTCATCATGACCACGTGACAGCTATGCTTCGATTGGTTCAGACGAGTAAGAACATGCTCATTCATTTGTGGTCTTTACATTTCCTCACCTAGTTTATTAGTGCCTCCATTTTTCTTAATGGTGTCTTGTGTAGGGTTCAACCCCAGGCAGTAGCACATGTGCCCAACTTTGAAGGCGTCCACCTCACCGTCCCGGCCATCCCAGAAGTCAAACAACTCGAACACTTCTGTGATCTCTGTAATGTCACAACCACGACAACAATTTATCAGTCTTTCAAGCCCAAATTCACACAACTTCATATTAACAGTAAATTTTCGACAGCAACAAAAAATAAAAAGAACCACGTATATTTCCTGCCATTAAGTACTGTTAAAAATATACTTACATAAATTATACTGTATACATGTAGATTTATAACACTTAGAAAACATACTTTTAGATTTAGAAACTCTGAGAGGAGACAATAGTTAAAGAATTTAAAATTAAAATAACCTAAATGGGAATGTTCGTTTTCTGCTACTCAATGAAGGATAGGAGGTAGATACTAGTTTGTTGTTGCACTTAGTTATAGTGTATCTTAGTTACCGTACTGTATAATAAAAATTACCAGCGATAAAATTTACTTACCTGCTGCGCAGCGCTATGAAATCCCTTTATTGAGCAATAGGAATAATAATACCACATCGTTTACTTTTGTTTGATACACATAAACATCACTTATGTGGCCAGGAATTGTATTTTGATTTAGAGGAGGATGACATGCAATAACTGTTTTCAACTAAGTCAACATGACTTCGTTGTATCAGCTTTCGCATAAGATTAAAGTAGTTATCTCTGCTACGATTGATGTTCTGTCCCTGTAATAATCTACTTAATATTTGATTTCATTTGACTGATTAATGAATTTAATTTTCATTCAATTTATTTTCATCAAATACTTGCTTTTTTTAAAGTGAATAGTTATTTTGTTTTTGCTTACTTCTTTGCTCTACAAGCATGTTATTTTTTCACAACACACGAGAAATAAAAAGTATATATTCTTGACAAAAGGTGAAAATCAATGAGTAAGGAGACAAATATGAGCACACTTGTTAATGATCTAACCACTGAGAGTATCTATAGGGGGGAGAAATCTAAACATTGGGTATACTCAGGTAAATAACACAAGAATGGATTTCGATAATCTCTACCTTGATGATCCAGAGGCCCCAGTCAATGAATAACAACAGCAATAATAAATGAATGTGGAATGTAAAAGCAGAAGTGATACGTGTAGGGATAGGAGTTTTGAGGAACATAATATCTGAGTTGGATGGCTATCTGAATAAAGTATCTGAAAACCATACGCTTGTCCCCAGTACTAAAAGCAACGCTACCCGGAAGTGCCCACATCGTCTGTGAAACCTTGGTTCTCCAAGAGTCTTGATAAGATTCAGATGCCTGGGTTCACAACCGATAGTGAACCGATGTCGTGGAAAATAGGCTGAATAATAATACAAAACAATTTATAATCAATGCTTAAGGCACCTTTATCCTCAGCCTGTAGAGACTAATCTCGATATGTGCTATAATTTACTGTTATTCCTGGATGATTTACTGAACACCCCACAGCTAAAGTTACTAAACTATCCCCTCTAATCTAATAAGAACATTTACAAAATTCTCAAATAGGATTCCAAGATTTCCTAAAATGAACTAAGTTTGTCATTTTAAAATATAGTCGTTGTTTTGTATTATCTGTCACCAATAGTATCTGTAACCCACCAAATATTACTCGTGGTTATTTAGGGAATTTTAGGATTTAGAGGAAGAAAATTATTAGCGATGCTGATCAGAAATAGAGGAATACTGTGTGATTTTAAACTTTGACTTTCTAGATGGACCTCACTGTCCGCTGTAATCACTGTTTATTGACGCGTCCTGATTTGATTGCAAATGAGTGACAGTTAACCTGCTTTATCAGAGATTTAGCAAGTAGCATCGTGTTTCATAAGACACTGAATGGCAATTAACCCGTCGTGCTTCATAAGATATTGAGTGGCAATTAACTTGTCGTGCGTGCTTCATAAGATATTAAGTGGCAATTAACCTGTCGTGTTTCATATGATTTTAAGTGGCAATTAACCTATCGTGTTTCATAAAATATTGAGAGGCAATTAACCTATCGTGTTTCATAAGACACTGAATGGCAATTAACGTGTCGTGCTTCATAAGATATTAAGTGGCAATTAACCTATCGTGTTTCATAAAATATTGAGAGGCAATTAACCTATCGTGTTTCATAAGACACTGAATGGCAATTAACGTGTCGTGCTTCATAAGATATTAAGTGGCAATTAACCTGTCGTGTTTCATATGATTTTAAGTGGCAATTAACCTATCGTGTTTCATAAGACACTGAATGGCAATTAACGTGTGCTTCATAAGACATTGAGTGGCAAATAACCTATCGTGCTTCGTTAGTACGTGACAATTAACCTAACCTGCTTTATCAATGAGAGGCAATTAACCCTTCCTCTTCCATCATTAAGTGAGTATCCATTTGTGTAATCCATCGCACATTTTCACGGAATGAGGTTTGAACTCATCGTTTCCCTCAGTTAAAGAAAATGGTATTTGCCGTTTTTAATTGTCTCGTTAAATTCAGGGGTGTTTTGACATTACTGTACATAAACATGATTTTAGTTCGCTGTGTCTTTGTAGATACGACAGCGCTACAAAGCACACGTGTTTAGCATAGATAACAATTGTCTATATTTAATAGCATTATTTCATGGAGGCAAAACAGTAAATGAAATAAAAATTAAACAATCCTTAAATGTTGTTATGACCATTGCATAAACATCAAACTCATGCTGAAATTCATGCCCTTGTACAAACGACACACCTGTTACAAACTACACACCTGTTACACATTAGTCACGTGTTGCAGGCACGCCGAGCGCATTTGTGTTCCTATTTTTCAAACGTTTCACTTCTGCGACCTATTTCTGTGACCTCCTATATTAACGCTAAACACTTTGTGTGCGTTTGTTAGTGATGAAGCATATCAGATGCACGGAAATTTCGTAAACATGCTTGAAAAGTGAATATGTAATCGATGGATGCTGTTTTATCATGCGATCTCTAATAAAGAAATTAAAACATTATTTGTAGGCCAATATAAATAAACAAGTGAAAATTCTATGTTTATATTATAGGTATGCATACACTTCTTTAACAATGTCAAGTGATCGATTAAAAAAAAATGTATCTAAAGTATCATACATAAAAATGACAGTAAAAACTCGATAACATAATAGTGCAATATGGAAAAATTGATATATCTTGACCAGATGAAGAGAAAACGATTAGTCTCAATAATACCTCAACGGAAACCATGTTAGCGATTAATCTCAATAAAACCTCAACATAAGTCATATTTTAAGTGTAAATAGGCCATTGAGTATGATAGATTTTAGTGGGATATAGTTTGTCCCTATTACCAAATTATTTGAACACATTTCCTCTGAACTGTTAATTAAGTGTTCTGATTTAGAAGAAGAAATAAAGACGTTTATATATATATAATATACTTGATATTTCTCAATTATATGTCGTCGAACATGTGTACGTATTTTCTGAGCCCCGGAATTTGTGTACAAACAATATTTGATCAAAATAAGTTACTTTACCGATGTCTTTAGACAAATGGTCTTGATTACAAACAAACATAATGTGATCGCTTTTCTAATGAGGATTCAGCTTACGCTTAATTAATCCGATTAAGATTTAAGTTTACGTCAGCCTAACTGCTGAATTACATGATTGCAGTCATTCCTTGTAATGAATAAATGGCATCATTGCTAATGTAAACTAAACATTACCCTCAAGTCTGTGAAAAATAAAATGACGTCAACTCTAATGACGATTTAGTTTACCTCATTCTTGGTGCAAAAGGAGATTGATTACCTTAGTCCTAGGTCAAATTTAAGTTACCATACATCTAATAACGAATGAGGTAGATTCAAGAAAGTGTTATTAAAATTAAACAACAAAAATGATTAAAAATAACCACAAAAAATCAAATAGTAATTTGGAAAGTATAGTTGCATGAAAAAAAATCAAAAATTAATTATGAATGGGTACGGGGCACAAAAGTATAATAAGAAAAACATCAGAAAGGAAGAGTAAATTGTTGAAAATGTTTGGTTGAAGGAATCGGGGAAAATAGTTAAAGGGGGATAATATAAATGGTTCAGGTAAAGTTATTTGCAGGACAATATTTCAACACCAGGTGACCCCGTGCAGAATTAATACAAATAAAAGTGGTTGGGGATGTAATACAAATGGCGAAATTGGGTCAGAATGGAAATCTGGTATCTCCTGTTTCACTCACCCTCAATATCAGTCTTGGACAAAGATGACTGTAAGAAAAAAATTACATATCAGCTTTTGTGTCAGTTTGTAGTATAAAGAGTTGTATTATAGTACAACACCCATCAGTGTTTCTGGCCAACATCACAAGGTCTTATATTACACAGTGTTTATCCTAATAATATTAAATATTATATTACACATAGACAGTGTTTACCCCAATAATATTAGGTCTGATATTACACATAGACAGTGTTTATCCCAATATTAGGACTAATATTTCCTTAGAGACCAGCATTTACCCCAGTAATTATTAGGACTGATATTACATATAATTTTTTTTCAGTGTTTATCACAACAGTGTAACGACCAATATTACAATATAAACCAATGTTTGTTCTAGCTTCACACGACATGATGATGTACGTAAGCCATTTTCCCCAATAGTTAAAACGATTGATATTATTGTATTAACAAAGCTTGTCATTATATCATAAGAACTTATTGAGCACTTTGAATATTAATGGCAGTTTAGAAACAGATAGTTATTATATATTACCTGTTAATTGTAACTTGTCTGTTTAAGTGTTAAGTGGTACACTTTTAAAATGAAGTGAACCGAGAAGCAGTACAATTCACCTTAAACTGCATGCCTATGTGTTCCACACCAGTTATTTTCGCTGCCTAATTCCTTAGAATTTATTACTGCTGATAGCTGTAATCGGATAATGAATACTATGTTACTGTCTAATTAGCGAGTATTTATTAATGGTGATAACAGTAATCAGATAATGAATACCACATTACTGCCTGATTACTGAGCATTTATTACTGGTGATAACTGTAATTGGATAATGAATACTATAGTATTGCCTGAATATTGAGCATATTTTACTGGTGATATCTAAACGGATAATGAATATTTTTTACTACCTGATTATTGAGCATTTATTACTGGTGATAAATGTAATTGGATAATGAATGTTCTGATTCATGTGGATTTGTTTCTGGTGCTTTCTGTGAGGGCGTAGATTACCAGAGACACGTTAGAGTTTAGTGATCTAATAAAAGTGGTCCGTTGTCAGACCAGTATTTAAGTTTTTAGGACTCAGAGAAATTTACTTAATTAAGTGATAACTACACGATATCGATCGATTTAATTAAATGATAAGTAAATGAAATTGATCTAATTAAATCTTAACTAAATTGGTATTAATCTCATTAAGTTATAACTAAATTATATTAATCTAATTCAGTGATAACTAAATAATACTGATTGATTAAGTTGGACTTCTTGTTGACGAGCATATATATTTTATGATAAATAATATACACTGATCTGAAGTAAACTGTATGTTTACTTTTACAAATGCGCCAACTAATAAATATGGTTAATACTTCTGACTCACTAACACATGGCTCACTAGTACATGTGACTCACTAAAATAGTGGCTGTCTAATACTTGTGACTCGCTATCATTTGGCTCACTAATACATGTGGCTAACTAATACTTGTGACTCAGTACCATTTGGCTCAACAATACACGTGGCTAATACATGTGACTCATTATCATTTGGCTCACTAATACACGTGGCTCATTAATATATGTGGCTAATACTTGTGACTCGCTATCTTTTGGCTCACTAATACATATCGCTAACTAAACCTTAAGTATAGTGCACCATAGTGAGTAGTTCTGCTAATTAATGTATTTGGTCTAACTAAACCATGCTTTCTAAGTAATGCGTGTTGGCTTGGAGATCAAAATGTGTAATTATATGCTAAATAAGGTATTTGGCTAACTAATTTATACAGTCTAAGTAATGTGTACTGTTTGCTGAATCATTGTGTAGTATTTGATATTTGGATTAATTAATAACTGATAACTCTGATGTCTTACACCATGGCTTACCAAGGCAAATTCTTTAAAATGTATTTGAAATGTGCTCTTGGCTTACCACGGTAATTTGCGCGAAAGCGG
Organism: Sinotaia quadrata; assembly: GCA_028829895.1. NCBI lineage: Eukaryota > Metazoa > Mollusca > Gastropoda > Architaenioglossa > Viviparidae > Sinotaia > Sinotaia quadrata. The sequence continues at coordinate 117,340,658 of CM054177.1, read as the reverse complement.
CGGAAGTCGAAAGCGCCCCCTACATTAGCAAGCAAGTACCACGGTAAAGTCTTTAAAATGTATTTGAAATGTGCTCTTGGCTTACCACGGTAAAGTCTTTAAAATGTATTTGAAATGTGTTCTTAGCTTACTATGATATAGCTTACAGAGCCCAACTAAAGTGTGCAGTATGTCAACTGAATGAGTTTTATTTAGTGTGTGTGTGTGTGTGTGTGTGTGTGTGTGTGTGTGTGTGTGTGTGTGTGTGTTTGGCTTTAATTATTAGCCCATATCTCAGCAAACGAATCACCCAGCGCAACTGGATGCTGATATGAAGATTTGAGCAACCAATTTCCCAGTTTGCCACAATAAACAGCTGGCGAAGTGACGTATACTTGGTTACCTTTTACAGTACATATACCCCTCTATAGTGACGTGTTCTCCTTGATTGTAAGATTAGAATTACCGCTGAAGTTACTATTACTATTAAAAATACACACTCACTCTGAACGATGTAAACTAGTTGAGTGTACAATAGACATCCAGATGAAATTATGTATATTTGTTACCTCTACAGAAATACCCCTTCACAACAGACGTTTACTGGTTCTGAAGACATCTATTAGAAATAGTGTACTCTGAGTAAAATAAAGTAGATAAAAAAAAAACTGGAAATGATGTATGCTGGTTCATTTCAAAGTAGATATCCTGGTGAAGGAGCTTATATGGGTTATGTACGTGTGGTTTCTCTGTTATATGACGCATAGTAGTTAACTAGAACTAGACATTTATGTGATATGACGTATATAAGTTAGCAAGAACTAGATATCCGTGTGATATGACATATACTAGTTAATTATAACATCCATGTAGTAGGACGTATACTAGTTAACTATATCTAGATACACGCAATTAAATGATATGACGTAAGCAATTAGCTATAGCTAGACAGTCTTGAGGTCAGTCGTGTACTGGTAGATATAAAAAGACATTCGAGTGATATAACGTACTCTGATTAACTATAAATAGATATATGACGTAAAATGGATAACTATAAACAGACTTTCATGTAGTATGAAGAATACTGGTTAAATATAAACAGATCTTCATGTGGTATGACGCATACTGATTCAGTATAAAACAAACATGCATTTTGATATATTTATATACTACACGCAGTTAAAACAGCGTCAGCGAAACTACTGCATGCAGACTCGAACCAGAGCTGTTTCATGATCTTTTACACGTGCGACTGTATGTTCTGTTGTGACATCGTAATCCTCTGTTGTTTGTGACATTTTTTTTCCATTCTGTTGTGATATATAATAATCCTGTTGTTCTTTGACGGTGTACGTGTGTAATTGTATGTTGTGTTTCTCGTTCTTGTAACTGTATGTTCTGTATGACAATAATCTCGTTGTTCTGTAACGTTATACGTGTGTAACTACTTTATGAGCTACTTGAAATGTTGACAACACTTCTAAGTTAATAAAATACCAAAATGCTCTCATTACTCTGCCATAGTTTATACGATTTGCTACCAGAAATATTCATGTGTATTAAATGCATGAAACTGTTTCATAGTTCTCAGTCTATATTTGGTCAATTCATTATTCAGTCGATCAGCATGAGTTTATCGCTATCAGTTTGTCACTAAGCGCGGCCAATCTGATTAGACATACACCAACATACATTTATGCTTTTACAGCCAAACTAGGCAAATCTTATTACAAACACGTGTACCGAAATAGCCAAACTAGGCAAATCTTATTTTAAACACATGTATACCAACATAGATTCATTCTTCAACAGCCAACGTTGAGAGTCGGTGCAGTTGGACTTGCTAGCTACTAACCACACGGTCTAATTCAGCAAAAAGCAAAACAAATCAAATTCAACCAAAAAAAACAAACAAAAACCAAGCAGATATACTACGACAATAATTATTTGTATTTTAGAGATTTTGAAAATCAAAATAGCAACGTTCACTGAAGCATTTCAAGCTGTCAGCTCTCAGCAGCTTAGATCTGACTTTCGTTTACCATAGACATTCAAGAAAAGCAATGTAAATCTACATCTACGTTATCTACTGCTTCTCGCACGATTGACGTCAGAAAGCGGATGCAAGAAATGGCTGCACTTACCATCGTGACTGTTTGGATAGTGCTGCTGCCCGCGAAGGAAAATTAGAAGCAATGGCAGGGGAATGCTCTACAAGTTCTGTATCTCTCTTAGAGTATCAGGACGTTATTTATAGGAACATCCCATTTCTTGCCAAGGGGTGGTTGGGGTGATGATACCGAATTTCATCTTTTGGAATCTGTACAGAACGTGAGGTAACAGATCTAGTAAAGTTTACAAATGAAATGCTCGCTGGACGAAATGCATAACCTTTCAAAAACATTTACTCATTCACAGCTTTAAATTTTGATACAGAGCTTTGATAACCTTGACTTCGCATCTTCGGACGGAAGTGATGATTTTAACCAGCACTCCTACCCCATCCCCATTTCCCCACCCCACCCTCGTCGGCAATCTTCTGTTTCAAGGATTATACAGCAGCAACAAAATCGTTTTCACTAATAGCCGAGGACTATTTAGAACTCCTTGTTCACCGTTACGAAAATAAACCTTTTATTATGTATATTAATTTATATTTTCATTTGAAGTGACCATTCGATTTCTTTTTTGAAAAAAACAAAACAAAACAACGCAGTATCCAGCAAGTACATAAGACTTTCTCCCTGCTCCAAATGACATTCAAGCGATGAACGACCTCAGTCTCTTAGCAACGGGAGCCTTGCTCTTACCATATTTGGATGGCACGTAGGGGCTCCCGCAGTGGGGCGCGTGCGCCATTATTGGAAGACGTTGCAATTCGATAGAGCGCATGCGGGCCGTGCATACTAACCAAAGTCGCGTGCCGGCCACGAGGCACATGTACAACGCATGCCTTTGCCTGGGTTGGTGTGTGGTGGTGGTGGTGGTGGGGGGACAACTTGTTGCCCTGGAACAGGGATTTGCTTGCAGAGCACGTTTTAGTTTAAAATAGCATAGAGTATAACATAGTCATACAGTGTGAGGAACGAAGTGACTGGAGATACAGACCGAGGGCATCGTTAATCATTTTCATTTTCATTTAGTGATATTTTGTTCATGTCATTGGACTAGTTTTGAAATGACAAGTGTTGTTGCAGTTGTTAAGACGAAGCTGAAACAAAAGATATGGTTGACTTATTTTCAAAATAAAGTTCGTTCATTTTCTATCTATCTATCTATCTATCTATCTATCTATCTATCTATCTATCTATCTATCTATCTATCTATCTATCTATCTATCTATCTATCTATCTATCTATCTATCTATTATCTATCTATCTATCTATTAGTCTTGCCGACCGTTGGGGCACCACTGCCAAATGCAATCATAATGAAACATGAGATATCAAACAAAATGCATGGGACATAGGATGTCCATCACCAAGCGAAATGGGACAATGTAAACACCAGCATAATGAGATAAGGAATACCAAACACAAGCAAATATAGAATACCAAGAAGTATAATGAAACACGGAGTTCAAGCACAATAGAACTTGGAACAATTAAAGTGCAATGGGGCATGGAACACTTAAACAGAATGGGACATGAAACACCAAAATATACTGGGACAAATAAATACCCCGGGCGTAATTAGATGTAACGTGAAATTGGAGTGCCAGCATAGATTCATACTAAACAAACAGGTCACGTGGGTAAATATCTTGTACAAAGATTTAAATCGTGTGACTTTGGCGATATTTATTATCTAAGACACAAGTTATGTTATTTTGTTGTATATCTCTTGTTGCAGACACTGAGCTTGTGGCTTTTGGTGTATATATCTTAATAAAGATAAAGGTCACGTAGATTTTTGTGTATATCTCTTGTTAATGAAAAAGGTCACGTGACTTTAGTGTATATCTTGTTAATTGTGCATATATCTCGGTAGAAATACAGGTCATGTGAATGATTGTTTTAAAGATTCAGTTCACGTCATTTTAGTTTAGTAATATCTCTACTATCTCTACATTTTTATAGCTATTTATTTTCTTTAAACTAAATTTTGTTCATTTTTGGTGTATCCGATCAAATGTGTATTTTCATCTCAAAAGTACTTATTTTGTCTCACAATGATTGCATCATTATTGCTGTTTATTGCATGACGTACTACACGGTATGTCTGCTTAAAGTGAATGTGTTGTGTCAATGGACTCAACGTTAATGGCACAACATACATGTACAATAGTATTGCTTAGCAATGTCCCGTCATGGTGTTAATACAACATGCATATCTGGTGTTCCGATTACACATATGTCATGACATTCTGGAGTGTCGTGATCTCACCAGAGTGGAGGTAGGTATTGTTTTTCATTATTTTATTACTGAGTAGTGGCACACAATGTAATCATGACGGAGTAATATAACTCTACAGTATTGACAGATGTGTGTGTGTGTGTGTGTGTGTGTGTGTGTGTGTGTGTGTGTGTGTGTGTGTGTGTGTGTGTGTGTGTGTGTGAGTGAGTGAGTGAGAGTGAGTGAGTGGGTGAGTGAGTGAGGTTGCTTAGTGGAGAAAAGCACAATTGTAAGTATATCAGACAGAAAGGATCACTGTCGTTACCAGCTCAAGGTGTGTCGTTTTTCTTTCCTCGCGTCAGCCAGTCTGGCTGATGGTATGGCTCACACACACATATTTGCATACAAATACTAACACCTACATACATACACCCATGCATACACACATACATACGTACGCACATGCATGCTCATATACTAACACGTAAATGCATGCAACCATTCAAACACACATGCATACACACATATACTCACACATATACTCACACATATATACATCCTTACACGCATACATACATATAATAACACATACATACATACGCACATACATATATACACCCATGCATACACACATACATACATATACTAACATACATAACACATACATACACACATGCATTCACATACATACATATACCTACATATACTTACATGCATATACACACACATTTACTAACACAAACATACACCCATGCATACACCAAACATATACTAACTCAAACATACACCCATGCATACACACATACATACACACATACATATACTAACACAAACATACATACACACATACATGCAGACATGCATACACACATTCATCCATATACTATTATATCGAAAACTCGCAGTAGAACGCTCCATTACGTTGCGTTAGTCTTTCGCTGAGGTCGCCGAAGTGCTGATAAAAGCATACCTAACGAACAGCCAGATTACCAGTAGGAAAGTGATCTACGACGCCATAATGCCTCCATTAACAGGTCTTTCGGAGCCGATGTCGATTTCATTCTCTGACGTAAAAATTTGGTGCACGACAGTTTATGATAGCTGTTGTATCCATTGCCGCAAGGTATGTATGTATGTCTTCGCTTTGCAGTTGCCAGGCAGGCGTCACTACAGCTCAGTGGGTACACGTCTACAATCGGCTTTGGAAGCGTTCCTTATCATTCAGTTAAGAATGAGTGAAAGAGATGAAATAACGGTCTTCAGTAATTTTTTCTTTCTACACCATATGTCTGCCTCACCTCACCCCTCACACCTGAGTCTTGTTCATTTTATTCAGTATACTGAGGTGCGCAAGTTCCAATAGTGCCCCATGAGATACTGTGGATCCAGTGGCTGGATATGTTAAGTATTCAGTTAAGGTTGCCAAACTATTTAGAAATTTACTAAATCATCCTTATATGGTCACTTGTTCTACACCTTTGGCTGCTAATGATAATCGCAGTCGTAGTGAAACAAAATATTTCATTAAGAAATAAAGTAAAAATATCATACACAAGTAATGGCCAACATGAAAATAAATAGATGTGGGAGGGGGGGGGGGAGGCAGCTAATATAACTAGATATAGCATATCTAAAATAAATAGCTAAATGTCAGCTGTCATAAGATAAACAAACACACGGCATTTATAATAAGATAAATAGAAAGAGGGCAGTCATTATAAGGTAATAAATAGATACGGGGTTGTTATTATAATATAAATAGACACAGAACAGTTATTTTAATATAAATAGATACAGGGCAGTTATTATAATATAAATAGATGCAGAGCAGTTATTCTAATATAAATAGTTACAGGGGTGTCATTATAATATAAAAATAGATAAAGGGCATCTATTATAAGTAAAGAAGATATAGGGGAGGTATTCTAAGATAAATAGATAAAGCACAGCTGTTGTAAAATAGTTACCGGGCAGCTATTATAAGATAAATAGACAAAGAACAGCTAAGATAGATTCAGGGTAACTATTGTAAGATACATAGATACAGAGTAGCTAAGATAAATAGTCATAGGACAGGTATTATAAGATAAATAGATATAGGTCAGCTATTGTAAGATAAATAGATATAGGTCAATTATTATAAGATAAATAGATATAGGCCAGCTATTGTAAGATAAATATATATAGGTCAGCTATTATAAGATAAATAGACATAGGTCAGCTATTGTAAGATAAATAAATATAGGTCAGCTATTATAAGAAAAATAGATATATAAGATGATTAAACATAGGGCATAAGGTAAACAGATGTATATAAGCTGTTACAAGACAAATTAATAAATGGGCAAATATTAAAAGATAAATTTATATATGGCAAATAAAATAAATAGATTTAGGGCAACTATTCGAAGATAAATAGTTATAGGCTACTTTCAGTTGCTTACACACATCTATCTATCCATCCATCCATCCATCTATCTATCTATCTATCTATCTATCTATCTATCTATCTATCTATCCTAGCGTTACTAACATTGCTGTCCTAAGGTGACCTGAAGAATCCAGTTCTAGAATTACTAACTTTGCGGTCCTATCGTAACCTGAAGATGCCAGTCCTAGTGTGACTAACATTGCTGTCCTAACGTGACCTGAAGATGCCAGTTCTAGCATGACTAGCGTTGCTGTCCTAATGTGACTTGAAGATGCCACTTCAGGAGTGAATAACATGCTCTCTTAAGGTGACCTGAAGATACCAGCCCTAGCATGGCTAACGTTTCTGCCTAGCGTGACCTGAAGATGCCAGTCCTAGTGTGATTAACGCTGCTGTCCTAGCGTGATCTGAACATGCCAGTCCTAAGCGTTACTGAAGTTGCTGTCCTAGTGTGACCTGAAAATGCCAGCCCTAGCGTGACTAACGTTGCTGTCCTAGCGTGACCTGACGATGTAAATAATGACGTAACCTAATGCTGCTGATCTAGCTTGACCTCAGGATGTGAGTCTTGATATGATCTAATGTTGCACCAGAGTAGGCCGCATTTGTACTGTCGGCATTGTTTGTTTAATGTTAAACACCTCACAGATCAAAGTTTAGGGCGCACTCAGTACCCATGTCACGATTCATTAACTTTGGTTTTATCAGACAATTTAAATTGGCACAAGTCTTCTGATTCCACGTTTTGAATAGGTCATAAAAAGTTAAATGTGTATTTCCTTTACAGACTGATTTTACTCTATTTCCAGTAATTGTTCTTTCTTTCTTTCTTTCTTTCTTTCTTTCTTTCTTTCTTTCTTTCAGCCGTTATTTCTTTCTTTCTTTCAGCCTTTCTTTCTTTCTTTCTTTACGAGCTAACTTCTAAGTAATTATTTCCAAATTTTCCTTCTAAACCAGGCTTCCTCCTAATGTTTAAAAATATAAAATATAAAAATGTATACGCCAGCATTTATTCAATAATTATATAAAGTCACAGTTATGTAATAATTATACAAAGTTGATCAATTTTTATAATAAAAGCATAATCTTTCTAATTTTACCACCATTTTTGCACTAGGGAACTAAAAATAGAGTTCATTGTACTTACTTGATCTTCTTCAATAGGTAGTTTGTAAAACAGTGTGCATTGTCCGTTTATATGTTCATTGAGATCATTCCTCGTGTTCGGTTTTCTTTAATAAACAGTTTGTTCACTAAGTATTCCCTCATCGTATGGTCTTCTTTAATAAACAGTTTGTTCACTAAGTATTCCCTCCGTGTACGGTCTTCTTTAATAAACAGTTTGTTCACTAAGTATTCCCTCATCGTATGGTCTTCTTTAATAAACAGTTTGTTCACTAAGTATTCCCTCATCGTATGGTCTTCTTTAATAAACAGTTTGTTCATTAAGTATTCCCTCATTGTTCGGTTTTCTTTAATAAACAGTTTGTATCAAAAGAGTTCATTGTGTCTGTGTATATATTCAATTACGTTCATTGTCCGTGTATGGTCTTCTCACTTCAGCAATGTGTTCATTAAGTTATCCTTTAAATTCTACTTCTTAAACTTAGCCGTCTGTAGTTTACTTCTTACTTTGATAGTCTTGCTTGACTGACAGTCAGTACCTTGAGCCTGTAGTCCACGGCCCTTGACTCTAGGGGACGCCACTTACAGTCATGTATCACTGCCAGTTAATAACGAATGCCCATTTGCTGGTCACTTCCCTCAGATTTACATATATACTGATATTCAATTCAGAACAAGAATGTAAATACATGAAGAACCGTCAAAATGAAAAAAAGCAATATGGCATATACTCGTTCAACAGTAATAGAAGTGGGAAAAAAAATGAGTATTTGCCACTTAATATTGTTACTGTATATTTCAGCGCACGACATTTCACAACATTAACTTGATTGGCATCCACGACTGCTATTTTTGAGAAGGGTTTCACAGTTGTTAATAAAAGATTTTCTATTGTTACAAGTTCCAATATTCGTAATAACATTTGATCACTTTACATTGTGTGACGCCAACGCCACTTAGTTAATGGATATAATCATTAATAATTAATTAATCATCCGGAATTAATTACAAGTGATCAGAATCTTAATTTATTATCTTAATGATCCTCCAGCAGACACCACTTGTTTCTCTCTCATTTGGCGGATATACAGACGCTGTAAATGTTCTTTCTCTTCCTCAACATTTAAGTACAAACATTTACTGTCACACAATATTCCGTAGGTGGAAATCTTATTAAAGGAGAAGACAAATCCGTCTTTAATCTATATTTAGCGAGCCCCCATCCAACCATTTTCTTCTCCAACATAAGGTTATCAATATGCATAAGGCGATCAATAAATTAAACAAAACATTTATTAAATCAACAATGTTTTGTTTAATTCTGATCACTTGTATAAATAAACAAAATCCCTACTTTTAGCAGGGCAGTATTTACTTCCCCCCCACACACACACACATACACACCCGGTTGCTTCTGACGTTTAGATCACCGATCTCCGTCATGATCTCTCATCGATAAAACAAAGGGAAATTACTTCCATTGCTTTACCTCTCTACAAAACTATCATGTGGTAGATTTGTTTAAGCAGACATTGCACCATTTTCGGGTGTGGTCATACTTATTATTATTATTATAATTATTATTGCACATTTTTATGAACCAAGCAGAATTTATTCGCTGCCATCGGGCACCTGTTGCGCTTGAGTGACTTTTTCGTTTAGTCACTGACGATCCATTTAAGTCGATTGATTACGCATTATACTGTAAACTTCCACAAATTGTACACACACACAAACTTTATAATGCACACACACACATATAAAATGCACGCTCCCACACGTGAATAATAGTTAATTCATAGAACAACAAGATTCAGCATTCAACTAGTTATACAAAGACATCAGAGTAGTTCTTATTACTTATTTAACGCAGAGTTTACCATGAACTGGTTTAGTTACACAAAGACATCATAGTATTTCTTTTTACTTAGGTAACGCAGAGTTTACCATGAACTGGTTTCAAAGTTACAGTCTTTGCCAGAAGTGTCTGTATAAGCATGAATCATCTGAGTCACCAGAAATCGATGTAGTGCGTCAGTATAAAATATATCAGTTTGTAGGATAATATAATATTATTTCCATACCCCAACTCAACAGACACACACACACACACACACACACACACACACACACACACACACACACACACACACACACACAAACTAGGACTGTATCAACTCGACTATAGACACAACAGAGATGAATAATGAAAACAGCATTTTTAACTGTGTGCTCAAAGCGTATTGCCCTCAATACTGAAGTCAACTTCTAGCAATTAGGGACGATAAATATCTTGTTTACTGCGCTAATGTAACCGTATGCTGTATCATTTTCAGCGATATTTTTTTATAGTGGTTCTTACGGATCGGAAAGGCCGACGGCTGATCGAAAGATAAAACCACTTACCAGTCTTCTATGTCCTGTAGGCAATCTAATTGACGCTAAAGTAGGAATTTGTTTTTGAAAAGGTTTGCCACTTTCAACTCTACATTATCGTTACCACTTTACTCTTGCAATGAATGTTCATCAAATTGAGTAGACAGTTGACAATAGTGTTTGTGCTGTTATTGGTTATTGGTTCGTCACATTCAGTAGACTGTTTACAATACTGTCAATGCAGTTGTTGGTTCGTCACATTCAGCAGATAGTTGACAATACTGTTTGTGCTGTTATTGGTTATTGGTTCGTCACATTCAGTAGACTGTTTACAATACTGTCAATGCAGTTATTGGTTCGTCACATTCAGCAGATAGTTGACAATACTGTTTATGCTGTTATTGGTTCGTCACATTCAGCAGATAGTTGACAATACTGTTTATGCAGTTATTGGTTCGTCACATTCAGCAGATAGTTGACAATACTGTTTATGCTGTTACTGGTTCGTCACATTCAATAGACTGTTTACAATACTGTTAATACTGTTATTGATTCGTCTCATTCAGTAGACAGTTTACAATACTGTCAATGTGTTAACGCTGTTGATGGTTTGCGTGAGTCGTTAATCGTTAATGGGTTGGGATAAGATGTGTGTTTACACATATGTAAATATCGACCTATCGTTTAAATGCAAGACTTGAAGCCACATATTTAAATATCGAGCTACCGTCAAATTACAAGACTGGGAATACATATATAAGTTCACCACAAGCACTTCCGCTTTACTAAGCGATATGGAGTTATCGCTTATTATATCAAACTGGGGCCAAACGTAGATATGGAGCTAACGTCTAAATATAAAACTGGGGCCAAACGTAGTTATGGAGCTAACGTCTAAATATAAAACTGGGACCAAACGTAGATATGGAGCTAACGTCTAAATATAAAACTGCGGCCAAACGTAGATATGGAGCTAACTTCTAAATATAAAACTGGGGCCAAACGTAGATATGGAGCTAACGTCTAAATACAAGACTGGGGCCAAACGTTGATATGGAACTATCGTTTATATAAAAAAAACTGGGACCAAACGTAGATATGGAACTATCGTTTATATAAAAAAAACTGGGGCCAAACGTAGTTATGGAGCTAACGTCTAAATACAAAACTGGGGCCAAACGTAGTTATGGAGCTAACGTCTAAATATAAAACTGGGGCCAAACGTAGTTATGGAGCTAACGTCTAAATATAAAACTGGGACCAAACGTAGATATGGAGCTAACGTCTAAATACAAAACTGGGGCCAAACGTAGATATAGAGTTATCTAAATACTATACTGGGGCTAAACGTAGTAATGTAACTGTCTTCTAACTAAAAGACTGGGGCCACACGTAGATACGGAGCTGTCATCTAAATACAAAACTGGGCCGAACGTAAATATAAATTTATCGTCTAAATACTAGATTGGGGCCAAATATAGTTATGGAGCTGTCATCTGACTACAAGATTGGGGTCAAACGTAGATATGGAGCTGTCGTTTAAATACAAGACGGGCCAAATGTAGTGGGGCTGTGGTCTAAATACAAGAAAAATGCTAACGGGGTATGCTTTATATAATACACTCATAACTCTATGCAAGGTACATTTTCTTATAAATACGTATAACGTTACTCAATATACACATTCATATAACATACAACGCTACACAATATACACATTCATATAACATACAACGCTACACAAGATACACTTTCATATAATGTACAATGCTACACAAGATATATTTTCATATAACATATTCACACGCTACACAAGACATACTTTCATATAACATACAACGCTACGTAAGATATATTCTCATATAACATATTCACACACTACACAAGATACATTTTCATATAGCATACTCGCAATGCTACACAATGTACATTTTCCCATAACATACAGCACTATACAAGGAACACTTTTACATAACATACTCACAGGCTACACGAGGTACAATTTCATGTAACACACACGGTACTATGCAAGGTACAATTTCATGCACGAATAATGCTACACAAGATACAATTTAACATGTACGCACAATGCTACACGAAATGCAATTTCATATACACACAATGCTACAAAATGTACGCTTTTATACAATACACGTAAAACGCTACACGCGTCTATATAACCCTAAAAATAATCACTTACAGGACACCGTCATAAGCACAATCAATGCAGCACAAGACAATGCACCTAGTAATGACACCTACATAATAAGCCCACATTTGCGCTTAACAATGACACCTACATAATAAGCCCACATTTGCGCTTAAGACTGACACCTACATAATAAGCCCACACTTGCGCTTAATACTGACACCATAATAAGCTAACCTTTGCGCTCAATAATTACATATATATACTAAGCCCACACTTGCGCTTAATAATGACACCTATATTATAAACCCACAATTGCGCTCAATAGTGACACCTATATACTAAGCCCACAATTGCGCTCAATAATTACATATATATAATAAGCCCATACTTGCGCTTATAATGACAACTACATAACAAGCCCACACTTGCGCTTAATAATAACACCGATATAATAAGCCCACGTTTGCGCCTAATAATGACACCTATATAATAAGCCTACACTTATACTGAGTCTTGCACTGGATACCTCGGACGCACTGCTCGCAATGAAGTCTAAAGGGGTCCTTGGTTCCAGTACGAAACCCAATCCCCAAACCTTGATTTATAATTTATTCCTCTGCCCTCTCTGGCACATTTATGTTTGTACACAAAATCATACCCGTACGTTGTTGTACATCAGATTTATTTACAGGTACTTCTGCATTTAAATACAGTACTAAATTTCCAGTGCCGATAACGTTCATGTGGTGAATCCTTGAGCGTTCAGTACACTTATACTTAGGTATCATATGCATGCAATGCTACGTACTTGTTTCAATAATACGTATATATAGTACCATAATAACAAATACGTACACACGTACTATAATAACTTATACGTACACATTTACCATGATAACAAATACTTACACTGAATAACAAATACTTACAATGAATAACAAATACGTACACTGAATAACAAATACGTACACTAAATAACAAATACGTACACTGAATAACAAATACTTACAATGAATAACAAATACGTACACTGAATAACAAATACGTACACTAAATAACAAATACGTACACTAAATAACAAATACGTACACTGAATAACAAATACTTACACTGAATAACAAATACGTACACTAAATAACAAATACGTACACTAAATAACAAATACGTACACTGAATAACAAATACGTACACTGAATAACAAATATTTACAATGAATAACAAATACTTACAATGAATAACAAATACGTACACTGAATAACAAATATTTACAATGAATAACAAATACTTACACTGAATAACAAATATGTACACTGAATAACAAATACGTACACTAAATAACAAATACGTACACTGAATAACAAATATTTACAATGAATAACAAATACGTACACTGAATAACAAATATTTACAATGAATAACAAATACTTACACTGAATAACAAATATTTACAATGAATAACAAATACGTACACTGAATAACAAATACGTACACTGAATAACAAATACGTACACTGAATAACAAATACTTACACTGAATAACAAATACGTACACTGACTAACAAATACACTCATTGAACTATCACGAGCATACTTTCTAAGAAGTTCGACCTCAAATCGTCATATATGTGTACACGCATAGTACAGTCACCTTTCACATGGAGGAAAATGCGTGTGTACGTGAGTGTATGTATATGTGTGACATATAGAGACATAGAGAGGGGGTGGGTGGGTGGGAAACTGAGAGACTGAGGAAGAAAGTGAGAAAGAAAGAACTCGAGCCGAGAATGAGAAGGAAAAGAATGACTGCACTGATGATTCACCGTATATTCAACTGATAAAATGATTTTATTCAACAAATATAGAATTTGTATAAGTTAGTACAATTAAAAAGAAAGGAAAGCAAAATAAACAAAAGTAAAATGGACATTTTTAATAACAATATATATTATATTACAAAATAAATTAAATCTTCATTACAGAGTTTATCAACAAAATATATGCACAGAAATGGTACTAATAAAATAATAATTATTTATAATAAATTATGCAAATATTCTTTACACTTTTACTGTGTCCTACTTCCAGCGAACAACACTTTAGAAAAAAAGAAAGGCAAAAAGAAACATGATAAATGTAAAGCACTTTCGAAACAAATAAAAGAATGCTATAATTAGGATCATAAACTGGGCGTGCTTATTTAATTATCAAATCTTCATATAAAATGCATATATTACTCTTCGTGTCATTAATTAATTATCGAACCTTTAAAACTGCCGCTATTGCAAATAATTGCTGTCACGTCTATCTTTTTTAACTGCTTTTAAGGTAGGATGTGAGGTGGGTGAGTGTGAGCTGACAGTTTTATATGCAGTCTGTTTGAATCCACTTTGCCTCCCTCTTTAAAATAACACCACGAAATGCATCCCAACTGGATTCGTTTTAAAGGATGCTGTTAAAGTCACGTGGAGAGAGTCTCTTACAGAATAATTACGGTTCAAGTTCTCAAGACGTAATATTTATTACTGTGTACTTTACTTTCAAAAAATATATCTGTCTTTTCCAAAAGTCAAACCAGAGCATACGATTCACATATTTGTTGACTTAGCATTAAGCAAAGGTTGACAGCTGTTTATCGAAAATAACAAACTTCATGTCAAATACACTATAAATACAATCGATAAAAATATATTTAATAGTGCATTAGTGTGTTGATAAGTACAGAGACTGGGAGATAGCGAGAGACTGGGAGATAGAGAGACATACAAAGAAAGAGAAAGAGAGAGCACAGGAGGAGCAAACAGGGAGAAAGAAATTCGATTTACCGTACGAAGATTTGAAATAAAAATGTGACACTTGTTTCACTTGCAATAGCCCACCATGCCATGAATTTAATAAATCTTGTTAGTAGGAAATAAGTTTAAATAAGGATGGATTATATAATTTTATTATTTAATTAAATTTGAGTTTTAAAAAGAGTAATGGCTTACCTACCATTAAAGTAATGGTTTCACGCTAGCATTGCATCTCTATATTTTACTTTAGTACTGGGCTTGTTACAAGAAATCACATTATATACAAGTGTTGCAATGAGGTAAAAACCATACTTCTTGGTACATGTAAGTGTTGTAATGGGATAAAAAGTTAGAAAACATAAATAACATATCATACATAAATGATGTATGATATATATAATATATATATATACACGCTTAATTTTATGATGTACGTAAGTATTATAATGAAATAAATATAAATTTCATGCTCTGTTAATGTGATGTGTAGAAATCAGCAGGAAAATATATATTCTGTTTAAGTGGTTTATTGCAGTAATTATTACAATTGAAGTTGTGAGCAAGAATTGGAATAAAATTGTCTTTTGAAACTGTAAGAATCAGAATCCGTTGCAGATGATGTTCTATTTTAGTAGTGTTTGATGTATAATATCTGTATATACCGAATTGAAGACTGATGTATTAAGATGTTGATGTATGTAGTAAATATAACTCTAGGATGTAGTAGTGTTTGATGTATAATATCCGTATATACCGAATAAGAGACTGATGTATTAAGATGTTGTTGCTTAAATTAAATAGGTTTATGGAATGTAATGCATAAAGAGTAATCATTGCCATGGATACAAACGTGGGTACTGATATATAACGGAAATAGAAATAAGGGAAGTAACGCAATCATTAACATAGATACATACTCTGGCACAAATGTATACGTTACTAATGTTGAGCTTAAGTAGAACTGTAATGAAAGGTTCATAATACTTGAGTAAACCAAAGTATATCTAGAACTCTGAAATGTAACCAATTGTATATAATGTTTGAGTAAACCAAAAAATATATATAAAAGTCTGACATGTAGCAAAAAAGATATATCTTTCAGTAAAACAAAGTATATCTAGAACTCTGAGATGTAGCAACAGATATATAATGTTTGAGTAAACCAAAGTATATATAGAACTCTGAGATGTACCGAAATGTATATAGTGTTTCTTTAATAAAAAATATATATTTAGAACTTTGAATTACAATGAATAGTGCATTATGCTTGAATAAAGAGTTTTGCATTGTAACAAATGGTGAAAAAGTAGAATTTTGAAACATAACGAATGCCATAATGTTTAAGTAAATAAATTACCTACAAAATCGCGTGTTGCAATAAATGACGCACAATGCTTGTGTAAATAAACAATATATATAGGGGCTGATACAGGTATTGGTGTATTAGTTTGTTAATCTAAAACATAAAAATAATACTGAGAAGTAATGTCTGGTGTATATTCATTGCTCTAAAACAGTCGTGTGCACTGATGGTTTTTGGTGCACAACGTGAACAAAACACGGGTTGATAGTGCAGCACCTTCTTGATGTGATGTTACCAACTGAAGAGGTGATAAATAATGCTTTTGCAACAGTGGTCTGGTTGTTGGCCCTCACAAAAACGTAGGTTTATTTTTGCGTAACAGAATAGAAAATACAACCACCCCACCCCATCACAAACAAACCCCACCCGAAAAGAAGAGTATTCTTGAGTTAAGTTTTGCTCTGCCAATCACAGTGCTGCATTGGGCGAGACAAACTTTACCTTAGTGTGCTATAACGTCAGTAACGGAGCACGCATTCATTCCAGTGTTACATTGGGTGAGACAAACTTTACCTTAGTGTGCTATAACGTCAGTAACGGAGTTCGCATTGGGCGAGACAAACTTTACCTTAGTGTGCTATAACGTCAGTAACGGAGCACGCATTGGGTGAGACAAACTTTACCTTAGTCTGCTATAATGTCAGTAACGGAGCACGCATTGGGCGAGACAAACTTTACCTTAGTGTGCTATAACGTCAGTAACGGAGCACGCATTCATTCCAGTGTTACTGTATGCAGTATATCTCCGAGTAATTCCAACTTTACACACAGATTATATACAATTATATTCTATCTATAGAAAAATGAAACATTTCCTGTTTTTACATTACGTAACTTTATAACTGGTTCCTGCGAACTTTCCGTCGACAGTTAGAAATGTGCACCTTGCCAGGGTTCCTGCATAAAGTTTCGCCCTAAAGGGCTTTGTAGAAGGGCGGAAACTCCACATTTGTCGCTTCACTTCCCAGGTTGAGGTGTGGCAGTGTTGGAACTGATTGCAACTTGGCAGCAAGCAGGCGCACGCTTTTGTCTGGTGGGAAGTTTTCCCGTCAACAGCAAAAAGGTGTCAGCTAGTCGTTGTTGTCGAACTTTGGGGTGCGAGTCACTCAATGGCACTGCATGCCGAAGAAATCGTAGTGATTTAAGGTTCCCATCCAATTTGTTGAGGTCATTCAGGAGTTCTTTTCCATCCATAATGGAAGCTGTTAATTAGAGATAAAGATATAAAATACTTGGGAAAACGTCTTGAAAAAGAATTTTGCTGCCTGACGTATAATAGATACAATAGTTTTCTGCGCGCATGGCTATGTATTACATTATTGTATAGATACTATATACTACTTTAGCAATACGTATTCTGTTGCCGTGTATAGTTACAATCGTCATCGTCATTATTATCATTAATGTTTTCTTCATTGTAATCACCATCGTGATAGTCGTCATC